>CM037879.1:7971903-9171903 GCA_021292165.1 Shinisaurus crocodilurus
GGGATGCGACTGGGGGGGGGGCGTGAGTTTCGTGGGACAAGGAGGCAACAACTAGAGGTGTGTGGCACGTACGCGGGCGGACGGGGCGGGGGGGGGGACAGACGGACACAGAACCAGGCATGTCCCAGAAGCCAGCGACACAGCACAAAGAGGCCGAGATCCTTCCCACAGCAGTGGACACGGGCCCATAATAAGGGTGAAAACGGTGTGGGAACCCAGTGATTCCGTTCTCTACGATCTGGGGCAACTCCCCCGCCTCCCATCTTGCTCAATTTCAAACCCTAAACAGGCCACGGCCAAGCTTGCTGAGCAGCTGGCGGGCCCTGGGCCAAAGCTACCCACCTCCCCCCCCCCCCCGTCCCCTCCAAACAGAGACAAAACAGGCTTGGCTTATAATTCTGTCCTTGTTTGGCTGGCCCTAATAAAGATACTGCCTGAGCTTGGATGCTTGGGATATATTTTTTCTTTCTTTCTTATGGACCAGCAGCATGGCTCGCATTGTTTCACATGTGAAAACAGCAGCATTCAGAGCAGTGCGCGCCAGGCTGCGATCTCACGCACGCTTGCCTGAGAGTAAGTTCTGCCAAGTTCAACTTCCCGGGAGTAAACATGCCCAGGCCTGCACCATGCCACACAACGGGAAGGAAAGCACACCTCGACACACATTCAATGGAACGCAGGCGGCGGCGGCGGAAGGGCCGGCGCGGTCGGTCCTGGATGTGTGACAACAAAGCGCAGCTGCACGAGAAGAGAGTCCAGCCTTCCCCAACCGGGAGCCCTCCATATGTGTGGACTGCAATTCCCAGCATCCCGGGGGGAGGGAGGGGGCTGCAAACAGAGAATGCAACAGATGTCCATGAGGGGTCCATGGCCCGGGGAGTTAAACTTCCACCCTGCTCAAACTATGCGCCCATCTAAGCCAGCACGGCCAACTCTGCCGCCAGGAGCTCCGGACCTCCCTTGCCTGCAGAAAGCCCCAGGTTCAAATTCTGACATCCCCAATTAGGGCGCAGGATGGAATGAGGCCCCTGCTTCCTGCTGAGAGAACCCCGAGAGTGCCGCAGCCATCGGACTGTCCAACACGCCTGGGCGACTGGGCCGTGTGTGCCCCACTAGTGAAAAGTGGGGGGGGGGGGCGGGCGCAGGGGGGCGTGTGAGTGAGAGGCGGGGGGGGGAAGGGCAGGATAGGGAGGGGGGGGCTACGGGGGCGAGGCCTAGGCGCAACCCTGACATGCCCGCAAGAGGAGGGGCGTGGTGTGTGCGCCCCCCCTCCCGCGGCAGCCCCGGGAGTGGGCGTGCCATGTGCCCAAAGGGGGCCGGCGAGGCGCGGTTGCAAGGAAGGAGGGGGCGCGGTTGGGGGGGGGCGGAGCGGGAGCCGGAGGGGGGCGTGACGGGCCCGGCCAGGCTTCCGAGGGCGAAACAACAAGCGGGAGCTGCCTCGCTGCGCGCCGCCGCCCGAGGAGGGAAAGGCTCCGGCAGGAGGAGGCGTGGCAAGCACGCCTGGAGCAAAACACACGCCAGCCCGGGCGGGCCACGGAGGGGGACCCCGGGGACTGGACCGAGCGCGGAAAGCCGGGGCGCTGCGGGAGGGAACGGGCGGCCAGGTGGACGGGGCGAGGAAGGGGACCCGACGAGGCGGCGGCGCCTGGCGGGGGGACGGGCTGCGGGTCGAGGTGCAGGAAGAGCGGCGCGGGGGCACATGCGCGACGGCCCGCCCTCCTCGGCGAAAGGGCGAGGGGGCGGCGGAGGGGGGGCGAGGACGCGCGGCGGGAGAGCGCCTCAGCAGGGTCTGCAGCGTCCCCGGGGGAGGCTTGCGGGCAGGCCCGACCCTCTCAACCCAGCGGGGAACGGGGCGCGGAGATCGGGGCGCAATTGCGCGCGGGGCGCACGGCGGGGCCGGCCGGGGCGCCGCGCGCCGAGAGCGCCCGGCCCGTGGCAGCCCGCGCTCCCCACGCCCCCTCGCCGCTCCACGGCGCCCGCCGCTGCCCAGCCTCTTTGCAACCAGCGGCGCCCCTTCCCCCCCCGATCGCCCCCTCCGCGGCGCCGCTGCCCTTACCTCCCGCGGCTGCGGCTCGCCAGCTCCGCTCCCTCGCGAAGCTTGTTTGAAATTCCCCTTCCCCTTCCAGCTCCCTCCTCCCTTCCCTTTCCTCCCTCCCTCCCTCCGGACCCTCCCTCCGCTGTCCCCGGCACAGGCTGCCTCACGTACGCGGCTGCAGGCAGCCCCGGCCTGGAGTCCCGGCTCGGAAGGGAGGCTCGCTGGCAGCGGCAGCGGAAGCGCACAAAAGCGGCTCGCAAACGACGCGGGGAGCCGGACTTTGCGCGCACACACGCGCGCCCCGGCCGCCGAAGGAGGCAGGCGGTATTCCCAGGAGAATGCCGCCGCGCTGGGGCATGGAAGCCCAGAGCGGGGCGGCCACTTCTGGATGGCCAAACAGGAGACACGCGTCACCCCAAAGAGGACGCTGGTTTGCATAGAATTTGCACGTGCTAATTTTGTCCCGTCTAGACGCAAATTTAGAAATCATCGTTCTGATTTGAAGAGAAATCCAAGATCTCACCGCGGTGTGACCTGGGTGCTTGCCTGTTCGTTCTGCTGTTCAGGTCCTAGCTGTGGACAGGCAACGGCGGTTCTTCCGGTTCTTTTATCTTCAAGCCGGAATTGGACAGGGCAGCCCTTCCAACAGAGGACTGTCCTCTATGACAGAGGGCGCCTGGCCACCTAGGTCCAGAGGCCTGTTTTTATATTTATTATATTTATACCCCGCCTTTTTTTCCTGCAAGGAACCCAAGGTGGCTTACGTTATCCTCCTCCTCCTCTCCATTTTCTCCTCACAACAATCCTGTGAGGTAGGTTAGACTGAGAGTCAGTGACTGGCCCAAAGTCACCCAGTGAGTTTCGTGGCCCAGCGGGGACTAGAACCCGGATCTCCCGAGTCCCCAGTCCAACACCCTAACCACTACTGGAGCCAGAATGCTGGTCCAGGTGGAATCTGGGTTCTGAGCTCTGGCGATAGCCATGACGCCACCGTGGAACACCCCAGGCTGCAGGGGAGGCATAAGCAGTGGGTCAGCCTTCCCCCTCCCGGTGCCCTATTCCAGACTTGTGTTGGGCTGAAGCTCCAGCCATTCCCAGCCAACATGGCCACTGGAGGACCCCACGTTGGGGAAGGCCATTGCTGATCTTCACATGCCCTGCTTGAGAGCACGAGCATCCCAGAAGGTGGCTGGCTGCCCACCGCCGGAGGCAGAATGCTGGACTACATAGACCTTGGGTGTGACCCAGCAAGACCATTCTTAATCAGAAATACACAACCCGAGAGAGACTCAGAAGGGCTAACTAGCTATATACACAAACCCGAGAGGGAGGCGAACAGGACCACCTACACAGAGTATTTAAACAGAAAGGAGAGAGGGCCAGAGCAGGCAAAGTCAGAAAATCAACACCACAGACGGACGTGGCCTGTGGCACAAAAGAAAATATTGCGCAAAGGCTGCACACACTTACAATGAGTACATATGGAAAAACCACAGGATTTCTGCCTAATAAATGAATCACAAATTGCTAGAAGTCCTTGATTCGCCACCCGACCATGATGCGGAATCACCAACTACCGCTGTTTTGAGTTCATGCAAGTATTGATTCGGGGCATTTTCCCTGGCAGGGTGAATGAGTTTCACCCACAGAAATATGCCATCATTCATACTTAATACTCAAGGCCCACAACAGTTAACCCCTCTTACATTCGCACAATCCCCCAGCAAAGTATTCCTTGACCCCCCGTGCGCCCACGCCAACACTGGTGCGGCCCTTCGCAAACGACAACATGCAGATTTTTTTCCTACACAGAGACGGTCACCGCGCAGGAAAAGAACGGTATTAAATGGGCCCAACTCTCCAACAGCTACGCAAAACGCTGAGAAGCACCCATCTAAGCCTGGATCGCACACGCATGTGCATTTACCGTAGTCTCTTTGTACAAGGGATGACTGGCATCTGAATGTGTGATGGACACCACTGAGAAGCACCAGGCGTGACCAGATATCTGTGATGCTAAATCCACAATGGCCCATTTACGTGACTTGATGCTGCAGTCATCAACTGATGAACGCACCAATGCAATCTAGGCCCCAGCAGTAGTATTCACATCATCATCATCATCATCAGGCGATCACTCGTGACCGAGTAAGATTGTCTTCCGGGATAAAAGGAGGAAATTCTAAAGAAGATTGTGTAGACTCTAGCGATGGGTCCGTAAGTGACTGTGGATCAGGTGTTAAACAGGGATGTGTTATCGCCCCAACATTATTTGCCATTTTCATCGCCATGGTTTTACATCTTGTCAAGGGGAAACTTCCCACCGGTGTGGGAATTATATATCGAACAGATGGAAAGCTTTTTAATCCCAGCAGGCTGAAAGCAAAAAGTAAGGTAATTACAACCTCCGTTGTGGAACTTCAGTATGCTGATGATAATGTGGTCTCCGCACATTCAGAGGATGATCTCCAAACTATCCTAAATGCTTTTGCAGAAGCATACGAAAAACTTGGTCTCTCACTTAACATCAAAAACCCCCAAAGTGCTTCATCAGCAAGTGCAAGCCAACCCTTTGGTGATGCCATCTATCCAGCTTGGCGGGACAATACTGGAAAATGTCGATCATTTTCTCTATCTTGGCAGCTATCTTTCTGTTACAGCTAACATCGACAGTGAAATCCAGCATCGTCTGAGCTCCGCAAGTATTCACATACACACACCTGCGCTGTTGGGTCAAGTAACCACAAGGGGACGTGAGGTCTGTTTTTAACAAATGTCCAGAGCCTCCACGTTGTTTGCATTGGGAGTTTGTAGACATTTGTTTGGAGAGACACACCTACAGTGCAAACAGAAGGCTGAGCGCAGCTATAGAGAGTTTGGCGGTGAGTGTTTGGGGGTGAGGCATGACCTATTATAGAAACTCTTCTAGTAAACAAGGAAAACTGCAGCTGCCAACATTCAACTGCATGTCTCATGACATCTTATCATGTTTGAAAGCGTAACACAGGCGAGCTCTCAGCTTTCATTTTTTTTAAGGAACGCGTTCTCGGTACTCCTGGACTGCAGGACAAAAATGTTCGGAAACAAGTTTGCAAAGCCTGCAGAAACACTTGGGCGGGGAGAGGGGAGAGAAAAGAGCATGCTCATTTTGCATTTCTTTAAAACAAAATACTACTACCGCCAGGGACACGGGGAGATGACAGCCCTGGACAAGACGTCAAGCATGTACACAATAATCCACAACACAGAATGCAAATGACCCACACTTATATTAACTGACGCAGTTGAAAAATAGACCGAGCAGCTACAGGATTGTTGCAAGCACTGTTTTGCAAACTATAGATGCGTGGCATCTGGAAAGGTTCTTAAAGCAGGTTTGTTTGAGCGGTTTTTCCCTTGATATGGGGAGCCTAACCAAAAACTAAGCCTGATCATTTCCGATCTAGTGGAATTATCAGGAAAACTTTTAAGGTGAACACAACTAACACGTCTCCATGACAGGGTACACACTTTGCACGCGTGGGCTGCTAGGCTTGAGCCTTGCTATTGGTGTAGCCCTCAGAAACAGCTCTGTCTGAGATCCTAAAGAACTGGGTTCAAAAACTGCCATGGGAGAGTTCACACAAACTGCTGTTTTGACCAGATGTGGCTTGGCTCAATTCATCTGCATGCAACCAAGAGCAACATATATGGCACATGACATAAGATTCTCTAACAGTTCCATTCTATTCATTCGGTCTGAATAAGAGACAAAGGTTTCCTGTCCCACAATAGATGTCAATTGACCGGGCATTGCTAAGTTGATTGCGCTATCACCTATCGCTACTGTTGTAAAGGGTCACTCTGCTTATTTTTGCATACATTTGAGCTCTAAATTGACTCCTCACTGTACTTTTGGTATTTCATTTTACTCCGATCCCACTGCTGGCAATTCCCACACCCCTACCAAACTGTGCATATATACACCTGCAATTGAGGATAAAACGTTTCATGCATTTGAGGAAGTGGCCTCTAGTTCACAAAACGCTTGTGCCATAATAAATTTAGAATTATAAGAGATGGAAGGGGGCCTTTGAGGTCATCTACTCCAACCCCCTGCTCGATGCAAGACCTGCAGTGCAGGATGCGGCAGAAGCATCCCTGACAGATGGCCCATCCAGCCGCCGCTAAAATAGCGCCAGCAAAGGAGAGAAGGCAGTCTCTTTCACTGTCAAACACCTATTACCATTAGGAAACTTCTCCTAATATTAGTCTGCAAGGTGACATAAGATTCTCATGGCACAATCCCAGGCAAGTTTAGACAGAAAAATGGCCTACAACTCCCAGTTATGCCCCAGCCAGCATGCTGGGAGTTGTAGGCCTTTTTTTCTGTCTAAACTTGCCTAGGATTGCACCTCCAGCTGATTTCTTCTAGAGCAGTGGTTCCCAACCTTGGGTCCCCAGAGGTTGCTGGACTACAGCTCCCAGCATCCCTTGCCATTAGCCATGCTGGAAGCTGTAGGCCAGCAACCTCTGGGGACCCGAGGTTGGGAACCACTGTTCTAGAGGCAAGGGACTTGCCTTCTACCAAGTCAGGCTATTTCACTGTTTTTGTCCACTCTGACATACAGCAGCTCTGCAATATCTTAGGCAGATAAAAGGTATTTTCTCATTATCCGCTACCTGGTTCTTTTTAAAAACTGCATCAACTTGGGATTGAACACAGGGCCCTCTGCATGCAATGGGGGTGGCTCTACCATACAGCTATGACCCTCCCCGTCTATTCTCCAACCTTGGGTCCCCAGATGCTTTGGCCTACAACTCCCGGCATGCCCCAGCCAGCTACGCTGGCTGGGGCATGCCGCGAGTTGTAGGCCAAAAACATCTGGGGACCCAAGGTTGGAGAACACTGCATTAGCATCAACAATGCGCTAATTCTATGAGGAAGTCTCTGGCGGTCGTATCCTGCAGCCTCCCACAACCTGGCGCTCTTCAGATGATGTGTTGGGACCGCAACTCCCATCATTCCCAACCAGCATGGGCAACTGTGGGGTGATGGGCAATGTAGTCCGAACACACTGATGTTCATAAGGCTAATCTAAAAAAATGCAATATAAGCATCGAAAACTGGGAAGCTCTGGCCCATGAACGATCTAACTGGAGGTTGGCCTTTCACATAGGTTCCATGGACTTTGAAGAAGCCCGAGTGCAAGGCGAAAGGGAGAAACGTGCTAAGCGAAAAGCACGTCAAACGAATCCTTTACAGGACCATCTTCTATCTGGTAACCTGTGTCCTCACTGTGGGAAGCTGTGTGGGTCTAGAATTGGCCTCCACAGTCACTTACGGACCCATCGCTAGAGTCTACACAATCTTCTTTAGAATTTCCTCCTTTTATTCCGGAAGACAATCTTACTCGGTCACGAGTGATCGCCTGATGATGATGATGATGGAGCTGCTTGTCACAAGGCCGGCTCTCCAAAAAGGCCTGGTCAAGGGCGTGGAGGATGAGAGGGGTTCAATGGGGCCTCCATGTAGAGAGGCGGTATACCAAATTCAGAGAATTTCAAACGGGCCAGCAACCACCATGGGAGAGGATTGTTGTCAGTCATGGATCCATCTCTTCAGATGCGCTTCTGCAAGGCTTAGGGCACGATCCTAGGCTTGTTTAGACGGCGGGGGGGGGGGAGGCCTACAACTCCCAGCATGCCCCAGCCGGCCCTGCCGGCTGGGGCATGCTGGGAGTTGTAGGCCTCCCCCCCACCCGGTCTAAACAAACCTAGGATCACGCCCTAAGCCACCTTTTCAGCGCATCTTTCCACGGATGTCTTTACCTCCAGCCGCTGCAGGATGCTCTTTAGCAGGGCCTGTCCAGGGCCGCCGCCGCGCCTTCTGGGCGACTCCCCGGAGCGAGTGCGGCGGGAAGGGGAGAGGCCGGCGCTGGCCCCTTCTCTCTCTCGCTCGCTGGCGCGCGGCTCCACGTGCTCCCGTCGCCGGGCTTTGCTTCTCGCCGCCTCCTCCTCCTCCTCCTCCGCCTTGCCGGCCGGGTTAAAACTCCTCGGGGAAGGTCTGTTGTAAACAAGCTGCCCACATGGCCCAACCCCTCGGCGCGCATTGGCTGCGCGGCCCCATTTAAATACACGCCCCCAGCCGGAGCCCTGCAAAAAAATAAACAGCGCAGCCAGCGCGCGGTGGCCCGCCGACAGCTCGCGCTCCTTCTCTCCCCACCACCCGCCTTGCTGCTTTCACCTCCTCCTCCTCCTGCTGCTGCTGCTGCTGCTTTTTTCCTGATCTGCTTCCAGGGCTGGGCTGGAGAGAGAGGCGCTGTGTGCATGCATGCCCTGGCTCCGCATTTGGGGGGCGGGCGGGGGGGAGGAGGCGTCCCTCTCCAGCCTGTGAAGGAATTCCTGCCCTCCAAAAGGAGGGAAGGTGGAACATAAGGAGAGCCCTGCTGGATTTGGCCAAGGGCCCATCGAGTCCCGGCAGTCTGTTCCAACACAGCAAGCTGCCCAAAGGAAACCCACAAGCAGGACCAGGAGTGCAACAACAGCACCTTCCTGGCCATGTTCCCCAGCAGATGGGGAGTACATAGGCACACGGCCTCTGATGCTGGGGGTAGCATGGACATGGAGCCATCGGGACTAGCGGCCATGGAAGAAGCAGGCGGCTTAGTTTTCTGTTTATTCAGTGCGGGCTGCAGTTTTTGGAGGGCCCTTGGGCAAGGCCTGCTCCCTCAGTGAGCCCACCTTCTCACTGCCCAAGTTGCCAGCTGCGCTCGCTCCTCGTTCTCAGCACTGCTCCCCGTTTCTTGCTTGATGTGCAGAGAGAGACAGTGAGCAAGGAGGCCGTGGCGTCCGCTGGTGCTCACCCCCACCACCGTTATCCGGGCCAGAGCAAGAGGCAGGGGAACAAACAGGTTGCAATGGGGAAGAGGAGAAGCAATTCCACAGCTCTTGTCAGTGGCCCCTGCTGGGGTGTGGACCCTTGGCAAGTGCCCGACTATGCCTACCCTTGATGCCGGCCCTCTTTTTATCAACCGTTCTCCTGCAGATCTTGGGGACTCCGCTTTGAAACCCACTTTTTTAAAAATAAAATAAAAAATGCTGTGCCAGATTTGTATTAAAGTGCCCTGGTAGCATCTCGAAGGCTGACACGTTTATGGCAAGAGCTGCTGTCCGTCGTGGTGAAGCAAGGGAGCGATGTGACAGGAGGAGCTGGGTTCAAATCTCCTTTCTTTCTGTCCATAGGCATATCACCTCAGTCATTCTTCTCTGCAAGATAGGGATAAGACTAGTGACCTGCTTTTCAGGGTTGCTGTAAAGATTACCAGGATAATGTTCATGATGAGGTCCTAGAGACCAGGGCTCTCCCCAGATGTTGCTGGACTACAGCTCCCAGAACCCCTTGCCATTAGCCATGCTGGCTGGGTATGCTGGGAACTGTAGGCCAGCAACATCTGGGGACCCAAGGTTGGAGAGCCCTGTCCTAGACTGATACATAAATGTGAAATATTATTAATTATAGCCTCAGGTTTTGCAGGCAGGCACTTGCCTAAAAATGCTTATGGTAAAAAAAAGTTTCCCTTTAAGGTGCAACAGCACGCTTTCTTAGTGTTGCTGCAACAGACTAAAAAAGCTGGGCCACAATCATAAGGGTGCTGAAACCATGGTCTGAAACCCGCCTAGCTCTATACATGATTGTGGCCCAAATTTTTCAGGAATGCCCTGTGAGCATGTGCAGATTGCAGGGATGGAGACTCGGACTCGAGGACTCGACTCGTGACCAAGGACTCGTGTTCCAAAATCGTGTTCCTCAAATGCAACATGGATAGGTTTTAGGAAGTACAGCAAGTTTATTTTTTAAAATCATTTTCCTAAAATGCAACCTTTCAGACATTTTGGGTTTGTCTGCCTGGTCTGTTCTTGCCAAAATCAGTTGCAGAGTTTTGAAATAAAAAGGCACACTTGTGCCTAGAATTTATTTAAGCCACACATCTGAAATAGCCTTATTTTGTTGGGGAAAAAATGCATTGATTTTAATAGGGACTCATGGAGTCAGCTTTGGGAGGGACTCGTGACTCGTGAGTCACCATTTTGGACCAAGGACTCGGACTCGAGACTCGGGTCCAAAGACTCGTGACTCGACTCGTGACTCGAGACCAAGGACTCTTCAACATCCCTGGCAGATTGCAGGCAGGAGGGGGGTGTTCTCACCACTGCACTGAGTAACCACAACCAGCCCCTACACGGGGCATCAGGCACGACGTTTCTTTAGTGCAAATGCTGTGCCAGGTGCTGTACAAAACAGGAAAGTGGTGCCTCTGTGGGGGATAGGTGCTGGACATGAGGAGGGGACAACCAGACAGCCCCTGAGGACTGCTGTGTATAATTTACTCGTGACATGGCTCTGTTGTTACGGCAGCAGAGACAGATGGGGGAGTCCATAGATTGCAGGGCCATGTTTGGGGTGGGGGTGGGGGGTCCGGTTCCTTGCCCCCCCCGACTGGATCAGAGATGTCTGCTCGCTTCACTTTGTCCCACAAAGCCTGACAGGGTCGTGAAAACAAAAATGCTATTGCAGGGAGGGCGCAGGCGTTTGCAGGGGGGGGGGATACAGTGAATGCAGAGGGGTCGAGGGGGGGATGCTTCTCCCTGCCTGCAGCTTTTGGCTTGCAGCCTGTACCTCCAGGCCCTTTCCCCTTAGCCAGGCTTATTTCAGGTCTTGGGAGTCCAATGGGGGGGGGCAAGGGGGGAGTGAAAAGGTCAGACCAGAGAGGGGTCAACAGCCGCCAACCCACCCATCAATTCTCTTCTGCTGCTAATGGGGTATATCTCCTCCCTCCCAATGCAAATACCAGCTTCAGAAGAAGGGATTTTCTCGGGGCTGCAACGGGAGGAAAGGGTTAAGTCCCCCCCCCCACCTCCCTGCTGTCTGTGATCCCGGTAATTATAAGCCACTGCCTCCCCACCACACACACACACACACACACACACACACACACACACAGCGAATGCTATTTGCATTTTATTAAAACTCCACTTAAATGCAAAGATGCATTTTTAACTTCCCATCCGGTTTGGCCTCTCTGCCCACAGTTTAGGCAGGCAGGGGGGCTAGCTAGCACCAGAAAGGAAGCTGAATCTATTGGGGATGGGCGAGCCGGATGTTCCCTTTATCCCTCTTCTACTCATACGTGACTGTGGACAAACCCACCCACCGCCCCGAAGGTTTCTGTCCCTTATTAAAGGCTAGATACTGAAGGCAAGGGATATGGCATATGGTCTGCTGAGCGAGCTCCAGCATAGCCTGATTTTTACACATACGCACACACACACACACACACACACACACACACACACACACGTCCCTCCCCTCACCCCACCGGATGGCCTCTCTGTCAGCTTGGGGGCCGGCCAAGCTGGCCCTGCACTGTGCCAGCGCAAAAGCACATGGAGTGTCTTTCTGCTCAGGCTCGCTGCTCATAAGCGCCATGTGGTCCTTAAACGTGCTGGAAGGAAAGCACTGTGTTTAACCCGGTGCCTCTGGCCGCATAGGAGGGGCAGAGAGAGGGAGAAGGAAGGCAGAGAGAAAAAGAGAGGGAGGAGGAGGAGGAGAAAGTGGCACCTGGCAGCTGTCCAGGCACTCCTAAATTGCAGTGGCCCAGAAATAACTGTGTGTGTTTGTTGTTTAAGTTTCCCTACCAAGGCACAGACTGCATCTTGATTTCGCCCGGCTTTAATGAAGTGTGTGTGTGTGTGTGGGGGGGGGTGTAAATACATGTGCTGAGCCTATGACAAGTCCTGCTGTACGTGGAGATGAATTACACCCATTCATTCATAGGTAGGCCACTTTATCCTTCAGGCTCAGAGAGCAAGGTTACAACTTAGAAACAACACCCGTCTTGATAAAAAATTAAGACATGCTCATCAACAGGGCCGGTGCTACCATTAGGCAAACTAGGCGGCTGCCTAGAGCTCCAGGCTAAATGGGGCACCAGAAACGCGGGGGGGGAGGGGAGGCGAAAGAAGCGCGCCCCTCCCTCTCTCTCCTCCACCTCAGGGCTCCGTCTCCAATCTGATGCCGCTGAAACTTCAGACAGGCTCCTCCTCACAACCAGCATCAAAAGAGGCAGAGAAGGCAACAGGCTGGCGGAGGCGGGCAGGATGCACCTGCAAACACCTCCTTCGCCTTCCCGGGCAGGGGCCAATGATGGGAGGCTGGTGGGCAGCGGGAAGGAGGCACCTGCAAACACCTCCTCTGCCCTCCCTCTCACCGTCCCCTGAAAGCAGTTATTTCCAGCAACCAGGGAGGGAGGGAAAGGTATTTTAAGCTAGCTGGGGCTCCAATGTTTTATTTACCATGCTGTTTCTGTGTTTTGGTTTTTAGCCTGGAGCTCTAGGCAGCCGCCTAGTTCGCCTAATGGTAGCACCGGCCCTGTTGATGAGCATGTCTTAATTTTTTATCAAGACGGGTGTTGTTTCTAAGTTGTAACCTTGCTCTGAGCCTGAAGGATAAAGTGGCCTACCTATGAATGAATGGGTGTGATTCATCTCCTTAAATGCTTTTAGGATGCAATCCTACGTGTGTTTGGGGGGGGGGGAAGTCCTACAACTCCCAGCATTCCCCAGCCAGCCATGCGCAATCTTATGCCTGTTGAGGCAGAAAAAAGCCTCAAAAGGCAGAAATATTGCAACAAAGTGATAGAGAGAGGAGGGGAAGCAGCAAGTTTCGTAAAGCCCCTCCTAAATTTGAACCAGATGATCCACGGGCTCTCTCTTTGCTATGTTTCTACTACATGTATCCCCCCCCCTGCAACCCAGAAGGTGTACGAGTCAAACCGGTGTCTCTGCACCTCCACCCTGCGAGGTAGGACAGGCTGCAAGACGCCCTTTTGTCATGAGGAGGCGTGTGTGTGTGTGTGTGTGTGTGTGTGTGTGTGTGTGTGTGTTCGTGTGTTCCTGCATGCATGCAGGAACCCCCAAAAGCTCCACACTATTCCTCACAGGTAGCGCCACCACACCTCTCTCACATCCTTTTTTCATATCCCTTGTGCTGCCCGCAGGAGGAGACAGGCTTTTACATATATATGGAGTAGGAGAAGGCCCTTGGGAGTTCCTGGCATAGCTGGGCTGATGTTGCCTCTTTGCTTTCCGCGTGAACACAAAGGAAAAGTCTCAAAAGTCCACAAAGTTTTTTCTATGGGGCTCGGCAGTTCCCAGGGAGGGAAATTTATTTCATAATGGGCATAGGGCTGGAGGGAGGGAGGGCTCAAGTGGGAAGGGGGGGCGCTAAATATCTGATCTTGCCTAGGGCACCAGACTGCCTTGCACCAGCCCTGCTCATCAAAAGAGCAGATTTGCCTAAGTTCTTCAGACTCCTTTCTGAAAACATCCGTTCAGGTCCAGATATCTACCCGACATCTTCCATGGTGAAGACAGAGGCAAAGAATTCATTCAGCTTCTCTGCAATCTCCTTATCCTTCTCTAGCACTCCGCTGTTCTCCAACAGCCTCCCTAGCTGGTTGCCGCCTGTTTCTGATGTATTTAGGGTGCAGAAAAAGCATGCATTGGATTGCACCTTTACAGGATTTTCAGCGTCTCATATCACGGCACTGCAGAGTTAACATTTCCTTGCTGGCCATTAGGGTGCAAATCACTTCATTTTGCTTCTCCTTGCTTTGTGCCTTATAAATTTCCCTGTACCCACACTCCGCCAAGTGTTTTTCTCCCATTGCATATGGATAGAAATTACCCACCTTCCCCCACCACCACCACCAATCTGCTCAATTTTATTTATTTATTTTTATTTATTTACATTTATTAATCGCCCATCTGGCCGGCAACCAGCCACCCGATATATTCAATGAAATATGGAATAGTGTAGGTCAAAATCTTCCCTACTCTTACCCCCTTCATCAGCATCACTGCCTTTGCAAGGTCAATACTGCCCTGATTTTTCTACGTGAGGATCTAAGTCCATGTCAAAGTTGAAACAAGACTTAAGCCAATGCGGTGTAGTGGCTAGTGTGTTGGACTGGTCCAGGCTCTAGTCCCCACTCGGCCCTGAAGCTCACTGGGTGACGTTGGGCCAGTCACTGACTCTCAGCCTAGCCTACCTCACAGGGTTGTTGTGAGGATAAGATGGAGAGGAGGAGGACCATGTAAGCTGCCTTGGGTTCCTTGCCAGAGGAAAAATGGTGGGATATATATGTGATGATAATGGCTGCAAAGAGATACTAGCTTTCTGTGAATAGAAGGTGCCCCCCCCTTTGTCTCCCTTGTTATTGATATAGGGCCCAACCTATAACTCCCCGTTCATTTCAATGCAGTTGCGCAAGGAAGATTCCCAGTGGATTGCGCCCGGAATTAAATGCACAAACACCCGCCCTGCTGCTTCAGCAAGACTCCCGAACATTCCAGGTGCGTATCACTCCAAAACAGCTTCTACTACTACCGTGTTATATAACTTAATGATGGCTTAATTACAGATCCAATAATCCTCAGGCACACACTCCTTAGTTTAATGATTTTGAATCACTGTGCTGCCTGCTACAGTTTCCAGCCTTAGGGTACATCCACGCGTAACTGTTTCCCACCCTAAATTTCCTATAGTTATTAGATAATATAAGTGTATTCCCATGGAAGCTTCACTGGTAATGATCTTGGGTTGGATCCAGGATCTGCTTTACGCAAGAGGAAGGGGCCTTCTTCTTCGAGAGGGAGGACTCTGATGGCGGAAGGTCCTCCCACCTGATTTTGAAATCCCCCCCCCATTCAGCAGGGGTGTCCCCCCCCCATGTGGCATTTTGGAGGGGCTGCCATGGGAAGGAGGGGGAGGGAAAGTCCGCTTCCGCTAGTGCAGTTGATCCAGCGTAAATCTGGACCCAATCCCTTTCCTAGTTCTTGCATTTTGTGCTGGTAGTTTCAGTCTTAGAAGCTCTGGCACGTGAAGTCACATCTATCTTTTCCACAAAGTCTTTAAAAAAACAAACAAAACCAAAACCAAAACCAGCCACACATGGAGCTACTTTACATTAGTATTATCATTTACTTTTCTTAAAGATGCTTTTATCGAAAGCAGACTCAAGGCGACTTACAATAGGATTAAAACATTAAAAATTTAAAACAGCTGCAACGGTTATACACAAAGGATGCACCCCTGTGTATGTTTAGAGAGAGAAAAAAGTCCTGCAACTCCCAGCATGTCCCAGCCAGCAACGCTGGCTGGGGCATGCTGGGAGTTGCAGGACTTTTTTCTCTCTAAAATAGGGTTGCGCCCAAAAATGCAACCGCCCCATAAAACTGCGTGTCATCGGCCCATCTGACACAGGAATACCTTGACTATGTCCAAGGATGCACACCGAGTATTTTTGCAGCCCTGCTACCTGAGATCCTCTCTGGGGAAATTACCACGGGGATCTCGTATGTGCGAAGCTTCTGCCACTGAGATAAAAGGCGGTGAGTTAAGGAGATTCCTGCTTAAAATCTCGCCCCTACTTCACCCCCGAAAGCCGCTTTTATGGGGGAAAGATCTAAGTGGCAAGAACAATATTTAACGACTACTTAGACCCTTTTCCTGAATGTTCAGAGCGCGTCACATGCATTATCTCAGTGACCCTTACAACAGCCCAGCAAAGTAGGGCAACCTAATCACCCCCATGCTGCTGACGGGAATGCTGGCGACACTTGAACTGGGGACCTCGTAGACCCACGGCTCTCACATTCTTAGCCGCTACATTACACCAGGAAAGTTTTCACATGTGGATGAGTAAGTAGATAATATAGACACATAGGCGTGGAGCACCCAGGGCCAGTGCAAGGCAGTTTGGTGCAGTTTGGTGCCCTAGGCAAGATCAGATATTTAGTGCGCCCCACCCCTTCCCACTTGAGCCCTCCCTCCCTATTTCTGGCGCCCCCTTTAGCCCTGCGCCCTAGGCGGCTGCCTAGTTGGCCTAATGGTAGCACCGGCCCTGGGAGCACCATATTTGCTTTGGTGCAACATAGTTATGTAAGTAGCAGTAGGCAGAAGGTGAGCTGATGCAGAGTTCAGTTGCAGGGAAGGGGTGGTGGTAAGCTGGAACTTTTGGTGCCTCTCTCTCTCTCTCATTTATTTATTTATTTATTTATTACATTTATACCCCGCCTTTTTTCCTACATGGAACTCAAGGCGGCTTACATAATCCTCCTCCTCTCCATTTTATCCTCACAACAACCCTGTGAGGTAGGTTAGGCTGAGGGGTAGAGACTGGCCCAGAGTCACCCAGTGAGTTTCATGGCCGAGCGAGGACTAGAACCCGGATCTCCCGAGTCCCCAGTCCAACACTCTCACCACTACACCACACTGGCTCTTTCTCTCTCACACACACCTGGACACAATTTCTTAAGAGCTAAATTTCGGATCTGTGGCACAGCAAATGTATTAACTTAAAGAACTTTTATCCTACTCCTTAGCCCCCCCCCCCAAAAAAGGCTCCTGGAGCAGCTTACACTCAGTCAGCAAAAAAGACAGTCCCTGCCCGCAGGCTTACAATCTAAAAAGACACAACATACAAGGAAAAGGGGAGGGGGAGGGAAGAGGGGAGGGGACGTCGACTGTCAACCGGGCTGGTGGCATGATCCCTGCTTCCCTTCTCATCTCCCCGGCGGGATAGACAGTCCAACTGGAGCAGGCCCTGATGTCCCCTTTGCCTATCTCCCGTCCCTTACCCTTCCTTCTTTCCCACAGGGCAGCTGATGTCAGGGCCGGATTAAGAGCATGATGGGCCTGGTGCTGAGGATTTTGGTGGGCCTTTTTATGGAAATAAATAAAATGAAGACGCAATTTTATATTAAAACAAATTAAATATTTTAATTACCCTTAAAGTGCCAAAACTCAAAAACTCCTGCAGCTCATCAGTAAGGGTCTTCCCAATTTCCCCCAAATTTATTTATTAAAAAAGAAAAAGCAGCCACAACAAAAAGCCAGGAAGCTTTGCTTGACCAAGAATAATTGTGTTGTTCTTGTTGCTTTGTATCGTTTTTGTTTTTGTTTTTTTGTTAAACTAGCATTTGAACAATTGAGCTGCGAATCAGAAAGATCTTTTGCTCGAGGCTGGAGAGAGAGGTCCCTTCTAAATCTGAATATTACAGACCCTAGCAAGCCCCCATGTGCTTCAAAGAAATGTAGTAACAGTGATTGAAATGCAAAAACCTACCGAAATGCTAATTTGAGAACAACAGTTCTTGCTAGGTCTTGCCTCAAGCCTGTAATGCAGATGTGCTTAGAACACCTTTCTAATCTTGAAAAAATCATTAATTATGCTGAATGATAAGGATCAGAGCTAACCCAAATCATGCAGCGTGTCCCTATATTGTGGGCCTATTGTCTGCTTTGGGCCTGGAGCGGCCGCTCCAATCGCCCCTATGTTAATCCAGCCCTGGCTGATGTAGACAGATGCCTAGAGATGACTCCTGCAACTATATTTGTCCCCCGACAAGGCAACTTTCAAACTTTATTCATTCATTCATTCATTCATTGTGCGCCACTGCCTCGCTGACGGAGAAATCCGCACGGAACTGAATTGTGGGACGGGTCTAGCCTGCAGAAAGATCAAAAAGCGCGAAGTTAAAAACAGGTTTGCCCAGCTAAACTCTGAAAGTGCAACAGACTCTCCCCGCAGCTCAAGTCTTGGGAGACTGAACTTGAATCAAAATCTTCTCTTTTTCTCTCTTTTTTTTTTTGGTGGTGAACTGTTGTGCGAATCCACTCAGTCTGGGAGGCAAAAAACTGCATCTACTGGAATGGAGCCTAACCTCACACATGGCGTGACTTCAGGTAAACAGGCTCAGCAAACAAGCAGGGGCGCTGATAATAACAGATGGGCATTATTTTATCCAACACATGCGAGACAATGGAAGGAGGAACCGGGGTTATAAGGACTCAAAAGTCAGGCGCTCAACTGAATATAATGAGTGAAAAACACAGAGCAAATACTAGAACGGTTTCCATGAGCTTTTGGATAGAGAAACATTGCAGCTAGGCATGCTGGTCCCTCGGTGGTGGGGCGGGGGGGGGGGCAGGACGGGAATGGGATCTCTATATGTATCAATAGTATAATAATTTTCATGAGGACCGACTAAAATGTCACAAAGTAGTAGGTTAGCTTTCATGTTACACAGAACGGTTCTTCAGGCTAAATGTTCATGAAAATCACACAACAGGAGGGAGAAAAAGATATTTCAAGGCAAGATGGAAAAGGCTTTAAGGCAGTGTTCTCCAACCTTGGGTCCCCAGATGTTTTTGGCCTACAACTCCCAGCATGCCCCGGCCAGCTACGCTACAGTTACGCTGACTGGGGCATGCTGGGAGTTGTAGGCCAAAAACATCTGGGGACCCAAGGTTGGAGAACACTGCTTTAAGGCTTTGCCCTGAAAAGTCTTTTTCTCTCCCACCACCTCCTCCATTTTCAGTGTTTTGAATGAACACTTAGACAGAGAAGAGTTTGGGAGTGCTTGAAAGCTTGCACACTAGTTTGTGATTTTTTTTTTAATACTAACGAGCTTTCAAGTTACGCAGCACTCTTGCTCACTTCCTAAAAAAATTTTTTTTTTAAATTAGAGGACATCGTAAATGTAGGGAGTGCCCCGAGGGCTGACCCAAGACACTTTGCTGCCTCTCATACTGGCATTGCATGATCTGAGAGTTTCCTCGCAACGTCAGAGTAGAGGCTACAAGCACACCCCTTGGGTCCACTCCAAAACCTCACAAGCTACCCTTGGGATGTAACTCTCAGCTTGCTTCACAAAAGCACATCTAAAAACATTATGCCCCCACTTGGGTAATTTTGCACAGGTGGGCCAGCCAGCCCTGCTTAAACCTAAAACGGTGGGCATCCTGCAACTGAAACAAGAGTAAGACGGTTAATAAAGTGGGAAGTATATCAACTGAAGTACCCTTGCGCAAGGAGTCATGCCATACACACACACACACACACACACTCACACTCCCACGTGGTAACGGACAAAAAACCCTCTGACGATATAAGAAGCGATTACTGTAACGCGCTCTACGTGGGGCTGCCTCTGAAGAGTGTTTTTTTCTGTCTAAACTTGCAGAGGATTGCGCCCTTAGTTGCTTAATCATCTGCCTTTTCACTGATTTAGTTTAAATAAACTTTCATACTAACAAAACCTCAGAATTGGTGCATTTTCAACCAGTCACAGAATTCATCTTGAAGACATTTTTCAGAGATCTCTCTATAGGCCATTTTTTAGAAACGTTTAGCCCCTGAAGAAGGCCCAAAACCCATTGGACTACTTCAAGGAATAAAACTCCCCCTACCCAACATCTTGAGACTTTGTCTCTTTTTTCCATCCTGTTTTTGGTCATGACCTGGTTCACACATAAGGACAACCAATGAAGGAAATGTGGGATGGCTTACACTGTAGCAAACAACTATTTCCCAGGAAAGAACAGCACTCTTTAATAATTTCATTTTTTCATTTCAGAATATCACTGGAATGTCTAACAGAACACAATTCTTTTTCAGAGAAACGGCAGTTCTACTGAACAAAATCCACCATGGCTTCCTGAGTTCAATTTTGAACGCTTTGGGTATGGCAAGGAGGTGTGTTGCTGTATATAATGGTAGTAGTGGCTGTTCCAGCACGCACTGAGTACATCGTTTTTATGCACATTCAATATACATATATATATCACCTTGTATCAATGATTTCAAGGCAGTTTACAAAAATTAAAACAAAATGCATACAAAACAATCAGCAGATTAAAGTGCAGTTAAAAGTCAGAGAGTTTAAAATATATTAAGGGCACAATTTATTTATTTATTTATTTATTACATTTATACCCCGCATTTTTTCCTGCAAGGAACCCAAGGCAGCTTACATAATCCTCCTCCTCCTCTCCATTTTATCCTCACAACAACCCTGTGAGGTAGGTTAGGCTGAGAGTCAGTGACTGGCCCAAAGTCATCCAGTGAGTTTCATGGCTGAGCGGGGACTAGAACCTGGATCTTCCGAGTCCCAGTCCAACACTCTCACCACTACACCACACTGGCTCTTCCAGGCTAGCTGAGGAAGTGTTGGGGGTTGTAGGACTCTTTTCTGGCTAAACATACATAGGATTGCACCCTCAGGATGCTTCCAGGCAAGGCATTTACCGCACCAGCACCCGGCCTCATTCACAGAATTTTACAGGGTGTCCAAACAACGTCATGTTCGTAATCCTCTCATGTTTTCCCACTTCTTCCCTATTTTCTCTTTCTACGGAAAAGTGTTGAGGAGGAGAAAGCGGAATAGCAGCACAAGGCCTTCTCGTTGGTAGCACCAACCAAGACCCCTGCATCTGGAAGGGCCACCCTTTGCACAGCTATTCCATCTTTTCCTCCTTCACAGATTTTCTGTGGTGAGAAAAAGGAGGGAAGCAGCGCTGGGAAAATACAGGAGGGTTACAATAAAACACTTTGTCGGGAAGCACCTAAAGAGCACCTGGGGTGAGCAGGGATACATGACCGGCTGGCAGAGCAGATGCCTGATCAGTTTTTTATTTTCTTTCATTGATTTCGGTTTTATTGATTTTGTTTTAACACACAGTTTTATTATTTTATCTGTTTTATCTTTTATTGTTCACTGTTCCGAAGTCTCCATACTGAAAAATGAAGCAGTATATAAATCTTGTGCAGATAAATGAATAAATCCTTTAGCAAATTAAAAATACACACAGGTTCAGGGGGCAGGGAAGCAAACAGCGCGTGTGTCGCAGCTTCTTCATTTTAAGATGCAATCCTATTCGTGTTTAGACAGAAAAAAAAAAAGTCCTACAACTCCCCGCAGACAGCAGCGGGGAGTTGCAGGACTTTTTTCTTTCTTCTTCTTCTGTCTAAACACACATAGGATTGCGCCCCTAAATCAGATTTCAGGAAGGAGGGAAAGGAAGCACGTGCAGCGGCCACAAGGCAGATGAGGCTGCGAAGGAATTCCTCCCTGCTGCTGGGCGATAGTGGTGGACAATTTAGGGGTGGGTGGATCATTTCCCCAGGCGGTGCATTTCCCCAATAGGAAGAAAAGATCCGCTTGGACCACCATCATCATCATCAGGCGATCACTCGTGACCGAGTAAGATTGTCTTCCGGAATAAAAGGAGGAATGCCCCAATAAATTTGTGAATATCTTGCGACTTCTCCATGACAACATGACGGCAACGGTTTTGGACAACAACGGCTCTCATGGTGCTCCATTTAAAGTGGGATCAGGTGTTAAACAGGGATGTGTTATCGCCCCAACATTATTTGCCATTTTCATCGCCATGGTTTTACATCTTGTCAAGGGGAAACTTCCCACTGGTGTGGGAATTATATATCGAACAGATGGAAAGCTTTTTAATCTCAGCAGGCTGAAAGCAAAAAGTAAGGTAATTACAACCTCCGTTGCGGAACTTCAGTATGCTGATGATAATGTGGTCACCGCACATTCAGAGGATGATCTCCAAACTATCCTAAATGCTTTTGCAGAAGCATACGGAAAAACTTGGTCTCTCACTTAACATCACAAAAACCAAAGTGCTTCATCAGCAAGTGCAAGCCAATCCTTTGGTGATGCCATCTATCCAGCTTGGCGGGACAATACTGGACGTTGCAACTGAGAAATCTCCGGGATCCTTCCATTCAGCAGAGTAGTCCTGCTTCCCCACGTGACGAGAGGGAGGGGGGGCTCACACACAAGCTGCTCCTGCTTTGCCTCTCCCCCCCCCCCTCGCGCGCACTCCTCCCCGGGTTGGGCCGAAAGTGGCTACGTGCAGCTCCCCACGTGGACACAGCCCCCCCCCCTATTCAGAGAACAGCCGGAGCCGCACGTTCGCGCGTACCAAGCGGGAAAGAGCGAGCGGCAGCCAATCAGGGCGCCGAGCGCCCGCCCGCCCAATCAGCGCGCGAAGCGAGGGGGGTCGGGAAGCGAAGCCAGCCAATCCCGCAATCGAGTCGGGCTGGGTTGGCGCCGGGGAGCAAGAAGAGGGGCGAGGAAGGGAAGAAGGAGGGCGTTGGAGGAGGAGCGTGTGGGGGGGGAGAGAAGCAGGGGGAGGCGCTCAGAACCAATCACTAATTAGAGAAGCGGGCGGGCGGGCGAAGACGCTAATCGTGACCAATCCCGTCGCCAGAGCGGGGGGGGGGGGGGAAGGCGGGGGGAATACGTCCAGCAGCAGCAGCTGCGAAAGCGCGCGCTCGTCGGAGTTGCTGAGGCAGCAGTAATAGGCGCTGCCTGCCTGACTTCCCCCCCGCCCCCCTGGAAGGGGGCGGGGTTTGTTGTTCTCTCTCTCTCTCTCTCTCCCCGCGGCGCGAGGCAGCCGCGCTCGCCTGACAGGAAAAATGAGCGCTGCTCGCCCCTCCCCCCCTCGCCTTCGCCTTCTTCCCGCGCGAGGCTGTCAGCCGCTCGGCCCCTCCCCCTCACGTGGCCTGTAGCCAGTGAGTGACGGGGGCGGGGGGGCTGCCCCCTACATTTTCTCTGCCCCCCCTCCTCCTCTTAATTATTATTATTTTTTACATACAAATAATTTAAATTTACAATTTTGTCTTTAAAAGGCCTGCAACCCAGATGAAGTGGGTTCATCTAATATCAGCGTTCTCCAACCTTGGGTCCCCAGATGTTTTTTTGGCCTACAACTCCCAGCATGCCCCAGCCAGCTACGCTGGCTGGGGCATGCTGGGAGTTGTAGGCAGGGATGTCGAAGAGTCCTGAGTCTTTGGACCCGAGTCTAGAGTCCAAGGTCCAAAATGGTGACTCGAGTCGAGTCCCGAGTCACTCCCAAAGCGGCGGCCCATGGAGGGAGCGGGAGGGTCTCGGCGAGAGGAAGAAGCAGGGATGGGGACTCGGACTCGAGGACTCGACTCATGAGTCGGACTGAGTCCCCCCTCTGAGTCGACTCGGACTCGAGTCCCAATATTTTTAATGGGAC
The DNA here is from genome assembly GCA_021292165.1 of Shinisaurus crocodilurus. Classification (NCBI taxonomy): domain Eukaryota; kingdom Metazoa; phylum Chordata; class Lepidosauria; order Squamata; family Shinisauridae; genus Shinisaurus; species Shinisaurus crocodilurus. The sequence goes on from CM037879.1 coordinate 7,994,859, forward strand.
TCGAGACTCGACTCGGGACTCGAGACCAAGGACTCATCAACATCCCTGGGCTGTGCCAGAAGGAGTGGAGAGGAGCGTGATTGCCGGCGAAGAGCGCATGGAAGCGAGGTGTGCCGCTGCTCGGCCACTATGGATGGCTACCAGGCGCGCAGCCCCAACAGTGTGTCGAGATTTATTTTGATTGCTGTGTTGCGTACTTGGGAGAGGCAGAAGAAGGACCTGAGATTACTCTGTGTGGCTGCTCTGAGTGTGTTTCTGGTTCCAGCAAGTTCATCACCAGTGGAGCGGGTGTTCAGTGAGGGTGGAATTGTGATGAGATCTCACCGTTCCAGAATGGGGGCCAAACATTTAGAAAAAATCATGTTCCTCAAATGCAACATGGATAAGTTTTAGGAAGTACAGCAAGTTTATTTTTTAAAATCATTTTCCTAAAATGCAACCTTTCAGACATTTTGGGTTTGGCTGCCTCTGCCTGCCTGTCTGGGGTTCCCCACCTCCTCTGCCTGCCTGGTCTCTTCTTGACCAGTTCAACAGTTGAATTGTCCAAGACAAAGGCCTCTGCCTGCCTGCTTTGGGGTTCCCTGCCTCCTCTGCCTGCCTGGTTATTTTGGGTTTTTCTGCCTGGTCTGTTCTTGCCAAAATCAGTTGCAGAGTTTTGAAATAAAAAGGCACACTTGTGCCTAGAATTTATTTAAGCCACACATCTGAAGTAGCCTTATTTTGTTGGGAAACACACACACCCCCATTGATTTTAAACTGTGTTTTTAAATTTGGTTTTTAATTTTTTAAACTATTTTGTATGCTTTTTTTATTGTTGTTTTTATGTGTAAACTATTGTGAACCACTCAGAGAGCTTCGGCTGTGGGGTGGTATAGAAATGAAATAAATGAAATGAATGAATAATCAGTGATCTACAATGCATCCTGGACAACGACACCTCCCTTGTGCAGGTCTTGGGTGGCAGGCTTGTATTTGCTTACAGACAGCCCCCCCCCCCAGCCTAAAACAGCCGCTTACAGGACCAAACAACATCACCCACAACGACTTAGGGGTTCATTCACTTGCTCATCTTCCAACGTGCTCCTCTCCCATCAGCAATGCCTTTCTGCATTCTACGCAGGGCAAACAGGTCAGTCGCTACGGAAAATAATAAGCGGACACAGATCCGACATCAGAAATGGCAATATTCAGAAACCAGTGGGAGAACACTTCAGCCTCCCGGGACACTCTGTAACTGCCCTTAAAGTGGCTATTGTGGAGCAAAGAAACTTCAAAAGGGAGATTAGAGCGAGCGGCTGCTGAGTTAGAATTCATCGGCAGAATTCTCTACTTAAATAGCCAGAGTTTCTCCAAGGCAAAGATCTTTTTCATCCCTGCAGTACCCAAGATGCTTTCAGCTGGAAATGCCAGGGACATTCTGCATGCAACGATGTGCACTGCTACAAAAAACTATGGACCCTCCCAGCTAATTTTGCATTATGTGAAAACAAAAGCAAGCCTACTTATGAGCCAAGGATCACCACGTTCTAGTAGTAGTTCAATGACCAACTTTCCCCTGTGCTTTTCAGTAAGCAAAAACGATCCTCTGCCAACATTCTGTGCTCTAAAGTAACAAAATCAGCACGTGCAACACATCTCAGACAGTCCCTGTGTACAACCTATGGTAAAATATTAAACGCTGGTAATAAAGAGAGCATTAGAGGGTTGGTACAAAGCCACCCAGGGAATGAAAGCGACTTGATTGTTGTAAACCCGCCCAGAGAGCTTAGGCTGTTGGGCGGTATATAAATCATCATCATCATCATCATCATCATCATCATCATCATCTAAACAAGCATGCTCTAAATGATGTGGTAGTATTAAATAAAGCTGTTTTTTATTTTTGTAGTTTGCTGAAGGTTTTGCTTCTTTTTCAGTGACCCACTCTACCACATTTGCTGTCTCGGTGAGAAATGTACGTATTTGTTTGCTTATTAAGAAATCTAGTATATGCTGCCCTTCAGCCATAGGGATTACGAAATCTACTATATGCTGCCCTTCAGGGTGGCTTACAAAATTGCGGCCAAAAAACCCACAAGATAAAAGTGCACAAACGAAAAGCATGAACTACAGAGCAGGACAGTAAAACACAAGATAAAAACCAGATTAAAAACCAACAGCAGATCAAAACCAGCTTGGTGACATACTGAAGGTCCCTGGGCATGTACTCGGCATTAACTAATCTGGAATAGCTACCACCACCACCATTCTTAACAGATGAGGATCCCTACGCATGCACTGGATGGGCGGAGAAATTTCCTTTCTTTTACATTCCGTTTTTACCACTGATTGTAAGTGCAAGAGAGGGTAAGCTAATCCACGTTCGCTGGCCTTCTGCGTGCCCCCCAATTTGCCCAGCCCGTGCTCCTGTATTTAATAACTCCATTTTTATTTAAAGTGCAAGAGGTGATTCTGAGAGGATGTGGCTCTCCACATCCAGTTACATAACCACCATTAGCAGTGCTCTTCAAAACACCCTCAGGCACCCTTGCGCTCCACATTACAGGAAAGCCCTCCATATTTCATTCAAAAATAAGCCAAGGCATAAATTCACACGGGGTGGAGTATGTTCTGTTGGACAGACGGAATGTTCTGGAACTCGATTTTCTGCTTAGACTATTTACCTGGCGTGCTTTGTATTTTGCAAAGCAGATGTGCTAGGATGTGAAATACGGGTAGCATCCCCCTCCCCTTTAACTCCAGCTAATGGGGAAAGTACCCACTTGTTTTTATTGTTGTAGCAGAAACATTAAGGACCATTTTTATTTCACTCAAATGCAGCACAAATCAGTGTTCACTTACAACAGGAAATGGGCAACGCACGGCCTGTGACCCACATACAGCCCACCAAGGCTGTTTGAGGGGGCGGTCACCGCCACCGCCATGCCACCAAAAATCACGACTGCCATGCCACTGAAAATTGACATCACCGTGCCACAGTAATTCTGCTGGAAAACAAGGCAGTGCACACCTTGTTTCCAGAGCAGAATCAGGCTCCCCGTGGCCCACCAAACAGATGTGCTCCACACATGCCCCATTTCTCTGCAGAAACTGTGATTTTAGAAGTTCTAGTGTCTCCAGCCAGACCAAAGTTTAAGGTTGCCAGCTTCTGATTTCTAAAATGCTAGTCATAGAATCATAGAAAAGTAGAGTTGGAAGGGGCCTACAAGGCCATCGAGTCCAACCCCCTGCTCAATGCAGGAATCCAGGTCAAAGCATCCCTGACAGATGGCCATCCAGCTTCACCTTGAATGCCTCCAGAGTGGGAGAGCTCACCACCTCCCTAGGTAATTGGTTTCATTGTCTTAGTCCTTGCGGTAGCACCAAAAGATAGAATGTGATGGGGCCAAGGCAGAAGTTACTGTTAATCAAAGGCAGAGCCAATGGGGTGGGGGGGACCTTTGTCAGAATGGCTGAATGGCAGCGCTGTACAGGTCCCTTCCATAAAAATGGACTCGAACAGCGCATTTCTACATCCAACCAGTGATTGGGGGTAACTGCTGCTAGCACCATCGGTTCTGCGCTTTAGCTCCAAGCTGGAGCAATAGAAATCTGCTGGGCTTACAAAAAAAAAGGTGGGCTGGAGTCATGCAGGGTTTTGAGAGAATCACCGTGGTCCCAATAGATGGAGACCTGGAATGAGAAACCTGGTACTAGCACTGTCAATGCCAACCCTGAGGAGGCTGTACCCGAAACCATATCCAAGTCAGATGCTTTCCATCCCAAGATTGCTCAAATTGGAAGAGGACACTTAAGCCAAAAGCTGGAGTGCAACAGGAAGAAGATACTTCTCTGTGTTGACTAGACAATGGCAGAAGGCCAGGCTTCTGGTATTTATACTATGTCTGTGATAATCCAAAAGCTTGATACTGCCTGCCTATCACAGCGGCCGGTGTTGCACACTCCTTTTGCATTCTGTGTCTGCACAGAGCTGTGGTCTGCAGCTATCGACACAGAGATGTGGACACTCTGAAGGGAAGGTGAGAAACCTGGGCTGACGCACCATCCTGCCAGCCTCCTTACCATCTCGTCAGCCTTTTGCTTTGGCTGATGCTGTTGCTGGCTGGATTGGGGCTCCTTTCCCGAGAGAAGTTCCACTGCCCTTAAGAGGAGGGCAAATGTCCCCCCATGCCTGACTGATTAGGAACGCCTGCCACCTGGGTTTTGACTCTCAGCAGGCCTTTATCTGCCGGCCAGGAGCAGGACTCAGTAACATCTGGACTGCAATACTTGACAGAAGAACGCCTCTCCCAACTGCAATCTACCCGGATACTGCGCTCAACATCTGGGGCACTCCTCCGACCGCCGCCTCTGAGGGAGGCTCGATTGGTGGCAACAAAGGAGAGGGCCTTCTCAGTGGTGGCCCCCCCCCCACAATTGTGGAATCAGCTCCCCACTGAGGCTCGCCTGGCGCCAACTCTACTGTCCTTTTGGTGCCAGGTTAAGACTGCACTCTATGCCAAAGAAGCGTTTAACTTTTAACAGCTCAAAACAGCACATGGGGGGTTATGTCAACTGCAAGCTTAGTTTATTACGGTAACTTGTTTCAGTTATTTGTAATTTTAAATCCGGTTTTAAATTTTTGTAATGAAATTTTATGATTTTATTGTTATCAGTATTTTTTTAAATGTATTTTACTGTTTTTATTAATTGTTGTAACCCGCCCCGAGAGCTTCGGCTATTGGGCGGTATAGAAATAAAATAATTATTATTATTATTATTATTATTATTATTATTATTATTATTATTATTATTATTATAAATACGGTCTGTCACACCAGGCTAAGCTCACCCTGGTTTGTGCTGTACAGCCTCGGGCAAGGCACACTCTGCAGCTCTTTCATTATACATAAAATAGGAACAGCAGGGACCTACCGTACACGATGCGATGCGTCCTAGTAAAGGTGGAGACAGAGCCCCGCCTGTACTTACTAGTCCATGAGTTTCTCCCCCACAATCCTTATGCTGTTTTGGGGTCACAGAACTGGCCAATTTCCTTGTCTGTTTTGAATGTTTGTCGTCAAAGTACCTGAAACCCAATAAATAAATCCTCCCTCTCTAGAGCAGTGTTCTCCAACCTTGGGTCCCCAGATGTTTTTGGCTGGCTGGGGCATGCTGGGAGTTGTAGGCCAAAAACATCTGGGGACCCAAGGTTGGAGAACACTGCTCCAGAAGTACCTTTGCACTCCTCACTGGTGTCTGGAACCTTGGCACAACTCTTGGGTGTTACTGCAGGATGCTCTGAGGGTCTGGATCGGGGAGAAAGCAAGAAGCAGGATCTCCTGCGCCTTAATTTTTATTATTCAAAGGTTAAGACAGGCTGGTGTATACATGCACCTCCATTGCCCACTGATCGTAGCAGTTTCAAGATTTTATTCTCCTTCTCAGTGCCTCTGGGACAGAGGTGGGGAACATTTTCTGGAGGGGGGGAAATGACACCCACCCACCCAGCACTCCCCAGGGATGGGGACTCGGACTCGAGGACTCGACTCGTGAGTCAGACTGAGTCCCCCCTCTGACTCGACTCGGACTCGAGTCCCAATATTTTTAATGGGACTCGAGACTCGACTCGGGACTCGAGACCAAGGACTCTTCAACATCCCTGGGCTGTGCCAGAAGGAGTGGAGAGGAGCGTGATTGCCGGCGAAGAGCGCATGGAAGTGAGGTGTGCCACTATGGATGGCTACCAGGAATGCAGCCCCAACAGTGTGTCAAGATTTATTTTGATTGATGTGTTGCGTTCTTGGGAGAGGCAGAAGAAGGACCTGAGATTACTCTGTGTGTCTGCTCTGAGTGTGTTTCTGGTTCCAGCAAGTTCATCACCAGTGGAGCGGGTGTTCAGTGAGGGTGGAATTGTGAAGAGACGTCACCGTTCCAGAATGGGGGGGCCAAACATTTAGAAAAAATCATGTTCCTCAAATGCAACATGGATAAGTTTTAGGAAGTACGGCAAGTTTATTTTTTTAAATCATTTTCCTAAAATGCAACCTTTCAGGCATTTTGGGTTTGGCTGCCTCTGCCTGCCTGTCTGGGGTTCCCTGCCTCCTCTGCCTGCCTGGTCTCTTCTTGACCAGTTCAACAGTTGAATTGTCCAAGACAAAGGCCTCTGCCTGCCTGCTTTGGGGTTCCCTGCCTCCTCTGCCTGCCTGGTTATTTTGGGTTTGTCTGCCTGGTCTGTTCTTGCCAAAATCAGTGGCAGAGTTTTGAAATAAAAAGGCACACTTGTGCCTTGAATTTATTTAAACCACACATCTGAAGTAGTCTTATTTTGTTGGGGAAAACCCCCCCATTGATTTTAATAGGGACTCGTGGAGTCAGCTTTAGGAGTGACTCATGACTTGTGACTCATGAGTCACCATTTTGGACCTAGGACTCGGACTCGAGACTCGGGTCCAAAGACTCGTGACTTGACTCGTGACTCGAGACCAAGGACTCTTCAACATCCCTGGCACTCCCTTTCTAGGAGTGTGTGGCCACGCCCCTGATGTCATCCATGCCTTGATTGTGGAAATCTCATGCGCAGCGGGCCGTGTCCTCCCCAATGGGGGAAGGTGTTCCACTCAGGTGGAGCACTTGGCTCCCCGTTCCCCCTTCCAATGATAGGAGATAACCGGGGGGGGGGATTTTCTGCCCTCTCCTGAAGCACCTGGTAGCCTCCAGGAAGTGGGGTGCGGGGAAGGGAATGGACGGGGCCCACCGAGGGCTGGAGGTTCCCCATCCCTTTCTAGGAGGAGTAAATTTTCCAGGTGAGTTGCCAGACACAAAGCAACCAGGCTATTTCCCCCTTAGCTCGAGTGTTTTTGCAATTAGCTCCACCCCCATGTGCATCCAGCTCCACCCCTGAGCCGCCAAGCACAACCAGGCCCCGCCCCCTGCCCCACCAGGCACCACCCCCTACCACATATGAGCAGGCTCTCTGCCCTGCCTACCTCACCAGGCTCCACTGAGTAGCTCCAAGGTCCTGCCCCCCTGAGGTCTGAGCTTCAAGGGAACCTGGAAATCAGGCATGCATAAATGAGCCATCCCAGATCAATCATAGCTAAAACTTGTGCGTCCCCCAGTATCAGCTCAGCACATAATGCTCCTGAGTGGAGGCCATTGGGATGGGCAAGTTGTGGCCCTCCAGAGGTTTTGGCCTACAACTCCCATAATCCCTCACCATTAGCTATGCTGGCTAGGGCTGGTGGGAGTTGTAGGCCAAAACCTCTGGAGAGCCAGAACTTCCCCACTGCGACATTAGGATGACAGTCATCCGATGGTGCACATGCATGTGTGAACCAGCCCAAACTGTGATCGCCTATAAACATACAGTTAGTATTCCCCATTAGTTACATGTAGTAGTAGTAGGCGATCACTCGTGACCGAGTAAGATTGTCTTCCAGGATAAAATTACAAAAAGAAAATTATATGTGTAGACTCTAGCAATGGGTCCGTCAGTGACGGTGGAGGCCAATTCTAGATCCACACAGCTTCCCACAGTGAGGACACAGGTTACCAGATGGAAGATGGTCCTGTAAAGGATTCGTTTGACGTGCTTTTCGCTTAGCACGTTTCTCCCTTTCACCTTGCACTCGGGCTTCTTCAAAGTCCATGGAACCTTTGTGAAAGGCCAACCTCCATTTAGATCGTTCAGGGGCCAGAGCTTCCCAGTTTTCGATGTTTATATTGCATTTTTTTAGATTAGCCTTAAGAACATCTTTAAACCTCTTATACTGACCACCGATGTTCCGCTTTCCATCCTTGAGTTGGGAATAAAGTAACTGCTTTGGGAGACGGCAGTCAGACATTCAAACAACATGACCGGTCCACTGAAGTTGGCGCTGAAGGATCATTTTTTCAACGCTAGTAGTCTTTGCTTCTTCCAGTACTCTGACATTTGCTCGCCTATCTTCCCAAGTAATTTTCCGGAGGCAACGTTGATGAAATCTTTCAAGGAGGTGGAAATGACATTTATAGATAGTCCATGTTTCGCAGGCATACAATAAAGTTGGTAATACAATGGCTTCATAAACCAGCGTTTTGGTCTCCTTACAGATATCCCGATCCTCGAACACTCTATGTTTCATTCGAGAAAATGCAGCACTTGCGGAGCTCAAACGATGCTGGATTTCCGTGTCAATGTTAGCTGTAACAGAAAGATAGCTGCCAAGATAGAGAAAATGATCGACATTTTCCAGTATTGCCCCGCCAAGCTGGATAGATGGCATCACCAAAGGGTTAACTTGCACTTGCTATGAAGCACTTTGGTTTTTTTGATGTTAAGTGAGAGACCAAGTTTTTCCGTATGCTTCTGCAAAAGCATTTAGGATAGTTTGGAGATCATCCTCTGAATGTGCGGAGACCAGATTATCATCAGCATACTGAAGTTCCACAACGGAGGTTGTAATTACCTTACTTTTTGCTTTCAGCCTACTGAGATTAAAAAGCTTTCCATCTGTTCGATATATAATTCCCACACCAGTGGGAAGTTTCCCCTCAACAAGATGTAAAATCATGGCGATGAAAATAGCAAATAATGTTGGGGTGATAACACATCCCTGTTTAACACGTGATCCCACTTTAAATGGAGCACCATGAGAGCCGTTGTTGTCCAAAACCGTTGCCGACATGTTGTCATGGAGAAGTCGCAAGATATTCACAAATTTATTGGGGCATCCAGTTTTCATAAGGATAGTCCAGAGAGCCGTTCGGTCTACAGTATCAAAGGCCTTAGCCAAATCAATAAATGCCATATAAAGGGGTTGATTTATACCACCCTCACACTACATTCCAGGTGGTTAGAGTATCATTTTACCATCCCAAGAGCCCTGCTGTGAGGTAGGTTAGACTGAGTCTGAGAGGCAATGCTTTGCCAACACCACCAAGTTGTGCTTTATAGCTGAGCAGGGTTTTGAACCCACGCTTCCCTCGGCCAAGATCTGTGCTTTATGCCAGGGGTGGGCAGAAGGTAGCTCTCCAGATGTTTGGGATTTCCACTCCCAGAAGCCCCTCTGCCAACATGGCTGATGGTCAGGAATGCTTGGAGTTGAAGTCGAAAACATCTGCAGATCTACTTTCAGTTTCTGCCCACCCCTGGTTTTCACCACACTGACTCTCAACTATACTAATTTATATACAGCACATTTCCAAAGCCCTCAGATTTTCCCCCCATATATACATTATCAGTAACATTTCCATTATTGTTACCCCCATGAGAGATAGCAGCTTGCACAGTACATCCAGTGAAACGTATTTTTGAACCAGGGAATGAAGACAAGGGAATTCAAGCAAACTGCAGCACACAGCACAGGAGTGGAGAGAGCGAATGCTAGGAGTGATTACGATGGCGTTAATCTTGTAAACAACATTTGAATTGCCTTTTTTTTCTGAAAGCTGACTTATTTTTATTTTTTAAAGCCAGCATTATATAACGTGTCTTGAGAACTTTCACCACCACCACCATTGTGGTTAATGAGAGCAATAGGAAACCAAACCCACTCAGGCGCTATTCTTTTTCTTCTGCCCCACAGTTGCCAAATAGTTCCTGAGCCAGAGAGATCTAGTCTCAGCAGGCTGGATATATAAACGTGAGGAGGTTGGGAGGGGTTTCTGGCTTGTCTTGGCTCTGGCACTGCTGCAAAGACTCCCACGTGGAAGCCAAGAGAGGACTGAAGTTGTTCTCCCCTTAAAACAGTGTTCTCCAACCTTGGGTCCCCAGATGTTTTTGGCCTACAACTCCCAGCATGCCCCAGCCAGCGTAGGGGCATGCTGGGAGTTGTAGGCCATAAAACATCTGGGGACCCAAGGTTGGAGAACACTGCCTTAAAGAGACAGCGCCGAAAACCTATTTCGGGAAGCTGGAAAAGGGATCTGTAAACACATAAGCGACTCTGGGATGATGTCAGTGACTGAGCTGTATTTAGCTGGAAGAACTCACATTTTAAAGCATTAATCACATCCCACACTTCCTCCCGGCTTTGCTTTTGAACGCTGAATATTGGCAGAGGCTCAATTCTTAATGTTCAGGTCGACGGTTCCTGAAAATATCACCAGGGCGGTCGAGAGGTCTAAGAGCTGCTTTCCGATTCCACTGCTTTTGTGACATTTTCGGCAAGGTCTTGCCCTACTCTTACATTTCAGATTTTTTTTCTTACCCACCAACACAGCAAGCTGTAACTGCGGATTACACACCGCAGGCCTGGTGTGGAGAAAGCGGACAGGGAGACCTTCTGCTCCCTCTCTCGGAATACTAGAACCCCAAATGGGGTCACGACATGAAGCTGACTGGTGGGAGATTCAGGACAGATCAAAGGAAGTCCTTCTTCACACAGCGCATAGCTAAACTATGGAACTCACTTCCACAAGATGTCGTGATGGCCACCAATTTGGACAGCTTTAAAAGGGGATTGGACAAATTCCTGGAGGAGGAGGAGCCTATCCATGGCTACTGGTCCTGATGGCTATGTGCTTCCTCCAGTATCAGAGGCAGTACGTCTGTGTACGCCAGTTGCTGGGGAACATGGGCGGGAGGGTGCGGTTGCACTCATGTCCTGCTTGCGGGTTTCCCGCGGGCAGCTGGTGGGCCACTGAGTGGACAGAATGCTGGACGAGATGGACCCATGGCCTGATCCAGCAGGGCTCTTCTTACGTTCTTATGATTCTTAGGAGAAACCAGGGGGGGAAAAAATCATGACGGGACCTCCAGTGTTTTCATACCCTCTTAACATTTGGTAGAAGAAAATAAGAACAGTGTTTCATATTACAGTCATGCCTTGGATTGAGAGCATAATTCGTTCCAGAAACGTGCTTGTAATCCAAAACACTCTTATATCAAAACGAAATTCTCCCCAAAAAAATTGTACGGAGATTTTTAATTTAAGCTGTACTACGGTACTTATATTGCAAGACGTCGCTTGTATATCGAGTCAAAAAATTTTAAATAAATATTTAAAAATTTGCTTGTCTTGCAAAGCAAAACGCTCTCAAACCAAGTTACTTGCAATCCAAGGTATTACTGTAAGTGAACAAAGGGTTATCTGTATGATACTGAGCAAGACAAATGAATGAACATCTCCCAGAGCTCTGGTGATATTCTAAATTTATTTACGGTATTTATTACATTTTTTAATCACCCATCTGGCCAGCCACCCGGCCACTCTGGGCGATGTACACTCCAACAATAAAACAGACACACACAATTAAAACGGTATAATTTTTTTTAAAAAAATCATGGCGGAAGCTCATCACGGAGGAGGCATTGCGAAGGTTAATAGGAAGGGCAGGACCGGTGCAAGGCAGTTTGGTGCCCTAGGCAAGATCAGATATTTAGCGCCCCCCCTTCCCACTTGAGCCCTCCCTCCCTCCCTCCAGCCCTATACTCCTGGCACCCCCTTTAGCCCGGCGCCCTAGGCAGCCGCCTAGTTGGCCTAATGGTAGCACCGGCCCTGAGGAAGGGAGTTCCATAACGTGGGGGCCGCCACAGAGAAGGCCCTCTTCCTAGTCCCCACCAGCCTGGCTGCTCTGGCTGATGGGATAAGGAGAAGGCCGTCCGTGGCAGATCTTGTTGAGCGGCCTCCTTGGTGTTGCTGGAGGTGCTCCTTGAGATAAACTGGACCGAAGCCGTGTAGGGTTTTAAAGGTCAAAACCAACACCTTGAATTCGGCTCGGCAAGCAACTGGTAGCCAGTGCAACTCCTTGAGCACTGGCGTGATGTGATCACACCGGCGGCTGCCCTTAATCAGGCGAGCCGCCGCGTTCTGTACCAGCTGCAGCTTCCGGACCGTCTTCAAGGGTAACCCCACGTAGAGCGCATTACAGTAGTCTAGGCGAGAGGAGACCAAGGCATGAACCACTGATGGGAGCAGGTGATTAGGAAGGTAGGGGCGCAGCTGCCGTATCAGATGGAGTTGATACAGCGCCACCCAGCTCACAGCTGCCACCTGAGCCTCCATGGACAGCTGGGAGTCTAGAATGACCCCCAAGCTGTGGACCCAAAGATCCAATCCTATCCATCCGCATTCCTTGACCTTATGCCCTCCAGATGTGTTGAACTCCAGCCATTGGCCATGCTGGCTGGGGATGATGGAACTTGTAGTCCAACAGATTTGAAGGGCCCTAGGTTGGGAAGAGCTTCATTATACATAATTAAGGGTGCAATCCTATGTAGGTTTAGCTGGGGGGAAAGGCCTACAACTCCCAGCATGCCCCAGCCAGCTGTGCTGGCTGGGGCACGCTGGGAATTGTAGACCTTTTTTTCTGTCAAAACATGCATAGGATTGTGCCTTGCTTCAATGGCACTTACTTCTGAGTAAACACACATACCATTGCGCTCCTATTCAAATAATTGTTGATATATAATCGTAACCAAACATTTTTATTGTATCCTCCCTCCAGGGGCCTCAGGGCAGTGTAGACGATTCTCTCCCCCATTTTTATCTTCACAACAACCCTGTGAGGTGGGTTAGGCTGAGAAATAGCAGCTGGCCCCGAGGTCACTCAGTGAGCGTCATATGGCTGAGTGTGAATTTGAACTCAGGTCTCCCCAGTCCTAGTCCAACACTCTAACACCACACCGGCTCCCCCATACATATGTGTTCTCACAACACAGAAAGCACATTGGCTGTATTCAAACACATTGGCAAGTATTTGAAAACATATTGGCTCCATTCGAATATTTGAGAGCCAGTGTGATGTAGATGAGAGTGTTGGACTGGGGAGATCCGGGTTCGAGTCCCCACTCAGTCATGAAGCTCACTGGTTGACTTTGGGCCAGTCACTGACTCTCAGTCTAACCTACCTCACAGGGTTGTTGTGAGGATAAAATGGAGAGGAGGAGGACCACGCAAGCCACCTTGGGTTCCTTGCAAGAGGAGAAAAGGTGGGATATAAATGTAATAATAAAATAAAAAAATAATAATGCTAAACCTTGGCCGCAGCCAATATTGGAAACTTCTGCTTCCATTTTTGGTTAACCAAAAAAAATCAGCATTCTCAATTATGTGGAGAGCCTTCGTGGATACACACGATGCTTTCTTCTTCAGAGAGCTGCCCTACACGAGTAAGGTCGATGAAAATGCATGAGGACGGATCACAGCTATGTCACGCCCTCCCCTCACGTGTTAACTTTTACCTTTTGCAGAACACCTGAATAAGGCTCGAGTCTGAACCCTAAAGCGTGGTTAGTTTTAACTGTGGTTTTGTTGAAAGAACCCAGCTCCATAAACCACAGCTGAAATTGGCTTGATTCAACAAACTGTAGTTAAGATTAGCCACAGTTTGTCCCGTTTTAGATGTCACACAACATGCTGCGATTATTCTAAACCAGTGTTCTCCAACCTTGGGTCCCCAGATGTTTTTGGCCTACAACTCCCAGCATGCCTGCATTGAGCAGGGGGTTGGACTCGATGGCCTTGTAGGCCCCTTCCAACTCTACTTTTCTATGATTCTAACACTGCTCTAAACCAATAGCAAAAGTTTCCAAACTCTTCCTTGCAGCCACACCGGTGGCAGGGATGCGGGGAGCACACCAAACCTGAAGCGAGTTGCAGTTTGTTTGTGCTCATAACATTACACCATTTTAGCGTCACGTGTGAATGCAACTATTCACACGTATAAACGTCATATGTGTATGCTTTATTCAGAAGGTGAAACTAAACGTGTTAATTGTAAGAACAACAATAATACAGCCAAGTAGGCTATGAAAACCCATGAAAAGATGTGGCACAAGTACCTAAATAGAGAAAACCAGAAGAGCAAATTGTCTACAGACATGTTCTGATTAAAAGCAACTGTTCCAATATGTAATCAGTTCTCATAGCAAGGAAGTTTATCAGCTCCATTGTTTCCCTTACAACCAGGGGTTTAAGTTTGGTTATAAAATACAGTCATGCCTTGGATTGAGAGCATAATTCGTTCCGGAAACATGCTTGCAATCCAAAACACTCTTATATCAAAATGAAATCCCCCCAAAAAGATTTGTACAGGGATTTTTAATTTAAGCCATACTACAGTACTTGTATTGCAAGACGTCGCTTGTATACCAAGTCAAAAACAATTAAATAAATATTTAAAAATTTGCTTGTCTTGCAAAACGCTCTCAAACCAAGTTACTTGCAATCCAAGGCATTACTGTAATGTATTTCAAACTCTCTTAGCCCTGAGCAAGAGAAACAAATCTAAAATTTGCTTTGGCCACTGAATGTCCCCCCAAAATTACACATCCAGTTTATGGGGGCGGGCTTCAGCTTTTGGTGCAGTCCCCATGTCCAAATTTGGGAGGATGACTTGTGTCTGTAGACAAAAAGTCCATTCCTGCAACTGCTCAAATATTACATCTCTCTGCTCTTAAATTGCTAAATAATTATAAATGCATAATTATTCCATACAGAAAACAAAATATTGACATGATTTAACCTTAACAGAGCAATCCTATGGGCCCTGAAAGAGTGTTCCAGGGACCATGGGATGTTGGATTCCCCCTTTTGTGGTCGTAGACACTCCTACTGCCTCGGGACAGGGAATCTGAAATTGGCCCATTCCCCGCCCTTGCAGAAAGAAAGCACCGCAGTGGCTGCTCTTCCAAGGTCACACAACAATGACCACAGAGAAGCCAAAAATGGGGGTGAGACTGTGGGAGGAGAGGGGAGGGCAGAGGCCAGGATCCACTGGATCCTACAGCCACTCCCTCGCCATTCCCAACCACAAAAAAAATTATTTATTTATTTACCCCACCTTTTTTTCCCCCTGCAAGGAACCCAAGGCAGCTTACAGAATCTTCCTCCACCTCTTCATTTTTATCCTCACAACAACCCTGTGAGGTAGGTTAGGCCAAGAGTGAGTGCGTGGGCCAAAGTCACCTAGTGAGGTTCATGGCCGAGCGGGGACTAGAACCCAGGTCTCCTGAGCCCCAGTCCAACACTCTAACCCAGTGTTCTCCAACCTTGGGTCCCCAGATGTTTTTTGGCCTACAACTCCCAGCATGCCCCTGTGAGGGATTGAGGCCTACACAGGATTGGGTTTATTGAGGCCTACACAGGCTTCAGTTTGTTGAAGCCTGAAGGCCCAAACACTTGGATGGGAGGGGGAGTTTGAGAGTTTAAGTTACCCAATAGAAGTTAAGAATTAGATCTCCTATTCAAGGTCACATGATTATAACCTTCCATTCCTGGGAAGGCTATATATGTGGGGTGTGGTCAGCTAGCAGTTAGTTAGTGCTGAGAGTCGGCTGGAAGCAGCAGCACAGAAGCAGCAGAGAGAAGCAGAGAGAGAGAAAGAGAAACTGGCTGCATAGGAAATAGGTAGTCTGAAGTTATACTAGAGAACATTGGATTGTTTGTTTGTTTGTTTTATTTTATCATACTTGCTTTTGAATTATAACCACTTTATTAAGTAAAAACCCTAATATTATAAGTAAAGTGCTGTTGTTTACCCTGAAAGTTTGGAGTGACTTATTCACCACGTCTACAGCCTACACCCATGCTATTGGAAGCTGTAAAAGGACTTGATCTCCTGGAACGGGAGGGGCTTTGAGGAGAGGCAGAGATCTCCCAAAGGAAGGTTAAGGGGTCCCTGCAGTAGCGGAACCTTGACAGCCCCGGCCAGCTATGCTGGCCGGGGCATGCTGGGAGTTGTAGGCCAAAAAACATCTGGGGACCCAAGGTTGGAGAACACTGGTTTAAGGATTTCTAGCCCACTTTATCGCTCCCCTCCAGAGGCGTTTGAGGAAGTTTACAGAAAGTGCTCAGAAATAAATTAAAATACCATCTTAATTATCTAAAAATCAACACACCCTAGGCAATACCTTAATCTGTGGTGTTTAACTGGGCCACGTTTATTTACATATTTACATACAATGAACTGCAAAGGGATCGAGTGCGGGTTATTCTATTCTGGCCTCATAGGCCACTCTGTTATGCACTTGGGCGGAGCATCAAAAACCGGGAGGTGGCGAGGAAATCCGCCGCCTCCCCATTTTTGCACTTTCCAGTGTTGGGTGCCTTTGTTGCGTCGCTCCCTCTCGGAGTCTCACGACAACAAGCTTGGTGAGAACAAAGGCCTCACAGGCGTTCCTGACCCCCAGCTGTCTGAGCCTACTGACCCATCCATCTGAGGCATCCTGAAACCGCCTGTCACCTGAATGGTGCCAGGGATGCTCACCTCACCCTATCAATCCCCTAACCCGCACTTACCTGCCGACTATCTATCTGTGACCATTTTTCTTGCTATGTGCCCTAACTCTAATACTCCCAACCCTGCAGTAGTATGGAGTAGGCGAAACGCGCCCACCCCCCTAATAGGGATAAGCCAAAATTCCTACTCGGCCCCTTAACGGCGACCAGAGGAGCCCATACTGAATACAGGGCGGGAGGGAGGGAGCTGCGGAGAACAAAGAGGGTGTGGGGCGGTGCTGCAGGTCCTAATATTGGCTCCTGTAACCCCGCCCCCCCCTACCTGAGGCGTACCTGCGAGAACTGGTAAGTCTCGCTTCTCCTCCCCCCACGTCCGCAGAATTTCTCCCCGCCCACAGCTACGCGTGATGCGGGGGAAGGTCAGTTTCATTAGAAAGGAGGCAACCAACGGTCATTGTGTCAACATTATGGTGCAACTTTCCGGGGGGCCCTTTTGGCACCGCTGTCCCAGTTATGCCCCGGGGCCTTTTCGTGGCATGACTCTTTTCTAGGTACCCGCATCTTCTTAAAAAACAACAACAACAACAACAACAGAACTCACTCTGTTTTAAACTGCCCTGTTTGGTGCTTTAGTACAAAACCAGTACGCAGAAAGCAGTACTTGCACAAAAAGACTCTGATTGTTTCCACGTTTTTGAAACATCCTTCTCCCCTGAGCTTCCCCCCCAGGCCTGCGTTTTCTTCCGTCTGTGCACTCCAGAGAATACAAGCGCTGTGCGCAGATACCTTATGGTGGCATGTGGAGATTGCCAAGGACTCATCCCTGCTTCCGGCCTCCTAAACAAAGACCTAAACCCCCATGCCTTCAAAGGTCTAGCAAAAATTGGCAGATTTGTAGATCCAGTACTAAATTTGTAGATCCAGTACTAAAGTATGTGTTCTGGTTTTAACGTGGGGCTGGCAGTGCAAGGGTGGACTTGCTAACAGGATCTTCCCCTCCTGTGGCGCTCCCAGCTTGGGCAATCTTGGTCCAGCTCTCTTCCCTTCCAGTTTCTTGGCCTCCTTCCCAAATCTTCCCTTGCGGTTCTCGCTCAGGGACATTTGTTTGCCACATGCTAAATTGATCTCTCTCTCCAGAGGCTAAATTAACCCACAGCCACTCTCTCGCTTTCGCGCGCACGCACGCGCACACACACAGATGATGTGTCTTGGATTTCAAAAACACTGCAGCCTGGGCCTGTTGGATGGAGTCTCTCCCTTCCCTAAGGCACAGGAACCCTCACACGCATTCCTTTCTGGAGATCGCTAGCAACCGAGCGGAACCGAAAACGAGTCGAACCCCCCTTCTCGGGTCCTCTTTCGTTCTGAAGCAAAAGCAACCGTGAAACCCGCTCTGTGGTTCTGGGAGCATTCCCCCTGGCTCTATTCCTGGAATGCTACACTACCAGTCTAGCTACATCCTCCTCCTCCTCCTCCTTCTAGTGTGTGTGTGTGTGTGCAGCGTTGTTGTTTTCTTGCCAGAACTGTCTCTGCAGAACAGTTGTGGGCACAAAGAACCCCACTGCCTGCAATAGGAGATTGAAACACAATGTTCAAGGTTATCCCACAGAGCGTTTATTCTGGTGCCGCAGCTGGTCTGGAAGGGGTTTTTTTTTGGGGGGGGGGGTGTTAAACCACAGTTTAAAGGCCATATCTTATGACAGATTGTGTACTCCGGTGCAGGTATCTAGGTGCAAAACACACAGTATACAGGCCTGTGACTCACGCTGGCTCAGCTTGTCTGAGCGTGGAAAGCTAAGCAGGGCCAGGCCTGGTTGTTACTTGGATGGGAGACCCCTCCTCTAGTTTCTTGCATTGACCAGGGGGTTGGACTCGATGGCCTTGTAGGCACCTTCCAACTCTATGAACTATAATCTATGTATTACAGTAATACCTTGGATTACAAGTAACTTGGTTTGAGAGCGTTTTGCAAGACAAGCAAATTTTTAAATATTTATTTAAAATTTTTTTTAACTTGATATACAAGCGTCGTCTTGCAATACAAGTACTGTAGTATGGCTTAAATTAAAAATCTGTACAAATTTTTTTGGGGGGGATTTCGTTTTGATATAAGAGTGTTTTGGATTACAAGCACGTTTCCGGAACGAATTACCGGTATGCTCTCAATCCAAGGCATGACTGTATATTAGTAATATATCAGTGCTTTACTCGGCACTGGTTAGGCCTCATCTTGAGTACTGCGTCCAGTTCTGGGCACCACACTTTAAGAAGGACGTAGACAAACTGGAGAGGGTTCAGAGGAGGGCAACAAGGATGATAAAGGGACTGGAAACAAGGCCCTATGAGGAGAGACTGAAAGAACTGGGCGCATGTTTAGAAGAGGAGACTGAGGGGAGATATGATCGCACTCTTCCAGTACTTGAAGGGTTGTCTCACAGAGGAGGGCCAGGATCTCTTCTCGATCATCCCGGTTTGCAGGACACGGAATAATGGGCTCAAGTGATTCTACCTAAACAATCAGGAAAAATTTCCTGACTGTTAGAGCAATAAGACAATGGAACCAACTACCTAGGGAGGTGGTGAGCTCTCCCACTCTGGAGGCATTCAAGGTGCGGCTGGACAGCCATCTGTCAGGGATGCTTTGACCTGGATTACTGCATTGAGCAGGGCGTTGGACTCGATGGCCTTGTAGGACCCTTCCAACTCTACTTTTCTATGATTCTATGTATTATATTAGTTATTAATGATATATAATGGCATGGGTATATTACTAAGAATATCTCCCTTTAAAAAATACATCTCAGCTGTGGACAAGGGGGAGCGCCTGTTCAAGGTAACCCTTCCCATTTATTGTAGATCATTTAAAATAATGGTGTGCGCGTGCGTGCGTGCGTGCGCGCACGCGCACGCGCACGTGTATGTGTGTGTTAGAGGTAGCTTATACTGTAAACTGTTTAGAGCAGTGTTCTCCAACCTTGGGTCCCCAGATGTTTTTGGCCTACAACTACAAATCAGCATTCCCAATTATGTGGAGAGCCTTCGTGGATACACACGATGCTTTCTTCTTCAGAGCGCTGCCCTACACGAGTAAGGTCGATGAGGACGGATCACAGCTATGTCGCGCCCTCTCCTCACGTGTTAACTTTTACCTTTTGCAGAACACCTGAATAAGGCTCGAGTCAGCGTGGTTAGTTTTAACTGTGGTTTGTGTTGAAAGAACCCAGCTCCATAAACCACGGCTGAAATTGGCTTGATTCAACAAACTGTAGTTAAGATGAACCACAGCTTGTCCAGTTTTAGATGTCACACGACATGCTGCAATTATTCTAAACCAGTGTTCTCCAACCTTGGGTCCCCAGAGGTTTTTGGCCTACAACTCCCAGCATGCCCCAGCCAGCATAGCTGGCTGGGGCATGCTGGGAGTTGTAGGCCAAAAACCTCTGGGGACCCAAGGTTGGAGAACACTGGTTTAGCGCTTTCTGCAAGTAGAAACTTTGATATATTATCGATAAGCCACATAACGAAGTATCGCAGCAGTTCCGAAAACGCTCAGACTTGAGCAGAACCCCAAGGACAGGGGAATCACGGGGGCAGCCACCAAGGACGGCCCTCGATGCCCCGTCTCGGATCACATAGACGATATCCCTAATCCTCCCCCCCCCTCCGGAGTGTGATAGGGCACAGAGGAGGAAGAGGCAGTTATTGGGGTCCTCCTACACCAACCCTCGTCCCCACTCGTGACCTTTTCAGCCCAGGACGCATCCCCGAAATCTCTCACCACCTCTACGCCCGTGTGCATCTGACTCAGAACACATTTCACAAGCTGTCTGGCAGCGTGCACGGAGGGAAAGGGCACGCGGCTTTATCCTGTCACGTCATCGCCGCCGACTGCCTCCCCTCACGTAACCCCCTTTCGTAGATGGGCAACCAGGGCGGCTGCAGAACGGAAGTGTCTTCAAGTTGGCAGCGGAGATGACACCCAACGCCTTTTTTCCCCCTGCTGATTCAGGGTAACACAACATCCTCTCGTGACTAAGAGGAAGGAACACAAGTGTGTGTGTGTGTGTGTGTGTGTGTGAGAAACTGCAGGTTCCTTCCATGCGGAGAATGCAAGACATGGGGGAGGGGGATTTGCTATAACCCTTGCAGATGTTGTTGTGACATACCTTCAGGGCTAGTAGAGGCAAAATGATTCAATCACCACAGCGTAAGGGATCTGGGAAATCTACAGCCGGTTTGCTCACGGTCACGTACGTGCATTTTTTTGACTGATCTGCGCACCCAGCATTCAGGCTGGCTCTCGCTGGAGTCAGTGGACCCGGGCGGTGGGGGATTATCTAGTAACCTCCGTATTGTACACATGGGTATTTTTCACACGCAGTCTCGGTGAAACTGAGATGGGCTGCAGCGCAATGTGCAAAGAGGAGCCATTTGTGCTGCCAGCCAAAGAGCCGCAGCCAAAGATATCTGGCTGGAAAATTTGGAATAAATAAATACGTGGCGCTTATTCATCATTTACTTCCATTTCTGTCCTGCCAAAGCTTGAGGCGGCTTATGGTCATGGTTAACGCAACTAAACCACAGAAAGTTGTTGTTTTTAAACCAAGAAAATGGAAATAGAAAGCCTCCGATGTGAAACAGAAAAAGAACCACAAGATCTGCAGCAGTGGCAGCAAGAAAACCTCATCAAAACACAGTGGCCAAAATTAGTGGGTTTGGCACACCTCCCAGAAGATTAAAACAGAGGATCAGAGGGGACCACTGCAGAGAAGGCCCTGCCAATGGCGGCCAATGTCCCGCTTTACACGGCCTAGGTGCTCCGACCTGCAGGACACAAATAGCGGCCGGGCTCATCAGACGAAAGGCAGCCACAGTTTCCATGGGATGACATACGAAGATGGGCACTGAAACGGGACCCATGAATACGATCAGAGCGGCCCTTTAGCCAGTTACACACACACACACACAGGGCCCATTTTATGTCTCATCTGCCAGAGCAAATACACAAGCAGCATGGCACAGTTTGGAAGAGGGAGCGTGAAACACGGCAGACATTTTGTTCTCCCTGGCCCATCATGCCACGTTTCCACCACATTATTTAAAAAGTGGATCTTAATGAGTTCAGGGTTTTCCGCACAATGAGGGGGTCTGTATGTGTGGCGGCCAAATACCTCCCCCCCACCAATAAATATATATATATGATACAATGATCCTTTTGTAAGCAGGAACATGTGATGCCTCTGCTTTTTGCTTCCTCCCCACAATGGAGCTGTGCATATTTGCACCCAGCAGCTGTAAAAGGCTGCTACAGCCGCCCACCCGCCCACCCCTTCAGAGGAAGCAACATTGAGGAAGGTGGCACAGTCCCCCAACCCAGAGGAGGCATAAGTGAGTGGAGCTGAAGGTCTGCGCAGACGTAACACGTTACACAAGCAGCCAACCCCTGAGTAGATGGACGGGAGAGGCAGAAAGCCACGAGTTGAGCATGGCTGGAGAACGCATTACGGAGCATGACGGAAAGCAGGAAAGCCCTGATGGGCAGGGATGCCCCCAGAACATCGAGGGAGTCTGACCGCAGCGCAAGCCGACAGCTCCTTTGAGAAGACCATTGTTCAAGATCAACAAACGAATACACGGGGGAGATCAGGATCGGGAGCTGCCTTTCGTTCTTCCCGGAGCTCGGTAGAAGCAGACGGAGGTGCTGGGAGGTGGAGTTCCCATTTTTCCAGGCACTGTCAAGGCTGAGCCAGGAGTCCAGTGAGGGATTCGGAGCCAAGGAAGAAAGGCCGGGAGTCCAAAGCCAAGGAAGGCGCAGAAACGAACCATGGCCGGGAAGACCACTGTTGCTCCCCCCCGGCAAGGTCCCAGTCCAAACAAGAAGCCTCTTAAGAGCTCTTCTGGGCCAAGAAGGGAGCCCAGGGGCCTGCCTGGGTGGGCGGGAGCGGTCCAGAGCCGGGAGGGTCCTTCCAGGCGAGGCATTTGTGATGCCTCATGCACGGAATTTTAGGGGCGGTCCAGAGGCAACATTGTCTGTGCCGGCTCCGGGTTTTTGGAGGGCCCTTGGGCAGGACACCCACAATGGCGCCCTCCCTCAGGGAGTCGGCCTTCTTGCCGCCATCGTCACCCCCTCCTCCTCCTCCTCCTCCTCCTCCTCCTCGCTCCCACTTGCTTGCTGGCCCCCGGCAGAGATCCCAGGAGCAAGGAGGCCGCGGCATCTCCTTCTCACCATCTCCATTGTCTGGGCCAGAGCGAGAGGCAGGTCAGGTGAGCACGCAGGTTGCCCTGGGGAAGAGGAGGAGCATCTCCAGGGGGCACTTGCCAGCGGGTGCCCGCCCATGCCTACGCCTTGGCACCGGTCCTAAATATTCTCATCCACTTATATAAGCCTCCCACGTTTTCCCCTCCACTTCTTCCGTCCTTTTTTTTTTTTTTTTTTTTTGGTGCTTTCCAGGGGAAATCCATCAAGAAAGAAAAGACAGAGTAGCCGTGTCCTGCCTTCTGGGAGTCAAGTGCCAGCAGGACCCCTCCATCCGGGGGCACCCCGAGAGTACTTCACGATCAAGATGTTCCAGGCTGCAGTTCTGACAGCTCGCCACATGGGGCAGCAACACGTAGAGGTCCCTGGTTCTTCTAGCCCAGTGTCCTCCAACCTTGGGTCCCCAGAGATGTTTTTGGCCTACAACTCCCAGCATGCCCCAGCCAGCTACGCTGGGGACCCAAGGTTGGAGAACACTGGCTTAGATCAGGACCGGTGCAAGGCAGTTTGGTGCCCTAGGCAAGATCAGATATTTAGCGCCCCCCCCTTCCCACTTGAGAGCGCTGTATTTTTTTTCAAGGCATTTCTGGCGCCCCTTTTAGCCCTGCGCCCTAGGCAGCTGCCTAGTTGGCCTAATGGTAGCACCGGCCCTGGGTTAGATATTAGGAAACGTTTAGTTTCACCTTCTGAATAAAGCGTACACGTATGACGTTTATATGTGTGAATAGTTGCATTCACACGTGACGCTAAAATGGTGTAATGTTATGAGCACAAAACAAACTGCAACTCGCTTCAGGTTTGGTGTGCTCCCCGCATCCCTGCCACCGGTGTGGCTGCAAGGAAGAGTTTGGAAACTTTTGCTATTGGTTTAGAGCAGTGTTCTCCAACCTCGGGTCCCCAGATGGTTTTTGGCCTACAGCTACGCTGTCTGGGGCATGCTGGGAGTTGTAGGCCAAAAACATCTCTGGGGACCCAAGGTTGGAGGACACTGTTCTAGCCCCATTGGCTCCTGACAGGTGCTTCAGAAGGTCTACTACATCGATGTTCAAGACATGTGAGCTCACCACTGGCAGCTGGGCAGGATTCCTGAGCCAGCGCAATGGAGATTGCACTGCCTCCTGGCAGTCTGTTCATCAGTATAAAGTAGGGATGGGCAAGAGATGCAGCCGCCCGAGCGCTGGTGGGGCCAGTAGATCAGGTCACACGATGCCTCTACTGCTCCAGCTGCACTGGTTACCGGTGTGTTTCTGAACCCAATTTAAAAGAGCTGGCTTTGGGCTTTAAAACCTCAAACGGTTTGGGACCAAATTACTTCATCCATAACAGCCTGCCCGCACTTTAAGACCAGCAAGAGAGGCCCTTCTCATTTTCCCACCACTGAGGGCAGTTAGGCGCATAAGTACATGAGAGAGGGCCTTTTCCACAGTGGCCCCACACCTCTGGAATGGGTCGCCGTCAAGGGTCTGTCAGGCCCCATCATTGCAGGTTTTAGGAATGCCCTGAAAACTTCCTTGTTTACTTTGGTCTTCCCTGTATTACTTCGGCCTTCCCTGGATTATGTTTTTTTTTTTTTTACTGGTTGTAGCCACAATTGCCTGTTGTAGGTTTTGTGTTATGCTGGTGTTTGTTGTTTTTTAGAATGTTTGTTGCGTTTATTACCGCATCAGTTTTTATTACGTGAATTTTACTGTTGTACACTGCCTTGGGAGAGCTCCTGCCCTGAAAGGCAGCCAAGAAATATTTTTAAAGAAATACATTGGTTCAGTTCGCCATTTATTGTGAACTTACCCAATTTTGCACTTTTGAACCACTATGCAAAGAGGAGCTCAGTTATCCTTCCCAATTTGCGCATCTCCGAATTTTGCAGTGGAGTTCTGCACTCAACAAATGCATGCAAAAATGCACATATTAGGCGGAATAACATTCAGAAATGCATCGTATTGGGAACATTGCTTGCAAAAAACAACAACAACCCCTATGTGTACAAGGCAAAAATGCACTTATTGGGAGACACGGGCACGGAAATGCTGATGGCTTTTCATGTGAACATTTTTGTAAAAAAAAATTCTCAGAATTCGGGACGGTGAACCCAGCTTAAGACTGGAAAAAATGAAAAACCAAAATGGATGGATTTGTCCAACCCTAGATACTATAAAGCCAATATCCTCAACCCCAACTTCACCCACGTTGATACTAATGGCACGGCCCTCAGCACCCATCTCATCCAGATTAATACGGACACCAGACTCCTCAACTCAGAGTTTTGATTCATCTTGACCGTTTGCTTTGGGAACACCGAACCAGGGAATTGTCTAAACTTCCTTGGGTCAGGCCGCTGACCCCATGAGGCCAAGCTGGTGGCTGAGGAGAATATGAACCAAATGCTTGACAACTCCCTACTGCAAGCTGCTGAAAAATGGGGGGGCGGGGAGCCAGATAACCTGGGGCCTAATCCTACAAAATACGCATGATTACACAGAAGAAGAAGAAAGTCCTACAACTCCCAGCATTTCCCAGCAAGTATAGCTAGCTGGGGAATGCTGGGAGTTGTAGAACTTTTTTTCTATCTAACCACTGCACCCTTATATTTATTGTAGTAACAGTTATATCCCACCTTTCTAGGACAAGCACACTTAAGGTGGCTTGCCGAATAGAAATATAATCAAACAAGTTAAAATATAACCAGAGCAAAATGGAGAGGGAGGAATACATAGCAATAACAGCCAGCCTCATTTTATTTATTTATTTATATTTATTTATTCATTCATTCATTCATTCATTTATTATATTTATACCCTGCCTTTTTTTCCTGCAAGGAACCCAAGGCGGCTTACATAATCCTCCTCCTCCTCTCCATTTTATCCTCACAACAACCCTGTGAAGTAGGTCAGGCTGAGAGTCAGTGACTGGCCCAAAGTCACCCAGCGAGTTTCATGGCTGAGCAGGGACTAGAACCCGGATCTTCCGAGTCCCAGTCCGCAACACTCTCAATTAAAATACCTGGTGATAGACTTTGAGTAAAAGTGGGCCTACCAGAATAAAACGGCCTTAAGAGCTCATTTTAAACCGGGCAGAGTTAACACTTTCTCTGGGATCTACCGTCGGTAAATGTCTCAGCGAGCTTTATTCAAAATGCATTAGAGCCGACTGCGCTGCCACCACGGTGCACTGAAATGCATTTGCGATTTCATATCACGGCCTGCCAGCAGGTGATGCGGTGGCTTCACCTAAGCCAATGATGGCGAACCTTTTTGAGCCCGAGTGCCCAAACTGCAACACAAAACCAACTTATGTATTTCAAAGTGCCAACACTGCAATTAAACCTGAATACCGAGGTTTTAGTTTTAGAAAAACAACTCATACAGTTGTCCGAACTAATTAACATCTTTTGTCTTGAAAGAAAAACACAATAACAGAGCTTTCAATGATACAAACAGTTTTTTGTTGGGGGAAAAAATCAACTCAAAAAATTATTATAGTACCTCATTGTACACATAGCCTGAAGGGAATTTATACAAACTTTTAAAATAATTAGGCACATGTATTTTTGGATAAGGGATTCTCAACTTGTAATATGATTATATGCCAGACTGAAATTTTACGGGGCAAGCTTTACTCCGGGTCCTTTCCCTGCTTCTACAGGTGTCGGATTAGTAAAAGTAAAAGTCAACCTGTACTAGGATGAGCAAGATAAACAAGAAAACTAAACGTGCTTAACACATTTTAAACACTTTATGTCTTGGACTGCAAACACTGCATTAGGTAAAAGTTTGCATTGGGCATGCTTCTGCACAATTAATGTGATTTTTGCTATTGCATGCATGCTGATAATTTGTCAAACCTTGGCTCATACTCCGTTAGTTTGAGAGCAACACATGCAGCACTCAGGTCAACTGTTAGGGCTTTACATCCAAGCCATGCTCTGTGCATCATTCTTCAAAATCTTTTAAATGTGATAATGTAGAAAAGAATTCTGTAACAGGAATTCTAGAATAAAATCATTCTGTTCCACACTGTGAGAAAGAACAAGATCATTAGTGTTTTGGAGAAGGGGGCGGTCTTTTCGCGATCTGGTGACCAATGGCTCGAGTGCCCACAGAGAGGTCCCTGCGTGCCAGCTGTGGCACCCGTGCCATAGGTTCGCCATCACTGACCTAAGCCCACTGCAAGGAATGAATGACCTGGCTAAAAGAAGGCTGCTGGCTCTGGTGAAGGGGTCCTTAAAATGGCTTCAGGAAACATACAGTTGGGTAGCCAAGCATGCTCTATTACACAGCCGTCTCCAACCTGGTGCTGGCTGGGGGGGTTCTGGGAGTTGTAGTCCAGCACATCTGGAGGGCGCCCGGTTGGGGAAGGCTGCTCTATTCTGCATCACGCGCACACACACACACCCTGCTACACTTGCAGGCTGGGGCATGCTGGGAGTTGTAGGCCAAAAACATCGGGGGAGCCAAGCTTGGAGAACACTGCTCTTCGGCATCGTTTATCTCAGCGCATTCTGGCTGTGTTTACTTTTTCAGAGCTAACTGAGCCTTCAAGGTTCGCTTCTTCTTTCCTAAGCGGCTCATATACTCTCTACCAGCACCAGCCTCTCTATTGTCAAGCAGTTCTCAATCTCCATTGTGCTTGCTTCCTCCTCCTCCTCGGTTCATCTGGAAGACAGTCACAGGGGCACTCCCATGTTCTGAAACTGCCTGCGAGATAGCTACTTTTTCAAACCACAAACTAAGAGTGTCATGCTTGAGAGGAAAATCACATGCACACGCGCGCACACACACACACACTTGATTAGCACCAGGGGTGGGGGAGGGGGAAGCGCCCAGAACTTTAAATTAAGTGTGTGTGTGTGTGTGTGTGTGTGTGTGCATGCGTGAGAGAGAGAGAGAGAGAGAGAGAGCAAGTTTCGAAAGGACAACACACGAAAGAGCTTTAGTTGTCATTCAGCGCTGAAGGTTTGCAATTCAGCACGTAAAAACAAAACAAAAAAAAAACCTTAACACCCCAGTTCTGCACCAGTCTGGGCTGTGGGGAACAGCAACACTCTGGACACATTTCCAGCCATGCAGTAACACGTTTCAGAGGTTCCTGACTTATACTGTTTTTATTTATTTAGTTCTTGATTCTAACAGAAGCAAAAGCTGAGTGTAGCCAAACACGTACCCTGGATTTTAGGAAAGCCAATTTTAACAAACTCAGAACAATGATTAGTAAAATCCCATGGCAAGTGACTCTCACGAGAAAGGGAGCCCAGGAGGGGTGGGAGTTTTTAAAGAAGGAAATTTTAAAGGCACAATTGCAAACAATTCCCACAAGGAAAAAAGGCAGAGGGCAACAGAAAAAGCCAATGTGGCTTCACAATAAACTCAAAGATGACCTGAAAACAAAAAAGGACACGTATAGGAAGTGGAAGGAAGGACAGGCTACAGGGGAAGAGTACAGGCAGGTAGCACAGAACTGCAGGAATAGTGTCAGGAAGGCTAAAGCTGAGAATGAGCTAAGGTTAGCGAGGAATGCTAAAAGCAACAAAAAAGCTTTCTTCAGATACATGCACAGTAAAAGACAGAAGAAAGAACTGGTGGTTCAACTACGCAATGAGGATGGCAAATTGATAACAGAAGACAAAGAAAAGGCAGAAGTGTTCAATTCCTACTTCGGCTCGGTCTTCTCCCAAAAGAGGGTCTATGACCCCCCTGGCAAACCTGAAGTGCAGACTGAAGGGGCAGAATTGCAGCTTGAGATTGATAGGCAAATGGTCAAGGAGCACCTGATTACTCTGAACGAGTTTAAATCTCCAGGGCCTGATGAGCTGCATCCTAGAGTAATAAAGGAACTGGCAGAAGAACTCTCAGAACCACTTTCTATTATCTTTGAGAAATCATGGAGGACAGGTGAAGTGCCAGACGACTGGAGGAGGGCAAATGTTGTTCCCATCTTCAAAAAGGGCAAGAAGGAGGAACCTGGGAACTATAGGCCAGTCAGTCTGACATCAATCCCTGGGAAGATTTTTGAGCAGATTATAAAGAAGTCAGTCTGCAAGCACCTTGAAAACAATGCAGTGATTACTAGAAGCCAGCATGGATTTGTCAAGAACAAATCCTGTCAGACTAATCTGATCTCATTTTTTGATCGGGTAACCTCCCTTGTGGACTGTGGGAATGCTGTGGACATTATATATCTGGACTTCAGCAAAGCTTTCGACAAAGTGCCTCATGATATCCTGATTAGTAAGCTAGCTAAGAGTGGGCTAGATGGAACAACTATCAGGTGGATCCACAATTGGCTACAGAATCGGACTCAAAGAGTGCTTATCAATGGTTCCTTCTCAAACTGGGGAGAGGTAACGAGCGGGGTACCACAGGGCTCGGTCCTGGGCCCGGTGCTCTTCAACATTTTTATTAATGACTTGGATGAGGAGGTACAGGGAATGCTTATCAAATTTGCAGATGACACAAAGTTGGGTGGAACAGCTAATACTCTGGAAGACAGAAACAAAATTCAAAGTGACCTCGATAGGCTGGAGCGCTGGGCCGAAAACAACAGAATGAAATTTAATAGGGATAAATGCCAAGTGCTGCACCTAGGGAGAGGAAACCAAATGCAGAGTTACAGAATGGGGGACACTTGGCTCAACAATACTACAAGTGAGAAGGATCTTGGAATTGTGGTAGATCACAAACTGAATATGAGCCAGCAATGCGATGTGGCTGCAAAGAAGGCAAATGCTATTTTGGGCTGTATTAATAGAAGCAGGGCTTTTTTTCTGGTGGAACTCACCGGAACTGAGTTCCAGCACCTTTTCTTCTATTAATTGCATTACAATTTAATCGCCATCTACTCCCGAGGAAATGTAATCCAAGAGTTCCGGTACCTTTTTCTCCAGAAAAAAAGCACTGAATAGAAGTATAGCTTCCAAATCGCGGGAAGTGATAATTCCCCTTTACTCGGCACTGGTTAGGCCTCATCTTGAGTACTGCGTCCAGTTCTGGGCACCTCACTTTAAGAAGGACATAGACAAACTGGAGAGGGTTCAGAGGAGGGCAACAAGGATGATAAAGGGACTGGAAACAAGGCCCTATGAGGAGAGACTGAAAGAACTGGGCATGTTTAGCCTTCAGAAGAGGAGACTGAGGGGAGATATGATCGCACTCTTCCAGTATTTGAAGGGATGTCACACAGAGGAGGGCAAAGATCTCTTCTCGTTCATCCCAGTTTGCAGGACACGGAATAATGGGCTCAAGTTACAGGAACCTAGATTCCACCTAAACATCAGGAAAAATTTCCTGACTGTCAGAGCAATAAGACAATGGAATCAACTACCTAGGGAGGTGGTGGGCTCTCCCAGTCTGGAGGCATTCAAGGTGCAGCTGGACAGACATCTGTCAGAGATGCTTTGACCTGGATTCCTGCATTGAGCAGGGGGTTGGACTCGATGGCCTTGTAGGCCCCTTCCAACTCTACTTTTCTATGATTCTATGATTCTATTGACCATCCTTATCAGAGGTTTATTCGTGTACAACTCAACAGCCCGATAAAAGTTTGGAATTTCAATCCCATCCAGGTTTTTGCCATTGCCCAAAATTCCCAGCGTTCTGCTGGTAGCGCAGGCACATGGGAGATCTCACAAAAGAACTCCTGCTCAGAACAAACACCAGCCGGTTTGAGCATTTTGAAAGACCTCAGGCAGTTTAGCACATCGCAGGCCAAGGCTTGATAGGTACCGGTAATCCATGTCTGAAGAGCG
The DNA here is from genome assembly GCA_021292165.1 of Shinisaurus crocodilurus. Taxonomy (NCBI): domain Eukaryota; kingdom Metazoa; phylum Chordata; class Lepidosauria; order Squamata; family Shinisauridae; genus Shinisaurus; species Shinisaurus crocodilurus. Next base: position 8,025,001 of record CM037879.1, read on the forward strand.
CGAAGCTTTGTTTTTTTGGTCCATGGGTACTTACCGGCTCTTGCTCTCCCGTGTTTGACATGCGACGTATGAACACGAGTCAGACCAACGGTCCATCTAGCCCGGGATTTTTATGTACTCTGTGACCTGTCTGGCGCGTCCATATCTCTGCTGCCTGGGTTCTTTTGAGCTGGGGGTTTACGTATTCTGTATACTTCAGCAGCCTGATCCCATGCATGTTCACTAAGAATTACGTCCTACCAATCACAATAGGACTTACTACTCCATAGGATCACAGTCTAAGAATCCTTTGCCCGCTCGTTGCTGGGTATTTGCACCCGGAGATGGTGCCTGTCTCTTTAAAAGTGCCGCCCCGTCATCTGATGTGACAGGGCTTGCCATGTGGAAGGGACGCATGGCAAAGATGGTCAGCGTCACTTAAGCGCGCGCGCGCACACACACACACACACACACACACGCACACACACCACATGGGAATATAACTGCACACTAATTGACAATAATCCCCACACTCAAATCTAGCCAATTATTAAAAGTACAAAAGGGCAGATTGAGGCCGAAGGCCAGAGCAGTGAACCGTGGACACGCAAGAGAATGGTGGAGGACATCTGTCGGCAACCGCCGCCGTCACTTTCTGGCCATGTGGCTGTTTCTCAGAGGTAGAGGGTGTGTATTTTGTGCGGCTGCCTTGTGAACGTGCTCTGCTTGTTTGTTGCGCTGGAGCCCAGTGGCCAATCTCACCGGTAGACCAGTGTTTTTTCTGAAGTACAGATCATGGAGGAGGCACATATTCACTCCTATACCCCCATGGGGTTTACATTTAGAGTAGTAAATATAAAGATAATAAGCTGCCTTAGCAGTGCCGTGTACAGTCATGCCTTGGATTGAGAGCATAATTCGTTCCGGGAACGTGCTTGTAATCCAAAACACTCTGATATCACAACGAAATTCCCCCCAAAAAAGTGTGTACAGAGATTTTTAATTTAAGCCGTACTACAGTACTTGTACTGCAAGACGTCGCTTGTATATCAAGTAAAAAAAAATAATAATAAATATTTAAACATTTGCTTGTCTTGCAAAACGCTCTCAAACCAAGTTACTTGCAATCCAAGGTATTACTGTATTTCATTTCATTCCATTTTATGTGTTTTATTATCCTGCCCTTCAGATAACATTTCCTGGCTCACACACACACACACACACACACACACACACACACACACACTTTCAGTAAAACGTTCAACTTTATAAAATACAGTAGAAGCAAGTGGAATCTGCAACAAAATGTTACAGCGTGGGGTGCTCCTGTTCAGGGCACTAACCGGCCAACCGGCCCCTCTTTCAAGATGATCCATGCCGTTCCCCTCCCATTTTCTAGCTTTCTCTCCCCAACACAGTTGACGTTCTGTGACCACCGAGAACGCCCAGTCCTCATTGAGCTGTTTCAGGGGGGGTGGGTCCTCCCTAGGGTTCCCCCCTTTTTGTATTTCTGCAAACCTTGGGGTTTCCCTGAGCACGCAAATACTTCCCTCTTATTTCTCAGTGGCCCTGCCAGCACTCAGACTCAGTACCTGAGTTCACTGTTAGAAGGTGCGTTAACAACAATGTAAAACCAGTAAATGAACGCAGCATGAAATCATTGAGGGGGGGGCTGTGTGTGAGAGAACATTTAAACCCCCCTAAACTGATTGGTTTTGTGCTGCTTTTATTTACTGGTTTTTGTATTGTTATTTTTTTAATTTTATTTTAGTATTTTATGGCATGGGAAAATGAAAAGGTCTTTGCCTGGCACTGAAAAGAGAGCAACATGCATGCTAGGCAAGCCTCCCTGGGAAAGTTCGCCACAGGTGGGCGGCCACCACCACCAAGAAGGCCCTGATCACTGTCGCCATCTGTAATACGTCGGTCGGTGGGGGCACCCAGAGAAGGGCCTCCAGTAATGATCTCAGTGTACGAGCAGCAGATGAGTGTGTTTCTCCATAAGCTGGATTTCCTGATCAAAAAGAGGCAAGTCTAGAGCCGTGACTCACGCAGAGAAGCAACAGGAAGCCTCTCCGGGTGACAACTCTACCATGTCATTCTATCTCAGGGGTGGGCAACTTGTGGTCCTCCAGATATTTTGGCCTGTAACTCCCATCATACCTCGCTCGCCACTGGCTAAGAGCTGATGGGAGCTGTGTAGGCCACAAGTTGCCTACCCATGTATTGTTTCTGTGCATTGGAAGGGTACAAATACACCCCGAAAACTGCACACCTCCAGAAAAGGCTGATCAAAGGGAGGCGAGGTCAGAGCAGTACATCACACAAGAGCAGTGTTCTCCAACCTTGGGTCCCCAGCTGTTTTTGGCCTACAACTCCCAGCATGCCGCAGCCAGCAGCCTCATCACGCACTGACAATGGGAGGCTGCCCGTTGTGTCTCTGCATGATGTCTCTTGGCCTCTTGCTGGGGGGGGCGGCGGTTAATTCCACTGCCTCTCTACATCAGGGGGAGGAGGAACACTGAATGATCCATTTACTACTATGGGCCGCGCGTGCCTCCCTTCAATCAGGAGGCATGCCCAGATATGTGACTCATGCAGAAACACAAAGGGCAGACTCCTTGGAGGAGAGAGGTAACTCGTTTTTTGTTTTGTTTTGTTTTGACACTTTTCAGGTGTATGAATAATCTCAGTCACTCTGACAGCCCCCCTGTAAGGTAGGCCCCTGTCGTTGCAGAGGAGGAGCGTGCCAGCAAAATCATCAAAACCTGAAATCTGCCACACGTCCACAAATCAGGACTCTGCCCGTCACAAGCTGAAAACAGACCAAAGACTTGCAGAGTGTCGGAGGTTGATGCGAGAGAGGCACTGCTGCCTGTGGGGTTTGAGCGCGCATTCCGCTGTTGTCTCCAGTAAACCAGGGGATGCGGTGGCGGCGGCGGCGGCAGGGGTGTTGTTGTTGTTACCCTTCCGAAAAGCCTCTTTAAGCAGAGACGAACAGCAGGAGAAAGAGCATTTCCACGCCAGAGGCAAGGACAAGGCTCTGTCATCTTGCTTTTCAGCTCCCCTAAGAACGGCTGTCCGTCCCCTGCTGTGGTTCTTCTCAGTCCTCAGCGGCGGCCAGCCGGTCCCTGGCTAGGACCGCAACATCTGGGCTACCCTGGAGCCTCGATTCCGAATGGTCTCCCTTTGTTTCCGGCACAGGTCCTGGCCAACCGCACATGAACTTAAGCCTCCCTTTGTTGTTTTACAAGAGAGATAGTAGCCAGCGTTCGGAAGAAAGGATGGGGCAGGGGACGCGGGGAACTCGGGCACCAGACAATGGCCGCATTGATATCGGCGTGTCCGGGGCAGGGCAACACCGGGAGTGGGAAACTGCTGCCCATTTAGGCATTCATCTTTGATTCCTAAAGTGCACCCAGCAGCTGAAAACTTATTTCATTTATTAGATTTCCATACCGCCCAATGGCCGAAGCTCTCTGGGCGGTTTACAAAGATGTAAACCTTTAAAATACATTATAAAAACCATATACATACAACACATATAAACATACAGCGCAGAGACACACACACATAGATCTAAAAACAATTTTAATCAATAACAAGAAAAATTCAAGACCTGATTAAAACCTCATCGTATGCTGCCAAACGCCTGAGAGAAGAGGAAGGTCTTAACCTGGCGCCGAAAAGATAACACTGTTGCACCAGGCAGGCCTCGTCAGGGAGATCATTCCATAATAGGGGGCCACCACTGAGAAAGCCCTCTCCGGCATTGCCACTCTCCGAATCTCCCTTGGAGGAGGCACTCAGAAGAGGGCCTTAGATGGTGATTGTCTGGGGATGCTCTTGCCGGCACTCCGTCAGGTATTGCGGTCCCAAGCCATGTAAGGCTTTATTGGTCAAAACCAGCACCTTGCATTCGGCTCCAAAACACACAGGCAGCCAGTGCAAGCAGGCCAGAATCGGTGTTATATGGTCAGACCTTCTGGTCCCTGTTATCAATGTGGCCTCCGCATTTTGCACAAGCTGCAGCTTCTGAACCGTCTTCAAAGGCAGTCCCGCGTGGTGGAGCGCATTGCAGTAATCTAGTTTGGAAGTTACCAGAGCATAGACAACTGGTCAGGTTATCCCTGTCCAGATAGGGGCGTAGCTGGGCCACCAACCAAAGTTGGTAGAAGGCACTCCATGCCACTGAGGCCACCTGAGCCTCAAGTGACAAAGATGGCTCCAGGAGGACCTCCAAGCTACGAACTCGCCCTTTCAGGGGGAGTGCAACCCCATCCAGAACAGGTTGAACACCCTACATCCGGTCAGAAGAACCACCCGCTTGAATTTAAACTATGAATAAAGGACGTTAAAATCCAAAATGAAAAGAGGTGCATTATTACTCTTATCTAAGTACTCAAGCATCGGGCAGCTTAGTAAGATCGTCTGCAAATCATTCTCCCAAAGATCTACAAATATAGTATCTCCCCCCCCCCCCCACTATGGGCACAATCCCCTGTAAAAGTTGTCCTGTGCAAACCTCTTTGAAGTGAATTCAACCTAGGCGCAAGAATGGTTGTTCACAAATTTCAAACATGTATCATCAGAACAACTCAGTGTGGTAGGCCTTCACTGTGCCCATTTTACAGGTGAGCACTGAGGCTGAGAGCCATTTCCCCGAGACCACCCAGTGGGTTCACGGCTGAGGCAGGATTTGAACTCGTCTCGTCTGTCAACTAGGCCATACCAGCTCACTCAGCCCTTCTTTGCTCAGCTTTGCAGTAAACAAAGGAAGAAAAATTAGGGTATTCTATTTACGTTTATGTATTAACAACATGGCCAATATGCAGCTTTTACTTTTCTTTTGAAGAGGAAGTGTCTAGCCCTCATGATTGCAAGTTAAGACTTGAGAGCATGGCAACAAAAGCCAGATGGAGAACTTGAGTAGAACTCCCAGCGGTCGTGGCGGGCGAATTCTGTGCCCGGCTTATCTCCGTGTGCCTTGCCCTGCAAGCTGGGTTGGTCCGATGCAAACAAGGACAGGCCTCCTGCAAGCTACAGGGGCTGAATTCCCGCTCTTACACCACTAACATACCTGACACACAGCAAACTAGCATCTCAGGGAGAAGGGTTTCCCCCTTACATGCTAGTTTTCTATGTGCAGGGAGCTGAGGGGGGTGTTGCATGGCGGAGCAGTCAATCGTGTGAGCAATTTGAAGTGGAACGGCCCGGAGATGGTTCATCACTGAGAATTAGGCCTTGAGCACCTGATTATTGACACCTATCCTGAGATCATGTAAGTGAATAAAGTTGAAAAGGTTGCCCACACCAAAGTCATTTGTCTTGTCCCAAGACTCATGGAGGGAGGGAGGAGCCTGGAAGGAGCCCAGAGAGGAATATCTGGCAAGTTGCTATTTCAAGTTCCAGACCACTGGTTAGTCACAACATTCAGGGGACTGCGGTAGATGTCGGGAGGGAAGGCAACATGTCCAGTCATCTCTGAAGGGGTGTAAAAAAAAAACAACTCAGGCTGTTCTTCTCGTTTCCCCAACAAAGCTCACATTTGCTGCTCTCTCGCCTCGCCCACTCAAGAGGTTTTTTTAAAAAAATGGACGAAACAAGAAGGTTGCTGAGTTGCTGGTGCTGTTTTAAAAAAATGCACTAGAGGTCAGGGCCGGTGCTACCATTAGGCCAACTAGGCGGCTGCCTAGGGCGCAGGGCTAAAGGGGGCACCAGAAACACCTTGGAAAATAAATACAGCGCTCTGAAGTGGGAAGGGGGGGCGCTAAATATCTGATCTTGCCTAGGGCACCAAACTGCCTTGCACCGGTCCTGCTAGAGGTTCCCGCCCGCCCCCTTTACCATTGTTGCAGCATTCACTTTAAAGTCTTGCAACACAAAGCCAAACTCGCGCTACGGCACCTGTCTCAAAGCGGGTGTCACGTACTTAGCAGGTGCCGGAGTCTGGCCAAGGAACGGGGGATGAGGTCCCCGGCTGGTCCCTCGGCACAACAGCAGGATTCTGGAAGAGCCAGCCATGTTCCAGCATCCCACAGTGGGGCAGCATCACGGTGACAGGACCTGTGCCCACCCGCCCACCTCCCGTCCAAAACGGCTACGGGAACCCCTCGGCGGCCACAGGCGGAAGAGAGAGCCCCGTTCCTGAAATGCTTTTCAGGCCGCGTGAGGTTTTTTTCCTTCTCCGCCCACCCCACCCCACTGTGAGAGGCCCAGAAAAAGCCTCGACGGGTTGACGGATTTCTGGTCTGGCTCGGAGTTTTGCCTCTGCTCCCCCGCTGGTCATGCCTCCGGTGCGGCAACGACGCCCGGCACCTCACCACCCTACAGGGAGAGAGAGAGAGAGAGAAAGTGCACAAGAAGAAAAGCCAGTCAGGAAGGCGTGCCGCTGGTTCTCCACCACAAACTTTCCTTTTTCTGCATTGGGCAGAGATGCTTCCCAGCTCGACCGCCTGAACTCCTTCTAGGCGGAGAACCGGGGGCAGGGCCGGATTAAGATAGGGGCTATTGGAGCTGCAGCTCCAGGCCCCTACCACAAAACAGGCCCACAATATTCAGCCCCCGCCCCGTTCATTTCAATGGGTCTACTCTTTTTAAAGTTGGAGTAACGCGGGAGGCGAGGCAAAGACGGGGAAAAGGGAAAGCCGATCCGAGGCCCGCTTTTCCTGGGAGTAAGCCCTCCCCGTGGGAGGGAATAGGAGACTTACTCCCGAGTAGCCACGCATAAGGCGGCTGGAGTGCCGTGTGCGCGCTGTTAATCGCCCGTGGAAGCTCTGCGCGTGGAGGATACGGGCTGCCCGCGCGTCGGCATCCCCACAACCTGCTTTCATTTCTCCTCCCCGGTCTGCTGCGCTCTGCGGCAGCCGCCTGGGCTTCTTATACGGAGGGCTTCGTGGATGGAGGGAGCGGGTGAGATCGAGAGAAGCGGGGGCGGCGGGGGTGTTCGTGGAAGCCGCGTGAAAGGCCAGGATCGTGCCAGACGCACGGTGTGAATCAGCTTTCTGGGGAGGGGGAGTGAGTCAAGGCCGGAAAGCCGAAGTTGAAAGGGGCCGCCTCCTCAGTCCGGCGAGAGCGTGGATCGAGCATCGTGTTGAATATTTTAGGCTTGCGAGTCTGAGAGGCAGTAAATTACCTTTTTTGCTTCCCCTTTCAGGGCCCAATCCTATAGCATGTCCAGACAGAAAAAGTCCTACAACTCCCAGCATGCCCCAGGCACGCTGGGAATTGCAGGGCTTTCTCTCTCTCTCTGAACATGCTTATAGGATTGCGCCCTTTGAAATGTTATTGATAATACAGTAATGCCTTGGATTGCAAGTAACTTGGTTTGAGAGCGTTTTAATAACGGTTTTATTGAGTTAACAAGCTTATTGTTTACAAAAAAAGAAATATTTTCAATATGTTTCTGTTTTGGCACTTTAATGGTAATTAAAATATTTAATTTGTTTTAATATAAAATTGCATCTTCATTTTATTTATTTCCATAAAAGGGCTCACCAAAATCCTCAGCACCAGGCCCATAATGCTCTTAATCCGGCCCTGACCGGGGGGTTGAACTGGGCCCTTCTGCATGCAATGCAGATGCTCTAACACTGGGCTTTGTGTCTCCTGTTTCCCCTTTGCCCAAGCCGTAGGGCGTTACGGGCGGGGGGGGGAGGTGTCCATTGATATGGTAGCCCTCCGCCCCATTGGTTTAAAACAAAACAATTATTGACAGTATATTCAAAGATCGTAGAGTTGGAAGGAGCCTACAAGGCTATCGAGTCCAACCCCCTGCTCAGTGCAGGAAACTAGAGGAGGGGTCTCCCGTCCAAGGAATAACCAGGCCTGACCCTGCTTAGCTTTCCACGCTCAGACAAGCTGAGCCACAGGCCTGTACATCACCCCTTACATTTGGGGTGCTTCCAGAGGGGGCTTTTACTGTTCAATTGCCTCGTTTACAGAATCTTAAACAGGGGGATCCAGACGTCGCCGTCTTCGATTGGTAACCCTCCTGTGTTTTCCCACCACGGCTTCCATCTTTTTTCTTACAAAAAAAATAAAAATAAAATAAACCCATTAAGGATGGAGAGGCGGGATAGTGACGCGATGCCTTCTGACCGGTAACAGCCAGGAGCCGGGCATCTGGAAGCACCCTTGGTGTATTTTTAAGACAGCATTTTGGTATATGGCCGCCGAACCGCCGGTTCGTTCTGCAATACTGTTTACATTGTGGTTTCTCACTGTAACAACCTAGAAGATCATCCTAAGGTTATATTTTTGGTGAACTCTTATTTTGAGACCGTGGAGCGGTTTCACATCTCTTCTTTCCTTCCCTTTCTCGTCTCCCGAGCGCCGCGGGAAGTGAACTGTGTGGCACAGCCAACAGAAGTTCCGTGCAGCTGCGGTGGCGAAGACACAAACTTAAAGCGCCGACAGCCGCGGCCAAGGGGGGTGGGTGGTGGTGGGGCACAGCGGCATTCCCCAAGCCTGGGTGTCCCTCCAGATGTTCTGGACTAGAACTCCCACCAGCCCTGGCTGAGGCTGATGGGTTGCGGTAGTTGATGAACACACCTGTGGCTCACGCTGGCTCAGCTTGTCTGAGTGCGGAAAGCTAAGCAGGGTCAGGCCTGGTTATTACTTGGATGGGAGACCCCTCCTCTAGTTTCCTGCATTGAGCAGGGGGTTGGACTCAATGGCCTTGTAGGCTCCTTCCAACTCTATCTATGAAATCTATGAAATCCGGAGGGACCCATGTTGGAGGAGTCTGTGTTAAAAGAACTCGGCTAGCAAGACTCGGAGGGACGCCGGCTTAAGGCTCGGAGAGCCACTTGCCAGAATAGGTGGGGGGGGGGAATTTGGTGGTGGTAGGGCCAGGGCACTCATGGGGCCCCCGCAGAAAAGGCCTTGCGCACCCCTGGCGTAGGTGGACCAATGGTCTGGCTCTATGTAAAGGAGTTTCCTAATATCTAACCCAGTGTTCTCCAACCTTGGGTCCCCAGATGTTTTTGGCCTACAACTCCCAGCATGCCCCAGCCAGCTACGCTGGCTGGGGCATGCTGGGAGTTGTAGGCTAAAAACATCTGGGGAGCCCAAGGTTGGAGAACACTGCTCTAACCTCATGAAGGGTGGAGATTGGCCGCCGCGCGTCTTGCGTTACGTACAGATCACCGCCTGTCTCTGTGAAGCTGCGAGCGCCACCCCAGCACCGATTACAACAACCCTGCTCTACTGTTTCCTTATAACTGTTTAATTCCAAGATGAAAGGCGAGTGAGTCAAGAAGCCCCGGTTCTTGCGCCACAGAGGCTGTCGAATCTCTCGTCAGCTCATTTCAACCTCTGAATCACACACCAAACATCAGTGAAATCAGAGGTTGAAATGAGTTCAGGGCTATTATCCCGAGACACGCAGCGTGTCTGCATGTGACAAACATGCGCGGGGGGGGGGGAGTAGCAGTCATCCCCTCTTCCCTAGGAACCCTGGGAATTGTAGTTGAGTGGACGGGGGGGGGGGAGAAGGGGAAGCCAGGGATCCCCCACTGAGAATTCTCAGCAATTCACCAAACTACACTTCCCAGGGTTCTTTGAGGGAAGGGAAATCTTGACAGTTGAAAAGCGGTAAAAAGAATCAACATAAAAGTTTGTAAAGCAGAGAGGTCCTTACTAGGGGATCTATCCATTTCAGTCTTTTTGAGACTGCCAATTGTTTTTTGAGGTCAAGTTCATTCCATCCTGATTTAAATATATATATATACAGAAATTTGTATGCATTTTTCCATGATGTACGCATTAATGTATACATGAACGAACACCATCTTTTGTGCACATGGTATGCCTTTTGGGGCGCATGATGCACCCTTTGGCTACAGTGTGTTTGTGTGCATTTTGGAAATGTACGCATAATTTTCCTTTACACATCTGTTTCAGTTGTGCGCATGTTGTCAAATACATTGGTTTGGTTTTGTGGGACACATCGCGAGCCTGGAAATGTACAGATTTCCGATCACAGATTGTGTCTGGGTCCACGTTCAAGTCTGGGATGTATATGGATTGGGCAAATCCATTTTTTAAACAACCCTAAAATGGCTCGACTTTCTCATACACCCCATGTCCTTGCTAGCATGTGAACCACAGACGCACAGATACATCACTCAAATGTGCAAACCCGACTCCTTTGGGTGTTAATGCAATACTAGGGATCTATCCATTTCAGCCTTTTTGAGACTGCCAATTGTTTTTTGAGGTCAATTTTTTTTTGAGGTCAAGAACGTGCTGAAACTGAACCCTGACAAGACCGAGGTACTTCTGGTGGGAGACAAGGGGAGGTTAGGGGATGTTGACCTGGTGCTGAATGGGATACATCTCCCCCTGAAGGACCAGGTCCGCAGCTTGGGTGTCATTCTAGACTCCCAGCTGTCCATGGAGGCTCAGGTGGCAGCTGTGAGCCGGGCGGCGCGGTATCAACTCCATCTGATACGGCAGCTGCGCCCCTACCTTCCTAATCACCTGCTCCCATCAGTGGTTCATGCCTTGGTCTCCTCTCGCCTAGACTACTATAATGTGCTCTACATGGGATTACCCTGGAAGACGGTTCGGAAGCTACAGCTGGTAAAGAACGTGGCGGCTCGCCGGGTTAAGGGCAGCCACCGGCGGGATCACATCATGCCAGTGCTCAAGGAGCTACACCGGCTACCAGTTGCTTGCTGAGCCGAATTCAAGGTGTTGGTTTTGACCTTTAAAACCCTACACGGCTCCAGCCCAGTTTATTTCAAGGAGCGTCTCCAGCAACACCAAGTAGATCTCAACAAGATCTGCCACAGACTGCCTTCTCCTTGTCCCCTCAGCCAGAGCAGCTAGACTGGTGGGGACTAGGAAGAGGGCCTTTTCTGTGGCGGCCCCCATACTCCCTCCCCAGTGACCTTCACCATGCCCCCTCTTTGATGAGCTTCCGCCATGCATTAAGAACTTGGTTGTTCATATACGGGGTGGGTTAGGATTATATATTTTTATATATATATATACATACATATATATATACACACACTGTTTTAACTGTATTTTAATTCTGTTTTATTATTGTATTTTATTGATTGCACATCGCCCAGGGTGGCCGGCCAGATTGGCGATTAAAAAATGTAAATAAATAAATAGAGAGATAGTAAATCACTTCTCCGTGTGGTAATATATCTGTGATGGCCTTCCCCAACCTGCTGCCCTCCGGATGTGTTGGACTGCGACTCCCATCATCCCCAGCCAACATGGCCATTGGGATTTCCAGTCCAACACATCCGGATGGCAGCAGGTTGGGGAAGGGCGGCGTATTCAGACATGTTAAGAGAAGGTGTGAAGGCCCAGCCTGCCCGCAAGGCGGCCTACGTGTACCTCAGTATTGAAGCTCAGGCTCTCATAGATATTCTCAAAGCATTTCTCTGGGATGGGAGGAGGCGCTTCCTCCTCCTGCTCCACAGGCCCGTCGGGGTTTGCGGGCTGCAGCTGCTGGGACGCTCTGGGCTTCTTGCGCACACGGGCGTACATGGCGCTTAGCCGCTTCTCCATGTCGGAGGCGGCCGGGAGGGGAGCGTCTCTCTCAGACGTCGCCGCCGCCGTCGCCGTGTCCTGCTCGTCGCACTGCAGGGGTGCAGCCGTCCGGCTTGGCCTGCCACTGGGCCTGGCGGTCCTTGGGTCCTTCCTGCCACCAGGATCCACAGACCCTGCAAAAAGGCCCCGTGCCACCGCACAGCTTGAGCGGGTCTCGGTTGGCAAGGCAGAGCCCTCGCTGCCTTCCACGCAACCCCTGGGGCACGATCCCATTTCTTCATCCCGGATGCTTTCGTAAACTTGGCTCTCCGTGCCCTGATTCAGCAGCTCCATTCTGGATATGTGGGCCTCCTTTGGAGTCATGGGTAGTTTCCTCAATTGCAGGGAGTTTGGGGACGGCGTGCTGTTGGGGCAAGAAGATGCCGGTGGACCCAAGCGGCCTGCCTGGTGGTCTAAGTCCAACTTTCTGGGCTTCTCTGGCCTTTGGTGGTTCAGGCTAACCATCTGGACATCCCTCAAAGAGTTCGCATTTCCTTCCTGAAGCTCTGCAGTGAATCCATTTGTTTGCCTCTCAGCTTGGTGAATGGGCAAAGTGGTGCCTGTGTGGAAAAAAATACGTTGTGTTCATTAAACGCTGCTTGGAGTGATCTTGCAGGGGGGGGAAGTGTTAAAAACAAAAATCTAACTCAAGCGTTAGAAATACGTTTCATAAATAAATGGCCCTGCTTACTCAACTCCCCTGCAATAAACAGCAAGAATTCTTTATTTATTGCCTAGGGCAGTGTTCTCCAACCTTGGGTCCTCGGCACTGGTTAGGCCTCATCTTGAGTACTGCGTCCAGTTCTGGGCACCTCACTTTAAGAAGGACATAGACAAACTGGAGAGGGTTCAGAGGAGGGCAACAAGGATGATAAAGGGACTGGAAACAAGGCCCTATGAGGAGAGACTGAAAGAACTGGGCATGTTTAGCCTTCAGAAGAGGAGACTAAGGGGAGATATGATCGCACTCTTCCAGTATTTGAAGGGATGTCACACAGAGGAGGGCAAAGATCTCTTCTCGTTCATCCCAGTTTGCAGGACACGGAATAATGGGCTCAAGTTACAGGAACCTAGATTCCATCTAAACATCAGGAAAAATTTCCTGACTGTCAGAGCAATAAGACAATGGAATCAACTACCTAGGGAGGTCGTGGGCTCTCCCACTCTGGAGGCATTCAAGGTGCAGCTGGACAGACATCTGTCAGAGATGCTTTGACCTGGATTCCTGCATTGAGCAGGGGGTTGGACTCGATGGCCTTGTAGGCCCCTTCCAACTCTACTTTTCTATGATTCTATGATTCTATGATCTGCATTCTACGCAGGGCAAACAGGCCAGTCGCTACGGAAAATAATAAGCGGACACAGATCCGACATCAGAAATGGCAGTACTGAACCAACGGGAGGATACTTCAGCCTCCCGGGACACTCTCTCACTGACCTCCGGGTGGCCATTCTTGAAAAAAAGGAACGACAGAGACAGATTGCAGCTCAAAATGGCTGAATTTGCAATTCATCGGAAAGGTCAGCTCTAACTGCTGTTGCTTGCATAGGGACAACGTTTCTCACTCTCACTGCGAGTGTTAATCAGCTCACCGACGCAAGGAGGTCTGCGGTATCACTTGACGGCTGTTTTGTGAATGGCTGCTGTGAATACAGTCATTATCCCTGTTGCGGCACATCCTGCATTTCAGTTCCCTCTGGCCTCTCGGTTTACAATCCCACCCCTACCGTGTGTATATATAGGGACGTACTGACTTTGTTACACCTGTTCCCTCTGCGTTTTGCGGATTGTCAGGCACCTTTCATTCTGTCGTCCGCTCATTGACAGAATTGGATTTTACACACATGCGTTCGTGCGCAAATGAGCACTTGCGCAAATGTGCACCTCCGAAAATGTGCAAATCCCCCCCAAATGCGCATTTTTACGCTTTAGCCTATGGGGGGGGGATGCACGTTTTCAGTCAGTGTTTTTTAATGTTTCGTATTTTTCTACAATTAAATTTACGTAAAATTACAGAAAGTTAAAAAAAAAAAAGGTCCACAAGCCTGCAGAATCCGTGTGACTCAGGAAAAGCCAGTCCTCTGAGGAATCTGCAGATCGGAGTCATAGAAATCCAAACTCATTTGAATCTGTTGTATATTTCTCTGGCATCCCTAAATATACACTTGGAACTGAGGCTAACATCTGATGAAGTGGTCCATGAAAGCTTATGTATTTTTTATTATTACATTCATATCCTGCCTTTTTTCCTTGTGTAAGGCACACAGGTCACCTGGACACCATCTTCCACACTATAACGAGATGTACTCTATTTCCATTTAAATTATAATAATCATTTCTAAATTTCCACACACACACACTAGCACAGTGTTCTCCAACCTTGGGTCCCCAGATGTGTTTGGCCTACAACTCCCAGCATGCCCCAGCCAGTGTAGCTGGGAGTTGTAGGCCAAAAACATCTGGGGACCCAAGGTTGGAGAGCCCTGTACTAGCATATGCAGATTTTATACAACTTATAGTTTTCATAGATCAATGAGTTGGAAGGAGCCTACAAAGCCATCGAGTCCAACCCCCTGCTCAATGCAGGAAACTAGAGGAGGGGGTCTCCCATCCAAGTAACAACCAGGCCTGACCCGGCTTAGCTTTCCACGCTCAGACAAGCTGAGCCAGCGTGAGCCACAGGCCTGTATCCTCGGTGTCCTCTTTTTTGGCGATTTGTAAGTGGCCACCCTAGAAAAGCGCATCAAAGCACCATGGCAGCCATGTGCTCAGTCATAAGCGTTCTGCGGTGATCACCAGCTAGAAAGCACGAGGAACAGAGGGAGGGGGCAGTGGTGGGAGTGAGGGGTGAGCTGGATGGGCAGACGATCAAGAGGATACATTTGTGCCGCTTCCATAAAGCCATTTCCCACCATGAAGAAGAGCAAAACAGCCTTTGACCCTGTTGTTACAATTCAGGGTTTCCCCAAAGCAAACTCGGGTTCCGCAGTGTGGCAGAAAAACACAGGCCCCCTCCCAGGCTTGAGAGGGGCCCCCGCCCGATTTGTTTCCGTGCCAGAGGTAATTCACACTCCGCAAGGCACACATGAGCATTGGCGCGGTGCAGAATCTGGTCTCCTTGCTTGTTTGTAGCAAGCCTACGTTTTCCTAGCACGGCGGCATCCAAGCCCATTTTGGCCGAGTGCCAAGGCTTGTAATAAGTTTGTTCCTTTTGTTAATAAGTGCTTAAGCGAAGAAGCAGGTTCCAAGCTGTCAGTCGCTGAGTCCCTGGCAAAGATACTCGCTGAGCAGGTTCTCCTCTCCTTAAAGATAAAATAGCTAAAAGCACCAGCTTCTAGTGCATTGGCCTTGAACCAGGGAGACTTTGGAGTCCGTACTTGGATTTCTCCCCATGGTGCTAACAGCAGCTTTGCAGGGGGAGGGGAGATTTTGATCAGGGAAATATTCAGTGGGCTGGATCTCTTCTGCTCCCGGTCCAAATCAGAGACCCCCCAAAGCTGCCCCCAAGGCAAAACAAAACGTGGGGAGATTCAATCATAGAACTGGCCCCCGCATTGTGTGTGGCTTTTGCCTTAAATCAGCCACAATGGCACCTTCAGTTTCTTTTGTTTGGACTTAGGATATTGTCCTGCACGCACGCCCCACTTCTGAGCGGCAAGAAGTTCCAAGAGCAACCCTGCAGGGCTTCGCTTCCTCCGGGGACTGCCAGGGATGTTGAAGAGTCCTTGGTCTCGAGTCACAAGTCGAGTCACGAGTCTTTGGACCCGAGTCTCGAGTCCGAGTCCGAGTCCTTGGTCCAAAATGGTGACTCACGAGTCCCGAGTCCTGAGTCACTCCCAAAACTGACTCCACGAGTCCCTATTAAAATCAATGGGGTTTCCCCCCAACAAAATAAGGCTACTTCAGATGTGTGGCTTAAATAAATTCTAGGCACAAGTGTGCCTTTTTATTTCAAAACTCTGCAGTCTGCAACTGATTTTGGCAAGAACAGACCAGGCAGAAAAACCCAAAATAACCAGGCAGGCAGAGGAGGCAGGGAACCCCAAACAGGCAGGCAGAGGCAGCCAAACCCAAAATGTCTGACCCTAACCCAAACCCCCCACAACAACACATCAAAATAAATCTCAACACATCGTTGGGGCTGCGCTCCTGGTAGCTGTCCATAGTGGCCGAGCAGCGGCGCGCCTCGCTTCCATGCGCTCTTCACTGGTGATCACGCTCCTTCTGGCACAGCCAGAAGACTCGTCAACAGCCCAGGGATGTTGACGAAGAGTCCTTGGTCTCGAGTCCCGAGTCGAGTCTCGAGTCCCATTAAAAATATTGGGACTCGAGTCCGAGTCGAGTCAGAGGGGGGACTCAGTCCGACTCACGAGTCGAGTCCTCGAGTCCGAGTCCCCATCCCTGGGGAGCGCACTGGAGACTTTGAGCGCTCTTCCGTCCGTTCCTCCATTTGCAAATATACAAGCGGAGCCTTTGCACGGGCAAACGGCAGAGGCGGTGTTGGGGGGGGGGCGGCCCACTTGGGCTGGAGGAGCCCCGAACCTCTGGGAGGCCCTCTGCCCCACCACCCTGCTCCAGTCACTGACTCTCAGCCTAACCTACCTCACAGGGTTGTTGTGAGGGTAAAATGGAGAGGAGGAGGAGGATTATGTAAGCCGCCTTGGGTTCCTTGCAGGAAAAAAAAGGCGGGGTATAGATATGATAAATAAATAAATAAATAAATAAAATACACCAGCACTGATTCACTAGCGCGAGCAAATCGAAACGCCACTTGTTGCAGAGAGCGACGGAAAACAGGCACCCCGCAGCCTGACCCAGCCAGTTAAGCACATAAACAGGAGAGGGAAGTTCCGGACGGAAGGAAGGAAGACTTAACGGCCTCAAGGACTTTCTTAAAGTCCGGGGGATGCTGCTGCCTTGTGCTCTGTTGACTTCAGTTCAGCTCTCCCCAGCGCCTGACTGAAGGTCCTCTTTTTCATTGCGGCGGGGCAGATCTGAAGGAAACCTCCAGCTTCTCTAACCGGCTTTCGTTGCCGCTTGAAGTGCATGCTGCAGTTGGGCTTGTATAGCGCCATGCATGCCTCCATGTGTGTGTGGGGGGGTGTGCGTGTGCGTGCGCGCGCGCATGTTCTGAGATTCGACAGCGCACAAATTCAAAAGCTTTGTCAGCTTAAAAATCTGACATGTCGAACCGTACGACTTTTAAACGGTTTAATTCCGAGATCCAGTTTTGCAGGGGGGGTGGGCAGGCTTCCCCCCCCCTCTGAAATGATATTTTACGGTGTGTTGATCATGTTTTAAGGCAGTGCTTCTCAATTATTTTCTGTCATGCCCCCCCTAGGAAGAAGAAAACATTTCGCGCCCCCCGCGCGACTGTAAATAGTATCATTTGTCTATAAAATTGTTATAAGTACACCTCTGCATAACACTGTGTCCTTATTAACGTATAAGAGAATAAAAAAAAGAAAGAAATGTGGATCAATTTACAACAAAGAATAGCTTTATTAACTGTAGCAGAAAAGATTTAAAGGAGCACAGGATTTAAAGGAACACAATATTAAAAAAAACTTTAACCTGCAAAACAAAAATATATAAAATAATTTGAGCTGATTTTTTTTTTTTTTTTGCCAAGGTCAGACGAGCCCCCCTTTAGCAAGACAGTTACACATTAACTTATCCGACTGACTCTTTCATTTACCTTGGATTAAATCCACAACTGGTAATTTAAAAAAAAAACATGCTTAGGTATACAGTACATATCTGCAAGGCACGCACACACACACACACACACACACACACAGTCAACTGGGTCCTTCTTCACTTCTCCATCTCCGCCACTGCAGTGTTTTTAAGAGAGCAAGTTGACTGATGTGAGTCAGACCACACGAGGACGACGGCCCGCCGTGGGTTGATTAACCCTTCGGGGCGCTGCAACAGCACACACCGCCCGCCATTATGCACATGCCTGCCCCCCAACGGGGGGTTGCCGCGGCTTGCGGGGTCGTGTGAACCCAGCCGGTGGGGGTCACTTGAGGGTTGTAACCCATGGCCTGTTTTAGGGTTATGCGAGGGTTGTTTAACCCTCAAATAACGCCCACCGGCTGGGTTCACACAGGACATGACGGCGAGCCACCGCACCGGCAGCTCCCAGGCGGGGCGTGCAGATACATAATGTGGGCCGGTACCTGCTGCAGCCCCCAAAGGCTAAATTAACCCACGTCAGGGCTGTCGTGTCATGTGAACTGGACCACCCTATCCATCCTTCTTCCTTGCTGCCCACCCACCCCCACCCCCACCCCACCTGGGAACGCCCTGACAGAAGACTTCTCCGGTGCCACCTCTGCTCGCTTTCCTAATCCCCCCCCCCTCGCCCCCAAAACACTTTTTCTACAAAGCTTTAGGCCAGTGTTCTCCAGCCTTGGGGAGTTGTAGGTTTTTGGCCTACAACTCCCGGCATGCCCCAGCCAGCTATGCCGGGAGTTGTAGGCCAAAAACATCTGGGGACCCAAGGTTGGAGAACACTGCTTTAGGCACAAGCCGTCACTCTTCATTCCCAACTGAAATACAGTATTTTTCCATGTATAAGACTATACTTTTCCCTAAAATCGCTAGACTGAAAATCGAGGGTCGTCTTATACACGGAAGTAAGCCGAGGAGAGAACCGCGCGGTTGCAAAACTGCCCAGTGGGGGGGCGTCTTATACATGGGGGCGTCTTATAGATGGAAAAATACGGGTAAACCCAAATCTGTGTACGGTACATCAAGGGCTGGCTGGACTCGAACTGATGATCTCTGGATCTCTGCGTAGCAGCCTGCGTGGCGTGAGCCGCAGAACGGCAGGCTGCAGCGGCCGCCTCTCGGCAGGCTCAAGGTGGCCCTCGGACCTTCCTGGCAGGAAGAACGATCCATCCCTCTGTGGTTCTTTGGTCCTGACTTCTGGCCTGGGGCTCTGACTTCAGGATTGCCCTTTGATGGCGTCGCTCTGCATCGCTCTGAGCTCCAGCGCCTGACCGGTTCCAGCGCGTTTCCTTGACTCTGACCTTCTGGATCAGCTCCTGACTCCCGCCAGCGTCACTTCCCTTGCTGACAGATCCAGCACTTCTTAGACTGGCCCCTCCCGGCCTGGCCTCCTTCTCTTTGTCGTCTTCCTCCCGCTTGCAAATTATACTGTAAGCTCCTTGGGACAGAGGCCTCGCTCTCCCCCCTATGTTCTTCTGCACAGCGCCACGTACGTGGAAGCTGACTTGTGTTCGACAACGGAGAGAGAGAGCTCGTGCAACAATGCTTTATTTCCCCGGGGTACAACTTCGCTTGCATAAGGGGATGTTGGCTTTAAAAACCACCTCAGGTTTTCAACGGCTTAAGTGTGTATTTGTTCAGAGCTTTCATTCCTGTTCGACAGCCAGGCTGGGGAAGTCACGTCAATGCACGGGGCACCCGGTCCGATCCGGGGCCACCGGCCTGGAAAGCGTTGCTGTTTTAGCTCTCTGGACGACCTGGCGTCCTCCCAGCAGAGCGGTTCGTAAGGAAACCACAATGACTCATCGGGCTCAGCGGAGCTCAGCTCGTTGGGTGCCCAAATACACACACACACACACCACATCTGCACCCTGCAGAGGAAACATCGCAATCCCAGGCTCGGAAGTCACAGAGCCTCCCAGGCCCTTTCCCACTCCCTGCATGCTCCAGGAATCTGGGACTCAACCCCGGTGCTCAGTCTGTGTTCACACACTGGCAGATCACTGCTGGATTTCGCGCTGGCCAGGACCTCGCTGCCGCCGCACGGGACTTGCACTTGGCCAACAGCAGCTTGGTGTTAGATTACTGCCGGAAGAGTCAGCGTCTCAGGGGGAAAGCGCAGCAAAGAAAGAAATGCGGCCAGTTCTGGAGCAGAGCGTTAACTGTTTCTACCGGAGGAGCTGCGCTTGGCTCTTAGTTGCTGTGTGAACTCCTGCGAAGAAAGAACCAGAGGTGCACACAAGGCCCTTTTTCTAAAGGAGCAACCCCCTTTCCTCAGCGCCAAGCGGCTGGCCGGCCGGCCCCAAGGCCGGAGCTGAGAGCCTGCGACGCCTGACTCGGGGCCACTCCTGGGCAGGTGACGCAAAAGCTGGGCCTCGTTAAAGTTTACATTCATTGGGCCTGGGTGTTTTATTGTTCATTCTTTTGAGCTGTTTTACATTGTTTCAAATGTTTGCCTATTAAAGGCTTTACTATATTATGTTTTATCGTCTTGCATTTTAGGGTTTTAATTTTTGTGAACCATCCAGAGAGCTTCGGCCGTTGGGTTGCTATGAAGATGCTGTGAATCCTTCAGCAGCCCGGAGTGCGTGGCACCAACTAGAAACCGGTGGAGGCAGACAGAGCTGGAAACTCAGGCCAGCGCCAGCAAGACGGTCCAGTGCCCAGAAAGGATGGGGGTCGAGGCAAGAAGGCCGAAAGGAGATGGAGAAGCCAAATCTGGAACAGGGGAAGGTAAAGATGCCGGGAGCCCCCAGGGGTCCAATGCAAGGGAGATGGAGCACAAGCTGGGCGCCAACGGCACCGGACAGAGAATACCGCCCGGGCCAGAACGAGAGGCTCTCCTTGGCCTTTGGATGTGGCTGGACCCACCCTCTCCCTGCTTCCCTTCCAAACGGGGCTGTCCTGACCATTGCAACCTGCATATTCCACTGCGGCTCGCTCTGGCCCCCGAGGGAGAGGGACCATTAAGAGTGTCTGGCCCACGGGCCCCTCGGATACCCGGAGCCAGCGCTGACCGTGGGCACAGCAGTCGGCCAGGGAAATAAGCACCCATATTTTCCACGGTCACGTCTCGGTGCTGCACTGAGCCCAGGGCGTCAGGAAGTTTCCTTCGACGTCTTCCTGGGCATCTTTTGAGTCGAGAACAGGAGCCATCGCCGCCACTGGCCTCTCGTTGGAGCGCTATGATCTCTGGCATGGTAACGTTGCACAAAATGCTTTCAGCCCCAAACAGAATAGTGAGAGTGTTGGACTGGGGACTCGGGGAGATCCGGGTTCGAGTCCCCGCTTGGCCATGAAACTCACTGGGTGACTTTGGGCCAGTCACTGACTCTCAGCCTAACCTACCTCACAGGGTTGTTGTGAGGATAAAATGGAGAGGGGGAGGAGGAGGATTCTGTAAGCCGCCTTGGGTTCCTTGCAGGAAAAAAGGCGGGGTATAAATATAATAAATAAATAAATAAATAAATAAATAGCACGTACACCCGTGGGTCTCAGAAGTGAGGATGGAAATTGGATGCAGTCAGAAGCAGTCTCTCCCCCCAGGCCAGGATCTCACTGAGCAGGTCTTCCTAAAAAAGCAACAACCCCCAACTAAGCAGGTCTGAGTAGGCAAGCAGAACGACGGGTACTACTAACAACACCCCAATCCCAAGAACCAAGAACAGTGCTGAGCTGCTGAGCGTGACCTGGAAGTATTATGAGGAGCCGACAAAGGTCATCAGGAGCTAATGAGGAGCGAAGAGTGTGGAGGCCAAAAGAAGGTGGTCAAGAACCGGGCATTCTGGGAGCCTTTTCCCTTGAGTGGCCCTTACAGAAGACAGTCCTCCGTCTAAAGGGCTGCCGGAGGGCGATCCTCTATTTTATGGTGTCCTCTAGGTCAGTGTTCTCCAACCTTGGGTCCCCGGATGTTTTTGGCCTACAACTCCCAGCATGCCCCAGCCAGCTGCGCTGGCTGGGGCATGCTGGGAGTTGTAGGCCAAAAAACATCCGGGGACCCAAGGTTGGAGAACACTGCTCTACCAGGTGTCCAGCGGCCACTCGGCACGTTCCGCAACGGCTTCCGTGAAGTTCCGACGAGGGCCAGCCTACATTTCCGACGAAGCCTTCCACCCAACCCACCCATTTTGGTCATTGCTCGCCTCTTTGCTTTGACGTACATCGTGGCGCTCTGGCGGGCGCTGCTGTGCCGCACGCGGTGTGCGCTCCACTGGGTTAATGGCCTTTTGGAGACTAATGCCCGTGCCGCGATGGTGGGGGGTTCCCCCCCCCCTCTCCGAGGGTCTCTCTGGTATAAGTCCTGAAATGCCACTGTCTGCTGTGTGCATAAGGCGATTGGAATCTATTTAACACGGATTATCTGCCAGATGGAGACGGCGGTCTTAAGGGGGTATCCGTGGGATACCAGTGCTGCTGGTTTCATGGCAGAGGCTGGGGTGGGGGCCGGGTGGGAGAAAGAAGTTTCCCCTCAGACAGAGAAAGGGGTTTCCTTTCACGTCTCACGGTCTCCCCCCCCCTCAACCCCCCCCCCCCGTGGAGTTTCCCCACCGCTGATGATCTTTATCCCTGAATTTACACAGAGAGAGCAAGGAGGAAAAACCTCTTAACTCCTCTGTAGCCGCTGGAAAACTCTAGGCACAAAGCCCAGAAAGCCGCCGCCGCCCCCCCCTTCGTAGGTGGAGGGTGGGATGGCTCCATATTGCATCGGGGTCTTTGCCAGCGAGGAGTCGGTGCCGACGACGGGAGGCACAGCAAGTGCATCGCCAAAAAGGAGCAGGACAGCGATTTGCACACAAATTGCGCGTGCCAATTTATGTGTACGGGTGCAGCTTTAGAGATAGTTATGATAATTTAATAGAAAGACGGCACATCTCAAAGACGGAGTGTGGAAGGCGGTGACCTGCGTGCCTGCCTGCTCAGTCTGCTGGACACTGGACAGCGCTTGACCTAGAGCAGTGTTCTCCAACCTTGGGCCCCCGGATGTTTTTGGCCTACAACTCCCAGCATGCCCCAGCCAGCCACGGTAGGGCACGGTGGTCGTGTCACACGGCCAGGGACAGAGTGCTACATTCTGAAGGGCAGACGCTCATCGTGATGTTCCCCATAGCCACACACTCCCTGAGAGAGTCCAAAAAATGCAGGCAGCTGTACGGATCCATATCAACAAGCCAGTTCTAGCGGCTGTTTTTGTAAAGTCGTGAACGGGTCTCAATTGCCCATTCAAGACCAGGCCACCCCCCAAAAATGCTTTGAAAAATACAACAGGGAACAACATCTTGTTGCTGCCGGGGAAAATCCATTTCTCCCCCCAGCTACTGTGAGGATTGCAGATAAGCGCAGAGGGAACAGGGAATGCTGAGGTCGGGGAGAGGAAGATGATGTCAGCGTCCCCACTAATAAAAAAAAAAGTCTTGGCAGCTCAAACACCGCATGCTCCGGCTCATGGAAGGCACCCCTCCCGTTGCTTCTCAGCTACCTTCTCCCCAGCAGGGCTAACCCCACAACACCCCTCACTTTAAGAAGGACATAGACAAACTGGAGAGGGTTCAGAGGAGGGCAACAAGGATGATCAAGGGACTGGAAACAAGGCCCTGTGAGGAGAGACTAAAAGAACTGGGCATGTTTAGCCTTCAGAAGAGGAGACTGAGGGGAGATATGATCGCACTCTTCCAGTACTTGAAGGGATGTCACACAGAGGAGGGCCAGGATCTCTTCTCGTTCATCCCAGTTTGCAGGACACGGAATAATGGGCTCAAGTTACAGGAACCTAGATTCCACCTAAACATCAGGAAAAATTTCCTGACTGTCAGAGCAATAAGACAATGGAATCAACTACCTAGGGAGGTGGTGGGCTCTCCCACTCTGGAGGCATTCAAGGTGCAGCTGGACAGACATCTGTCAGAGATGCTTTGACCTAGATTCCTGCACTGAGCAGGGGGTTGGACTCGATGGCCTTGTAGGCCCCTTCCAACTCTACTTTTCTATGATTCTATGATTCTATGTTTCCGAGCAACTCCCCACCGCTAGCAAAAGAGGGATGAGGGATCTGCCCGCTTGTTTCTGCCACGCCTCTGCAGCAGCTTCCATCCCACAAGGATCTCCCTCTTATCGGAGCCGGCGGCCCCTGCCGTTGGCCGGGGTCAGGGAAGTGTCCAGCTAGGCCTCAGCTGATGAGGGCACCAGGAGCCCAGGCGGTGACAGGAGGGCCAGCTGCATGCCAACGGGAGATCAAAACCAGAACATGTGGGGGAAAGAGGGGCACCAAGGCACAGCAGCGCCATCAGGAGGCAAAGGCAGCGAAGAGGGAGCCACACCCAACGGTGCGCCCAGCTTTCCTGAAGGCCCCGCCAACAACAACACCACCTGATCCAAGCATGACAGCTACTTTGTCCAGCTGGTGGTCTTCTCCAACTGAGGTTATCTTGGGGTAGTGAGGAGGGGGTGCTTCCCCCCCCCTGGCTTCCAAACTAGGTCTTTACTTTGGAATTGTTGTCACTCTTAGTTCACCCACTTTTTACGTGGCATCTCTGTAACGTCCCCATCAGACCATTGTTCTCCCGCATTTCCCTCGTGCTTCTTCCACGAGTGAAATCTGACTCTTTGGGAAGGAATGGGGCAGCGGCTTGGTCTCCCCCAAGCCTAGGTCACCTTACTGCAGGGCTCTCCAATCTTGGGTCTCCAGAATGTTGCTGGACTACAGCTCCCAGAATCCCTTGCCATTAGCCATGCTGGCTGGATATGCTGGGAGCTGTAGGCCAGCAACATCTGGGGACCCAAGGTCGGAGAGCCCTGCCTTAGCGACAAGGGCTGCCTGCTTCCGTGCTGTCCTGTCTGTACATTATGGTCACCCGGGCAGGCTGTTCTTTGGGCACCTCTGCCACTGGGCCTAGTGGGCGACCGGGACCTCTCCGTTCCAGTTCTCCAGTTCTGAGAAAACATCCTCCTCTGGTCTATGCGCCCAGCACCTCTCCTTACAAATTTTAGGCGCTAACTGAAAACAGATCTATTCGGCCAGGCATTTTACTAGCAGGATGTTTTATCTGCTGGCTGCTTTTAGTCTTTTATTGGCTTACCGCTGTTTGTTAACCGTTTGCATGACCTTTATTGTCCCCTTTTTTTGTTTTGCAGTGCTGCGGTGTTTGATTTGGTGGTTCTCTTTTTAAAATTTGTACACCACCTTGAAAAAAAATTATTTCCTTGAAAAAGACAGGATAAAAATATACCAAATAGAAGGTGGGAGGGAAAGACAGAGGTGCATTTTAGGCAATGTGGATCAGCGTTACCGAAGAGACTAGATGAAAGCAAACCTCTGTCAAAGCTAGCCCCGATGCAGCGTGCATACTCGGTGAGCCTCACAGAATTCAGTTGGACTTATTGCCAGGTAAGTACACGTAGGACTGACTGCTGCGGCTGTGGTCAACTACTGAAAACAGGCCTTGTAAAACCAGAGCTGTACAGTCAAAGTAAAATTTCATGTAGCAGTGCAGGTTCAGCAAGTTGTCTAAAGTAGCTCAGGGATCTATTTCCTTGCAGATGTCGGCTATCCTGCAGCTCCGTTTCAGCAAACTTTAACTGCTAACGACTTCTTTTGCTAGCAAGGTTAAAGAGGAGATGCCTTGATTAGATGCCTCTAAAAACTGAGTGATTTGGGGCACAATCCCTGTGCGTGTTTAGACAGAAAAAAAGTCCAACAACTCCCAGCATGCCCCAGCCAGCATAGCTGGCTGGGGCATGCTGGGAGTTGTAGGAGGACTTTTTTCTGTCTAAATATGCACAGGATTGCACCCTTGCAGGATTTAAAATTTGCTCTTTAGTTTTTATGACTGTGATATGGAGCACCCTGGTATGTTTGCTTTGAGCAAGAGAATGATCTAAATCAATGGAAATATTAAACTATATATGCCCTTGTTTTCACTTTAGTCATGGCCTAAGCAACAGAGCCAGGGGCGAGGCCCTGAAAGATCAGTCCTGTCAGTTTCCGAAAGCTGGCAAGCCTCTGTGTTCAACGCTCGCTCCAGAGCTGGAAGGGAAGCATAGATATCTCCGCAGACCTTTGCGTACGAGGAAAAAAGCTATTATTGACAGATGAAAAGCCATTGTTCCAACAGGAAAGTGAATTTCCCTGCAAGTCCCGGCCGAAGGTGAAGGGGAGGGGTAGGGGAAGCGACAACACTTTCTCACGCTCCCGCGGAAAGAGAAACATCACCCGCGTCCAATGCGACACAGAGCTCCGTTCCAGAACCCAGCAAAGACCATCTCTTTGGGGAATGCACTGTGAGGAGGCCCTCTGAGTTATCACCAGGCGTTCCCCGGCGGATTCGCCTAGCAGCGTCACAGAGCTGGGATGACCAGTGGTGTAGCGGTCAGTTTTGAAGTGCAGGCGCCCATCATCACGACGCCCCCCCCAGGAAGAGTCCCCAAACGCAGGCAGCTGTGTGGATCCGTATTAAAAAAAAGGGAAGGGGGAGAAGCCATTTCTAGCACCGTTCATCTCCACCAGGAGCAGGTCTTCTGTAAAGCTCATGGGTCTTAATTGTCCATTCAAGACCAAGCTACTCCCAAAATACGTCGCTTTACAACAGGGAACAATCTTTTCGCTGGGAAAATGCATCATCGCCCCCCGCAGCTACTGTGAGGACTGCAGCTCAGCTCAGAGGGAACAGGGAAGTCTGGGGGTGGGCAGGTTACGTCAGCATCCCTGCTAATCCAAAAGGGCCCGGGCGGCACCTGAGCCCTGGCTCCATTTCACGACAGAGAAAGCAGATACTTACATCACAGGCCTGTGGCTCACGCTGGCTCAGCTTGTCTGAGCGTGGAAAGCGAAGCAGGGTCAGGCCTGGTTATTACTTGGATGGGAGACCCCCTCCTCTAGTTTCCTGCATTGAGCAGGGGGTTGGACTGGATGGCCTCGTAGGCCCCTTCCAACTCTATGATCCTATGAGAATTCTATGAGAATCAACCTATGCTTTTATTCCTATTTCACAGATCCCAGGGCTGAGCCCAGTGGAAGAAGTGGAAGTGGCATAATTCTAGGCACCACGAAGGGCAGCAGAGGAGGGGGAAAAGGCCGCTGGGTGCAAGCCGCTAGCAAGCTCTCCTGCCCAAGACCCATTCAAATAATTGGGAGCTGTGCACAGGCGCTACTGCTCAGTTTGGTGGGGCTCGTGCAGGAGGGCGTCCGAGAGCAGCCTTCCCCAACCTGGTGACTTCCGGATGTGTTGGGACTGCAATCATCCCCATCATTCCCAGCCAGCACGGCCATGCCAGCATGGTAGGGTGGCCACTTGGGAATCACTGAGGAGGAGGCCAAAAGAGGGGCCCTATTTGTGTAACATTTGCATATGCTAATTTATATGTATAGATGCCCTTTTAAGATGCCCTTTTAAGTTTTAAAAGGGCACAGGTTGGTTTAATTACAATTAAGGGTAGGGAAATAGATAACGTTACGAGATTCTAAACGTTGAAAATTCCGCCCCCCCTCTCTCTGACTGCACTCTCCAATTCTCCCAGACAAGACTTCGACTTCCCACTCCACTCAGACGTCTCAGCCCTCTCACAAACCCCACTCTCTCTCTCCCACTCTCTCCTTGAACAGCACCGCCCACAGTTTTTATATCACAGGCTCCACCCCCCCCACTCTCCCAGCCAATCAGCAGACACCTCAACATTCCACACTCCTCTCACACACCCCTCCTCCCCTCACATACTTACTGCTATATAACGCTTTGCCCATGGGCAGGGGGCACGGCAAGTTGCTTTCTCCTGGGGGAGTGCCTCTTCGCAAAGAAGCACTCCCTTGTCACACCTGAGGCGACGACGCTCCAGGGGGCCAGGCCAGGGGGTTGCCCAGCCCCCTCCTCACAGAGATGGACCTGCAGGACCCCTCCTCTCCCTCCGAGGGCCCAGACTCCTCCTCCTGGCCTGGTGACAGTTTCTGGGAGCTCTGGGCTAAGCTCTTCCTCTGAGGATCCCTCCAGTGGGGGTATATGATAGGTAGCTCTCCAAACAGAGGATATGTGGCAACCACAAGTCTCGCTGGGAATGACGTACGTACGTTGCGTTCCAACACGTCCAGGGGGCACCGGCACCAGCTTGAGGGGAAAGCTGTCCTCGTGGAACATGTTCCCCATGTTCTTTAACATCTGTATTCTGCGCCTGCCCGCCCGCCCGCCCACCCGCCCCCCGGCCTTTGAAACCAAAATGTCTTCAGGGGCAGGAAAAAAAGTTCTGGGGACGGGCTCATCAGGCTTAAACTCTGGAAGCACAGAAAAGGGCAGCACACACACATATGCACCCCCCCCCCCAAAAAAAAGCATGCACACTGACTGAACATGATTTCCGGCGACGCAAAGGCAACCGAGCCCAAGCCAGAGAGTGAACGCCAAAACAAAACACACACACACACACACACACACACGACCCAAACGTATCTTGTATGTTTTGCAGTTTGAAACCTCCCACAACCTGGTGCCGTCCAGACGGCTTGGACTGCAATGCCCATCATTCCCAGCCAGCATGGCCAAAGGCCATGCTGGCTGGGAATGATGGGCATTGCAGTCCCAGCCGTCGGGGCGGCACCAGGTTGCGGGAGGCTGCCGTGAATGAACCAAAAGGCCAAGAGATTGCTCTTCGCTGCCTGCTACAAGACTGCCCACTGTGCTCCGTGCCCTCCACTCCAAAGTTCATTTTGGAGGAAGTCCTAATTACAGCAAAACACAAACAGAAGCCACGGGCCTGCCCAAGCGCTTATAGTGCCTTTCTAAAGGGATTACACGAGATTAGCAGCAGGAGGAGGGGGGCAGGTGCTTGCCAAGCGACCGGGCCCGGCAGATGGGGTCCAAATCCTGACCCTCCAGCACCAGCTCGGGCACGCGCGGCCCCCGATTACCGGCCGCCCGGCAGTGCATGAGATCAAGGGTTCACCCGTCCACGTGAGCTGGCAGCGACGCGGTCGGGGCTGCCGCCGTCACGATTGCGAGGAAGTCACGGCAAAGCCCTTGGTCGTTTGCCCCAAAGCCAACCCCGCTAGCGGCAGCAGATTCATGTTGGCTCTCATTCCAGAAGACTGCCAGGAAAGCCAACGGGAATATACGGAATTCTCTTTGGGAAACAGGTGGAGATCAATACACAACAGCCACTCGTCTGAAAGCGAACGGTGTGAAATTGTGGGTACCGGGGAGATATAACTTCACAGAGGATTTGCAAAGATTTGGCAGGGATATATCAGAGATGCGTTGGAAATGATAATAAAGAGAGAACGGGTTTCTATAGATGGTAGCGATATCGGGGCAGTACCCAACAGGGTCACCACGGGTACGCGATTGACGTAGCATTAGCGCGACGTGAACAGCGTAAGATGGTGAAACAGGGTTGTTTTAATTATCTTTTTATTTAAAATATTTCTAGGCCGCCTTTCTCCGGGGAAACCCATCGCGCCAACATTGCTAATAGCGTTAGCATCAGTTCATGGAATTCTGGAGAATTCCA
This sequence comes from Shinisaurus crocodilurus, assembly GCA_021292165.1. Classification (NCBI taxonomy): domain Eukaryota; kingdom Metazoa; phylum Chordata; class Lepidosauria; order Squamata; family Shinisauridae; genus Shinisaurus; species Shinisaurus crocodilurus. The sequence continues at coordinate 8,053,763 of CM037879.1, forward strand.
AGATTTTTCTGTTATTAATAAACTTTAAAGGGCTGATGAAGAAGGATATGCAAACACTCCTTTTTTTTATCACATGACTGACACCACCAAAGTAGTATATGCAAAGCACTGGACATCTAATCAAATGCCAAGAACAAGAGAGCGCGGTATATTAAAACTATGATATTTTTTTTGCAGTTCTATATAAACTTAACTTGGATTATGAGAGCCAGGCAGGACGGGGAAGTCTTGTGCTAAATCTGAGCAACAATGGAAGTGGTTTAAACAATCCTAGAGTATAATGACTGGCAACCCATCTTTGTTGATCTAAGGGAGAGGAAACGTTGGCATAAGTTAGCTGTGTAGTGTGCCATTGTTGTGGATGATCTCTCCCCCCCACCCTTTTGGAAAGTGTAATGTTTAAAATCAATTTGAAAAAATGTGGGTTTTTTTATTTTTAAAAAGCCTAGATTGCCCCATTGCTTTAGAACAGCGTTCTCCAAACCTTGGGTCCCCCGATGTTTTTGGCCTACAACTCCCAGCATGCCCCAGCCAGCATAGCTGGCTGGGGCATGCTGGGAGTTGTAGGCCAAAAACATCGGGGGACCCAAGGTTGGAGAACACTGCTTTAGAACAAGAAGTGGGCCGCACCTTTTCTTCTGGGACATCTAGTAGAGGCACGTTTTGTTTTTTTTGTTTTTTGCCAAGCTCAAAGTTGATCTGCACAACAATGTGAAATGGTTTTATCTGTACTGATGTGGGGTGCAGAAATTCTACCCAAGGGGTTTTAGGGGGTTTTCCGGAGGAAGAAAAGGCCAAGAGGCGAGAGCAGTTTAATTTAATAAAAACGTTGGGACTAGATATAGATTGATTTAAAACTCTGCAAAAAAACACAACCCATCGTTGTGAAGGCGGGCGGGCGGGTTGTGTGTGTATACCTTGGGAGGGTACGCAGGGCATCTCACTCTGCTCTGAGCACCGGGGGAAATATCGCATCCTCCTCCTGCAGGATTTACAGCTCAGCCCTATCTCTTATGCATGTTGCTACAGAAGTTAAGTCTCCCTAGTAAATAGGTTTCGGCTTCCAGCCTTTATTGTATTTGATGTTTGGTTTATGATCCCACTCTTCCTCAAAAAGGGGCTCATACATCATGACTCACCTGCTGCCCGATTCATTCTCACCGCAACCCTGCAAAACAGCTTAGCTCGAGAGAAAGCTGCTGGACCAGGATCTGAACCCAGGTTTCTCTGATCCTGGTCTGGCACTTTAACCACGACACCGCACTTAGCAGCAGTTTGTGCTTTCCCCAGGAAAACGTTTTGCAAATGACCACACTATGCTTTTTCCATGTAGGAGTGACCGGCAGCTACTCACATATATGGGCAAAAGTTGGGGGGGTTTCAAAGCGTGCTGGGGTGGCTCCGTTGAGGTGGGGGTTCAATCTCCCCCCCCCCCGTGACCCCAGCCCAACTGAGAATCAAAGCTGCTCCTATTTGCATAACCACACCCCCTGCATCCGCCTAGCCACACCCTGGCTTCTGCTCCTTAGTCACACTGGCTGAGAAGAAACATTGGGTAACTGGTGTGGTACATATATATTATTTATTTATTATTAATATTTATTTATCGCCCATCTGGCCGGCAACCGGCCACCCTGGGCGATGTACACACAATAAAATACATAAATACAATAAAATACATTAAAACAATATAAAAATTTTAAAATCTTAACCCACCCCATATTCCCGCCTGAACAACCAGGTTTTTAATGAGCGACGGAAGCTCATCAGAGAGGGGGCATGGCGGAGGTCACTCGGGAGAGAGTTCCACAGTACGGGGGCTGCCACAGAAAAGGCCCTCTTCCTCGTCCCCACCAGTCTAGCTGCTCTGGCTGAAGGGACAAGGAGAAGGCCATCCGTGGCAGATCTTGTTGAGCGGCCCACTTGGTGTTGCTGGAGATGCTCCTTGAGATAGACTGGACCAGAGCCGTATAGGGTTTTAAAGGTCAAAACCAACACCTTGAATTCGGCTCGGCAAGCAACTGGTAGCCAGTGCAAATCCTTCAGCACTGGCGTGATGTGATCCCGCCGGCGGCTGCCTTTAACCAGGCGAGCCGCCGCGTTCTGTACCAGCTGCAGCTTCCGAACCGTCTTCAAGGGTAACCCCACGTAGAGCGCATTACAGTAGTCTAGGCGAGAGGAGACCAAGGCATGAACCACTGATGGGAGCAGGTGATTAGGAAGGTAGGGGCGCAGCTGCCGTATCAGATGGAGTTGATACAGCGCTGCCCGGCTCACAGCTGCCACCTGAGCCTCCATGGACAGCTGGGAGTCTAGAATGACCCCCAAGCTGCGGACCTGGTCCTTCAGGGGTATATATATGAAAGAGAGGGCGAATGAATGCAGACAAGAGGATTCAGTGAGGCTTCGGTAGCTGGCTGGGGAAAAGAAAGAAGGCAGAACGAGGCTGGGATGCACCCGATTCTGTTCTGGGTGTGATGTGGCGGAGATACGGGTTTCCCTTGGCGGTGCGCATTGCAGAACGAGGACATTAACACTTTGCTCTGACAGAGCCAGTGTGGCGTAGTGGTTCGAGTGTTGGACTGGGACTCGGGAGATCCGGGTTCTAGTCCCCGCTCGGCCATGAAACTCACTGGGTGACTTTGGGCCAGTCACGGACTCTCTCAGCCTAACCTACCTCACAGGGTTGTTGTTGTGAGGATAAAATGGAGAGGAGGAGGAGGAGGATTATGTAAGCCGCCTTGGGTTCCTTGCAGGAAAAAAGGCGGGGTATAAATATAATAAATAAATAAATAAATAAATAAGGCACTTTTCAAGCCTCCCAAACTCTTCATATCCTGCCAGCCTACCTTTGTGCAGCTTTCCATCTTCCAGGGACCTCCCATCAGGACTCAGGCCGCCTTCTAGTTTAGTCTGTGTATGAAACCAAAATGGGTTTAAGGCCAAGCGGAGTTCTCTCGAGGCCTCCAAAAATCAAGCAGCGCGGTGAAGTGTCCAGCTGAAACGAGGCCTTCATGACTCCCAATTACATGAAGCAGTAGCAGTATTTTTAACCACCGTTCGTGACTGCTGTCTTCCAAAAGAGCCTTACAACATAAAGACCTGTACTTCCTGTACATATAAAGCAGGCTTCCCACACGTGGTGCCCTCCAGATGTGTTGGACGACAACTTCCAGCATTTGGGAGTTGTCGTCCAACACTTCGTGGCACCAGGCGGGAGAAGGCAGAAATACAGATCTGAACTTCTTTCATGGTACGTGGCACATTTTGAAACACAACAAATATATAGCATAAAATTTATTTTAAATTATTTTTAGGCCGTCTTTAAGGGTAAAACCCTCACAAGGCAGCATGCAGGATAAAAACCATATAAAAGTATACAAATAGGCAAATATCTATGCAATAAAATACTATAAAGCAATATAAAAAGAGATTATATACCAGTAAAACCTGCAGCTCACAGATTATGGGAAGACCAGAGAAAGCACAGGTGAGTCTTCAGAGCCTTCCTGAAGACCTGAAAGAAGGGGCCTGACAAACCTCCGATAGAAGCTGATTCCAGAGGTGTGGGGCCAACACTGAAAAGGCCCTCTCCCTTGTGCTCAGCAGCATAACTGCCTTTGGTGACGGGGCAAGTGAGAAGGGCCTTGGTGGATGACCTCAAAGTGCGGGCAGGTTGGTATGGGAGAAGGTGGTCCTTTAAGTAGCCTTGGCCCAAACCATTTAAGGCTTTAAAGCTTAGAACCAGCGCTTTGAATTGGGCTTGGAAACACACTGGCAGCCAGTGCAGTGACATATAATCAGACGCTGACCGCAACAGTTTTGGAAGGTGTGGCTGTAGGATTCCAAGGGGAGGCAAAGCCAAGCCATAGGAAGCTGCTTGCAGCCTCCTTTCTGAGCTGCCACTAGAGACAAAAGGCCTCAGTTCCAGTTCAGAGTTCATCACTTGTTGACTGTAGCATCAAGGGATGGCTTACACAGAAACACCAGGGAACTATCCTTTACCGCAGTGTTCTCCAACCTTGGGTCCCCAGAGGTTTTTGGCCTACAACTCCCAGCATGCCCCAGCCAGCTACGCTGGCTGGGGCATGCTGGGAGTTGTAGGCCAAAAACCTCTGGGGACCCAAGGTTGGAGGACACTGCTTCACCGGCTCATACCATCTGTCCCTCTTGCCCTCCAGATGTTGCCCTCCATCTTGACCTCCAGATGTTGCAGTCCAACACATCTGGAGAGCGCCTGGTCGGAGAAGGCTGCCCTAGACCTAGTGGAAGCTCTAAGGCCGTTGCCATCTTAACAAGCAGGGTCAGGCCTGGTTGTTAACATCCTGGGAAGATTGCTCCAGGAAAGCAGCAGAACTGTGCCTGGCGCCATTTTGGAGGCATTTCTTGCGTGGACCGCAGTAAGAGCCTGAGGCTGGCGAGTTTAGAACCCAGAGCCAACAGCTTTTGGAGGAACTCTGCCATGCCTAAATAAACTGCCCGCCAAATCCTCCTGTCTGGGCTCCATTTTTGTTGAACTATGAGCCAAGCATTCATTTAGCACAATATTGTATGCCAGGCGCGGTAGATGGTGAAGCGTTAGAAGAGCGAAACTATACAAGTATATAAAACTAAAAAAAGCTGAGATCAATACATTTCCAGCAGTTATTCCAGAACTACTGTGCTGAAAGACACCCCCCATCCAGTCATCTAATCTACCCCCCCGCCGCCGCCCTGCCCACACCTTGTGATAAGCCGCTCTCTGCCTACGTTTCCTATTTGCACCTGGAGTTTGTTCATAGATTTCATAGATCAATGAGTTGGAAGGGGCCTACAAGGCCATCGAGTCCAACCCCCTGTTCAGTGCAGGAAACTAGAGGAGGGGTCTCCCATCCAAGTAACAACCAGGCCTGACCCTGCTTAGCTTTCCGCACTCAGACAAGCTGAGCCAGCGTGAGCCACAGGCCTGATGTTTTGCCAAAGTGAGCATCATCATCATCAGGCGATCACTCGTGACCGAGTAAGATTGTCTTCCAGGATAAAAGGAGGAAATTCTAAAGAGGATTTGTGTGTAGACTCTAGCGATGGGTCCGTAAGTGACTGTGGAGGCCAATTCTAGATCAACCGGTGGCTGTACAGATGTGGTTGGACTACAACTCCCATCGTCCCTCCCCATTGGCTATGCTGACTAGGGCTGATGGGAGTTGCAGTCCAACAACATCCCGAGGGCCACACACAAGTCGTCCCCGTCCCGCCCAGTTTTAAAGGCGGCAACAACAGTTCTAAATCACACAAGTAAGAAAAGGGAAACCGCACGGCTGAGGATCTGCTGCCCCCCAGAGGCTGGAAATGGTTTCATAGATCATTGAGTTGGAAGGAGCCTACAAGGCTATCAAGTCCAACCCCCTGCTCAATGCAGGAAACTAGAGGAGGGGTCTCCCATCCAAGTAACAGCCAGGCCTGACCCTGCTTAGCTTTCCACACTCAGACAAGCTGAGCCAGCGTGAGCCACATGCCTTTTTGGAGGGCAAGAGAAAACCATGCAGTCCAGGGGCAGGCAGGTGGCGGAGGGGCAACCTGGGAGCCGAGCACAGCCATGCGGGGTCACGGACGGAGCCCCCAGCAGCACTGTCTGCAAGCATCTCTCGGCGGCGCGCATGTGAAGCTGCTGCCGCGGCCGCCACCACCACCCCCGCTGTCGTTGCTGCAGATCTCTTCTTGAACCCAGGGAGAGTTAAAAACAGTTCCATCTGGGAATTCCTTTAGCCTGCACAAAGACACGTTAGGAATATAATATACTGCATGGATAACTGCCTGATGGAGAAGAAGAAGAAGAAAGAGGAGGAGGAGGAGGAGGAGGAGGAGGAGGAGGAGGAGGAGGAGGAGGAGGAGGAGGAGGAGGAGGACCAGCCACCCACGATAGCTGAATATGTGTCTCAAATCTAAGAGGTCATGGTTTTCCCTGCCTGGGTTATCAAAAGGAAAAACCTGAGCATTATTTATCTAATAACCCCACCTCCTCCAAAGCTCAAGATTAGCCGTCCCCGACCTGGCGCCCTCCAGAGGTGTTGGGCTACGACCTCCAGCATCCCCCAGCCACCTGGCTGGGGGATGCTGGGAATTGTAGTCCAACACCTCTGGAGGAACACCAGGTTGGGGAAGGCTGATGCAGGCAAATAATACTGAGCTAGAAGGATAAATGCTGTGACCTGGGATAACTAAGGCGGCTTCCGATGTTCCAATGCCATAAATTGTGGAGCATACGAAAATAAGAAGCGCCCTGCCGTGATCAGACCCAGGGTCCATCTAGTCCAGCATTGTGTTCACACAGTGTGGCCAACCAGCTGCCCACGGGAAACCCACAAGCAGGACAGGGGGGGCAACAGCACCCTCCCGCCCATGTTCCCCCAGCAACTGGTGCACATAGGCACACTGCCTCCGATACTGGAGGAAGCATAGATGGAAAGCGGAATATCGGTGGTCAATATAAGAGGTTTAAAGATGTTCATAAGGCTAATCTAAAAAAATGCAATATAAACATCGAAAACTGGGAAGCTCTGGCCCATGAACGATCTAACTGGAGGTTGGCCTTTCACAAAGGTTCCATGGACTTTGAAGAAGCCCGAGTGCAAGGTGAAAGGGAGAAACGTGCTAAGCGAAAAGCACGTCAAATGAATCCTTTACAGGACCATCTTCCATCTGGTAACCTGTGTCCTCACTGTGGGAAGCTGTGTGGATCTAGAATTGGCCTCCACAGTCACTTACGGACCCATCGCCAGAGTCTACACAATCTTCTTTAGAATTTCCTCCTTTTATCCCAGAAGACAATCTTACTCGGTCACGAGTGATCGCCTGATGATGATGATCGTCAGTCAGGACTAGCAGCCATGGATAGCCTTCTTCTCCTCCGTGAAAACCGGCAGGAATACCTACCGCCCGAGCTGGCTGCGGAAAAGCTGGGAGTTCTAGTCCAATACACCTAGGTTGGGGGAACGCTGCTGAAGACAGCGTACGAAACTGATAAAAGACTATATCTTTAAAAACGTAAATGAAATGCCTAAAAGTGCCACGAACGGCATCAAACTGGAATACCCGCACGTCCCCCGTGTCCATTTCTTTTTCTTTTTCTTTTTGTAAATTTTTTTTTATTTTAAATTTTAGAATCCATAAAAACAAAATACCAAGAACAAGACAAAACAAAAACCAAAGAAGCATACGCTACAAAAACAAAACAACATTAAACTAAAAAGTACTTCCGATTTCTCCACAACCAAGTATAAGTAACATCAGATATTCTATATAATGATTATAAAGGAATTGCTTCCTTTTTTCCCTTAAACAAACAAAAAAACCAAACGAAAGATTTCCCCCCCCTCTTATTCATCAACCTCACAAGTTCACAAAACCTTGAAACCTTACAGCAATTTACTCCTAAGCACGTATAATAATCCTTCTAGTTAAACAATATTCAATATTTCTATTTATGTTTAATAAAAATCTCTCTATCTTCTTTCCCTCCATTTATAAACAGACAACCTAGCTTTTATTTTATTTTTAAAATAGTTTCACATTTCCACATTACTTCACATCTCCAATTCTATTCCATATTTAGTTGGTTCCTTTCCATTAGTTATTCTCTATGCTATATTTCATCTAACCCCCTGTCCATTTCTGAGCAGAATTCAAAGTGCCGGTGTTTACCGGAGCTTCAGGCACCTTACACCTGCCTGTGCAGTAAGATGATCCCCCACAGGGCCTTTGCCAGGTGCTCCGGCTAGGGATGGGTGAGGAATCCGGGAGGGAGGGTGAAAATCCAATGGATTTTCACAACTCAGGCCCCCTGGATTCTGATTCGTTAGCCCCGCACTAGGGCCGACTCGCTGTTGTGCAAGTCGAGCCGGCTCACGGACTTCTATCTCTAAGACGGGCCTAAGGAAATTTGCACAAATCACGCTATTTGTGCAAGCTGGAAGCCGAAAACTAAGCCGTTCTAGCATGATTTGCACAATCGCGCCAGAACTATGCTGTTTCCGGCTTTCAATTTGCCACAAACTGTGCTATTTTTCCACAAATTTCCGTAGTGCTTTTTTTAAAAAAAATAATAAATGCACAAACTGTGTCTTAGAGATGGAAGTCCACGGAAAAAGCCCCGACTTGGCCCGCTTCTGATCATTGGATTGGAAGCCGGCAGGAAGTCCGTTGAGCAAAAACACACCTTCCCAGCATCAGCACATTTCCAGCTCCTGCCCTCTGACTTTAGACAGGCGGCTACTGGAAAAGAGCCTTTTTGGTGGGGGGCACCCCACTTGTGTCACCCCCTCTCCAGAAGGCCATTGCCTGGCACCTCCTCTTATGTCCTTTCGGTGCCAAGTGTGAGCCTTGTTATTTTCCTAGGACTTTTAAAATGCATCAGCTGAATTGTTCCAGCCTGCTCTTGCTGGCTCTGCTTCTGCCAATGTATTCTTGTTACTTCTTAGTAATTTCTTGCATTATTATTTTTAGTGTGGTTTTTTTATGCCACCCTGAGAATATTTAAGAACATAAGAAGAGCCCTGCTGGATCAGACCAAGGGTCCATCTAGTCCAGCATTCTGTTCACACAGTGGCCAACCAAGCTGCCCACGGAAAACCCACAAGCAGGACAGGAGTGCAACAGCACCCTCCCGCCCATGTTCCCCAGCAACCAGTGTGCATAGGCGTACTGCCTCTGATACTGGAGGAAGCACATAGCCAGTCAGGACTAGTAGCCATTGATGGCCTTCTCCTCCATGAATTTGTCCAATCCCCTTTTAAAGCCATCCAAAGTGGTGGCCATCACTACATCTTGTGGAAGTGAATTCCATAGGTTAACTATGTGCTGTGTGAAGAAGTCCCTCCTTTGATCTGTCCTGAACCTCCCAGTTTTATTGCCAGTTTTATTTTCGATTCCTTTCTTAATTATGCCTAACATGGAGTTTCCCTTCTTCACAGCAGCTGCACACTGGCTCGACATTTTCATCGAGCTGTCCACCACAACCCCAAGATCTCTTTCTCGGTCAGTCACCGCTAGCTCCGAACCCATCAGTTTATATGCTTGAAGTTGGGATCCCACCCCACCCCCCAACGTGTATCACTTTACACTTCCTTACATTGAACTGCATTTGCCATTTTGAAGTTCATTCTCCCAGTTTGGAGAGATCCTATCGGAGTGCCTCACAATCCCTTTTTATTTTAACCACCTGAAATAATGTGGTGTCATCAGCAAACTTGGCCACTTCACTGCTCGTTCCTGATTCCAGATAATTTATGAATAAATGGAAAAGCACTGGTCCCAATACAGATCCTTGTGGGACCCCGCTGTTTGCATCCCTCCACTCAGGGAATTTACCATTTATTCCTACCCTCTGCTTTCTGTTCTTCACAAGGACCTTTCCTTTTATTCCATGACTGCTAAGTTTGCTCAGGAGTCTTTTCAAAAGCCTTTCGGAAGTCCAAGTAAACAATGTCTACCAGATCTCCCCTGGCCCTGTCCACGTTTATTGACACTCTCAAAGAACTCTAAAAGGTTAATGTGGAAAAGCGGCATACAAATAAAAGGAGATGAAGATGAGAATGACAGGACTTTCCTTTGCAGCAGAAGCCATGTTGATTCTTTCTCAGCAAGGCTTGTTCTTCTACATGCTTACTAATGTTATCTTTAATAATGCTTTGAACCAATTTACCCAGAACAGACATTAAGCTAACAGGCCTGTAATTTCCCAGATACCCCCCAGATCTCTTTTTAAAAATTGGTGTTACATTGGTCATTCTCCAGTCCTCTGAACATCTTTTTGTTAGAAGATCAGCAATTTGGATACCATCTGGGCCCAGTGATTTATTTACTTTCAGTTTGTCAATAAGGCTGAGAACTTCATCTTTTGCAACCACTGTTTTCCTCGGTTCCTTAGGCTCCCTTCCTGAAAACATCAGTTCAGGCACAGGCATCTGTCCTATATCTTCTACAGTGAAAAGAGATGAGAAGAATTCATTCAGCGTCTCCACAATCTCCTTACTCTCTTTTAGTACTCCTTTAATGCCATTATCATCCAACAGTCCAATGGTGTAAATAGATAATTAATAGAATAAAAGGCTGCATTATTCTCCACAAAAGCCAAACATTTAAAAAAAATGAAATGGAAGGGCATTGGGGAGCTACTTCTGTAACTTTGGGGCTGCCACCGGAAAGGCCCTGCTCCTTCACACAACTGATCCAGCTTCTTCTACATGTGGGTCTCTGAGCAGGGCCCTCCCTCCTCATTTTGACCTATGTGGGGTTCCTGCAGGCATGCAGCCCTGCCTGAGATGCGCAGGTTCCAGTCTGAGCATGGCTTTAAAGATCCAAACCAGTACTTTGGATTGAGTCCAGAAAGCCAGCACCGCCAATATTGTCCCACACACCAGTTAGGTCCTTTTTGAGTCTGTGGGCACATCTGGAATTTTGAAAGAGTGTTGTGGACACTCTCACAAAATGGTTACTGTGGAGGGGCGTGCGCATTCATAAAATGGCTGCCATATGGTGCTGGGCATGGCTGGTCACAAAACACTGTTTCCCCAGAAAGCAAACTGGTGAAACTAACAAACAGAAAAGTAACTTGAGCAAGTACAAGGCAGAGGTGGGGTCTGAGCTCCAAACAAAAAACGGATACATCCAAACTGTCCTCACAGGTAGCCTCAGAAAGACTCACCATGCTAATGAGCTCTGACGTATTTAAGTCCCTCTTCAGAGTTCTGGTCGACAACTGCCGCTTTTTCCTGGAATAAAGAGAGAGAGAAGTTTATTTGGCTTTCCAGCCAAGAGGCTTCACTGCACATGGTCCTTGCGCCGCTGTCCTTGAAAAACTCCTTCCAGACTTCTAGGGTGAAGGAGCTACCTCAGGATATCGAGCGACGAGGTAAGTGGCTATTTAGAAACCTGATCCACTGTGACGCTGACGCACCATGCAGAGTCACCCATGTTGGAAATCCTGCCAAATACAGAACCCACCGGGGTTAGCCAGGTGAGTCGCGGCAAAAGGCAGCAAAAAAGGATATTGTGTCACCTTCGGGACTTAGCAGGTTTATCGTGGCATACATCATCAGGCGTCCCGCAAAGTTTGCTCTAGCCCACGAAAGCTGGTGCTGTGACGCACTGGTCTTTCAAGGGCCACAGCTAATACTCATATTCTAAAGCAGTGTTCTCCAATGTTGGGTCCCCAGATGTTTTTGGCCTACAACTCCCAGCATGCCCCAGCCAGAACACTGTTCTAAAGGCACAATGCTGTGCACGTTTAGACAGAAACAAGTCCTGCGACCCCCGACATGGTTGGCTGGGGCATGCTGGGAGTTGTAGGCCTTTTTTTCTGTCTAAACAGGCATAAGAGAGATGCAGCAGCTCACCTCTCAGTGATTGTCGCAAGCAGGACATTTAATCTGACGTTTCCACTTGATGTTATTGTGCTTTTTTGGGCACAATTCAACGTTCAGGCAATAATTTAGTGATGGGGGAGAACTTTGTTCAGCTCACACTTTCAAACCAACATGAAGACCAGATTATAGGGATATATGAGAATTTCATTTTTGCTCGCAACACATGCGAGCACGCACCGTTCGAAGCTCCAAACGCGAGTACGTGCCCACTGAAAATATTGGCAAGTTGTAAAAACATGCGCTCGTGCTCTTCCCGATCCCAGTTGCCAGTTTTGATTTCCTCAAATGTTCTGATTTGCAAAAAGTTCCTCTGTGGACTGATTTGCTCAAGTTTCCTGTCCGCGCAGAGCGAGCGGCGAGCAGTGGTCACGGATGGGAATCGGGCAAGACGATGTTCGGAGAATCCTGCCGATTTTCGAACATGGCTCGTTCACCCATCCCTGGACCAGAACTCGGTTATCCTTCAAAATCTGCACTTCAAACATGACCGCTTCATGGAAATCTGGTTTCCTTTCATTGCATTTGTCAACAAAGGGACAGTGGCCTATAAACCCACAACACCCCAAAAATCATTTCGAGGAGGAATCTAACTAAATGGGGGTACTCTAGGAACATGCTACTGTTACTTAATGTAACACACAACAAGAATGGGAACACAGTTTCTTTTTATTCTGTTTGAAGAGCTAACCTTTAAAGTATTTGTTGACGATAAGTAATTATTGTTACTGTGCACGATCATTAAATAAAAGGGAGTTGATTAAAACATGCAGGTAGTAGGAGAAATGTGCACAGATATACAAATATTCAAACATTCAAACTTTTTTTTTTTTTTTTAATTCCCAAATTTAAGATTGGAAAAATTCTCAACATTTGGGATGAACCGCATTTGAGACTGGGGGGGGGGGGGGGGAAGAGAGAAACCGAAATTAATAGATTCGTCCATTCCTAACTGGGCTAGCTGGATTGATGGTCTGCCTCTAGAGTAGAGCTGGGTGGGATCGTGCAAGGAAACAGGCCTGCAAAAAGGAAGTGAAGGTGTTTGTTTGTACCTTACGCATCATCCCAGCCAGCGCATGCTGAACCCTCCCCCTGCCTGCCAAGGGTCTCCTGCAATTCCTCCTCCGGTCGCAGGGCCGGATTAAGAGCATTATGGGCCTGGTGCTGAGGATTTTGGTGGGCCTTTTTATGGAAATAAATAAAATGAAGACGCAATTTTATATTAAAACAAATTAAATATTTTAATTACCATTAAAGTGCCAAAACTCAAAAACTCCTGCAGCTCATCAGTAAGGGTCTTCCCAATTTCCCCCAAATTTATTTATTAAAAAAGGAAAAGCAGCCACAACAAAAAGCCAGGAAGCTTTGCTTGACCAAGAATAATTGTGTTGTTCTTGTTGCTTTGTTTTTTTTTTTTTTTTGTTAAACTAGCATTTGAACAATTGAGCTGCGAATCAGAAAGATCTTTTGCTCGAGGCTGGAGAGAGAGGTCCCTTCTAAATCTGAATATTACAGACCCTAGCAAGCCCCCCATGTGCTAGAAGTTCTCACAAAGAAATGTAGTAACAGTGATTGAAATGCAAAACTACTGAAATGCTAATTTGAGAACAACAGTTCTTGCTAGGTCTTGCCTCAAGCCTGTAATGCAGATGTGCTTAGAACACCTTTCTAATCTTGAAAAAATCATTAATTATGCTGAATGATAACGATCAGAGCTAACTCAAATCGTGCCGTGCGTCCCTATATTGTGGGCCTCTTTTCTGTTATGGGCCTGGAGCTGCCGCTCCAATCGCCCCTATGTTAATCCGGCCCTGTCGCCACCAGGACTGCCCAAGACACTCCAAGATGGCCACATACCTTTTAAAGGGAAAACAGAGGAGCAGCAGAAGGATCATGAGTATGACGGGGCCCACAGATCCTAAGCCCCTCACGAGGGGGGAAGAAGAGAGTCTGAGGGACGCGGAGGAGGTCTCTGCTCTCTCTGCCGATGGAGGAGCCATACACCCACAAATGGAAGAGAAACTGGGAGGAAAAAAATAGAATAGAAACGTTTTATTTATTCATTTACGGCATTTGTATACTGCTCCATATCTAGACAGATTCCAGAGCGGGGAACAATAAAAAGATAAACAGATAAACGAATTAAAAGCAATGCATCCAAAGCAGGATTACATTAAAACCGTGGCTGGTCAGCAAAGAAGGATTCCCCAGAACAATGACGTCTTCAGCAGGCGCCGAAAACAACACAGTGTCAGAGCCTGCCTGATACAGACATGGAGCCACCACACTGAAGGCCCTTCTCCTGGTGGAGTCCAATAGGGCCATTGGGCCATCTGGAACCACCAGGAGCATGCCCTCCGATGACCTCAGTGACTGGGCAGTTGGTAAGGGAGAAGGCGCTCTCTCTCAGGTATCCTGGTCCCAAGTTGTTCCGGGCTTTGTACACAAGTACCAGAACCTTAAACCTGGCCTGGTAGTGAATATGCAGCCATTGCAGCTCCCTCAGCAAAGGAGTTGCGTGCTGAAAAGGGGCAGCTCCCGACATCATATGGTAGGATAGAACAGCATATTACACAGATGGGCACAAACCAAAGGAATGTTTTAAAGCAAACACAAACACAACCCTGCTAATGTTTCACAGACGAAAATAGGGCCTTTTCCACGAAGGACGCTGAGAATATGAGTCCTTCACCCACCCATTACACATTTGAGGGGTCCCCGGAGTTCAGTGCGAGAGAGCAAACGCCTTGTGTGCAGAGGCTCACTGGCACAATCCCTGACAGAGGAGCATCTCCATTCAAAAAGGGTCAGGTAGCAGGTGAAGGAAAAGACAAATCCCCCCCAAAATATGCAAAAAAAACCCCAACCCCCCCCCCCACACACACAACCCAAATGTGTATTTTCCCCCATGGGGGAAAATGTGCATTTCTGGTGGGTTGTTTTGTATTTTTTTGGATTTTTCTACAACTAAATTTGCACAAAATTATTATTTTTTTAAAAAAAAATTTTAAAAATTGTACGCGATTCCACGGAATCCACGCAAGTTCACAACTTGCTCCAGGATTCGTGGGTCGGATTCTTAGCAATTCGAACTCCTTTGAGTCTGTGTGGAGGATTTCTCCAACACCCCTGCCTCAGATGCCGCCACTGCCTACTTCAGTGTTCTTCTCCAACCTTGGGGTTCCCCCAGATGTTTTTGGCCTACAACTCCCAGCATGCCCCAGCCAGCTACGCTGGCTGGGGCATGCTGGGAGTTGTAGGCCAAAAACATCTGGGGACCCAAGGTTTGGAGAACACTGTTCTAAAGCAATGGGGCAATCTAGGCTTTTTAAAAATAAAAAACCCACATTTTTTCAAATTGATTTTAAACATTACACTTTCTGGTAAGTGAAGTTACACTTCTGGGAAAGTGAAGTGAAGGTGAAGGCGCTAAACCAGTGTTCTCCAACCTTGGGTCCCCAGATGTTTTTGGCCTACAGCTCCCAGCATGCCCCAGCCAGCAGCTGGCTGGGGCATGCTGGGAGTTGTAGGCCAAAAACATCTGGGAACCCAAGGTTGGAGAACACTGGCCTACTTTCTAACCGCCTCTCTTTCTGCCAGGGAAGCAAGGATGAGAAAAGCGGGGAGCGGTGAAGGCAGCTGGTGACAGGGTCCACAGAGAGAGTCTTGCCCAAGGGCCCTCCAAAACTTATTGGGGAGAAAGGGAGTGAACGTGATCAAAGAAAGAACTGGGGGTGCCGTGGCCACTGCAGTCCAAAAGGCAAAAAGCGCCTCGTGCAGAGGACATCCTCCCAGTTCTACACCTGGGTTTAGGGGACAGAGGGGAAGGCCCCGGCCCCGGTCTCTTTAGGAACAGATAGAACTAGAAGGCACGCAGCACAATCTCTCAAGAAAGAAATTAATTGAATTCTCTGACTGGCTGGTTGTTTACTTTTCTCGACAGATGACAGGCGATGAGGAAAAGGAGTGCTGCAGAAACAACTAAAGTGAGAAGGGTCCGGATGCGGCACAGTAAGGCAGGCGGCATTCTTGGGAGCCTGTCATCACTTTTTCTTTTTTTCCCCCCCTTTATGCCTCCAAATGCTGCACGCCAGAAAGGAGGACAACAAAGCAGAGAGACCCACCGGGAAGAAGCTGCCACAGCCACCCAAGTGCTGCAAACGGCAAAAACAGGACAATCCAGTTTGGGTGAGCCGGAGGGAGCAATGTACGCTTCCTAGCCGAACCCGGGCAATTGTCCCACCCAGTTCTGGCTGGCTGAGCAGCAAACTGTACTTTAAACCGAAAGGAAGGTACAAGAAAGGAAAGGAGGACGAGGCGCCGCGACAATGAAGTGATCCATGAGATTTCTAGCTGGCCGAAGCTCAGCCGCCGAGAGCACATACTGTGCATACAAGAGGGCCCCCGTGTGCAATCTCTTGTCATCGCCAGGAAGGGCTGGAGGGGGGAAATCTGTGCCTGGAAGCCTGGAAGCCACTGCATATCCGCGTAGACCTGCATTCCCCGACCTGGGGCCATCCAGAAGTATTGGCCTACAACTCTAATCATTCCCAGCCAGTGTGGGAATGATCTGACAGCTTCCTGTCCCTGGGCAGGAAGTGGCCAATCAGCTGCCCACGGGATCCCACAAGCAGGACAGGAGTGCAACAGCACCCTCCCGCCCATGTTCCCCAGCAACTGGGGTACACAGGCATACTGGAGGAAGCATGTTGCCATCAGGACTAGTAGCCATGGATAGCCTCCTCCCCCAGGAGTTTGTCCAGTCCCCCTTTTAAAGCCCTCCAAATTGGCGGCCATCACGACATCTTGCGGAAGTGGATTCCATAGTTTAACTCTGCGCTGTGTGTGAAGATGTCCTTCCTTTTATCTGTCCTGAATCTCCCACCAATCAACTTCGTGGGATGGCCCCATTTGGGGTTCTAGTATGATAGAGAGGGAGAAAAATGTCTCCCTGTCCACTTTCCCCACACCATGCATAATTCTGTACACCTCTATAATAACATGTCTCCCCTCACTCGCCTTTTTCCTAAGCTAAACAATCCCAGATGTTGTAACCTTTCCTCATCGCGGAATTGCTCCAGCTCTCCAGATCAGATTCATCTCCAAGTATAGATGGGATCTACTGTACGGACCTGCTCTGTGTCCCGCCACCAAGTGAAGCTAGTTTGGTGGGAACGGGAGACAGAGCCTTTTCTGTGGCAGCACCCCATCTGCGGAGCTCCCTTCCTAGGAGGGTCAGGCTAGCTCCTTCATGGGTTGCCTTTTGACAAGCAGTCAGTAAAGACATTCCTGTTTTGCTCAGCATTTAATGGCCATAGTCATTGGTCTCTTTCTCATGTCTCCTATTGCTCTGCTTTCATTAAAGGTACAATCCTATGCAAGTTTAGACAAAAAAAAAGGCCTACAACTCCCTGAGAGGCATTTCAGGGCTTTTAGAATAGGAAAAAGCTGCACAAAAGCCCGGAAACCACCAAGCCATTGCTGGTCAAATTTTTATTTATTTATTTATTATATTTATACCCCACCTTTTTTCCTGCAAGGAACCCAAGGCGGCTTACATAATCCTCCTCCTCCTCTCCATTTTATCCTCACAACAACCCAGTGAGGTAGGTTAGGCTGAGAGTCAGTGACTGGCCCAAAGTCACCCAGTGAGTTTCATGGCTGAGCGGGGGACTCGAACCCGGACCTCCCGAGTCCCAGCCCAACACGCCGGGTCCCCAGAGGGTTGGATTGGGACCCCCGGGCCTGAGGCTCTGCACCCCTGCTGCAAAAGGCTACCCGCTGCCTATTTTTCTAAGCCCGAAAGAGGCCCCACTGTATACTGTGCCCCACCTCTTTGGGGAATTTGGCCCTCATCCACAAAGGGCATTCACCAAGCGAGCCGCTGCGATTCTTCCTTCGTAGCTGCCAGGCCGCCACTGGGGTCTCAGGCCCTGCCTGACAGGCTGCTAATTGCGTTCGATTATGTTATGTCCCCCGCGACGTCATACTGAACGTCCTGAAGGAGATCCTTCTCCTCCGCCTCTCGCCACGATCACAGCCGGGGCGTAATAGAGAGAGACAGAAAGTAGAGGAGGCACCGTCAGTTTGTCCACGGGCAGGGCCGGGAGAGAAATCACTGAGTAGCACACAGGGCTTCCCGTCCCCTAA
The DNA here is from genome assembly GCA_021292165.1 of Shinisaurus crocodilurus. NCBI lineage: Eukaryota > Metazoa > Chordata > Lepidosauria > Squamata > Shinisauridae > Shinisaurus > Shinisaurus crocodilurus. Next base: position 8,071,312 of record CM037879.1, read on the forward strand.
AACTACCTTGTTTCATCGCTGCCGCCGCCTGCCTGAGCTCCAGGCAGGAATCAAAGTTGAACCTCACCTGTCTAAACATCCCACCCCAACAGCTCTGCCTCAGCTGCCTTCCGGTGTTGCCAGAACAACTTTGCAACTTTCGGGTGAGTATGTCTCGGACCGTCCTACAGTACAGGGTCAGCGCTTTGTAACTAAGGGCGCAAGCAATCCCATGCATGCCGAGACAGAAAAAAGGCCCACAACTCCCAGCATGCCCCAGCCGTGGCTGGGGCATGCTGGGAGTTGTGGGCCTTTTTTCCGTCTAAACTTGCATAGGATTGCGCCCTTGCCACCTTATTAAAGCTCCCCACAAGTAGTAGTTGTTGTTATTATTATTATTTCCATTTCTATTCCGCCCAATAGCTGAAGCTCTCTGGGCGGTTTACAACTACATATAATCAGTTAACAAGACAGTCCCCGCCCGCAGGCTTACAATCTTGTGGGCCTTTTCTAAACATGGATGGATTGCGCCGTAAATCAGTTTAGAAGTGGGATTCAGAAGATGGGTTTCCAGGGTTCAGGTAGGGTACTGTTTTTGAGAGTGAGGTGTTGCGTTACGGTAAAAAATGTGTTCATTTCTTCCAACACCCAAGTGAATATTGAGCTTGATTAGCTGCGGGAAAGTTTATGTTTTCAAGTTAACCTTTTGTTAATGTCTCGAGACATCGGCTGGCAAGGCATGCTACCAGACCTCATGGAAATGGTATTTGGCTGACTTGCTACCGCGTCATACGGCTGCACATTTCACACAAGCGTTTACACATAATCCCTACTGGGACGATTCAAGGTAGCAAACTCTTTATCGCCACCACCTCATGGTCGAAGCGGAACGATTCCCAGCTGACACCCCAAAGCGTGTGCAAAGCATCGATCCCCGCCCAATGATCCTACCCAAGTTTTTTTAAAATAAATTAATTAAAAAGTACCTCGGTCCTCTGGCAATTGGCAAGGGGAGCTTCCAGATGGAGGGAGCTTAGCACCACCGATCAGATGGCATATTGTGCAGCTTCTCTTTCTTTTTCTCCTGAATGGATTTTCTGCGGCGAGGGGGGAAAAAAGACGCAAGAGGCGGTCAAAGAAGATGCCGGAAAAGTCTTGTCCGGGAGCACCCAACACGCCAGCCTTCCCTAACCTGGCGCCTTCCAGATGTGTCGGACTGCAACACCCATCATTCCCAGCCAGCATGGCCATGCTGGCTGGGAATGATGGGAGTTGCAGTCCAACACAGGTTGGGGAAGGCTGCGATATGCCACCTCCAGATACAGCGACCTTCCCCAACCTTGCCTTCCTTATGTTTATTCTAGCGCAGTGTTCTCCAACCTTGGGTCCCCAGATGTTCTTGGCCTACAACTCCCAGCATGGGTGCCACAGCAGAAAAGGCCCTCCTCCTGGTAGCCACCTGCCTCACTTCCTTTGGCAGGGGCTCTCAGAGAGGGACCGCTGATGCAGATCTTAGTGTCCGGGCAGGTACATATGGGAGGAGACGATCCTTCAGATACCCTGGCCCCAAGCCGTTTAGGGCTTTTTGCGAACGTAAGGGGGAAATAACGAGCCGAGACACCTGTTTGGTATTTAACTGGGCCACATTTATTTGCATAAAATGAACTGCAAAGGGATGGAGTGTGGGTTATTCTAATCTGGCCTCCTAGGCCACTCAATTGTCCAATTGGGCGGAGCATCCAAAACCGGGAGGTGGCGTTGGATCCGCCGCCGCCCCATTTTCCACTTTCCAGTGTTGGGAGCCTTTGCTGCGTCGCCCCCTCTCGGAGTCCCACGACAACAAGCTTGGCGAGCACAAAGGCATCACAGGCGTTCCTGATCCTCAGCTGACTGAGCCTACTGGCCCGTCAATCTGAGGCCTCCTGAAACCGCCTGTCACCTGAATGGTGCCAAGGATGCTCACCTCACCCTATCAATATCCTAACCCGCACTTACCTGCCTACTATCCAAATGTGACCAAATTTGACTTGCTATGCACTGATTACAAACACACACCCCCAACCCTGCTGCAGTATGGAGTAGGCGAAACGCGCTCATCCCTCTAAAAGGGGTGAACCAAAATTCCTACTCGGCCCCTTAACGGCGGCCAGAGGAGCCCATACTGTATACAGGGCGGGAGGGAGGGAGCTGCGGAGAACAAAGAGGGTGTGGGGCGGTGCTGCAGGACCTAATATTGGCTCCTGCAGCCCCGCCCCCATGCTGGCTAATTACCTGCGTCAACAGGTAAGCCTCGACTCTCCTCCCCCACGTCCGCAAAGTTTCTCCCCGCCCACAGCTGCGCGTGCTCGGGGGAAGGTCCGAATGTTAGTACCAGCACTTTGAATCGGGCCCGGAAACAGACTGGCAGCCAGTGCAGATGAGAAAGCACCGGCATCATATGTTTACGTTGGCCACTGTTGCTGCTGCCTGCTAAGACCCCCGGCCAGCCCTTTGGCATAGGAGGCGGCCCACCAAAGGGAACTCTGCCTAGGGAGGTGGTGGGCTCTCCCACTCTGGAGGCATTCAAGGTGCGGCTGGACGGCCATCTGTCAGGGATGCTTTGACCTGGATTCCTGCACTGAGCAGGGGGTTGGACTCGATGGCCTGGTAGGCCCCTTCCAACTCCACTATTCCATGATTCTATGAGGGCCCCCTCAAACCTGGACCCACCCCTGGAATCACAAGCTTGTACGTTAGAAAAGAACAGCTATGTTCAGTTCAGAAACTTTGATCCCTCCCTCTATCTCCCATGACCTTGGGTGAGTGCCAATGTTTATGTAGCCAAAACAGCACCAAAACAGGAATTGAAAATAATCTCTGCCGAGATCATATTTGCCCTTATACAAATTTATGGTGTAACCCCACGTAGAATACTGTGTACAGTTCTCGTCACCGCACCTAGAAGAGGATATTTGTAGAGTTGGGAAAAGTGCAGAACGGCAACAAAAAGGATCCAGGGGCTGGAGCAACTTCCCTGTGAGGAAAGGTTACAGCAGCTGAGATTGTTTAGCTTAAAAAAAAAACGGTGAGCAAGGAGGGGAGACATGATAGAGGTGTACAAAGTCAAGCATGGCGTGGAGAAAGTGGAAGGGGGAGACATTTTTCTCCCTCTCTCACAATACTAGAACCCTGTGGGGTCATCTCATGAAGCTGACTGGTGGGTTCAGGACAGATAAAAGGAAGGACTTCTTCGCACAATGCATAGTTAAATTATGGAACTCACTTCCAGAAGATTTATAGGGGTGTCCACCACTTTGGAGGGCTTCAAAAGGGGATTGGACAAATTCCTGGAGGAGAAGGCTATCCATGGCTGCTAGTCCTCATGGCTACATGCTTCCTCCAGGATCAGAGGCAGTATGCCTATGTGCACCAGCTGCTGGGGAACATGGGCGGGAGGGTGCTGCTGCACTCCTGTCCTGCTTGCGGGCTTCCCATTGGATCGGTCTTGTTTGCTACTATGCAAACTGAATGCTGGACTAGATGGACCCTTGGTCTGATCCAGCAGGGCTCTTCTTATGTTCTTATCCATGCACAAGAGGGAGGTCTCACCATGCTCAGGGTTTTGTTTTTTTCCCCGAGATGTATGCATAAGTACCCCCAAAAAAATTCTAAAACCCAACAGCTGTGCATGCATGTGCTCACGGGGATGGGGGGAGGCAGAAGGAATCATAGAATCATAGAATCATAGAAAAGTAGAGTTGGAAGGGGCCTACAAGGCCATCGAGTCCAACCCCCTGCTCAGTGCAGGAATCCAGGTCAAAGCATCTCTGACAGATGGCCGTCCAGCTGCACCTTGAATGCCTCCAGAGTGGGAGAGCCCACAACCTCCCTAGGTAGTTGATTCCATTGTCTTATTGCTCTGACAGTCAGGAAATTTTTCCTGATGTTTAGGTGGAATCTAGGTTCCTGTAACTTGAGCCCATTATTCCGTGTCCTGCAAACTGGGATGACCGAGAAGAGAAGGAGCAGGAGGAGAACCGAAGGGAGGGGGAAGGAGCAGAGAGTGCTGTCAGCCACCGGATCCAGCTCCCAAGCACCCATCCCTCTTCAGGCGAGGGGGCTGCCCAGAGCTCCTCAAAACTAGGTCTGGTTTTGGTCTCGTGCCCATTGTGGGAGCTCAACATGGTTCTACTCTATGGCAAAAGAAGACGTAGGGCTGCGCTCTGGTTGGCACCTTTCAATACTGGCCGCCCTGCTGCACCTTTTGCCTTGAACATAAAATGTTAGTATGAAGCTTTCTGCATCTGCTGTTACCTTCAATGAGCCCACAATATAATATTTATTTATTTATTATATTTATTATATTTATTATATTTATATCCTAGACTACTGTAATGCGCTCTACGTGGGGTTACCCTTGAAGACGGTCCGGAAGCTTCAGCTGGTACAGAACGCGGCGGCTCGCCTGATTAAGGGCAGCCGCCGGCGTGATCACATCACGCCAGTGCTTAATGAGTTGCACTGGCTACCAGTTGCTTGCCGAGCCGAATTCAAGGTGTTGGTTTTGACCTTTAAAACCCTACACGGCTCCGGCCCAGCTTATCTCAAGGAGCGCCTCCAGCAACATCAAGTAGGCCGCTCAACAAGGTCTGCCACGGACGGCCTTCTCCTTATTCCATCAGCCAGAGCAGCCAGGCTGGTGGGGACTAGGAAGAGGGCCTTCTCTGTGGCGGCCCCCACATTATGGAACTCCCTCCCTGGTGACCTTCGCCATGCCCCCTCCGTGATGAGCTTCCGCCGTGCATTAAAAACATGGCTGTCCAGGCGGGAATATGGGGTGGGTTAGGTTTTTAATGAGAATTTTTTATATTGTTTTAATTATTATATTTTATTGTGTCTTACTGTATTTTAATTGTACATCGCCCAGGGTGGCCAGGTGACCGGCCAGATGGGCGATTGATAAATATAATAAATAAATAAATAAATCCCGCTTTTTTCCTGCAAGGAGCCCGAGGCGGCTTACATAATCTTCCTCCTCCTCTCCATTTTATCCTCACACCAGCCCTGTGAGGTAGGTTACGCTGAGAGTCAGCCCAAAGTCACAAAGTTGGCAACTTCTCTTACGGGCCCTCGCTTTTTTTTTAACGGCAGCCTGTCGCCCTGAGATTTTGGAAGGGGAGTGTTCCCCCTCTCCACCTTGTCACTCGTCTGCATGCCAGGAAAAGCTGCTTCCACTCATTGTCCGGCTGCTCTGAACGGCACAGGAGCAAGGTCAGCCGAAACAGGTGGCGACGACCCTTCGCTGGATGGGTGCATTTGGAAGGAGTTCAAAAGGAAAAGACTCCCACAATAGTCCTGATGACTCTTTAAAAGGAAATGCAAAACATATTGTGACCTCAGAGTTTCACCCTAGAGACTGGAGTGATGCAACTTCTTTACTCCAGGAAGAAAAGTGACCAGCATTGGAACAGACATCAGGCACAGAGTCATAGGTACAGGCGCACGTGTGCGTGTGTGTGTGTATGCGTGCATATGCTCTCTCATACACACACACAATACTTAGTTTAACTTGACATTTTAAATTAAGCAAACAAAGGGTTTCATAGTATTTATTTGTTTATTTATTTTATATTCCACCTTTCCGCCCAAAAGTGGCACTCAGGGAGGCTAACAATAGAGCCAGTGTGGCATAGTGGTTAGAGTGCTGGACTGGGACTCAGGAGACCCGGGTTCTAGTCCCATATGCTTCCTGGGTGACTTTCAGCCAGTCACTGACTCTCAGCCTCACCTACCTCACAGGGTTGTTGTGAGGATAAAATGGAGAGGAGGAGGAGGAGGAGGATTCTGTAAGCCACGTTGGGTTTCTTGCAGGAAAAAAGGCGGGGTATAAATATAATAAATAAATAACAATAAAATCCAGATTAAAAAAAAATCTTAATTAAAATAAAATGTGTTTTAAATTGCTTCAGTTTTATTTGTATGTTAAAGGTTTTTTTCTATTACGTACATTTCTATTGTGTTGTATTTGGGGTTTTAATTTTCGTGTAAACCACCCAGAGAGCTTTGGCTATTGGGCGGTACGGAAATGAAATAAATGAATGGATGGCAGGATGAATAATGTAAAACAAATACATTAAAAACAACAATAAAAGAAACAGACCGCACCCAAGAAATAAATAGCACCAACCAATTTAAAAAAACCCTTCAGCAACGGACCAGCGGATATGCCAAAGGCCTGCCTGAATAAAAGCATACAGTAATACCTTGGATTGCAAGTAACTTGGTTTGAGAGCGTTTTGCAAGACAAGCAAATGTTTAAATATTTATTTAAATTTTTTTGACTTGATCTACAAGCGACGTCTTGCAAGACAAGTACTGTAGTACGGCTTAAATTAAAAATCTCTGTACAAATTTTTTTGGGGGGGATTTCGTTTTGATATAAGAGTGCTTTGGATTACAAGCACGTTTCTGGAACGAATTATGCTCTCAATCCAAGGCATGACTGTACAAGGATCACAGCCTTAAAAGCACAAACAGAATAGAAAGGCTAGATTTGCACACTGCACATATCTTATTTGTAGTGCAAAGAAACAGGAAAAAAACAGTACAAGGATCACCTTGGATTGTATTTGCCTGCGTGCAGAAGGACAACAGAGGTGGCGCTTCCCCAGCCTTCCTCAGCAGGGAGTTCCAGAGTCTGGGAGCAGCCACGGAGAAGGCCCTTTCTTGCGTCCCCACCAAATTCACCTCCGATGGAGGAAATCAAACCAGGTAGCCATTTCCATGGTGCCTTTGCCAGGCTTCAGTAAATAATGTTTGGATTAAGTGCATCTTTTACGGGCTGCAAATTACATCCCGATCTAACATTTTCATATTTTAACACAAGAGCCCGCTCCCCAAAGGCCAGGATTTCCTTTACCCAGCACTGGTTAGGCCTCATCTTGAGTACTGCGTCCAGTTCATAGAATCATAGAAAAGTAGAGTTGGAAGGGGCCTACAAGGCCATCGAGTCCAACCCCCTGCTCAATGCAGGAATCCAGGTCAAAGCATCTCTGGCAGATGTCTGTCCAGCTGCACCTTGAATGCCTCCAGAGTGGGAGAGCCCACGACCTCCCTAGGTAGTTGATTCCATTGTCTTATTGCTCTGACAGTCAGGAAATTTTTCCTGATGTTTAGGTGAAATCTAGGTTCCTGTAACTTGAGCCCATTATTCCGTGTCCTGCAAACTGGGATGATCGAGAAGAGATCCTGGCCCTCCTCTGTGTGACATCCCTTCAAGTACTGGAAGAGTGCGATCATCTCTCCCCTCAGTCTCCTCTTCTGAAGGCTAAACATGCCCAGTTCTTTCAGTCTCTCCTCATAGGGCCTTGTTTCCAGTCCCTTTATCATCCTTGTTGCCCTCCTCTGAACCCTCTCCAGTTTGTCTATGTCCTTCTGAAAGTGAGGTGCCCAGAACTGGACGCAGTACTCAAGATGAGGCCTAACCAGTGCCGAGTAAAGGGGAATTATCACTTCCTGCGATTTGGAAGCTATACTTCTATTAATGCAGCCCAAAATAGCATTTGCCTTCTTTGCAGCCACATCGCATTGCTGGCTCATATTCAGTTTGTGATCTACCACAATTCCAAGATCCTTCTCACTTGTAGTATTGTTGAGCCAAGTGTCCCCCATTCTGTAACTCTGCATTTGGTTTCCTCTCCCTAGGTGCAGCACTTGGCATTTATCCCTATTAAATTTCATTCTGTTGTTTTCGGCCCAGCGCTCCAGCCTATCGAGGTCACTTTGAATTTTGTTTCTGTCTTCCAGAGTATTAGCTGTTCCACCCAACTTTGTGTCATCTGCAAATTTGATAAGCATTCCCTGTACCTCCTGATCCAAGTCATTAGGTAATAAAAATGTTGAAGAGCACCGGGCCCAGGACCGAGCCCTGTGGTACCCCACTCGTTACCTCTCCCCAGTTTGAGAAGGAACCATTGATAAGCACTCTTTGAGTCCGATTCTGTAGCCAATTGTGGATCCACCTGATAGTTGTTCCGTCTAGCCCACTCTTAGCTAGCTTACTAATCAGGATATCATGAGGCACTTTGTCGAAAGCTTTGCTGAAGTCCAGATATATAATGTCCACAGCATTCCCACAGTCCACAAGGGAGGTTACCCGATCAAAAAATGAGATCAGATATTTTAACACAAGAGCCCGCTCTCCAAAGGCCTTCTTTGCAGCCACATCGCATTGCTGGCTCATATTCAGTTTGTGATCTACCACAATTCCAAGATCCTTCTCACTTGTAGTATTGTTGAGCCAAGTGTCCCCCATTCTGTAACTCTGTATTTGGTTTCCTCTCCCTAGGTGCAGCACTTGGCATTTATCCCTATTAAATTTCATTCTGTTGTAAAGGATTTCCTTTACTCAGCACTGGTTAGGCCTCATCTTGAGTACTGCGTCCAGTTCTGGGCACCACACTTTCAGAAGGATGTAGACAAACTGGAGAGGGTTCAGAGGAGGGCAACAAGGATGATAAAGGGACTGGAAACAAGGCCCTATGAGGAGAGACTGAAAGAACTGGGCATGTTTAGCCTTCAGAAGAGGAGACTGAGGGGAGAGATGATCGCACTCTTCCAGTACTTGAAGGGATGTCACACAGAGGAGGGCCAGGATCTCTTCTCGATCATCCCAGTTTGCAGGACACAGAATAATGGGCTCTAGTGACAGGAACCCCGATTCCACCTGAACATCAGGAAAAACTTCCTGACTGTCAGAGCAATAAGACAATGGAACCAACAACCTAGGGAGGTGGTGGGCTCTCCCACTCTGGAGGCATTCAAGGTACAGCTGGACAGACATCTGTCAGGGATGCTTTGACTTGGGTTCCTGCATTAAGCAGGGGGGTTGGACTCAGTGGCCTTATAGGCCCCTTCCAACTCTACTTTTCTATGATTCTATGATTCTATTCCCCCAGCTCAGCACACTCTAGAGTAGCCACCATTATTTCCTGGTAGGATTCCTGTGCCTTTATCAGCCGCACAACAGGCAGAAATTCTACCAATGCAGCTTCACCCCGGTTCCGAGAGGTACGGTACCCCACGTTCAGGCTGAGAAGGCGAAGGGCCCTGGCTAGCATCAGCCTTCTAGAGTCAGAAGACCCTGCAAGCGTGACAAGCGTTATGCGGGGTCGTTCATGTACAGAAGTCCCCCAGCCACAAGGTTCTGGCTGAGATGGCTTTTAAAGGGAATTAGACCGGGTGGGTGGGTGGGGGGTCTATCGTAGATGGCATTTCACCAAGAGTGCCACATGAAACTTCCCATGTTCATTCACAGGCAGCCAGAGACTATAGTGCCTTCAAGGTTCTGCGTGCGATATTCCTGGAGGCATCCGGTTGGCCACTGTGGGGAAACGAGTCGCTGGACTAGACGGATTTTTTCAATCCGACCCTGCAGATCAGTTCTTAATTTCAGCGGCAAAACCGTACAATCCGGGAAGATTCGGTTTGTATCAGCTAAGCCGGGACAGTCGTCGTATACCCAGTCCTGTCCCAAATCAACCGGGGCAGTGTAGTAGTAGTAACGTTTAGTAGTAGTAACGTTTATTTGTGTAACCAAAGCCATTACAAAAATGATAAAATCAGATAAAATACTTTAAACAGATAAAAGAAACATTTGACCAACATTCCAGCAATAAAACTATTCATCTAAAATATTTGGTTTATCGTCACTACCAATTTTCCTTCTTAAAATTGACGCTCTAAACGCAAAACAGGCCACCTTTTCAGAGATAGAAGGAGAACTATCCCCTAATAAAAAATTAATCAAATACCTAACAGGTCTATTAGAGGAATGATCTAGGTCTATAAACAGGGCTGCTCTTAAGGTCTCGTAAATTGGGCAATCAAGTAGATAGTGGGGCAGGTCTTCAAGCACATTATTAGATCCACATGGGCAGACTCTCTCTTCTAGAGGGATCCGACGATAACGTCCTTCAAGTATGGCAGAGTTCATTGCCTGACATCTTAAGGCTGTAAATGCCCTCCTCCATTTAAAGTTTGTAATATTAGATATATAATGTGGAAGAGAAGTTTGAATAGGCAATTTAGCATACCAAGGGGCACATTTCGACAGGCAGACAGAAGCACGGTTATCTCGAAAATCATGTTTTAAAATATGAGATTTCAGGTAACGTGCTGCCATTTCAAAACTTAAGGAGTTCAAGAGATCCAAAGAAAGTCCATACATATCAATCCTTTGTAGGATTTCTTGATTCCAAGATGGAGCCATTCTGTTATTAAAGTTCAACATTTCTCTAAAAGCAGATAATACTAAGGAAGATCCCCTCCCTTTTTGCAATTTCACCCAATATCTGATGGCAGAAATATGTACGACCGGGGCAGTGGGAAAACAGGTGCCGTTGTCCACGGGGGTGATGCGAGGAAGGGCGCGAGGAAGATGAGGCGGAGGAGGGCAGAGGAAATGAAGACCACCAGGCCTGGCAGGGCTCAAGTGTCTCACATCACCCACCCCAGCCTGAATCTCTAGGAGGGAGATTGCTGGGCTCCTTCTCCATTCATTCACGACCTTCCCCGGGGGCAGGGAAAGAAAACGAACAGCCGAGGAGCGAGCAACACTCACCGAAAGGCAGGAGACGAACCTCTGCTGCCCGCTGCCTCTGCCTTCCCGGCAAGGAAAAGGCCTCCAGAGAGAGCTCCCTCCCCTCCAGCAAGCTGGCAGCCGAAGTGTGTGGGCGGCGGCGGCAGCAGCAGCCACTTCCTGGTCGCACCTCCGAGGATCTACCTGTCCGCGCTCCGGGCAGGTGAGAAAGGGGGCTTTTTTCCCCGCGTGGCGGGCAGGCGAAGGCGCCCTCTGCGAAGGGACCCGGCCGGGGGGGGGGAGGGAGCCTGTCCCCCGCGAAGGGATGAAGGATGCTCAGAGAGGGCTGCGGCGCGCTGACTTGGAGGGAGGGAAGGCTGGCAGTGGGGGGCAGATTTACGACCTGGGGGCACGCTGCAAAACTTATTTCGGGGTTGCTGCGGCGGCGGCGGCTGGTCCCGTCACGCATCGTCCTGGCTGGTGCTCAGTTTCAAAACTTTTGTGCGAATAAGGAACCGGGAGCCAGCAAAGAGAGCTCTTTGGGGATCCCTCTCTCTAGTTCAGTCAGTGTTCCCCAATTCTGGGGTCCCCCAGCTCTCTTGGACCACCACTCCCAGAATTCCCCAGCCAGCTTACGCTGGCTGGGGAATTCTGGGAATGGTGGTCCAACAGAGCTGGGGGACCCCAGGTTGGGGAACACTGCTCTAGCTCGTGTGTAAACACACACACACACACACGGTGTAGTTTTTGTTTGCATTCTCAGAAGGTGTGGGGGGCGGATGGCTGCTGTGATGCTTTTTTAAATCATATGCACAAAGGAGCAGCTAATAAGAGCAGCACTAAATGAGACACACAGAAGAGGATTTTAGACTTCTTGGTCATTCTTCCTTAATCTCTTTAGAATGCAATGTTTCCATCTTCTTCTTTAAAAAAAAAAAGTAAAAAAAAAAGTTACTAATAATATTGGGTCCAATCCAGAGGACGGTAAGCACTCAGAAGAAGCCCTATTGATTTCAGTGGAAGAGTAAAAAAAGGGATGCTTACAGCAGGCTGTTGTTGTCCTGTATTCACTTGCCTGGGAGTAAGCCCCACATTGAGCCCAGCGAGACTTACTTCTGAGTAGACACGCTGATAGGCTTGCCCTGTAAGTCTCCCTGTTGACACAGCAGTGGGGTTCCGAAGGTCCACCTTAGGAAGCCTGGGTTGCGGAGATCCACAGGGGGGCGGGGCACTGCCTTATCTACCTGCTGCAAAAAGCCAAAAAAAAAAGAAGAAGAAGAAGAAGAAGCTTCACCTGCTGGTGTCTGCAGATTGCAAGAACAGGCCAGGCCGTGCTTTTCTGGTCAGTTGGCAACCTTAGTAATAAGCAGGAGCGTAAATATCTGTTTGCCGCCGCCAACCCTTCAAAAGTGGACCCAGCAACTGGTGGCCCATTTCTTTGGATAGACTATGCCACGGTGAAGCAGAGCCTGTGACCTGAAGAGAAGCTTTTTCATTTCCCCTCTCCTCCCCCCACCATAAGCGTTTCATAGATTTCATAGGTCATAGAGTTGGAAGGGGCCTACGAGGCCATCGAGTCCAACCCCCTGCTCAATGCAGGAAACTAGAGGAGGGGTCTCCCATCCAAGTAACAACCAGGCCTGGCCCTGCTTAGCTTTCCATGCTCAGACAAGCTGAGCCAGCGTGAGCCACAGGCCGTTATTATAACACAATAAAAGAAAACAGAACAACCATTCCTGTTTAATAGGAACAACAACCGCCATATTTCTGCATCTCGGATCCTGCTTCTCTTTTAAGCAGCAACCAGTGTCGCCAGTCCTCCACCATCTGAATAGGTTTTAGGACTGGGAGACCTCCAGCGACCTACCATCAACCTCTTGGCTGCCAGTGCAGTGTGGGGTGAATTCGAGTTTGGCCAGAGACACCTGGGTTCAAATCTCCATTCAGCCATAAAACTCTCTCAGTGCACAATCCTAGGCAAGTTTAGACAGAAGAAAAAAAAAGGGCCTTTTTTGGTAGGCCTTTTTTCCTGTCTAAACCTGCCTAGGATTGAGCCTTAAGTGACCTTAACGTACCCTACCTCACAGGGTTGTTGTGAGGATAAAGCAGGGTAGCTCCCCATCCAGAGCTGGCTCCAGGTTTGAGGGGGACCGTGGCAAAATGTTTCTGGCGGGCTCCCCTCCGCTCCTACGTCAGTGGACCCTGGTAGCAGGATGCAAGGTGGGAGCTGACACTTTATTTTCCCATAATGCCCTGGAATAGATGCATATTAGGAGGATTGTGGGGAATGAACATGGCAGCTTCCAGAGCTAGCCATTTTTAAAGGGGGGTGTGTGTGGCGGTTGCCACATGCTTATGCCTCCCGCTGCCCCCACCTGAGCCCCTTGGAGGGAGGGTGGGAAGCAAACATGATTAATGGTACACCTTTAAAAATAAATAAATAAATAAAAAGCCTTGAAAAGTCAGGCTGTAAACTTAATGGATTAATGGCTCGATGAATCATTTAAAAACCAGGCAACTACACAGCACGTGGTTACTTAAATGCAGTTCCACAAGACTTAGTGACGCCCACCGATTTGGAGGGCTTTCATAGATTTCATAGATCATAGAGTTGGGAGGAGCCTACAAGGCCATCGAGCCCAACCCCCTGCTCAATGCAGGAAACTAGAGGAGGGGTCTCCCATCCAAGTAACAACCAGGCCTGACCCTGCTTAGCTTTTCACGCTCAGACAAGCTGAGCCAGCATATAAGCCACAGGCCTGTATATCCTTTGTCATTTTTTAAAATTATGAGTTTCTAGACCTCATGTGGTGAAAAAACAGAAAATGTGTGATTATCTGAGAAATATTTGGAAATGAGAAGGTGTCTTTTAATTTAAATTACATTAATGTTTCCCAGCAAAATCACTGGGATTTTGGTGGTGGCTGGCCACCGTGGCGGGGACTGGGGGGGGGGGGCTGCACAAACAGCCATGGTGGGATACATGTGGTCTGTTGGCCCTGTGTTGCTCACCCCCTAATTTACAAAAAAATTATATATATATATCCTAGAAATTCCCGAACACACACCAACACCTTGAGTACAAAACCTCAATGTCCTCACACCCAAACCTGAGGACCCAACAGCGACAATGCCAGAACCACACCGCACAAATCCACATGCAAGTTTGAGGGCCCAACAACAAACATTACAATTACAAGCTTTAAAAGGGGATTGGTCACATACTTGGAGGAGAAGCCTATCAACGGCCACTAGTCCCTGAGGTGTAAACTATGGGGAGGCGAGGCGAGGCTCAAGCCCTCTCTGGGATTTCCCAGAATTGGCAAAGCCCCCCTCCAGGCAACCAGCTGCTCAGCCCTATGCCCCACCCCCAGAAATTGAGACGTCCACGCCCCTGGCCCGTCCTGATGGCTCTATGCTCCCTCCAGTATCAGAGGTAGGATGTCTATTTCCCCAGTTGCTGGGGCGCATGGGCGGGAGGTTGCTGCAGCACTCCTGTCCTATTTGTCGGCTTCCCATTGGGCCACTGTGTGAACAGAATGCTGGACTGGATGGACCCCGGGTCGGATCCAGCAGGGCTCTTCTTACCAGTGGCAGTGCAAATTGTCCCACCGCCTGAGGCAGTGGGGGGGGGGGCGCATGCTGTCACGCCCCCAACTGCTGCCGCCACCTGGTCCCCCATTGCCGCCACCTGCCCCCCCCCACGCCCCCACAAACCAGTATAGGCAGTCTCTGGGCCCACCTCACAATGCCTCACTTTGAGGAAGGAAGTGATCATTCCCCTTTACTCTGCACTGGTTAGGCCTCATCTTGAGTACTGCGTCCAGTTCTGGGCACCTCACTTTCAGAAGGACGTAGACAAACTGGAGAGGGTTCAGAGGAGGGCAACAAGGATGATCAAGGGACTGGAAACAAGGCCCTATGAGGAGAGACTGAAAGAACTGGGCATGTTTAGCCTTCAGAAGAGGAGACTGAAGGGAGATATGATCGCATTCTTCCAGTACTTGAAGGGATGTCACACAGAGGAGGGCCAGGATCTCTTCTCGATCATCCCAGTTTGCAGGACACGGAACAATGGGCTCAAGTTACAGGAACCTAGATTCCACCTAAACATCAGGAAAAATTTCCTGACTGTCAGAGCAATAAGACAATGGAGCCAACTACCTAGGGAGGTGGTGGGCTCTCCCACTCTGGAGGCATTCAAGGTGCGGCTGGACAGTCATCTGTCAGGGATGCTTTGACCTGGATTCCTGCACCGAGCAGGGGGTTGGACTCGATGGCCTTGTCGGCCCCTTCCAACTCTACTTTTCTATGATTCTATGAAAGCGCAGCACTCAGGCCTGGGTGGCTCTCCGGAGATGCTGTCTCTGCCTGCCTGCTCCCTTGCTCTGGAAGAGTCCTCAGAGCAAGAGACGACTGGCAGCTGCTCTCTTCGTGGCATTTTTCCTGTCTAAACATGCATAGGATTGCAGCCTGAGTTGATTAAAACAAACCTTTATTCAGGTGCCCGTCCAGAGATCTCGTATTTAAACCGGTTCCAAATGGGTAAATACATTGGAAGGCACGTCGTATGTACTGAACATACTCCGCCGGGTAAGAATTTGCACTTACGCAATGTTCACAGGTGGCGATGCAATGTGCATCGTTCTATCGCCAAAAATAGGCAGCACGCAGTTTCGTGTGCTCTGTAAATAGCACAAGGGATGAGAACAGTCATGCATGTTATGTCACTTTATAGATGAATGCACAGCCGCCACACCCACGAAACTATCAGGCCAAGCCAGGCTGCAATGGGAAAACCCCAGCAGAACCGGATGCCCAGGAAGACAGAAAGCAGGGCTCTTGTCCCTTTAAGTCAGTGTTCTCCAACCTTGGGTCCCCAGATGTTTTTGGCCTACAACTCCCAGCATGCCCCAGCCAGCTACGCTGGCTGGGGCATGCTGGGAGTTGTAGGCCAAAAACATCTGGGGACCCAAGCTTGGAGAACTCTGCTTTAAGCGCTGGGGAGTGGACAGGTGCAGCTTGTCATGCCAGAGTGGGAGAAGTTGCCCCGGGCTAAAATTCCCCAGATTAAAAGTGCAGGGGCGCTAGGCTTCATCATGGGCTCCGGTCAACCACTTACCGGTAAACTAAGATTCCCATTTTGAGGACGTTTCAAGGCTTTCCGGATAGGTGGCTGGTTTCCTACTGTTTGTGTGACCAGAAACCAATTGTTACCACCCAAGTTGCTAAATTCCTTTTAGCTGCCATGCAAAGGAGGGCCTTTCTATTGGGTAATAATTGAGAACTGTTCCATCTCTATTTGTCTGTATGCCTTGCAAATGTTGTGGCTGGTTTTTATTTTTATTTGGGTCATAATAATTGAGAGCTGATCGTCTCTTTTTTTTCTGTATGCTTTGCAAATGTTGTGGCTGGTTTTTATTTTATTTGGGACATATGACCGTAATAAATCAAATCAAATCAAAACTAAGATTCCAAATCCCATATTAGTGTAATACCTTTATGAGCCCAACCAAAAGATCACCACAAAAAACAAAAAAACGTGCAAGCTTTTGAGATCCCCAGATCTCTTCATCGGGCAAGATGTTATAAAAACCAGGGGTGGGGTGGGGTGGGGGGTAGAATAGGAGAGGAGGAAAATCTGACGCGATGGCGCAATATAGAACCTGCCTGTTCAGCGTCCCAAGACGGACGGAGGGAGGAGGGGTCTGCTGCAGACGTTCAAATTAGGCTCAGCAAGTCATGTGCTGCCTTGCGGCTGCCCCTAACACAGGGGTCTCAGAGGAATAATCCACAACGGATCCAGATGGGTTCAGATTTCTATGAATCCGACCTGTGGATTCCGCAGCAGACCGGCTTTTCCCACATCACACAGACCTGTGCACCAGTTTTTCACTTTTGGGAGGGATTTGTGCCCATTCAAATTAGCACTGATATGCATGAATGGTGATGCGCACTTATGCACAAATGCTCTGCTCTGCATTAGTTAATTAGTGCTAGTGTGCATTAATGAAGGTGGGTTAGCACATGTGTGCAAGTGCCCTCTAGCACTAAAGCAAAATAATAATAATAATAATAATAATAATAATAATAATAATAATAATAATTTCTTACCCACTTCTCCATCTAGATCGAGGCGGGGAACAGCAGAAAATATAAAACACATAAACTAATCAAAACACAATGCATACTATTAAAACATCTTAAAACATCTTAAAACATCTTTAAAACATCTTCAAAACATCTCAAAACATCTTAAAAATATCTTAAATGCATCCTAAAATTAGCTCAAGGAGAACAAAATTCTGGTTTTAAAAAGTCCTATTCCGTCAATAAGCGGATGATGAAACAAAAGTCGCCTGGCTGACAATCCGTGAAACACAGACGGAACAGATTTAGCAAAATCTCTGCATCCCTACTAGGGTTGCCGGGGGCAAGAAAGAGAAAACCATTAGAAGAGTCCTGCTGGATCAGACCAAAAGCCCATCTGCCCTAATATCCTGTTTCCAACAGTGGCCAGCTAGATACTTCTGAGAAGCCAGGATTTTGGCTGGCGCCCGCTGATCCAGTTATATTACGCTAGTTTTGCTCAACTTTACTGGTTGCCTGTTTGTTTCCAGGCTCCATTCGAGGTACTGATGTTGACCTTTATAGCCCCTGAGACCAGACAAAGTTAAGACACACCAAACATAATGTTAACTGTAGACAGAAAGCTCTTTCGGCATAGCCAGCGTCCCCATAACTCAGACTTTGCTGGCCCTTGCAGGGCTTTTAGTATTCTGCAGTCATGCTGTGCAAACATGGAAACCAGCCACATAAATCAGCATCTTGAGAATCTTGGCTTTCTGTTTTGCATGATATATGCTGCTAGACCTTAAGGATGTGATGATAGTTACTCTGCATTAAGCTGTTCCTTCATCCTACATCCACTTTCAGTTTCTTTGACACTTGCTGAATGAGTTCAGAAGAGGTGCACCTCCACAACATGGCCGCATAATATGTTCAGCATAAGAATCCCCAATGAGATGGTGCATATTGTTATTCTGTTCTTTTAGCCCAAGAATCCTCTGCAAACAGAGCAGTAATTTTGCCATCACTTAGTGCCCTGCAATTAAAGGCACATGAAGCCATTTTTTAAAAGTTGAAAGACACCACAGGATGAATGAATATATAAGCAAAACCCCAAACTAAATCATTTAGCTATGTGGTTATGGAAAGTAAATTACTGCATGTTATTTAATTAGTAAGCAAGTGAGTGAGAGAGAACATGTCCAAGTTTTTGCAGTATTCTTCACAATGGCAAACATTTGCCATTCAGCAATTTCCCGTTTATTGAATTCCCTTATGACCACACATTTTATTTCATTTTTTTAAATGTTAGAACAGAAGCGGTTGGTTAATTCCTTCAGAAGTTCAAGTCTACCTGGAAGCCCTGGCTCAAAACTTACCTTTGTACCTCCCGTATTAAAATGTCTCCCAGCTGTAATACGTACTTCATTGTATCTTATCTTATCTTATTTTTAATGTTTTTTTTAATTTTGATTTATTGATACTCACAATAAAAAAAAAATTAATGAAAAAAAGATGTATCAGAGGCAGTATGCCTACAGTTTCTGGGGAACATGGGCGGGAGGGTGCTGGCAGCATAAAGTATTGCTCCCAGAGAAGATGTGGGTCACTAAGGGTGCAATCCTATGGCCCTCTGACCTTGCCTGGGGGGTGGTGGGATAGGATAGCTCAGACTCCCTCCTGTGACCTCAGAAATCCCTTCCGAGGTCGCAGTGGGGCGTCCAAGCGTGGAGTGCCCACATACCCCACCTCGCAGCCAGCATGGTTCTTTTTCTTATAGCTCTGCTTCTTTTTCCAAACAGTAATTTATCAAGGTTTTTTTTTTCAATATCTGTAATAGTAGAAATTAAGGAGAAGAATTATAACTGAAATACAGGCAAGAACTTAAATGTTTTGAAAAACAGAAACATGATCTCTCTGGGTGGTACAAAACTATTGGGAAGAAAAGGGGACTTTTTTTCTTCACTTGTGTCCTTGTTTTGGGCCTTTGCAGGATTATTGAAAATCCAGCCTTCTATATTCATCCCAATAAATAGGAGGTGAGGGAACAAGATAAAAGAGAAAGTGGAAAGGAGGAGATGGGGGGTGGTAAGTCTTTGTGTGTCCGCTGGGCAAGAAGGCAGATTACGAGGTCACCGCAGTGGTTGTTTGGGCGCAATAGTGTTGTGGTCAAAGCACTCCAGAAAGGCATCCCATGTGCCATTAAATTTGTGCAAGGTATTCTGCTGTATCTGTGTATGTCACTTGTTCTCAAGGTGCCAGTTGTAGGAGTTCACTACTACCCAATCCTCAATGAGAGTGGTTTTCTAAGCCCATACAACCAGTTGCTTAGCAACTGCAGCATCATGTTGAATCCAAGCTGCATGCATCTTATTCAGGGCACCAGAATTACTTGCGATGTTGCAAGGGAAGATGCTGACTGCTGAGCCAGAATAGGCCAGAATTGGCCAGAACATTCTGCCCTATTCTGGCCATTGTGGCTCAGCATCTTCCCTTGCACCAGGTGAACACACATGAGAATTATTCACAGCCTGTCGCTCTGCCTTTAACAGCAACTTGATATGCAGACAATGGCAGAGGACAACCTTTTATCTCCATGCCTTGAAAAGCAGCTCAACCACTCTTCATGGCACAAGAGCAGGGCTTGGCTGTCTTTTTCTACTCAGCTGGCAACCCTGCCAGTGTCTCTTACCGCCAATGGGAAAAGTCCCCTGCAAGAAGCACACAGTATGACAGAGCAGAGCTAACCACAAGTAGTTGCACTGCATGGTTTGAGACAGGCACGCCGGAGTTCCTTGTAACGTTGCAGGGGAGAATGCTGGCCCACAACTTAGCAGTCATGGGATAAGAGGACGGTTCTTATAGATCAGAAACATGATCTCTCTGGGTGGTGCAAAACTATTGGGAAGAAAAGGGGACTTTTTCTTCACTTGTGTCCTTGTTTTGGGCCTTTGCAGGATTATTGAAAATCCAGCCTTCTATATTCATCCCAATAAATAGATCAGAAACTGGTTAAAAGCAGGAAGCAGAAATAAATGGATAGTTCTCACAATGGAGGGAGGCAAGAAGAGGGGGTCCCCAGAGGATCTGAATTGCGACCAGTAGTTTCTAACTTGTTCATCAGTGATCTGGAGCTAGGGGTGAACAGTGGAACATAGGAACACTGGAAACTGCCTTATACTGGGTCAGACCATGGGTCCATCTAGCCCAGTATTGTTGACACTGATTAGCAGTGGCAACTCTTCAGGGTTTCAGGCAGGATTGTTTCCAGCCCTACCTGGAGATGCCGGGGGAATCAAACTTGGGACCTTCTGTGTCCAAAGCGTGTGTTCTACCACTGAGCCATAGACCTTCCCCTTAGTGAGGTGGCCAAGTTTGGAGATGCAGATTATTCAGGGTTAAACACCTTCACTGTGTACATTTGGACACCAAGTTCAGACCTTCCTCTTTAAGCAGGCATTTGACCATGAGGGCTTCTCTACATGAGGTTTTGAACCCTCCACTTTACCGAGGCTTCTGCTTCCGGATTCTTTGCAGGATTAGCATCGGCTCCTTTACACATGTTTCCGCCCCCCCAGAGGGATTTCTTTCTCTGCCTTCTTATATGTTTCATTACACAACCACAAGGTGGCACTGTGGTATAGCACAATTGCGGAAATATAGGTGTTTGTTCTAGTGCATTTTAGCATGATATCTAGATAACAGCTCACATTCCTGGCACTAATTGGCAATAAAATGGCAAATGTGTGATTCTATGTAAGTCAAGTCAGTCAGTCAGTCAGGCGATCACTCGTGACCGAGTAAGATTGTCTTCCAGGATAAAAAATTTACAAAAAGGAGGTTTTAAAAGGAGGAAATTCTAAAGAAAATTGTGTAGACTCTAGCGATGGGTCCGTAAGTGACTGTGGAGGCCAATTCTAGATCCACACAGCTTCCCACAGTGAGGACACAGGTTTCCAGATGGAAGATGGTCCTGTAAAGGATTCGTTTGATGTGCTTTTCGCTTAGCACGTTTCTCCCTTTCACCTTGCACTTCAAAGCTTCTTCAAAGTCCATGGAACCTTTGTGAAAGGCCAACCTCCATTTAGATCGTTCATGGGCCAGAGCTTCCCAGTTTTCGATGTTTATATTGCATTTTTTTAGATTAGCCTAGAATCGGACTCAAAGAGTGCTTATCAATGGTTCCTTCTCAAACTGGGGAGAGGTAACGAGCGGGGTACCACAGGGCTCGGTCCTGGGTCCAGTGCTCTTCAACATTTTTATTAATGACTTGGATGAGGAGGTACAGGGAATACTTATCAAATTTGCAGATGACACAAAGTTGGGTGGAACCGCTAATACTCTGGAAGACAGAAACAAAATTCAAAGTGACCTCGATAGGCTGTAGCGCTGGGCCGAAAACAGCAGAATGAAATTTAATAGGGATAAATGCCAAGTGCTGCACCTAGGGAGAGGAAACCAAATGCACAGTTACAGAATGGGGGACACTTGGCTCAACAATACTACAAGTGAGAAGGATCTTGGAATTGTGGTAGATCACAAACTGAATATGAGCCAGCAATGCGATGTGGCTGCAAAGAAGGCAAATGCTATTTTGGGCTGCATTAATAGAAGTATAGCTTCCAAATCGCAGGAAGTGATAATTCCCCTTTGTTCGGCACTGGTTAGGCCTCATCTTGAGTACTGCGTCCAGTTCTGGGCACCACACTTTAAGAAGGACATAGACAAACTGGAGAGGGTTCAGAGGAGGGCAACAAGGATGATAAAGGGACTGGAAACAAGGCCCTATGAGGAGACACTAAAAGAACTGGGCATGTTTAGCCTTCAGAAGAGGAGACTGAGGGGAGATATGATCGCACTCTTCCAGTACTTGAAGGGATGTCACACAGAGGAGGGCCAGGATCTCTTCTCAATCATCCCAGTTTGCAGGACACGGAATAATGGGCTCAAGTTACGGGAACCTAGATTCCACCTAAACATCAGGAAAAACTTCCTGACTGTTAGAGCAATAAGACAATGGAATCAACTACCTATGGAGGTGGTGGGCTCTCCCAGTCTGGAGGCATTCAAGGTGCAACTGGAGAATCATCTGTCAGGGATGCTTTGACCTGGATTCCTGCACTGAGCAGGGGGTTGGACTCGATGGCCTTGTAGGCCCCTTCCAACTCTACTTTTCTATGATTCTATGATTCTATGATCCTTGAGTTGGGAATAAAGTACCGTATTTTTCGCTCCATAAGACGCACCGGACCATAAGACGCACTTACTGTATGGTACAAAAAAAATTAAAAAAAAAAATCAGCTGAGAGGCGGGGGCTTCCCCCGCCCCACCCAGGAGTCCTCTGCTCTTCCAGACCAGCAGAGGAAAGTAAATATATATATATATATATATATATATATATATATATTTTACACTGTATTCACTCCATAGGACGCACAGACATTTCCCCCTCCTTTTTTGGGGGGAAAAAGTGCGTCTTATGGTCCGAAAAATACGGTAACTGCTTTGGGAGACAGCAGTCAGGCATTCGAACAACATGACCGGTCCACTGAAGTTGGCGTTGAAGGATCATTTTTTCAATGCTAGTAGTCTTTGCTTCTTCCAGTACACTGACATTTGTTCGCCTATCTTCCCAAGTAATTCGCAGGATTTTCCGGAGGCAACGTTGATGAAATCTTTCAAAGAGTTGGAGGTGACGTTTATAGATAGTCCATGTCTCGCAGGCATACAATAAAGTTGGTAATACGATGGCTTCATAAACCAGTGTTTTGGTCATCTTACAAATGTAAGATGTATAAACAGATACATATTGGGGCAACGAATCCTGACTTCACCTATTCACTGATGGGGTTCTCAGAGGGCCGTGACTGACCAGGAAAGGGTTCTTGGGGTTGTGAGGGATCACTTGATGAAAATGTCAACCTAGCATGTGGCAGCGCCAGCTATGAGGACAAAGGTGACTTCCATGCTAGGGATCATTTGGAAAGGGTTTAAAACTAACACTGCCAGTATTGTACTGCCTCTATACAAACTAACCATGGTGCAACCACACTTGGAATACTTTGTGCAGTTCTGGTTACTGTGCCTCAAAAAGGATATCATAGAGCTGGAAAAGCTGCATGAAAGGGCAACCAATATTATTCCTATGAGGAAAGGTTACAAAGTTCGGAACTTTTTAGTTGGGAGAGAAACAAGGCAAGCGAAGGGGAACATGAAAGCAGTGTCAAAAGTATTCATACATAGAATGGAGAATGGAGATAATACCAGCCTAATGGGGTCATCCAATGCAGAGCTGAACGATAGGAAATTCAGGACAAACACAAAGGAAGTACTTCTTGACATGGCACATAGTTAAACTATGGAATTGTCTCCCACAAGATTTTATTGGGTGTCTGCTGCAGCTCCAGTTTCAACTATTTATCTGGTTTTATTGTTTAAACTGGGTTGAATCTCGTTCATTATTGGTGTTGTTGCTGATTCTTATGTTGTTGTTATGGTGCTTTATGTTTTTAAAGTAGTTATGGATTATATATCGTGAAGCCATCTTGGGAAGCTTTGGCCTTAAAAGGCAGCCTACAAATATTTTAAATAGAATAAAATAAAATTCAGCTAACAACAAGGTCTGGTGATGGCTTCCAACTCAGACAGTTCTAAAAGGGGATTCAGCAGATGAATGGAGGATGAGGCTAGCAATGGTGACTGACTAGTCATTATGGGCTGTATTGGCCTTCTCCAACCTGGTGCTCTCCAAATGTTTTGGACGACAAGTCCCATCATTCCTGACAGTTGGCCATGCTAAATGGGGGAGGTGGGTATTGAAGCCCAAAACATCTGGCGGGCACCAGGCAGGGCTGGATTCAGGCCAGCTGATGCCCTAAGCACAGCCCAATAAGGGTGACCCCTTCGCCCTCCTATAAGGGCCGATGGTGAAAATAAGACATCAAAAACTCAGTTTTCTTCAAACGCCAGAACACACAACTATATTCAATATAAACTGTATTATTATTATTATTATTATTATTATTATTATTATTATTATTATTATATTCATTTAACACTAAATAGCAGCAAGCAATATAAGCCAATTACTTACTTATAACTAGGGAAACAGAAAGACAGATTCTCATCACTGTTTTATGCATTTTTTTAAAAAAAAATAAAACTGTTATAAGGGGGAAATGCAAATACCAAAAAAAAATGTGTGGTTCTCTGTGGTGCCCCCCCCTTTCCCTTGGTGCCCCCTGAGCACATGCTGATATTGCTCGATGGTTAATCCAGGGCTGGCACTAGGTTGGGGAAGGCTGGGCTATGCATTACCCCCAGTATCAGAGGCAAAATGCCTCTGAATACCAGTTGCTGGGGAACACGAGCTGGGGTGGTGGTGCTGTTGTGCTCATGCCATGCTTTGGTCTTCCCACTGGGGCAGTGTTCTCCAACCTTGGGTCCCCAGATGTTTTTGGCCAACAACTCCCAGCATGCCCCAGCCAGCTGCGCTGGCTGGGGCATGCTGGGAGTTGTCGGCCAAAAACATCAGGGGACCCAAGGTTGGAGCACTGCACTGGGGCGTCTGCTTGGCCACAGTGTGAAGAGAACGGTGGACTAGGTGGGCCTTTGGTCTGATCCAACATGGCTCTTCTTATGTTCTCTTTTATTGCTCTTCTTGTGTTATGAGCCACTTGGGGGCAGATCTATGCGCTTCTCTACCTGGGGCATTTAACCCGGCGCTTTACCGAGCCTGCTTCTTCGGGTTTTCTTTGCGGGAGGGTTAGAGTGTCCTTCACACGAGGAGGGGTTTTTTTTGTGTGTGTGCCGAGGGTTTTTCCTCTCTGCCTTCCTATATTGTTCCTATATGTTCCATTGCACAACACAAGGTGGCGCTGTGCTATATAGAGCGGAATTGCCAACTTACGCCGGGTTCTATGTAGCGAGGAATAATGGCGGCATCGAGGATAATACCACACACTTTCCTCGCGCTAAAAAAAAAAAAAAAAGGCGCAAGAAGATGGTTGCAAAGCATGGGAGAGTCCCTGGAGAGATGACAACATCGTGAAAAGGACCCACAAACTTCCGCGAGTGAGGGATCACAAGCGCACAACGAATGCCTCGTGTGGCAACAGCAACATGTTTTGGTTGGGGGGGAAAGGAGGAAGGTCAAGCACACACACACACACACACACAAGCACGCACACGCGCGCACACACCCTGCCAGTTCCCTGGTCCAAATCCACCATCCCCTGGTGGGCTTTCCTGAAAAAAGGACTGCTGAGGTTTGGTTATAGTATGTGTTGTCATGTCAGATGTAAATAAGCCCTTCATCCTCATCTCCAGATGAAAAGTAGGTGCTGCTGCATTTTATACAGGGATGTGCAGATGCCGTTAAACCCATTCCTTCTGGGTTTCGCGGATTGTCCGGCGTCTTTTGTTCTGTCGTCCGCTCATTGACAGAATCGGGATTTGTTTATTTTTTAATTACCAGCCTTGCATTCTTTTTATGCTAATTCACATTAGTGCTCATTAATTAGCACAGATCCCCCACCCCACCCCCAAGTGAAATGCCGGTCCGCGAGCCCACGGAATACGCGCAACTCAGAAAAAGTCGGCCTGCTGCGGAATCTGCCGGTCAGAGTCATAGAAATGTGAACTCACCACGACATCCCTAATTTCACAGGCGTTTTTATCCATGGCTGCTCGTGCCTCTCCTTCTGCTTTTGTTCTGCATTTGGTTGTACATCTGATGCCTATAAACATGCTTTTTTTCTTTAAAGCATTGGTAGCAAAAAGGAAAGGGTAAAAAGCAAAACCGTGTGACATGGAGGTTTCATTTGGAAAAGCGTCCGGTAAAGCAGTGTTCTCCCACCTTGGGTCCCCAGATGTTTTTTGGCCGACAACTCCCAGCATGCCCCAGCCAGCTACGCTGGCTGGGGCATGCTGGGAGTTGTCGGCCAAAAACATCTGGGGACCCAAGGTGGGAGAACACTGCGGTAAAGGATAAGATGTGAGCGGGTCTAAGATTGCCAAGGGACCCTCGGCCCCCCTGCATGGTACCTGGCTAAGGTAATGGCAAAGGAGGAGATGAGAACTGCAGTTTCTCTCTGGATCAGAGCTCAGCAAAGGCCTCCCATCTTTCCACACAATGACAAAAGTTCGTTTTTTTTACAGAGGCCAGCCCTGGAGGAGGGGCCCGTAGGGAAGGGGCCGAAGCAAGATGAGGAGTGTTGTCTCCAGAGCGCATCTGCAACGTATTTGCTCCATTCCACTCACAGCTGAAGGGGGACAGAAGGATTTCCAGATGTGCTAGTGAACGGCAGAGCCAGGAAGCAGCAGAGGAGGAGGAGGAGGAGGTGGTGGTGGTGGAGGATGAGAAGGCAGGCTTGCCCATTCACCCCTCCTCACCCCTTGCCAGGAGAGAGAGAGAGAGAGAGAGAGAGAGAATACATCCAGCTCCTCCTTTCAGCAAAGCACTTACTACGTTAGACATTTTGGCATGAGTAAGAATTCAAGACACGCGATCATCAGGCCAACAGCCCCCTGGATGCAGGATGCTCTCCCGCAGTGTACTCCGTTTGACTTTGGTTCGCTTCAAAGGGGTGCCAAATTCTTGGTTCTCTCCGGCCCCGCTGTGCCACTGCTGTTGTTTCAAAGCTTTTGTCTGTTTTCTTCCTATCAGTGCCCATTACCGGAGCGGGTGGGAATTTAAAACACTCCGCCTTCCAGCTAATTTTTATTCAAAGTCTTACGAGCCCTCTAAAGTTTTCTGCACGTGGGTGGAACAGCTTTAAGTTTAGACAGACAGACAGACAGACAGACTGGCTCTCTGTCCATTTTTAATCCTTAGATTAAGGATAACCTCCTCCTCCTTCCTGTCGATATTACAAGAAACCTTGTGGGACATTCTCTCTTCTGAGCATTTACTGAGAAGAAGGAATGCGCTGGGCTAGAAATCTACTTGAATAAAGACAACGGGAGGGCTTGGTTCTTATCGTTTATTACAAGCAGAGTGCTCGAAAACTCGAAAGCTGCCTGATCGCTCTCGCTGCACGGTTTTGTTCATGGGTCCATAGTTTGTTTAGCGCAATGTGCAAACCCAAACCTCTGGCTTGTCTCTCCCCTGACAAGCCAGAGAAATAACCCAGCAACAAACTGGGCTTTTGCTTGTTGAGGGAGAGACAAGCCAGAGGTCCATTGGGCCTACAAGTGTCACACTAAATAAACCATGGACATGCAGCGGGAGCAATCATCAGGCAGCATGTGTGAGCATGGTACATGCGCGTACATGGTGCTTAGTGTGATGTGCAACCTGGGGTCAATAAGAGTACAATCCTAGATGGAACGCCATTAGCCATGCTGGCCGGGTATGCTGGGAGCTGTAGGCCAGCAACATCTGGAGACACAAGGTTGGAGAGCCCTGCTCTAAAGTCTCTCTGTGTGTGTGTGTCTTTAAAGGACCCTGTTTATAAAAAGGGACGTATGGACAGGGGAGAGGAGGAGGAGGGCATTTGATTTCAGGAAAAGAACTTCAGGCAGAAAGATTCGAGGGGGGCGGCGCAGCAGGAGGGGAAGCACATGTGGGCCAAAAGCCAGCTCATCCAGGGGGATCAGAGATCATCAGGGCCACCGTACCTTTATTTCAGCAAGTGCCCATGCCCAGCAGGGTGGTGGGGCAGAGGGCCTCCCAGTGTTTGGGGGCTCCGCCAGTCCTAGTGGGCCACCCCTAACACCACCTCTGCACCCAGAGGAGGGTGGAAAAGATAATATGGGGCCTGAAGACAAAGTGCTATGAGGAAAGGTTGACGGAGTTGGGTATAGTTAGCCTGGAGAAGAAATTATATTTGGTCAAGATGCTGGAGCTGGCAGAGATGGCCAAACTTACATCACTAATTAGAGAAAGGACAACATCTGCGTTTATTATTGAGTGGAAACCTCTAATTGACTTTTTGCAGAGACTGGAAAATAATGATTTGTTTGTTTGTGGATTTATGGAATAATAAGTGAATCTGGGACAATGGGAAGAAAGAGATTTCTCATTTGGATTATCGAGTAAGAAAAATTATTGTTACCTGTATTTGCTGTCGAAGAAAATCGGAGCTCTATTTTGTTTTGTTAATTGTTATATGTTTGATACTATATGTTTATAGTATTATAGTTTATATGTTATATGTTTGATACTTACTTACTAGTCAGGACTGCAAATGGGATATTTTTGTGCCAAGCTGTGAAGACGTGGGATAAAAAGTTTGCCTCGAAATACTGGCCAGCATTCCTGGCAGAGCAAGTCAAGAAGCACATGAGATGGAATTTCAACACCTCTTCAGTTTTGGAGTGGGGAAAGGGAGCCACGAACAAGCAGATGCAAGCTTCATTTAAGTGTTTGTTTTATATAGAGATAAAAATTGGACAATGAAGAGAAGAAATTATATGATGATAGCCACCTTCAAATATCTGAAGGGCTGTCATGCAGAAGATGGAGCAAATTTGTTTTCTGTTGCTCCAGAGCAGTGTTCTCCAACCTTGGGTCCCCAGATGTTTTTGGCCTACAACTACGCTGGCTGGGGCATGCTGGGAGTTGTAGGCCAAAAACATCTGGGGACCCAAGGTTGGAGAACACTGCTCCAGAGGGTAGCAGCTGAGTGAATGGGTTCCAAGAAATTACAAGGAAGGTCATTTTGACTGAACACTGGGAAGAAGGTTCTGATAGTACAAGCTTTTTCATGGTGGGATGGACCGCCTCTCTCCTCCATTGGAGGTTTTTAAGTGGAGGCTGGAAGGAAGGCCACCTCTCAAGGTTGCTGTAGTAGTGGTGGATCTACACCATTGGCAGGGCGTCAGACAAGATGACCTTTGAGGTCCCTTCCAACTCTACGGTTCCAAAACACCCAGAAAGCTGAAATTTGGTACACATGTAGCTGAAGACACCCTGGGTTACTTATTAGACAGGACTGCAAATGGGATATTTTTGTGCCAAGCTGTGAAGACGTGGGATAAAAAGTTTGCCTCGAAATACTGGCCAGCATTCCTGGCAGAGCAAGTCAAGAAGCACATGAGATGGAATTTCAACACCTCTTCAGTTTTGGAGTGGGGAAAGGGAGCCACGAACAAGCAGATGCAAGCTTCATTTACGTGTACCTTTGTGTGTGGAGGGACTCAAGGTAAGGTAATAGCTAAAAAGTTAGAATTACTGTAAACTGGATTCAAAAACCTCTGCTCAGCCAGACATGTTCTGTGTGGCCTTGGACAAAAATCATTGGAAGAACCTACACTACAGCCTGTTCCATTTTGAGGCTGGTATTTTTTCAAATCGCAGTTGCCACACGGCAATGGATACAGCACAGGATCCAACCAAGTTTAGAATGTGAGTATCACACACAAATGCATATTGTTTTCATTGTGGGAAAAGGAGGAGGAGTTTGAATGGTCGCGTGCATTTTATCATTTGTGTTCACACAGTGACTATGTGTCAGAATCCACGGCAGAGTGCTGCAACTGTAAGAGAAATGGGAAGGCACACAGCTGCTTCAGGGGTTGTCTTCTTTTGAGTCCACTGACTGCATGCGCACCTTCACTGCTGCGCAGGCATGGAAGTTTAAAAATAAAGCGCGTGGTTATTCACTGCTGCGCAGCTGTGTAGCTGTGCAGTGAAAACTGGCCACAAAACAAACACTGATTTCCTTCCCAGAAATACCATGAAAATCAGTGCGAGGAAAGAGCAGGGAATTAAAGGAGGAGGAAGAAGTGTAGGTACTACTACCATAGGAGGAGGAAAAGGGTAGGAGGGAGTGTTGCAAAACAGATTCTACAGCTTCAAAGGCACTCCCACCAGTGCGAGGTATAATACTGCTAGGTTGGACCACACATATCTTTATAGTGCATGGAAAACACAACCACCAGAAAAAAAAGTCATAAAAGTAGTTTGGGGAGAAATAGAACATTGAGGGAGAAATAACGAAATAACGAAAGGAAAGCAGGTTGGGGAGTGTCTTGTGTACGCAAGCCAGACGTGATCGTACCAGGATAAAAGGCTAATCTAGACTGGGTCATTGGCTCTCTAGCTCTGATCACCATCTCTTAAAAAGGGTCACAGTAACGTTGCTGGCAAATTTGACAGGCGTGGCCTATGGGATCGGGTGGGTGGACAGTTTAATAAGCAACATACAAAGAAGTGACACATCTGGTCATCTTTGGCTTACCCTGACCAGACCAAGTCCTTTCCCCCCCCCCCCCAATTTGGAAATCTAGCTCCAGAAGAAACACATTTCCGTGTGTTCTTCATGTTTAGAATTCTCTAAAGAGCAGCTACACTAGCAGGTTGGAAGAAGTTAATAAGCAGTACGTATAATAATTGATGATCAACGCTGCAAATGCTGGCTGGAGACGGAGTTAATGACACCTGGGCATTGCCAAACTAGAGAGAGACTCAGGGGAGACAGAAAGGAGGACCTGTCCAACAAAATATGTTTTCTTTAACTAGATTCCCTCCATTTCCAAGTGCTGAGAAATGCATGAAATAAGCACGTTCTTGGAAAGGGAAAGTTTGGGTGAAGAGGTAGGGGTGCTGGCTGGGAGCCACTGTCGCATTTGTGAGAGTTGTTTTGCACCGTTGGACAGCAGCGGGGCTGCAATAATATCTCTGGTCCTTAATACTCTAGTGCAAAAATATTAATGGCTATGCTGGTTGGGGATGATGGGCGTTGTAGTCCAACAGACACGGATAGTGCCGCCGGGTTGGGGAGCGCTGATCTACACCTTTCAAAGATTTTACTTCCTGATCTCCTGTGGAGGGATGCCCACACTTGGGCACGGTTTATCTAAAGAAACCAGAGAAACCAGGCTGGTGGGGACTAGGAGGAGGGCCTTTTCTGTGGCAGCCCCCAATTTATGGAACTCTCTCCCTAGTGACCTCCGCCATGCCCCTTCCTTGATTAGCTTCCGCCGTGCATTAAAAACTTGGCTTTTCAGGTGGGAATATGGGATGGGTTAGGATTTTTACGTTTTGTACTGTTTTTAATTGTGTTTTATACTCTGTGTGTGTGTGTGTGTGTGTGTGTGTGTGTGGGTCCCCTTCTTGAATTTTATTGGATTGTACATCGCTCAGAGTGGCCGGTTGTCTGGCCAGATGGGCGATTCATAAATATAATAAATAAATAAATAAATAAATAAATAAATAAAATAAAGCAGCCTTCCCCAACCTGGTGTTCTCCAGATATTTTGGACTCCCTGTGGAAAACAAGGGGCCAGATAGTCTAATGATCTCTCTCAGAGGACAAGAGATTACGGTGTAATCCTTTGCATGTTTGGACAGAAAAAGTCCTACAGCTCCCAGGCTGGGGAATGCTGGGGGTTGTAGGACTTTTTTCTGTCTAAACAGGCACAGGATTGTGCCCTAAATGTTCATATACTATGTAGAAACAGGACCGGGGGGGGGGGGGCAGGGAGTCCAACATATGGAAAGAGAATTGTGCGTGGTTTGGTTTGAACACGGTTGTTTTGAGAAAAGCCCGAAACAAACCGGAAGGGCGAGAATCTGTTTGGACACAGATTTTGTATATATTGTGAGGCAGAAGTTTATATCCCAGTGCTGCACAAAGAGTGTAAAAAGTCAAGGAATGCCATTATAATCAGGGCTGCTGCTGTGTGTTTTTCTTCTTCTTTCCAGGAGTCCTGGACAGTCGCTGTAGCTCCCTCTGGAGGAGGCAAGGGAGATGGATCGTCAAGGTACCTGGACCCATTTCATGGGAAGAAGTGGCCTCGAAGCCCAATTCCTTGGGATGCCAAAGCAAACGCAAGCAGCACAGTGACTGCTAACAACTGGAAGAGCGCCATCATTGTGGTGCTGTAGGTCAACACATTTGGAGGGGTGCTAGGATGGAGACGGCTGATCTACACAATCCTCATTCGCGGTCGGTCCTCTGAACAATTCAGTTTTCCATTTGGCCAGATGCTCACAAGGTAGACTTAGCTGAGCCATTATTCTATTTTTCTCGGTCTCACAAATGCTCCTCCCCTTCTGCAACCCAGGGACGACAATACCTACCTAACTCGGTTGTTGTGTGGGGTTTAAGGAGATCACACGGAAGGCTTGTTGAACCCTCTAAATAACCCTGTATAAACGCTGAGCAATGTTGCTGTTGTTATCCATCCTGCTGGTTTCACAGATTGCAGCCTCAAGATATTTAATTTTAATTAATGGATGGGTTGATTTGTAGCCTGACTTTTGATACAAGAGACTCGTCAAGTGGGGTTACATGATATTCAACTAACCCGTTTGCTAATCAAAGACAAACAGAAGCATTTGTTGCCTGGAACCTTCTGCTCTTCCCCCACATAGATTTCATAGATCATAGAGTTGGAAGGAGCCTACCAGGCCATCGAGTCCAACCCCCTGCTCAATGCAGGAAACTAGAGGAGGGGTCTCCCGTCCAAGTAACAACCAGGCCTGACCCTGCTTAGCTTTCCTCGCTCAGACAAGCTGAGCCAGCGTGAGCCACAGTAGAGTGGAAAGCTAAGCAGGGTCAAGCCTGGTTGTTGCTTGGATGGGAGACCCCTCCTCTAGTTTCCTGCATTGAGCAGGGGGTTGGACTCGATAGCCTTGTAGGCTCCTTCCAACTCTATGGTCTATGAAATCTACCCTCCTGACCAAACTTCTTTCCACTCGAGTAGTTCTCGCTGCAAGGTTATTAAGGCCAAAGAATAACCCAGGAACACAGGAAATTTCCTTATACCTGTTCAGGATATTTGTCCATCTAGCTCAGCGTTGTCGTTTCTTTGGCAGTGGCCCTCCAGGAGCCGAGGACTGGAAACAAGGCCCTATGAGGAGAGACTGAAAGAACTGGGCATGTTTAGCCTTCAGAAGAGGAGACTGAGGGGAGATATGATCGCACTCTTCCAGTATTTGAAGGGATGTCACACAGAGGAGGGCAAAGATCTCTTCTCGTTCATCCCAGTTTGCAGGACACGGAATAATGGGCTCAAGTTACAGGAACCTAGATTCCACCTAAACATCAGGAAAAATTTCCTGACTGTCAGAGCAATAAGACAATGGAACCTACTACCTAGGGAGGTGGTGGGCTCTCCCAGTCTGGAGGCATTCAAGGTGCGGCTGGACAGACATCTGTCGGAGATGCTTTGACCTGGATCCCTGCATTGAGCGGGGGGTTGGACTCGATGGCCTTGTAGGCCCCTTCCAACTCTACTTTTCTATGATTCTATGATTTCCCCCATCGCTTGCTTCCTGGAGGTGGTGCTGGATAGGTCTTTGGTCTGCTCCAGCCTCCAGCACAGCTCTTCTTACGTGAGCCTCACCTCAGAGCCAGTCACCAAGTCCAGCCCCGCAGCTGGGAGCGCCGTGTCACCGCCAACTTGCCCGGCGCGCACCCTTCTCCTCCTTCAAGGACGGGCCCAGGACACTAGTCTTAAGTCTGGCGATGCAGTGTCGTGGTTACAGAGTGCTAGTGTAAGATGCAGCCGCGTCATCTGCTCCCCTGGGAGGGGCACATCGAAACCCCTTAATTCATACTGGGGGTCAGGATAAGGAGGCCAGAGAAGGGAAGATGAGCCAGCAAAGACGAGGGCATAGGAGGAC
Organism: Shinisaurus crocodilurus; assembly: GCA_021292165.1. Lineage (NCBI taxonomy): Eukaryota > Metazoa > Chordata > Lepidosauria > Squamata > Shinisauridae > Shinisaurus > Shinisaurus crocodilurus. The sequence goes on from CM037879.1 coordinate 8,104,495, forward strand.
ACACATTTGTATGTGCTGATGTTTATGTTTAAATGCAAATTTAGAAAAAATATATATTATTTAAATCGGAATATATAAATAGGAATCCCACCACAGTGTGGCAGACTGTGACCACCCGGTGAACTTGTGTGCCTGCTGTCCAGGTGCTGCGGATGGGCAACTTACTTCAAGACCCTCTCTCGCTCTTCCTTCTGGTGGTTCTTGATCATTAAACCAGAGTTGGACTGGACAGTTCTTCATGTAGAGCAGTGTTCTCCAACCTTGGGTCCCCAGAAGTTTTTGGCCTACAACTCCCAGCATGCCCCAGCCAGCTATGCTGGCTGGGGCATGCTGGGAGTTGTAGGCCAAAAACATCTGGGGACCCAAGGTTGGAGAACACTGATGTATGTATGTATGTATGTATTTATTTATTTATTATATTTATTAATCGCCCATCTGGCCAGTCACCCGGCCACCCTGGGCGATGTACAATTAAAATACAGTAAAACAACACAATAAAATATAATAATTAAAACAATATAAAAAATTCTTATTAAAAACCTAACCCACCCCATATTCCCGCCTGAGCAGCCATGTTTTTAATGCACGGCGGAAGCTCATCACGGAGGGGGCATGGCGAAGGTCACTACGGAGGGAGTTCCATAATGTGGGGGCCGCCACAGAGAAGGCCCTCTTCCTAGTCCCCACCAGCCTGGCTGCTCTGGCTGATGGGATAAGGAGAAGGCCGTCCGTGGCAGACCTTGTTGAGCGGCCTACTTGATGTTGCTGGAGGCGCTCCTTGAGATAAGCTGGGCTGGAGCCGTGTAGGGTTTTAAAGGTCAAAACCAACACCTTGAATTCGGCTCGGCAAGCAACTGGTAGCCAGTGCAACTCATTAAGCACTGGCGTGATGTGATCACGCCAGCGGCTGCTCTTAATCAGGTGAGCCGCCGCGTTCTGTACCAGCTGAAGCTTCCGGACCGTCTTCAAGGGTAACCCCACGTAGAGCGCATTACAGTAGTCTAGGCGAGAGGAGACCAAGGCATGAACCACTGATGGGAGCAGGTGATTAGGAAGGTAGGGGCGCAGCTGCCGTATCAGATGGAGTTGATACAGCGCCACCCGGCTCACAGCTGCCACCTGAGCCTCCATGGACAGCTGGGAGTCTAGAATGACCCCCAAGCTGCGGACCTGGTCCTTCAGGGGTAGATGTACCCCATTCAGATGTAGAGGATACTTTCAAAATAGAGGACAGTCGTCCGGCCACCCTTCAGACAGAGAACTGTCCTCTGTAAAAGAGGACACATGGCCATCCAAAGAAGTCTCAAACAGGGAAACAGCTGGAATTAACTTTATTGGCTCTCCAGTTACCTCGCTGGGTTGCCTCCTGGTTGGACAACCGTTCGGTCAAAGCAAGGAATCCTTGAGGTACTTGGGATGTTAGGATGCCACTCCCAAGCGGATTTTCCTCGATGTTAGGTGTAACTCCCTTTTCAGTAAGCTCTCTCTCTCTGACTGCTTGGACTGGGGGGGGGGGGTTCAGGAGGGGTGGGGGCTCTTTCCTGTAGCCTCCCTCTTCCCCGGGTGCCATCATTACTGCAAGGGGGGGGAGAAGTGGCACTGGCTGAGCTACAATGGGCCCAATATATTCACCCAGACATTTTTGTCAGTTTGGGGATGGGTGGTGCAAGAATGCCCCCCCCAAGATTGTTATAATCTTTGGGGGGCTGCCTGAAATCCCTTTCCCCCCCTTTCCTTTCCTTTCCTTTTTTGGGGGGGGGTCAGGTGAGGGAACATTATTCAAGAAGAGGCTGCAGAGGGTTTTGTCCTTCTTTCTTCTTCCTTAAACAAGGCGGGGGGGCGGTGTTTGCTGCTGCTTCAAGCTCTGGCAGAGCTGTGGTCAAAGCAGCAGTGTTCCCCTTTGCTGCAGGAAGGCCCAGCGAGAACAATGCTGCGCCCCCATGATGCATTCTGAGGCATTCGTGGGGGAAAAAAGATGGCTACCCCAGGGATGGGGACTCGGACTCGAGGACTCGACTCGTGAGTCGGACTGAGTCCCCCCTCTGACTCGACTCGGACTCGAGTCCCAATATTTTTAATGGGACTCGAGACTCGACTCGGGACTCGAGACCAAGGACTCGTCAACATCCCTGGGCTGTTGACGAGTCTTCTGGCTGTGCCAGAAGGAGCGCGATCACCGGTGAAGAGCGCATGGAAGCGAGGCGCGCCGCTGCTCGGCCACTATGGACAGCTACCAGGAGCGCAGCCCCAACGATGTGTTGAGATTTATTTTGATTGATGTGTTGTTGTGGGGGGTTTGGGTTAGGGTCAGACATTTTGGGTTTGGCTGCCTCTGGCTGCCTGTTTGGGGTTCCCAGCCTCCTCTGCCTGCCTGGTCTCTTCTTGACCTGTTCAGCAGTTGAATTGTCCAAGACAAAGGCCTCTGCCTGCCTGCTTTGGGGTTCCCTGCCTCCTCTGCCTGCCTGGTTATTTTGGGTTTGTCTGCCTGGTCTGTTCTTGCCAAAATCAGTGGCAGAGTTTTGAAATTAAGCCACACATCTGAAGTAGCCTTATTTTGTTGGGGGGAAACCCCACTGATTTTAATAGGGACTCGTGGAGTCAGTTTTGGGAGTGACTCGTGACTCGTGACTCGTGAGTCACCATTTTGGACCAAGGACTCGGACTCGGACTCGAGACTCGGGTCCAAAGACTCGTGACTCGACTCGTGACTCGAGACCAAGGACTCTTCAATATCCCTGGGCTACCCTCACTGGTCATACACAGCAAGTGCCCAACGGCTTCATATTTGTTGCTGGGTGAACGGAAAGTCTGGGAAGGTCCTCCATAAGGCCTCTCGCTGGGGTTTCAGTGAGGGAACTCTAACGGTGCGTCCCAGGCGCCTTACTCTCTCGTGCTACTGGGCTGAAGGAGGGAGCGATTGGCCTGCTCTGTGCTGTGGTGCCCTCCGGTGCCACTAGTGCGCAGGGATGTTGAAGAGTCCTTGGTCTCGAGTCACGAGTCTTTGGACCCGAGTCTCGAGTCCGAGTCCGAGTCCTTGGTCCAAAATGGTGGACTCACGAGTCACGAGTCACTCCCAAAGCTGACTCCACAAGTCCCTATTAAAATCAATGGGGGGTTTTCCCCAACAAAATAAGGCTACTTCAGATGTGTGGTTTAAATAAATTCTAGGCACAAGTGTGCCTTTTTATTTCAAAACTCTGCAACTGATTTTGGCAAGAACAGACCAGGCAGAAAAACCCAAAATAACCAGGCAGGCAGAGGAGGCAGGGAACCCCAAAGCAGGCAGGCAGAGGCCTTTGTCTTGGACAATTCAACTGTTGAACTGGTCAAGAAGAGACCAGGCAGGCAGAGGAGGCGGGGAACCCCAGACAGGCAGGCAGAGGCAGCCAAACCCAAAATGTCTGAAAGGTTGCATTTTAGAAAAACGATTTTAAAAAATAAACTTGCTGTACTTCCTAAAACTTATCCATGTTGCATTTGAGGAACATGATTTTTTCTAAATGTTTGGCCCCCATTTTGGAACGGTGAGATCTCTTCACAATTCCACCCTCACTGAAGTGAACACCCGCTCCACTGGTGATGAACTTGCTGGAACCAGAAACACACTCAGAGCAGCCGCACAGAGTAATCTCAGGTCCTTCCTCTGCCTCTCCCAAGTACGCAACACATCAATCAAAATAAATCTTGACACACTGTTGGGGCTGCACTCCTGGTAGCCGTCCATAGCGGCCGAGCAGCGGCACACCTCGCTTCCATGCGCTCTTCGCCGGCAATCACGCTCCTCTCCACTCCTTCTGGCACAGCGGCCAGGGATGTTGAAGAGTCCTTGGTCTCGAGTCCCGAGTCGAGTCTCGAGTCCCATTAAAAATATTGGGACTCGAGTCCGAGTCGAGTCAGAGGGGGGACTCAGTCCGACTCACGAGTCGAGTCCTCGAGTCCGAGTCCCCATCCCTGCTAGTGCGCACAGCCAGAGGCCAGCATTGCAGTTACCAGCTCAGCTGGGGCATGCTGGGAGTTGTAGGCCAAAAACATCTGGGAACCTAAGGTTGGAGAACACTGTACTGCCACACTGTGGTGAGATGCACTGTATTCCTATTTAAATAATATTTTTTTCTAAATTTGCATTTATGCAGAAACATCAGCACATACAAATTTGTGTCCTCTTATGCCCTCATTTTTGCAGGCTCATCTTCTCATCTCTGGAGACTGAGGGGAGATATGATCGCACTCTTCCAGTACTTGAAGGGTTGTCACACAGAGGAGGGCCAGGATCTCTTCTCGATCATCCCAATTTGCAGGACACGGAATAATGGGCTCAGGTTACAGGAACCCAGATTCCACCTAAACATCAGGAAAAATTTCCTGACTGTCAGAGCAATAAGACAATGGAATCAACTACCTAGGGAGGTGGTGGGCTCTCCCACTCTGGAGGCATTCAAGGTGCGGCTGGACAGCCATCTGTCGGGGATGCTTTGACCTGGATTCCTGCATTGAGCGGGGGGTTGGACTCGATGGCCTTGTAGGCCCCTTCCAACTCTACTTTTCTATGATTCTCTGGCCTCCTTATCCTGACCCCCAGTATGAATTAAGGGGTTTCGATGTGCCCCTCCCAGGGGAGCAGATGACGCTGCATCTTACACTAGCACTCTGTAACCACGACACTGCATCGCCGGACTTAAGACTAGTGTCCTGGGCCCGTCCTTGAAGGAGAAGTAGGGTGCACCGGGCAAGTCGGCGGTGACACGGCGCTCCCAGCTGCGGGGCTGGACTTGGTGACTGGCTCTGAGGTGAGGCTCACGTAAGAAGAGCTGTGCTGGAGGCTGGAGCAGACCCAAGACCTATCCAGCACCACCTCCAGGAAGCAAGCGATGGGGGAAATCATCTTCCTCGGCTCCTGGAGGGCCACTGCCAAAGAAACGACAACGCTGAGCTAGATGGACAAATATTCTTTCTGAACAGGTATAAAGGCATGGGTTTCCCCATGATCCGGTCGGAACTGGCTAAGGTGCGCTTGGCTGTATAGCAAGCACAAGCCGCTGTGTTGTGTTGTTGGCGTCTGTTGTTCCTGAATAAGCCAGATTCTTGAAGTTACCTTGGCTCCTGCGGCTTCTGGCCTCAGGACAGGCAAGTCGGAAGGCTGTCTCACACAAACCCGCAGAACTAAACAAGGAAATACCGCAAGAGCTTTAGTGTAATCTCTCACCTGCTCCTTTCATCATACTTTCTTCAGTCAGGCTATGATCTGACAGGGGTTGCTCTCTGTTTACTCCCCTCAGGGCCAGACGTTCTTGATTCAGTCCTGAACCTGGATGCCCAGGTTTCAGGAATGGTTAGGAGCACTTTTGCACAACTAAAGTTAGTGTGCCGACTGTGCCCATTCCTGGAAATGTTGGATCATCTGGCCGTGATGACATGTGCCTTAGTTACATCTTGTCTGGACTACTGTAACACATTCTACCTGGGGCTGCCTTTGAAGAGTATTCAGAAACTTCTGCTGATCCAGAATGCTGCAGTCAGACTTCTGACCGGGACAGGTTATAGGGAGCAGGTGACTTCCTTTTAACAGAAGCTTCACTGGCTACTGGTCTGTTTCTGGGCACAATTCAATGTTCTGGTTATGACCTACAACAGATTTGGGCAGAAAGTACATCTCCAGATGTTTTAGACTTCAACTCCCAGCATTCCTGACCATTTGCCATGCTGGCAAGGGCTTCTGGGAGTTGAAGTCCAAAACATCCAGATACCTTCCTTCTGCCCACCCCTGACCTGCTACAACACTCTACATGACTTGGCACCGGGTTATCTGAAAGACTGTATTCTCCCACACGAGCCTGCCGGGATTTTAAGATGTTTGGGAGAGTCCCTTTTTTTTTTCTGCCCCACATCTGTAGCGTGTTTGGTGGGACTTTGCAAGAAGGCCTTTCCAGTGGCTACTCCCAGACTCTGGAATTCCCTGCCAAGAGAAGCCCACCGGGCCCTGTCTCTGGCAACCTTCCACCAGCTGGCAAACATGTTTTTATTCAGACAGGCCATTGGCCTCATAAGCTGACTAGTCATGTCCGCTGCAAGTCTGCCTTGAATTGTTTTAACTTGTAGTAATCAGTTTTACTGATGCGTTTTACCTGAATTGTTTTCCATGGGGTTCTTAATGGTTATTTTGTATTTTATTGCCGTTAGCCACCCAGGAGCACCATTTGGCGGGAAGGCGGGATAAAAATGTAAGAAATACATCCTGTAGTGGCAGTTCAAGGAGCAAAAGGCCACATCAGGTGGAAGAGTGGCCTACTTCTCACACTTCTGCCTCTCAGTCAAAAAAGCCCAGGCCCTTCAACCCAGCAAGAGCACCTGGCAACAGCCACCAAGAACATCTCTCTGGGTGCCCCTTATTCCGCACACAGATGGAAACTCTAGACCAGGGCTCTCCGACCTTGGGTCCCCAGATGTTTCTGGACTACAGCTCCCAGAATCCCTTGCCATTAGCCATGCTGGGAGCTGTGGGCCAGCAACATCTGGGGACCCAAGGCCGGAGACCCCTGTTCTAGAAAGTGCCCTTCCTCAAAAGGTTCAATTTGGGGGTCCACGTTGCCCCGTTCAAAGCAGCTACGTTGCATCTTTTATTACCTGGGATCACGACTGCGTTGATGCGCTCCTAACCAAGTTCGCAGATGGGACATTTAACTTCTCCAAAGTCGTGGAGATTTCCAGCTCCTGTTTGGACCTGGACCGAGCTACCAAGGGGAGTCTGTTACTGTGCTCCGTCAAAGCAAGTTGGCTCGTGTTCAAACGTATCTCCAGGTAGAGGTCAGGAGGAGGGGGGAGGCGGTGAGAGAGAGAGAGCGCGGAGAGGTGCTGCGTTATTGAAACTACTTCAAAAAGTTTAAGTGCTCTGCCCTTCAGGTACACCAGTTTCACAGGATCTGTGGGCAGGGAGGTGTTTTTAATTTCTCTCAAAGTGTTATCTTGGATAGCTTCCAGGGCCTAATCAATCACCAATGTCCTAGAGTTGGGAGGGTCCTCCAAGTATTTAGAACAGGTTTTTCAAATGAAGGTTTTTTCAAAGGCACGTATCCTATTATAGAAAGAGACAAAAGGAACAGGGAGAACTTTTAGCCCCCCGATGATGCAGGAAAAAGAAGGGGAGGGGGAATACAGGTAGGAACCCAGACATAGCTTCCATTTAAAATACTATTCCTTCTCCCGCCACCCACCCCTGGTTTTCATTCCACACTATAGGGATGCTTCCATGCTCTGGTCCTGGATTGGATCCAGATTAATGCTGGATCAACTGCACTGACGGACGTGGACTTCCCTGCCGCTTCCTTCCCACGGCAGCCCCTCCAGCCCTCTGGAAGTGCTACACAGAGAGCCAGGAGACCTCCTGAATGGGGTGAGCTGTGGTGTGTGGGTGGGAGGGAGGGAGGTTTTTTTTTTCCAAAATCAGGCCGAGGAACCTTCCTTGAGTGGAGGAGCCCTTCTTCTTGCAGAAGGCAGATCTTAGATCCAACCCCTTGTGTTTACCCTGGAATTGCCACAGTGAAGGAACAGTGGCAATTTCAGGGTAAACACGAGCGGGTGGTTCCAGGATCCGTCCTCTTTTTAGAGGTCCAAAAATGCATGACGTTGTCATCAAATCGTTGTTCTCTTGCCTCTTCCCGATGTTCTTCCATTTCTTTGGGGAAGCAGCTCACAAAATTTGCCCTTTTCGGACAGAAGGGAACAGCGGCACAATTGCTGCAGTTGTGGACTGCCCAGTGGCGGTGTGCCAAAGGGGAAGAGGCACGACAAGAGGTCTCAATTTCCCCAAAATGCCGCTGTGCCCATCAAAACTGCAGCTCTTCCAGACCAAAAGATGGAAGCGCAGAGCCTCCTCCTCACTTTGACGCAACTGCACTACTACTGTCTTCTCTGCCAGCACCATTTCTGCGGCATCTTTTTGGTTGTTTCAATCAGTGTTTTAATTTGTACTGAAATCCTTTCCTGGACTACTCTTCTTTAAAAAAAATTAAAATATTTGCACAATAGCACGTAAGTGAAATTTGCATTTTGCACACTTTATTATTGTTGGAGGATATGGTTAAAAGGAGTCAGTCCTGAACTGATTAGGACAAAGCAGAGTTTCCTCCATAAGCGCAGCCTGCCTCATTGAAACTGGTTTCGCCACGTGAGTTGCTAAACCCTTGTCTCTTAAGGCTATTAAAAGGATTGGAATGTACACACAGGGTTTAAACCAGTGTTCTCCAACCTTGGGCTCCCCAGATGTTTTTGGCCTACAACTCCCAGCATGCCCCAGCCAGCTATGCTGGCTGGGGCATGCTGGGAGTTCTAGGCCAAAAACATCTGGGGAGCCCACGGCTGGAGAACACTGGTTTAAACTAATAAACATTTATCAGTTCTTACTTACAGATCACTCACATATATGCAGGATACATATAGACAGATTAGTTTCATCATAGAAGATCTCTGGCTGGAAGCCAGCTCTGACTTGCCTTCTCCATGTTGGGAGAGAGGAGGGAGCAGAGAACCACCAAACTAACTTCCACAAAGAAGCCGGAAGAAGATAGAGAGCAGCAGAGCTCTGGCCAGAGAGGCCGAAAGTAGGGAGGAGGAGAGGTTTCTTTCCTTAACCCATTCCTCCCACTCTAATCAGTGGTTACATCACTTTGGTGATTTTAAGCAGGCGACATTACAAATTTCCAACAATTATTTATTTTTTTATTTTTAAAAAGATAAACACGCTGCTAAAATGGGGTGCCCTGAAATACCCTCTCCTGTCCAAGTGACACTGTCACGTCCACTAGCGTGGACAGAACACCGCGAGATGTACGCGTGCAAAAAGCAGCACTACAAGCACAGAAGTGTGGAAAGTTAGCGCGGCAACTCATCAAGGTAGCGTACCGTAGGAGCGCACTGACTGGATATCGCTAAAAGCACCCACAGTACAGTACCACTTGGGAAAGTGCCCGTGTTGTGCCGTGGTGTCATGGTGGAGGTGGTGTGTCGGCACAGCAAAGCAAAGGATCCAGCTGTCACTGTTGGTGAGGCTTCCTGTCAATCCCCTCCATTTGCACTTTTGCATAAACATTACAAATTAGGAAAAGGAAAACCGCTGCATGCTGGTTATTACTTGGTTGGGAGACCCCTCCTCAAGTTTCCTGCATTGAGCAGGGGGTTGGACTCCATAGCCTTGTAGGCTCCTTCCAACTCTATGATCTATGAATCATAGAATCATAGAATCATAGAAAAGTAGAGTTGGAAGGGGCCTACAAGGCCATCGAGTCCAACCCCCTGCTCAATGCAGGAATCTAGGTCAAAGCATCTCTGACAGATGTCTGTCCAGCTGCACCTTGAATGCCTCCAGAGTGGGAGAGCCCACCACCTCCCTAGGTAATTGGTTCCATTGTCTTATTGCTCTGACAGTCAGGACATTTTTCCAGATGTTTAGGTGGAATCTGGGTTCCTGTAACTTGAGCCCATTTTTCCGTGTCCTGCAAACTGGGATGAACGAGAAGAGATCCTGGCCCTCCTCTGTGTGACATCCCTTCAAGTACTGGAAGAGTGCGATCATATCTCCCCTCAGTCTCCTCTTCTGAAGGCTAAACATGCCCAGTTCTTTCAGTCTCTCCTCATAGGGCCTTGTTTCCAGTCCCTTTATCATCCTTGTTGCCCTCCTCTGAACCCTCTCCAGTTTGTCTGTGTCCTTCTTAAAGTGAGGTGCCCAGAACTGGACGCAATCTATCTATGAAATCTATGAATCAACCCCAGTGCTCATAGTGAGCTGTTCCAAAAGTCTTCCTCATTGCAATGGGGGGTGTGGACCCTCATAAGCAGAGGGGAACACAGATGCAGGGCAGATCCACCACAGCTACTGAAAGGAATGTAGCAGCCCTCACAGGAAAAGTAGCTTCCTTCCTGAAAGTAACTCTAAAAGAGAGCCAGAGTGGTGGAGTGAAAGCCGGTGTGGCGTGCAGTGGTGGGAGTGTCGGACTGGGCCTCGGGAGATCCTGGGTTCTAGTCCCTGCTCAGCCATGAAGCTCACTGGGTGACTTTGGGCCAGTCACTGACTCTCAGCCTGACCTACCTCACAGGGTTGTTGTTATGAGGATAAAATGGAAAGGAGGAGGACTACGTGAGCTGCCTTGGGTTCCTTGCGAGAGGAAAAAGGGCTGGATGTAAACGTGATGATAATAATAAATCATAAAACAGGGAGGGGGAACATGTGGCTCTCCTGATGTGGTTGGATTGCAACTCCCACCATTGGCTATACTGGCTGGGGCTGATGGGAACTGCAGTCGAACGCCATCTGGAGAGCCACATATTCCCCCTCCCTGCTCCAATAGGCCCTTTATTTATTAATGATTTATACAATATAATATTTCATACAAGGCACATCTATACAGCGTCGTGGGAAGGGAAGACAGGGTCCCTGCCCCCAAGGAGCTTACAATCTGAAATTTGGCAGTGGGGAGAGAACAGAGGGATGGCAGAGGCAAGGTTCACAGCAAGTGTTCAACGGCAGCAAATGCAGTTGTGTGTACTTAGACTTTGTTGCAAGCTGGGATATAACTGTTTGCCTGCATCCATGTGTGGATATCGGCAATGCAGTTTGCACGTGCACATGAGTCCACTTTTTAAGTCAGAGAGACATTCAGAGAGGCAAATTTGGATGCAAATTTCCAACCTTTGTACACTTTTTCTACCACCTGTGATCAGGTGCGCTCTACCTGAAACACATTGTTGTCTTTCATCCATCATAATCACAGTATAATCTCTAGGGCAGTGTTCTCCAACTTTGGGTCCCCAGATGTTTTTGGCCTACAACTCCCAGCATGCCCCAGCCAGCATTAGGATGTTAATGTTAAAACCAAAAAACCACACAAAGAACTGGTTGTGTTCATGTGTTTGCGTGGACTTTTCCTGTCCTGCACTAACCGGAGAGGAGTGTGGTGTCCTTTACAGAGGTCAAAGCTTTATTGGTCTTAATACAGGTAATGCAAATCAGCTGGAGTGGTTGCGATGTTATCAAAGATTGAAACATGCAAAACCATTTTCGAGTCACCCTATGAAATGATTTCAACACCCTAAGAATGATTTACAGAGTGCTAGCCGCGTTAGTCTGCTGCGGCAAAAAGCAACGAGTCTCGTTGGCGTGGCACTGTAACATCCATTTATTCTGGCATAAGCTTTTGTGGCCCAAAGTTGACTCCATCAGATGCTTCCGGGGTGTGTTTGTGTGTGGATTGTAAACAGCGAGGTCAGAGAAAATTGAAATGCAGAATTTTTTTTTACCAGCGGTGGTGTGACTGGGTTTGCACGACACGACAACCCATCATGGGTTGCTACCCACAATAGTTTGTCATGTCGTGCAAACCTAGACTGATTCCCGGGGGGATGGCTTATTTGAGGGCACCCCACTTTTGCAAGCTTATTTGAGTGGCACTTGTGGGCAACCGGCACTGGTCTCCCCCCTGCTGTGATCGCAAGCCATTTAGGGCTCACTGCAGCTTTTATTTTTCACTTTACCCTTTGGTTCCATTTGACGGCTGTCACCAAAAAAATTGTTTTGCCCATTGATAGTCTACCACAAAATGTAGGGGGAAAGTCGGACTATAAAGCACATAGTCTTCAATGTCTCTATACTAATGCCCAGAGTATGGGCAATAAACAAGACGAACTTGAACTCTTGATACACGAGGGCAAGTACGACTTGATAGGGATAACTGAAACCTGGTGGGATGACTCCCATGACTGGAATACAGCAATTGAAGGGTATAACTTGTTCAAAAGGAACAGAAGCAACAGAAAGGGAGGTGGAGTTGCACTGTATGTTAAAAATACGTATCTCTGCACAGAGATACAGGAAGAGGAGCTTGGCAGCCCCATTGAGAGCATCTGGGTTAAAATAAAGGGGGCAAAGAATAAAGCGAACATGGCGGTTGGAGTCTACTACCGACCACCCAATCAAGGAGAAGACGAGGATGGAACTTTTGAAAAGCAAATTGCCAGTGTTTCAAGGAGGCACGATGTGGTAGTAATGGGAGACTTCAATTTCCCTGATATCTGTTGGGAGACTTATTCAGCCAAACATGGCCCCTCCAAGAAATTCCTGAGCTGTGCTGCTGATAACTTCCTCCTACAGAAAGTGGAGGAAGGAACTAGAGGATCGGCTATCCTTGACCTGATTCTAACCAACAGAGACGAGTTAGTGGATAAAGTGGCAGTTTCGGGAACTCTGGGGGAAAGTGACCATGTTATACTCGAGTTCTTGATTCTAACAGAAGCAAAAGCTGAGTGTAGCCAAACACGTACCCTGGATTTTAGGAAAGCCAATTTTAACAAACTCAGAACAATGATTAGTAAGATCCCATGGCAAGTGACTCTCACGAGAAAGGGAGCCCAGGAGGGGTGGGAGTTTTTAAAAAAGGAAATTTTAAAGGCACAATTGCAAACAATTCCCAAAAGGAAAAAAGGCAGAGGGCAACAGAAGAAGCCAATGTGGCTTCACAATAAACTCAAAGATGACCTGAAAACAAAAAAGGACACGTATAGGAAGTGGAAGGAAGGACAGGCTACAGGGGAAGAGTACAGGCAGGTAGCACAGAACTGCAGGAATAGTGTCAGGAAGGCTAAAGCTGAGAATGAGCTAAGGTTAGCGAGGAATGCTAAAAGCAACAAAAAAGCTTTCTTCAGATACATGTACAGTAAAAGACAGAAGAAACAACTGGTGGTTCAACTACGCAATGAGGATGGCAAATTGATAACAGAAGACAAAGAAAAGGCAGAAGTGTTCAATTCCTACTTCGGCTCGGTCTTCTCCCAAAAGAGGGTCTATGACCCCCCTGGCAAACCTGAAGTACAGACTGAAGGGGCAGAATTGCAGCTTGAGATTGATAGGCAAATGGTCAAGGAGCACCTGATTACTCTGAACGAGTTTAAATCTCCAGGGCCTGATGAGCTGCATCCTAGAGTAATAAAGGAACTGGCAGAAGAACTCTCAGAACCACTATCTATTATCTTTGAGAAATCATGGAGGACAGGTGAAGTGCCAGACGACTGGAGGAGGGCAAATGTTGTTCCCATCTTCAAAAAGGGCAAGAAGGAGGAACCTGGGAACTATAGGCCAGTCAGTCTGACATCAATCCCCGGGAAGATTTTTGAGCAGATTATAAAGAAGTCAGTCTGCAAGCACCTTGAAAACAATGCAGTGATTACTAGAAGCCAGCATGGATTTGTCAAGAACAAATCCTGTCAGACTAATCTGATCTCATTTTTTGATCGGGTAACCTGCCTTGTGGACTGTGGGAATGCTGTGGACATTATATACCTGGACTTCAGCAAAGCTTTCGACAAAGTGCCTCATGATATCCTGATTAGTAAGCTAGCTAAGAGTGGGCTAGATGGAACAACTATCAGGTGGATCCACAATTGGCTAAAGAATCGGACTCAAAGAGTGCTTATCAATGGTTCCTTCTCAAACTGGGGAGAGGTAACGAGCGGGGTACCACAGGGCTCGGTCCTGGGCCCGGTGCTCTTCAACATTTTTATTAATGACTTGGATGAGGAGGTACAGGGAATGCTTATCAAATTTGCAGATGACACAAAGTTGGGTGGAACAGCTAATACTCTGGAAGACAGAAACAAAATTCAAAGTGACCTCGATAGGCTGGAGCGCTGGGCCGAAAACAACAGAATGAAATTTAACAGGGATAAATGCCAAGTGCTGCACCTAGGGAGAGGAAACCAAATGCAGAGTTACAGAATGGGGGACACTTGGCTCAACAATACTACAAGTGAGAAGGATCTTGGAATTGTGGTAGATCACAAACTGAATATGAGCCAGCAATGCGACGTGGCTGCAAAGAAGGCAAATGCAATTTTGGGCTGTATTAATAGAAGTATAGCTTCCAAATCGCGGGAAGTGATAATTCCCCTTTACTCGGCACTGGTTAGGCCTCATCTTGAGTACTGCGTCCAGTTCTGGGCACCTCACTTTAAGAAGGACATAGACAAACTGGAGAGGGTTCAGAGGAGGGCAACAAGGATGATAAAGGGACTGGAAACAAGGCCCTATGAGGAGAGACTGAAAGAACTGGGCATGTTTAGCCTTCAGAAGAGGAGACTGAGGGGAGATATGATCGCACTCTTCCAGTATTTGAAGGGATGTCACACAGAGGAGGGCAAAGATCTCTTCTCCTTCACCCCAGTTTGCAGGACACGGAATAATGGGCTCAAGTTACAGGAACCTAGATTTCACCTAAACATCAGGAAAAATTTCCTGACTGTCAGAGCAATAAGACAATGGAATCAACTACCTAGGGAGGTGGTGGGCTCTCCCAGTCTGGAGGCATTCAAGGTGCAGCTGGACAGACATCTGTCAGAGATGCTTTGACCTGGATTCCTGCATTGAGCAGGGGGTTGGACTCGATGGCCTTGTAGGCCCCTTCCAACTCTACTTTTCTATGATTCTATGATTCTATGAAACTCTACATGTATAATATAGACTCTACATACCTCTATAGTTTCCTTGCAAAACATTTTAAAACCCTTTTTAAATCTTAAAAATGGAGCTTTACTTTTGACAGCTGCCAAAATTAACTACGGTACTTCCATAAATGGGGTGGCTCGCACTTTTGCATGTTCCCAAGGTGGTAGAATCTCGGGGACAAGTGCGAGCCACCCTGGGAACATGCAAAAGCGCGAGCCACCCCATTTATGGAAGTAGTTAATTTTGGCAGCTATAAACAAAAAAAAAACAAAACAAAAGAAAACACAAGGATCTTGCCACGAAGGGTGTGAATAAGGTGCCACCCCACTTTTGCAAGCTAAAATCACTCGCACCTTTGGTTTCATTTGATTCATTTGATTTGGTTTCATTTCATTTCATTTGACAGCTGTCAAATGGAACCAAAGGGGAAAATAAACTTGCCTATAGCCTCTGTGGGGCAATGCCCAGGGTGGCTATCTGCTAGACTTTGCCAGCAGGCACCCCCCCCCCACCAGCACACATTGCCTACCCATGGCTCCCCATTCCTGCACTCACACAACTACAGATGTCCACAGCTGCACAATCGCAGGTTAATGTTTTTTTTTTTAATGTGCAAAATATTTGCAAAAATTGGGGAGGGGCAAATTTTTAAAATGTTTGGCAACCACGTGCCATTGGGGCACTTTGAAGGGACTGCCCATAGCTGTCAAAATGGGGATCATGAAAGCCAGCTTGAAATCTGGCTTTCGCAATCTCTGGGGGGGGGGGGGGAAAGCGTAACATGGGGGGAAAAAAACTGCAGTGAGCCCAAAATGGCTTGCAGCCAGGAGGGGTGAGACAACTTGGTCCTCCTGCAGTGTCCCCTGGGATACCTGTGGGAGGACCGAGAAGGGGGGAAGAGAAGAGAAGAGAAGGGCCAACAACTCATGGTGAGCCCGATCGTCTGTCCGGCGCACCATGGGTTGTTCGCACAACAACCCACCCACCCACTGTGGCTTATTGCCAGGCTGTGTTGTCATCACGTGCAAATGTGTCCATTGATAATTGCCTTAACAGTGGCCATTCGCAAAATGTTGCTGAGTGATAACGCAGACATCCTTGCATTGGTGAGCTGATTAACATATGTAGGAAACAGAGCTGAATCGCTTGATGAATTGTTTGTGGTTCAGCGATTTTGCATTGCAAACTGTCTTTGCAGTTCCGTTGTTCCGCTCAGAGCAATTTACGGGAGTTCACCAAGAAGTACAGTCATGCCTTGGATTGAGAGCATAATTCGTTCCCGAAGCGTGCTTGTAATCCAATACACTCTTATATCAAAATGAAATCCCCCCAAAAAAAAATTGTACAGAGATTTTTAATTTAAGCCGTACTACAGTACTTGTATTGCAAGACGTTGCTTGTATATCAAGTAATAAATAAATAAATAAATAAATAAATATTTAAAAATTTGCTTGTCTTGCAAAACACTCTCAAACCAAGTTACTTGCAATCCAAGGTATTACTGTACTCAACTAATCTGCAATAATATACCGTAGCAGCTACAGATTGAGTCAGGCTACTGGTCTAACAAGTCCAGAGCTGTCAGGCTGGTTAGTGGTGACTTTTTAGGCTCATTCCTAGCTCACAATCCCACGAAAACTTATGTCATTAAAAAAAATAAGTTAGGGAGCAATCCTATGCAAGTTTAGACGAAAAAAAGGCCTACAACTCCCAGCATGTCTGGCTGGGCATGCTGGGAGTTGTAGGCCTTTTTTCTGTCTAAACTTGCATAGGATTGCACCTTTCGTCTTTAATGTGCTACAAGACTCCTGGCTGTTTTTGCTACAAAACAGAATAACAGAGCTACCCTCCCGGAAGTTACCGTATTTTTCGCTCCATAAGACACACCGGACCATAAGACGCACTTACCATATGGTACCAAAAAAAAAAATATTTTTTTTTAATCAGCTGTTCCGTGGGGAATCAGCTGAGAGGCGCCCTGCCCAGGAGGCCTCCGCTCTTCCGGACCAACAGAGGAAAGTAAAATAAAATTAAAATAATAATAAAATAATAATAATAATAATAATAATAATAATAATTATTATTATTATTATTATTATTATTTTTTAAAAATAATAATAATAATAATAATTTTTTTTTAAAAAAATCAGCTGTTCCACGGGAATCAGCTGTTTGGCGGGGGCTTCCCCCGACCTGCCCAGGAGTCCTCCGTTCTGGACCAGCAGAGGAAAGTTAAAAAAAAAATAAATTAAAAAAAAATTTTTTTTTTACTGTATTCACTCCATAGGACGCACAGACATTTCCACCTAGTTTTGGGGGGGGGGGGAGTGCGTCTTATGGAGCGAAAAATACGGTATTTCCTACCTCTGTTGGAGAACTTTTTGACTGGAGATGCTCCCGTGAGTTGCTTGCAACCTTCTGCATGCAAAACAGGTGCTCTGCTACAGAGCTATAAGCACCTTCCCTAAGGGATTCTTCACACAGCATGTTGTTGTTGTTGTTGTTGTTAAGTGTCTACCAAAGATGTTTTCAGCGCACACCTAAAAACCGAATGTGTGAAACCAACAAACCCCTAATTGCAGGATCCCACCTCAAGCCGGCACACCAAGGAGCCAGAAGGGGCTGCATGCAGCTCTCGGTCAAGTGTATACTGGTCAGCGAGCCTGCATAAGAAGAGCCCTGCCAGCAGCGGGGACTGGTTTCAGTGGGCCGGTGTAGAACACGATGGGTCAGTGGTAGAACACGTGCTTTGCAGTGGAAGCTGGTGGTTGTAGTAGCCTGGACTTTTGAGGAGCTATCCGTGGTTCTGAACCACAACCCCAAACTAGGTTCAGCACCACGGGTGGCTCCTGTGAAGTTCAGACTGAAACCCAGCGTGGATACACCAGGCCAGTGCTTCTCAATTATTTTCTGTCATGCCCCCCCTAGGAAGAAGAAAACATTTCGCGCCCCCCGCGCGACTGTAAATAGTATCATTTGTCTATAAAATTGTTATAAGTACACCTCTGCATAACACTGTATCCTTATTAACGTATAAGAGAATAAAAAAAAAAAAAGAAATGTGGATCAATTTACAACAAAGAATAGCTTTATTAACTGTAGCAGAAAAGATTTAAAGGAGCACAGGATTTAAAGGAACACAATATTTAAAAAAACTTTTAACTGAGGTCAAACGAGCCCCCCTTTACGGAGCCTCGCACCCCCCCTGGGGGGCCCGCCCCACTATTTGAGAAGCACTGCACCAGGCCAACGACACTGGAGCCACCAGCCACTGCTGGATCAGGCCAAAGGCATCTTGCAATCCAGTAATCCAAACACATTTGGGAGTAGGTCACAAAAAGGAGCGGTTGGATTCTCAACGAGAGTGGCCTCCTGTAAAGGATAGGATACATAGGACACAGCACAGCAAAATAAATAATGTCCTTGGAGGCTTCCCATTTTTTGAATTTTCTCCTCTTGTGGAGGTTATTCTGTACTCATATCAACCAAGAACGCTAAACTTTTGCATGAGATGTGTAGTTCAACAATGCAATCATCTACGTAACTAATTACCTCATGTTTTGGAGAAAATAATGACTTGTAGAATGTTTGTTCTGATGAAGATAGTGGAACAAGCTACTAACCGGTACTCTTGTCAAGTCAATTATTTTCCTCTAGTTTTCTGGTACATTGCATTCACGTATATACCGTACTTCCAGAATCCAGAAATTTATTGAATAAGTCCACAGACCATTTCACACACCATAATCACAATCATGTCAAGTTAAAAAGAAACAATGCATGGGAAACCTTAAAAGACAATGGTTAAAAATGTCATCATCAGGCGATCACTCGTGACCGAGTAAGATTGTCTTCCGGGATAAAAGGAGGAAAATTCTAAAGAAGATTGTGTAGACTCTGGTGATGGGTCCGTAAGTGACTGTGGAGGCCAATTCTAGATCCACACAGCTTCCCACAGTGAGGACACCGGTTACCAGATAGAAGATGGTCCTGTAAAGGATTCGTTTGACGTGCTTTTCGCTTAGCACGTTTCTCCCTTTCACCTTGCACTCGGGCTTCTTCAAAGTATGAGATAAAAAATACATATACATTCTCGTATATGGTATTTCATTTTTGTATTCACCAGATTTATATTTTTTTATTTGTATATTTCTGGAAGTTGTGAATTAGCATTCTTATTTCTGTATAAAGATTTTCATTGTTCAACCCTATAAACAGGAGACGAAGGCAATGGCCTCTTCACGCTCTTGCCCCAAGAGCATGCCTGCCTCCGATCCTGGAGCTAGCATATAGCCAGTAGCCATGGATGGCTTGACCCTACATGAATTTGTCTATTCTCCTTTTAAAACCATCTACGCTGGTGGCTGTCACGACACCTGTGAAGAAGTATACAGGCCTGTGGCTTACGCTGGCTCAGCTTGTCTGAGCGTGGAAAGCTAAGCAGGGTCAGGCCTGGTGATTACTTGGATGGGAGACCCCTCCTCTAGTTTCCTGCATTGAGCAGGGGGTTGGACGCGATGGCCATGTAGGCCCCTTCCAACTCTATGATCTATGAAATCTATAAGTACTTAGTTTCATCTGTCCTGAATCTCCTGCCATTCTGCTTCATTGGATGGTCCTAGTATTGCGAGAGGGGGAGAAAAAAAATGTCTCCCTATCCACTTTCTTCACACCTTGCCTCATTTTATACACCTCCGTCATGTCTCCCCGACTCGCCCTTTTTCTAAACTAAAAAGCCCCAAATGTTGTAACCTCTCCACTCCAAGGGGAGTGGCTCCAGCCACTTGACTGAGCATGTTGGCTGCCCTGTTCTGCACCTTTCCTGGCTCTACAATATCCCTTCTGAGGTGTGATGATCAGAACTGTACAGCAGGAGTGGGCAGCAGGCAGGCTCTGCTGCCCCCCCCAATTAAACCCCCCCCCCAAAGTCATCCATAGTGGCTACGGAGAGCAAAAAGAGTCAACTTTAGCTTGTTTGGAAGTTACGTTTGGCTCTTTTGGTGCTCTGTTGCCACTCCATAGCTCCAAAGGGGTTAAATTTAGCTTGGAAACCAGCTAATTTTAGCCTTTATAGCACTCTAAGAACATAAGAAGAGCCCTGCTGGATCAGACCAAGAGTCCATCTAGTCCAGCATTCTGTTCACACAGTGGCCAACCAGCTTCCCACGGGATCCCCACAAGCAGGACAGGAGTGCAACAGCACCCTCCCTCTCGTGTTCCCCATCATCATCATCAGGCGATCACTCGTGACCGAGTAAGATTGTCTTCCGGGATAAAAGGAGGAAATTCTAAAGAAGATTGTGTAGACTCTAGCGATGGGTCCGTAAGTGACTGTGGAGGCCAATTCTAGATCCACACAGTTTCCCACAGTGAGGACACAGGTTACCAGATAGAAGATGGTCCTGTAGAGGATTCATTTGACGTGCTTTTCGCTTAGCACGTTTCTCCCTTTCACCTTGCACTCGGGCTTCTTCAAAGTCCATGGAACCTTTGTGAAAGGCCAACCTCCATTTAGATCGTTCATGGGCCAGAGCTTCCCAGTTTTCGATGTTTATATTGCATTTTTTTTAGATTAGCCTTATGAACATCTTTAAACCTCTTATATTGACCACCGATATTCCGCTTTCCATCCTTGAGTTGGGAGTAAAGTAACTGCTTTGGGAGACGGCAGTCAGGCATTCGAACAACATGACCTCTCTGATGAGCTTCCGTCGCTCATTAAAAACCTGGTTGTTCAGGCGGGAATATGGGGTGGGTTAAGATTTTAAAATTTTTATATTGTTTTAATGTATTTTATTGTATTTATGTATTTTATTGTGTGTACATCGCCCAGGGTGGCCGGTTGCCGGCCAGATGGGCGATAAATAAATATTAATAATAAATAAATAATAAATAAAATGACCGGTCCACTGAAGTTGGCGTTGAAGGATCATTTTTTCAATGCTAGTAGTCTTTGCTTCTTCCAGTACACTGACATTTGTTCGCCTATCTTCCCAAGTAATTTGCAGGATTTTCCCAGCAACCAGTGTGCATAGGCATACTGCCTCTGATACTGGAGGAAGCACATAGCCACTCAGGACTAGTGGCCACCAATGGCCTTCTCCTCCCCTTTTCAAGCTGTCCAAATTGGTGGCCCATCACTGCATCTTATGGAAGCAAATTCCACAGTTTAACTATGCGCTTTTATCTGTCCTGTATCTCCCACCAATCAGCTTCATGGCATGGCCCCTTTGGGTTCTAGTATTAGGAGAGAGGGAGAAAAATGTCTCCCTGAGCACCTTCCCCCACACCGTGCATAATTTTATACACTTCTATCATGTCTCCCCTTACTCACAGCTTTTTTTTCTCAGGGAAACAATATCGGCTGCTGTGACCTTTCCTCCTAGGGGAGTCGCTCCAGCCCCTGGATCATTTTAGCTGCCCTTCTCTGCATTTTTTTCTAGCTCTGCAATGTCCTTTTTTAGTTGCCGTGACCAGAACTATACACAGTATCTGGGCAGTGCGATCTTGGAAGTTTTATTTTCGATTCCTTTCTTAACTATGCCTAACATGGAGTTTCCCTTCTTCACAGCAGCTGCACACTGGCTCGACATTTTCATCCAGCTGTCCACCACAACCCCAAGATCTCTTTCTTGGTCAGTCACCGCCAGGCATAGAAACTTAAAAGTCAAGAATTGTATATATAAAAAATAACCATAAAATATAGTAAAATAGATTAAATTTTATAATGTAATATAAAAATTTCCAGCATTGCCTCAGGAGCTTGGTAGATGAAACCAACCTTGAATTGGAGAGATACAGAGCATTAGCTTGTATATTGACTTAAGTGAAAACTACAGGGCCACTGAAGAAGGCCTTTGGGCCGAAACGCGTTTGGCTTCTACACACAAGTAAAGAAAGCTTACATGCTGTGAGGACATTTCTCTGGAAGCACCAAACAAAAAAAACTTTGGCACTAATAATACTTCATCTAGAGAGAGAGGTCCTCAAGTCTGAAAGGACATTATCATCATCTTCAGCCCTTAAGACGTTGTATTTTACAGGTCTAATTGTTTCTGTCTTATACATGTTTTATATATATAATTTTTTAAAAAACATTTCTGGAAATTTTTATATTACATTATAAAATTTAATCTATTTTACTATATTTTATGGTTATTTTTTATATATACAATTCTTGACTTTTAAGTTTCTATGCTTTGTGTTTGTCAGGATTTTAAACATAGTCCCTTGTTGTATGTTTCTGCAGTCACCGCCAGGCGCCAGCTCAGATCCCATCAGATTATAGTTGAAGTTGGGATTTCTCACCCCAATGTGCATCATTTTACACTTGCTTACATTGAGCCGCATTTGCCATTTTGAAGCTCATTCTCCCAGTGTGGAGAGATCCTTTTGGAGCTCTTCACTCTGTAGCACTATGAAGTGATTTCTCTTTAAAAAAAAAAACTGGGGGGAGGGCACCCCACAGACGGTGCAGTGCCCCATGGAGTGCAACCTATGGGGGAGGTCTGGATGGGGGGAATGGACCCCAGACAACCCGCAATAGCCCACCCTGTGTACACAGTATTCCAAGTGTGGTCACACCATGGATCTGTACTTTGGCAATTTACTTTTGTTCCCTTTTCAAATTATCCCTAGCATGGAATTCCAACATTTTCATTGAGCTGTTCACCATGACTCCAAGGCGTCATATTCCTGGTCTGTCCCTGCCAGCTCAGATCCCATCAGCACGTATGCATGAAAGTGGGACTTTTCACCCTACTTTTGTCACTTTACACTTCCTGAACCGGATTTGCCACTTTGATGCCCACCCCACCAGTTTGGAGGGATTGTTTTGGAGCTCTTCTTCGCAAGCCCCCTTTTTGTTCTGATCATCCTGAATAACCTAGCTTTAGCCACCTCACTGCCTGCCCCCAACTCCAGATCTCTTATGAAGAAGCTAGATACGGATCCTTGGGGGAAATCCTACTCACACACCCCTCCATTGTGAGAACTCTCCACTTATTTCTGCCCTCTGCTTCCTGTTCTGTCAGTAGTTACTTATCCCAAAGACATAAGCAGAGCAACCCCATGGCCCCTCTGACAACGTCTGGGGTCCAATAGGATGCTGTGGAGCTTCTCCCCCCCGGGACCCCAGGGATGGGGACTCGGACTCGAGGACTCGACTCGTGAGTCGGACTGAGTCCCCCCTCTGACTCGACTCGGACTCGAGTCCCAATATTTTTAATGGGACTCGAGACTCGACTCGGGACTCGAGACCAAGGACTCTTCAACATCCCTGGGCTGTGCCAGAAGGAGTGGAGAGGAGCGTGATTGCCGGCGAAGAGCGCATGGAAGCGAGGTGTGCCGCTGCTCGGCCACTATGGACGGCTACCAGGAGTGCAGCCCCAACAGTGTGTCAAGATTTATTTTGATTGCTGTGTTGCGTACTTGGGAGAGGCAGAAGAAGGACCTGAGATTACTCTGTGTGGCTGCTCTGAGTGTGTTTCTGGTTCCAGCAAGTTCATCACCAGTGGAGCGGGTGTTCAGTGAGGGTGGAATTGTGAAGAGATCTCACCGTTCCAGAATGGGGGCCAAACATTTAGAAAAAATCATGTTCCTCAAATGCAACATGGATAAGTTCTAGGAAGTACAGCAAGTTTATTTTTTAAAAACATTTTTCTAAAATGCAACCTTTCAGACATTTTGGGTTTGGCTGCCTCTGCCTGCCTGTCTGGGGTTCCCTGCCTCCTCCTCTGCCTGCCTGGTCTCTTCCTGACCAGTTCAACAGTTGAATTGTCCAAGACAAAGGCCTCTGCCTGCCTGCTTTGGGGTTCCCTGCCTCCTCTGCCTGCCTGGTTATTTTGGGTTTGTCTGCCTGGTCTGTTCTTGCCAAAATCAGTTGCAGAGTTTTGAAATAAAAAGGCACACTTGGGCCTAGAATTTATTTAAACTACACATCTGAAGTAGCCTTATTTTGTTGGGAAAAACCCCCATTGATTTTAATAGGGACTCGTGGAGTCAGCTTTGGGAGTGACTCGTGACTCGTGACTCGTGAGTCCACCATTTTGGACCAAGGACTCGGACTCGGACTCGAGACTCGGGTCTAAAGACTCGTGACTCGACTCGTGACTCGAGACCAAGGACTCTTCAACATCCCTGGAAAAGAGCCTGCCCATAGGATTGTGCCCTTACTTTTTGAACAGGCCCCGAGTTACAGATCCTGCAGATCACACATCGCTCCCTTTTGTGGGATTTGTCACCAGAAGGGGGCAAAGGTGTCCATGAGGTACCATCCTCTGGGACAGAGGAGTGAAGGCAGCTGGATCACTTTCTTCCCTTGCCGGCGTGGCTGGATTGAAGGCGCGTGAGTGATAGCAGAGCTCCGCGTGTGCTGGATGGGAGAATTAAAATCCTGTCTGTGCATAGAGGCCCATTATTCTACACACAGATCTCCAGATCTCATCCCCCTCTGCGCAGCGTTCCAGCGGGTGGTTTGCAGCTGCCAGCCAGCTTGCTTGTAATCCGACTCCAGCTTGTAGCTTCCCCGGTTTGCAGATTAATCCAAGTAGCAAGGAAACACTCTGTAACTCTATTTCTACCTGTTTATTTAATTAGCAAATAATATTCTACAGAGTATACATTTCCTAGTCACAGTCCATGTGCAGAGTACAATGCATAGCAAGCATTAGTTCCAGTGGAGTAGGCTTGAGCTTCACTCCACCTCAGCAAAGACGTTACATTGTTGCAAAGTCCAGCAAGCAATAGTCAGAAGAGAGAAAGAATAGAGAAAGCAGTCCTGCTCTTCTCTAAAATGGCTTCAGACAGAAAAACAAGTTAGCACGTCATTCAGAACATACAAACCATGTGACTAGCTCATAATGATCCTAGGATCTAGCTTTCCCATGAGAAAAAACACGGGAAAGTAGAAAGACACAACATACTTGTTTACCGCCATTCTGTTCCTCTCCAAGTGTAAACAATGTGCTGCAGCTGGTGATTGTGATACACATCACAACATGGATATGACAGAGAACAGCCGGGCTCCTGCACCTTTCATAGCTGTGCATGACAAGTTACACACCTGCTGAAGTTCTTGCTTCTCCACAGCAATTAAAGGTGCAGGAGTCCCTCTATCCTCTTCTGCGTCTGACCACCCCCTGGCTTGTTACCATGTAGAATTCAGCAAATGCAGAGAGAGAGAGAGAGAGAGAGAGAGAGAGAGAGAGCTATTATTGGATATTCCATGCACAACAGATGGTTTTGCCTTTGCTGAATCCTAAGCAGAAATTGCTACGCCAGCAAGAAAAATAATTTCCCATTTTTCATTGTCCTTGGGCTTCCCGGTGCTTCTCCAGAGAAGAGATCAGAGCCTCCCAGGGGAGGAGAGAGAACTCTCTCAGCTACAGAAACAGCAAGGAGAGGAGTGCGGGGCGGGCGGGCGGGCAGGGGGGGGGAATACAAAGGTATTTCTGAGATGCGAAGCGTCAGATTAACTTGTCATCCGTGCACAGTTGACAGCACTGAGCGGCTGCAGGGGCAGCGCCTTTCTGAAGTGGAAGATCGAGTGCAAGGAAGATGGGCTGGGGAAGGGGGGGATGTCTGGAGCAAGTCCAAAATGCGTGAAGGCTGGTCGGGAGGGGAACGGATTTTGGCTCAAAATGTGAGCTGCGGGGGGGGGGGGGAATGATCCAGAGAGGCTTGGCGTGCTTGGAAGGGAAACAAGAGAGCTGTGCTCCCCGTAGCTGACCAAGAGCACACGTGCTATTGAACCCTTTAGGCCAGGGCTCTCCAAGCTGGGGGCAGGAACGGTGCAGGGCTGTTTGGCGCCCTAGGCCAAATTATATTTAGCGCCCCCCCTCTCGTGCCGTGGGGGGGGGGCTCCGGAGCAAAGCAGCCCTGCTTTGCAAACCCCCCCCCCTGCGCCGCCGCCACCTACCTTCCCCCTGCCCCCGCTGCTGGCTGCTGCTGCTGCCGCCGCCGCCGCCTCCTCCGACGCGACGGGACCCCCACGCTTTTTTTTTTGCCGGGGAAACCAGGGCAACAGGGCTGTTTAAGCCCTGTTGCCCTGGTTCCTCCCGCCAAAACAACGCCGGTGGGGCTCCGGAAACGACGGGAAGGTAGGTAGGTGGTTGGCGGGCGGGCGGACGCGTGCGCGCGGGGGGGGGAGTTGCAGTGGCGGCGGTGGCGGCAGCGGCCGGCAAAGCGGGTGGGGAGGCGCAGCGGAGGCGGCAGGCAGGGCAGGAGCACACCAGAGGCAAGGAAGGGGCGCAGAAACTCTGCGCCCTCTTCCGCCACGCGCCCTAGGCAGCCGCCTGGGTCTGCCTAGCGGTAGCGCCGGCCCTGGCTGGGGGTCCCCCCGATGTTGCTGGCCTACAGCTCCCAGCATACCCAGCCAGCGTGGCGAATGGCAAGGGATTCCGGGAGCTGTAGTCCAGCGACATCGGGGGGACCCCAGGTTGGAGAGCCCTGCTTTAGGTTCAGGAGAAGCCAGCGCACCTGCGAGTCCATTGCCGCCTGCACACAGGCAAGTAGTCCGGGCCAGCACGAGCCAAGGACACAACTGGCCTGTGCATGCAGGCCGCTGTAGGGCTTTCAACAGGTGCGGCGCAAGAGGTCCTGCCCCGCACAGATAGGATTCTTCCCCGCTCCTCATGCTGGGCACCGGCCGAGGGCCAAACCCCACTGACAAGAGCCCCCTGGAGCTGCTGCCCCTCTTCACCATTGCAACCTGCTTGTTCACCTGCCTCTCGCTCTGGCCCGGAGAACGGTGGTGGTGAGGAGGGAGGAGGAGGAGCAGGAGACGCCGCGGCCTCCTGGCTCCCTGCCTGGCAAGCGAGCGAGTGGTAGCAATGAGGAGGAAGAGGAGGAGGAGGAGGAGGAGCAAGAGCAGCTAGATAAGATAGACTCCCTGAGGGAGGAGGCCCATTGAGGGTGTCTTGCTCGAGGGCCCTCGGAGCTGGCACTGAGTGAGCACTGGCAGTGAAATAAGCTGGGCATCCTCCGTTGCCCGTGTGCTGTGGGGCGAGCGTGCATCTGCCAACTCACGGCCGCCTAGAGCAGGGCTCTCCAACCTTGGGTCACCAGATGTTGCTGGCCTACAGCTCCCAGCACACCCAGCCAGCGTGGCTAATGGCAAGGGATTCCGGGAGCTGTAGTACTCCAGCGACATCTGGGGACCCAAGTGGATGGAGAGCCCTGGCCTAGCGCAATCTCCCAGTCTTCAAGGTAATCTGCCTTCTTGCCTTGCTTCCTTCCGTTTTTTTGTACCAAACGAATCGACCGTTTGCATAAAGGAACCCGCCCGTCCTTTGCCAACACGACTCAGGTTTGGTGTGCTCAGGATTATTTGACTCCATCATCACTTGTATGCAAAGGCACCTTAATGGCCCCGAACGAAGAACAGGCTGCAGGGTTGTACGGGGGTGGGGGTGGTGAGCCCTCTGTGCTGTAGCAGCCTCCTCCTCGTCTCCCCGCAGCCTGCCACTTCAGCAGACATCACGGGGCCGCTCGCATGCCCCCCTTTTCTGTGCTCATGTGAGGTTGTGGCCACAGAACGCCTTTGCCTGAGCCATTTGTTTACAATAGGGGTGCCGAACCGCTTTCAGACCATCATGAGCCAGATCCCGTTTTGGAGAAGCTCCCGGGTGCCGCATTCCACTGGTGAGTGAGGCCAACGGCAAAAGGAGTGGGGTGTTGAATTTCAGGCCCGAGGACCAAATTAATTGGCTCACCTGAGAGCCCAGTCCAGCCTTCCCAGCGCCCGCCAATCGTTGGGTGTTTTCTTGGGCTTTCACACCTTTTCCCTCATTCTAAGACAGTGTTCTCCAACCTTGGGTCCCCAGAGATGTTTTTGGCCTACAATTCCCCGCACTGTCGGGCTCGTGATTCGGTCTCCGCGGCTTCGAGCCCTCGATCTCGACTCTCCCGATACCGAGATGAGAGGTCGAGGTCGCACTCCTACTACTCGGGATCGAGTTCTAGGAGCTACTACTCGAGGTCGAGACGTTCACCAAGACACAAGAGATCGGAACGCCATTATTACTACCGGCGTTCCGTTTCCCCGGATAGGCACCGTGGCCAAAAGCACTCTCCTTCGCCACTCCGAGATGCAGCTGTGTCTCGTGCCCCGGCCGAAGTTGTTGGAGGGCTGATTGCGTCGACATCGACGGCTCAACCACAAACTCTCGTAGGTCTACCGGTTGCGACTGCTGTTGCTGACCACTCCTCATCGGGATCGGCGTACCTGTCGGATTCCGACTCGGCGGCTTCCTCCTCCCACTCCACTTCGCCGGATACGCAGGTGGAGTCTAAAGATGCGGTCTCTCCGTCGGAGGACATGGGGAGTTTCGCGGAGCATGTCAGCCGGCTGGTGACTGCTCTGGGAGTCGAGGCGAAGTCATCGAAGGGGAAGGCCAAGGATGACATTTATGTTGTCCTTAGGACGACGCAGTTGAACCAGATGCTCCTTCCATTCTTGCTGACATTGTTGGAGACGGTGCAAGAAACCTGGAAGGCTCCGGCCTCAACTAAACCGACGGCAAACGCCTGGAGTCGATGTACAAAATCCAGGAGGAAGGAGCAAAATTTCTGTTTTCTCATCCGACCCCAAACTCGCTATGCTGGGAGTTGTAGGCCAAAAACATCTGGGGACCCAAGGTTGGAGAACACTGTTCTAAAAGGTTGAAATTCTTCTCAGAAGGCTTAGCCACTGGCAGGAAGAGCTTTAAGCTAAAATATGCAGCTTTTTTTTTTTTTTGGTAGTCTGGCCCCGCCCACCCCTGGAATGTGCACCCCCCCCCAGCACGTCTCTGAAACTGAATTCTGCCCTCGGGCCGAAAGTTGTTCGACACTTTGGCCTAAGCGTTCATCTCCCATTAACAATCAATGAAACATGAATTCATTCATTGTCTCATCGTTAATCATAGGATCATAAGCCACGGTCCAACAAGCAGGCAGTGCCAGAATGAGGCTTCCCCCGATGCCAGCTGTGGAATGGCTTGTGCGAACAGGTCTCTGTTTTCTATAGATGAGACCGAGAGCCAGTCGTGCAGGAGTTTGGCTGGATCACACTCACCGAAGTCAGAAAGACCGTCAACGGTTGTGCAGTCAACTTCCTACAAGTTTGGGATTCTTTTGACTTTATTTATTTTGAACCATTCAAGCAAGACAGATGTTAAGTTCTGACATGCCTTGGTTGTCTCTTAAAGAGGAAGAGAGAGAGAGAGATGTTCCCTCTGTATTTTAAACTTGGCCTATAGCCCATGCCTTTAATTAATGGAGACAAAATTAATTAAGGAGACAAACTCCACACTGCCATTCTGTGCAAACTCCACCATTTCCGATTCAGTCTCTTGCCAGATTAAAGGGCCAGCTCCAAAGGGACATCTGCATGCATCATCTGTTGCTCAAATTCCCCTACCTTTGTGGGAGTGAAAAGCGGGGGAGGGAAGAAACGACTGGGGACGGACGGACACCAAGCTTGTTTTAACTTGGCCATTTACTTGGCATAGTGTCACTATTGTCCTCTTGCAGTTAAATGCAAATCTTACCACGAAAGGGACCAGCGTCAGAAAGTACCCGGGCAACAGCTCTGGTGCGCAGCCAGCAAAGCAGACTTGAAACTTAGCCACAGGTGGAGCCTGCCTGCTTTTGGAAACTGCAGTTGCATGCATTGCATTCCCACGGAGATTCGGCTCTGTTGTCGAGCCATTTCCACACTCGTAATATTGATGCCGCCGAGGTCAGCAGCCATGGAGGGACTTGAATTGCAGACGTTCTGGATGCTGGGTTGAAGGTCCCCCTCCTTGAACCACTGAAGGCGATTCTTAGGAAGACCAGGGGCCTTCTTAGACTTTCCAGTGATTGGTGGTGCTCGGAACCCACCGTCTGGAAGAGCCCTTAGAGTAGCTTGATGGTCACTTTGATTTGTTCCACCCCTCCCTGCGTTGACTGGTCATAGAATCATAGAATCATAGAAAAGTAGAGTTGGAAGGGGCCTGCAAGGCCATCGAGTCCAACCCCCTGCTCAATGCAGGAATCCAGGTCAAAGCATCCCTGACAGATGATTGTCCAGTTGCACCTTGAATGCCTCCAGAGTGGGAGAGCCCACCACATCCCTAGGTAGTTGGTTCCATTGTCTTATTGCTCTGACAGTCAGGAAATTTTTCCTGATGTTTAGGTGGAATCTAGGTTCCCGTAACTTGAGCCCATTATTCAAGAATAATGATCGAGAAGAGATTCTCGCCCTGCCTTTTCCTGGGCCTTATACAATTTCCCCCTTCCAGCTTTTGTCAGTGCAGCAAAACATCCCGCTGTATAGCTCATAGACCTGAGGACCAAATTCCATTTTGGAGATGCTCAGGGGGGAGGGGCTGCATTCTGGTGGTGGGCGGGGCTGAAGTAAAAGGGGCCAAATTACCAGGAAATTTTGTCTGGAAGCTCTTATTCCCAGTAACTAAACCTCGGGAGAGGCATTTCAGCCTTTTAGAATGGGAAAGCAAAATCTGGGAAACCCCCAAATGACAGTCGGGTGGGGGAAATGGGGTGTGGTCCTCTGGGGATCCCCAGGTGGGCTGCATTTGGTCCGCGGGCTTGAGGTTCTGAACCCTTGTTTTTCATCGAAGGATCAGAGCCCTGTGATCCCACTCAATTAATTCCAGGGTAACTCTGCATCTTTCTACACTGTGCACAGCTGTGGGAGGTACCACCACACACAACCAGGCTGGCAGCAGACATTGTCAGAGGCATTTCCCCATGCAGGTCACACAGCCTAGAACGATGATACACACTGACTGGACTCAGACAACACGATGCCCACTCTGGAGGCATTCAAGGTGTAGCTGGACGGCCATCAGTCAGGGATGCTTTGACCTGGATTCCTGCATTGAGCAGGGGGTTGGACTCGATGGCCTTATAGGCCCCTTCCAACTCTACTTTTCTATAACCCACACCCAAGGGTTGAGTATGGGTTGAGTGTGGGTTGTTGTCAAACTGTGGGTTGTCGTGTTTTCTGAACCCAGCTGCGCTAACAAGCCATGGCTTGTTAACCACGAACAACCCATGAAGAGAACCCGTGGTTGTTGCTGGGCTGTGAACTGTGGATTGTTCACCATGGTTTGTTATCTTGGCTGGGTTCAGGCAACATGATAACCCACGTTTCAACAACACGATTCAACGAGAACCCACACTCAACCCTTGAGTGTGGGTTATCATGTAGTCTGAACCCAGTCATTGATGTGCATCTGTCATGCATTTCAACGGGCCTGGACCTTCCTTGCAGCATGTGAGGAATACAAGCAAATGGCAAAGCAAAACAGTCGGTCCAAGAGAGCATTCCCTCTTGTACTCCTGTGCAAAAGGGAAGGGTGAATATCTCTTCTAAGATGTGCATGCAGGCTGAGATATATGCATGCATCATTGAAAACAAAGTACCGTAAGTATGCTTTTCGCCCCTTCAGAATGGTTGCATTTTTCTCATACAGATTTACATAGATTTAGTCTATGAATTAATGGACTAATTGATGAGAACTCATAGGATTAATCAACTAATATTTCTTTAATTGGGTGACGGTCCTAGTTGTCTCCAAGCCAAACATACATTTTGGGCATGTCAGAGACCACGGAAGTTGAATGTTGTTATGCCACCTTGAATGCTTTTCATAAAGCAGATAGATAGTGTTAAGATGTGTGGAGAAAAAGAGCCTCTGAGGGTTCCTACACACACACTCACACGCCTGCACACACACACACGCACACACACCCTCATGTGTGAACCGGCTAAAGGCTGGGGGGGGGGGGCGAAGTGTGCATAGTTCCTCTGGGTGGCGCCTGGAAGTCCGGAAAAGCCGGTCTAGTCAGTGACCCGGCTTTCAGATGCAAATGTCACGAGTCATGAGTTCCCCTCCCTGCCTGGCCAGGTGAAGTACATCCTGATTGGCTAAGAGGCAGCAGAGCTACGGGAAGGAGGAGGGGAGGGGGAAAGAGCTATATTTCCCAACGTGTGGTTTTTGTTCTTTGTCTTTTGGGTCATCACATGGTTGCTGTTGGAGCAATGGCGGCAAGCCAAGCAGAGGCCCAAGCCTTCGGGTGGCCTCAGGATCTGACCCCAGGTAGCTCCTGGTGAAATTAGCTGAATGAGGGCTCTGGTAAAGGCAAGCCTTGTGGAGGGCTACCCATCTCGGACCTTCGGGTAGGTGAAGTAGTCTTCCCAGGCAGCAAGGCTGTGCTGGATCCAACCCTGGAAGAGAACTGACCCCCAGGTAACAGAGTGTGTGTCTGAGAGATTTTAAGGAATCAGGTCTTTATTGTTTTATAGCTTTACTGTGTACCAAAGTGTCTCTCTATATTGTGTGCTTCTCTTATTTCCCTAATCTTGTTGTAAATTGCTACCAGAAATAAACCTTGTTTGGTTTTACCCCACATGAGTTTTGTAGTGCTCTGTGAGTTCAGTATCTAAATCCAGGTTACAGAAATATGAAGGTGAGTCCCTAAACAGAGATCCAAGTAGGATTGCAGACAGCTGAGGCTGGCAGTCTGGTATCTTGAGATCTCAGAGGGTCTTGGTTCCTTTGCCAGTAGGCAAGGGTGGGGGGGGTGGCGGGTCAGCCAGCCCCCCCTTCCGGGCCACATGGTGGCAAGTGCTGGGTCTCCTTGGAGTAATAAAGGGTGGGAGTCTGGGGGGTCAGCCAGCCCCCCTCTTCCTCCACAAGATGAGATATAGCTCTGATCATTTGGTTATGGCTACACCTCCAAAAGGAAGTCCACAGCCCTCACAAGAAGCGTTGGGTAAGCAAGGGTTCAAGAGAAAAGAAGCAGCCTGCCCACCTCCCCAGTAGGGCAAAAGGCAAAAGGTCATGACTGAAGGCTTGAATGGAAGAGTGAGTGAAGCCTAGAGGCATGCATAGGCAAATGAGTGGCAGGCTTGCATTGATTAAGACCTGAATATTGCATATCGCCTAAAACACAGGAGGATTTCTCCTGAAAAGATATGGCTCCCCCCCCCCCCCCCCCGGGCGAATACCACCAGAAGCTTACTCCAAAAACAGTTCCATCAGCAGGAAGACCCAAACCTTTGCTTTCCTAAGTACACCCATCAGGAGCTATCAAAATACAAAGAGTAAGGTCGTTAGCAGGGTTGGAAGACATGGGTGGGGCAAAGACCACCCCCACTGCTCTCATTTCCCCCAAAAGGGTGGGAAAGAGACTTTAAGAACCAAGAGGTTTTAGCAAGGTGGGTCGGGAGAAAGAGCTGAGGGGGTCACCTTGGAACGTGGACTGCAGGGCTACAGCTGGAACCTCATCACAGCAGACAGGTAGTAGCTGGGACTTTGCTTTTCTATCCTTCTAGGTGGGAATCTCCCCCCCCCCACTTTTCCTATTCAGGCTTGTCAGGGCAAAAGGGACTCTTTCTCCTCTCCAGAATACAGGGTGTGTTTGAACCATAGCGTAAGGATATTTTGCTGCCTGACATCACTAGGTTTGCTTTACCAACAAGTAAGACGCTGTACCTACTCTGTATTCTTCTTCAATAAAACCACCCTTTTGTTTATAGAGTCTATGTGTGTGTGTGTAGGTTTGTTTAAGTATAAAAGGAGCAAAGCGCACTGTGGAGAAAGCCCAACACAAGTCTGCACACACACACACAGTCTTCCCCTAAGGGAGGGGGCGAGGGAGGAGGGATGAAGTCACAGGAGAAGCAGCCAGATAGGTCGTCATCCCCAACAAGGAAGAGTCTCGGTGGAGATCCACAAAAACCCAGGACTGCGGCACGGGATTTGTGTCCAAATTGTTTTAAAAAATGTGGGAACTGGGGTGTGTGGAGCATCTGACTTCGGTGCCATATCATCACGAGACAAATGTGCTGGTGGAGCGTTTCAATCAGACTCTTGAGAAAATGATCAGAGCTTATGCGGCTAAGCACCCCGGGACTTGGGATCAAGCTCTCCTCTACCTGTTGTTCGCATACCGGGACTCCCCCCAAGAGAGCCTGGGATTCTCCCCCAACGAACTGATGTTTGGGAGGGAGATAAGGGGACCTTTGGCTCTGTTATGGGTGGAAGGGGAGGGGGTTGCCGCAGAATCTTCCATGCCGGTGCATGCCTTCATGCAGCACCTCCAAACTGTCCTTCGGGAGGTGCGGGAGACGGCACAGCAGCACCTCGGAGCAGCACAACAGCGGCAGAGCGCGTGGTACAACCGGACGGCTGTGCCACGGACTTTTGAAGTGGGGGACCAGGTGTTGGTACTGCGCCCCCAAAAAACGGACAAATTGTGTTTGAAATGGGAGGGTCCGGGGACTGTGATTGGAAGGTCGGGGGAGGTGAACTATCAAGTGGCTTTTCCTGGACAGCCGGGGAGGCAAAAGGTATTTCATGTGAATATGTTAAAATTGTATGTAGAACGGGGGACGAAGGTGGGGGGAGTGCAGGAATGTGCGGATCAGGGAACCTCTGACGGGGATTTGTTGGCCGAATGGGGGGAAGGGGGGGGGAATGGATGAGATCCAACTGTCCCCCTCTCTGTCGGAACAGCAGCGGCGGCAGATTATCCAGGTCTTAGAGGACTTCCAGCCTATGTTCTCTGACCGTCCGGGATGCACCACACTCACACAACATACCATTGACACGGGGAATAGCCCCCCTATACAGTCCCTACCCTACCGGGCGGTGGGGCCCCATGCCCAGGTCATTGCCGATGAAGTCCAAGCCATGCTGGACCTTGGAGTCATTGTCCCCAGCTCTAGCCCCTGGTCCTCCCCTATAGTGTTAGTAGCCAAGAAAGATGGGGGTGTTCGGTTCTGCGTCGATTATCGAAAAATAAACAAAGTGACTGTCCCTGACCCATACCCCATCCCCAACATGGATGTGCTGTTGGAACGGCTAGGGGGGGCCAAGTACATTACTACCCTGGACCTGATGAAGGGTTATTGGCAGGTCCCGCTTGATTCGGATGCTGCCTTGAAGTCCGCTTTTGTGACCCACCTGGGGTTGTTCCAATTCACCACCCTCCCTTTTGGGGTCCGGAACGGTCCAGCTACCTTCCAGAGACTGGTGAATGGGATGCTGAATGGGCTGGGGGAGTTCGCCTGTGCATATTTGGACGATATAGCCATTTTTAGCTCCACCTGGGAGCAGCATTTGCAACATGTCCGCCAGGTATTTCAGAGGATTCAGGACGCCGGGCTGACGGTGAAGGCAAAAAAGTGCCAGGTTGGGCGGGGAGAGGTGGAGTATCTTGGACACAAGGTGGGGGGAGGTAGTGTCAAGCCCCTAGAAGCCAAGATCGAGTCAGTTCGCACCTGGCCCCAACCCCAGACGAAGAAGCAGGTTCAGGCTTTTTTAGGGCTGGCTGGCTATTATCGTAAGTTTGTGCCCCATTTTAGCCAGCTAGCCGCCCCCCTGACAGATTTGTGCAAGAAGCGGCAACCCGTTAAGGTCCAGTGGTCCGCCGCTTGCCAAGCAGCGTTCGAGGGATTCAAAGCCTGCTTGATGGCAGCCCCTGTCCTGCAAGCACTAGATTTTGAAGCCCCTTTTGTCCTGCAGACGGATGCCTTGGAAGCAGGGATGGGGGCCGTCTTGCTGCTGGAGCGGCCAGGGCAAGGGCTGTGCCCTGTCGCCTTTCTAAGCAAAAAACTTTTGCCTCGGGAGCGGAACTTGGCCACTGTCGAGAAAGAATGCCTGGCAATAGTGTGGGCAGTGACCAAGCTACGCCCCTATCTGTGGGGCTGCCGGTTCCTGTTGCAAACCGACCATTCCCCCTTGTGCTGGCTGGATAGGGTGAAGGGGTCCAACCAAAAGTTGTTGCGGTGGAGTTTAGCCCTGCAGGATTTTGATTTTTCAGTAGAGCACATCAAGGGTAAGGACAACATCGTGGCAGATGGGTTGTCCCGGGCTTTCTCAGTAGGAGACAGTTAGATGGGGATTGGGGTGGTGGACCCCAATGCCATCTTCCCCCAAATGGGAGGGTGTGGAGAAAGCCCAACACAAGTCTGCACACACACACACACAGTCTTCCCCTAAGGGAGGGGGCGAGGGAGGAGGGATGAAGTCACAGGAGAAGCAGCCAGACAGATCGTCATCCCCAACAAGGAAGAGTCTCGGTGGAGATCCACAAAAACCCAGGAAGGACCATCAAACTATCAGGGCAGTCTCAAAGAGCTGTAAAGTACCAGTACGTCACCTTCTTCCCGGGCAGGAATAAGCCCACCTGAAACGAAGGGGCAGGCATAAGCCCCCACCTGACCTGGAGGGCGGGGAGAGCGGGAACTCCGGGGTAGAAAACCCCTCTCCCTTCCGGTAAAGGGTTGTTGGGAACCCAGGGTACTTCGGGGCCAGTTTCGTCCTTCAAGCGGCAGCCCAAGTAAGCCAGTCTCATCCCCGGATCGGCCGACCCGGAGCCAGGCTGAAACTGACTAAGCGTAGAGTCTCTGATCTGAGGTAATTGACCAGATTCAATCCGCTAGCCTAGGAGCCTGTTCATTGAGTAACGCAGGGGGTCAACTAAGGTTGTGTTGACATTGTAGTATTCCTGGAGAGCTGTTAGTTCCGATCTGTGTTTTGTGTAAACAAATAAAAGCCTTATTTGGTCATTTAAAGGGCTTTGGTTGCCTCTTGTGCGCGAAAGCCTCTCAGGTGGTCGCCAGCGCTCGTACGGGCTGTAACTCAGTGCCGGTTAACCCGTTAAGCGCCGAACTCACGCAAAGGATCCTGCTAGTGATCCTTCACACGCACACTTTCCACCCCAGCAGCGCAGGTTTTACCCCAGCTAAAGATCCTAAACCTTTCGTAAGAGTGTGGGGTTAGAGGGAATCTAGCGCCCAGAATTATCTGTCGTAACAGATTGGTGGAGAATGTGGGCAGCAAGGTGGTGGATTTTTAAGATCAGGCAGCAAAGTGCAGGTCCTTAAGATCCTCACTGGGGAGCGTGTAGCAGTTGTGGCGGGGAGTGTGTCAGGAGCTTTCCCTTTCTATTTCTAAGCACGGGAGGCAACTTTGGGTTGAGGGCGAGGAGCCAAAACATCCAAAAGTTGGGATTCTGTTCTGGGGTACGAGCGTGGGCTGACCCAGAGTGCAGTGCTTAGCTTGTGTTTGTTCTGGGGTACGAGCGTGGGCTGACCCAGAGCACAGTGCTTAGCTTGTGTTTGTTCTGGGGTACGAGCGTGGGCTGACCCAGGGATTGTGTCTGTTCTAGGTGGAGGGCGAGGGCCAAAACCTGGGCAGGGATTTGTGACTGTATTGTGTGTTTTGGGTGGAGGGCGCGTAGTCAAAACCCAGGCACTTGTTCTTGGTTGCTGGAAAAGGAACCAGCAATTGGGAGTGTGTCTCTTGATCACTGGAAGAACAGTGAGTTGAGGGAAATCCAAGTGTGCACAGGAGAGAAAAGGAGTAGTGGGAAACAGCACTCACAAGTGGCAGCAGGGTCTTCTGGGAAACGGGAAGCAGCCAACCCGTGATCCCAGGAAACCAGCAGCCAGTTCATAGAGCTAAGAAACGTAGGAGGTGTTTGAAAGAACTTAAGAACATCACATTGTGGGACTTGTAAGTCGCAGCAACATGCGCAGAGTTCCTGAGCATAAGCAAAGTGCAAGTGCCTTTTGGAAGGTGATTTGGAGCAGCTGCGGGTTGCAGGGTAAGGGATCGCCCCTGATCAAGGCGTATCCACTCCTGGGACCTGGGCAGGGCCAAAGCACCCCCCAAAAAGAGTTCTTCTTCCCTAGGGGTAACCACAAAGGGAAAAGTAATGGCAGCTACTTCAACAGCCTCCCCCATGAGTGGAGCCAGGAGATTTCTCAAGAAGGGAGGAGAATTGACAGAATTAGAGGCATACATTGCCAAGAGAGGAACATGTGTATGGGGAGATGATTGTTTAAAAACAAGCAATCCTTTTAAAACACTCAATGAAGCTTTGGAAGAGTATTTTAAAGAAAGCAAGCCTTCCAAATCACAGAGAAAGGCAGCCATTCTATGGGGAATGCATAATGTGTGTGGCACAGGACCGGTGCAAGGCAGTTTGGTGCCCTAGGCAAGATCAGATATTTAACGCCCCCCTTCCCATTTGAGAGCGCTGTATTTTTTTTCCAAGGTGTTTCTGGCGCCCCCTTTAGCCCTGCGCCCTAGGCAGCTGCCTAGTTGGCCTAATGGTAGCACCGGCCCTGGTGTGGCAGCTACCAAAAAATGGTAGAGGCAATGCAGGAGGAGTTAGACCAGCAAAAACAGTTTGTAGAAGGGTGGAAGTTGGAATGCCAACAGTTAATCAGGGAGAAGGAAGAGATACAAGCAGACAAGGTGCGTTGGGCTACAGCTCTCAGGCAGATGGAGCGGGAAAGAGACCAGGCTGTGCACCAGGCACAAAGGGCAAGTGGTGAAGTAGAAGAAGCTACGAAAAATCTAAGCCAGGCTAGGGCAGCCACTGAGGTGTTAATAGGGAAGTTGCAAAGACAAAGGCATGTGGTCACACATGACCACTGCAAGAAGCAAATCCAGGAACTTCAAAGGCAGCTAGAAGCTCAGCTAGGGCTCAATGTCGCCATCCAAAGTGTCTTGCCAGATGCGGAGGGTAGTGAGTTGAGGGCTGTGGAGAAAGCCCAAACACAAGTCTGCACTCACACACACACAAATTTTCCCTAAGGGAGGGGGCGAGGGAGGAGGGATGAGATCACCGGAGAAGCAACCAGACAAGTCGTCAGCCCCAACAAAGGAGGGCCTCGGTGGAGATCCACAAAAGTCCAGGAAGGACCATCAAGGACCATCAAACTAGCAGGGCAGTCTCAAAGAGCTGCAAAGTACCACTACGTCACCTTCTTCCCGGGCAGGAATAAGCCCACCTGAAACGAAGGGGCAGGCATAAGCCCCACCTGACCTGGAGGGCGGGGAGAGCGGGAAAACCAGGGTAGAAAACCCCTCTCCCTTCCGGTAGAGGGTTGTTGGGAACCACGGGTACTTCGGGGCCAGATCCACCTCAAAGCAAGCAGTCCGAGTACACCATTCTCATCCACGGACCGCCGACCCGGAGCTAGGCTGAAACTGACTAGGCGTATAGTCTTTGGTCTGAGGAAATCGACTAGATTCAGTCCGCTAGCCTGGGAGCCTGCTCATTGGGTAAGGCGGGGGTCAACTAAGGTTGTGTTGACAGTATAGTATTCCTGAAGAGCTGTTAGTTCCGTTCTGTGTTATTGTATAAACAAATAAAAGCCTTATTTGGGCATTTAAAGGGCTGCGGTTTCCTTTTGTGTGCAAAAGCCTTGCGGGTGGTCGCTAGAGCTCGGACGGGCTGTAATTCAGTGCCGATTAACCTGTTAAGCGCCGAACTCACGCAAAGGATCCTGTTGGTGATCCTTCACAAGGGCATTTATCCACCACATGCCAAGCCCAGAGCCAGATCCTCCGGCTCAGCGCCTGGGGAGCCCCGAAGGAAGAGAGCTAGAGGCTAAGGGAGAAATGCCAGTAGCTCCAATAATAAGCAAGACAGTGACTACAATTGGCTCTGGGAATAATAGAACTAGAGTAGAAGAAGTACAGGACACAGTGAGGTGGTCCCCATCTCAGGCAAAAGCTTTGGCTGAGGTTTTGGGTCCACTCAATAAAGCAACGGTACTGGCATGGCTTGCTCGAATCAGTACTATGCACCCCACTGCTGACATCTTTGATGTAGGCCAAGTGGCACGGTACTGCGCCTCTGAGAATGACATCATGTGTATCGAGGCAGGAGTAGGATTGATCACTGGTCCCAATCTCAGTGATTGGATGAAGGTGGCCATAAGGACTTTCTTTCCAGGGACTGTATTTAATAAGGACTGTATTTAATGGACTCTCAGGCGCCCCATGAGGGACCAGAGGTCTATTTAAACAGAAAGAAAATGCTAGCCAGACTAGCAAATGGAGTTTTCAGAGCACAGGGGCAATGGGATCACAACACCAGAGAGTTTGTTGAGGCAGCCTACGCTGGGCTAAACACCCCGGCAAGGAGGGCGATAGGAAGAATAGACCCCCAACAGATTACATGGGCCGAGCTGCAGGAGGCAGTCCAGCAAGTCTCAGAGTGG
Organism: Shinisaurus crocodilurus; assembly: GCA_021292165.1. Classification (NCBI taxonomy): domain Eukaryota; kingdom Metazoa; phylum Chordata; class Lepidosauria; order Squamata; family Shinisauridae; genus Shinisaurus; species Shinisaurus crocodilurus. The sequence continues at coordinate 8,143,998 of CM037879.1, forward strand.
ATAAGGGAAACAGCACCCCCCGCCCAGAAAGAGGGAACCCCCAAAAAGAAAGGGCTTCCAGAGCCAATCCAGGCATTGACCTACACAAACCAAGGACCTCATTCTTCAGTAGTCCCTGGGGCAGATAGAGGCATGCCCAGGCAACAGAATGGATCTAAGTGGGGCCGAGGCCAAGGGAAAGGGCAAAATGAGGTTGGAAGAGGCTGCCTGCCAGGAAAGGTTCCTATTTACCCGGGTGAGGCTGCAGTGGCAAATGCCAGGCTGCAGCTAGAGCAGATATTGCAGAGGGACAAAAGGGATGGCTACACAGAACCAGTCCTAAGAAGCCAAGGGGATGGGCCCAGAGACCGAGAAAACTCTCCCCGGGGAGTCCTGTGGAGACTGCTAAAAAGCTTTGGGGAAGACATGAGGCAGTTTGACCAACAGCCAACCAGCATGTTAAAAGAAGCGGTCCGGCAAAAATTGGGGAGTAACATTGGTGGGTGGGAAGAAGCCACAGCTCCAGTCGTGCCCTCCGCCCCAGCGTATCCAGAGCCTGCCAATGGGGTAGCCCCCACAGCAGCAATCCATGCCCGGACAGCAGAGCAGCAAGAAGCCATTCAGGCACTGCATGAGATCCAGTGGGATCTGTGCTAGGGAAGCCCGGTTCCCCTGGCCCCTCCTAGTCTCATCTGCAGGCTAACGCCTGACCAGTGGGGGAGGCCAACAGTTCGGGCTGTAATTGGGGAACCGGGAACTGTAGCCCAATGTTTAGTAGACACAGGTGCATCAGTCAATGTGCTGGATCCAGTCTGGGTGAACCAAGGGACCAACACCAAAGTTGTAATTAGCATCAAGGGATATGGCGGCGCCTTGCAAGAAGTTGCAGTCTGGCAAGACATCCCCATAGCTTTAGGACCATTTAAAGGGACAGTAACAGCAGCTTTGCACGAGGGAGAAGGCATTCTAGGAATTCCATTCCTGCGTGCACACTCTATGGTAGTAGATTTGGCAAATAGTGTTTTGTGGCAAATTGAGGGAGGCCCCAAGGAGGTCTCTGCTGTACACCGGTGTGCAGCTATCAAGGCACCCCAGTCCATGGCAGCCTTGGTAGATGACCCGTGGACAGAGGAGTTTCCAGAAGTTTGGGCTAAAAACAATATAAAGTGTGGGCGCGTGAATGAGAGCGTGCAGATTAAAGAGGCAGAGTCCAATCATCCCATAGCTGCACTCACAACCAGGGGACAAGCACGAAGAGCAAGTGTAACCACTCTAGACCTAGCAGAGCTGCAGAAGGGAGACAAGGAGGTAGAAGCATTAGCAGCAGCAGGCCGAAGTTCAAAGGGAAAATACCAAATCCGGCAGGAAGACGGATTGTGGTGGGCCATTACGTCAGACCAAGTTCGCCACTGGATAGTCCCAGGGTGTGTACGGGGGGACTTGATTCAGTTCATTCACGAGCAAGGATACAAGAGGAAACTAGATACCCTCACCAGAGTGAAGGAGACAGGATGGTGGCCAAAAATGAAAGAAGAGGTGGATCAATGGTGTGACAATTGCCTCGCGTGTGCCATGACAAACGCGGACAATTCGGGTGCCAAGGCTCCTCTTCAACACCAGAGGATCTCGGGTCCTTGGGAAAGGCTCCAGTGTGATTTCATACGGCCTTTACCAAAGACAGTGAGAGGGAACAAGTACTGTTTGGTAGTGGTTGATGCCTTTAGCAACAAGGATGATAAAGGGACTGGAAACAAGGCCCTATGAGGAGAGACTGAAAGAACTGGGCATGTTTAGCCTTCAGAAGAGGAGACTGAGGGGAGATATGATCACACTCTTCCAGTATTTGAAGGGATGTCACACAGAGGAGGGCAAAGATCTCTTCTCGTTCATCCCAGTTTGCAGGACACGGAATAATGGGCTCAAGTTACAGGAACCTAGATTCCACCTAAACATCAGGAAAAATTTCCTGACTGTCAGAGCAATAAGACAATGGAATCAACTACCTAGGGAGGTTGTGGGCTCTCCCACTCTGGAGGCATTCAAGGTGCAGCTGGACAGACATCTGTCAGAGATGCTTTGACCTAGATTCCTGCATTGAGCAGGGGGTTGGACTCGATGGCCTTGTAGGCCCCTTCCAACTCTACTTTTCTATGATTCTATGATTCTATGAAATACGTGGAAGCAATTCCATGCAGAGATGCTACAGCAGCCAGCACTGCAAAGGTACTGTTTAACAACATCCTGACTAGGTGGGGCGTGCCTAGAGTATTAGATTGTGACAGAGGCAGCCACTTCATAGGAGAAGTTATGCAGGAGCTATGTAAGGCTCTGGGGATCAAGCAACGATTCCACATTGCCCACCACCCAGAATCCTCAGGACTAGTAGAACGGACAAACAGGGAAATCAAAAAGGCATTGCGTAAACAGATCGGGCCAACAGGGAGGAATTGGGATGAGAAGTTGCCTCTCATTCTAATGGTCCTGAGGAGCTCCAGGGCAGCACATGGGTACTCGCCCTTCCAAGTCATGACAGGGAGACAAATGCGAATGCCAGAGTCATGGTGGCTGGGAGTGGAACTGCCGAGTGAATGGGACGCAAAGGTAGTCTCAGATGCTTGGGTGCAGCCAGTCACTGATGGAAGAAATAGCCAAGATCCACAAGAATGCAGCCGTTAATCTTGGGCGGGCACAGCAAGCTATGGACAGGAGACTGGGCTGGGTACGCAACCCACGCCAATGGGAAGTGGGACAGGCAGTCATGTATAGGAAGTTTTCGGTAAAAGAGCATGCCCTGGCGCACAAGTGGGAAGGGCCAGCCTTAATTGTAGACAGAGCCAGTCCGGCAGTCTACCAGGTTGAGATCCCAGCAGGTAAGAAGGGCAAGGCATGGAAGAAATACCTTCACTGCTCCCAGTTAAAAGAATGGAAAGGAAAGCCTCCAGATGCAGGTGCAGTGGATCTGAGCACAGCAACTGAGCAGTAAATGGGCATTCTCTCTCCTGGTGTTCACAGAATGACCCAAGCCTCAGATTGCAAGTGCACAGAGAAGAAAACCACAAAAAGATCTGGGCAGGAAGTCTATGTGTGTCTGTCTTGTATGTTGTGTGTGATTAGAAATAATTGGGCATCGCCAAACTAGGCGGGTGGGGGAGGGTTAGGACTTCACAGTTTCTCTCTCTTTACCCTATCCAGCCAACATGTGGAAGACAATAGTTCTGTGGGGAATCGTGCGAGGAGTCATGGGCGATTGGGAAGTCACCAACAGGTGGAGGTGCCATGAGGTGGCGCGGCCAGAAATCGATATGGCGTGCACTCTGACTGACCTGATCCGGGAACAAGTCCCAAGAAAGGCATTAAAATCCTCCTTCTGGGTGAATGTGCAGCATGATGCAGCTTGTGAGGCAGAACACAGGATTCCCTGCACGCACAGTGGGGCGGAGATCCAAACCAGCTTCTGCTTTACTGGCGATCACAAGAGCTCCAGGGCGCAGCTGCAATGTGCACCCCTTTTCAACGCCAGCCAAGGAGTGGATGTTTCCAGAGAGCCCGTCTGTCACATCATCTTAGTTACTGCGGTCACTTGGGCAGTAGGTTCACCAGTCCACTTCTAAATCATGGTGGTCAGCGAAAAGGAGAGGCGGAAAGGCGAAGAAATCCTGCTCACTCTAACGGCCTCCACTGGGCCAGTTTACTGGAGATCTTTCCAGAACTGGAAGAGAAGCTGAAAAGCCAAGGCATCAAACTGGGGTTTGATGTTAGATGAGAGGCATTGTGGAACTAACAGGGAACATATTCCATCTAGCTCGGTGAGTTATGAAGCTGTTATTGACTATCAAAGTGCCCCGGGCCCTTACACCCTCAGGGTTGGGCAGAAGGTTCTAGCAATAGATCCCCTAATAAAAAATGTGACAATGTTGTCCAAGTTAGAATACCCTATAATCGGGTCACACGTGCTAAAAATGAATCAATTCCAAGAAGTGATTTGGCAACCAAAAAGATCCTTGAAACAGGTCATTATACCACTCCATAAATTGAACATCTCCCAGGAGTTTCCACAGTGCGCACCATACCTGACCACAAGTCAGCAGGGATGGGGAAAATGGGAAGACTTATGGCAAGGGAGGTTTGGGAGAACCAGGAACACCAGGAGATATTGAGATTGTGGACAATAAACTGATGTATGCCACCGAGCGAAGTGAAGAACTGGCAGAGCCCATCACCAGGGCACTGGCACACACAGTAGAAGTGCCGCAGGTCATTTCTGCAATCCTCCCATTGTGGGAAAGGGTGATGGAAAAGGACAATTTTAAGATTGTAAATACTGTCATGTCTTTACAACAAAATGTCTCTTTAGCAATGTCGTGCATGCAGGCAAAGGGACTAGCCCATCAGCTATATGTAAATAGGTGTTTTTGTAGCAGAAGTACAATAGTAGGTTGTGATTTTGAATTTAGTGTGCCAGTATAGACGGTGCAAATGATTAAGGAACAGGTAGGGCATTACCCTACCCTCACACCCATTTCCTTAGGTTATGGCTTGCAAGACCTACAGGGTCTTGCTAGCCCACCCAACACTGCAAAAAGAACTAGACATGGTTAAGGAACTAGGAGAGCAAGCAGTTCTAGAAGTTCACCATGACAATCAGGAAATCAAGAAAATTGCAGCCTCAGTGAGGCAAGCAGGAGCAAAGAGCTGGTGGAGTTCACTAGAGGGGTGGTCCCCAAATTTGGCAGGAGTGTGGGCAATCTTGCTCCACCCAATCGTAATCATGGCCATAGTGCAAAGCTGTCTTTTCATGGCAACCCTAGGTATGCTTGTATGGATGAAAAGGTTGACACGAAAGTTCCAGAGGCTGCAGCTGCGAATGAATGCCCGGTGCCAATTAAAGAGGTGGTAGCTTCATATTCTCCGAATCATCATCATCATCATCATCATCATCATCATCATCATCATCATCATCATCAGGCGATCACTCGTGACCGAGTAAGATTGTCTTCCAGGATAAAAGGAGGAAATTCTAAAGAAGATTGTGTAGACTCTAGCGATGGGTCCGTAAGTGACTGTGGAGGCCAATTCTAGATCCACACAGCTTCCCACAGTGAGGACACAGGTTACCAGATAGGAGATGGTCCTGTAAAGGATTCATTTGACGTGCTTTTCGCTTAGCACGTTTCTCCCTTTCACCTTGCACTCGGGCTTCTTCAAAGTCCATGGAACCTTTGTGAAAGGCCAACCTCCATTTAGATCGTTCATGGGCCAGAGCTTCCCAGTTTTCGATGTTTATATTGCATTTTTTTAGATTAGCCTTATGAACATCTTTAAACCTCTTATATTGACCACCGATATTCCGCTTTCCATTCTTGAGTTGGGAGTAAAGTAACTGCTTTTGGAGACGAATACCAAGCTACCAATGGGGGGGGGGGGACTGTTAAGATGAGATATAGCTCTGATCATTTGGTTATGGCTACACCTCCAAAAGGAAGTCCACAGCCCTCACAAGAAGCGTTGGGTAAGCAAGGGTTCAAGAGAAAAGAAGCAGCCTGCCCACCTCCCCAGCAGGGCAGAAGGCAAAAGGTCATGACTGAAGGCTTGAATGGAAGAGTGAGTGAAGCCTAGAGGCATGCATAGGCAAAGGAGTGGCAGGCTTGCATTGATTAAGACCTGAATATTGCATATCGCCTAAAACACAGGAGGATTTCTCCTGAAAAGATATGGCTCCCCCCCCCCCACTGGGCGAATACCACCAGAAGCTTACTCCAAAAACAGTCCCATCAGCAGGAAGACCCAAACTTTGCTTTCCTAAGTACACCCATCAAGAGCTATCAAAATACAAAGAGTAAGGTCGTTAGCAGGGTTGGAAGACATGGGTGGGGCAAAGACCACCCCCACTGCTCTCATTCCCTCCAAAAAGGCGGGAAAGAGACTATAAAAACCAAGAGGTTTTAGCAAGGTGGGTCGGGAGAAAGAGCTGAGAGGGGTCACCTTGGAACGTGGACTGCAGGGCTACAGCTGGAACCTCATCACAGCAGACAGGTAGTAGCTGGGACTTTGCTTTTCTATCCTTCTAGGTGGGAATCTCTCCCCCCCCCCTTTTCCTATTCAGGCTTGTCAGGGCAAAAGGGACTCTTTCTCCTCTCCAGAATACAAGGTGTGTTTGAACCATAGCGTAAGGATATTTTGCTGCCTGACATCACTAGGTTTGCTTTACCAACAAGTAAGACGCTGTACCTACTCTGTATTCTTCTTCAATAAAACCACCCTTTTGTTTCTAGAGTCTATGTGTGTGTGTGTGTAGGTTTGTTTAAGTATAAAAGGAGCAAAGCGCACACTTTCCACCCCAGCAGCGCAGGTTTTACCCCAGAGATCCTAAACTTTTCGTAAGAGTGTGGGGTTAGAGGGAATCTAGCGCCCAGAATTATCTGTCGTAACAATAGGCAGGAGAGAAAGGTTCTAACACGGGGGCGGAGAACCTGTTGGACTCCAGTTCCCATCAGCCCCAGGCAGGATGGCCAATGTTTAGGTTTGATGGGAGTTGTAGTCCAATATCATCTGGAGGCCACCGGTTCCCCTGTCCTATTCTAAAATAAATAAAGTTTTTTATTTTATTTTATTTTATTTACAAGGCAGCTCATTTCCCCCCTTTCCAAATGTTTACCATCTGATTCCTGCTCTGCTGACGCTGGCTGGGGCATGCTGGGAGTTGTAGGCCAAAAACATCTGGGGACCCAAAGGTTGGAGAACACTGGAATAGAAGTTAAAAAGCCAAAGTAAAACCTAGCAGGAATGCAAAGATTTAAAATAAACAACAGAAACTGAAAGCCTGAGAAAAGTTAAAATCTTTACACAGACTACTTCCCATAAAGCCCCCTTTTTTCCGTGAAAGGAGTTGCAGAGTTCATAGCCATCCATGCTTGCCCTCTGATTTCTTTTGAATTGGTTCACAGCACAAAAAAAAGAAAGAAAGAAAGAAAGAAAAGAAAAGGGCCCTGCATCTTTAAATATTTCACCGCTGATCCCAGATTATGATGAGGTTACGTAACTTATACCTCCAAAGGGCTGCCTGCAAACGCAAGAGGGCGTCGCACCTGCTTCTTTCCTTCCCCATCTCTGCCAAACAGGGAAGGCGCATTTTTATGAAATGCGACAACAACCATCTTCTTAGTGAAGGATTTGTTTAAATGTAGACAGCTACTTTCCCGTAAACCATGCAAGTCTTTAAAATCCTCTGCGCTGCCAAAAGCTCGCATGAATTATCACAGGATAAGTAGCTGTCGGAATGTAAAACAACTAATTAACCTTAATGGAATTATACATTAATCTTGGCTGGAGAATATTTGCAGACTGTAAAAATAAAAACGACATGAAAAGATATTAAATCAGTGCATTAATTTTAAAAAATGACTCTGCAGCTCTGCATGTTTTTACAGTCTGTCATCGGTTAACAGGCCAAATCAATGTTCTTACTATGGACAGCTGCTTAAACCAGGCATTTTTTTTAACCATCTGCAACAGAGGCAGGGCTTTGGATATGGAGCAGCAGATAGAAAGGCCAGGGCCAAATTTGGCCCTCGATGAGTATCAGGGAGAAGGGGCTGCAGCAACAGGAATGAAGGAGTATTACATTGCTGCTCCATGGTTTGCATGCCGAAGGTCCAAACGTCAATCACTGGCATCTCCAGTTAAACGATTTCATAGAATCATAGAAAAGTAGAGTTGGAAGGGGCCTACCAGGCCATCGAGTCCAACGCCCTGCTCAATGCAGGAATCCAGGTCAAAGCATCCCCGACAGATGGCAGTCCAGCTGCACCTTGAATGCCTCCAGAGTGGGAGAGCCCACCGCCTCCCTAGGTAGTTGGTTCCGTTGTCTTATTGCTCTAGCAGTCAGGTTTTTCTTGATAACCAGGCTAGGAAAATCCTCTGGAGCTGGGGGTGGGCACCAATGTAGCCACAGACACATCGCTTGGTGCCTCCCAGATTTCTTGCTCCTCCTGATTTTTATTTTAAGATCTTTTTTTTTTTTTTACACTGGGAGGCTGGCCTGCCCCAACATTTGGGTTCAAAAGAGTGGTTCTGGATTTTAGAGTGCAGACCTCTGCCTTGTCATTAGGTTCTCGGGCAAATTACTTTTCCTTTCGTATCACCAGTTTGCCTTCTGGGAAATGAGTGTTTTGTGATTGGCCGTGCCCACTATGGCAGCCATTTTATGTGAATGGGCAAGCCCCCCCCCCCCGTGGCAACCATTTTGTGAGAGTGCCCATGACACTCTTAATATTCCATATGTGCCCACCGACCCCGAAGGTTTGGGGACCCCTATGACTTGGAGAGTCTCTGCCAAATGAAAGTAAACAATTCTAGGATCAAAAAAGTGTTCAGCTATTCAGAAGAATTAAGGTGCTCAAACATTCCCTCATGCACTAAAAAAAAACATGGCAACTTCAAGGTACAGCGCCCCTCTTAAATTCTGAATCATGTAAGCAGTAAACACGCTCTGCAGTCTAAGATATTGGGCGCATTCACACATCATAGAATCACAGAATCATAGAAAAGTAGAGTTGGAAGGGGCCTACAAGGCCATCGAGTCCAACCCCCTGCTCAATGCAGGAATCTAGGTCAAAACATCTCTGACAGATGTCTGTCCAGCTGCACCTTGAATGCCTCCAGAGTGGGAGAGCCCACAACCTCCCTAGGTAGTTGATTCCATTGTCTTATTGCTCTGACAGTCAGGAAATTTTTCCTGATGTTTAGGTGGAATCTAGGTTCCTGTAACTTGAGCCCATTATTCCGTGTCCTGCAAACTGGGATGATCGAGAAGAGATCCTGGCCCTCCTCTGTGTGACATCCCTTCAAGTACTGGAAGAGTGAGATCATATCTCCCCTCAGTCTCCTCTTCTGAAGGCTAAACATGCCCAGTTCTTTCAGTCTCTCCTCATAGGGCCTTGTTTCCAGTCCCTTGATCATCCTTGTTGCCCTCCTCTGAACCCTCTCCAGTTTGTCTATGTCCTTCTTAAAGTGAGGTGCCCAGAACTGGACGCAGTACTCAAGATGAGGCCTAACCAGTGCCGAGTAAAGGGGAATTATCACTTCCCGCGATTTGGAAGCTATACTTCTATTAATACAGCCCAAAATTGCATTTGCCTTCTTTGCAGCCACATCGTGCTAACCCACCCTGGCAATATGCCACAGTGGGTTGGTTGTTGCCCAAACAACCCAAGGTGCACCAGACAGATGAGCATGGTGTGCTCCTGGCCTCTCCTTCCCCCTTGGGCATCGCAGGGGACTCCATGGCAGGACTGACATGGCTGCTCCTCCCCCCTCCCCAGTGCAACCGCGAGCCCTTTTTCTCTCACTGCAGCTTCCCCCCCCCCCGTTAACTTTGTGTGTGTGTGTGGGAGGGGGGAGATTGCGATCTCTATTTTGACAGCCAGTGACAGCCACTTCAAAATGCCGAAGTGGCATATTGGAGCGGCTGTCAGTGGTTGGCAAACAATTTTTATTTTAATTGTGCCCAAAATGTGCACAAATATTTTTGGACTTAAATATAGAATCATAGAATCATAGAAAAGTAGAGTTGGAAGGGGCCTACAAGGCCATCGAGTCCAACCCCCTGCTCAGTGCAGGAATCCAGGTCAAAGCATCCCTGACAGATGATTGTCCAGCTGCACCTTGAATGCCTCCAGAGTGGGAGAGCCCACCACCTCCCTAGGTAATTGGTTCCATTGTCTTATTGCTCTGACAGTCAGGAAATTTTTCCTGATGTTTAGGTGGAATCTGGGTTCCTGTAACTTGAGCCCATGATTCCGTGTCCTGCAAACTGGGATGATCGAGAGGAGATCCTGGCCCTCCTCTGTGTGACAACCCTTTAAGTACTGGAAGAGTGCGATCATATCTCCCCTCAATCTCCTCTTCTGAAGGCTAAATATGCCCAGTTCTTTTAGTGTCTCCTCATAGGGCCTTGTTTCCAGTCCCTTTATCATCCTTGTTGCCCTCCTCTGAACCCTCTCCAGTTTTTCTACGTCCTTCTGAAAGTGTGGTGCCCAGAACTAGACGCACTACTCAAGATGAGGCCTAACCAGTGCCGAGTAAAGGGGAATTATCACTTCCCGCGATTTGGAAGCTATACTTCTATTAATGCAGCCCAAAATAGCATTTGCCTTCTTTGTAGCCACATCGCATTGCTGGCTCATATTCAGTTTGTGATCTACCACAATTCCAAGATCCTTCTCACTTGTAGTATTGTTGAGCCAAGTGTCCCCCATTCTGTAACTGTGCATTTGGTTTCCTTTCCCTAGGTGCAGCACTTGGCATTTATCCCTATTAAATTTCATATATAAATGTTAGCCACAGTTAGCAACTATGGAGGTGCACAGTTCCGAAAGTGTGAAAATGGGAAGCCTCAGCCAGGCAATGTCCTGTGGGGTGTGTGTGCTTTTTTTTTTTTTTTTTACTTTGCTTTCTCTTGACAGCTGTCAAAAGGCGAGCTGTCAAGGGAAAGCAAAGCCACGAGTGACCTTTGCTCATGATTACCCCCTTCATAGCAAGATCATTATCTTTTTTTTTACCCTGACTGTCCTCAGGTTCCTGTACATTTTGTACTTTTTTCCCCGAGACAGCCATATGTCTCTGTCAAAAAACACCCATTGACCAAACACCCATTGACCTGTCAAAACCCCTTTTTAAAAGGGAGCCGAAAATGGGATGGGATGCACTTTTGCACTTACCTGAGCAGTTAGAGCCTCATGGCTTGATAGCTTTCCTTTTGACAGCTGTCAAGAGAACGCAAAGGGGGACGACGACACAAAAACCCTATTTGGAGCCTTTCTGGGTCAGTGTCCAGGGATGGTACCTGCTGTACTTTGACAGCAGGTACTCCACCGGCTTTAACCCAGCCGAGGCTTCCCGTTTTCGCACTCACGGAACTGCACAGCTCCGCAGTTGCACAAGTGTGTGGCTAAAATTAAAAAGAAAAAGCATGAAAACACTTTGAATTGTGCCTGGCAGCTCACTGGTAGCCAGTGCAGAGATTTCAAAGCTGGTGTACTCTCCTCACATCTCTCTGCCCCTGTCAGTATGCGGGCACCGGCATGCTGCAGAGCTGCACCAGCTGCAGCTTCCAGACCATCTTCAAAGGAAGCCCCATGTAGAGAGCATTGCAGAAGTCTAGTTGGGAGGTTATCAGAGCATGGACAACTGTTGCCAGGTTATCCCAGTCCAGGAACAGCCATAGCTGGCTATATAAGCACCTCTTGCCACTGAGGCCAACTGGGATCCCAGTGACAACTTTTAATCAAGGAGTACTCCCAAGTGATGTATTTGCTCCATCAGAGGGAGAGCGCTACCCCATCCAGAACAGGCCGTCTACCAAATCCCCGGACCTGGGGAACCACGTACCTACAGAGCATCTCTATCTTATCAGGATTTAACTTGAGTTTATTCGCCCTCATCCAGCCCATCACTGCCTCCAGGCACCGGCCCAGTACGTGCACAGCCTCTCCCGGTTCAGATGGAATGGACAGATAGAGCTGGGCGTCATTCACATATTGGTGACACCGCGCTCCAGATCCCCAGACGAGGCTCCCCCGCCCCTTCTTTCATATAGCTCTTTAATAGCATGTGAGACAAGAGGGAACCTTTGGGGCCACACCAGCATAACCACCATGGAGCCAAGCAGAAGTCCCCCAGTGCTACTCTCTCCCTGTAGGTAGAATCATAGAATCATAGAAAAGTAGAGTTGGAAGGGGCCTACCAGGCCATCGAGTCCAACCCCCTGCTCAATGCAGGAATCCAGGTCAAAGCATCCCCGACAGATGGCCATGCAGCTGCACCTTGAATGCCTCCAGAGTGGGAGAGCCCGCCACCTCCCTAGGTAGTTGGTTCCATTGTCTTATTGCTCTGACAGTCAGGAAATTGTAACACAATGCTTCCTTCTCCAGGAGGATACCGTGTTCAACAGTATTGAAAAGCCACCTAGAGGTCAAGGAGAATTGGCCAGGTAGCGCTCGGCCCATCTCTCTCCCAAAGAACCATCAAACCAGGGTGAGCAAGGCTGTTTCAGTGCCATGCCCAGGCCTGAAGCCTGTCTGAAGTGGGCCTAGAGCAGTGTTCTCCAACCTTGGGTCCCCAGATGTTTTTGGCCTACAACTCCCAGCATGCCCAGCTGGCTGGAGCATGCTGGGAGTTGTAGGCCAAAAACATCTGGGGACCCAAGGTTGGAGAACACTGCTCTAGATAATTATAAATGCAGGACTTGTGCGTGATTCCTCCTCCTTTCTCTTGGCGACTTGTGTGTCGCCACGTGATTAAACAACAGTGTTCTGAGCTTCGGTTTCCTCAAACTGGACCAGGGCCGGAAAAAAACCAGGGGAAATGCGGAGGTTAGGTTGCAAGCAAACACAATGTATGAGAATGTCAAGTTGTTGTTGTTGTTGTTTTTTAAAAAGTTTGCTACTTCCTTGGAGAGGAAAAGGCAGGCATCGTAAAACTGACCATTTCCAGTGTTTTTTTTGTACAGGAACCGTCTTTAAGTGCCTCTCTCTTCTCTTAAACATACATCGCTGTTTTTTAAATCCTAGAAGTTCCTTGTTTATTAAAAGGGAGTTAAGTGAATGGCATGACCTGTCTTGGGGAGAGCCCCCCCCCAATCTAAATTCCCGGGGGTGGCGGTGGGGGTCTATAATATTTTGCCCTTATGCCGTGCTTTAAGGCATGGAAAGCACTCCACACACATTATCCTGCTCATCTTGTAAGACAGGCCATTTTTTATTATGGTGCCCGTATGAATCCTGTTCTTATCACTACCTTCATCGTTTGACTAATCGCTCAAAACACGTGCGAGGCACATGATGGTTGCAGACCTCTGTTGTTTAGCTCTGGGAGGTGCGGGGAGACTGAGGTTGAGAAAGATTGGGCTTGGGACATCTCAGAACAGTGATAGCTGTTTTTCAAGCTGGAGCAATTTTGGCTCCAGTCGCTGCCACTTAGGAACTTGCCTGGGCCTGGGGGGGGATCTCTTCTCCACCACCCCGCCCCCTGCATAGTCAAGCAATGACACCATGCGCTGGACTTGGCTGAAGGTCTTTTGGGGCCTCTCTTCCCATCCCATCCCAATCTCCATCCATGCCCATGTAAGGCCTCATGGTGGATCAGTCGCCAGGCAGGCAAATTCCGACAGGCTCACTCGGTCCTTGGGCTGGGATGGCTCTCCTCCGCATTGAGAGGGTGCTCTGCGCTACCGGGTGCTGCAAGCTCTCCCAAGTGCGGCTCCACACGCTACGCTCTCTCACCCACGCATTCGGCTTCCCCTCCCAACGCCTGCGCAGTGCGCCAGGTGAGGCTAGCCCAACAATCACGTTGCTCTTTGCCTCCTGGGCTCCTCTCGTCCTCCACAGGTAATTTGACCCACTGCTCCTGCGTCCTCCTCCTTTCGCCCACCCCCAGCCGTCTTACAGCTGAGGAGCGGCAGGGTTCCTGACCCCACCGCACCCCCACCCCCGAGACCTCCTCCAGTAGCCCAGATCACAGCAGCCGGCCGACCAGTCAAGCAAGCAACAAGGCGAAGCGAGAGAAACCCTGCTGGGAGTGAGCAACCACTGCAAAGAGAGAGGAGTAGGGGGTGCAGAGCCGCACTTGAGGTGATCGGGAGCCGCCAGCGGCCCTCGGGCCTTGCAGCGAAGAACAGTGCCCTAGGAGTTTGTCTACTGTTATGGTCACAGACTGCAAGTCAAGTTAACATAGCCGGAGATAGCAAAACAGATACAGAGCAGAATGCTAGAAGAAGTGAGCCAAGCCAGGGACCGCAAATCCCTGGTTGTTTAGAATGGTTGTTTAAATGGTTGTTTAGAAGCCAACCATTCTTTGTGTGTGTGTGTGTGTGTGTGTGTGTGTGTGCGTGCGTGAGAGAGAGAAGGTACTTGATTATAGCCTTGTAAAAACCACAGGCCTCCTTGCCTGCGGCAAATAAAATTGCTTGTAGCAAACCAGGCAATATTTACAGAAATTGGTTCTTTTAAAGACTACAGATGGTTAATGCCTGTAGTGGTGGTGGTGGTGGTGGTGGTGGTGGTGAAGAACAGAAACACATTTTGGGGACTAATAATTTTTGTGAACTTTTAAACACTGTTACAGATCATGACCAGGCACAAAAGAATACCTGGCCACAAGCCATTGTACCCAGGCCAAAAATTATCTAATACCAGGGGAAATAAGGATCCTCAAATCAATATTTCATAGATCATAGAGTTGGAAGGAGCCTACAAGGCTATCGAGTCCAACCCCCTGCTCAATGCAGGAAACTAGAGGAGGGGTCTCCCATCCAAGTAATAACCAGGCCTGACCCTGCTTAGCTTTCCACACTCAGACAAGCTGAGCCAGCGTGAGCCACATATTACAATTTTCATCATATCCGTCAATTTCTGACAATATCTGAACTGCCTAAAGTAGACATTTCAGATGAGTTTTGGTTGGGTAAAAACAAAAATGGTTGTAATAGAAACATCGGACACCCGACCCTTCAAAAGCTGCTGTAAGGGTGCAATCCTACGGCCACTAGATGCTGTCTAGGTCAGTGTTCTCCAACCTTGGGTCCCCAGATGTTTTTGGCCTACAACTCCCAGCATGCCCCCAGCCAGCTACGCTGGCTGGGGCATGCTGGGAGTTGTAGGTCAAAAACATCTGGGGACCCAAGGTTGGAGAACACTGAGCTTGATGGCCATAGGAAAAGTTGGGAGTCCCAGCTCTGACTTCAGAAAAGCGTTCGGGGGGACTCCGACTCCGGAGCGTCCTCCCTCCGCCCTCACAGCCGACATGGTTCTTTCCATGCCAGCTGTGGCTCCGAAGTCACAAGACCGACTTTGGAGCCAGCGCTGGGGGGGCAGACAGGGGAGGAGTGAGGTACCTCCGTGCTACGAAGGATCCAGGCAGTGCCTCAACCTCCTCTTCTCGCAATTTGGGGGGAAATCGGCCTTCGTCTAAGTGTTTTGGAGGGTGAGGGAAGCACGGGACCAATCCTTGCCTCTGCACGCCTCCCGCTTTCCATTGGATGCCCATAATCCTCTGAGTCTGGAGGGTTACAGGTAGCCACATTGGATGGCGCTGCCCATCAGCCATTCCTCATGATAATTTTATGAAATTTGGTTAGGTTATAGTCCTCTTGAAGTAGCTTCTCTATACAGTCATGCCTTGGATTGAGAGCATAATTCGTTCCGGAAACTTGCTTGTAATCCAAAACACTCTTATATCAAAACAAAATCCCCCCCAAAAAAAATTGTACAGAGATTTTTAATTTAAGCCGTACTACAGTACTTGTATTGCAAGACGACGCTTGTATATCAAGTAAAAAAAAATTAAATAAATATTTTAAAAATTGCTTGTCTTGCAAAACGCTCTCAAACCAAGTTACTTGTAATCCAAGGTATTACTGTACCAAATTTTCTACTTATGGGACAGTTTGTCTTCTTTTTTTTTAAATGATTAATAGAATTTTCAGGCTTTGTATTAAATGAATGTTGAAAAAGTCACTCACTCCAATCCTTTTCCCCCCCCAGGAAGACTGAAATATGTTACACTGCGCTCCAGAACCAGCCACACAAGCTCTTTTGGATGTTCCAGGGACACAGCAGTAAACTACAAATGGATCTTCCAGTGGGAAATTTAACTTATAACTGCTGCTGGCCAAAATATGAACCCGGCAACAGCAACGGCCAAAAGGCACATCTGACTCCTGTAGCTGTTCCAAGAATTAATGCACAGCAAACCGCAAGAATTAATACTCTCATATATTATGGGCACAACCCAGCCAAAGTTAAGCACTTTTAAATCTCATCAATTTCGACAGGAGTGATATAAGCATGTGCTTGATTTCCCCATTGAAATCAATGGGGCTTAACTTTGGCTACCCATGATTTTATTATTGGGCAGTGCCGAGTGAAAAAACATTTTTTTTAAAAACCAGCAATAGCTTGCAGCAAATATTGTTTGCTTAATTGAATCATTTTACAGGGGCTTTGCAGTGGGTTTAATTGGCTTTTTAATCTATTGTTATCCCATGCCAAAAACTTGATAACAGTTCTTTATAGGCCAACTTAAAGCCCCTGTTAAAATTCACATTATGCTTCAATTAAGTAGCTGAAGCATAACGAACAGTACTCCTCTCACCTCTAACACCTCCTTGTTTAATTCCAGAGGCCCTGAAACCAGTAGAAATAGAAAGGTCTTCTGAAAGATGCTAGGCCAGTTTCCAAGAGGAAGCAACGTTACACTCGGCAAGAAAGCTGGTCTTTCTGTACCCTTGTGTAAGAGCCAAACTTCTGAGTGGTAGTTTTGCTGAGTAGTAGTTTTTCTGAGTTTTGCTGAATAGTGATCTCTAGGTTTGAGAAATTAATAATAAGTAAATAAGGAGAAATTAATAATAAGTAAATACCTAAGTAAAAGTAAAATAACCATGGGATCTCCCCCATCACGTCTAGTCTGGACCATCCTGCTGCCCTCCAGATCTGTTGGACGACAACAGATGATTCACAGGCCATGCTGGCTGGGGATCATGGGAGTTGCACTCACTCAACACATCTGGGGGGCACCGGGTTGGGGAAGGCTCCTTTAACTGCTGGAAGAGAGGAAGCTCCCATGTTCCAAGCCAGACTTTTTCTTGGTCCAGCCCAGTCACCGTTGTCTGCAGTGGACCGGTTCACAGGATCGCAAACCACAGCGGCTTGTTAAACCCGCCGCACATACGGGTTGCATGCCTGCTGGATTTCCCCAGTTACCCTCACTGGCACAGATTGCCATGTCATCCGAACTCGACCAGCATGGCTCGTTTGGGGGTGGGGGGCAGCAAGCAACCCTCAGATAGCCCAACAACAGCTCAGGGGTTCAGCCCCCTCAAACAATCCACGCTGCCTGGGTTTGGACGATACGACAAGCTGCGCCGGTGGGAGGAATTAGGGGAATCTACCGGACATGCGCAGCGGGCTTGATATGTGGCTTGTGAACCTAGCGGATGTGTGTGGACCGTGCAAACCACATCTCTGATGTGGCAACAGCTCTCCAGGCTCTCGGGCAGAGAGAGGTCTTCCCCAGCAAGTGCCACCTGAAATCCTTTGCAACTGGAGATGCCTGGATTTGAACCTGGGGCCTTCTGTGTGCAAAGCGGGCCTTCCGTTACTGAGCCATCGTCCTTCCTACCTCTGCATCTCCATTCCGGGAAATCCTTGCCTGCCACATATTTGCCTCTCCCGCAGCAGTTAAAGGCCATTCCAGAGAACAAGGGGGCCATCCTAGGGGGATGTGGAATCGTGCGCGGTACAAAGGGTGCGCGGTGCACCTCTCATGCCACCCCTCATCTGTTCCTAAGGCAGCTGCCACTTGGCGCTGCCAACCTTTGTCGGCGGCCTCTGGGACAGCCGAGCAGCTGGGGCTGGCTTTCTAATCAAGAATTCCCAGCACTCTGTGCTTGGGGACATTAAATCTAGCGTGTTTATTACCACTGTCAATAGTCATAATGGCACAACAGCAAAGCACGTGGCTCTGGATTTGGGAAGCATCTCGCAGAGTGTTCTCCGCCTACCCAAGCCAGGCTTGCTTGGCTCCCTTTGCAAAGAGCCAGCATTTGCTCAGAATAGCCCTTGGCTGGCCTCAGTCAAGGTTCCCCAGGCACACCGTGTAAACATGTACGTTTTAAGCAGCAGCGCTCACCTCAGCTCTCCTAGCCCTTAGTGGTTCCCGAGTGACTTTGCAGACTCCGATGGCCCAAAAGGGCTGGCTCTCAACCACCCACCAGTCTTCACCCGTGTGCTGAGAACCCTCCTCCAAAGCTGAGCCCCAGAACTTTTTCTCCCAACCCCATGACTCATTCTTGAAAACAGTATTCTTGAGCATGTACAGAGTGCCTTTTCTTCACCATTCAGTACTCTCAGGTGCCTCCTCATCCCATGTTCCACATCAGGTTTGGCGAAAGGACTTCCAGGCCAGAAGGAACAACTTTTGCAGTGGCTTTTGCTCCAGCAGTCAATCTCATTTTAAATTAGATGTGACATTAAATAAGCCTGTGCATCTAATGTGCAGGCCTTTTTCTTTTCTTTTTTAATGCAGATTGCATCTGGCTGGGGCATGCTGGGAGTTGTAGGCCAAAAACATCTGGGGACCCAAGTTTGGAGAACACTGCCCTAGCTAGATGGGCTGAAAAGTTTGTCTAGCAAAAAATCACCGCAGACAGAGGACGTAGAGGTGAAGAAGATTGCCTCCTCCGTTCCTCCCACCGGCTTCAGCGGAGCAGGGCACAGGAATCTCGGAAGCCTCCGGGTTTGGTGGCTTCCGAGCAGCGAGGGGTGCAATCGATAGGTTCTAAAGTTTTAAAAGCAGCAACAAGCCACTCTCTTTTCCAGATAAATGTATTTGCTCCCCCCCCCCGAAACAGTGTTCCCCAGGCTTCCCCCTTAGCTTGTAAGACTTCCCTCAGAGAAGTTGACATTTTATATTTATGAAGAGCACGTACGAATTCTCTGATAGATAGATGCTCTGCTTCCAATTTTGGATGTGTGCGCGCACAATGATCTATTAAGATGCATGTATGCTTGTTATCCTTCTGGCTTGTTGGGTGTGCATACACTTTAAGGCACTGCGGTTGCAGCTGTTGC
Source organism: Shinisaurus crocodilurus (assembly GCA_021292165.1). Classification (NCBI taxonomy): domain Eukaryota; kingdom Metazoa; phylum Chordata; class Lepidosauria; order Squamata; family Shinisauridae; genus Shinisaurus; species Shinisaurus crocodilurus. Next base: position 8,162,603 of record CM037879.1, read on the forward strand.
TATAGCATCCTCCAACAAGACTCCCATTTTTTTTGTATCTGGGAGAAGATAATCTGACAAGTGTCTCTGCTTGTGTGACTACAAAACAACAGTATTCCTGCCCCTTTTAGGATTGAACTGGAGATGCCAGGGATTGAATCTTCAGAAGAGGAGACTGAGGGGAGATATGATCGCACTCTTCCAGTACTTGAAGGGATGTCACACAGAGGAGGGCCAGGGTCTCTTCTCGATCATCCCAGTTTGCAGGACACGGAATGATGGGCTCAAGTTACGGGAACCCAGATTCCAACTAAACATCAGGAAAAAATTCCTGACTGTTAAAGCAATACGATAATGGAACCAACTACCTAGGGAGGTGGTGGGCTCTCCCACTCTGGAGGCATTCAAGGTGCGGCTGGACAGCCATCTGTCAGGGATGCTTTGACCTGGATTCCTGCATTGAGCAGGGGGTTGGACTCGATGGCCTTGTAGGCTCCTTCCAACTCTACTTTTCTATGATTCTATGAAAACAACACTATTCCTGCCCCTTTTAGGATTGAACTGGAGATGCCAGGGATTGAATCTGCGAGCTTCAGCATTCCAAGTATGTGCTCTACCACTGAACTACGAGGCTTCCCAATTTCAGATGCAGGGATGGACTAATGGTTTCGAGTCACCGTGGGAAATTATAACAATAGGGATGCCAACTCACCAGGAAACAAAGCAGGCCTGCTCTTGTGTCTTTAACAGCAGCTTGAAATCAGCAGATCACACTTTCCACAGCATGGAGAAAAGCATTATCACCTGCTAATGTCTGTGTCTCAAACTGCTATTAAAAGCTCAGCAACAAAGATCTTTGGCAAAACATCAGCAATGCTAGTTATAAGCCATGTTTCTTTGATGGTTATAACTACACATCCAGCTGACCAAACTGCTGTGTGTCCTGGGGTGGTTTACTTTGGGGGAAGCCAAAGGAAGTCCTAGATTGTTTCCAAATATGGGTGATAAGTTATCCAGAGATGCTGTATTAGTTCTCATGAGGTTTTAAAATCAAAGAACAAAGAACAGCAAAGCGGATGTGTTGCCTCCAACTGTCCCAAAAATGCCGGGACCCTCACGGGGGGGGGGGGGGGACCCTTAAGTCATCCCGGCTTCTTACTTTGTTATTCAGAGTCCCGAATTCCCCTGCCTCCCGCAAGCTACGTTAAGCTGCTATTAAAGGGGCCATGGGCAAAACGTTTAGCTTAGCTGCAATTTTGCCCAAGGCCCCTTTAAGATAGCTCTGCTTAGGCCGCCCACAGTAAGCAGGGAGGGAACAGACCCGAGGGTGTGCGTGCGTGCGTGTGTGCGTGCGTGCATGTGCACGCTCTCTCTCTACCTGCTGTTTCTGCTGGGTTAAAAGAAAAGGAGGTGGAGGCTGGCTTGGACCAAGGAAGAGGTGAATGAGGGAATTTATCACGTGATTCCTATCTTTATATTGCCAAAGATTTTATTTCCTAACAGAGCTGACACTGTGCCTCTAACAGGTGAGTTTACAGTGTCAGAAGGAAATGCAAGGAAGTTCCCCTTCTCTCTGAAGCTCCATGTTTGGGGGGCGGGGCGGGTAAGCTTCACTTGTTGAATTTGTGCCAATCCTGACAATTTTGAAACAAAAGAAAGAGATTGCCCTGCAAGCACTGACCCACCCACCCCGCCCATGAAAAACACCAGATATCAACAATTAAGGGTTTAAGTAAGGTAAAAAGGTTTTTTTACAGAAGCCACTTATAAAATATTATAAAATAATATATAATATAATAATGTAATAATTATAACATATGATAATATAAAAATATAATTCTGGAAAAGTCATCCTAGGTCAGTGTTGATTGCTTTAAAATATACACACTTTCCCGTGAGTAAGTCCCATTTAGGACTTACTTCTGAGTACACATTCATAGGATTGCGCTGTTACTCCGTTTTCAGAGCTGTGGTAAATTTTACTTGGCTGTAGCTGTGAACCCCTTCACACTTGCTTACATTTGCTATTTTAGTGCCCACTTCCACTGTTTGGAGAGATCCTTTTGGAACTTTTTTTGTTTTAACCACCCAGAATAACCTGGAGTTATCAGCAAACACCCCTAACTCCAGATTGTTTATGAACAAGTTTAAAAAGATGTGGCCACAATACAGATAACTGGTGTATCCCACTGTTTACACCCCTCCATTGTGAGAACTGACCATTTATTCCTCCTCTCTGCTTCCTGTTCTTTAACCAGTTACTGATCCATAAGAAGCTCTCTTCTCTTATCCAATGACTGCTAAGTTTGCTTAGGAGTCTTTTGTGTCCACATGTTTATTGACACTCTCAAATAACTCTGAAAAGGTTAGTGGGACAGGATTTACCTTTGCCCAAAGGCATGTTGATTCTTTTTCAGCAGAACTTGTCATTTTATATGCTTGATACTTTTATCTTTAATAATGCTTTCCACCAATATGGAACAGACATTAAGCTAACTAGCCTGTAATTTCTCAGATTCCCCATGAATCCCTTTTTTAAAATTGGCATTAGACTGGCCGCTCTCCAGTCCTATGGTGCAAAGGCCAATATTAGGGACAAGTTACATATTTTGTCAGAAGATCAATCATTTCATATTTGCATTCTTTAAGAACTCTTGCATGGTCACCATCTGGGTCCGGTGATTTATTTGTTTTCTATTTGTCAATAAAGTCTAGAACTTCATCTCTTCTTGTCACCACTATTACCGTAGCCTCATTTTCTCGACTCCCTTCCTGAAAACATCAGTTCAGGCCTGGGTATCTGCCCTATGTCTTCTGCAATGGAGACATATACAAATAATTGATTAAGAGTGCACTTTTATGCATGTTTAGACAGAAAAAAAGTCCTCAACTAGGGAATGCTGGGAGTTGTAGGATGTTTTTCTATCTAAACATGCATAGGATTGCACCCTGAGCTTCTCTGCAATCTTCTTATCCTCTTTTGGTACTGCTTTAACTCTGTTGTCATCCAACGGTCCAACTGCCTCCCTAGCTGGTTTCCTGCTTTGATGTATTTAAAGATTTTTTAATTGTTGGTTTTATTAGTGATAGGTGCTTTAAAATCCTTTTCTGCATCCCTTATTGTTTGCTTGCGTTTCTTTTGCGCAAGTTTGGGTTCCTTCGTGTTCTCCTCACTTGGGCAAGACTTTCAGTTTTTGAAGGAAACCTTTTTTTCTAATAGCCTCATAACACTGCTTGCTAACCATGCTGGTGACCTCTCGGACTTTGGGCTACTTTCCCTGACCTGCAGTGCACATTCTAGCTGACCTTCTATTATTCTGGTTTTGAGTCATCCCCAAGCATTTTGGAGAGATGTAATCCTCTTGTCTTCCCCTTTCACCTTCCTTTTTACGAGTTCCCTCATTTGAGAGAAGTTTCCTCTTTTGAAGTCAAATACGCTGTTGGACTTCCTTGGAAAATGTCCACTTACATCTAAATCAAATTCGATCCCACTGTGGTCAATGTTACCATACCAATCTCTCACATCTTGCACTAATTCCTAGGTGACATCTCTTAGGATTAAGTCTAGGGTTGTCCTAGGTGACATCTCTTAGGATTAAGTCTAGTGCAGGGCTCTCCAACCTTGGGTCCCCAGATGTTGCTGGCCTACAGCTCCCAGCATACCCAGCCAGCATGGCTAATGGCAAGGGATTCTGGGAGCTGTAGTCCAGCAACATCTGGGGACCCAAGGTTGGAGAGCCCTGCTCTAGTTGATTCTGTGACCAACTGTTCTAGGGCTCAGTCATTTAGGGTATATATTATCTCCAGTATCAGAGGTTTTATGCCTCTGAATACTAGTTGCTAGGGAACACAAGTGGGAGCATTTATTATGATTATGATTATCATAATAATCATATGTGTGTGTGCTCACAGCACGTGTGTGCTGTCCGGCTTTCTCTCCCATCATCATCACCATCATCATCATCATCATCATCATCATCAAAATCTTCTTGGACAGCAGACACCACAAAGTCCCACACAGTGGAACATTGCTTACCACACTATGCATTTAATGTTCATTTTTCCACTGACTTGTGTGGAGGTTGTGCACCAGGGGCGGTATGTTTGGGGGATAATGGTCACCCTGCAACTTTTTGCTGCTGTGTTATTAGAAATAGGCACCGCACCTGTGCATTTGTATGCATGATGAGGAGCATCAAGCATACCAAAAATCCTGAATTCATTATGCACGCATGCACTGGAAGGGGCACTGAGTCTACCAAGAATCGTAAACTTCCAGAGCATGTTTGAAGTCATCTTGAGGCTGACTCATGTGTGGTGAGATTGTGTGTGGGTTGAGTTGCGCTTTACCAATATTACTAGATTACAGCAAAACTGCTCAAAGTGGTATGATTAATAGTGTGGCTGTGAACATGGGTTGTACTTGTGGTCAAATACCTAACTGCACAATTCCACTACTCCAGCAGTGCAGTATAACTCAGTTCCAAGCTCTTTCACACTTCATTTGGCAAGGGTGTTTAAAGTGGCTAACTTCACTTTAGGCCAAACTATAGATGCAGGTTTGGGGGGGGGGGGGGAATGCAAATTGTATCAGCTGGTGCATGGGGGCAGCACTACAGGCCTGGAGTGGGAATTTAACCCTTTCCTGCCAACTGTGGTCCTTAGGAAAATCCACTGGCACCAATGGGGGATTTCCTCGAGATGTAAATACGGTAGCAAGTTCTATAGGAGGGATTTTTGTCAGGAGGACTGCAAGCTATTTGTATTTTTAAAATCCTGCACAGTAAATGCAAAAAACACATCTAACATCTAGTCTAGCCCTTGGGGGTTGAGCACGTGCTTTGAATGCAGAAGTTCCCAGGTTCAACCCCTGGCATCTCTAGGTAGGAGTAGAGGAAGACCTCTCTCTGCCTGAGACCCTGGAAAACTGCTGCCAGTCAGTGTGCACCAGCCTTCCCCGACCTGGTGCCCCTTCAGATGTTTTGGACTACAACTCCCAGCATCCCCAGCCAGCTGTAATCCAAAACATCAGGAGGGGCACCAGGTCGGGGAAGGCTGGTGTAGACAATATTGATGGATAAATGTTATGTCTCAGTATAAAGCGGCTTCCTATGTTCCCATGCCATAAACTAAAGGCCTCTCCTTATGTGTGTGCAGTGCGCGCGCACACAGGTTGGCAACTCTGCACATGCTTAGGAGCACTCTTCTCACAGTCACTTGTCGCGGTGCAGACACCATTAAAAGAAATGTTAATCTAAAGCCGCGGGTGAAAGAGTAGGGCCACTCCTTGTCTGCGTATCTTATCTCTACACACCCAGGTTGGCAACTCTGCACTTGCTTAGGGGCACTCTTCCCACAGTCACTTGACGAGGTGCAGGTGCCATTAAAAGAAACACTAACACAAAAGCGGCTGGCGAGAGCGCAGAGCCTCTGCTTGTCTGTCTGTGTATACACACACACACACACCCAGGTTGGCAACTCTGCACATGCTTAGGGGCACTCTTTTCGTAGTCACTACTGGACGAGGTGCAGGCGGTGTTAAATCTGGGTTGTGAGGGGGAGGGGCTGAGCTTACCGTCAGGGGGGGCGGCGGCGGCGGCGGCGGCGGGTTGAGAGGGGGGAGTCGGCCCCGTCCCCGCCCCCTCTGCCGTCGTCCCCAAGATGGCGGCGGCGGCGGCGCGCGGCTGAGGCGAACAAGGCGGGGGCACGATCGCCTCCGCGGCCGCCGCGGGAGCGCTCGCTCGCTCGCCGCCGCCCCCCCCCCGCCGGCCGCTCGGCCGCTCGGCCCGCCCCCCGCCCCTCCCCGCCCGATCCAGCCCGCCAGCGCCGAGGAGGAGCCGCCGGAGCGCCGCGGAGAGCAGGGAGCGCCGCCAGGGGGGCCCCGGGCGCCCAGGAGCCCCGCAGCGGGAACCGGGGCCCCAGCAGCAGCAGCAGCAGCAGCAGCAGCCGCCGCCCGCCCCCGCAGCAGCCCGCCCCTCCTCCGCGGCCCGGCCTGAGGGAGGCGGCCGAGAGAGCGGCGGGCCGGGGCCGGGGCGGCTGTCAGCTCGAGTCGCCCGCCCGCGAGGAGGAGGACGCGGCGGCAGGTGAGGCGCGCGGGGCGGCTGTCAGGCGAGGGCGGGGGCCGGCGAGCCGTGATTGCGGGCTGCTTTTGGGAGAGGGGGGGGTGCCGACGAAGGGGAGGGGCGGGGGGGCAGCGAACGGGGAGGGGGCGCCGGGGAGCGGGACTCGGGAGGGGGCGCGGCCCGGGTTTTGAGGAGGGGGGCCAGGCAGGGGGCGTGGCGCGGCGCAGAAGTGGCCGTGGCGGCGGGCAGAGGAGCCGCGGGGGGGGGGGCTTGTTATATAATGCGGACGGAGAGAGAGGCAGGCGAAGGTGGGGGGGGCAGCGGCATGGTCGGGAGGGCGCGGGGGTGGGAGAGAGAGGTGCAAAAGTGTGAGTATTATTTGGGGAGGTCGGGGGGGCGACACGTCTGCGAGGAGGTCGGGGGGGGGAAAGAGTGGCTGCGGTAGAAGAGGAAAATTGACTTTTGCTGTGCGGGGAGGGGAGGGGGAAGGGAAGTGTGCGGAGGACCCCTGAATGTAGTGGGGAAGGGGTTGGGAAGTGGTCTTCTGCCAAGGGGGCGGGCGTTGCCAAGGGGAAATGTCGGGGGGGGGGCTCCATCCTCCTCTCTCACACTACGGTAATATTACTGAGAGAGGGGTGAATAGAACAAGGCCATGAGGAAACCTTCACATTTGGGGGGGGGCGCGCTTCATGGGACCCAAAGGCTGTAGGAGGAGCAGGTTGGGGTCCCCAAAGAGGGGCCATGAGATGCTGAAGAAAGGCGAAGGCACCCCACACAACTGGGCTGCGAGACTAGAAGGACCCAGGTAGTGAGGCATAGGTGACTTCTGGGGCAGGTGTGAGCACATGCCAAGATGGGACACACACACACACACACACACACACACTCGCTCTCTTGATATCTTTAGGGGATGGATAATAGTTTGAGCGGATGCAACAGGGTGCCAGGGGATTGGGGGAATGTAAATCGGGGTCGGGAAGGGGCTTGCAAGGAGAGGTGAGCACCAGGCTCTGTGGGATTTGGTGCACTGCCCTATATATTCCACTTCTGCCTTGGGTTAAATGAGAACCAGAAGCAGTCCTTGGATGGACTTATCTCCTCCCAGCAGCAACACATCAAAGCTGGTGATGGTGATGGTGGTGCTGGTGATGGTGATGGTGGTGAAGAAGCAGTAGTAAGATTACCTGGCCTCTGAGCAGAGAGGTCTCCTCGCCCCGCCCCCCTCCCCAGCAGCAGGTGTGGTGGGTGGGGGTTCTTTGCGGCAGGCACTCCCCGTGCAAAGAAGAAGAGGCACCAGGCTGCCCCTGTGACATCCCCTCTTCCTCTCCAGGGCTGGGAGGAGACCACAAAGACATATTAACAGAGACAACTGGAGAGCTGGGCCACCAGAAGGGGGGTCTGTGTTTAAGGACAGACAGAGCCATGATTGGGGAGGAAGTGTATGGCTTGTTAACAAGCCATTTAACCAAACCTCTGCACGTGGGGATTCTCCTTCTGCTTGAATCTGGGTTCCGTCAAGCCCACTCCGGTCTTCTTTTCTTAATATTTCAGATGAATAGTGATGAAATGTTATTTGGGAGGAAGGGGGCAACCCAGCCTGAAAGTGGCCCTCTTCTCTCTCCCCACCTACATTGAAATAAGGCCCTTCACTTCTGACATGCCTGTGTATTTGTTGCTTTATTAAAAACACTCACACACACACACTAAGTTTAATAGCAAATGAGTGAAGTTGCTTCTTGCATTTTCTTAAGACGTTTCGCCTTTCATAAAGAGACTAGTAGTCTGCTTTCACCCTGTAAATATGGCAGGAGGGGCACGGGGTGGCAGGTGGTGATGGACACACGGCAACAGGTAACTTGCAAGCCGAAGCCTGCATTGCTCAGAGAGCTGGGAGGGGTAGGCATTGTTGCTTTAAACCGATAGCTCTTCGCTTTTTTCCTTGCCCGTTAGATTATTTATACCAGCAGCAGCAAACTGTTTTATGCACACTAATTGCTTACATCATGTCCCCTTTCAGAGGGCTGAGGGAGAAAAAAGTAATACACATGTGCAACTTTTCTGGTTGAAGACAAGACAGTAATGAAGTATCATATGGTTTCTAGGGTAATTTGAGCTTAAGAGATGGGTTGTTTTTTTTTGAGGGCAAGGGATTTCATCATAGATCATAGAGTTGGAAGGGGCCTACAAGGCCAGCCAGTCCACCCCCCACCCACCCACCCCCGTGTGGGAACAAAGGGCAAAGGAATGAAGATGATGGGTGATGGGGGCATCTGACCTGGTGCCGCGTTAAGAGTATATGTTGAGAGACACCCTTCTCCCTTCGTGTTGGCCTCTAAATGGTTTGGTTTCATGAACATGTTTTTTCTAACCACTGGATGTATCTGAGTTTGTGGATTGTCAAATCAGCTTGAGTGAATATGTTTATAGATAATATGTTTTAATGTGTTACACCTGGAGCATAGTGCTGCTAACTGGCATTAGATGTATATCCCTAAATCACATGTTTGTGCATGTAATCTGGTTTCCTAACCTCATGCACTCAACTTCCTCTGTAGGCGACTTGCAGATTCTTAAGCTTGTGTCTTGGAAGCAGTGCCCCTCCTCTTGAATGAATCCCATGGATAGGAAAGAGGGAGGTGCATATGTGTGCTGTATATATGACATTTAGCATGGAAAGAATTAACTGTTGAAAGGGGACTTGTTTTCAGTGTGGGTTGAAGGAAATGCACCTTACAGTGGGAGTGTTTCAGGGCACGTCTACCATTATTGTGCATTCTGATGATTTTACTGATTCATTCTACAGATACAGGAAAGGGTGTTCTTTGAAGTAAAGTGCACTGTAGTTAAAGTACTTCTTGTAATCCAGCAGTGGGCAGGGGTGTTCAGATTTTAAATGCCTTTATGGGGCAGTCTCCTGCCTTGTTGCAAGAGGCTCTTTGAGAAAAGGTCAAGATACAAATGCATGTGAGAGATAAACTAATTGTTGGATTGGAATACCTGGAGTGATACCAGTTTAGACTCCTGGAGTTCAGTGTTCATTTATTCAGCTTCATTTATAACCCACCTCTTGGCTTAAAACCCCCTCTCTCCGAAGTGGCCAACAATATAAACTCAATTAAAAAGAGCAACACATTAAAACAACGAGTGATAGTAAGATTTCTCCTGATATCCTAAAAAATGAAGCACGAAAAATAATAGGTCAGCGGGACAGACTTAGCCTCAACCCAAGTAAAGGTACAATCCTATGCATGTTTAAACCGGAAAAAGTCCTACAACTCCCAGCATTTGCCAGCCAGCATGGTGTGCTGGGGCATGCTAGGAATTGTAGGGCTTTTTTCTGTCTAAACATGCATAGGATTGCACCCTAATTTGGTTTAAGTGGATTGAGGCTGTGTGTGAGCTTAAACAAAAGGAGGTATTAGAAAAGGGAGGCAGAAGAGAGCTCGAAATGGTTTTCTGTTGGGAAGGTACCGTATACAGTTTTAGGAGATATAGTGAGGTGTAACAAATCTTATGTTGTATGTGAAGAAATATGAATAAGAATTATTGAAGTTATCACAAGATCTAGTTGTGGATTTAACAATGCAAGGTGGCATTCTTAAAGAACAACTTTTGTCTCTTAAAGTCCATAATGTACCCCCCTTCCAGTCATCCTATACAAGAATTAAGTCATCTGATATGTTTCCTTTCCCCCTTTATGTATTTTTTCCACATCTGGAGTACACAGGTTGATCTGTGGTGGGTGCATAGTTTTGCTTGGGAGGGAGTGATATATATGCACACAAGCCCACTGTGGTGTAGTGGTAAATTGTGGGGTGCAAGTGACAGTGCCCATAGCCACCCCCCCCCCCCCCCAAGGAGAGGCCAAAAATGCAGTAGCAGCAAATCAGTTTTCTAGCAGGCTTTTCTTTTCTTCCCAGCAGCAAAGAGGAAAATAATGTAGCATAGGAAAATGTGAACATGTTTCGGTGCTGCTGAATCATTTTGCTTGCTTGAAAATAATTAGTAACTGAAGCTGACATTCTTTTAAAACGAATTTAGAAGCTATTGATAGTAGATGATAAATGACTGTGATTTTCATAGTCCTGTGGCCATTATCTCTGGGTAAAAAATATATTTGGATCTTTTCTGCTGTGCGGAAATGCATTATCAAATGTTGCAGCATTGCCTGTGCCGTCTTCTGAAAAATCCGGCATGTTATTTCAGGATTAATTAACAAATAGAGATATTGGGCACATTGGTTGAGCCTTGGTTTTTATGCACAAATTTCCTTCTGTGGCAAACAAATTAATATTAATAAATGTGACTAATTCACAGTTTGTTCTGTGAAGCAAATTGTGGCTTCTCGGAATAACTGTCTTGTACCTTAATACTGTTTTATAAATGTGTATATTGCCCAATTTCTGAGTATGATGTATTTAAAAAGCATAATCTTAAGTGTTCAGCATTGATATTATTTAATATTATGATATTTATTCTGCACAGACAAATTCAACAAACTGATTTAGAGAGAAAGTCGGTGGTGGCTGTTAGTTTGGAGAGGGTTAATTTGCATATAGATACTGTCAAAATTTAAGTTGCATGAATGATCCACTGATGGGAAATGGGATACTGTAAGGGAGCTATATGAGCTGGGAAGAAAATAACTTGCTTTTAAAAAGTAAAGTTGTGGACAGTGTATGTTTTTTTGCCTAATGTACAACACTTAGTTGAAGCTGTGATACTTTTCTATTTGAGCATGATGTTTTAAAAGTCGAATATACGGTAACTCCTGTTGCTATATATATATATATATATATATATATGTTAAGCATTAAATCAAGCTCTACTGGAAAGGTTTTGATTATCATCTGGGGGGGGTCATTATTTGCACATATTAGCACGGGTTGGCAGAAAGGTCTTGGGGTTTCACTGAAGTTAAGTTACAATTAGAAGTTCTTCTTCGTGGTCTCTGTGCATCACACACATGGGCTCTGCGCCTGCGCGGAGGCCGCTTCGGGAAGCTTCCATAGCTGAGGCAAATTTTGGGCGGGAACCCCTCCCCCTGCGTCTCTACTGCGCGGGTTCCCGCCCTCTCCCTCAGTTCCTCTTCGACCGCCATCGCGTGTGGCTGTTCTTCGAGAGGTTCTTAGCAATGTATTGTTGGTGTGTAAAGATTTAGATGCTTTGAACAAAATAAACTATTAAATAAAATTGGAAAAGTGTCTGACATAGGATGGGTGAGAATTTTGTTTCTGTTCAGTTTTGATAAGAATTTACCAAGATCTGCGAAGTTCTCCATATTTAGGACGAGAAGAATTTGAGCTTTTAGAAAAACTGGAACGTGGGCAAAACCAGAATGACAGATTTTTCCATCCAGGCCCAAGGCTCTAGTTTCCTGCATTGAGCAGGGGGTTGGACTCGATAGCCTTGTAGGCTCCTTCCAACTCTATGATCTATGAAAGTCTATGAAAGAATAGTTCTGATGCCTTACATGCTAGGAAGCCCTCCTCACATAAAATAGTCAGTGTTCAATTAAACATTTTTTTTTAAATTAAGCTAAAGCTTTTGACTAAATCTTCCCTTATCCTGGTATAAAATTAATGTTAAATATCATGTAAGCCAGTCCTTATTACATTTATTGTAGAAATTGAGTTTGAGAGTACAATCCTTTTAAAGTATTTATTTCTAGGGAAAGTACAGACTGGGCTGGCTGGTAGTAGAGTTTGCTGGAGTGACTGCTTCGGTAATATTTGCGTTTTGTGGATGTCCAAATGAGCTCCATACAGATCTCAGCCCGGCTGAATTTTTACTCATAATAAATCTTGTTGCAATCAATTCAGACTGACCGGTCTTGTGAGATATCTTAGCAGGGCAGTTCTGCCTCTAAGGCCACACAATCCTGTATACTCTTACTTGGTATTAAATCTCAGTGAACTCCGTACGTCTCAATAGCATTTACTTCTGAGTAGACATGCGTAGGATTGTTCTATAAATCTTCTCTATCTCCTTGTTTGTGGCCCCTCTGGTTCGTTTTAACTTGGGGAGCCACAATATATTTATTTCTTCATAGATGTTTCCTGAACCTCTTGGTCAAGAAGAAGCAAATTTGAACTCTGAAAGAGCAGAGCTTCTGTATTGAACGAGAGCTCTCCGTAAGAATGCAACTTTGAGTTGGGACACTGGTCAAATACTCCATGAGCCAGGAATGCCCTTTGGACCATCATGCTGACAGTCTTTTTAACTGCATCATGGTGCAAAGCAAGAATAAGGTTCCTGTTCTAGGCTTTTCAGACTTACAGGTACTGGCGTCTCCCATTCCAGAATGTTGGAGTAGAGACCCCCTGGACTATAACCAGAACTGCATTTAAAGATCGGATTTACGTTAGGACTGGCAACTCTAGAATGCTTGGTAGATTGAGGATTGTTCTTTTGTGAGCTAACACACACAGGAAGCTACCATATACTGAGTCAGACCTTTGGTCCATCTAGCCTGATTAAGGGCAGCCGCCGGCGTGATCACATCACGCCAGTGCTTAATGAGTTGCACTGGCTACCAGTTGCTTGCCGAGCCGAATTCAAGGTGTTGGTTTTGACCTTTAAAACCCTACACGGCTCCGGCCCAGCTTATCTCAAGGAGCGCCTCCAGCAACATCAAGTAGGCCGCTCAACAAGGTCTGCCACGGACGGCCTTCTCCTTATCCCATCAGCCAGAGCAGCCAGGCTGGTGGGGACTAGGAAGAGGGCCTTCTCTGTGGCGGCCCCCACATTATGGAACTCCCTCCCTAGTGACCTTCGCCATGCCCCCTCCGTGATGAGCTTCCGCCGTGCATTAAAAACATGGCTGTTCAGGCGGGAACATGGGGTGGGTTAGGTTTTTAATGAGAATTTTTTATATTGTTTTAATTATTATATTTTATTGTGTTTTACTGTATTTTAATTGTACATCGCCCAGGGTGGCCGGGTGACCGGCCAGATGGGCGATTGATAAATATAATAAATAAATAAAAAAAAATAAAATAGCCCAGTATCATAGACACTGACTGGCAGCGGCTCTCCAGGGTTTCAGGCAGGCATTTTTCATGCTCTACCTGGAGATGCTGAGGATTGAACCTGGGACCTTCTGCGTGCAAAGCAGGTGCTCTGCCACTGAGCAACGGCCCCATCCCTTCTATGTTCCAGTTGGATTGGGAATCCATCTCTGCATAAGCAATGGATTCTCACTTTGACATAGGTATGTGTGGCGTAACCCCACAATTCAGTTCCCTGGTGTTTGTCTGCATTAGTATGTTTAGTGTGTCTAGAATGTTGAACCAAGTGGGTGTGGTTTGTGATGTCTTGGAAAGGGTGGGGGGAGGAGTATATAAGGAGTGTTTGAGTGATGCCAGAGTTAGTTAAGAAGTAACGTTGGTTGTAGTGTGTTGGGAGTGTTAGAGAGTTTGGGAGTTAGGTTAGGTGGGTTATTTGTGTCTTGTCGGAAGTTTTAAGAGGAATCAGTGATTGTATGAGGAGTGAGAGTATTTGGAGTTATAGGGACTTACGTAGGTTAATTATAAAGTGTTTGGTGTAGGCAGGTTTATTTTCTGGAACTAAGATTTTGAGAATTAAAATAAACTTATTTTTATTTTGTTTGCTACCCAAATCCTACGGGTCAGCTTGGTGTTATTAACCTGCCTTACTTTTAAATCTACACACACACCTTTGTACCCACAGCATCATAAATTTAAAAATAGATCCTTAATAACCAGAATTAATCTTTTCCCTCATTAGAATCATAGAATCATAGAAAAGTAGAGTTGGAAGGGGCCTACAAGGCCATCGAGTCCAACCCCCTGCTCAATGCAGGAATCCAACCCCCTGCTCAATGCAGGAATTAGTAGGGGAATGGTTTCATTTGACCCTCCACTCAGGTTTTTAAGTGTTGATGCTTAGCCTGAGAAGGGTTTATGCGCATGGTCCTAAAGTGTAAGGGACCGTGTAGTCGCAGTATGCATCAGAGATCTAGACATTTCCTATGCAGAAAGCACTTGCATGTAGGGAAAAAAGCATACGAATGTTCCCTTGTAGCGGTGTATTGTATTTGTATGAACCCAATAGCTTTGTATTTGTATGAACCCAATAGCTTTGTAATCATTAAATAATGATTACAAAGAACCCAGGTGTTCAGCATATGTATTACAACTTCAGGTAAATAAAGGAATAAATAATTTCAGTAAGCTATAATTAACAATCAGCGATAATTTCAGTATAGCTTATTGTAAATTGTATTACAATCGATATTAAAATTGTGGATCCTACTCTCAAAATATCCTCCCCTTGACTATCGCTATCATCCTCTTCGACAGTTATTGTTTCTCACACTGTCTGCTTCAGTTCTAATTTTATATAGTTAGCACTGCTAGCTTCAATGGGGATGGTACTGTTCCTCACCATAAATGAATTATGTAAACTGGATTAGCTCATTTTAAAATATTATTGTGCTTGTGAATAATAGATTCCTGGTGCATTGGTTGTGCGTGTGTTTTTAAAAAACACCCACATTCATGTGACTAAGAATATGCGATTTCAGAGAGAGATCATCCTGTATGATAGGATGACCCATTCAAGTCTGGGTTTTGACCTGCTTATGGGTCTGAATCAGCCTGATGGATGACCTTTATTGGGAGAGAGACGGGGGAGTGCGACCCTGTTAATTCTGCTTGACCTCTCCAGCTTTTGATACCATTGACCATGGTATTCTCCTGAATCGACTCTGTGGGCTGGGCATTGGAGGCACTGTGTTACAGTGGTTCCTATCTTACCTGCGGGGTTGATTTCAGAGAATTAATATTGGGTGACTATTCCTTGGCCCCTTGGCAATTGAACTATGGGGTTCTGCAGGTACCAACTTGTCCCCAGTGTTGTTCAACATCTATATGAAGCCGCTGGGAGTGGTCATTTGGGGGATTTGGAGCCAAATGCCATCAGTACGCTCATGACACACAGCTCTGTCTCCCTGTGACATCTGAAGCAGGAGGGGCTGTGCAAGTCCTGGATCAGTGCCTAGACTCGGTGCTGGGCTGGATGAGGGCTAATAAACTGAAGTTGAACAGGAAAGATGGAAGTCCTGTGGGTAAGTGGTTCCCCAGTCCGGGAGATAGGCTCATGGCCTGTTCTGGATGGGGTTGCACTCCCATTGAAAGATCAGGTTCGTAGTCTGGGGGTACTCCTAGATCCATCACTGTTGCTGGAGGCCCAAATGACTATGGTGCCAAGGAATGCCTTTTGCCAGCTTTAGCTGGCTCACCTGCTATGGCCTCTCCTGGACAGGGATAGATCGGCCACAGTGGTACAGGCACTAGTAACCTCAAGATTGGATTACTGCAATGTACTCTATCTAGGGCTGCCCTTAACACTGGTCCAGAAGCTGGAGCTAGTGCAGAATGCAGCAGATTGGCTATTGTTAGGAGCTGCCACTTTTCAGCATGCAACTCCTTCGCTGAGGAAACTGCACTGGCTGCCTATTTGCTACTGGGCTAGGTTTAAGGTTTTGATACTAGCATACAAAGCCCTAAACAACTTTGGACCAGGATGCCTGAGAGAGCGCCTTCACTGCCCGGTCACTGAGGTCTTCAGATGGCATTCTCCTGCATGGACCTATGGCCCAATTGGAGTCCATAGAAGAGCCTTCAGTGTGGTGGCCCCCTTTCTATGGAACTCTGGATATTAGACAGGCATCAACAATGACCTGGTTCGCACAGCACAACAAGCCATCATGGATAACTAGCCACGGTGGGTTGCTATGTCATCTGAACCGAGACTGCTTCCCACAGGGTGGCTTGTGTTTTTTCCCCAACAAGCCAGCCTGAGAACCCATGGGCTGTTCTAGGGGTTGTTTTACCCATGATGGGTCGTTGTGTCATCTGAACGTGGGCGACCGATCCCACTGTGGGTAAAGGGAAGCGGCGAGCGAGGTGCGTGACCAGAGCGGCAAAAAACTGCTTCCTGCTCTTGGCGATCTCGCCCATGCTGCCGCCAGTGACAGCCCCTCTGAAGTTCCCAAGTGGCACATTGGAGGGGCTGTCACTGGTTGGCCACCCTTTTAAAAAAATGCGCTCCAAATGTGCACATTTTTTTTCATTAAAAAAAAAATTTTTTTTTCTAGTCGGACGTGCGCAAATGCAGAGGTGCACACTTCCACGGGTCCAAAATGGGAAGCCCCAGCTGGTCAATGTCCTGTGGGGTACCTGCTGTCAAAGTGTAGCAGGTACCATCTCTGGACATTGACCCAGAGAGGTTCCTAATAGTTTGGTTTGACAGCTGTCAAAAGGCGAGCTGTCAAGTCTAAGCAAAGCTGCGAGTGATCTTTGCTCGTGCAATTGAGTAGGCACCCTTTTTTCTCCCTCTACAGTGAGATCCTCAGTATCGTTGTTCATCCCGTCCCCCCACATAGGTCCCAGTGCCCTCAACCTTTCCACCCATTCTCAAGACTGCGTGCTCGGGAATGTGGAAAAGTGCACCCCCCCTCTTGCTGACACTTGTTTCTTACAGATGTTAAAAGTAGGGGCTTTTTGAAAACCAGGATTTAGGCAGGGCAAAACAGGGTGGTTTGGAGAGGAAAGTATACAGATTTCATATGTCTACTTCCCTGTCCAAACTATCCTGTCTCACTTGTGAAAGACCCCTGATAAGCCAGAGTTTACAATGAGATACGTATGCTATGTATAACTTGGTTTGCTCATAAGATTACCTTGTTCGGCATACTACATTTATTCAGTAAATAATTTAAAAAATTACTAATTAAATTTATTTTTAAATTCTTTTCATTTTTTGTTACAAATGGAGCTACCAGCTGCTGAATTTAAAGGGATCCTAGCATGTCTGTTATTTGCCAGTTTATGAAAGGCAAGCAAAAAGTTAAAGTTGAAAACAGAAGAAACCATCAACATTATAGTAAAACGACAAAAGCGAAAAGTTATATATTCTGAACCTAGTCTCCTCCACAGTGTCAAGCAGACACAGAAGGCAACTCATTTTCAGAAAAAGAGCTGAGAAAAAAGGGGGAAACCCAAGATTCAATTTTGCTACATGAAACTTTGTCTATTCAGTCTCATTTTCTGAGCTATCACTATCAGCAGTTTCTGCTTCTTGTTATTTGCTCGGATTGAGACTAGCTTCTCTATCCTTCTACAGTTTATTTCTTCAGTTGGTGTGAGTATTTCCAAACACAGACCAGTTACTTTCACATGCTGCAGATGATCGAGGAATATGAAGCAGAGAAGCAAGAGGAGTTGGAGACTCTTTTGTGCAAAGGCCCTGCCCATGTTGTGGGAGATATATGCTTGGCAGAATCCCAGACTGCATTCCTGGGCCAAATATTCGGCAACATTTGAAAGTACCTTTCCAGTTTCAATTCCTAAGTGTACTGTTTGTTTTGTAATCCAATCAAATGCATGAACCGTGCTATAATCACATACATTTCCGTCTTTGGATTTTGAATCCAAGAGATTTGCAGCAGCATGCACTGGTTAGCAATAAAATTCTTCCCGCTTCTTAATAAAGTCTTTCTCTTTACTTTCTTCTGTACTTGTAAGTGGAGATATAGACCTGGTTTGCACATAGCAACAACCCGTGGGTTCTTTAATCCATGGGCTGTCGGGGCTGCACAGGAGCAGCACGTGCTGCCTTCTGCCTGCTTGCCTCTTTTGCTTTGCATCTGGTTTCTTAACCCAGGAACGCTCCATTCCATGTCTGAATCCAGAACTCTGGGGTGCTGAGGGATAAACAACCCAAAGTTTTAACCCATGGTTTGTTGTTGGGTTAAAACTCCGGGTTGTTTCCCCCTCAACAACCCATAGTTCCCGATTCACATGTCACACCAAACAAATAGTTCCTGGGTTGTTTTCTAAATTGGAAGCGGTCGCTCACACCTGTGCAGCCCCTCATACTTAGATGACTAAAGCCAGTTGATTTTTATCTCGGTTACAGTCATGCCTTGGATTGAGAGCATAATTCGTTCCGGAAAGGTGCTTGTAGTCCAAAACACTCTTATATCAAAGCGAAATCCCCCCAAAAAAATTTGTACAGAGATTTTTAATTTAAGCCGTACCACAGTACTTGTATTGCAAGACGACGCTTGTATATCAAGTAAAAAAAAATTAAATAAATATTAAAAATTTTGCTTGTCTTGCAAAACGCTCTCAAACCAAGTTACCGGTACTTGTAATCCAAGGTATTACTGTATTTGGTAAGCAACCTCTCAACAAAAGTGCACTGTCCGATTCAGATGCAGTGATTGCTGAAGAAATTGGCTTCGGAATCTTCAGGGAGTTCTACAGCTGATACCAGAACACATCCTAATCAAGTATCATGTTCTTTACATTAAGATCCTCAACTATTACTGTTTCTTGAGCTTGTTCATTTTTAGTAGCTTTCGAAGGAGATCACCATTTCACCCCATCGAGTTTTACTACAGAGTTAGTGTTACCTTTTTATTCTTTTCATTCTTTACTACTTGCTGCTTCTTGAAGACTGCAGCTACAGTGTGAGTAACTTTTACGTGTTTTGTTACTTCTTTAGCTCTTCTGTAGTCCAGCTTCATGATGCCATGAAGAAGCAAGTTTAGCCCATGGGATGCACATTCCATTGCAGTAATATAAGGTCTCCCATGACGCTTTCATATTACTTGTGTTTGTCAACACAAAGAAAATACTTTACCACTCCCAGTCTTTTGTGGAACTTCACCTATTTTACTGTTGACATATTCTGCAGCATGTTCTCTCCTGTTTCATTGCTTCTGTAAAATAAAATGGTTGAGATGTTGTTATCACAAACTTTATGATTCCTTAATCTTGCTGTGCATTTGTCTATAATCTGTAAGTACTACAAGATAATGGGCCTTGTTAATTTTTCTTTGCGCAGATTCTATTACCCATTTGTATTCTGACTCTAAAAAAGTCTTGCTCACAGAATGTCTGCTGGGCAAATGGTATGATGGCCTTAGTAATTCAAAAGCTTCCTGCCAGTATGCATTTTCAGTTATTAAAAATGCCATTGACAATGGCGTTCCAGAATAACATATTGTTCTTGCAAGAGCTTGGGTCAATTTTTTCCTTATCCTCAGGTGGCCTCATGTCTATAAATAAAGCTATTGACAGTCTTTTTTTTTTTAGAACTATTATCACTTTCATCCTCATCCTCATAGTTCTCCTCACTTAACACCCAGAAAATATATATATATTTTAAATGTCTACAGGACACTTCCTACATACAAGGTTGTGCTTGGTCATCCCAGTAGCATTTGGAAATGCACATTTCATGTGACAGTATTTGCAAATCACAATTTTCTCAGAATAACTTTCAGTGTGGAAATGCTTGCATATGTTAGCAGTTGGTCTCGCCATTCCGCTAAGGGAAAATAAAGAAAAAACTTAAGTAGCTGGCTTGCATGTAAACACGAAGCTACGGCATGCACACATTTAGTAATGGATGAAGGAGAGGCCTCCCTTGCTTCAGAATTAAGTGTAAACAACTTTCCTGTCATGCAGGCCTCACCTCACTGCTAAGACTGAGGGTGCCATTTTGCCACAATTTATTTATTTTTATTTATGTGTTAGACTTATACCCCGCCTTTTTTCCTGCAAGGAACCCAAGTGGGCTTACATAATCCTCCTCTCCATTTTATCCTCACAACAACTCTGTGAGGTAGGTTAGGCTGAGAGTCAGTGACTGGCCCAAAGTCACCCAGTGAGTTTCATGGGGACTAGAACCCGGATCTCCCAAGTCCCAGTCCAACACTCTCATCACTACGCCGCACTGGCACAAAGCATCAGATTAGTAGGAATTCAGTTATGGTTTACAGAGGGGTTATGAAGATAAAATAATGCAGCTAAAATATAGTTCAGTATTCTGAATTCATATACTTTTAAATCCTTACCTTTCAATATCCTGCCATCATGCAGGATATCTATACGTCCTGCATCCTGGGCAGATGTCTTTCCTCCTCCAAGGAAAGAGATTCCACAGCCTTCCCTGGGAAATTATGACCTCTTAAGTAAGTGTATGTGTGTATTTTACAAACTGAAGAGTAGAAGGCAGGGATGGGGAACCTCCGGCCCCTGGGCCGGCTGAATGTAGCCTGAGGATGGTTCCCCATCCAGCCTGCAGAGATTTCCCTTCCCAAGCTCTTTCCAGGGGAGGAATTGGAGATAAGGACGGGGATTCCCCTTCACACATTGCTCACTGCCCCTGGACCAGAATAGGTTCCTCACCCCTGGTATAAGGGAAGAGGCGAGAATACCTGTGTGAGTTGCAAGTCTGCAGGTGTAGTCTAGGCACTTCATTGCAGTGGATTTTAAGACTGAAGGAACCCACAGGTGCCTTGCAGATTGCAGAGGATTCTGGGAAGTACTCTATGGTATATGCAGTTCCTACAGGATGCTGGCTAGGTTTGTTGGGTCTTTCCCACATTCTGAACAGAGAGTGAATCATACAGCACAGCCAGCATACTCCTACAGCTGCTGCTCATAGTGAAATTCCTGAGGAGGACAGAGCCAGATGCTCAGATTCGATAGTCCTCATTCCGTGGACTAGCTTGTCATTGATGCCAATTGTTTAATTATACCTACAGTTAAATACTTTATTTAAGGCCACCAGTGTGCCATTCTCTAAATACTATGCCATATGCATGATGCTAATGCTGTTTCCACAGATCATGATGTTATCGTGTGGATTGCTCTTTAGTCGAGGATTTTATCAGAGCCTCCAACTCCAGGGAGTCTTCGAACAGGAACCTCCTGGTGGTTGGGCTGGGGTCTTGCTCCCCTTTAAGAAATGTGCCACCAAGATGTGCCATGGCTCATTGAGTGAGCCATGGGTGGTTGGAATGGGTTTCTTTGCACATAAGCCTAGGCAAATTTAAAAATAAATAAATCACCGAGTCACAACTATTTGTTGGTCACTGGCTGCCCTGTGTTACGAGAGGACCACCTCTCTGGATGCCCTCCTGGAATGCAGGAGGGCAGCTAAAACCTGCTTTTGGGGGGCCTTGGAAGTCATACAACTGTTGTCCCTCATTCTGTTCATGGGACCTTGAGTGGGGGGAGTTTTTAGTAGGAATTGGCCAGAAATATACTCAATTGGATGAGAGAAAAGCAACCGAGGCACATAGGTTGGTGGGGGTGGCACTGATCAGCAGCTGTTTTTTCTTGCTCTTACTCTGTAAGAGTTACACCTTGGATTACAAGTAACTTGGTTTGAGAGCGTTTTGCAAGACAAGCAAATTTTTAAATATTTATTTAATTTTTTTTTTACTCGATATACAAGCCACGTCTTGCAAGACAAGTACTGTTGTACGGCTTAAATTAAAAATCTCTGTACAAATTTTTTTGGGGGGGATTTCGTTTTGATATAAGAGTGTTTTGGATGACAAGCACCTTTCCGGAACAAATTATGCTCTTAATCCAAGGCATGACTGTACTGATTTTGCTGCTGACTGCATGTTTTGACCCCCCCCCCCGGGTCATTCCTTCAAGTCTGTGCTTTCCGTATATGCATGTTTGTGGTGAGGGAGACTTGATCCTTGAGAACAACTCCTAGAACAGAAACAGATTCTATACCTTCTGTTAAGGGAACTACCGTATCACTTTGGTAAGGGGGGAATGAATTTTACGAACAAATGTCAACATATGAAGCTGTCTCAAATTGAATCTTGGCTGATTTAATCCAGTATTGTCTACCCCAGCCTTCCCCAACCTGATGCCTGACAGATGTTTTGGACGTCAGCTCCCATCAGCCCTAGCCATCAACATGTTCAGTGGCCAGGAATGCTGGGATCCAAAATATCTGGAGGGCACCAGGTAGGGTGGTCTACTCTCATCTGCAGTGGCTCTCCTGGATCTTGGGCAGGGGTATTTCCCAGCCTCTAGACCAATGTTCTCCAACCTTGGGTCCCCAGGTGTTTTTGGCCTACAACTCCCAGCATGCCCCAGCCAGCATAGCTGGCTGGGGCATGCTGGGAGTTGTACGCCAAAAACATCTGGGGACCCAAGGTTGGAGAACACTGCTCTAAACCACATGCTCTTAACACTGTACAATGGCTTCTCCCTTCTATTCAGAGGCAATGCTGCTTTTCTGACACTACATGAGAGAGGGGATATATTGAGATTATCATCAACAAGATGGAGAAAGATAATAACATTGACAACAGAAAGGCAAGCTTGAATGGGAAACAGAGGGAGGATGCCGACTGTAGCATTTGCGATGCTGCTGGATGTTGCAGTTACTGGCATTCTGTTGGACCCTTTCTGTCCAATCTTTTATTTTCTTTCAGGAGGCTTTGAAATATGTATTGGGCAGCAAATATATTCATGTGCCACACAGTTCATGCACTAGCTGATCTCATGTATGCACGGCAGGATTTTTTTTCCGCCTTTGGCACATGATGCATGTGTTTTTCCACACTCAGAAGCATAACACTGGAAGTGGACCCCTTTACTTATAGAAGTGTTACGTTCATCTAAAAATGTGCTTACGATCTCTTGAGTTTCCACCAACTATTGTTTCAGTGCCACTCTGTTTCCACAATAGAACACAGATTTATACAAAGATATGCAGGAATCTTTAGGGGTTGCGTGAGTACTAGATCTGAAGGTAATTACAAGAACTGGTAGAGTGGAAAGTTTAAATTAATATGGAGGCAGCCAGCACGGCGGATGTTATAATCTGACCCAGAAGCCACTGTCTGCCGTTGAATGCAGCTCTTAAGTCAGGGACATTGGCTTACAACTGTGGATGAAGTCTGTTCTCATAGGTAAATCTTCCTTAACGATAAACAGGCTTTGGTTGTATCTTGAAATTGAATGATGGTAGCAGTTTTGCAGCTGACGCACAGCCATTGGAGAGGGAAAACAGGAGAAGCACTTTGTTATTGCACATAAGTTAAGGCTCACTAATGCTTGTTAAACAGGCTCGACAACTCGGTTACAAAGGTCAGATGCCAGTGCCTTGGCTGTTCATTGTCAGAGTCCATGTTCCAAAATTCCAATCCCTTTGCTTTCTTTCACAGCTTGGAGTGGTAGCCTTCAACCTTTCCAATACAGAACTCACCTTTAATGTGCACAATGGGACCCACCTTTACTTTTTGATTTTTTATATTATTCTGCTAGTATGACCCACCTTAACTAAAGGGAGGTTAGGTGACCCATTAGTTGCAAGCCAATGATTTAAGAGTATGGTGCCTAGACCAGGTCACTTGCCACTGCCTGTGGAAAGTCTTCCAACTAAAAATGGCAGGTTGACAGTATCTTTCCTGGAGCATGCTCGGCACTTCCCTTTTGGTGTTAAGAGTACTTTTGTGATAAGAGGCTTATGTTCATTGGCAGAGGGTTGATAAGCATGTGATAGGTTTATTTCCCCTTCCACTCTTAGGTGATTTCCTGAAGTGAGCTTTGATAGCAGGTCCAGACGTTCAGGTGATGGATAGATGCAATTAGTGCAAACTTGAGTTCCTACTCATCCCATATACATACAACGCTTGTGTGGATTTTGCGGACTTGCAGACTGTTTTTTTAAACTTTGGGGGGGATTTGCGAAAGTGCACAGTTGTGCAAATATGCATTAACGATAATGCACACTTGCACGAGTGTAATCTAAAAAACAACAACACCTTAATAATCTGATTTCATGAATGAGCAGATGACGGAACGAAAGATGTCTGACAATCCACAAAACAGGGATGGAACAGATTTAACCAAATTGGCAGATCCCTACTTGGGGGCAATCTGTCGTGGGCCACATGCTGGCGGTGGACAGGGCAAGAGTAAAAAGTGGGTGGGGCCTCCCCTTCTTTTCCTCTCTCCACCGCCACCTCCTCTCTCTCTTGAGAGGCTTTGGATTTGTGATCGGATTTATCTAACTTGTATAGAAAAGAGGTTTGAAAAGGCTGAGATGAGCAAGCTGTGCGCTACTGTTCTTGCGTTCTTCAAATAATGGAGAGGAAATATCCTGATGGGAGTATAACTCCTCCACGAAAGCGATGATGAGGGCAGTAAAGGAGAGCCTCTCCGTTTCCCAAAAGCAGAGGGGTAACAAAGTCACTTGTTTCAAGGAAATGACTGTGCTATGAAATGCCATCATAGTGTCGCATGCCTGGCTTTCTACCTTCATAACTTTTTGTTTGTTGGTTTTATTGGTATTATTGGGTTTCTTTGCCTGGAAAACTAAGTTATTTACTAGGAGAAGGTGAGGAATTTATGTACAGTTTTTACAATTTATATTTATAGTTATTTATTTACAGTTGCTTACTATGAGAAGGGAGGGAAGAGTTGACTGCCCTGGCCTCTTTGCCCTGTTGCTAAACTTGCACAGGTGCTTAACTCACTTGTGTGCTGATGCTTTGTCACTGGGGTCCTCACAACGTTTAGCAGACAAACTTTTGTTCGTGTGTGCAATAAATGTGCACATTTTAAAAATGCAGAATGCATTGAAGGTTCACAGTGGCTGAGTCTTGAGGTCTTAGGAGCAAAATGGAAGGTCTGTGTGTCTATTTTCCAGTGCCACCACTCAGGAAAGAACCGAGTTTTATTGAGGTTATTAATTAGTTAGTCTGTTTGTGTTAAGTGCTGCCATTTGCTGAAGGGTTCTCCTAATTACTTAACCAGGAGCACAGGTTGTGGGTTAGCATGCTGTCAGCCCATGCTTGGGCGTTTTGAGATGGAGTGCTTTGGGTGTGCCCTTTTGTTTTAAGTGTATAATAATTACAGCTCTTGTTTCTTGGAAGCTCAGGGGTTGGAGTGCTGGGCCGGTCACACCCTTGTGTCTGATTTGCTGGACTAGGCTGTTGTCTGATTAGCTGCTCTGGCTGGGTGGCAGAAGTCTTGTGAGAAACCATGGCTAGGATTCCTATCAGCTGTGCCCCTGTGAGGTTGTCACAGATGGCTTTTACTTGGTGTCCTGGAGTGGTTTCTGATAGTGAACTGTTGGCAGAGAACTATTCTTCAGTGGCACATAATGCCATACACCATTACAATGATGCTTTGCCCCTTTCTTGTTTTGCCACTGTTATGTTACAGCGGCAGTTTGGCCGTGAAAAATCAGGTGGCCAGGTACGAGATGAGTACCGGAAGGACTACGATGTGGGGAGAGGCGGCTTTGGCAAGATTGCTCAGATGCAGAAGATGAATCAACAGACAGTGATCTAATATGGATAAAATGGAGAGGAGGAGGATTATGTGAGCCGCCTTGGGTTCCTTGCAGGAAAAAAGGCGGGATATAAATATTATAAATAAATAAATAAATAAATAAATGTATTTATATTAAGAATACAGGAAGTGGTCTTATACTGAGTCCATTGGACCATCTAGCTCAGTATTGTCTACATGGGCACGCAATCTTTCCCCAGGGTGTCAGACAAGAGCCTTTCCCAGCCCTATCTAGAAATGCTAGGGCAGTGTTCTCCAACCTTGGGTCCCCAGATGTTTTTGGCCTACAACTCCCAGCATGCCCCAGCCAGATCATAAGAGTTGGAAGGAGCCTACAAGGCCATCGAGTCCAACCCCCTGCTCAATGCAGGAAACTAGAGGAGGGGTCTCCCATCCAAGTAACAACCAGGCTTGACCCTGCTTAGCTTTTCACGCTCAGACAAGCTGAGCCAGTGTGAGCCACAGGCCTGGATTGATCCTGGGACCGTCTTCGTGCAAAGTTTGTGCTCTGAGGGCCAAACTAGACATTATGTCAAATGTGTCTCTACATTAATTATCGGGATCGCAGCAAGTGGAGAAGGAGGACTTAATTAGGTAACCCTTTCTTCTCCTGATGCAGTCCTGAAGAAAATCCCTCCTCTGAAGGAATTTGTGCCAATTGGAAATTGTCTCCCAAAGCAATTCAGAGGAGAGATTTGCCCAGACTTCTTGTGCACCCATATCATCCTGCAAATATATCCTGGCTGCTTCTGAAGGCTGTGGATATTATTCCCCAGAAAAAGAGAACAGTAAAGAAGACCAAAAGTTGTGGTTGTTAAGGAAAGAGATTGTGCGATTACTTAAAATTACGTAAAATAGGAAAAGAGGTGGTGTGGCTACGCTTAAAATCCCACCTCAAAACAGGGTAGGCAACCTGGTGTCTTCTGGGTGTTTTTGGACTACAACTCCCATAAGCCCCAGCCAGCATGGCCAGTGGTCAGAGATTATGGGAGAAGTAGTCCAAAACATTTGGAGGGCACCAGGTTAACTACCCCTTGGCAGAATCCTGCAGGCTCCACCCCACTGTGACTGAGCTTAAGTCCATACAGAGATGCCTTGGACTGCAAGTGACTTGGTTCGAGAGCGTTTTGCAAGACAAGCAAATGTTTAAATATTTATTTATTTATTTTTGACTTGATCTACAAGCGACATCTTGCAAGACAAGTACTGTAGTACGGCTTAAATTAAAAATCTCTGTACAAATTTTTTTTGGGGGGGGGGATTTCATTTTGATATCAGAGTGTTTTGGATTACAAGCACGTTTCCGGAACGAATTATGCTCTCAATCCAAGGCATGACTGTATATTACTGAAATAACAGACACACTCACTTTTCTCCTTCCCTTCCTCTGTCACCAACCCCCTCCCGCATGTTGAATTATAGATGGTAAACCCCTTGGGGCAAGAACCTGTATTCCCCATGTATTCTGTGATGGCATGCACGTGGATGGCAGTATATTAAAAAATAATGTTAGATCTCCCATCGTCACTTACTGATCTGGATCATTATGAATTAATCGGAGCTTTCCATTGGACCCAATTCTGTGGTTGCTGCGCTGGAAAGCCAGTCTGT
Organism: Shinisaurus crocodilurus; assembly: GCA_021292165.1. NCBI lineage: Eukaryota > Metazoa > Chordata > Lepidosauria > Squamata > Shinisauridae > Shinisaurus > Shinisaurus crocodilurus. Next base: position 8,189,412 of record CM037879.1, read on the forward strand.
GCAAGATGCTCTCCTATTTTGGCTACTACAAATGTGCTTGAAATTCTCCTGGCGCTTTCCATTCATGTTCTTTTTTTTTTAGTTTCATTGTAAGGCGTTCAAATGCTTGAATCAGAAGTGGTGCTGATGTTTCACATTTTGTTCATTGATATATGGATTTGTGAATGGTAACTTACTGGTATTTTCTCATTAGTTAGACATGTAGGTGTAATAGCATATAAATAGGGAATTGGCTCTTGAAAAAACTGTTTCTTAGAAGTCCAGAGCCATCCTTTTAAACTCTATATCTGAACATTGCACAAAATCCCTTGGATACATATTCTGCATGCCAGAAATACTGATCTTATATAGACAGCCAGGTTGACTACAGGGTGTTTTTGTGGTGGTTTTTTTTTTTTTTTTTTTGCTTTATGCTTCCCTTTTGCAGTAGAGAAGATAAACTGAGATCTATCTGTTTTCCATTGTGAGTCATTCTTCATGGAGGTAGTAGAAAAATCTTCATCCTTGTGGGGGATTTGCCGCTGGATTGTCAGACTTGTGTTCAAAAACTGTGAGTCAAGCTTACCAAGAGGATGAGTGGACATTCTACGGTTGTTCGGGAGTCTTCTCACTACTTACGCTCTACAATAGCGAAGGGCAACGTTTGCTATGGGCAATCACATGATCAAACTGTGGTCTGCCACCAAGAGGGCTCAAAATGTTGCTCATTTCAGCCCTTGGAAAAGCACGTTGGGCCTACTTTCAAACACCAAGATGCCTTTCACAGTTGTGGGTACCGATTGTAGTTTGAGTGATCTGGAGAAGAAATATAGCTGAAAAACACTTTGAATAGCTTTAGTCACTCTCTGCCACTGGTGCTGGAATTGCATCGTGCAACAAACACAAATGAAATTTAACATGAGACAGGCCAAAGGCCTGCTACAGTAGAAAAATCTTTAGTGGCAGTTCTCTGAGGGTGGGGTGGGGAGCTCCTCCACATGAGCACCAGTGCAGAGAATGCTCTCATACGCATCTCCACCAGCCTCACTTCAGAAGGTGGGAAAGCCCAGCGGGGCATCCCCAGCCTGACCTCAGTGGATGGGTAAGATCTTATGAGAAGAGGTGGTCCTTTTAAAACAGTGTTCTCCAACCTTGGGGAGAACTGCCTGGGGCATGCTGGGAGTTGTAGGCCAAAAACATCTGGGGACCCAAGGTTGGAGAACACTGTTTTAAAATATTCTGGTTCCAAATCATTTAGGGCTCTAAAGTAATAGCCAGGTTGTTGAATGATAAGTCTGGAAACTGACTGGCAGCCAGTGAGACTGATATAAGAGAAGTTGCTTGCTCCCAAAAAACCTGGTTTTGGTTAGAACCTTTTGCCACGACAATTTGTACAAGCTGGAGTTTCTGAATACTTTTTCCAAGGTAGTCTATGTAGAGCGTGTTGCAGTAATCCAATAATCCAGTATTGATGTGACTAAGGCATGCATGGCTGTGGACAATTTCACCTTTGCCAGTAATGGGTGAAGTTGGTGCACCAGTCTAAGCTGGGCAAAAACATTCCTGCCAGGAGTAATCTTAAGATGCAAACCTGATTTTCCAAGATGAGTGCAACCCTGTCCCAAACAGGCTAAAATGGACTCCTTGGATCAGCAATTCTGTAGATTTAAGAGTATTTTTTAATCTTCTCCAGATTTAATCTGATCTCATTTTTTGATCGGGTAACCTCCCTTGTGGACTGTGGGAATGCTGTGGACATTATATACCTGGACTTCAGCAAAGCTTTCGACAAAGTGCCTCATGATATCCTGATTAGTAAGCTAGCTAAGAGTGGGCTAGATGGAACAACTATCAGGTGGATCCACAATTGGCTAAAGAATTGGACTCAAAGAGTGCTTATCAATGGTTCCTTCTCAAACTGGGGAGAGGTAACGAGCGGGGTACCACAGGGCTCGGTCCTGGGCCCGGTGCTCTTCAACATTTTAATTAATGACTTGGATCAGGAGGTACAGGGAATGCTTATCAAATTTGCAGATGACACAAAGTTGGGTGGAACAGCTAATACTCTGGAAGACAGAAACAAAATTCAAAGTGACCTCGATAGGCTGGAGCGCTGGGCCGAAAACAACAGAATGAAATTTAATAGGGATAAATGCCAAGTGCTGCACCTAGGGAGAGGAAACCAAATGCAGAGTTACAGAATGGGGGACACTTGGCTCAACAATACTACAAGTGAGAAGGATCTTGGAATTGTGGTAGATCACAAACTGAATATGAGCCAGCAATGCGATGTGGCTGCAAAGAAGGCAAATGCAATTTTGGGCTGTATTAATAGAAGTATAGCTTCCAAATCGTGGGAAGTGATAATTCCCCTTTACTCGGCACTGGTTAGGCCTCATCTTGAGTACTGCGTCCAGTTCTGGGCACCTCACTTTAAGAAGGACATAGACAAACTGGAGAGGGTTCAGAGGAGGGCAACAAGGATGATAAAGGGACTGGAAACAAGGCCCTATGAGGAGAGACTGAAAGAACTGGGCATGTTTAGCCTTCAGAAGAGGAGACTGAGGGGAGATATGATAGCACTCTTCCAGTACTTGAAGGGATGTCACACAGAGGAGGGCCAGGATCTCTTCTCAATCATCCCAGTTTGCAGGACACGGAATAATGGGCTCAAGTTACAGGAACCTAGATTCCACCTAAACATCAGGAAAAATTTCCTGACTGTCAGAGCAATAAGACAATGGAATCAACTACCTATGGAGGTCGTGGGCTCTTCCACTCTGGAGGCATTCAAGGTGCAGCTGGACAGACATCTGTCAGAGATGCTTTGACCTAGATTCCTGCATTGAGCAGGGGGTTGGACTCGATGGCCTTGTAGGCCCCTTCCAACTCTACTTTTCTATGATTCTATGATTCTATGATAATTTCAGTTTGTTAGCTCACATCCAGTCAAATTACAATTACAGACATTTGGCACTGATGCTGAACCGCCCCAGCCTCTCTGGACTGTGCTGCCAAGCTTCATTCCAGGTAAGTGGTCCAGTAGGATTCCATGGTTAATGCTACTGGTTGAGAGATTGCACAGAACCAACAGGGATGCACTGCCACTGTCTGGTTCTTGGTGTAGATTGTCTATCAGGGCTATCAAGGCCATCTTAGTTCCGAAACTGGGCCAGAAGGCTGATTGAAATTGATTAAGACAATCAGTATCATCCAGATGTCCTTGGAATTAGGTTGTCATATATGCTTGAGCACCAAAAATGGAATGTTGGAGACTGGCCAATAATTATCCAGCATGGTGGGGTTGAAAGAATGCTTTTCCAATAAAGGCTTCACAATGAAGGGAGTGTTTATCACTCTTTTCCATTAAGTGTTTATCTTTCAACCCACATGGCCAGGCCCCCTCTGGCTTCCTTATGCAGTGTCTTCAGACTGGTCAGTTTGGACTACCAAGGAATGTCCATTTCTCCTTGAGGGCCAAGTTGCAACAGGTTGCTTGTCATTCAGAACAGTGCTGCTGACTGACTCTTATGGACGCAGTGCTGCTCTACCTATCCTGTGTGTCTTGTCTTGCACCACTTTTTATTTCTGCTTGCTGTTAAAACGGCAATTACATTCGTTAGTATTTTAACAAGAGTTCAGCCAGTTTGCATAAATCACTGGGCGGGGGGAGTTGTGCTCTCTGTTCTAGAGCCATTTTGGTCAAGAATTTAGGTTCCATTCTAGGCTTTGAAAGAAAGGGAGGCTATAATGAAACATGAGATTCTCAGGTATGTAGAGAGTTCTATTAATGTTTCCAATTGTTCTTGAGATCTGTGGAGAGGTACTTTTCTATTATCCATGATAAAGAATGGCAGATACAAATTGGTGCAGTCTGAAGTAAGTCAGGTCGAAGCCAGGGAGTCCAACATGCTAGATAATACTGTTGATATTGGAAAATTCCACTGATCCTAGAAGCCATAGATAGAAGAGTTGGTCTGCCTGGAACCGAAGCAAAAGTGAGGGCCCACGGATGTGGAAGGGCATCCAGGATTCTAGCATTGCCTGCAGGGATCTGAATTCCATCATGGTAGAGCCTCGAGAATGTGGATACCACATTCAAGCATCAGCATTGGGTGACATGTGAAAAATGTGGCCTGAATTAGATACTACAAGGCAGGACTTCAGAAGACCATGAATGATCTTGAGTACTTAGGCCTCATCTTGAGTACTGTGTCCAGTTCTGGGCACCTCATTTTAACAAGGACATAGACAAACTGGAGAGGGTTCAGAGGAGGGCAACAAGGATGATAAAGGGACTGGAAACAAGGCCCTATGAGGAGAGACTGAAAGAACTGGGCATGTTTAGCCTTCAGAAGAGGAGACTGAGGGGAGATATGATCGCACTCTTCCAGTATTTGAAGGGATGTCACACAGAGGAGGGCAAAGATCTCTTCTCGTTCATCCCAGTTTGCAGGACACGGAATAATGGGCTCAAGTTACAGGAACCTAGATTCCACCTAAACATCAGGAAAAATTTCCTGACTGTCAGAGCAATAAGACAATGGAATCAACTACCTAGGGAGGTGGTGGGCTCTCCCAGTCTGGAGGCATTCAAGGTGCGGCTGGACAGACATCTGTCAGAGATGCTTTGACCTGGATTCCTGCATTGAGCAGGGGGTTGGACTCGATGGCCTTGTAGGCCCCTTCCAACTCTACTTTTCTATGATTCTATGATTCTATGATCTTTGCAAAAGGAGTGGACTTTTGTGTGGTGGCATGGAAAACACTGTCTATCGTTGTACATTCACAACTGTACCTGATTAGAATCAAAAGGTACTCATGAAACTTTAGAGTAGCAAATGAAAATACAGACTCCTGCAAGAACAACAACAAAGTAATTGTTAACTGGGAGTGGGGCTGCTTGGGATTGCAGGAAAAGAACAAGGTGTGCACTTCATGTGTTGATATGAATAAATATTTCTTATGTTTGTGTCATCTTAAAGCGCAGGGGCCAGAAGAATGGTGGAGGAGAGGGGGTTGTGCTCTTTGTGTGTTACTGTTTTGCCTTATTGAGCTAATAACTTTTGCTTGTCTTTTTAAGGTTGACTCCTATTCAGTGGTCTGTGGCACTAGTTGTTCCCAGGTTGCTGTTACCTACATAATTTTGCAGAGGCAGTTTGTGCTGACAGAGGAATACAAGCCTTTAGGTAGAAACATGAATGACTGGGAAAACAACCTTCTTGCCACTGATCACCTGCAGCACAAAACAAAACTGAGCAACTAAGCAGGAAGTTGTAGGAATAAGTTATCCATGTAAATATTCTAATCAAATGAAATGCACTTGAATCTACCTTCTCTTCTTTTTTTAAGGCTCTTAGCTAGCTTCACAAAAGCCTTGTGAATTTGATTCCCATTTTACAGAAGAGGGAACTAAGATTACAAAGTAGTGACTTTGCTCCTTTAAATTTCATTTGCTTTCAGTCCCCTTTAAAAAAGCAAATCTTTATCCAGATTTTCCAGTCCAGTCACTTCCCATTCCAGCCACACTGCCTCTATCTTTTCCAAGACCACCTATTGAGTTAGTGGCTTGTCTCGTAACCAGTTATTTATCTTTTGGGACACACTGTTTTGGGGTGTAACCCTATGCATGTTTAGACAGAAAACAGTCACACAACTCCCAGCATTCCCCAGCCAGCATGGCTGGCTGGGGAATGCTGGGATTTGCACGACTTTTTTCTGTCTAAACATGCATAGGATTGTGCCTTTAGCTGCTAATGAATTGTGTCCTTGCAGTCAGCAAAATATGAAGGAATCAAAGATATTCAGAGCTCCAATGGAATGCTAGCCAGATGGCAGGTAACATTGCTAAGTGAATGTTTCCTGTTGCAGTCATATGAAATTTGTATTAGTGCTGTAGAAATTCCTAAATGCACCGTTAAATATATATATAATATTTACTGAGGGTGAAATTCGAAGTAAGCATTATTCTCAGAAATTGCATGCCTTGTTAAATCGCTAGTGCTATAATTAGGTTCCAGAGCTATGTGGTGAACATTGATCAATTGATCTCACTTTTGTGCATGGCTGTAAGCAGTTTTTGTAATGCCAAAACAGGAAATGCAGGGGGGGGGCGGTTGCATCAAGGGTAATTTATGCAACTCTCCCATGGAAGCTGGCCTCACATCAGGAGCGCACGCACTTCTCCATGAAGGAGATGCAGAATGGATGGTTTTCATTTTTATTAGTCTATCTCTTGGTGTCCCTTAAAACAGACACATTATATTCAGCCTCCCTCAGTTACGTAACCGAGAATGTAAATATATTTATGCAGCAGTCATACATGCCTAATACTCTCTACATAAATGGTATAATATACTATTTTAATTCAGATTTTGTTTTGTTGGTAGCTCCCTTGAGTGATTATTATTATTAGAAAAGTGTGTGATACATTTTAATAAAGCTTCAGCTGTTGGGCGGTATAGAAATGTAATAAGTAAATTACATACACACACACAAATATATTATTATAAAGAAGTTGCAAAATGAAGCATTCGACTGTTAGGAGACCCCAGTACTAAGAATGCCCATGGCATCGTCATTCTGCTTGTTTGTGACAGTTTTAAATCTATTGCAGAATCTATTAGGTTTGTTTTGTTGTTGTTTTGTTTTTGGTCATGGGTAAAGTGAAACTCCCATTTTTAAAAGGTTAGACTTGAGCAAGTGATTAGAAACCCCTAAAAGCTTGTTTTTAGTGGAAGGGGTTTCAAACACAGGTTTGCTTTGGGGTGGCTTCTTAAGTTTCCGCTATGGCAAGTTTTATTAGCATGGAGATGGAGGGCTGGTTACCTGTAGGAATCCAGCCATATGTGAAGGCACAGATGATTATGCTCAGAATTCAACCACTCAGAATTCTGGAAACGCAGTAGGTAAATGGATCTGGTTAAAGGTGGCATTTATTTATTTATTATTTACATTTATTAATCGCCCATCTGGCCGGCAACTGGTGTCATTTGGTGGCGACACAATGGAGGGCCTTCTCGGTGGCCGCTCCCAGGCTGTGGAATTCCCTGATAAGGGAAGCTAGGCTTGCTCCCTCTCTTTTGTCTTTCTGCTGGCGGGCAAAGACCTTTTTATTCAAGTAGGCCTCAGGCATGTAAGTGGATCTGTTGAGTTGGATGTTGTTAATACTCTGTTGTTGATGTGTTTTTAATTGTGTTTTAATGCATTTGTTTTATTACTGTTTTAATCAAGTTTTATTTGTAAGCTACCTTGGGTGCCATTTTACTTGGTAGACAGTTGGGGTACAAATAAAATGAATAAATGGGGAGCAGGTGGGGCTAAGAAGAAGAGGTACAGTTACATGGATATGATTAAGAGGTTCTAAGGATGGCCTACTAATAGCCATGTCAGCAGGCCTGTGGCTCACGCTGGCTCAGCTTGTCTGAGTGTGGAAAGCTAAGCAGGGTCAGGCCTGGTTATTATTACTTGGATGGGAGACCCCTCCTCTAGTTTCCTGCATTGAGCAGTGGGTTGGACTCGATGGCCTTGTAGGCCCCTTCCAACTATATGATCTACCGTATGTACCAGTGGACCCACAAACTCCTGGAGCCAGCCCTCACAGATGCCTTGGCACAGAGCTAGGGAGTAAAAACACATCTCTCCATGCCATGTGGGAAGTTTAACTAGCCACTCCTCCTCAAATTTGTTTGCTATAAACATATATGGTGAGGAAAAGGGTTGTATCTGCCAAATTTGCCAGGACTTGCTGCTTTCTCCTAGTAGTTTAACAAAAGCAGCAACAAAAAGGGCTTGTTTTTTCTGAATTAGGCAGCTGAAACAAAGAACACAGTGTGCATGTGTATTGGTGTGGGAAACCAGGAGTGGCTTTTGGGGTGAAAAGATCTAGTGCTGAAAAATATTCCTGGGCTGAGCACATGCTCAGAGGCACCCTGTTTCTTAACTCTCTGTATGCGTGTGTCTCCATTGCACCAGGCTCCAGTTAGTAGACCACAGAGTTCTGAGTAGATCCCACAAGCTTGAACGCTGCCCACCCTTGTATATAGGCCAACATATGTGAAACTATTTGACCCCAGCAGCTGAGTAGTTGTGAATAAGGATATGCTTCTCACCGCCCCCACCCCAGAACCTTCCTTAACTTTCTAAACTTTGCACATGGCTGGAAAATTTGTAGCTCAAAGTTCAGATGATGCTTGAGCATAATTTCCACTGTAACCTACAGATGTTGAAGCTGGCATTTAATCTACCAAAGATCTAGAAAATTGGTTTGGTACCTTTGAAAGCAAATACCATGAGGACGGTTCGAGGGATTAAATGGAACAAATTCATAACAGATGCTAGCATTCATTAGTAGAGTGTTTATCTTCACAATCATCCAGGAGAGAGAGAACAACACTGTAGTATGTGCTACAAATGGTACCTGAGCTTCTGTCCTGAAAGGCATGTCCTTCAGGTATTAGAAGAAATAGGCCAAAGGGGCTGATGGAAAGACTGCCCCTTTTGTATAATGCTGGGAGGGTGAGATACGAGATTTTGCCCAAGATACATGGAGAGGGATGACATCTAGAAAAGATGTGCTTATCTGGCAGGTGGCTGTAGTTCTGTCCATTTTGTGCTGAGGATGGAGTTTTGGATGGATGGATCCAAAACCACCCTTTCAGTGTAGCCCCACCTGCTTCTGGTAGTAAGCCCTGGCCATGCTGTGGGCTGATGGCCCACGAGCTTGCCCCAAAGGAGTTCTTGCTGGCCCTGGCGTTCTGAGCATAAGCTAATCCATTTTAATCAAGGTGATTTCTCCTTTTCAATGCTTTTTTTCCCTGTATGTTTTGCTCTTAAATTACTTTTCTGACTCCCGGAAACTGAAATGAGAGGCTAAAGTTTGGGTACACACACACACACACACACACACACACACACTTTGGGGATATGGTTGTGCCTTTCTCTGGATTATGGCTGTAGTGACTTGTTCAAGGCAGCATTTATCTTGCAGCCTCTGGTTTGTTTGTTTATTTATTTAACACATTTTTATACCGCCCAATAGCCGAAGCTCTCTGGGCGGTTTACAACAGTTAAAATAATAAAATACAATATAAAATATAAAATTTAAAACCACAGATTAAAAACAAACAGCAGAGCTAGCAGCAGCAGTTACAATAACGGAATTAAAAACAATTACAAGATTAAAATGATTAAGATGATTAAAATGATTAAAATGCCTGGGAGAACAGAAAGGTCTTCACCTGGCGCTGGAAAGAATACAAAGTAGGCGCCAGGCAAACCTCTTTGGGGAGCTCATTCCACAACCGGGGTGCCACAGCAGAAAAGGCCCTCCTCCTGGTAGCCACCTGCCTCACTTCCTTTGGCAGGGGCTCTTGGAGAAGGACCGCTGATGCAGATCTTAGTGTCCGGGCAGGTACATATGGGAGGAGACGATCCTTCAGATACCTTGGCCGCAAGCCGTTTAGGGCTTTAAATGTTAGCACCAGCACTTTGAATCGGGCCCAGAAACAGACTGGCAGCCAGTGCAGATGAGAAAGCACTGGCATATGTTCTCATCGGCCAGTCCCCATTAACAATCTCGCTGCCCTATTTTGGACCAGCTGAAGTTTCTGGACCGTTTTCAAAGGCAGCCCCACGTATAACGCATTGCAGTAATCCAAATGAGAGGTTACCAGAGCATGGATAACTGTAGCTAGGCTATCTCTGTCCAGATAAGGACGTAGTTGGTACGGTATATCAGCCTAAGCTGATAAAAGGTGCTCCGTGCCACCGAGTTCACCTGTGCCTCGAGTGACAGTTGTGGATCCAAGAGCACCACCAAACTACGAACCTGATCCTTCAGGGGGAGTGCAACCCCATCCAGAACTGGTTGAATATCACTTAGCCGGGCAGACGAACCACCCACTAACAGTACCTCTGTCTTATTTGGATTGAGTCTCAGTTTATTAGCCCTCATCCAGTCCATTACTGTGTCCAGGCACTGATTCAGAACAGCCACTGCCTCACCTGGATTAGATGAAAAGGAGAGATAGAGCTGGGTGTCCTCTGCATATTGATGACACCTCAGCCCACACCTCCGGATAACCTCTCCCAGTGGTTTCATGTAGATGTTAAACAGCATAGGGCAGTGATGGCGAACCTTTTTGAGCCCGAGTGCCCAAACTGCAACACAAAACCAACTTATTTATTTCAAAGTGCCTTAAATTTGGCAGGAAGGAGGAGGGGGCACTAGTTAATCGCGCCCCGCTCTTTCTCAGGGCATGGCTCTTCACCGGGCGCGCAAAGATTCGGGCACGCGCGCGCTGTGCTTCTGAGCTGTCTGTTCAGTTAGAAGGAGGGCTGGGTGCCTGTGCAGTCCGCTTCTGTGGGTGGAGATGTTGGAGTGTGCCTGTCTGTGGAGGCCAGCGAGGAATGAGTGGAGGGGAGTTACTATGGAAACCTGACGCTGAATGCAGAAGGGGACGGTCTTTTCGTGATCTGGAGACCAATGGCTCGAGTGCCCACAGAGAGGTCCCTGCGTGCCAGCTGTGGCACGTGTGCCATAGGTTCGCCATCACTGGCATAGGGGATAAAATAGAGCCGTGTGGCACTCCTTGGCATAACTGCCAAGGGACAGAGCAGTAATCCCCCAGCAGCACCTTCTGGAATCGGCCACCCAAGTAGGATCAGAACCACTGGAGCGCAGTGCCTCCAACTCCCAACCCAGACAACCTATCCAGAAGGATACCATGGTCAATGGTATCGAAAGCCGCTGAGAGGTCTAAGAGAATCAACAGGGTCGCACTCCCCCTGTCCCTCTCCCGGCAAAGGTCATCCCACAGGGCGACCAAGGCAGTTTCCGTTCCAAAACCAGGCCTGAATCCAGATTGAAATGGATCTAGATAGTCCGTTTCATCCAAGAGTGCCTGGAGTTGACCAACAACCACCCGCTCAAGCACCTTGCCCAGAAATGGGATATTATCTACCGGCCTGTAGTTATTAACATCATCCGGGTCCAGGTTAGGCTTTTTGAGGAGTGGCCTAATCACCGCCTCTTTCAAAGATGATTACCATCTTTGGTTACCAAAGATGGTTACCATCAATAAAATGGGAATTACAGAAATAGACCATGAACCCTTTGCAGAAGTGCTGGGCGGAACAGCTGCTAATGATTGCAAAACACTCTGTAGGTATATCAACAATTATTTGTTGGCTAAGTGGTATTGCTACGTCTAGAACCCTTGATTTTCAAGTATCCCATTTTCCTTTTTAAAAGCCAGGTGTCGGTTCAAAGGCTCAGCCCCTGAAGAAACTCCCCCTCCGATTATATTCACATAATGAAAACCCGCAGCACAGAAAGGTGCAGGTGGCATTGAAAGGTTCCTGCTTTCTGGCTCTCATTAAAATGTTGTCTTTTACCCATCCTCCAAGGAGCTTCAAGGGGTATCTTAGCCTTGCAACATCTCTGTGATGTAGGCGAGGCTGATCAATTGGGGCTATGCTAAGACCCTGTGCAATGAATTTTAATGGCCGAGTGGGGGGAATTTAAATCTGTATTTCTCTCATCTAGACTCAATACTCCCTGAACGCTGCACTCCACCAGCTTTTAGTGACTACACTTGATGTGTATGTAGTGCTGCGTCCTTCTAAATGTGTATTTAAATTATGTGCATGTGGTAAACTTTTTAGTTTTGAATAACATAAAATAACTGGAAGTCTGCTGATGAGCTGTAGCTACGGGTGAGGGCAGTGGCGCGCACGCGGGGGGGGGGGAGAAATCTGCAAATTGTTGAGTCATTGAAATGGCAGACACACCTACACCATATTTCCCTGCAAAACTGGGAAATAAGAGAGGGCTTGTGCTCCAAGATTCAGAAGACGCCAAGCCACACTAGGTCATAACGAATCATCCCAGCAGCAAAAAAGGAGGAAAAAGTAGTTTTTCAACTGGAAAAAAAAATGTAAAGAGGAAAAACTGCTTAGGCCTCTGAAAGCGAAGTTAGAATCTAGGCAGGAAGAAGGCTGTGAAGAGCGCTGAGTCATGGTAACACATGGAGTGCTGTGTTTAAATAACACCCTGAACATTTTACACCTTGTCTCTCCAAGGTGAAGGAGCTTTAGCATGCTGTCAGAAGTGTGATTTCTCTCCCCACCCCCCCATCTTGTATTTTAAAAAAGTATTTCACTGTTGGTCTTGAAGCAGACTAGGGTAGTAAATGTGCACCTTACATGAAACTGAATAGTTTTGGGTTTGTTTTTTTTACAAAATTATTTTTGTGGCCTAGTTTAACAAATGTAATAATAATAATAATAATAATAATAATAATAATAATAATAATATACCTAACTCCGTTGGCAGCACCACAAAATATGCTTAAGGAGTCAACCTGGGAAGAGGGAGCATAGGATCCCAGATGCATGATGTCACTCACTAAAGGAGACATTCTCGGACACTATCCTCAGAAATCCCATTGCATTCAACCAGACGTATTCCCATGTAACTGTGCAGAGGGTCGCAGCCTGTTGGGAATTGCTCGTGGCTCCAAGAGAATTTGGTGAGCCAAAGAGTAGTAAGAAGAACAATGCAGTTTTGACTCGAGTCCTTAAACAGTTGTTCTTCAAGAGGAAAGAGGACACAGCGTGAATAGCAGATGATGAAATAAACTGTCTGTGTACCTTTTGCCACAGCATCCCTTTGCCAGCATCTCTTGCCTTCAGTGCTAGATCATAGATTCATAGATCATAGAGTTGGAAGGAGCCTACAAGACTATCGAGTCCAATCCCCTGCTCAATGCAGGAAACTAGAGGAGGGGTCCCCCATCCAAGTAATAAGCAGGCCTGACCCTGCTTATCTTTCCACGCTCAGACAAGCTGAGCCAGCGTAAGCCACAGGCTAATCTCTGAGTATCACTGGTATAACTAGTAGGCAATCACTCGTGACCGAGTAAGATTGTCTTCCAGGATAAAATTACAAAAAGAAAATTATAAAAAGAGGAAGTTCTAAAAAAAATTGTGTAGACTCTAGCGATGGGTCCGTAAGTGACTGTGGAGGCCAATTCTAGATCCACACAGCTTCCCACAGTGAGGACACAGGTTACCAGATGGAAGATGGTCCTGTAAAGGATTCGTTTGACGTGCTTTTTGCTTAGCACGTTTCTCCCTTTCACCTTGCACTCGGGCTTCTTCAAAGTCCATAGAACCTTTGCGAAAGGCCAACCTCCAGTTAGATCGTTCATGGGCCAGAGCTTCCCAGTTTTCGATGTTTAGATTGCATTTTTTCAGATTAGCCTTAAGAACATCTTTAAACCTCTTATACTGACCACCGATATTCCTCTTTCCATCCTTGAGTTGGGAATAAAGTAACTGATGACTAGATTTGCCACAAAATAGAAACTAGCACAAATGAACAACAACAAAAAATGGAATTTAAGGTCAAATATTATGGTTATGACGCATCTGAATCTTGTTCATAAAATTCTAACAGACGTACTGAAATTTGCCATGCTTCCTACAATTTTACTTCATGTTTACATCAGAATGTTTACACTGTTAACCAGGGCTGGTGCAAGGCAGTTTGGTGCCCTAGGCAAGATCAGATATTTAGCGCCCCCCCACTTGAGAGCGCTGTATTTTTTTTCAAGGCGTTTCTGGCGCCCCCTTTAGCCCTGCACCCTAGGCAGCTGCCTAGTTGGCCTAATGGTAGCACCGGCCCTGCTATTATCATGTGTTCATCAACAAGCTTGATGTGTTCCTACAATATCTGTGTCCTCACAATATTAACAATTTCTTGCCAAACCACAATTTCTTCCTTGTGATACTTTTAACCCTTTAGTGCCATACTGTGTTGCCAACTTCTGTAATAATCAGGCACAACCTACAGCAAAATATGTAAGCTTGATGCTTATCCATCCCGAAGACTATAAAACTAATGATGTCATGTAAAGTAGAGGTGACGATATCTGGCACCTTCAGTTGAAATGACAACTTGACAGTGGTGAAGGGATGGCAGGATGTGTGAAACCAGCTGAAATCCAGAAAGGCAATTGCATTTTCTGCAGTGATTGTTTACTTAGGGCTCTGAAAACAGAATTGAAAATTGATTTCTTCCTGCATGTTTTGCATGTTGTGAGCTCAAGCAGTGGATGCTGGTTATCTAGTTGTTGTGAGTACTTTTGTAAACTTTTTTTCCTCTCTGTAACCAACGTGGCTGTTTTTCCCTTTCAGTATCTTAAATAATGGGATAGTTTCCGCCTTAAATAATAACGCCTTTGGGAGGTAATACCACGGGTTGGTTGAGAGGAAAGAGACATCAATCCCCGGGAAGATTTTTGAGCAGATTATAAAGAAGTCAGTCTGTAAGCACCTTGAAAACAATGCAGTGATTACTAGAAGCCAGCATGGATTTGTCAAGAACAAATCCTGTCAGACTAATCTGATCTCATTTTTTGATCGGGTAACCTCCCTTGTGGACTGTGGGAATGCTGTGGACATTATATATCTGGACTTCAGCAAAGCTTTCGACAAAGTGCCTCATGATATCCTGATTAGTAAGCTAGCTAAGAGTGGGCTAGATGGAACAACTATCAGGTGGATCCACAATTGGCTACAGAATCGGACTCAAAGAGTGCTTATCAATGGTTCCTTCTCAAACTGGGGAGAGGTAACGAGCGGGGTACCACAGGGCTCGGTCCTGGGCCCGGTGCTCTTCAACATTTTTATTAATGACTTGGATCAGGAGGTACAGGGAATGCTTATCAAATTTGCAGATGACACAAAGTTGGGTGGAACAGCTAATACTCTGGAAGACAGAAACAAAATTCAAAGTGACCTCGATAGGCTGGAGCGCTGGGCCGAAAACAACAGAATGAAATTTAATAGGGATAAATGCCAAGTGCTGCACCTAGGGAGAGGAAACCAAATGCAGAGTTACAGAATGGGGGACACTTGGCTCAACAATACTACAAGTGAGAAGGATCTTGGAATTGTGGTAGATCACAAACTGAATATGAGCCAGCAATGCGATGTGGCTGCAAAGAAGGCAAATGCAATGTTGGGCTGTATTAATAGAAGTATAGCTTCCAAATCGCAGGAAGTGATAATTCCCCTTTACTCGGCACTGGTTAGGCCTCATCTTGAGTACTGCGTCCAGTTCTGGGCACCTCACTTTAAGAAGGACATAGACAAACTGGAGAGGGTTCAGAGGAGGGCAACAAGGATGATAAAGGGACTGGAAACAAGGCCCTATGAGGAGAGACTGAAAGAACTGGGCATGTTTAGCCTTCAGAAGAGGAGACTGAGGGGAGATATGATCGCACTCTTCCAGTATTTGAAGGGATGTCACACAGAGGAGGGCAAAGATCTCTTCTCGTTCATCCCAGTTTGCAGGACACGGAATAATGGGCTCAAGTTACAGGAACCTAGATTCCACCTAAACATCAGGAAAAATTTCCTGACTGTCAGAGCAATAAGACAATGGAATCAACTACCTAGGGAGGTTGTGGGCTCTCCCACTCTGGAGGCATTCAAGGTGCAGCTGGACAGACATCTGTCAGAGATGCTTTGACCTAGATTCCTGCATTGAGCAGGGGGTTGGACTCGATGGTCTTGTAGGCCCCTTCCAACTCTACTTTTCTATGATTCTATGATTCTATGACTACTGTGGTTATGTTTAATTTTGGGCCCCAGAAACCTGGACTAAACTTCTGACTTGGCCAGGTTTCCTAGAATAAGTTACTGCCTATGTCAGCATCTTGTGTGATATGTGACCATAGGATGGTTATTAGGACAAAAAAGTAAAACACAAAAGCACAAAACCCTCAACAAAGTGGCATATAATTAATTTAAAGTATAACATGAGCATCTTTTCATCATGGAAACATTCTCACGTACAACACAGAAGCGGTTGCTGCTCTTGTCTTTCTCATGCCCCCCTCCCCTTGGACAGCTGGAAGAATATGTGTAGGTCGGTACTTGCAATGTCAGTGTGTAAAGTTGGGGCATCTTACAAAAGAATATACCTGTCCTGCACAAACAGTGCTATATGGACACCTTTGACAGAAGTTGTATATCAGAGCTTCGCAAACTTTTTTGTTGAATGACTTGCCTCCCAACCCCACCCCATATATTAATGTCCATGCACTACAGGGGTCCCCCAACTTTTTGGACCCTTAGGCACATTTGGGAATTTGAAAAACTGCTGTGGGCACCACCACAAAACGCCTAATTGGTGTCTACCTGTCAGGTTTACGGATCTTAGGCTCTGTTTTATTCACCAAAAACTTTTGTTTCGTGTCTTTTGAACACCGCACTGTTTTTTTTAAATAAGGGATTGCCTAATTCAGCTAATTGCTGGCAGTGCAATGCAGCTAATGCAGGGCTCTCCAACCTTGGGTCCCCAGATGTTGCTGGACTACAGCTCCCAGAATCCCTTGCCATTAGCCATGCTAATCTTCTTGATGATCTTCTCGATCATCCCAGTTTGCAGGACATGGAATAATGGGCTCAAGTTACAGGAACCCAGATTCCACCTAAACATCAGGAAAAATTTCCTGACTGTTAGAGCAATAAGACAGTGGAACCAACTACCTAGGGAGGTGGTGGGCTCTCCCACTCTGGAGGCATTCAAGGTGCAGCTGGACAGACATCTGTCAGGGATGTTTTGACCTGGATTCCTGCATTGAGCAGGGAGTTGGACTCGATGGCCTTGTAGGCCCCTTCCAACTCTACTTTTCTATGATTCTATGATTCTATGAACATCTGGGGACCAAAGGTTGGAGAGCCCTGAGCTAATGCGTCTTTTAAATGTAAGTTTTGGCAATGTCCAGTAGTTGATTCTTTTTGGAAGGAGCTTATTACACGGATAAATTTTGTGCTGGAATAGTCTTTAATATTCACTGATGTACACGCTCTTTTAAATTATTTACCTGATAACAAATGGGATGGGAAATTCATTATTTGCACCCTTTTGACAGCAAAAAGACTGATGTTACAACATTAAAAGGATGAACACTCACCTTTTATAATGCAATGGATTGAGGACCTTACAACTGCTTTGGGAATGTACATAACACACACATAATCTACATAACACACACATAGTCTACATAACATAGATTTTTGGGAATCTATATGATACACACATAATCTACATAATGTGTTTGTTATGTAGATTCCCAAAGGACTAAGTCTGGTAAATTAGTACAAAATATTTTCCAGTTGGAGGAGTTGGTAGCCAAAGTAACACCAGGGATCTGAAGAACCATGGCCTGCAGTTGAGATCCTTTCTAGGTAACTATTCTACTTCAGTGGAAATCTCAGTCTTCCAGTGCTTTGCTTCCGGGTTGCTGTGGTTCAACAGCTCAAGTGGCAAAGCCATCTGAAGGCAAAGAGAGCTATTGGGTGTGCAAAAGGAAAGAACAGCTTGTGCATGGTGTTGGCACGCTGGATTGGTTTTTATTGCGCTTTAGCATGACATATTGTAGCTTTATTTTTTAGCAGGATTGTATTATATTAATGGTTCATAAGCTGCCTTGAGCATTGGAAAGGTGGGGTTAAAATAAGCAAACAAGCTGGCCTGCTTCCCCAGATCTCACTCAGGGGTTGCTGCCTTTGCTAACTAGGCAAGCAGATGTGGGATGAGAATTTTCTTGGGCTGTAGGCCCACTTTTTGAGAATCATTAATTTATGTTTTAGACTTCCAGTGCAGCTTTTCGCTGCAGAGAAATTCCTCCAGGCACGCTTAGTTTGAGTGGGGTAATTTTTCTGTCAGAAAGCCAGGTGATTTGCTCTTGGTAGCTGTCACTTTATAGATGCATATTGAGGTTAAATTTCAATCTTTATTGCTGTAGTAGAGAAATGCTCTATGTAACATGACCCAACAGTCCCTTCAAAGCAAAGTTAAACCAGTTGGGGCACCTCCTAAGCAACTGCAAGAAGTGTCTGTCTGCGTCTCTCTGTCTGTCACTTTGGTGAAGAAATAACACAGCTTGTTTGTTTCTTTGCAATCTTGGGCTTTAGAAAATGAAGCTCAGTGTGCTCTTTCTTGTGCAGGTTAGAAAGCAGATTATCTGATTGGCTGCATATGGGCATGTGTATGTATGTATACCCAGCACTGCATACAGCCCTTATGGCTCACGCTGGCTCAGCTTGTCTGAGTGTGGAAAGTGATAATTCCCCTTTACTCGGCACTGGTTAGGCCTAATCTTGAGTACTGCGTCCAGTTCTGGGCACCTCACTTTAAGAAGGACATAGACAAACTGGAGAGGGTTCAGAGGAGGGCAACAAGGATGATAAAGGGACTGGAAACAAGGCCCTATGAGGAGAGACTGAAAGAACTGGGCATGTTTAGCCTTCAGAAGAGGAGACTGAGGGGAGATATGCTAGCACTCTTCCAGTATTTGAAGGGATGTCACACAGAGGAAGGCCAGGATCTCTTCTCGATCATCCCAGTTTGCAGGACACGGAATAATGGGCTCAAGTTACAGGAACCTAGATTCCACCTAAACATCTGGAAAAATTTCCTGACTGTCAGAGCAATAAGACAATGGAATCAACTACCTATGGAGGTGGTGGGCTCTCCCAGTCTGGAGGCATTCAAGGTGCAGCTGGACAGACATCTGTCAGGGATGCTTTGACCTGGATTCCTGCATTGAGCAGGGGGTTGGACTCGATGGCCTTGTAGGCCCCTTCCAACTCTACTTTTCTATGATTCTATGATTCTATGAAAGCTAAGCACGGTCAGGCCTGGTGATTACTTGGATGGGAGACCCCTCCTCTAGTTTCCTGCACTGAGCAGGGGGTTGGACTCGATGGCCTTGTAGGCCCCTTCCAACTCTACGATCGATGAATCCACTCTTGAATGGAATAATCAGAGTAGAGTAGAGTAGAGTAGGGGATATTTGGGGATGAATGAGGTATAGAAAGTGGGCCTAGTAACATATAAGAATGTTGGAATGAAGGAGTACCCAGGGCAGAAATGTGTGTGATTGTTGACAGTTACCATTGAGTTCTGAAGGACAAAGTAAGCTAGCTGCAGTGGGCAGCACTATTGGAGAGTGGATCCACCACCTGCTCAGGGCGGGTCACTTCAGCAGTGCCCCTTCCTTTTCTCCTGTACAAGTGAAGGGCAGCCATTCACGCCTGTGGGGGAAATGCAGCGGGCTGCCACAGAGGTTATGTTGTGGTGCCCCGCGCCATGCAGTTCTTGCAATATCAGATTCTTCTTTCCAGTCATCTCTGCCCCATCTATCACTAGTGCCAGCTTCAGGTGTTGCCTGTCCTCCCACACCTGCCTTTGTTATTGTTCCTCCTGCCATGGACGGAGCAGCAAGCGAACACAGGAGTTGGCTGCCTTCCCTTTGAACCAGAGGGAGAAGGGAGTGAATAGGCAGGTAGTGAGGAGGGGGAGAAGTTACAGGGGTGGCAGGGTCTTCTTGTTGGTGAGCCCCATGTTGGGATGTAGGCCTTGGCATGTGCCTGACCATTTCAACCCGAGACACCAGCCCTGCCCATCAGAATTACTCTTCTTTTGCTTAGTAAGAGAAGTAGCCTTGTTTTGTTGTTGATTGCTCTGTCCAGGAGACAAAAACATGGTTGAGTGGCAAGCAGCAGGCAACTAAACTAGTTATGCCAGTACCTATCACAACAGAATTATCTTACCTCAAGGCAGGAATGACTTTGTGTTTGTATAGAAGCTGCAGGGGAATTTGCTTGTTGTGCTGAAGCAGCTTGCTTCAAGTTAGATATCATTGCTTGCTATGTAGAAGCACTTTATGCATTCCCCACTCCAGCTACTACAAGATGTTCTTCTAGTGGTGGCTGGTGCTCATTGGGGTTGGTGGGGCAGACAACAGGGCAGCTCTCTCCACAGGGAGAACCAAGGGGTCTGCTCCACAACAGAACCCATTACACAGAAAGGGAAAACTGAGGCATGCAAGTTAAGTTTGCGAGTTCTAGATTGTGAGTTCAAAGCAGATGGTGTATGTGCATGTGTGTGTGTGTGGTGCAGGGTGGATTTGATTTAAATCAATTTGATTTAAATCACAATTTAAATCACTACTCAGAAAGACTTGATTTAATCGTGTGACTCCCCCCCAAGTGCACTCTTCCTCGTTATAAGCTTAATACATATTTTACACAACTCAGTGTTACCAAATACTCATTCTTGCTGTTATAATCTTAATATTTACAACCAGATGAAGGTTTCATTTTTAGAATAACAACTTTTCAGATTAGTTTTACAGTTCTATAAAAAAAAAACCTGATTTGGTTATACTATTAGAAGCACATAGATAGTTCACCTCGCAATAATTTCATAATTATCCATCTCCAGTTTAATATGTTAATCATTCATATTTGGACAACTGTTCTGCTGTACTTTATTGGAAGGAGAAAAATAATCATTACCGTAATATTAACAATTTAAATAGTTTTATTTAACCAAAACAATAACATTATAGCATATGTATTCTTCTATTTGCTTAAACATCCGTGTTTGTTAACTGATGTGGTTAAACAAGATATCTTTAAAAAAACAGACTATCATAATTAAAAACTAATCCTTATTTCATGATGAATAACCTTTGGACTAAAAATGTATCTTAGATAGAAAACTATCTCAAGATAGGTTTTTCCTCAAAAAGCATTTTATTTTAAAAAATTCAATTTAAATTTAAAAAATGCAATTTAAATTTAAAAAATGCAATTTAAATTTTAAAAAATGCAATTTTATTTTTTTTTAAATCATTGATTTTTATCCTCCCTGGTGTGGTGTTTCTCCCTGATATAGCAACACAGAAGCGCCCTCCAGCCCACATTTTTCTGATCCACCAGTAACCCATTTGCACAGGAAAGGCAAACTGAGGCAAGTAACTTGAAGATCTTGAGTGCAAAGCAGAAGGTTGGGGCGGAGGAAGACCCACATAGCAACATTCCTTTGAACTCACATTTTTCTGCTCCAGCACCAGCCCATTGCACACACCAAAAGCCAAATTGAGGCAAGTAACTTCAAGATCATGAGTGCAAAACAGACTGGAAAATAGGAAAAGGGGGAAACTGATGGTGTGTGTGTGTGTGGGGGGGGGGGGAATAGGAAAACAGCAAGATGTCGGAACTCTTATGACACCCCACACACCCCACGCCTGGTTATTACTTGGATGGGAGACCCCTCCTCTAGTTTCCTGCATTGAGCAGGGGGTTGGACTCGATAGCCTTGTAGGCTCCTTCCAACTCTATGATCTATGAAATGACAATTGCTCCTATATGCCCAGGATGCCTTTTTCCCCCTCCAAAAAAGGGAAACAAACTTGCAAAAAAAAAAGAAAAATTGATGGGGGGGAAATAGAGGAAAAAATCACAAGGCATTGCAAGCTCCAGGGAGATGTCCTGCACACCCCATGAGCACTTGCAAGCCCCCGGGACTCTTTTTTAAAAATAGATATGATTTTTTAATAATTAAAAGTGAGTAGTTCCCAAACCCTCAAAAACCCCCCCCCCCATTCCTACATGCATGCACACACACATACAAACAATAAGAACATAAGAAGAGCCAGGCTGGATCAGACCAAGGGTCCATCTAGTCCAACATTCTGTTCACACAGTGGCCAACCAGCTGCCCATGGGAAACCAATAAGCAGGACAGGAGTGCAACAGCACCCTCCCACCCATGTTCCCCAGCAGCTGGTGTACATAGGCATACTGACTCTGATACTGGAGGTAAGATAGAACCATCAGGACTAGTAGCCATTGATAGCCTTATCCTCCATGAACTTTTTTAATCCCCCTTCAAAACTGTCCTAATTGGTGGCCATCACTACGTCTTGTGGAAGTGAATACCATAATTTAACTGTGTGCTATGTGAAGAAGTACTTCCTTTTATGTGTCCTGAACCTCTCAGTCAGCTTCATGGGATGACCCCGGGTTCTAGTATTATGAGAGAGGGAGAAAAATGTCTACCTATCCACTTTCTCCACACCATGCATACTTTTTTACACCTCTATCATGTCTTCCCTTACTTGCCTTGTTTCTAAGCGAAATAATCCCAGTATGTTGTCACCCCAGAAGGTATCTGTCCTGTATCTTCTGCAGTGAAGACAGATGAAAAGAATTCATTCAGCTTCTCCCCAACCTCCTTATCCTCCTTAAGTACTGCGTTAACTCCGTGGTTGTCCAACTGGCTCCCTAGCTGGTTTCTTACTTCTGATATATTTAAAGAATTCTTTATTGTTGGTTGTGATGTTGTTCGCGGTATGCTTCTCAAAATGCTTTTTTGCATCTTTTATTTTCTGTTTGCAATTCCTTTGTGCAGGCTCATGCACACTTTTCTTTTCCTCATTTGGGCAAGACTTCCATTTTCTGAAGGAAGTTTTTTTTTCTTTAATCGCTTCCTTGACCTTGCCTGTTAACCATGCTGGTGACCTCTTGGACTTGGTGCTACCTTTCCTAACCTGTGGTATACATTATAGCTGAGCTTCTATTATTGTGGTTTTGGGTAACCTCCAAGCATTTTGTGGGGATTTAACCCTCTTGACTCCCCCTTTTAACTTCCTTTTTACCAGTTCCCTCATTTTAGAGAAGTTTCCTCTTTTGAAATCTGTGACTGTGTTGCTCTTTTATGGCAATTTTCCGCTTAAGTATATATTACCGGTAGATCTGATACTGCTGTGGTCACTGTTTCCAACTGGCATTTACAACATCTACATATTGTACTAGGTCCAGGAAGGAAGGAAGGAAGGAAGGAAGGAAGAAGCCTACCTTCTGGTTGCGTTGGCAAAATGCATTGTGTGGAGAAAGTGGATAGAAGTTTTTCCCCCTTCTTTCCTGGCACAAGATATGGTGATAGTCACTATCTTAGATGACTTTAAAGTAGGGATGCTGAAGAAATCCAAGACAGATTAAAATGAGTTTGGATTTCTATGAATTCAACCCGCATTTTCTGCGGTGGACCAGCCTCTTCAAGTCGCACAGAGTGTGGACTTTTGGAACATTTTTTTTTATTTCCCAAAATTTACACAAATTTATCAATTAGAAAGAACAAACATTACTGGAAAATACGCTAATACATATGCCATTCCGAAAAAATTACGCAAATACCTATGCCTTTTTCTTTTTTTTGAAAAATGGTTTAAACCACCTTCTGTCTCTTTTCAGTCTCCATGTAGCACGTGCTTTTTGTGCCCTCTGCTCATTGTTTGTACACAGATCTAAGTGTGTGCCACACAAAACCGTGCTGGTGGAAGCGGAGAAATATGCCAGATGTTACGTACTAATGGAAATTTCGGAAATTGCTGTGAATCCTTTGCGTACTACTTTCCACTGCTGAAAAGTCAATTCGATTCTATCTTGGAACGGACAATAGAACGAATATGAAGCACACACCAAATGGATTCCACAAAATCCAGACATCCCTACTTTAAAGGGATTAGACAAATTCATGCAACGTAAGGCTATACTAGTAATGATGGCCATACGCTGCCTCTCCTTTCAGAGGCAGCAGGCCTCTGACTACAATTGCTGGAGGAAATCAGCAGGAGCAGATGATTTCCCCCTCACGTCTTGCTTGTGGGTTTCCCATTGGCATCTGCTGCCTGTTGTGAGAAACAGGATGCTGGACTCAATGGGCCTTTAGTCCCATCTTGCAGAACCGCTCTTATATTCTTATGCAATGGCAACTGCTTCCTTTGTAAGCTTAATAGGGTCATAGTGACTTTCATCTTCCTCCTAAAGCCAACATGATAGATGAATCAGCCCTTTTGTGTATTGCTGCAGAATCTAGAGAGTCCATGCCAATTGCTATAAATGGGAATATCTACCTAGATCAATACAACTGGTCAGGGTGACCGGTTTCTTATAACTCAGTGTCCTTGTTGCAATATCATGGCTTGAAATCTGCAGCGGGGGAGAGAGGAAGTGCAACCTGCACCAATCAGCAGAGGTGCTTAGGGTTTTAAGTATGCTGCCCCTTCTTGGCTTGATGTGCTTGTGTCCAGCCTGGACTATTCCAGAAATAAAACATGCATCTGCTACTGCAGTGGGGCCATGTATGAATATAATTTGTTTCTTGCATACCTTTCTACCCTGACAAAACAATGACAATGCAGATTGGCTGTGTCAGCTGGACAGTTATGTAATAGTTACACCAGTACCGTGATAGCCTAATGAAGTGAAGAGAGACTTGTCCCATTAACCCAGTTAAAAGGCTAATTGCAGCAGGTACCAGCTGTGTTCTAATCCCTTCCTGAAAATATTATCCAGAGTATCATTGAGGGGTGTGTTTCTCTTCGTTTTTGGGGCTTTGTTGCCCATTGAATCCCTTGGAAATAGCAACAGGTGTCACGGTTTTGTTTGTTTTTTTGCAAAGGAAAGGCAATTTCCTTAAAATCGAGTGAATATCTTTTCTCTTTCCATATGTTTTACTCTCCTCTAGTGCTTCCTTTTCTTGACTCCCCCATCCTTCCTTTTCTTTGGGGAGAGGGGCACTCTTATGCTTCCCTGTGAAAGAAATGCCGACATAATTCATCCATTGCCTTCAATTATGATGAATAGTTGAATTTTCGGATGAATTTTTTGGTTGAATTTTACAAGTCATGTTTGCTTCCTGTTCTGGTCTGTACTGTGTGTTCAAGCCCACATACAGCCCCATCTGCGTAGGTGGCCACTGCAGCAAGTATGGGTAGGCTGCTTTGCTTTGCACAAACAAGTTGCTGGCCACGTGGAACAGGAGCATTAAGTATGTGGCTGCCTGTGTGAATTGGGCCAAATTGGCTTACACTGGAATATACCGTATTTTTCCGTGTATAAGACGCCCCCATGTATAAGATGCCCCCCCCCACTGGGCAGTTTTGCAACCGTGCGGCTCTCTCCTTGGCTTACTTCCGGGTATAAGACGACCCTCAATTTTTAGTCTAACGATTTTAGGAAAAAGTATAGTCTTATACATGGAAAAATACTGTACTCCTTGGCTTTAAACATTCGATGTCCTCATGGTTGTCTTGGTCTGTTATCTACAAATGTATTAAGCCGCCATACTTTTTGTTATAGCTTTGTTGACTGAGATCAGATTAGGAAACCAGGCAGGTACAGACACGGGCCCACCAATTTCGGTGGCTGGCGTTGATAACCAAACATGTTTAGATTGTCACTGACCTTGCCCTTCCTTTGGCTTGGGGTAGAAGCAGGGTCTTGCCTTTGTTGTGCTAGGTTTTTCAGTGAGAAGACTTGAAGCTCATTGAAACTGCAGAAACCCCCCTCCACCACCTTTTTATTTTTAATATGTTTAAGACAAGTACATTCCATCTTAAAGAGAATCACAGAAATATTAACAAATATACCTCTTTTATTTCTGTAATTGTTAAATATTGGATTTGTTATAAACAGTTAATTCAGTATCATTAACTATTAACCTTTATACACTTAAACTTATGTCATCATCATCAGGCGATCACTCGTGACCAAGTAAGATTGTCTTCCAGGATAAAAATTTACAAAAAGGAGATTTTAAAAGGAGGAAATTCTAAAGAAAATTGTGTAGACTCTAGCGATGGGTCCGTAAGTGACTGTGGAGGCCAATTCTAGATCCACACAGCTTCCCACAGTGAGGATACAGGTTACCAGATGGAAGATGGTCCTGTAAAGGATTCATTTGACGTGCTGTTTATGTCATTCTTAATAAGGCACCAGTCCCAACAGAGATCTTTGGGGGACTCCACTGCAAGAACTTATCATTTATTCCAACTCACAATTTTCTGTTTTTTAACCTGTTAATGATCCATAGGAAGAATTCTCTTCTTATTCCATGACTGCTAAGTTTGTTCAGCAGTTTTTGGTGAGGGACTTTGTCAAAAGCCTTTTGGAAGTTCAAATAAACAATGTCTACCAGATCACCCCTATCACATGTTTATTGACACTCTCAGGGAACTCTAAAAGGTCAGTGAGACAAGATATACCTTTGTATCTTTAAGAACACTTTCCACTAATTTACCCAGAACAGATGTTAAGCTAAGCAGCCTGTAAGTTCCCAGATCCCACCTGGATTCCTTTTCAGAAATTGTTGTTATATTGAAAAAATGATCCTTCAACGCCAACTTCAATGGACCAGTCATGTTGTTTGATTGTCTGACTGCCGTCTCCCAAAGCAGTTACTTTATTCCCAACTCAAGGATGGAAAGCGGAATATCGGTGGTCAGTATAAGAGGTTTAAAGATGTTCTTAAGACTAATCTAAAAAAAATGCAATATAAACATCGAAAACTGGGAAGCTCTGGCCCATGAACGATCTAAATGGAGGTTGGCCTTTCACAAAGGTTCCATGGACTTTGAAGAAGCCCGAGTGCAAGGTGAAAGGGAAAAACGTGCTAAGCGAAAAGCACGTCAAACGAATCCTTTACAGGACCATCTTCCATCTGGTAACCTGTGTCCTCACTGTGGGAAGCTGTGTGGATCTAGAATTGGCCTCCACAGTCACTTACAGACCCATCGCTAGAATCTACACATTTTTTTTAGAATTTCCTCTTTAAATAAAGGCCTTGATGCTTGCCATCACCATTCTAATCTGCTGTTTGAAGGTATACAGAGTAGGCCTACGGTAATTTCCAACCACGTGAGATTATATGAAAAGACTCATGTAGCATCATCATCATAAATAATATGTAAACTGGAATAAATCTGACTTTTAGTTCTTAAACGAAGGGGTGATAACTAAAAACACACAGATCCTAATGGCTTTTTGTATTTGTTGGTTTAGACTTCAGCAATGATTACGAATGATGTCAGCCAGGATGCAGCTTGCTCTGTCTGTCACCGGGATGGTAGATTACATTGTTTTGGGCAAAATCTCTACATTTATTGGAAGCCTCTGCAGACTTTTACTTATGACTTACTGGAAAAATAAAGTTTTAGAAATGTCCAGAGAGTAGCTTGGTACAGGGAAACATTGATTACATCTGAAGGTGAGAAATAACTGCATTTGAACCACACATTTTTATTATGCTAGATGGTTTTTCATTTGCTTTTCCGCTGTGATACCATTCACATTGTGTCCCGACTGATTGACATGGCACTTAAGTTGCAATTATAATGGGACCATGAACAATTTTTTGGGGTGGGGAAGGCTGACAGTGGGGTAGGCAGCATGGCACATGGGTGGCACATCAAGAAGACAGCATGATAGACAATACAGTTGTAAAGTGTGTGTAGTGGTGAGAGTGTTGGGACTGGGACTCGGGAGATCTGGGTTCTAGTCCCCGCTTGGCCATGAAACTTACTGGGTGACTTTGGGCCAGTCACTGACTCTCAGCCTAACCTACCTCACAGGGTTGTTGTGGGGATAAAATGGAGAGGAGAAGGAGGACTATGTAAGCCGCCTTGAGTTCCTTGCAGGAAAAAAGGCGGGGTATAAATATAATAAATAAATAAATAAAATAATAAAGAAACACTATATTGTTAAAATAGACAAAATAGTAATACAAAATAGTAGTATGGGAATATAGGAACCTGCACACTGGAAAAAAAATTCTACAAATTCTAGACTAGAGAGATCTCAAGGGACGGAAGTACTCTACAACTGCAAATTTGGCTTCAAAACGGCAGCAAAATAATGAAGTCATGCTCATATTTATAGTTTTTTTTTTTAATTTGTTTATTTGAATTTTAACATATACTAGACAACCGAACAACCAACAAAACATCTAATCCATTACATAAATTGTACTAGATCAGAACAAAGTAAATCCCCCCCCCCCGAACCAACATTCAAAGGAACAAATCTGGCTGGGCACCTTTTCCGGAGTCTTTTTCGGCCATAAAGTAGTCAGTTTTGTGATAGGTGGATATTTGTAAGTTTATTGCATCCAAATGTACTGGAAGGCTTGAGGTATTTTTGTTGTAGATGTTCTGTATGAAAATTGGATAAAAGGCCACCATTCTGCTTCAAAAGAGTTTGTTTTCTTTCCCCCCCCCCTGCAATTCTAAATTTTTGAGTTAGTTTTTCAATTAATGCAATTTCCCATACCACATTATACCAGTGATTGATGGTTAGCCCTTTGGCATCTTTCCATCCTCTTGCTATTAGTAATTTAGCAGCTTGTAATAGAAATCTTATTAGGTTCTTGTATAATAAATTTTTATTATCTCTTTGAAAAATGTTTAATATTGCTAATTCTGGAGTTTTATTTATCTCTGTCCCTACAATTTTAGATATTTCTTTGAAAACTATTGTCCAGAAGTGGGATACTTGCTTGCAGGACCACCACATATGTTTGTGTGATCCGATTTCTCCACAGGCTCTCCAGCATAGGGGAGAGTAGTTTTTATTAATATGAGATATTTTGTGAGGAGTCCAGTGCCATTTCTGTATTATTTTCAGTGAGAGTTCTTTGAATTTTGTTGAAATCGCTTTAAATGGGAATTCATCCCATATATTTTCCCATTCTTCATCTTCTATTTGCATTCCCCATTCTCTTTCCCATTTTCTTTTAAGAGGAAGGCTATTTCCCATGTCTGTTTTTATCAGAAGTGCATATAAATCTGACATTAATCCTTTTTCCTGATCTGTAAAAATTAATAATATCTTTTCAAATTGTGTCAGATCTCTGGTGCCTTGTTTTTTCACATTCTCTAGTCTAATGAAGCTCATATTTATAGTTGTATTCAGACAAAGAATGTGCACTTTTAAAATGCATAATACTTTGAAATGATTTCATTTCTATTTTATTATTTGCAGTTCTCAATGACTGCCCTTTTTATGTGTGTTTAAATATGTGAAGAGTCCAAGGTGGGCTACAATGTGGATTTGCAACTGACCTATGCAGTGTGTTGTGTGTGATCATGGTGTTGGGATGGACAAGCACTTTTGTCCAGATTGGTTTCTCACTGGATTGTCTAGTGTCATGTTCTTTAAGGTTGGGCAAGGTGATCAGTTGTATATGTATTATGATGAGTCAAATTTATCTAATATTACTTAAAGCTTATAAATTTGATACTAACTAGGTCATACCTTATTCCGATTAAATCAGTAATGGGTTTCAGCCTACTGCGTGATGCCTGAATTACAAATTTACCGTAGGTTGTGTGCTGCTGAAGATTAAACTAGGAGCCTTGTATGTCTGGAAATGTATGTCCTAAAGATAAAACACATTGCGTTATCAACAACATGTTAGCAGGCATGTATAGACTATGACATAGGCAAAATATATAGTCTGACCCCCATCGTATCATTTTTTGTGCATTGCATTAAAAAAAATGCTTTGGTTACGCTCTGTGTCCAAGATATGGTTGATTGTGTGAATATCCAACCCTGAAATGCCATGTTGTGAGCCTAAGTGCCCTTAACTGGTTTGTACATTTGGGACTTGCAGCATGAGTAAATTTATTTAGACTTGGGATATATATTAGCTGAAGATTAATAGGCTTATTTCAGAAAGTTTAAGTAGGATATCACCCAAGAGAGTAAACCTATCTTCACAGAATCTGTATGCTTAGTGGCAACCTAATAAGGCAACTTTCATACTAGACAATAGCGAAGTAAAAAGAGATGAGGGAATGAAATAGATCAGAGATGTGTTGGCTAGAGGCAATGTGAATTGACTTAAATAAAGGCAATTTTAAATAAATGCGCTGAATTGTGATTGGCATGGGGAAAAAAGGCTGCTTTGTCATTGATTGAAATCAAGTTTCCCATTGATATTACTTAATATATTTCCTAAGAAATAGTGCAAATATGACCACTAAGCCATGGTAATTTACGACTAAATAGGGTATTATTTACACGGATGTTTCATTCTTAAAAGCAGGACTTGTATCACTTTGTCACACTGCATAAATTTTGCATGCCCTATAGTGGGAATTTGTTAAAATATTCCCGTGGTAGGATCTTTCATATGGCCAGCAGCCACAACCATTTGTGAGGTTAAGTATGGGAATATAGGAACCTGCACACTGGAAATTTTTTTTTTTTTAAATCTTGTCAACTTTTCACTGTTGCTCCTTTCTTCTCCATTCTGCCTTGGCCAAGCCCCCCCACCCCCCAAAAAACCCCAACAAAGTAGCGGACAAACATGAAATGCCCGTGACTGATAGGTCCAAGTCAGGTCTGATAATTATTAGAATCATAGAATCATAGAAAAGTAGAGTTGGAAGGGGCCTACAAGGCCATCGAGTCCAACCCCTGCTCAATGCAGGAATCTAGGTCAAAGCATCTCTGACAGATGTCTGTCCAGCTGCACCTTGAATGCCTCCAGAGTGGGAGAGCCCACGACCTCCCTAGGTAGTTGATTCCATTGTCTTATTGCTCTGACAGTCAGGAAATTTTTCCTGATGTTTAGGTGGAATCTAGGTTCCTGTAACTTGAGCCCATTATTCCGTGTCCTGCAAACTGGGGATGAACGAGAAGAGATCTTTGCCCTCCTCTGTGTGACATCCCTTCAAATACTGGAAGAGTGCGATCATATCTCCCCTCAGTCTCCTCTTCTGAAGGCTAAACATGCCCAGTTCTTTCAGTCTCTCCTCATAGGGCCTTGTTTCCAGTCCCTTTATCATCCTTGTTGCCCTCCTCTGAACCCTCTCCAGTTTGTTTATGTCCTTCTTAAAGTGAGGTGCCCAGAACTGGACGCAGTACTCGAGATGAGGCCTAACCAGTGCCGAGTAAAGGGGAATTATCACTTCCCGCGATTTGGAAGCTATATGAACAAATTAGTTCTTTATTTACATATAAAAGCCTCCTTTACCCCAGTGTATCTGATAGAAGCACTGATTCTGCTTAGAAGTTAACTGTAGGGCTTAGCATACTTTTATTTGGATTATTAAATATTAACCTGTTATTCTTTAAGAGAAACTTAGTCTTTGAAATTCTTAAAAAAAGAAAAAGAAAAAGGATTTCAATAAAAATGGGTTTTAAATTTTCTAAAAAATGATTTTTATTTTTCCACCCTGGCAAGAGCTGCACCAGGAACTGAATTGGGAAATGGGGGGTTGAGAGCTTCATGCCTAGTTGATACTGTGTTAGCTTGTGCTTAGAAATTCCTTCTACCTACCCCATAGTCATTTGCCATGGCCAAATTTGCACATGTGGGGAGCTTGTAAGATAGGGGAACCACATTTAAATGCTTTTTCTCCCGCCGACCTCAAGCTGTTTCTCCACACTTGAACTGGCCTTTTGTTTGTTTATTTATTTATATTTATTTATTCATTTTCTATACCGCCCAATAGCCAGAGCTCTCTGGGCGGTGTACAACAATCAATTTTAAAAATACAATAAAATACAGTTAAAAATATACACAATAAAGAAACATGATAAAAATTTAAAGCCAATTTTAAAAATATCACTAAAACAAGTTAAAACACGACTGCTAAAGCAATTTACCACCCTGCCGTATACCATTTAATTATTAAAAGCTTCTCTGGCCTTAATCAAATTCCCTTTCCAAAGATCATCTCATCCATGATCATCTCATCGTAGCCAGAGTAGCCAAATACGGTAACATGGCATTGTTATTTATCTGTTGATTTGATTGATTTGTACCCCATCTTTCTATAAAAAATGGCACTCAAGGCAGCTCTTAATAAAGGGTTGGTCAGAATTGTCCTCCTTTTTGCAGCCAGAGGGGATCTGTTTAGATACGGAGTGGTATAGATATGTTGTAAATAGATAAATAAAATTAGTTGCAGAAATAACTGTGGGAGCAGCAGCAGCTTAGGCAAAAGTATAGAAACGATGATCAGAACCATTATTAAATAATATACATACATAAATTGCCAAGGGCAGCTGTGGCTGTTGCAGGTATTAGTCTTTTATTTAATGAAATTGGGCATACTAGGGATATAAGGCATGGGTAAGTTCCATTTAGCCTGATGTGCCCATTAAAAAAAAAAAAAGATTGAAGTTTTGGGGTGAGAGAAGAGCTCGTTGCACCCAACCCTTCTTGTCTGGTTTTAAAGCTACAGTGCAAAGCCGATGCAAGCACCTGTACATGAGGCTAACTGCACTGGGGCGGGGGTCCCCAACCTTTTTGGACCAATGGGCACATTTTGAATTTGAGAAACTGTTGTGGGTGGAGAAGAAATAGCGAGGCGAGAGGGAGGGAGGGCGAAATAGCAAGGTAAAGGAGTAGTGGAGAGAGGAAGAACAAAGCTAGGAGTGGGGAGAAACAGCGAGGTACGGGTGGGGTGGGACAAAAATAGCGACGCTGGAAGTGGAGAGAAACGGCAAGATAAAGGGGTGAGTGGGAGAGAAAAGAGCAAGGCTACAGGTGAGGAATGGAGAGGAAGAAGAAGGTGAAGGACGGGGGAGAAATAGCAAGGCAGAGGGGTAAGAGGGAGAGAGAGAGCAAGGCTAGGGGCTAGGAGGGGATAGAAAGAAGGCTAGGGATGAAGGGAAAGAAATAGCAAGGCTGGAGGCTGGGAGTGGAGAGAGAGAGGGAGAGAGAGAGAGAACAAAGGGGAAAGGTTTTGTGGACGGATGGAAGAAGACTAGGGTGGTGCCAGGAAGCAGCTCTTTGCTTCTCTTTCTGTCCTCTGAACAGCTGCAGGTTCAGGAACAGGAAGGAGAACCCGGGGCCCTAACATTTTTCAAGTTTTAAAATTAAAAATAAATGGTTCATGGGGACAGAGAGTGGAGAGCTTCGTGGGTGCCGTCAGAGGTCCCTGCAGATGCCATGGCACACTGGGACCCCTGCTTTAGGGATATCAAGTCCACCAGGCATCTGAAGGAGAAATGGAACTTAGTACCTCTGGAAGCCAAGTGGATGTGGGTAGGGTTTATTTGGCATGCTTGAGGTTGTTTTTTTTAAAGTTATATTTTATGTTTTTATATACGGTAATCGTTTCAGCTATTGGGCTGTATAGAAATGTAATACATAAATAAAATAAATATTTTAAATATTTTAAAAGCTTCAAACGTCTTTGTAGAAGTTCACCTGCCAAAGAGGAAAAATTGTGACACTCTGCCCGAGCGTTTCACAGTGCTTTTAAATTCTTGGGAGGGAGTGCAACCGGATTTGGGCGGAACAGTTTGAAGCTTTTAAAATGCCGGTTAGTACGGAAAGAGAAATGACTACTGATGTGTCTAAGATGGTTATGCAACCTTCCAAAGAAGTCAGCTAACCGGTGCTGGTTTCCAGTTTTTGCAGGTACCTTGGGCATGATGCTCTCAGTGGGCCCCGTCCCTGCGTGCGCCCGCTATCATCTCCTTGCCACGATTGCCGCCGCCCATCGGCTCTAGCCCCAATCCACCCCACCTTCAAGAGGGACAGGACAAAGCATGCTGACGTCCTTGTTCTTTCTCCTTGCCCCTCTCGCCGCTGGCTTGTTTGGAGAGGGCCGGTGAACAGGGAACAGGAGCAGCAGTGAGGAGGAAGAGGAGGACGAGGAGGAATGTTGGGAGGTTCCAGGGATGAGCATCTCCCCCCCCCCCGCTTAGGCATGGGCCTTGGCAAGTGCCCAAAGATGTCAGTCCGTGATTCTGGCTGTGTTACTAGCTTGTGTGCCCACACGTAGCTGTGGTAGCCTTTTGTAGCCTAAAAGAAGAGGGGAAACCCTGACTGAGCCTAAAATACTACAAATGGCTCATTTGGGTAGGGTGGATTGATTTTAAATCAAGGCAATTTAAATCAGGTTTCCCCCTGATACTACTTCATGGTACAAATTTGATCACTAAACACTTGTTAATTTACCACTAGAGTATTATTTACACTAATGGTTTATTCTTACAACCAGGCCATGAATTATTTGTATATATAATTCTGTCTATCTTATCTATCTATAATTTTATACTTGCATCCCTGACGATTGGCCATGCTGGCTGGGGCTGATGGGAGTTGTAGACCAAAACATCTGGGGAGCTACACTTTCTCCACCTCTGTTTTAGAACCATAACATTTTTTAATAAACAATAGATTTTAAGTTTTATATTTTATTGTGTTGTATTACTGAGTTTTAACTTTTGTGAACTGTCTAGCTTTGACTGTTGGGTAATACTGTACAGTGTATAGAAATGTAGTAAATAAAAACAAAAAAACAACAACTTTACTTTGTCTCCTGGAGCAGATTCTTGCTCTCCAAAGGGAAGTGGTAATGGGCTAAAACAAAACTAAATTGACTAAAACAAACGAAAATGTCTGTATCTGAAAAGATGACTACAGGACATGAACTACCAGAAATGTGCAGAAATCCGAAAAGAAGCACGTCTTTTGCAAATCTTACTTTGAAAGAGAAAGATGTGAGCACTGTGGATTCACTAAAATTTTCTGGCCATGACAAAGAATGGCAAAGGGGATAACAGAGTCAAGAAACCACGATTTACTCATAGATTAAACTAGGAAAGGCCATACAAATGTACGCCATATGCTATAATCGGTGTTCTCGAACCTTGGATCCCCAGATGTTTTTGGCCTACAACTCCCACCTACGCTGGCTGGGGCATGCTGGGAGTTGTAGGCCAAAAACATCTGGGGGCCCAAGGTTGGAGAACACTGTGTTATATGCAAAATGCATTCTAACTGGTAGTGCTGAAACCTGTGTGTGTGTGTGTGTGTGTGTGTGTGTGTGTATGTGTGGGCACCGTAGAGTTGTGTGTGTGTGTGTGTCTGTCAATCTCATATTTATCTATCGAATTCTTTAACTGCAAGGTGATAGAAGAGAATGGATGGATGGAAGTGCATTGCCAAAGAGATATAGTATTCCTTGTTCCTATCTTTCACTCTTTTTGTGCAGAAGGATAAGAACGATGCTCAGTGGGTGTTAGTTAACAGTGCTTTCACAGGTGCCTTTTAAGTTCATGGGTGCGTTTGAGTTAATTTTCATTGTTGTTACAGATACATTTAATTCTGAGGGCTAAATTCTTGATGTATTTTCTTGTTTTGGACGACAGGATTTACGTTTTTAGTAAATGCATACGTCTTTGGGCTTACGGTACAGTGCTGTGAGTGGCTATTCTTATTTGACTTGATGGCGAGGAGGGAATATCAGAGGAAAGAAGGTTTTTCAGATCATTTGTGCACCCGCATGTGACGTAACGCCAAATGCAGAGAAAGCTCATGTCGTTACCGTTTGGATTTTGACATTCCCCCTATGCTGGGAGCTCGGCAGGCAAAATATAAAAATGAACTCTGAGCAACATCAGAAACAAGATCCAGACATGATTAAAAATCCAGCAAATGTCCCTCCTCCTGTGCTGCAATCCCAGGTACTCAAAGAAGCCAGACAATGCTTGGGTTTAGACAGGCCTTCCAGTGGAGTCCATAAAGCAGTGTTCTCCAACCTTGGGTCCCCAGATGTTTTTGGCCTACAACTCCCAGCATGCCCCAGCCAGCTATGCTGGCTGGGGCATGCTGGGAGTTGTAGGCCAAAAACATCTGGGGACCCAAGGTTGGAGAACACTGCCATAAAGTATCCTTCCCCAACCTGCTGCCCTGCAGATGTGTTGGAGTCCAACTCCCATCATTCCTAGCCAGCTGGGACTCGGGAGATCCGGGTTCTAGTCCCCGCTCAGCCATGAAACTCACTGGGTGACTTTGGGCCAGTCACTGACTCTCAGCCTAACCTACCTCACAGGGTTGTTGTGAGGATAAAATGGAGAGGAGGAGGATTATGTAAGCCGCCTTGGGTTCCTTGCAGGAAAAAAGGCAGAGTATAAATATAATACATTTTTTAAAAAAAATAGAGTAGGCTTACAAAACGTGTGACTGCCCAAGCCTCGTAGCCAGGCTGGTGGGGACTAGGAAGAGGGCCTTCTCTGTGGCGGCCCCCAAGTTATGGAACTCCCTCCCTAGTTACCTTCGCCATGCCCCCTCCATGATGAGATTCCGCCGCGCATTAAAAAAGTGGTGTTTCAGGTGGGAATATGGGGTGGGTTAGGATTAAAAAATATATTTTTTTCCCTATAACTGTTTTAATTGTGTTTTGTTTGTTTCATTATTGTATTGTTTAGATTGTACATCACCCAGGGTGGCCGGCCAGATGGGCAATTAACAAATGAAATAAATAAATAAATAAATAAAATTTCATTCATTCAGATTAATATCCCCAAGATGAGGGGTATTGCCTGTTAGGTGGATTCCTGCATTGAGCAGGGGGTTGGACTCGATGGCCTTACAGGCCCCTCCCAACTCTACTATTCTATGATTCATTAAGCTGGCTGGGTCACAAGCCACCAAGCCATCCATGAGAACCACTCGTAGACACCGTGCTTCAGGGATAGTGAGTGATCGGACTTGGACTGTGGCAAGTTACAGCAAGGTGGATTCGTAGGGCTTTTTAAGGTAATAAGATGGGAAATTTAGCTCCACAGACTTTTCGTCTTGGAGGTGTGAAACTTGCAAAGAACTAGTACAGCCTTTAGGCTTTATTGAAGCCCATCTATATAGTAGTACACTTCCCGCTTTAGGGCTGGGAGTGCATCAAAGCTTTTGTTATTAGTTCTCAACGGCGGGCGGGCGGGTGGTGATGGAGAAGCAACATTGGTGTCTCTCATGTAATCTAGGGTGGGCTGCCTTTTAATGCTGTCAAGGAAAGGAAACTAAAATTTTGAGCATCAAAGCCCCTTTTATCTTACAGCTGCTGGTCTGAGGCACACACACTGAAGAAAGATTTAGAGCATGGTTCCTTTAAAAAACATTTTTCGTGGGGGTAGTATGCTGGAGAGATCCCGCCTCTGCGCTAGAATGTAGGATTGCATATGGTACTGTAAGCCTGAGATGTAGATTCTCTTGAGCTGAATACCAGGATTTTCCCAGGCTTGCTGGATATGTTTGATGCTAGGCCTGGATGTTTCTCTGCTGGCTGTTGGGAAATTGACATGCTTGTGGAGCTAGAACATTGGTGCTGAATGGCTTTCTGACCCAATGGCAAATGTTTACTAGCAATGCCTCTTCGTTTTTCTGGAAACCGATGCTCTGGAGAACAGTGCAGGTACAGAGCAAAGAGAAGCAGTGGGGGAAGGAACAAGCAAGCAAGTTGGGAGAGTTGAGACAAAATGATGTGATCAGGTTGTAGAGTTGTCTAGATGTGAAAGCAGCATTGGGTGCTACCTAATCTTTGCTCGCCTGTTCAGGGACAGGTTGCAGTAAGATGTAGAGGGAGGAATCTTTCCCTTGGGCATGCCTTGCAGGACTTTAATGTTAACTGATCAAACTCAGGAGCCTTTGAGTATGGCTGGTGGCGTACAGTTAATAGAACAGCAGTGCGCAAATGCAGCTGGTAGAAGCCCAAGCTGTGATTATGTACAAATGTATGTAATATTATATAATATGTAGAACACCTTTTTAAAAATTTTTTTATATGCCTGGCTTCATCTTTTGAGGCTGTACTTGGTTTTGGGCAACACTTTCACACGCCTGCTCAAAGCTATTTGTTCTGCACATTTTCTCTTGCCCATCTCCCTGGAAGGTGCGAGTGAATCATATTTGTCAGTGTTAGGCCCACTTGCTAATAATCCCCAAACATGTCACCTACAGTTTGCTGGGAATGGGAGAACCCACGTCTTGGCAATTCCTTGCTTGCCTCACCTGCTTGCTTTTCAGTAAATGCTGCTGCATGGACCTACATGTCTAGGCTAGTGTGTAGGGATTGGGTCTTTCTGTTTAAACTTTCTCTCTCTATGCAGGCAACATACCTGTATATAACTTTATATTTTTGGCACCCCGATAATATGATAGGTTGTGTATCAGTAGTAGAGGAAGCTGCCTTATACCAAATCTGTACTGTCTACATCAGGGATGGGCAGAAGGTAGATCAGGATCTACTGGTAGAGCTTGGGGTGTTTTGCAGTAGATCTCCCAGCTGTTAAACAGCAACAGCAACAACTGGGATTCCTGCCGCTCTAAATCAAGCGGCTGAAATGAAGAATGCTTGTGGGGAGGGGGAAACTAGGAGTGGATTTTATGTGAGCTCAGTTCTGATACTGAAAAGGTTGTGGTCAAAAACAAAGTACCCATATATACTCTAGTATAAGCCGACCCGAATATAAACCGAGGCCCCTAATTTCACCCCAAAAAACTGGGAAAACTTATTGACTCCAGTATAAGCCTAGGGTGGGAAATGCAGCAGCTACAGGTACAGGTAAATTTAAAAATTACGGTAAATTTAAAAAAATTAAATTTAAAAACTAAAGATACGGTAGATACCAATAAAATAACATACATTACGGTAATTGAGGCATCAGGAGGCTGATGGGAGTTGGAGCTTTGGCTGTGGGGGGGCATTTTCGGCAGCGGGGTGTGTGTCTGGGGGTGGCGGGGGGGTCCTAGGAGGGCGCTGACCCGAGTATAAGCCGGGGGGGGGGGCATTTTTCAGCACAAAAAATGTGCTGAAAAACTAGGCTTATACTCGAGTATATAAGGTAGATCCCAGAGGCTACATTGACTGGAAATGGTTCTCGATGTTTCGGGCAGGGGTCTTTCGCAGCTCCACCTGTGCGTACGGGGGGGGGATTGAGCCTGGGGCCTTCTGCCTGAAAAGCACAAGCTCTGCCACTGAGCTTTGGCTCTCCGCCCGTGCCACGGTGTTTTAGGGTGGAGAGTTCAGGTCCTAGCAGTCAATTTGGAGGGGACAACCACGGCTGTCAATTGGAGCCTGTAAATCGGTGTTCTCCAACCTTGGGTCCCCAGATGTTTTTGGCCTACAACTCCCAGCATGCCCCAGCCAGCGTAGGTGGCTGGGGCATGCTGGGAGTTGTAGGCCAAAAACATCTGGGGACCCAAGGTTGGAGAACACTGCTGTAAATTATCAATGGGACCCTGAACATCCCAGCTCACCTTTTATTTTAATCTAGTTACTTTCTAGCCATTTAAGGTTGTAGAGAGAAACTTTTTTTTTTTTTACACTATTATAAATTTGAGTGCTGTGCTGCACACTTGTGAGCTTGCCGATTTTTATTTATTTTTTAAAAGATTCATTGCACCTCGAAATGATGAACCTAACCATACACATGCCGTGAAACTGCAATCTGTCCTAGCATTTGGAAGTATAAAAATAGTCACATGGTGAAAATATTGTCTTATTGAAGAAGGCTTTCTTGCTGTTTGGGAGAACTGAAATTCCAGAAGCACTGGTAGTCCCTTCTTATCAATGACCCCAAGACACCAGCTTGGATTTTCCTTACCGTTCTCTGGCTTGAGAAGATTAATCCAGTTTTGGTGGCTTATTTTCTGTTCATAATGAATTCTGGAGCAGTTTCAGCTTGATATTCCATCCTAGTCTGGAATAGCAAGAATTTGGTGGCACCTTGTGCCCTGTTGATATTACAGCTTGATCACTGACGGCTATGCTGTGTCTCGGCTTTCTTTTTTCGCATTACACCGGCCATTTTCCTTTGGCAAAGGTTGACAGCATCCATTTTTAATTGCACGTGTTGTGTGTGGATTTATAAGTGCTTTAGACGAATGTTTCCGTGTAGAGACTCCTTAGGGGGATATCCATTTTCCCTGTTATGAAATGGATCTCTCTCCGAGGGTTAGTTTACGTCATATCTGATCAGTAATGTTGGAGGCCTTTTGTAAATACAATAAGGTGCTTACTAAGCACGTTGCCTTTGCTGTGAAAGTAAGCAGGCTGGAAATGTGTTGTTGGTGTGCATGCAAGAGCGGGGAGAAGGGTCGGGTGCAGGGCCGATTTGTCAGATGCAACCACACTGTTTGTCTCTGGGATAAGAGGGTGGCCTTCTCAAAGGCGTTTTGGCGTGACATACAAACAACGGCCCGTGCACATTGAAATGGTATCGCAAATAGGGCCGTGTCTTCCAGGCTCCTTTGATAAGTTGGCTGCGTGTCTGTGAGTGGTCGGATTTCCACATATGGGAATTTCAAGGCTTAATTCGTTTCTTTAGTTTGCTTCAGATCCACATGCTGTTAACGGCAGGAATTTGTTGAGAACTGCATTTTGCTGGTTTTAAAGTTAGCTTTCTCGACTTCACTTTGCTCAGGGGGCACCAAAGGGGGTGGGTGGGGGAGGAACCTAAGGAAGCGATTAAAAAAATCTAGACTTTCCAGTGTATCACTCTCACAGTGACAGATGACGACAGGTTTTAAGAGGGTTCTGAGAGGCAGAAATGATTAGCTTCTCCGTTCTTTTCTTTGTTTTCGTTTTTTTCCGTCTCTCTCCTTCTTCGCCCAGCTTTTAACTCTCCTGGCAACAGTGCCTCCTTCTGCTGACTCATGCCAGGCCTTTCTTCCGCACAATTTGCTGCTGCAGGATGACAGCCTTTCAAATCTGAATTCTGGCTTTCCCATAAAAGTTATTTTTCAAATGTTCCTAATGTTTGGCCTCTGTGAGCAATTTTTTTTTTTTTTTTTTAACAGAGCTGAAGCCTGCATAAAAGTAATTTATTGCTGGAAATTAAATCAAGGCTAACTGCAGCAATCGGTCTTCAAAAATTAAAATCCCTGATTGCTGACTCAATTAGAATGCCAGTGGGTAAGTACGTCAAGCCTCCAGCATTTACAGGAAAAATAATTGGTGCTCTTTTGTTGTGTACCTCTGAGCTTAAAAGCAATTACTGGCCAAACACAGTACTTTACTTTGCTGTGCGTTATGGTATTTATGTAGCAGCCATTGTCTTGTTTGCTGTGTCTCTTTGAAAGTGTTGGATGACTGTGGTCCTGTGTTACCTGCCGAACCACTTCATTTTTCCAGTGGCCTTGGGAATGTTTGGCATAGGTATGTTTTTTGTAACTTTATTTTAAAAGCTTGTTGGTTTTCTGTTAGAATAGCATATTTTGGTGCTCTCCGAAGCTGTGCTTATGTTGGCACTGTTTCTGCTAAATGGCTCACCTCTTTCAAGTGTTCCTAATCTATGAAAAAGCCAACTCTACGTCTCTACCAGAGAGAGCAAATATCGAATTTCCTTATTAGTGCTTCTGTGTTAGGGCAGTAGTCTTCCCAGGTGGATGTGCATGCATATTTTACATCTGCATGTTATGTTTACGTGAGCATTTTTCTCCGGCAGTGTGTGTAGTGCTACCAAGAAAAAAAGGACTTGTGTTGTGTTGTAGAGATGGGATTGAGGTCCTGCCCTGGGCACATCACGCAGGTCTTAAAATACAGATGGTGATCTTAAATTACCAAAGGCTGTTAGGGAGATATGCAAGTACATGTGTGTGTGTGTGTGTGTGTGTATTTCTCTCTTTTTCCAGGGGAATATTCCTGCTCTGGTTGCGTAATCTTTATTACTAGTGACAACTGTGCTAACAAGGTTGATTTTGGTCATGCACTTAGGGAAATATATGTACCGTAAGTTTTTTAACTTGCAGATTGGGAGCAAATAGTAAGGTAGTAAACCAACATTTGAATCCATTTTCTTGATGTGCTGGTAGGCATTTTTTTATTATGGATTTCTGCCAAGTAAATTTCGGGGTCCTGTTTTCTCCAGTTGAAGGACTTCACTCCCATCTGCATTAATGGACGTTAACCATTCCACTCATAAGCCTTCCTGACATACAAGGGAATGGATCTCCTGCTCTGCACGTGTGGTTGCTGGATTATACCCATAGATGAAGCCTTGTCTGCTGGGCATTGTAAGCCTTGCTTTTAAAACCTCCCCCCCCCCAAGGAAAGGGCGGGGAGGTGGGCAGGATGAGCTAAATCGGGGGTGGGCAAGCTTTTTGGGGCTGTGGGCACATTTGGCAATTTGAAAAACTGCCCTGGGCCCCACCATAAAATGGCTTCCATGGGAGGTGTGGTAGAGGACAAGTAGCGTGGCCAAAAGACTGAGCACAAGGCAGTGTTGGGGTCTGAGCCCCAACACCCTGAAAAATTCTTTTCAAACCCACAGTTTTCAGCTTTTAACAGAAATTTGTTTCACAGCAACCCCAGCTGCTGGTAAGAAAATGTGTTAATTCAAAAGGAAAGAAAAGAAAAAAGAAAAGTGGGAGCGGGTAAGGAATCTTGGCGGGCACCCAAGAAAGGTGCCTGTGGATAAGCACCACATTGCCTGCCCCTGGTCTAAATGCTTCTAGGCTGCCTGTGGCTTCCAAAGCTCTCTCCTAGGGCCTGCATATGCATGAAGCAGAGCCATCTTTTCAGTATTAAGTCTCTAGTCCTTATTTATTTATTGTGGTTCCTGGCTGAGATGTACGGTAATTCTGAACAAGCAGTGTGCCAGAACCTGGCTGTTCATGCTCAAAGGCTCACTTGGATGTGGGTTAGTTCTTTTTCTCCATGCTTCTTCTTCGTGGTCTCTGTGCATCACACATACGGGCTCTGCGCCTGCGTGGAGCCCCTTTCGGGAAGCTTCTCTAGCGGAGGAATTTAGGCGGGAACCCCTCCCCCACTGTCTCACTGAGCATGCTCCTAGTGCAGTGTTCTCCAACCTTGGGTCCCCAGATGTTTTTGGCCTACAATTCCCAGCATGCGCCAGCCAGCGTAGCTGGCTGGGGCATGCTGGGAGTTGTAGGCCAAAAACATCTGGGGACCCAAGGTTGGAGAACCCTGTCCTAGTGGGTTCCCGCCTATTCCCTCAGTTCCCTGAGACCGCCTATTGTGGCCTCAGAAACGAGAGAATTCTCAGTATCAACAGCAGGACAGACATTGACATCGATACCGAGGGAAGAACCACTCCAGTTGGTCCCATCAAAATCGATAGAGAAACCAAAGCGTGGATGGTGGGTTGGTGGATGCATAGATGACCACTCGAAGAACCACAGTTACAGGTAAGCAACCTCTTCTTCTTCCTGGTCTCTGTGCACCACACATATGGGCGATTTAACAAGCTGACTTACTGGAGGTGGGTCGGTGTCATCCACGCAGACGCAGAGCCCGCATGTGTGAATGCACAGATGACCACTTGAAGAACCACAGTTGGAGGTAAGCAACCTGTTCTTTCTCCCGACGTACTCCACTTCTTCATAGTTGGTTGGGCTTGGGAGTCATTTTATTTATTTATTTATTATAATATTTATTATAATACTTCTAGCGTCATTATTATTTATCACTTATAAGGTGTCTAAAATTTCCTACGCCTGCAGGCTCACAATTCAATGGACATGATACAAAAGAAAAGAGGAATAGTGTGCGGGCGAGGAAGGGGAAGCAAATTCAGGTATCAATTCTTGAAGTAACAAATTGCCAAAAGTTCAGTATAGCTGCCTTTTTGAGCTATTAAAGGAAGTTGACGATAGTATAGGATGTATAAAGAAAAGCTGCCGCGCTCATTGCTAAAGGAATGGTCATTTTAATGTTTTCTTTTTCAATCCTTATTACAGTAACACGCCAGAACCAAAATAGCTCAAATATTTGAACAAGTGTGCTCCTGCAGTCCCACAGATTAAAATTTCCCAACACCTATTTGCCTCCAACTATTAAAGTCCCTCCTTTTGTGGCAGCTTTGCTTTCTCCTTTCCCTTTTGTTGCATGGAATACTTTACAGATAGTGTTTTCTGCAGCCAGATCCGATGCACATTTACTCAGAAATAAATCCACTGAGTTCAAAGGGGGCTTACTTGGCTACTTGTGCCTATAGGATTGCAGCCTTAATTTCATCCTGAGTTTCTTTTCCTTTGCTGGAAACAGAATGCTGGACTAGATAAGCCTTTGGTCTGACCCCAGAAGGCAAATCCTTATGAGGTGGTAGGAGGGACTGGGCACTAGCGATGTATTCAAGGGTGGGGGTCCTGCCCAGCTTTATTTCCGCCGCCGCTCCCACTTGCCTTGATTTTTGCCTTGATTTTTTTCAAGCGGCCTGAAGGAAA
This sequence comes from Shinisaurus crocodilurus, assembly GCA_021292165.1. Classification (NCBI taxonomy): domain Eukaryota; kingdom Metazoa; phylum Chordata; class Lepidosauria; order Squamata; family Shinisauridae; genus Shinisaurus; species Shinisaurus crocodilurus. The sequence goes on from CM037879.1 coordinate 8,233,036, forward strand.
AGGTAAGGCCTCGGCGGGGCCGTGTAAAGCCTTGTTCTGCCCCGCCGAGGCTTTATAGTGCAACTCTACTGGGCACCATCATCATCATCATCATCATCATCATCATCATCATCATCATCAGGCGATCACTCGTGACCAAGTAAGATTGTCTTCCGGGATAAAAGGAGGAAATTCTAAAGAAGATTGTGTAGACTCTAGCGATGGGTCCGTAAGTGACTGTGGAGGCCAATTCTAGATCCACACAGCTTCCCACAGTGAGGACACAGGTTACCAGATGGAAGATGGTCCTGTAGAGGATTCATTTGACGTGCTTTTTGCTTAGCACGTTTCTCCCTTTCCCCTTGCACTCGGGCTTCTTCAAAGTCCATGGAACCTTTGTGAGAGGCCAAGCTCCAGTTAGATCGTTCATGGGCCAGAGCTTCCCAGTTTTCGATGTTTATATTGCATTTTTTTAGATTAGCCGTATGAACATCTTTAAACCTCTTATATTGACCACCGATATTCCGCTTTCCATTCTTGAGTTGGTAGTAAAGTAACTGCTTTGGGAGACGGCAGTCAGGCATTCGAACAACATGACCGGTCCACTGAAGTTGGCGTTGAAGGATCATTTTTTCAATGCTAGTAGTCTTTGCTTCTTCCAGTACACTGACATATGTTCGCCTATCTTCCCAAGTAATTCGCAGGATGCTGAGCACATTGGAAGGGACAGGCACACTAGGTAGAATCTAAAATCAATGTATGTCTGGGGTAAGCAAGAGAGCTCTGCCTGGAATGGACACTGGTTAAAGTGGCTTTAAGAAAAGGAAGAGAAAAGCTCATGGAGTATGTTAGAAAAGTTCATGTTTTCTATTAGCAAGTATTAGCTATGACAGTTGATTGGAACCTCCATGTACAGAAGGAATATGCCCCGTTTACCAGGGGCTAGGGACAAACAACAGAAGATGGCTATTCCCTTCTTTTATGGGCTGCTTGTGAGTGGGCAGAGGTGTTTGGCTGGCCATTGGATTAGGTGGACCTTTGCTGAAAGCGAGCAAGGCAATTCAAGGCCAGGAGTCTGAAGTCCTGATAGGGATGGGTGAGAATTTTGTTTCTGTTCAGTTTTGATAAAAATTTACCAAGATCTGCAAAGTTCTCCATATTCAGGACGAGAAGAATTTGAGCTTTAAAGAAAACTGGAACGTGGGCAAAACCGGAATGACAGATTTGTCCATCCAGGCCCAAGGCTCTGGTTTCCTGCATTGAGCAGGGGGTTGGACTCGATAGCCTTGTAGGCTCCTTCCAACTCTATGATCTATGAAAGTCTATGAAATCTATGTGTGCTTTGAGTGCTTATCTAGTCTGGCTTTGAATCCCCTGTGCATTCAGCCATGTTTGTGGTAGTGAATTAGGGTTGCCACCTCTTTTATTCCTGATAGCTTCCTCATCTTTAACAGCGAGATGGTAAGCAGGTACAACAAGGTCCTCTCCGTGCTGGGAATAGCCGTGCCTGTTGAATTTGAGTAGTGCAGATGGGTGAGAATTTCATTTCTGTCCATTTTTTGCAAAATTCGCAGCGTTCTTCATATTTAAGAGAGAAAGAACTTGAGATTTAAAACATTCGAATGAGGGAGGAAGTGAAACTGACAGGTTTGCCCATGCTTGCGGCCTTCTCATCTCACTGCTGCCTGGCCTGAGCTCATTAAATGGCCACGGTCAGGCTACTAGTTCTCTCAGCCTCAGTTCTCCCCCTCGTCTGCAGTATATGGACCATAGCATGGATTTGCTTTACACAGGTGCCGTAAGCATTGCTGAGGCTACATATGCAGAAGAATGACATGGTGGAATGGTCTGTGCCGCTTTAGGACTGAAGTGGAAGATTGCATTTCTGATTTATTTTTGACATAACCTGGCCTGGCTTCCCTCCAAGGAGCTTACATGGTTCACCCTCATTTTATCCTCACAGCAACCCTGCGAGGTAGGTTAGATTGAGACAGAGTGTCTGGACTAAGGTCATCCAGAGAGCTTCCGGGCTGTGGATCTGAACTTGGGTCTCCTCTGCCCTAGTCCTACACTCTAACCATGATTGCCCTCGTAAAAAGGCTCTTGCATGCAGGTTCATCAAGGAAAAGGTTCGCAGCCCAGCCCACTCTTTCTAGTTTTCTGCTTGCAGGGAGTTCTTGCATGGAAAAAAAAACATTCAAAAACTTGATTCTCCCACCGTCAGACATGGACTGTGACTCCTCCCACCTCATTCTGCTGTATGCATCGATTAGTGCTGAGACAATGTGGATTAACCGCCCGGAGCACTCCGAAGTGCTGTATGAGTGCCTAAGTAGTATTATGAAGTGGCGGAGTTAAGTAGGTTAACGTCCCTGAGCTCTTTGGAAGAGTGTGGATGACATACAAACATGATGAATAAAAGTAAGAACAAGCAGAACTATCCCTTAAGCTGAGAGGGACGCCGTGCCCTGCTCTCCCTCCAAGAGTCATTTTACACATGCAGTAGAAGGAGGTGGCGAACTTGTGTGGCGGTAGAGTGACCTGTACTTTTCCAGGCTGCAGGTGTGTTGGTGTGAGCAGGAAGGTCAGACTTGACTCCAAATTCCCCCACTCATAACTAGTGATGGGCGAACTTACCCCTGGTGAATTCGTTATTACCTCGAAAATAACGAATCCACCATGTTAGCTCAGATGAGAGGCCTCCTTTAATACGAATGTTCATTCCGGGTATACAGGTTTTTGCACATGTGCAGTATCGAGGTGCATCTTGGGAACTGTAGTTTGGGAACATGTAGTGTAGCATGATGTCATGTGCCATCATGTTATATACCCCCTTCCTGATCAGTTGTTTTTATGTGGCCTGCCTGCGTGATGTGATCTGCCTGTGTGATGTGATGTCTACCGCCCGGAGAGCTTCAGCTATTGGGTGGTATAGAAATGAAAATAAATACTTGCCATTGTTGATCACCAGCATATGGAGGAGAGAAGAAGATAGACCAGGAGAGGAGTCGTTGTCCTCCTCCTCCTCCTCCTCCTCCTCCTCCTCCTCCTCCTCCTCCTCCTCCTCCTTGTGGAGCCAGAGCTGCGGCAGCAGCGATGATTATGAGGAAAGCAGCAGTGAATCCACCGATCACTCACTGGCTAAACCAACCAACTCCATGCATGCACAGAAATGGCGTTGTTTAGATGTAGACTGCACATGCTCCGAAGCTTGCAATCAGTTCTAAACTTAATAGTGAATTTGTAATACGCAGATCCAGGCATGCTACAAAGGTGAGCGTTAGGCATGGATGAGCTTTGTTTGACCCCACGAGCCGACTGATCACGAAATTTGGCAGCATCGTGAGTAGGAACCTGCCTGGGAGAGGGGACCCAACTCAGCCCTCTCCCTGCTGTACCCAGATCACCCTTCCCCAACCTGGTACCCTCCAGATGTGCTGGACTACAACTCCCACCATCCCCAGACAGCACAGCCACTGGGAGGTTAACCAGGCCGGGGACAGCGGATACTAGTTTTCTATTTTCAGGAGGAACTTTCCTAAAATAGTGGCTCCCTGGAAGATCCTATCACACACCCCTCCCCAACTCCACAGTCTGAAGTAGCACAGTGCTGTGAGATGTTCTGCTTGGGAGATGTGATAACATAGGAAGCCGCCTTATATCGAATCAGACCCTCGGTCCATCTCGCCCAGTATTGCCAAAAGTGACTGGCAGCATCACTTCAGGGTTTCAGGCAGGTGTTCTTCTGCTCTAGGTGGATGATGCTGGAGATGGAACCTGGGACTAACTGCATGCAGAGGCAGGGGCTCTGCCACTAAGCTACAGCTTAGAGCAGTGTTCTCCAACCTTGGGTCCCCAGATGTTTTTGGCCTACAACTCCCAGCATGCCCCAGCCAGCGTAGCTGGCTGGGGCATGCTGGGAGTTGTAGGCCAAAAACATCTGGGGACCCAAGGTTGGAGAACACTGGCTTAGAGCTATTTCTACCACTGCAGGGGCTCGTATCACCTCATGTGTCAACCTGCCTCACTTGTAGGATGTGAGCTCTACCTGCTATGTGTGAATTAGCTACAGGGAATGGCCACATATTGCTGTTCTGTTTTGCTTTTCTTTTGCTTTAAAAGAAAGGTAAAAATGTGCAGTATGGCACAATTTCGGAGGGGGGAGAGAAAGTTGACAAACACAGCCTCAGGCAGGCCAATTCCTGCCCTGTTCTGACACCAGTGATATAGCTTGTTCTATGGACTTTGAAGAAGCCCGAGTGCAAGGTGAAAGGGAGAAACATGCTAAGCGAAAAGCACGTCAAATGAATCCTTTACAGGACCATCTTCCATCTGGTAACCTGTGTCCTCACTGTGGGAAGCTGTGTGGATCTAGAATTGGCCTCCACAGTCACTTACAGACCCATTTTATTTATTTATTTATTTATTTATTATATTTATACCCCACCTTTTTTCCTGCAAGGAACCCAAGGCGGCTTACATAATCCTCATCCTCCTTTCCATCACTAGAGTCTACACAATTTTTTCTTTAGAATTTCCTCCTTTTAAAATTTCCTTTTTGTACATTTTTATCCTGGAAGACAGTCTTACTCGGTCACGAGTGATCGCCTGATGATGATGATGATGATGATATAGCTTGTTGGTGAATGGGGCAGACTTGCTGTTTTTATTTATTACATTTTAAAATTACCCAATCGTCAAAGTTCTCTGGGTGGTGTACAAATTAAAAACATAAAATATGATGTGAAACGATGATGATAAAGCATGTAAAATAAAAAGTAAAATAAAACCAGGAGCAGTATATAGGTAATAACACCAAAAGTAATACCAGTAGGAGAGGTCAAACAGTGTAAAGTTCTAGAACGGGTTCCCAATGCGGTGCCCATGGGCGCCATGGCACCCTGCAGGGACCCTCCAATGGCGCCCAGAAAGCTCTCCACTCCCTGCTCCCTTCAAACAAAATATGTTTAATAACCTTGGGAAATGTTATGGTAGTCTTTCTCTTCCTTTCTACCCTTTAGCCTTGTTTTTTCTCTCCACTCTACCCCTTTGCCTTGACATTTCCTGCTCCCTCCCAGCCACTAGCTTCACTATTTCTCTCCCGCCCCCCCCCCCCCTCGGCCATGTCTTTATTTATTTATTTTTTTCTATACAGGTCATTCCATGTAAAATCAACCAAAAAAAATATGAAAAATTTACCTCACCATCTGCGATTTTTTAAAGAACCTGGCATACTGGTAGACCAGCATGAGAAATGAACATACACCAAATTATAGGTCATTATACCTCACGGTTCAAAAGTACAGTGTGCTCAAAAAATGCCCCAAACACGATTTTTCAGCATTTGTGACTACACAAAAAGTATCATAACTTCCTTCAGAATTGACCTAGAAAGTAAATCATGGTGTCATATGAAATTAAAGTTCTCAAACTACCCTTTTATTTGATATGTAACATGAAGCATGCATGTGAAATAAAATATTCAAGGTCATAGTTTCTTTAATTTGACCTTGAATTCCAAAAAACCGAAATGTTTTTTTTTGCTGATTTTTTTCCTCAGATAACCCATGTTTACCTTGAGTATATGTACCGATTTCCAGAATGGGGTTCCAAACAGTTTAGAAGATGTGAATGTTCTTATACATGCACAGTACCTCCCTACAATAACTTCACCCCTTTATACACACTTAAAACAGAATTTTTTGGAAGGAAATTAAACTTTCCCTTCCGGAGCTTCCGGGGCCTTCAGGCTGAAACCAAACCAGGCATGGGTAGGCCTCAAACCTTCACAGAGATATATCTCTTTGGATGCCTACATTAAATCAAGCTTTATTCACAGATTCTGATAAGAAAGAAAAAGGCAGGCCTGAAGCTGTGACAAGTGCCGACTCCACTTCTGCTGCAATGTGTTCATGACTTCTCAAATTGTTGAATTCCTGCACACCATTTCTACAGGTAGCATAACTAAGATCTATTATTTCCCTGATGGTGCAGCAGCACAGTATAAAAATGGTAAAAACTTCAACAACTTAAGTAAGCATAAGTCAGATTTTGGTATCGATGCAGAATGGCACTTCATAGAATCATAGAAAAGTAGAGTTGGAAGGGGCCTACAAGGCCATCGAGTCCAACCCCCTGCTCAGTGCAGGAATCCAGGTCAAAGCATCCCTGACAGATGATTGTCCAGTTGCACCTTGAATGCCTCCAGACTGGGAGAGCCCACCACCTCCATAGGTAGTTGATTCCATTGTCTTATTGCTCTAACAGTCAGGATTTTTTCCCTGATGTTTAAGTGGAATCTAGGTTCCTGTAACTTGAGCCCATTATTCCGTGTCCTGCAAACTGGGATGATCGAGAAGAGATCCTGGCCCTCCTCTGTGTGACATCCCTTCAAGTACTGGAAGAGTGCGATCATATCTCCCCTCAGTCTCCTCTTCTGAAGGCTAAACATGCCCAGTTCTTTTAGTCTCTCCTCATAGGGCCTTGTTTCCAGTCCCTTTATCATCCTTGTTGCCCTCCTCTGAACCCTCTCCAGTTTGTCTACATCCTTCTTAAAGTGTGGTGCCCAGAACTGGACACAGTACTCAAGATGAGGCCTGACCAGTGCCGAGTAAAGGGGAATGATCACTTCACGCGATTTGGAAGCCATACTTCTATTAATGCAGCCCAAAATAGCATTGGCCTTCTTTGCAGCCACATCGCATTGCTGGCTCATATTCAGTTTGTGTTCTACCACAATTCCAAGATCCTTCTCACTTGTAGTATTGTTGAGCCAAGTGTCCCCCATTCTGTAACTTTGCATTTGGTTTCCTCTCCCTAGGTGCAGCACTTGGCATTTATCCCTGTTAAATTTCATTCTGTTGTTTTCGGCCCAGCGCTCCAGCTATCGAGGTCACTTTGAATTTTGTTTCTGTCTTCCAGAGTATTAGCTGTTCCACCCAACTTTGTGTCATCTGCAGATTTGATAAGCATTCCCTGTACCTCCTCATCCAAGTCATTAATAAAAATGTTGAAGAGCACCGGGCCCAGGACCGAGCCCTGTGGTACCCCGTTCGTTATCTCTCCCCAGTTTGAGAAGGAACCATTGATAAGCACCCTTTGAGTCCGATTCTGTAGCCAATTGTGGATCCACCTGATAGTTGTTCCATCTAGCCCAATTTTAGCTAGCTTGCTAATCAGGATATCATGAGGCACTTTGTCGAAAGCTTTGCTGAAGTCCAGATATATATGTCCACAGCATTCCCACAGTCCACAAGGGAGGTTACCCGATCAAAAAATGGGATCAGATTAGTCTGGCAGGATTTGTTCTTGACAAATCCATGCTGGCTTCTAGTAATCACTGTATTGTTTTCAAGGTGCTTGCAGACTGACTTCTTTATAATCTGCTCCAAAATTTTCCCCGGGATTGATGTCAGATTGACTGGCCTATAGTTCCCAGGTTCTTCCTTCTTGCCCTTTTTGAAGATGGGAACAACATTTGCCCTCCTCCAGTCATCTGGCACTTCACCTGTCCTCCATGATTTCTCAAAGATAATAGACAGTGGTTCTTCTTTGCCACATCGCATGGAAAAGGGCCTTGTGATGGTTTGGGTGGCACTGTGAAAAGGTTAGCTGCTCGAGCAAGTTTGCAGCATCCGTATGAAAAACAAATCATGACCCCTCGTCAGCTCTTTGATTGGGCAAAGGAGAACATCACACAGATTGCATTTCAATACGCCACAAGTAAAGATTATGAACTGGAAGAAAAGCTTCTGAAATGTCGCTTCGAGAATTCAAGACGATTCCTGGGACACAGAAAATTCACGCTGTAATTCCATTAACAAAACACATTGTTGCTACTAAAAGATATTCATTTCAGTGCGAATCCAGAAAAGAGACAGTGACTATTAAAGAAGGAGAACTGGAATTGCAAGAAATACGAGGATTTGTTACATGCGTTTATATCTCACAATGGTGGTTAGGTTGTGTTTTACAAACAGATGATCAGAGAGCAGAAGTGTTAGTGAGCATTCTTCATCCAGCTGGACCAGCAAAATCATTTATGTATCCAGATAAACAAGATGTCCTATGGATACCATCTTCAGATGTTTTGACAAAAGCTGATCCTTGTTGCCCAATAGGGCACTTCTATACACTAACAGACAAAGAGTGTCAAGCAGCAACTTCAAGACTAGAAACTACAGTCATGCCTTGGATTGAGAGCATAATTCGTTCCGGAAACGTACTTGTAATCCAAAACACTTGTATATCAAAATGAAATTCCCCCAAAAAAATTTGTACAGAGATTTTTAATTTCATCATCATCAGGCGATCACTCGTGACCGAGTAAGATTGTCTTCCGGGATAAAAGGAGGAGATTCTAAAGAAGATTGTTTAGACTCTAGCGATGGGTCCGTAAGTGACTGTGGAGGCCAATTCTAGATCCACACAGCTTCCCACAGTGAGGACACAGGTTACCAGATAGAAGATGGTCCTGTAAAGGATTCATTTGACGTGCTTTTCGCTTAGCACGTTTCTCCCTTTCACCTTGCACTCGGGCTTCTTCAAAGTCCATGGAACCTTTGTGAAAGGCCAACCTCCATTTAGATCGTTCATGGGCCAGAGCTTCCCAGTTTTCGATGTTTATATTGCATTTTTTTAGATTAGCCTTATGAACATCTTTAAACCTCTTATATTGACCACCGATATTCCGCTTTCCATCCTTGAGTTGGGAGTAAAGTAACTGCTTTGGGAGACGGCAGTCAGGCATTCGAACAACATGACCGGTCCACTGAAGTTGGCGTTGAAGGATCATTTTTTCAATGCTAGTAGTCTTTGCTTCTTCCAGTACACTGACATTTGTTCGTCTATCTTCCCAAGTAATTCGCAGGATTTTCCGGAGGCAACGTTGATGAAACCTTTCAAGGAGGTGGAAGTGACGTTTATAGATAGTCCATGTTTCGCAGGCATACAATAAAGTTGGTAATACAATGGCGTCATAAACCAGTGTTTTGGTCTTCTTACAAATATCCCGATCCTCGAACACTCTATGTTTCATTCGAGAAAATGCGGCACTTGCAGAGCTCAGACGATGCTGGATTTCACTGTCGATGTTAGCTGTAACAGAAAGATAGCTGCCAAGATAGAGAAAATGATCGACATTTTCCAGTATTGTCCCGCCAAGCTGGATAGATGGCATCACCAAAGGATTGGCTTGCACTTGCTGATGAAGCACTTTGGTTTTTTTGATGTTAAGTGAGAGACCAAGTTTTTCGTATGCTTCTGCAAAAGCATTTAGGATAGTTTGGAGATCATCCTCTGAATGTGCGGAGACCACATTATCATCAGCATACTGAAGTTCCACAACGGAGGTTGTAATTACCTTACTTTTTGCTTTCAGCCTGCTGAGATTAAAAAGCTTTCCATCTGTTCGATATATAATTCCCACACCGGTGGGAAGTTTCCCCTCGACAAGATGTAAAACCATGGTGATGAAAATGGCAAATAATGTTGGGGCGATAACACATCCCTGTTTAACACCTGATCCCACTTTAAATGGAGCACCATGAGAGCCGTTGTTGTCCAAAACCGTTGCCGTCATGTTGTCATGGAGAAGTCGCAAGATATTCACAAATTTATTGGGGCATCCAATTTTCATAAGGATAGTCCAGAGAGCTGTACGGTCTACAGTATCAAAGGCCTTAGCCAAATCGATAAATGCCATATAAAGGGGTTGATTTTGCTCCCGGCATTTTTCTTGGAGCTGACGTGCAGTAAAAATCATGTCTACTGTCCCTCTAGAGGGGCGGAAACCATATTGAGTTTCAGGGAGGATCTCTTCTGAAATAGATAGAAGACGGTTTGCGAGAATCCTAGCAAATATTTTACCTGCGGTTGCTAAGAGAGAAATGCCCCGATAGTTTCCACAGTCTGTTCTATCACCCTTCTTAAAGAGGGTGATAATTATGGCATCCCTGAAGTCTTCTGGGATCTCTTCTCTTATCCAGATTTTTTCGATGAGTTTATGAAGATGTTGTACAAGTTCGGGCCCCCCTTCTTTAAAGATTTCAGCAGGAATCCCATCTGGTCCACTAGCTTTGTTGTTCTTCATTTGATTAATGGCTTTTTTTACTTCATCCAAAGTGGGGAGTATTGCAAGTTCCTCTTTAATTTGTTTTTGCGGGATTTGCGAAAAAATCTCATTATCCACCTTAGACTTACGATTTAAAAGGTCATAATAATGCTCTTTCCAACGCAGTGCAATAGACTCTTTGTCTTTTAAGAGTTTGGTGCCATCTTTTGATTGTAAAGGGTTTGTACCATAGGTTTTTGGTCCATAAATGACCCTTGTGGCCTTAAAAAAGCCCCGTGCATCATGAGATTCTGCAAGTTGTTGAATTTCTTCAGCTTTCTTTTTCCACCAAGCGTTCTTAAGTTCTCTTGTTCTTCTTTGGACCTCAGCCTTTGCGCTAGCGTAGGTTTTTTTCTTGGCAGCGCAGTTAATATCATTTTGCCATATTTGGAAGGCTTTCCTTTTTTGGTCAATTATATATTTAATCTCATTGTCATTTTCATCAAACCAATCCTGATGTTTCTTAGTTTCATATCCAATAGTTTGTTCACAAGCTGCAGTAATGGAGGTTTTCAGCTTAGACCAATGGTCCTCAATGTTGTCAGGAGGTTCCGTAGGTAGATGTTCCTTAAGAAGTGATTGAAGATGAGTTTGCTTAATAGGATCTTGAAGGACTTGGATGTTCATTTTACGCCTTGGTTTTTTTCCTTGAAGCCTACGTTGGGGAGCAATGTTGATAACCATAGTGGACCGGATTAGTCGGTGGTCTGTCCAGCAGTCGTCGGCACTCACCATGGCCCTAGTAAGAAGTACATCGCGGCGATCTCTAACACGGACAATTACATAATCCAGAAGATGCCAGTGCTTTGACCGTGGGTGCTGCCATGATGTTTTAAACTTATTCTTTTGTCGAAAGAGCGTGTTTGTGATAGTGAGATTATGCTCTGCACATATAGACAAAAGTAAGAGTCCGTTCGGGTTGCTATTACCAACTCCGTCTTTTCCAATAGTTTCTGGCCATAAATCAAAGTCACGCCCGACTCTTGCATTAAAATCGCCTAGGAGGATAATTTTATCCTCCTTAGGTATCTCTGACAGGAGAGTGTCCAACTGGCTGTAAAAACTTTCCTTGATGTCATCATCAGCATCTAATGTTGGTGCATAAGCGCTCAAAATAGTTACCTGTTGGTTATTGGCGAGCTTTAATCGAAGAGTTATCAGGCGTTCGTTAATGCCAGTAGGAACTTCTGACAAAGAGTTCACTAGTTCATTTTTGATGGCAAAGCCTACACCATGTATTCGTCGGTCCTGCTCAGGTAGTCCTTTCCAGAAGAAGGTATAACCTCCTTTTTCTTCTTTCAGCTGTCCCTCTCCTGCCCTTCGAGTTTCTTGAAGTGCTGCTATGTCAATTTTAAACCGTCTCAGCTCCCTTGCAATAATAGCAGTCCTACGCTCAGGGCGTTCACTATCTATGTTATCCAGCAATGTCCGTATATTCCATGTTCCAAAATTCAAATGTCTTTTTCGACCGCTAAAATGGTGACCCCACTGGACGCGGTAATCCAGTCAGGGGAGAAAGAGGTAGACTATGTTTAGGGCACCTTTTCTAGCCCCCTCCCCATACGGGGTGAGCAGAGTGGATCCTAAATAGGGCTGCTCAGTCATGGATACAGCTGCCGAGCTGCTCGACTACCTCGTTCCTTGAACAGGGCGACTGAGTCTGCATCCACCGCCCATGTGCTGGTCCATGACTAGGGGCTTCCAGATTCACAGTCCTGCCCCCGTTGCCATTCGCCAGTCGCCATGGGACTTTTTTTGTTTGTTTGGTTGGTTGGTTGGGTTGGGTTGGGTTGGGTGGGTTGGGTTGGAAGACGCCTGTGCGTGAAACTGTTTTATGTGGGGAGATCGGTGCACAACGAATCACCACACAAACTTGACAGAGTACGGCAGAGATCCAATGGCACGGTTACCCTGACGATTGGAAAACCATTCTCTGCTGCAGCCTTCATCCGCCTTCACAGCCGTTGTAATTTAGGTTTAATTATCTTCCGCCTGTTCTGCCGTTGAGGACTTTATGTTTTGGATCGTTCTTTGTCTGGTTCCTCTCCCCGGACCTTACCGCCATGGGTGACCCTACTGGGAGTACATAGCTCCCGACGGCATTGCTCACAGGATTCATCGGAACACGCAAGCCCACTCACCACTTCAAGGTGACGATCCGGCGAGGGGATTTTTAATTTAAGCCGTACTACAGTACTTGTATTGTAAGACGTCGCTTGCATATCAAGTCAAATTTTTTAAAATAAATATTTAAAAATTTGCTTGTCTCGCAAAACGCTCTCAAACCAAGTTACTTGCAATTCAAGGTTATGAAAAGGTCCTTAATTTAGGACTTGTTAACAAAATGTTAGCAAGTAATATTTGAACTGCATAAAATCTGATCAGCATATATAAAAGTAAAATGGAAAATCTCATCTGTGCACAATAATGGTTTTTCAAACCCACATCTAAATAAATCAAAATAACTGTGCTAGTAAGAGTCCCATTTTGAAATCAAGTACATGTTTCCAGGGATGTTAAACGTTATTTAAAACAAAAGGAGTTTTTTGTCATTATTCAAGGTCAAACTTCTGTATATTTATTTGAAAAAAATTAAATGAACATGTTTTCCCCAGGCATACTGGTGAGTACCTTTTTTAAAGTACATATTTTAAACCTCATTCTTCTGAAAACAATAGGCCCTGCAACTTATTTTTTAATAAGCAGAACAAGTTCACCAAATCTTAAGCAATTTGCTTTCAGTTGGAAATATTCTTTGATTGATTTCATACCAGAATGACCACCCAGAGGAAGTATCATTATTCTACACAAAATGTCAGAAGTATGCTATTGTGAAGAAGAATACCTAATTCAGAGCTGCACAATTATGACAGGGTAGCTTGTATTTGTGCACAATGTTTTATTCAAAACCTAAGTGATAATGCATATTTTCTTAAGATACATACAGTGAGATAGCAATTCATATGAACTATAACACATACACACAGAGCACCCCAAAAGATGTAACTCGTTTTCTGTTAAGAACCCCATTTTGAAAATTGGTACATGTATTAAGCACTGTCAGATGAAATACTAAAACAAAAATCATGGAGAGAAAAAAATTAGTTTTTGCAGAATTCAAGGTCAAATTTTACTATTTGACCTTGAATATATATTTATTCCAAAAAACCACTTACGTTACATATCAAATGAAAGAGCATTTCAAAGGCTTTCCATCATCAACACCATGATTAACTTTCTAGGTTCTGTAGAACTGGAATTACTGTAATTTTAATGTTGTCCGACCCACAAAAATTAACATTTTTCTTCATATTTTTGATTGCCATATCTCCAAACGTTTTTGTCCCAGAAGTCTAATTTTTGGAGCAGCTTATTTTCTCAGCAGAGCCAACAAGTTCACCAAGTTTTTTTCAAAATCGGTGACGGTCAGGTAAATTCATTGGTTGATTTTACATGGACTGACCCATACTGGCCAATAGCTGAAGCTCTCTGGGCAGTTTACACCAGTGCCTAAAACAAGCTTACTTTTGACTAGCCAGACCCCCACGGCAGCCATTATGTGACTAGCTGCATCCTCTGTGAGAGCCATTTTGTGGTGGTGCCCACCGCATCTTCTCAAATTCCCAGATGTGCCCATGGGTCCAAAAAGTTGGGGACCCCTGATCTAAAAGCACTGAAAATATTTCCTAAAATGCCTGGGAAAATTAAAAAAGAAGAAGTCTTCACCAGGTGCCGAAAATATCATCATATTGCCCCTTCTCTTTTTTTTTTTTTTTAAAGAAGTGCCAATAGCTGTGCGGTAGAGCAGTTGAATAATATTTGCACGCAGAAAGCCCTAGGTTCAATGCCTGGCATCCCCAGTTAAAAGATCTTGGTACGGCAGGCTTGCAAAAGGCCTCTGCCTGAGAATTTGGAGAGCAACTGCCAAGTCAGAGTAGATGATATTGACAAGTTGTGTTTTTATCTTGTGAGCCACTATGAGATCGTTTTGTGCCCTAAAAAATTGCCAATTAATAAATATAAACGGTACGACTCCATTGCTCATGTAGGCAGCTGCATAAGGGCCCTGCAACTTATTTTTTAATAAGCAGAACAAGTTCACCAAATCTTAAGTAATTTGCTTTCAGTTGGAAATATTCTTTGATTGATTTCATACCAGAATGACCACCCAGAGGAAGTATCATTATTCTACACAAAATGTCAGAAGTATGCTATTGTGAAGAAGAATACCTAATTCAGAGCTGCACAATTATGACAGGGTAGCTTGTAGGGCAGGGTGAGTTTCATTGCTCATCACCATTCACAGTGTCCTGTGCTACTGTGTTGCTGTCCATTATATACTTGCGCAACCTTGTTCCACACAGCACTCACACTAGCGATGGCCACACTATCTGTGGGGTGAACTGCACTTTTCCAGGGACAACAAAATAATGTGCTTTCCATGTTCGGGAGATGTGATAACCCTGTAACCAAAGTGCTCCCTGAGGGAAGATATCTAGATACCACACATGAAATAACAACTGCACATTTATTGCCCAGAAAAAGAATGCACGGAAAGCCTTTAAAACACTCATCTCTTTTTAAGGGATCAAATTTTTGTATTTATTGAGTTGGCAGTAGGAGATATACTGTTCAATTAGCTGTCGACCGTCTCTGCTGGCAAGTTGGTACTTTGTGGACATGTTTCTCAACATGAAAGGGATTGAGACCTGCAAGAGGACTTGCTTTTCGTTGGCATGGCATGTATTTGTAAGATAACACTTTCATTTCCTGTCCTTAATAAAATATGTAAATTGAGATTTCATTGAACTGATTATCCTCTCCAGAACTGATGGAGCATCTTCATGGAACTGCTGAGCGAGGTCATTCAGAGTTTTGGAGTGCACTGCCATTGGTATGCTGATGACAAACCACTCTGTTACTCCTCATTGAGGCTTGAAGAAGCTGTGGGTTTGTTACGCTGATGCCTAGCCACTGTAATGGACTGCTTGAGGGCTCAATCCAGACAAAACAGAGGCACCATTGGTAGGTGGCTCCTCGGTCCAGATAAGGGGTTCAGCCTGTTTTGGATGGGCTTGCACTCTCCTTGAAGGAACAGGTTTGTAACTTGGGGGTACTCTTGGATCCATCATGGTCATTAAGAGGCTCAAGTGACCTCTGTGGCATGAAATGCCCTTTACCAGCATAGGCTAGTATCCCAGCTAGGGGTGTGCACTCCGGTGCACAGGACTGGATCGAATAAGCTTAAGAGAGCTTCGGCTATTGGGCAGTATAGAAATGTAATAAATAAATAAATGTTATAGGAGGGTAGGTTTTAGTTCAGCATTAGATGAAATGCTTTGATGGTAAAAGCAGTTCGATTATCTAGGGGCATTGTGGGCTCTCCTTTGCTTGAGATGTTCAAACAGGACAAAGATCAAACAGTGCAAAGATCTAAAACGGGTTCCCAACATGGCACCCATGGGTGCCCTGGCACCCGGGGGGGGCAATGGTGCCCACAAAGCTCTCCACTCCCTACCCCTTCAAAAAAATGTTTTTAATAACCTTAGAAAATGTTTGGGGGGGTCTTCTTTCTCTCCCTTTCTAGCCTAGCTCTTTCTCTCCCCTCTACCCCCTTGCCTTGCTATTTCCCCCTCACTCCCAGCCTGTTTTGTAGGATTTCCTGAAATCAAGCGGGGAGGATTGGAATCGATGGCATATAAGGTTCGCTCCAACACCATGATTCTATATATTCTTTGTGAATGATAGAGGACTTGTAAAGAGGAAGGGATCATTGTCCCTCTTCTTTACAAGCACTTGTGGGAGTGGGAGCACTGTGAAAGACCCATCCCATGGACCGCTCTGCAGTTCACAGATAATCCTGGGAAGAGGATCTTTGTGCTGGACATCCAGGGCATGGATAGTTGCCAGTGGCGACTGGTCAACCAGATTTGTAGACTGCATTATAGCAAGAGGTCAATGTGTTGAAGCCAAACTCATATATGCTTAACCTATATTGCATATAAGTCTCAAAGTTCAGCTTCAGTATACCTCCCTCCCTTCAAAGTAATCTTCCCTGGCCGCAGCAGAACACCATCAGGGGAGTTGGAATCACCTGGCCCTAGGAATCCAGCAGCCTCCCTGGGGCTTATAAGCCAGCCTGCTGAGGGGCTGGAGTCAGACTCCGACCTGGACACCCTGCACCCAGTGTGGAGATTCTGGAGTTTGGGGGGAAAGGACTGCCTTGCCGCTTGAAGATCTGGCTTCTAACCCACCCACCCATGCCCACCTTCCAGCAATCTTCCCTGGCTGCAGCAGAACACCGTCAGTGTAGTTGGAAACATCTGGCGCTAGGAAATCCGCAGCCTCCTGGGGCTTAGAAGCCGGCTCGCTGCAAGGTGGTGCACCGCCCCGGCAGGGTCGTCCCCAAAGGGGACAACACCAAAGGGGGCGCTCCCCTTTGGGTTGCCCCTTCGGGCAAACGATCTTCTTTCACCTCTCCCTCTTCGTTTCGGATGTCTGTGTGCCTGTTTGTGTTGCTGCCTGATTATTTTTATATTTATTTTGTTGTTGTGCTGGGTTGATTGCGTATGAGTGGATGATGAACAGTTTATGTGAGGTTTTGCGTGGCGGTGCATTTGTTTGTGTTGTGAATGAGTACTGAGAGTGTGTGGCAAGTGTTGGTGTGGTGGGATGGATGTGCCGGGAGGACCCTGACGCAGGGACCCATGGAGGTGGTGCCGCCATCCCGGCGATTTGGGGTAGAAGGAGTTATGGCAGGAGGAGGGGACTGGGACTGGGACATCAGAGTAGAATGGGCTACAGATGTTTATACACTGTTCCCCTTCTACCCCCCCCCCTCTAGCTCTCACATTCCTGGTAGCTCATCCACTGAGCTCTCCTGTCTTGTGGTGCTGCTATTTAACGCCAGATCGGTCTGCAATAAGACTGCACTCATTCACGATTCAATCGTGGATGTGAAGGCCGATCTGGCGTGTATTACTGAGACTTGGGTGGGTGAGCGGGGTGGACCAGACCTGACTCCGCTCTGCCCACCTGGGTACTCGGTGCAGCACCAGCACAGGCTGGAGGGCCAGAGGGGTGGAGTTGCCGTGATTCACAAGGGTTCCATCTCTGTCGCCAGGAAGCCACTGCACCTTGGAGTAGGCCTTGAGGGGTTGCACTTGGTGTTGGGCCATAGAGACAGATTGGGGATGCCGCTGGAATAGAGATGCCTGCCCTGCTGCCCAGCGCATCCTCCCTGACCGAGCTGGTGGAGATGGTCTCGGGTGTGGTGCTGGAGGAACCCAAGACGGTGGTCCTGGGTGACTTTAATTTCCATGCTGAGGGCAGCTGCTTCTGGAGCTCCAGCTCGTGACTTCATTGACTCCGTGACATCCATGGGGCTGTCTCAGTGTTTTATCGGCCCGACACATGAAGTGGGGCTACCCTTGACTTGGTCTTTGCTCCAGGCTGTGAGATGGGTAGTCTGGAAATTGGGGGGGGGGGTCCAAGTAACCCCATTGTCATGGTCAGACCATTTCCCGGTAAGGTTTGAACTCACAGCATTACTTCCCTCCTGCCCCCTGCCCATTCGGATGGTCCACCCCTGGAGACTGATGGAATCCAAAGGATTTCTGAATGCTCTTGGGGGATTTTCCAGTGGATATTGCTGGTGATCCAGCCGAGGCCCTTGTCTCACAGCTCTGTAGAGCGTGCTCTGCTCCTTGGTATACTATGGGGCTGCAGTAGATGAAACAGCCTGGACATCGGCTAGAGTACAAGAGTGTGTAATTTGTGTGTGTGTGTGTGTGTGTGTTCATTCGTTTTTGTGTTCTGAGATGCAGAGTCTTTTAGTAAAGCAGTACAGCTTTTGGAAGAGAACCAGCTTTGCATGCAACATTCTTAGCGAAGGCTTTCCCCTCAATTCTAATTAAAGAAATTGAGGACACATTTTATTTCATGACGATTGCTTTGCACAGAAATTGTGGTGTTGAGTTTTGTGACTAACTTTGCTTAGAATTAACCTACTCTGGTAGTTCTCCCCAGCCCCTATTTAAAGTTTCTCTTTGTGTGTCTGTCCTGATAAGCAATGGGTTCTCTACATTAACAGCATAGACTCTATTCTGTTAAAATTCATTTAAAGTTAAGCCTGTTTCAGGGACTGACCTACCCAAGCAAACAAGAGTACTGCTTTTATCAGTCCATGGAGTGAGCATTTCTGATTGACAATACAAGATGAGCATAGCAATGTCTTTGCAGTATTTAACATCTCATTGTAAGATTGCTCCCTTAATTCAGTACTGATGTTCTGGTGTCCACACCATCCTGCTCTGTAAATATTCTTTTCGATGTTGCTTTTACTTCATTGGTGCAGTATTGTTTCCCATTGCTTACTGGGCATTTGCATCTGCTAGCTTGTATTACAGCAGCACTATGCATGTTGCATTGTGGGCAGCCATGATCTTTGGAGGGATGCCTGGGGAATCATTTATGTTTTTGGTCCAAGCAGTTCGACTTCTTACAGATGTTTACTCAGCACCAGCAATGTGAAGTGCTGTGCCCTACAGGACAGAAGTGAAGTGACAGAGTCTGAGCATGGAGAATTTACAGACTAGGAAATTGTAAAGAAACCCTCTGGCATTCATGTGCCCTTGCTCTTCCCTTCACAGTCTCTTGCAGACATTGGCTTTCCCAGTACAGAAGTGCCAAGCAGAGAAACAGAGCAAGAAGTACCCCATAAAAGAAGCACCTGTTGCCTTGGGGCTGTTGCCATTGGTGCTGTGTTCTCCGCACACTGTTGATTCTAATGGTACATTTGTACTAGCAGCAATCGGTGCCATGACTTGAGGGCATTTGAAAAAAAACAAACCCTGATGCTAAGAAAAAAAGCCATAATCTGGAAGCTGGATGCTGAGACCAAGGAAGTCTGGGAAGAGGAGATGGAGGTAGAAATAGGGCATCCCCGTAGGCTCTGAACATGTGAACACATGAAGCCACCTGCTGCTCAGTCAGAAATCATCAGTCTCTCTAGCCCAGTATTATCTGCTCTTACTGACACGATGCTCTACGGAGTTTTGGGCAGGGTTTTTTCTTCTTTCCAGCCTACTAGCTGAGATCCTTTAACTGGGGAATTTAAAGCTGAGCACGGGCAAAATTAGGGGTTTGAACTTGAGTTTTCTACATCTGAACCAAATCTCTACGATACAGGAATGCACTTTCTGTATTTATGGCTACTGTAGTTTTTAATGAAATTCTGTTTAGCAGCTTCATTCTGTCTGCCTCTTGCCCAAACAGATTTACCAATAGACAGATTTTTGCCATTTACATAAATACACATTGCAGCTAAAGATCTGACTGATTTTGACTTCAAAATGTGAAAGTCCGCCTCTTTCCTCCCCTGTTTCCTGGTCCGTAACCCCGCAGGTCCCACACTCCCTTACCTGCCCTCTCCCTTCCTGCCAGCAACACGCATCACCTCCTGTGAGATTTCCTCCATCCCATCTTTCTCTTTGGCTTTCCCCCTTGCCCCAATTATATGCCTCCTCCTCCTCTTCATCTTTCAGATCCATACATTTTAGTCCACTGCCAAGTTAGTCTCTCCTCTTCTCTGTGTTCCATAGAATCATAGAATCATAGAAAAGTAGAGTTGGAAGGGGCCTACAAGGCCATCGAGTCCAACCCCCTGCTCAATGCAGGAATCCAGGTCAAAGCATCCCTGACAGATGGCTGTCCAGCCGCACCTTGAATGCCTCCAGAGTGGGAGAGCCCACCACCTCCCTAGGTAGTTGGTTCCATTGTCTTATTGCTCTGACAGTCAGGAATTTTTTCCTGATGTTTAGGTGGAATCGAGGTTCCTGTAACTTGAGCCCATTCTTTCTTTCCCCTTGGCGCTTGGGTCCCCGTTCAACTCAGCTTGCAATCTCTGCAGGTGTGAGTTTTCCCCAAATAACATAGGAGAATTTCTCATTGAAACAAGATGATGATGATGATGATGATGATGAAGATGAAGATGATGATGCAGTTGGAATGTTTGTGAAGATTCCACTATGTCAAGCAGCTCTGCTACAGGAATTGGTACTCCTAGATAGGAGGAAGATGGGTGACAGCTAGGTGTTTCCAATTTATGAATAAATTGGTTTCTGAAGGAGAGGAAGGGAGAGAAAGTACAGTCATGCCATGGATTGGGAGCATAATTCGTTCCGGAAACATGCTTGTAATCCAAAACACTCTTATATCAAAACGAAATCCCCCCCAAAATAATTTGTACAGAGATTTTTAATTTAAGCCGTACTACAGTACTTGTATTGCAAGATGTTGCTTGTATATCAAGTTAATAAATAAATAAATAAATATTTAAAAATTTGCTTGTCTTGCAAAACGCTCTCAAACCAAGTTACTTGCAATCCAAGGCATTACTGTACAACCAACTTCAAAATGTGACTCTCCACCTGTTTCCTCTCCTGTTTCTTGGTCAATAACCCCCCAGGAGAGCCAGTGTGGCGTAGTGGTTAGAGTGTTGGACTGAGACTCCGGAGACCCAGGTTCTAGTCCTGACTCAGCCATGAAACTCACTGGGTGACTTTAGGCCAATCACTGACTCTCAGCCCAACCTACCTCACAGGGTTGTTGTGAGGATAAAATGGAGAGGAGGAGGACTATGTAAGCTGCCTTGGGTTCCTTGCAAGAGGAAAAAATGTGGGATATAAATGAAATAAATAAATAAACAAACCATAGATACCAAACCATAAAGCGATAGTATGCAATTGCATCATGTATATTAGCAGAATGTTAAGGTATTTGCGTAAGGGTCAGTTCCCTCCACAGGGCCCACCACTTTCAGCTTTAATTTCTGTAGACCCATTGTGTATCGTTTTGATGCATTTCCTATATGGTAAGTGGCAAACCTTGCCTTAGTAATTTTCATAACACCCTGTTAATTTAGGGCAGTGATGGCGAACCTTCTTGAGCCCGAGTGCCCAAACTGCAACACAACACCAACTTATTTATTTCAAAGTGCCTTAAATTTGGCAGGAAGGAGGAGGAGGGGGCACTAGCTAATCGCGCCCCGCTCTGTCTCAGGGCACGGCTCTTCACCGGGCGCGCAAAGATTCGGGCGAGTGCGGGCGCTGTGCTTCTGAGCTGTCTGTTCAGTTAGGAGGAGGGTTGGGTGCCTGCGCAGTCCGCTTCTAGGGGGTGGAGATGTTGGAGTGTGCCTGCCTGTGGAGGCCAGCGAGGAATGAGTGGAGAGGAGTTACTATGGAAATCCAACGCTGAATGCAGAAGGGGACGGTCTTTTCGCAATCTGGCCACCAATGGCTCGAGTGCGTAAACAAACACCTCCTCCCTTTGGGGTGTTTTCTTGCCCTGGCATTAGAGCAGTGTTCTCCAATAGCTGGCTGGGGCATGCTGGGAGTTGTAGGCCAAAAACATCTGGGGACCCAAGGTTGGAGAACAGAACACTGCATTAGAGGCATTGCTGCAGGTTCCAGCAGAAGCTCAAAGGGAACTTTGTGCTGGACTTACAGGAAAGGGTTGGGGGCTCCCACCAGAGAGGGTGAGGGTAGGGTGCAATTGCTGCTGGCAGGCGGATGAATTTACGTACTTACAGAAGCCTGATCTTCAAAAAAATATCACAAGGAAGCAGCCCTAACTCTCAGAGGAGTTGCCACTTCCACATACCGTAAGTAATGTTGTTTGAGGATCTGCATCATGCACAGATTTGGTCCCTTTGCTTTGGAATAAGATCCATAGTTTTATTTGAATGCAGGATGCTGTTCAATATTCATCATACACTGAGTCACTTAATTACTTAGGTACTC
This sequence comes from Shinisaurus crocodilurus, assembly GCA_021292165.1. NCBI lineage: Eukaryota > Metazoa > Chordata > Lepidosauria > Squamata > Shinisauridae > Shinisaurus > Shinisaurus crocodilurus. Next base: position 8,254,927 of record CM037879.1, read on the forward strand.
ATTTTTCATCACATTTGTTGTCCAGTCGCAAACAACTCTATTTTTCTTGTTCGGAGAGCATTTAGTGGTCTGGAAAGAATTTAAATATTCAGAATGTGCGTTGGTTCCAAAATGTAGCATATTAATTAAATTCTGCTACACCAAATATTAAAAAAACAAACAACAAAAACATTTCTGTAGCTTTATAACTCCAGTCTGAAAAGGATCATGTATAAGTGAGTTTTCTCCATACTGGAGAACTATAAAACACATGTTCTGGTTTATTTTTTTTTAATAAACTGTTTTATTAGATTAAGCACACTAAAGAATGCTATAAAATGAATGCATGTCAAAAAAATATTGGCACAAGCATTACACCTCAGAACCCTCCCCCACTTCCGCCTTCATCAGTGCACATAAGAAACTAATCGCCTGGTGCTGGGGCGGGCGGGTTAACACACAAACCACTGCATCTTTAAAGTATCACACGAAAGAATCAAACAAAACTATCAGCCAGCTATCTGTCTAAAAGCCATCCAAGGCTTACAAACGGCATCCTGTAAAACATTAATGGCCATGTTTCCTTGGTGATTTCTCAGTCTTTTCTGTAAGCCCATCCTGCAGAATCAGAAACTGTTCAATTTAGCCTTCTAAGCGTCAGCTCTGGGTTTTTTTTTGTTTTTTTTTGCCTAAGCTTTGTTTTGGGAAAGTACCTGGCAGGTGAACAACCATAAGAAGCAACAGGTGTGCCATGCATGTTCTGAACTTCTGAGCTTAGGAAATTGTAAGGCACTAGTTAAGCGATTTTATTTTAAGTAACTGTGTTCGTTAGGCATGATGTATTCATAGATTTCTTAAAAATGGAGCCATTTAAAAAGGTAGTGGGAAAACGTGCTTTACTTTTCTTTATCTTCCCCTCTCCCAGATGTAACAAAAGGGTATCTTAAAGATGATACCAGAATCAAGTATAAATCTTTGCTTAACTCCTTGTTTCCAAGTTCCCAACTATTTATGTGTCCTTTTAAAGAGATGTTACTTTGCTGCAGTTTGGGCAGTACTTGACAACTTTTAATCTCGTTCCTCTCATGTTACATTTCTTTGGGAATGGTCTGTGTGTGCCAAGATGGCACGAAACACCCAGGGGTGTAGGACATGCGGGACAGGTATTGTGATATACAGTCTTGTTAGTTTTCCATTCAGGCGGCCTACCGGAATTACCTGTTTACTGTGTGCAGATTGTTGCTTTGAGGCTGCTGCTGGGCTTCAGAACTGATTGGCCAGCTGGGAACTCATCTTGGAAGGTTATTTATCTATTTATTGCAATTATTTATATCCTGCCTTTCAGGATACAAATCCTTCCAAGGTGGCTTACCAGTAACCTCAACAATCATTTATTAAATCACAATGAACAATATTTGTAAAAAATAATAATGATCAGGGTCCTTCCCCCAGGGCAGATGGGTGGTAGCAGGCTCTGAAGTGGTCTTTGCTTGCCTGCCTGCCTCTTTCTTCTGGGTTTGTACATCTTTGCGCTACTTTGGAGTGGTCATGTCATTTGTTAGGGGTGGATGTCTTGCTGTAATATCCAGGTTTTGTCGCCCTCCTAGCGTTTTTCTCAGCACCTTCATTCCTTCTATCCTTTTGTTTGTTTAATATTTCAGGATTGCATTCTGAAATTTCTCATTATAGTAACTGGTGCTGAATTAAAAGCAACTATGCAAATTCTAACTTGGGAGAAAACCCATAAACTTCTCCTTTTATAGAAAGGGGAAGGGCAGCAAAGCTGTGATAGCCCTGATGTGGGATTTCCAGAGTTCCTCTCCAAATACTATTTTCAGGTGAAGGAACAAGGAAGTAGAAGGTTGGGGAACTTTTCTTCCGGTTCAGCATGGCGCAGTTTACCTAACCTATTCCTATATGTAACGGGTTCCCATAAGTTGAATCCAATGTCAAGGAACCCATTGTGCACACAACCCGTCACATTTAGGGGTACAGGAAAAGGAAAAAAATAAACTTGACAAGTGTAAGCAGAACAGTAAGAGTAGGTCAGATGCAAATATACCTTAAGTGTTTGCAAACCAGGGACATTTCATTGCAAGGCATGGCAGGGAAGGCAGCACCCCTAGAGGTCAGCTGCTCTGGTTATTTCATGTCTTTGAAATGGGTGATAGCTAGCTGTGTAGTGTACGCGAGTTTTTGAAGCTTGTCAGCCATGGAGGCCTGGCTTCTGAACCATGTTGAATTTTGGGCAACTCTTCGAGGCATGCCTCTGTGCCAGGCTTCACCGGAGTTCAGCCCTGGAACTTCTGGATAACAATGCTGTGGGTTCCTTATAAGAATACTTCCCCCAACCCTCCAGATGTTTTGAACTACAATTCCCAGCATTCTTTGACCATGCTGGCTGGAGCTGATGGGAGTTGAAGTCCAAAACTTCCAGAGGTTACCAAGTTGGGAAGGCTGATTTAGAATAATACTGTGGCTGAACTGTGGAATGCACCTATGCTGACGGGATCTGAGCAGGATCTGTGACTGCCTAGAAAAAAGATCTTCGGGCAAATTCCATGTTGGGGATTATTAGGAAAGGGGTTGAAAATAAAAACATCCAGTCCAGTATTATCAGAACATTTATTGGGCTCCAACTAAACAGGGAAGGAAGCAATTGTTCAAGCCTCAGTCTCCAGGACAGGCCTGTGGCTCATGCTGGCTCAGCTTGTCTGAGCGTGGAAAGCTAAGCAGGGTCAGGCCTAGTTGTTACTTGGATGGGAGACCCGGCCTCCTCTAGTTTCCTGCATTGAGCAGGGGGTTGGACTTGATAGTCTTGTAGGCTCCTTCCAACTCTATAATCTATGAAATCTATGAACACTGAGTTACAGCCCGTACGAGCGCTGGCGACCACCTGCGAGGCTTTCGCGCACAAGAGGAAACCGCAGCCCTTTAAATGACCAAATAAGGCTTTTATTTGTTTATACAAACACAGAACGGAACTAACAGCTCTCCAGGAATACTACAATGTCAACACAACCTTAGTTGACCCCCTGCGTTACTCAATGAACAGGCTCCTAGGCTAGCGGATTGAATCTGGTCAGTTACCTCAGATCAGAGACTCTACGCCTAGTCAGTTTCAGCCTGGCTCCGGGTTGGCCGATCCGGGGATGAGACTGGCTTATTCGGGCTGCCGCTTGAAGGACGAAGCTGGCCCCGATGTACCCTGGTTCCCAACAACCCTTTACCGGAAGGGAGAGGGGTTTTCTACCCCGGAGTTCCCGCTCTCCCCGCCCTCCAGGTCAGTGGGGCTTATGCCTGCCCCCTTCGTTTCAGGTGGGCTTATTCCTGCCCGGAAAGAAGGTGACGTACTGGTACTTTACAGCTCTTTGAGACTGCCCTGATAGCTTGATGGTCTTTGATGGTCCTTCCTGGGTTTTTGTGGATCTCCACCGTGACTCTTCTTTGTTGTGGATGACGACCTGTCTGGCTGCTTCTCCTGTGACTTCACCCCTCCTCCCTCGCCCCCTCCCTTAGGGGAAGACTGTGTGTGTGTGTGTGCAGACTTGTGTTGGGCTTTCTCCACAACTTGGATGGGAGACCCGGCCTCCTCTAGTTTCCTGCATTGAGCAGGGGGTTGGACTTGATAGTCTTGTAGGCTCCTTCCAACTCTATAATCTATGAAATCTATGAAACTTGTGTCTCTTCGCTCAGTTTAAGGTGTGTGTCTGTAATGACCATAGGAAAGCCATTTTTCTTTAGCCATTTCATCAAAGGACTCCGATTGATTCTTCAATTTTTGATGAATAGGCAAACACAGTAAAAATGGTGCAGGCGATGTGTGTTACAATCCATTCGGTTCAATTAAAATGTGTAAGTGCTTTTGGCTGTTCTTCGTAAAGGGGAGCCAATCAGTATTTTTGTGCTGCTTTTGCAGCCTATTAAGTGCAGACCTCCCAGCTGTGGCTGGAAATGGGACACACAGCAGCATTGCTGTCAGGATGCCACATCTACACGGAAAGGAGAGAGCACAGAATTAGGGCGCTGCAGCAGCCTGTTCTTATTACCGCAAGAGAAATTCCTTTCCTCTTCAGAGAGGAAGACACTGAATAAAGGCAAATAGAATAAAAAGGATTGTGGGAGGAAGGAAGAAATGGGGAATGAGTTCCAGATCTTTCAATCTACATTTCTTTGGTTCACATTGCTCCTGTTTTATGTCCTTGGAACTCCTCAGTTTGGTATGTAGACTTTCATTGACTTGATGGAGATGCTTTGAAAAGTAAAGAATATTTGGTGGGAAAAGCTAAGACCCAAGATCTTATATTGAGGCAAGAACCCCTCAACTGATTATAGCTCCAAGCATTTTAGGAACTGTTTTAGTGTTTTAAGATCTTTGTATTGTTTATCCCTGTCACTGTTTTTATTTTTGGTTTTTATCATGTTCCGCTGCCGTTACCCTGTTTTTATCTGATTTCTTTTATTATCATTATTTTATTGTTACTTTGTATTTTATGTTTTTAATATGTATACTGCCAAGAGAACTTTTAATTGGACAGTAATAAATAAACCAATACATTTATTTGCATGATCCAAAGCACCATTCCAGAATTATGGCAAGTTCAAAGTGGGAAGAGGTCAAGATCAAAGGAATAAAGGATGGGGCTGGTTTAGTGTAGTGGCTAAGACTTAGCTGTGAGCCAGGAAGTTTCTGGCCCCAAACTCACCGACGCCATGAACTGGCTAGTTGAGCCATGATTTTGGGGGCGCTGCCTCTGGGGACAAACCATGGTCTTACAGGTTTGTTGTAAAGATGGTTGGGTTGTCACTCAGTGGTAGAACACATGATTTGCATGTGGAAGGTCCCAAGTTCAGTTCCCGACACCTCCAGGTAGGGCTGGAAAAATTCTTGCCTGAAAGCCTGGAGAGTGGTTGCCGCCAGTCAACAATACTGGGCTAGATGTCGACAATACTGGGCTAGATGGACCCGGGGTCTGACCCAGTATAAGGCAGCTTCTTATGTTCCACTATACAGTAATACCTTGGATTGCAAGTAACTTGGTTTGAGAGCGTTTTGGAAGACAAGCAAATTTTTAAATATTTATTTATTTATTTATTTGACTTGATATACAAGCAACGTCTTGCAATACAAGTACTGTAGTACGGCTTAAATTAAAAATCTGTGTACACACTTTTTTGGGGGGGATTTCGTTTTGATATAAGAGTGTTTTGGATTACAAGCACGTTTCTGGAAAGAATTATGCTCTCAATCCAAGGCATGACTGTACCAGCGTTCTCCAACCTTGGGTCCCCAGATGTTTTTGGCCTACAACTCTATGCTGGCTGGGGTATGCTGGGAGTTGTAGGCCAAAAACATCTGGGGACCCAAGGTTGGAGAACACTGCACTATACAGTGTTCAGTGCACTGTGTAAATACTAAATATTGTTATAAAGGGGTTGTTGACTTGCCTGGCTGTATATCTCAAGATACGGGAGAGCACCTATCATAATAAAAGAGGATGTTTGTCTGTGTGTCCGTCCATCAGCACCATAGCGCCAAGACTTTGGAAAGTAGACACCTGAAACTTGGCATGTATACGGAATGGATCCTAGGGGTGTGTACCTCAAGGTTATTTTGTATTTAAAATGCATTAGGAGAGCGATCCTGTGGCCCCCTAGACAGCGTCTAGGGGGCCATAGGATACTTCAGATTCCCAGATCCAAGGTCGGAGACAGAGCTCCCACCTCTGAGCTGGAGATCTGCTCTCCAGTCCCCCCTCCCTCGCAGCCAGCGCGGAAAGAACTGTGCCGGCTTCCTTTCTGAGGTTGGGAAATTGACCTCGGAGAGGGGGTGAAGGGGGTGTTGGAGGGGCGGGAGGAGACTGAGGCCACCAGGGTTTGTTTGTTTGTTTGTTTATTTATTTATTATATTTATACCCCACCTTTTTTCCTGCAAGGAACCCAAGGCGGCTTACATAATCCTCCTCCTCTCCATTTTATCCTCACAACAACCCTGTGAGGTAGGTTAGGCTGAGAGTCAGTGACTGGCCCAAAGTCACCCAGTGAGCTTCATGCCGATCCGGGTTCTAGTCCCCGCCCGGCATGAAACTCATTGGGTGACTTTGGGAGGATACGAGCTATTCTGGCAGCGTTCCAGCCTCCTTCCCTCCCGCTCCAAAGCGCCGCACCTAGACAGCCGGAAATTGCCATCTAGCTGAACTGCAGAGTGGGAGGCACGGAGAGGTGGAGATCGCCTCCGCCGCTCCTCCGGTGGATGTTCATAAGCCTCCCGAGTTCGGAGGCTCACGAGCATCGGGGGCGCAATCGATAGGATTGCGCCCTAAGTAATTTAAATTAATTTAAATGTGTCCATACAGGCCTGTGGCTTACGCTGGCTCAGCTTGTCTCTGAGTGTGGAAAGCTAAGCAGGGTCAAGCCTGGTTATTACTTGGATGGGAGACCCCTCCTGTAGTTCCCTGCATTGAGCAGGGGGTTGGACTCGATAGCCTTGTAGGCCCCTTCCAACTCATTGATCTATATCAGTGATGGCGAACCTTTTTGAGCCCGAGTGCCCAAACTGCAACACAAAACCAACTTATTTATTTCAAAGTGCCAACACTACAATTAAACCTGAATACTGAGGTTTTAGTTTTAGAAAAACAAATCATACAGTTGTCTGAACTAATTAACATCTTTTGTCTTAAAAGAAAAACACAATATCAGAGCTTTCAAAGATACAAGCAGTTTTTTGTTGAAAAAAAAATCAACTCAAAAACTTATTATAGTACTACATTGTACACATAGCCTGAAGGGAATTTATACAAACTTTAAAAATAATTAGGGACATGTATTTTTGGATAAGGGATTCTCAACTTGTAATATGATTATATGCCAGACTGAAATTGTATGGGGCAAGCTTTACCCCAGGTCCTTTCCCTGCTTCTACGGGTGTCAGATTAGTAAAAGTAAAAGTCAACCTGTACTAGGATGAGCAAGATAAACAAGAAAACTAAACGTGCTTAACACATTTTAAACACTTTATGTCTTGGACTGCAAACACTGCATTAGGTAAAAGTTTGCATTGGGCATGCTTTTGCACAATTAATGTGATTTTTGCTATTGCATGCATGCTGATAATTTGTCAAACCTTGGTTCATACTCCGTTAGTTTGAGAGCAACACATGCAGCACTCAGGTCAACTGTTAGGGCTTTACATCCAAGCCATGCTCTGTGCATCATTCTTCAAAATTAATTGTGATAACAATGTAGAAAAGAATTCTGTAACAGGAATTCTAGAATAAAATAATTCTGTTCCACACTGTGAGAAAGAACAAGATCATTAGTGTTTTGCAGAAGGGGACAGTCTTTTCGCGATCTGGTGACCAATGGTTCGAGTGCCCACAGAGAGGTCCCTGTGTGCCGGCTGTGGCACCCGTGCCATAGGTTCGCCATCACTGATCTATATGAAATCTATGTGGTTGAAGCCTGCAATAACTCCTGCCACTAGGGGCAGACTTCCCACACCACCACGTAGCTTTGCAGTTGGACGCCCGGGGAGATTAATAGGCCGAGGGACAGAGTAAAAGGCCTGCTCCCTCCCCTCTCCTGTGGGGCAGTGCCCCCCCAGGGATGGAGTGGACAGGCCCCTCCCTCGGGGGGCCTTAGGGGTACACCATGGCAAGGGCCATGCCTAGGGGTGCCAGCGGATATGGGTCCTCTTAGATGGGGTGAGCACAATGTGTCCAGCTCTGACAGCTGCGTATGTTTGCTTCAAGTCTTCACCGAATCAAAGTAAGGGCAGTTCCAACCCGTGTGAAGCCGGGCCCATTTGCCAGTAAGTAAGTAAATGTGTGTGGGGGGGTAACATAGCTCAGTGGCGGAGCACCTGCCTGGCATGCAGAAGGGCCCAGGTTCACTCTCTGGTTAAAGCAGTGTTTCTCAACCTTGGGTCCCCAGATGTTTTTGGCCTACAACTCCCAGCATGCCCCAGCCAGCATAGCTGGCTGGGGCATGCTGGGAGTTGTAGGCCAAAAACATCTGGGGACCCAAGGTTGAGAAACACTGGGTTAAAGGAAGGAAGGAGTAACTGGTGATGTGAAAGACACCGCGAGCCACTTCCGCTCGGAGCATTGGGCTAAGCGGAGTACCGTATTTTTCCGTCTATAAGACGCCCCCATGTATAAGAAGCCCCCCCCACTGGGCAGTTTTGCAACCGCACGGTTCTCTCCTCGGCTTACTTCCGTGTATAAGACGACCCTCAATTTTTAGTCTAGCGATTTGAGGAAAAAGTATAGTCTTATACATGGAAAAATACTGTAAATATGCCGATGGTATCGTGCAATTTCTGATGTACCGCAGAGCAGGGCTGTTACCTCATATGGGGGGGAGTCCTGAGAAGACACCCAGTAACTTGCCAACGACAGAAGGTGCACCGGAGATGGCTGCTGCCCCCTGGAATTCCTTGTTTGAGTAGACACGTGTTTCCTTCCTCCGTGCAGCTGAAGGGGGAGTGGGGCCACATTGCTGACCCTGCTTCCAGGGTTGCGTGGCTTCTCCTTCCCCCGATGTCTACTCGTGTAGGCTTCTCCCCTGCACACTTCCACACCTGACAGGAAGCCACGTGACTAGAGATTTGAAGGCCTAGAAAATGGGAGGGGATGTTCAGAAGAACCCATAATTTTCCAAATATCCATGAAAAAATTGGGGAGGGGGGAATGTTCTGTTTTTAACTTTTTCAGTCCTGTCCCCCACATTTTCCTCATCCCCCCCCCCCCAGGCCTTCACATCTCTATTAATGTAACCTCACAGGCAGGGCCGGCAGAGCAGCTCCACTTTGCTTTAATCCAGGGCTCTCCAGCTTTGGGTCCCCAGATGTTGCTGGCCTACAGCTCCCAGCATACCCAGCCAGCATGGCTAATGGCAAGGGATGCTGGGAGCTGTAGTCCAGCAACATCTGGGGACCCAAGGTTGGAGAGCCCTGCTTTAATCCCATGGAGCCGCTTCATGCATATAATGTATGGAGGTGATTGCTTCCAGGTTGATTCAGAATAACAGCCTCTGAATTCTGCTTGTGTGGGCAGTCTCTCAAGAACCTATTGTTCTATGTAGGTTGAGAAATGCACTAATAATCCTTCCTGAATTGGTCTGGCCTGGCAACTGTTATCCATGCCTTGATTACATCATGTTTAGACTACTGCAATGTGCTGTACGTGGGGCTACCCCTGAAGAGTGTTTGGAAATTTCAGTTGGTGCAAAATGTGGCAGCTAGGCTGCAAACTGGTGTATGGTATTGGCAGGGATGGGGACTCGGACTCGAGGACTCGACTCGTGAGTCGTACTGAGTCCCCCCTCTGACTCGACTCGGACTCGAGTCCCAATATTTTTAATGGGACTCGGGACTCGAGACCAAGGACTCTTCAACATCCCTGGCCGCTGTGCCAGAAGGAGTGGAGAGGAGCGTGGTTGCCGGCGAAGAGCGCGTGGAAGCGAGGTGCGCCGCTGCTCGGCCACTATGGACGGCTACCAGGAGTGCAGCTCCAGCAGTGTGTCAAGATTTATTTTGATTGATGTGTTGCGTACTTGGGAGAGGCAGAGGAAGGACCTGAGATTACTCTGTGTGGCTGCTCTGAGTGTGAAGTAGCCTTATTTTGTTGGGAAAAACCCCCATTGATTTTAATAGGGACTCGTGGAGTCAGCTTTGGGAGTGACTCATGACTCGTGACTCGTGAGTCACCATTTTGGACCAAGGACTTGGACTCGGACTCGAGACTCGGGTCCAAAGACTCGTGACTCGACTCGTGACTCGAGACCAAGGACTCTTCAACATCCCTGGGTATTGGGACCATATTACACGTTCTAATTGCTTTCCGGAAGCAATTTAAGGTGTTGGTGTTAACCTTTAAAGCCCCGAACGGCTTAATTTGCAGGAGAGGTCCCTTTGAGGGTGCCATGATGACCCACAGAGGCCCATTTGTCAGGCACACATGAAAGGGCTTTCTCTTGTGTTGCTCCCAAACTATGGAAAGCTCTCCCTCAAGAACTACAATTGGTCCCCACTCTCTTGGCCTTTAGAAAGGGTGTAACGATGCATCTTTTCAGTTCAGCCTTTAAAAATGTTTAATTCTAATGTTTTAACATGTGTACTGTTTTTAATGTTCTTGTTTTAAGGTTTTATTTTTTAAAATTGTTGGCTTTTTAGCAGATAAGGCAGCATATAAATGCTAATAATAAATAAGTAATCACTTCAATGCTTATTATTAACTTGATTTGCACCTTTAATGTGCAAATGCCTTTTTTTACAATCTTACCGTCATAAAAACCCTGAGAAACAGATCACTATTTGGTCTGGAGGGAAAACCTAGTTTGTGTCTAAAAATTGTCAGGTTGGCTTTTGGGTGTGTTCTGTATGCCTGACTGTTCAGATTTTACACATGGAGAACTGAGCCTCACAGGAAATGAATTGCCCAGCTCCATGTTGAGAGGGTTGGTGGAGAGTTGGTGGATGAGGTGGGATTTGAGCCTGGGTTCAAGTAAAAAAATATTACCCATTGGGTGGCCACACTTGTCATCTTCTGGACCACTGCAGACACAGCATATGAATTCCGTGACCTTTTCACAGAGGTGATGAGAGAATGTTTTTTCTCACTGTAACACTAGAACACACAATAAAACTGACAACAGATTCCAGATGGACAAAAGCAAGTATCCTGCACAATGCATAAATAATTTGTTTCCCCAAGATTTGGTGATGGACGCTGGCTGAGATAGCTTTTAAAGGGGATTGTCCAGTTTGGTCTATCAGTGGCTATTAGTTCAAATGGCTATGTGGAACCTCCATAATCAGGGGCACTGCACCTCTGAATACCAGTTTCGGGGAGGGGTAGCAAATGGCAGGGGGAGGCCATTGCTTTCTGCCCTGTTTGTGAGCTCCAGAGCTTTTCTGAAGACCAGCAAAGGGGAGGCATGACAAACCCCCAGTGGAAGCTGATTCCAGAGCTGCGGGGCCACCACTGAGAAGGCCCCCTCCCTGGTACTCAGCAACCTAACTGCCCTTGGCAGTGGGCAAGTGAGAAGGGCCTCTGTTGATGACAACAAGGAGGGTAAAAAAATAAAAACAAAACGCAGTTGTAAAAAGCCAAAACAAAAGAGGTCTGCACCAATGTTAATAGTTTCTGACGCGTTTCGAGATTCTTCAGTGATGGAAGCCTTCCATCAGTGAGTCAGGAGTCAGTGGTTCTCAGCATTATTTGGGAGTTTTGAAGGAATCCATTGGCCTTGATAAAGAGAAGCATCTCGAAATGTGTCAGGAGTGGTACTCTGCTGATGACCTCAGTGTGCAGGCAGGCTAGTATGGGAGAAGCCAGTCCTTCAGGTTTAGCTCGGGAGATGAGCCCTATGGAGGTGCTCACCCGCTTGCGTGTAGGGCAAAAGTGTGGTGGGGACCACGGGCTGCAAGCCCCGCCCCCAACACCGAGCATCCCCACGCATCCGCTGTCAGCGTGCGAAGGTCTGAAAAGGGCCGTACACGCATCCAGCCGAACACGCTTACAGAGATTCTGCGAGTGCCTACTCAGGGTTCTGGCTGACGGAAGCTCTGTAAGAACCTTCAGCCGAACGCAGTTGCAGCGCCCTTTTCAGACCTGCAGGCTCAGCGCACGAAAGTCTTGACAGTCAGGAGCTCGGGGACACTCTCGGGCAGGGCTTACTTGCACTCCCACGTCCCCCTCCACACGTTTGCCGTACACGCCTGCATAGGGCTTTGGTGACTGGCCCATGTCCACCCAGTGAGCTTCATGGTTGAATGTGGATTTGAACCCAGGTCTGTCCGGTCAAAGTTCACCACTCTAGCTCAGTGGTTTCCCAACCTTGGGTCCCCAGATGTTGCTGGCCTACAGCTCCCAGCATACCCAGCCAGCCTCCTGCTACTGTCAGATATTTGGACACTTGAGTTTATGTGGCTCGAGGTACCTTGAGGTATGTGTGTGCTTCCTCCAGTTTCGTGTTAATCAGCCTCGGAAAGGCACTGCAGTGTTACATGGGTGAAAAGCAATCTCCTCTGGGTGAAGGGAGTGTTCCGGAGCAGATAAGAGAGGCAGTTTTTTGAAGCATCTTTGAGAATGTGCAGGGCTGTACACTTTATTGCATTCCCTTCTCTCAGGACAAGAGCGAGCTCAGTTAGCACAAGCCTCTGCTTGTATGAATAAGAGGCAATTATGATGAAGCAAGGTTGCTTCACACTTCAAACACCAGGGAGTTAATTTGCTGTAGCCTGATTGAAAACACAAATAAAACATTTGTAAATGGCTTGCCCTGGGATACAGAAAATCCAGCCGTCGCGCAAGGTTCATTTTTAAACATGCAAATGTTCAGGCACTGTTTCCTTCTGCTCCAGGTATTTGGCTGTGCAGAATTAATGTGTCTTTGGAAGCAGCTGTTCACTCATCAGTTCACACATTCAGCGGCTAGTCCTCAGTGGCTGGTGCACACACACCCACCTGGACAGGGATGCCATATGCTAATGTCTTGCCTTCATTTTGTCCTGCCCTGATAATGTTTATCTTTGAAGGGCCATGTAGAAATGAATAAAACAGAGGAGTAATAAGCAGGATGAGGAGCTGGTGTACTCCTCAGTAAGGTAATGCGGTGTGGTTGTATCCACATGGCCCCGTTTTGCATAACCTGCCTCCCCTTTCTGAGAGGAAAGGATTGCGCATAGTGGGTTTACTCTATTTTCACTTCCAGCCTCTCCCTGACCAGCTACTGGGCTGGTTGGTAGGGTAACGGCTCAGCCTCAGCCCTCGCTACTTAGCCAAGCAGGGAGGGAATGCCAAAGCCCTGGAGAAAGGCTGAATGGACTGCGCTTCTCCCCAAGCCAGTCTCGCCCATCCATAAGAGAGCGCACACCCACCCATGCCCAAGCAGTCTTGCTCACCCACCCGACTGGATTCATGGAGACCATCATTACGAGTCCTGTCACTCACCCTGCTAAAGGACCGCCAGTGTGTGTGTGTGTGTGTGGGAGAGCAAGCAAAAGGGGAAAGATCCCTTCTGAGCCGTCTGCTTGCTCCTGTCTCGAAGTCTTCCTGCTCAGTGTAGCCCTGCCACCGTGATATGTGCAGCTTACCACAGGTGGCTTTTGGAGTAAGTCCCGTGGATCTGCACGTGGAAATGTTTTGCACACACACCCTGTGGGACAGCCATGCAATGTGTTTGAAAGAGAGCTTCCGCTATTGGGCGGTATAGAAATCATAATCATAATCATAATCATAATCATAATAAGAAGAAGATCATCATCATCATCTTCTTCTTCTTCTTCTTCATCATCATCATCATCATCATCATCATCATCATCATCATCACCACCACCACCACCACAACCCTACGAGTGGAGACTGGGTTCCTGGGTGGATCTGCTTTACAGTCTTTTCTTCGAGCTGGTTCGTAGTTGACCTGTTCTCATGAGACGCAGCCGGAGTGGGGTGGGGGCATGGGAAGCGGTCTGCTGAGCAAGCCCGGCGTCGAGAGGCTCTCCAGCGTGGCGGCAGGCTTCACAAACCCACCACAGGGCTGCGAGTAGACAGCATCTACTTCTGACAGTTCCCTAATCTGAGAGGAGGGAGGTGGCGGGCGGCAACATGTGCTGTTCTGTTCATGCAGGGCCAGTAAGCCTGCCAGGGTCCTCCTCGCACTGCTGGGACCACTTTTTATTTGCACAGATAAATAGAAGGAGCTTTGACATCTGCCCCATCATTTCTGGAACAGCCCATCCAGTCCAACAGTTTTATAGGGCAGTGCAGGTGATGGTCGAATGCCTTTCTTTATAGTCTTACAGTCTTTAATGCACCCATTCAAAAAGTCTGCTGCTCTGCAAAATTAATTTTGGCATCTTTTACAAAGATGCCCTGCAGTTAAACAGGCGATTCCTAATCTGGTTTGATGAGATGCTGAAAAAATCTGAATGCTAATAATATGCTTGCTTTGCTTGGATGTTTGGTCAGAGGAGCTCTGTAGCTTAATGGTATTAAAAATGCTCTGAGAAGGAAGTGGAAAGTTTTTATTAGTCTTACAGAATGGATCGTGGAAGGAACCCCATCTTTCCTGTCATGTCAAGAGAGACTGGGGATGATACAGAAGTTTGCCAGCGGAGAGTCCTAAAAGCTTTTAACAGCTTTAAAGCAGTTGAATGTATAATAGTCTTATTATCGTGATGTGAGAGGCTCGCCAAGCCGCTCTCAAGCACTCCCCCCCCCCATTTTCCTAATGGCTTTACGCATTTCTTATTTGAAGATCAGCAATTTTCTACTTAAATGGGACACAGGGATCCATCTCTTCCTATTTGCATTTTGGGACTGTGACCAGGCACTGATGCTGCTAATTCTCATATCTATTAGACGGGGGGGGGGGGGGGGTCAATTTGTTCAGAAAAAACTATCCGAAGAATCCAGACCTCTTACTTCATAGAAGTTGCTTCAAGAGTACTTGATGCTTCTGCCGTTGGCGCGTGGCGGTTTGACGCCACTGTCCCGGCTGTTTACCGCAGGTTGCTGGCCTGACTAGCCCATTTGGACTAGCAGTGATCTGGGTGTTGGCACCGGCCTGCTGTGTGGGTTTGCTGCAGGTGCTGGCTGCACTGAATCCTGCTGACTCAGCGTGCCTGTAGGGTCCTGAGGGTCTTGAACTCGTAGCAGTACCGACCCCTTACTCCCTTGTGTTCTTCAGCAGCTGGCAAGTTGCAGGAATTGCCTGCCTGGTCCCTGTTGTGCTTCAGTGCAGATAGCCAGAGGGGTGAACGTAGGAAGCTGCCTTATACTGAGCCAGATCCTGGGTCCATTCAGCCCAATATTTTCAGCACTGGCTGGCAGCAGCTCCCCGGGGTTTCAGGCAGGGATTTTTCCAGCCCTGCCTGGAGATGCCGCCGGGAATTGACCCTGGGACCTTCTGCATGCACAACATGTGCTCTGCCATTGAGACATGCCCCCCCCCGTCTTATGCGGCTTCCAGCCCAAGGAAGTCCTTACACTTTAGGACCCGACGCATAAACCCTTCTCAGGCTAAGCACCAACACTTAAAAACCTGAGGGGGGAGGGTGGTCAAATGAAACCTTTCCCCTACCAATGAGGGGAAAGATTAATACAGGTTATTAAGGATCTATTTTAAATCTATGATACTGTGGGTACAAAGGTGTGTGTGTGTGTGTGTGTGTGTGTAGATTTAACGGTAATGCAGGTTAATGACGCCAAGCTGACACGTAGGATTTGGGTGGCAAACAAAATAAAAATAAGTTTATTTTAATTCTCAAAATCTTCGTTCCAGAAAATAACTTTAAACCTGCCCACGCCAAACACTTTGCAATTAACCTAAGTCCCTATAACTCTAAATACTTTCACTCTTCAGACAAGCACTGATTTCTCTCAAAACTCCTGACGGACAAGACACGAATAACTGTAAGAAGGAAAAGACAACGACCCCGACTAACCCGACGAACCTAACTCCCAACACACACTCTCCCAAATACGCTAACTCTGACATCACTCAAACACTCCTTATATACTCCTCCCCCCACCCGCTCCAAGACATCACAAACCACACCCACTCAGTTCAACATTCTATACTCACTAAACATACTAATGCAGACATACACCAGGGAACTGAATTGTGGGGTGACGCCACACACGCCCCCCTCCCCTTATGCTGCTTCCAGCCCAAGGAAGTCAGCACCCATCATCACCACCAGCATCTCTGCTTGAGAGCCTGTGAAGCAGCCCTGGATTAACCATTAAGCCAGTGTTCTCCAACCTTGGGTCCCCAGATGTTTTTGGCCTACAACTCCCAGCATGCCCCAGCCAGCTGGCTGGGGCATGCTGGGAGTTATAGGCCAAAAACATCTAGGGACCCAAGGTTGGAGAACACTGGTATGGATGACATAATATCCAAAAAAATCACAACAGTAAAAACAAGATTAAAAACCCAGAACAATTCATAACAAATAAAATATCCAATCTGGTGCTAACGTATGTTGACAATATCACGGGTCAGGTGACAATATCACATAGCTGGCTGGGGCATGCTGGGAGCTGGCTGGGGCATGCTGGGAGTTGCAGGCCAAAAACATCTGGGGACCCAAGGTTGGAGAACACTGCATTAAGCAATATCAGCACGTGCTCAGGGCACCAAGGGAAGGGGGGGCACCACAGAGTACCAGAGTACCACAATTTTTTGCATTTGCATTTCCCCCCTTATAACCGTTTTATTTAAAAAATGCATAAAGAGTGATGAAGATGTATACTTCTTTCTGTTGCCCTAGTTATAAGTAAGTAATTTGCTGCTATTGCTTGCTGCTATTTAGTGTTAAATAGATATAATAAAAAAAACAGTTCATATTAAATATAGTTGTGTGTTCTGGCGTGGGGTATGGCCTTGAAGAAAACTGAGTGTTCAATGTCTTATTTCACCTTCAGCACTTACTGAGTCTTTAATGTCTTGCCAGCTAAGTAATGGAAGGACCGAGGGGGCACCATTATTGGGCTGTGCTTAGGGCAGCAGCTGGCCTGAATCCGGCCCTGCTGTGAAGTCACTGTGTGTCTACCTAATGGATGTCCCATTTGGACCTCATATCTTTCTCTCACCCTCACCTGTTTGGCTGTGCTCAACCCATGTGGCTTGGTTGACTGCTACTGGAATACTATCCAATGTTTAAACTTACAAGAAAAGAACAGTTTTGTGTGGTGTGCAGATGTTGGTAGAAATCCTTCTTGTCTGGTGACCTCCATGCTAGGCACTTTGTATCTCCCCCTGCCCCATTTCCATTTTGAGCAGGGTGGGTTGTTTTTTGTTTTGTTTTTCACTTGGCTTTAGTGTAGTTCTATTTTCTACTTACACTTTTAATTACACTCAAGCCTTTCAGAATTCTTGTGATCATGTCTTGGCTAAGTTACCTTCACGGAATTATGTAATATCATTGTTTGCGTTGGTATGTTTAATGATCAACCTAGGATTATAGTTTATTATTGGCTAGGATTATTGTATCTATAGCCTCTTGGTTTATGTATTTGATCTATCACATAAATATAAACATATTTAAAAATATAATTATATTACTATGGCTGAATAGAATAAAAGCTTGGCACAAAAACGTTGCCACTCCTTAACCTGGGTTATTTTTGAGATAGAGGCAGTGCCAAATGTATCCCTTCTCAGTTTTTGGCTTGAAACTATCTAAACTCACTGCCATCCACCCCACCCTCAAATTAGGACTTTATTCTTCCTAAAATGATCCCAGTCAACTGGGGATCACTTAGTGAATGGAGTGATGATGCAATGCTATGTAGCCAATTTTAATAAAGCCCATTCAGAGGGAGGGGAATGCTTCCTGAATTAGCATAGCATTTCATTCCCTTTTGAAGTAATTGCCAAAAGATGGAAAGCATACACACATCCCCACCTTTTTTGGTGTCTGCTTTGAAAGGAATGAAATTATATGCCTATTCAGGAAGCATTGTCCTCGCTCTGAATGAGCTTTGTTTGCCCTCAGTGATGTCAGTTAATGGAGAGCCTGTGACAATGTTAAGCCTCCCCAGTTTGCAAATGTTACAAGGTTTTAAGTTTGAAGAGGGTCTCTTCTCCCTGCAAGGGGGACAAAACACCTTTGCTTATTTCCAACCTTATCTGCCATTTGTAGTTTATCAGAGCTATGTTTGTTCTAAGTCTAATGTTCATAATTATGTTTCTGTGATAAACGCCTTGCCTTTTAGGAGTGAGAAGTTACTGGTGTTATGTTGTGAACCATCGTTTCTTTGCAAACCGGTGAGAAATGCAGTACAAAAAACCACCGGGCAAAAAATCGTGGTTCAATGTGGGTTGTCAAGTTTGAAACAGAAATGCAAAGTATTCTAGGTTTACTCTTGAATTGGATGCTCTCAGAATGAGCTCTTGCATGAGTCTGAGGAGATGGAAGGCTAAACAAAATGATTGGGGGGGGGGGAGGTCATCTGACCCCCGCAGTACAATTTCAAATGGTTTTCTGCGTTAGTGCCTCTTCTGATTTGCACAGAAACAAATGCTCAAAATGAATGCACAGATTGAGCCGAGTCCCTGTCAGAGTGCATTTCAGACCCCCTTTGTATATATAAAAAAATATAAGCCAAAAAATGTAGCTGATGACTAAAATTCTGAGATGATTAGAATTAAAACTGGTAATAGGCAGTAGCCATCATTCTTCAGGATTTTAGCAAATTATATTAATCTTTCATTATTTTGCTGGCTGTTTCTATTTTTTTTTTTTTTTTTTTAAAGTATGACTTGCCATCAGACGTTATGAATTTTGGCAGAGAGAATGACGGCAACATCTGCTCCAGGCTGTTGGGATTCCTGTTATAAAATATCAAATCTTAATAGTGGAGGGAGAGAGGGGAAAATTCCTCTTTAGAGTGCTTTACCATATCTGTGATACAAAATGCAGCTGTTCAAAACCTTAGCAGCTTGGATTTCAACACGGCACATGGAGAGACGCTGGGGGAGACTTCACGTTGCCCACCCCCACTCGACGCCTGCTTCTTGGGTATTTTTCTTTCTCGAGAGAGCAGTTAACACAGCCGGGGCTGATTTCATACTTTCATTAGGTGGTCTCTGCAGCCTGTGGATGTTAAAACGTTGCTTTTAGCAGATGGGAGTTTGAGAGTGTTGGATAAATACTTCTGTGCAATGCAGTCATGTATATCCCATGGATCATTTTGCTCAGATGTCAACTAATTTTGTTTGTTAATATATTTAAATAAATGAGGTCTGCTGCGGTGCTGTTTCTGGGGAATCTGGTTTCAGTTCTTGCATCTGCCAAAGATTTGTTGCATGGCCTTGGACTCGACTCCACCAGGCGGCTTAATACCGGTACACGGAATAATTGTGGCTTAAATGCATAGAGTTGTGGTGAGGCTGATTTCTATAAAGAAGATTGTAGAGTGCTGTACAAATTATTAGTAGTAGTAGCAGCAATTAACTTGTAGAAGGCTACAGTTCAGTTTCTGTCCTGCCTTTTTAAGCACATGGAAACAGCATTAAGACGCCTCTTAAAACCAGTCAGATCCTCCCACAATTGATCGTCTCTGCTGAATCGCTTAAAGGCAGATGACTCTGGAATCAGCAGCCTGTGATGGCATTAAGGGAAGCAAAGACCTTGGCATCCATTAATGAGGTCTAGCAGCAGTATAAAGAGGAAAAAAATCTGCAGTTAAAAAAAAAAATCTTATGGCAAATGCATAGACCTTGGGAAGGGAAGAGAAATCCAAGCACAATAGGTGGATTGCCTGGAAGATCCATTTGTGAGTGTTCATTATCCTTTGAATTGCAGGTATCCTGATAATAAGATGCCACCGGGCCATGGGTGAAGTCTTAAAAACTAAATGGGTTGCTCCAACACTCAGGGAAAAGAAAAACAATCCTGCAGTTTCTAGGTGGTAAGTGGAGGAAGGAATGCCTCCAGATTGCCCCGGTCCAAGGTTGCTCCTTGCCTCTGCAGCACACGACTCCCCAGTGGTCATTAATTTTTCTTAGCAGGCTCTTTGGGATCTTTCTGGTTGAGATTTGTATAAAGGAGCCAAGAGGCCTTTGGCAATGCATTTGGATGAGGGGAGAGAAACAGGTTTGTAAAATTAACTCTTTTGGACGAAGTCCTTTGGCTGTGAATCTACAATTGACTATGGTGCGATTCAAGACTTCACCTTGGTGTCCTTCTATCTAGCTGAAGATGGCTTCCAAGTGTCTAGCGTCATTTCTCTAAGTATGGAGCCCTCTGGCTTAGCCTGTGGCATGGAATGCCTCCGCACCAGTGTGCCTCCCACTCTTTCCTGGGGGCTGCTGCCACTGACAAAGGGGCACGCAATATGTTCCACTATTTACGGGTATGCCACTAATCGCATGGAGCCCCACCAACATGGGAGTGGGTTTCTTGGCTACCGCATTGCTAATGTCACGTTTGAATTGAGGTCAAATTGAAGCACGCACTGAGAATTTGAACAGCAGAGAGGATCTCAATCAATATTATGGGTTGCAGCAGCTAACTTGCAATTTTATATCCATGCACTTAATAAAATTAGCATATCAAGTTTCATAAATGCGGCAGGGTGGCTGAATGCCAGTTGGATATATTTCATTCATCCTACAGGATTTTTATTCTGAAATTGCTACTGCCCAAAGCAAAATATTTTGATAACTCTTGATAGATGGACAAATATCGTGAGGGATGGGAATACAGTGAATTGGGCTTCGTTTTACTTTGTTTTTCATTTTTTTAAAAAAATGCTGTCATAAGTTTGAATGTACCCCTGCATCCACAAGGGTAGAAACTTAAAAGAACAATAAAAGGAAACTGAGATCTGCATCATTCTTGCGAGCTCCCCTCGAGTTTGGGCAAATGGGTCAGCAAGCATTTGCCCTCTCCTGGTCTAGAAGTATATAATTTCCTTAAGTGCTTTAAGCATGAATCTGATCGAACCAGGGATGCCTACAATGTAATGAGGTCGAGAAAGGGAAGGTGCCTTCCAGTATCTCTCCCATTTGTTTGTCATGAGGGAGGGGGAGGAGATGGTCACATCAACTGTACTGTTTCACACAAATGAACTGGAATTTATTTATTTATTATATTTATACCCCACCTTTTTTCCTTCAAGGAACCCAAGGCGGCTTACATAATCCTCCTCCTCCATTTTATCCTCACAACAACCCTGTGGAGGTAGGTTAGGCTGAGAGTCAGTGACTGGCCCAAAGTCACCCAGTGAGCTTCATGGCAGGTGGAGTAGGCCCAGCATTGATGCTGACTTCTTGCCTTTTGCATGCTGCTGGTTTACAATATTGATTCCACAGTTTCTTATGTTAGGGAGAGACAGAAGCAAACTATTAATCCTACCTCTGCAACAGTGAAACCTCTGAATTTTGTCCCGTGGCTAGTCTGGGGTTTGATCTAGGCAAACTGAATTCAAAGCCTAGCTTGATGGAAGAGAACTGAGTTCAAATTTAGCTGAATGGTCATTGGAGTTTGTATGGCACAGGACAAGACACCATTCCAGAGGAATCATTAATATGCAGATGGATTTACAGCCTTTATTTCTTCCATCCTCAATGTGACTCTCTGATGTACCGTAGTTTTAATCCCCCTTTGACAAAAACCTGGGATTGGTCATGGTGGGGGCATTGTTTTTGAGTCTGAGAGAGTGAAAAAATACCATGCACTAAAGTGATTTTCCAAAGTTACAGACCACGGCCACATTTTTCGTAGTCAGAGAGTTCTGTGAAATTATCAGGTCAGGCCCTACCCTTAGCACGTGAGACAGAGGATCTCGGGGAATGACATAAGAACTGTAATACAGTGCACTGTGCATGTTAAAATTGCTGTATAAATTATTACCTCCTTCAACACTGATTCAGCTCCTTGCACACCCCTGGGGTTGTCCGCTGTCTGGGGCGAACAGGAAGTTGCACGGGGCTGGAGGTGGGCAAGGCAGGGACATTGGTTGAGCGATCCACAACAGGACGAGCTCATAAGCAGTTAGCCTTCTGCTTGCTCCAAAAGTAAAGGCCTGACATAATCTGAAGGTTCCCATCATTCCCATCGTGGTAACCACTAAACTATGAAGGGGAAGGAAGAGGAGAGGCCACAGAAAATGGTAGCTGCCTGATTATCTACGTGGTGTTAGGTGCCTTTGCGCCTAATTGTAAGGCTAGAGGTGATGCTCACGCTGGCTCCGCTTGTCTGAGCGTGGAAAGCTAAGCAGGGTCAGGCCTGGTTATTACTTGGATGGGAGACCCCCTCCTCTAGTTTCCTGCATTAAGCAGGGGGACTCGATAGCCTTGTAGGCTCCTTCCAACTCTATGATCTATGAAATCTATGATTTCTGCTGGAGCCCATGGTTCACTCTCTGAAATCATCCTTTTGTGCCTGCAGAATGGTGAACGTTACTTTACTTGCCACAGACAACATTCCAGTTGAACAGTGAGATGAATCAGGAGCCCTTGAGTTGATCCCTGCACTTTGAACTCTCTCTAGCCTCAGGATGTCCCTGGTTGAGTAAGCAATCTGAGGCTATGAAGGGAACTAGATGAGTCAACAGAAAAGTGGGTGATGCCTGTGGGCAGTGCATGTTGTAGGGTGTGGCCATGGGTTTCCATTCTCCCAAGAAGAGAGGGAGACTGGGTTCACGCAACACAATAAGCCATGGTGGCTTATAAACCATGTTTGTTTCAGAGTGGCTTGTCGTGTTGTCTGAACCCAGTCAGAGGCTTAATTTTATGAAGCAGAGGTTTGGCCAAAGTTGTAACCCTCTACCATAGTGAATTCTCGTCATTGGGTAAGATGGACCCTAAATGTAATGGTGAGGATTGTAACTCAGTGGTAAAACATACACTTTCCATGGTAAGATCTCAGATTCAGAGTTCACCATCTTTAGTTAAGGATACCAGATATCGGGGCTTGGTGAGATTCTGCCTGAAACCCTGGAGAGCTGCTGCCTTTCAGGCTAGATCAGCAATCTTGAACTGCATATAAAAGAAGAACATAAGGAGAGCCGTGTGGGATGAGACTAAAGGCCCATCTAGTCCAGCATCCTGTTTCCCACAGTGGCCAGCCAGATGTCAAGGGAAGCCCACAAGCAGGACATGAGGGGGGCAATAGCCCTCCCCAAAGTATAGTGCCTCTGATCCTAGAGGTAGTCTCCCAAAGCAGTTACTTTACTCCCAACTCAAGGATGGAAAGCGGAATATCGGTGGTCAATATAAGAGGTTTAAAGATGTTCATAAGGCTAATCTAAAAAAATGCAATATAAACATCGAAAACTGGGAAGCTCTGGCCCATGAACGGTCTAAATGGAGGTTGGCCTTTCACAAAGGTTCCATGGACTTTGAAGAAGCCCGAGTGCAAGGTGAAAGGGAGAAACGTGCTAAGCGAAAAGCACGTCAAATGAATCCTTTACAGGACCATCTTCTATCTGGTAACCTGTGTCCTCACTGTGGGAAGCTGTGTGGATCTAGAATTGGCCTCCACAGTCACTTACGGACCCATCGCTAGAGTCTACACAATCTTCTTTAGAATTTCCTCCTTTTATCCCGGAAGACAATCTTACTCGGTCACGAGTGATCGCCTGATGATGATGATGATGATGAGAGGTAGTGTATAGCCATCATGACTAGTAGTTGCTGATTTTCTGACCGAAGACCCACCTCTCGCTCTATTCTCCCAACACGGGACCCACTTTTAATATTTTACTCAATCCGCCATTCCCCTTCACCCACTCTACTCTTTCTCTCAAAAGAGAAAGGGGTCTGTGTGTGTGTGTGTGTGTGTGTGTGTGAAAGGTAGGTAGCGGTGGGCTGAAGATTGGTGGGCTAGACAGTCCTATGCTGGACGGACCATAGGTCTGACTGAATATAAGCCAGGGCTTTGTCATTACAGTGAAAGGCAGCAGCTCCATTTCTGTGGAACTCCCTGCCACTGGAGGTCAGGCAGGCTCCGACATCGCGCTACTTTCAGCCAGGGATGGGGACTCGGACTCGAGGACTCGACTCGTGAGTCGGACTGAGTCCCCCCTCTGACTCGACTCGGACTCGAGTCCCAATATTTTTAATGGGACTCGAGACTCGACTCGGGACTCGAGACCAAGGACTCGTCAACATCCCTGGGCTGTTGATGAGTCTTCTGGCTGTGCCAGGAGCGCGATCACTGGTGAAGAGCGCATGGAAGCGAGGCGCGCCGCTGCTCGGCCACTATGGACAGCTACCAGGAGCGCAGCCCCAACGATGTGTTGAGATTTATTTTGATTTATGTGTTGTTGTGGGGGGTTTGGGTTAGGGTCAAACATTTTGGGTTTGGCTGCCTCTGCCTGCCTGTTTGGGGTTCCCTTCCTCCTCTGCCTGCCTGGTTCTTTTGGGTTTGTCTGCCTGGTCTGTTCTTGCCAAAATCAGTTGCAGAGTTTTGAGATAAAAAGGCACACTTGTGCCTAGAATTTATTTAAGCCACACATCTGAAGTAGCCTTATTTTGTTGGGGGGAAACCCCATTGATTTTAATAGGGACTCGTGGAGTCAGTTTTGGGAGTGACTCAGGACTCGGGACTCGTGAGTCACCATTTTGGACCAAGGACTCGGACTCGGACTTGAGACTCGGGTCCAAAGACTCGTGACTCGACTCGAGACTCGAGACCAAGGACTCTTCAACATCCCTGCTTTCAGCGCCCGCAGCAGACCCCCTTGTTCCTTCTCTGCTCTTCAAGCACCAATGTAATTTCAGTTTGTTTTCAATGTGTTGCGTTTGTTTCTTTGATCTGTTTTTGTCTCTTTATTGTTCACCGCTCCGGAATCTGCTTGATGTGGAGCGGTATACAAATACTGTTAATAATAATAATAATAATAATAATAATAATAATAATAATAAAAACTGTTGAGGGAGATTTTAGGGATAGATTGAGCCCTGTGAATGCCAAAGTGAAAGTCATGCAGGATAATTTGGAGGGGCTTCCTCAGAAACCACACAATTTGCCCCACACAACCATGGTCAAGAGCTTGTGTGGCTGCCATACGCCTCTTGCTGAGACCAAAGTGAGCTTTGCGGTGTCACCTCTGAGAGAACTGAGTGCCTTTGACTGTAACAACCCCAAGTGAAAGGTGGAAGGTTCTGTTGATAGGCTAGCCCAGTGTTCTCCAACCTTGGGTCCCCAGACGTTTTTGGCCTACAACTCCCAGCATGCCCCAGCCAGCTATGCTGGCTGGGGCATGCTGGGAGTTGTAGGCCAAAAACATCTGGGGACCCAAGGTTGGAGAACACTGGGCTAGCAGGTGGTTGTTGTGTGTGTTTTCCCTTGAACGCTAAGTTAACCACTGAGCTTAATGGCTTGCCAAATTTTAGCTCCTGAACCATTCCTATAACCAACTTTTACACAATCTTTAAAGCAGGGATATGTAATGGAAATAGTAATAGACACATCTGTGTGGCTGGCACGGTAGTGTACGCTGGGAGTACATTTCAGGAGGATTACGAAACCTGCTTCAGATTGCCGTATTCAGTAATAGTTGACTAAATGGAAGAGCCTGTTTATAATGAGGTATAGAGCTTCACTTTAAAGCAAAGACCTCAAATGGCTTGGCTCTTTCCTTCACTTCTCTGGGACTTCAGAATCAGAATGCCTAAACTACTGTATAACACACAAACACAAGGAGGGAAAGCACCAATGACAGGAAAAAGAGGTGGTGGGGAATTAAACCCAAGGGTGCAAAGAATTAAAGACTTTGTTGGCCTAACAAGCTTTAAATTAAAGCTCTTCTTTGGGGGCACTGCAAGTAAAGACAATGAACACTACGTCTAGTGGCCTTCCCCAACCTTCCAGATGTTTTGGACTATAACTCCCAGCATTCCTGACTATTGGCCACGCTGATATAGTAGAGTAGTACTACACAGTTTATTAAAATACACAAGTGTATTTATAGCATTATCTCATAATACTACAACCTGTTATTATTTAATGAAGCTGATTACTGTGAGAGTTGGGAGAGATAAAAGCAGGGCCTGCCCAAGATGTTTTGTTACCTGTGGCAAAGAACAAGATGGCATCCCTGCTCCATTCTATGTGCAGAAGCTGGCTACACGGTTGGACTAGCCGCTGACTCTTCAGCACTGGCCGTGGGATAGGGTCTGCGCGCGCGCACTGGAGGGCAGCAGGGTCGTGTCGGGGTACAAGGCCGGCTGCAAGGCACACACCGCACTGCCTTTTAAGAGCTGCTGCTCTCCAGCGTCTGCCACCTGAGGCAGTTCGGTGGTCAATATAAGAGGTTTAAAGATGTTCATAAGGCTAATCTAAAAAAATGCAATATAAACATCGAAAACTGGGAAGCTCTGGCCCATGAACGATCTAAATGGAGGTTGGCCTTTCACAAAGGTTCCATGGACTTTGAGGAAGCCCGAGTGCAAGGCGAAAGGGAGAAACGTGCTAAGCGAAAAGCACGTCAAATGAATCCTTTACAGGACCATCTTCCATCTGGTAACCTGTGTCCTCACTGTGGGAAGCTGTGTGGATCTAGAATTGGCCTCCACAGTCACTGACGGACCCATCGCTAGAGTCTACACAATCTTCTTTAGAATTTCCTCCTTTTATCCTGGAAGACAATCTTACTCGGTCACGAGTGATCGCCTGATGATGATGATGAGGGAACAGTCCTGGATAAAAGGAAGTACCGGTACTCCTTTACACAGTGCATAAACTGTGGCATTTGCTACCACAAAATGGTAGCAAATTTTGTGGTAGCAAATTCCATAGTTTAACTATCCAAGGTGGCCACCAACTTAGATGGCTTTGAAAGGGGATTCGTGGGGGATAAGGCTATCATAGTAGGATAATCCCCTCCAATATTGGAGACAGTATGCCTCTATATACCAGTTGCTGGGAAACACGAGCAGGTGAGTGCTCTTGCATTCCTGTCCTACTTGTGGGCTTCCCATTGGGGCATCTGATTCTGGTTGGCCACTGTGAACAGAATGCTGGACTAGATAGGCCTTTGGTCTGATCCAACATGGCTCTTCTTATGTTCTTAAGGGTACAACTACCGGTAATAATATTAAAATATGAATAAAAGCATAGAAGGACAACAACTACCTTGCAAAACATTTGTAAGCTACAGATATTTTAAAATATTCAAATATTCCTGAATACAAATAAGAATGGAACAAAATGAAGTAAAAACCAAACCGAACCCTACCAGACGAGTGAGATACTGACCTTACAAAGCACACCACCATGTTTTTTAGAGGGGGAAAACCTCCTGTCATTTCTCTGTTTTCCACCTAGGAGAGAATTCGGAGAATATCAAGAATGCTGGCTTAAAGTGTGTATTCATGCATTTGATGGAGTGGGTGCCAGTCCTCAAAGGCATATGCCATAATACATGCATGCATGCATGAGTGCCGTGCCCCCCCCCGCCACCCCTCCCCACACACCAGCAGTCCACAGTCCCCTGACTCATGGATGGGGTCAGTCTCCTCCCCTTCTCTCGCCAGTGGGAGGGGTCGGGCTGGTTTCCCCCTCATTGTGATGTCCTTCCTGGGAGGCAGGGGGTGTCTCCCCCTAGGGCCTTGGTCTCCTGGCCAGCGGAGGAGGCCAGAGTGTGTTTCCCTTCAGCTCTACAGTCTCATGGCAATGTGCATTGACTCATGTTGACCAGGTTCTAGCCTATTTTGTATGCTTTGTTTCCAAGCATTCTTCTGTGGGTATGGCTAAAATATACGTAAATAAATGAAATAATCTTAATGCCGAATAATGCTTTATCCTCTAGCTGGTTATTTTGGGTATCAGCAGCGGCACATACCGTACATAAAAACAAAACCGGGTGCATGCAAGAGGCTTTCTTTTCAGACAGTTGAGTGACAATGCAATCACCCTTGGTAAACAAAACTGTCATGTGGCATCTTCTTAACCATTAACACATGCATTGTGGATATGAGCTTTTCATAGACAAAGACTCTACTTCATCACATGTGTAAAGTGGAGAGCCAGGATGTTAGATGGAGACATATATTTATATTGGTTGGAAGGCCCAGGCTTCAAAAAATCTAAAATCCACGCTCCTGGTTTTAGTGCCAAGATTCAACTGAAGGTTTTTCTTATGGAGAAATAAAAGGCTTCTCAGATGCAGTTGTTTTGAATTTGGCTGACACTTCTTTTGCTCTCTGTCCTTGAACACCCTTTTATCTCATCCTCAAAGTTCATATGAAGTAGTAAGACTAGTGTAGAGCCACCACTCAGAAAGTTCCTTCCATTATTGTTTCAAGGTACTACGGTAGAAATACTAGTTTGGGTAAGACATTGCTTGCAGCTGGGGGCAGCAGCGGAGATAATATAGAAGGATATATAAATGTGCAGAAGTACAATGATTTCAAGGCAATTTGATAAGAGCCACACTATCCTGCTGAAATGAGTTACTAAGTGAAACATCCAGGCTAGAGGAGATCCTCCTACATCCTTGTATTACTGAAATGCGATTGGACAAAGGTGTGTGTGTGTGTGTGTGTGTGTGTGAAAGAGAGAGAGAGAGAACTTCTCCCAAGTGTGTCCACCAGGTTATCAGGTGCAGCACTAAGCATGGCTTGAGAGGTGGGGAGTCGGGTAGACTCAGCCCTGGATTAACCATTAAGCAATATCAGCACGTGCTCAGGGCACCAAGGGAAGGGGGGCAGCACAGAGTACCACAAATATTTGCATCTGCATTTCCCCCCTTATAACAGTTTTATTTAAAAATGCATAAAACAGTGATGAAAATGTGTGTTTCTTTTTGTTGCCCTAGTTATAAGTAATTGGCTTATATTGCTTGCTGCTATTTAGTGTGAAATAAATACAATAAAAACAGTTTACATTTAATATAGTTGTGTGTTCTGGCGTGGGGGATGACCTTGAAGAAAACTGAGCTTTTAATCTCTTATTTCACCTTCAGCACTTACTGAGTCTTAATGTCTTGCCAGTTAAGCAATGGAAGGGCTGAGGGGGCACCATGATTGGGCTGTGCTTAGGGCAGTGTTTCTCAACCTTGGGTCCCCAGATGTTTTTGGCCTACAATTCCCAGCATGCCCCAGCCAGCATAGCTGGCTGGGGCATGCTGGGAGTTGTAGGCCAAAAACATCTGGGGACCCAAGGTTGAGAAACACTGGCTTAGGGCATCCGCTGGCCTTCATCCGGCCCTGGGTGGACTTGGTCCATTGCAATTCCATCTCTCTGGAGAGATACCCTTTCCAACAGTCCTCTGATTTTGCTTGCCTATACCTGGTGATTGGATCTGAGACAGGATAGGGAATCTCTTGGTGTACCAAAAGTATTATTGCCCAAAATATATAATATTAACATAAAATTAATATAAAATATTAACTGTCATTGGACACAATGGAACTGGAGGAATTAAACAAAATTGAGAGAGAATTTAATATCTCTATTTCAGATGAACAGTGGAACTGTGTGTGTATAAATTCCTTTAAAATGTACTGGATATGAACTCCAAGAAAAAAAAAAAACCTTTTATAAAATTATGTATAGTTGGTACTATACCCCCACTACAATATCTAAGGTCTTCCCAGCAGTAACAAACATTTTGCTGGAGATTTAGGAACAGAAGGGGGACTTTCGCTCACATGTGGTGGCATTGTAATCTGGTTAAGGTTTATTGGAAGGAGATTATTTGTGGTTTAAGAGAAATTACAGGATATGAGTTACAGTTAACTACAGTAACTATACTGTTGGGGGATATTAAATATCATAGGAACATAGGAAGCTGCCATAGTCAGACCATTGGTCCATCTAGCCCAGTATTGTTGACACTGGCAGCAGCGGCTCTCCTGGGTTTCAGGCAGGATTCTTTCCAAGCCCTACCTGGAGATGCCAGGGATCGAACCTGGGACCTTCCGCATGCAGAGCATGTGCTCTCTCACACTGAGCTCTGATCCCTCCCTACAGCACCTGGTATTCCCAGGCGGTCACCCATCCAAGTACTAACCAGGCCCAACCCTGCTTCGCTTCCTACATCAGACGAGATCGGGCTGTTCAGGGCTCTTCTGATGTTATCAGATACCCAGAGATTTTGTTGTAATGGTGAGCTATATGTTACATGACTCCAAGGATTATGTTAAATGGCAAAGGCCTGGCAAACAACTTGCATCCCATCAATTGAACAATGGAGAAAGAGGGCTACCATGTTGATGAATAAGATAAGTTATAAACTGTTATGGGATGGTAGGCTGAACTCTGTACAGTTAACAACAACCTGGACCCTGTTTATTAATTATTGGAATAGGCACAAACAAGATGACTTTGTGACTTATTGAATATGTGGTTATCTTGATGTATTTAATGTCAGTAAAGAGGATTATATTTGGACATTTATATAAAAAGCCATAAAGTAATTGATGAGAAAATAGTGTTGGTGATTATTCTTTTGTCATGCCCAAAAGATTGTGAAATTGGTCAAGCAGTGTTTAAGATAGGTGTTGTTACTTAGGACTGCCCCCCCCCCCCCAGCAAGAGGTAGTTAACATATTTGAGTTAATAACATATTTTGCATTTTCGAGGGATGAATCCTGGTGTTGCATAAAGGTTGTGGTGTGCTCGTTTATATTAAATCTTGGGTGTGTTCAGCTCTGATTTTCGAGAGCCTTCAGGGAACAAAATTGGTCATCGCTCAGTTGGATCAAAAGGCACTTCTAGGCTGTGGCTGGAATTAATAATATAGACGGTCAAGTAATAATGAAAAAGGGAGCATCCAAAAATAGCATGAAATTTTGTGTCCTCCACCCCACCTGAACAAATCCAGACATAGCTGCAGAATTGCTTAATGAGTCTTGTTGAATTTAATTTTGTATTGAATTTTCCTGAGCCTTGGCACAAGAGGGATATAAATCCAGTTAAATAACTTGTAAAAAGTAGTGCTTAGTTTTGACTGGAGGAGCAAGTTGATATTGATGTGATCATTTTACAGAGGTTCCATTTACAGATTTTACAGATGATTATTTAAAAAACAACTCCAGAATCCTTCCCTTGATGCTCCAATCTATTATCCAAAAAATAATATTGTTCTAGGGGTGTACTATCATCCCACAGATCCAAGCTCTGATGGTGATCTTCAGGTCCAAAAAAGAAATCCAGAAAGCAGCCAAAAGAAACAAACAAAAAAAACCATATAGGAATAATAGGTGAATTCAGTTACCTCTGATTGCCTGTACAGTCATGCCTTGGATTGAGAGCATAATTTGTTCTGGAAATGTGCTTGTAATCCAAAACACTCTTATATCAAAATGAAATCCCCCCAAAAAATTTGTACAGAGATTTTTAATTTAAGCCGTACTACAGTACTTGTATTGCAAGACGTCGCTTGTATATCAAGTAATAAATAAATAAATAAATATTTAAAAATTTGCTTGTCTTGTAAAACGCTCTCAAACCAAGTCACTTGCAATCCAAGGTATTACTGTATAAATGTAAATTCAGGATATGAGGAAGAGACAGGGCTTATGGATACAGCATATCATTGTGCCTTAGAATGTTTAGTGATGGAGTAGACAGGACATGTCTCCTGAGTCCTGACATTTTCCTAAGTGGTGCCCAGCATCTGATGGAAAATGTAAGCATTCTTGAAATAGTGACCGCAACACCATCAAATCTATATGTATAAAAGAAGAAGTCCTGACTGACTGACTGACTCATCAACGCCCAGCTCAAACCGTGTAATCTAGGAACGTGAAATTTTGAAGGAACATTGTTTTTATGACATAGACACCCACTAAGGAAGGATTTTTGGAAATTCCGTCCCTAAGGGGGTGAAAAGGTGGGGAATTGCCCCACTCTCATATCTCCTACGTGCAAAACAACAGGGGAGCAGTTATGCAAATCGGCTTCACCTCATAATTGCTGCAGGAGCAAATAGGAGCAGTTATGCAAATAGCCCATACGACACTTAGAATGTTCATATGAATTCCTGCAGGGGCCAATAGGAGTGGGTATACAAATCTCCCCTAGGCCATTTAGAATGTTCTCTAAGGGGGTGAAAAGGGAGGGAAACTTTTTAAATGACTGACTGAATGACTGCTGTGTGGGGGGCATCGTCGCATAGGCTCCATCACATTTTAACGGATCTACCCCGAACTTGGCACGGTCACTCTTCATCACCTGTAGTCTCTAGACTCTCAGGATTAACCTGATTTTTCTTTAAGATCAGATATTTCTGTCAGAAAAGATTTCTGCTGCCAGCACCCAGCCCATGCGAGCGAAGCTGTGGGCAACAGCTAATTCAACATATATATGAGTGGAATAATGCCTAGAAAATCCAGTACAGTTGTATTTATTTTTTAAGATAGGAATTCTTTAAAAATAAAAAATAAAGGATTCGGCCTCATTCTCTTGCAGTAATAACTAAAACACAACTGAAGCAGGACAAATTTGCTCCCTTTAGATGTATTAGTTGAGAGGCACTCCAATAATGTTCCTTTTATAATTTTATCATGTTAGGTTATGTGAGTTATACAAATAGGAAATATGTACTCTTTGGTATCCGAGTATGCAAGCTTTTGACTTACACAAAGCTTTTTCATGAAACAGAGTGGAAAGGCAGCCCAATTTTTGTTATAAAGAGCAAAATTGCTTTGTGAGTGCACATTTTTAGGTAGTAGGTTTTGTGATTAGGTCATTAATTTAACTTCACAAGATTTACAGCCAACATTGAGTGATCTTTCTGTTCTGCCCAATTAAGAGATTTTGGCCACGTTTGTACATCATCCTAACCATGGTTTAGTGCAATGGGCAAGAGCAGGGCTGAGCCACAGGGAGCTTTCCCCTCCCTTCCATTCCTTCTCCACAGCCACGAGAAAGAGTTTGGAAGCTTTTACTTTTGCTTAACTGTGGTTCGTGTCATCTGGCATGATATAAAGTGGTTAACACTAACTATAGACTATAATTAATTTCAACAAGCCAGCTTCAGATTGTGGTTTCTGAAGGTGTCTTGTTGAAATTAACTTTAGTTTGTATCAGGGCTGGTGCTACCGTTAGGTGAACTAGGCGGCTGCCTAGAGTGCCAGGCTAAATGGGGCGCCAGAAACGCGGGGGAAGGGGAGGCGAAAGAAGCATGCCCCTCCCTCTCTCTCCTCCACCTGGGGGGGGGGCTCTGTCTCCAAGCTGGCGCCGCTGAAGCTTCAGGCAGGCTCCTCCTCACAACCAGCATCAAAAGAGGCAGAGAAGGCGACAGGCTGGAGGAGGTGGAGGTGGGCAGGGGCCAGTGATGGGAGGCTGGTGGGCGGAGGGAAGGAGGCACCTGCAAACACCTCCTCTGCCCTCCCTCTCAACGTCCCCTGAAAGCAGTTATTTCCAGCAACCAGGGAGGGAGGGAAAGGTATTTTAAGCTAGCTGGGGCTCCAATGTTTTATTTACCATGCTGTTTCTGTGTTTTGGTTTTAAATACTTTTAGGATGCAATCCTACGCGTGTTTGGTGGTGGTGGGAAGTCCTACAACTCCCAGCATTCCCCAGCCAGCCATGCGCAATCTTATGCCCGTTGAGGCAGAAAAAAGCCTCAAAAGGCAGAAATATTGCAACAAAGTGATAGAGAGAGGAGGGGAAGCAGCAAGTTTCGTAAAGCCCCTCCTAAATTTGAACCAGATGATCCACGGGCTCTCTCTTTGCTATGTTTCTACTACATGCATCTCCGCCCCCCCTGCAACCCAGAAGATGTATGAGTCAAACCGGTGTCTCTGCACCTCCACCCTGCGAGGTAGGACAGGCTGCAAGACACCCTTTTGTCTCTATTCCTCACAGTTAGCACCACCACACCTCTCTCACATCCTTTTTTCATATCCCTTGTGCTGCCCGCAGGAGGAGACAGGCTTTTACATATATATGGAGTAGGAGAAGGCCCTTGGGAAGTTGGGAGTTCCTGGCATAGCTGGGCTGATGTTGCCTCTTTGCTTTCCGCGTGAACACAAAGGAAAAGTCTCAAAGTCCACAAAGTTTTTCTATGGGGCTCGGCGGTTCCCAGGGAGGGAAATATATTTCATAATGGGCATAGGGCTGGAGGGAGGGAGGGCTCAAGTGGGAAGGGAGGGGCGCTAAATATCTGATCTTGCCTAGGGCACCAAACTGCCTTGCACTGGCCCTGGTTTGTATTAATCACAGTTCCTGGTTCGAATGACACGTGAAGCTGTGGTTAACGAAAGGAGAAAGCAAAAGATTTTGAACTCTTCCTCGTTAGCCACAAGGGATAAAGAGAGGGGAGCAGGGAGTGCAAGAGCCGAAAGCCATGGTTTAGTGTGATGTGCAGATGTGACATTTATGTGTTGTAAGAGTTTGCAGATTCCTACTCAAAAAAAGTCAGCATCTTTCCCAACTTTGTGAATGTGTGTTATAATCTAGAACATGTTACTAGCAGCAGAGGACAGGATAAAAAAAACATGACCAGGTCTGGATGACGACCTGGTCATGACGAGTTGCAGTGCTTGCAGGTGCTGTCTTGCACATCCAGAGGTGGTTGTGTCGTGCAAACCTGGCAAGGGTTATGCGAAGGTTGAACAACCCTAAACCATTGGTTATGCGAGGGTTGTTTAGCCCTCACATAACCCAAGCTCGCTGGGTTTGCACAACACGACAACACCTGAGCGGGGATTTCATATTCAAAATGGCAGCTGCAGACACTCTGCACATGCTGCAGCCTCACCATGGGTTAAATAACTCGTGGTGTGCTGTCGTGTGGCCGTCACATTTCTAGGCATCTCAAGAAGGAAGCTCAGACACTTTTAGTTGGCCATGTATTACCACTTCCCTCATTAATTCAAGAAACTGAGTGAATTTATCTGTTTGGTTAGACTAGGAATGGACAGCAAAAGTTTTAGGTCTGCACAAAGAAAGCTCAGCCGCAGGTTTTTGTTGTGAACAAAACCCTTTTAACTGTAATTAGGGAACACACCAGGAGATGAAGTCTTTAACTTGAGGTTTAAAAACAGTCCGCTAGGCATGTTTCGAACTTAATTGATTGGGTGCGGGGATTACAGTAGGCTTCACCTTGTGCCTAAGGATCTTTTAGGCTTTGAGTTGTTACCCCCATGGGTCAAAGCTTGTACTGGATGGAACTTCCTCGCTATTTCTAACAGGGTGCCCAAGTCAATTTTTATAAGTGCATTGGCCTTTAGGGATCTACTGTTGGAAAGAGAACAGATTGGCATAATCTGTCTCGGTCCTGTCCTTGGAAAAAAGATTTTTTTGGTTCCTGAGGGTGAGGCAAATGAATGATGACGATACCTCTGGAGTAATCTGTCTAGGATGTTTGGCTGAAACGTCGATATGAAAGGCTAGCATACGTGTGTGGTGGTCACTGTCTAGTTCATTCTTCTTGAGTGGTCTGGTTGGGGATCCTTTTATTTATTGTTATCAGGATTTTATCAAGGCAGCCTACAATTCTAAAAAGGAGCAGATTTTAAAAATAAATAAATCATAACAATTAATAAAATGAAACAGAGATCAGCACACAAAAGGGAAGCTAATAAAATAAACCAGAAGGTAAGCCGAATGCTTGCCAAAGCAAAAAGGGGTTGACTGGTGAAGGAAAGCCATCAATGAAGAAGCGTGGCAAGTCTCTTGGGGCAAGGGATTTCATTACTTGGGTGCTGCCACAGAGAAGGCCCTTTTCCTTGTTCTCACCAACCACACCTCAGCTGGTGGTGAGGGACGCAGCAGGGCCTCTGTAGCTGAACGCAGGAGGCAGGCAGGTCCATGCAGGAGAAGGCAGTTCTCAAGTATCCTGATGCTAAGCTTCTGAGGTCTCAGCGAGCCTTGTCTGTGCACTTACAAGCATGTATTTTGCAGTCACAGCGGCCTAGAAGCTTTTTTTTTTTTTTTTTTTTGGGTGAAAGCTCATTCTCAGGAAATTGAATTCTGCCTATTAGCACATTGCCCACTTTTTCTGCACTACCTTCGAATCGCAGCACGCACACCCTTTGGACAACACTTCCGTTTCTTTCCAAGAATTCCTCTGAGTGCAACCACAGCAACTTCTACAGCTCCTAGCTGGTGTTGCCGTGCAAAGATGCAGGAAATGTTGGAGGACAAGCCAGGTAGCTTCTCCCCATGGTGCCCTTACGTGTAACCTGAGTGGCCTGCTGTGCAGGACTGTCGGGCTGTGTATTGGTTTATCAGGCCGAGGCCAGCATTGGCTGAAGCACCACTTATGCCTGCTTTGCAAGGATTGGGAACACATTTGATCCCTGCACTTAGTGCCACCTGGAAATGCCACCGGTCCCATAGTTATAATGTGGTTAGCAGATGTAATGGTTAAACTGGAATTTGGGTCCTAAGTCACTAGGCTAATTGGGAGACTTATCTTTTTCTTCTCCAGAATTCAATAATTGATGCTGGGCCCCGAAGAGGAGAGTTATTTTGACAGCTGCCCATTGAAGATAGATGTACATGTTTACTGACGTTCTAATATTCCTTTGCTCGGTGTGTGTGATTTACCGAAGAGTTTGATTGTTCGTTTCCCCATGAATTATCTTCCACCTCTGGAAAGGTAGAGGTAAGTTGTTTTTCTCAAACTATTTCTTTTCTCGCTCCTTCTCTTCTCCCCGTCAATGGTTTTTTATAAGTATTATTATAAGAATTGCTTAAACCTGTCAGAGATGCCTAGTGCAGACGAATCTCTTCATGTGGAACTAATCGCTGGAACTGCCCGAAACAGGAATCCTTCTTTTCCTTCTTTGCTCTGCATTCTGTGGGGCTGTTTTCAGTATATTACTGAACACAGAACCATGTTATGCTGCATTTGCTGTTACCAAACCTGTCTTCAAAGTGCATCGCAACAAAAGATACTGCTGGATTTGATGGGTGTGAAAAACAGGACTGTTTCCTTGCCCCAACTGCAGTGCAAATTGCCACCTGGCATTGGACTTGGGGAGGCTGAAGTTACTTGCTTGATTGCAGCAATTAGAACTTTTGTTAAGGTGTAACCAGAGAATGGCCCTGATGGAGGGTGAGCATTTCACAGTAGGAAAATCCACCTTTTTCCTTCCTGTGCTGGCAACTCATCTTCCACATCATAGTACAAACCCTGGTTTACTAGAGGCACCATTCCAGAAGGGTAGGGTGTGGAGTGCATTCTCCCTGGTGTTTCAAATCATATTTGATGATGACCTATATATCTAACAAGTTGCAGGCTCTCCCCTCCTCGTAGATGTACCACTTGCAAATTTCTGGAGAGTTGATGATGTCAAAGGCTCAGAAATGACTAGGAATTAAAATTCACATGTGATTCATTCTACAACTGATTTTTTTTTTTTTTTTAAAGGCTGGTTTGAAGCTGTTTAAACTCTGAAGTTAGCAGCTCCCAGAATACATATATCAACTAAGGGCAGATCTACACTGCAGGCTGATAGTTTTAAACTTGTTTTGTTCTCATTGTGTATTTCACCACACCACCCCCATCTCTGATCAGTATAGTTTTCCGAGGGCCCAGAGCCATCTGTTAGAAACCTTGCAGAACTACAGAATTACAACAACTAAACCATTTAACTTTATGTGGACATACCCTACATTAGAGGTCTTAAACTGAAAAAAGCTGGAAGATCATATTTTTTACCCAGCAGGGGCCACACCCAGACGTTTTCATTAAAAAAAAGAAGAAGTCAATTCAACCAAATTTGGCCTATCAATTAGTTGCTCGAATTGGAAAGAATAGAAAAGGTCTCTGCAGCTTTAGCAAGTCTTCTTAAATATTCATAGCATGAATAGGATTATGGCCTGGTTCAGATGTAAAGGTTTCGCGTACAAGAATGGCCTATGATGAGTTTTGGCTTCGTGCATTCACCCCCAGCCCATTTGCATGCAAGAAGAGAGTGAAAGCTATTATTTTTGGTATTGAATAAACTTATTTCCTGTTATTATTCTGCAGTTCATTCTAAGTGTGGTTAGTCCAAACAAACCAAGATCAAATCATGGTTTCAGATCCTGGTTTGTTAATTAACCAAAGTTAGACTAAACAGCAGCTTCCCAAGTCCAGACATAAAGGGAAACTGCAGCTTATTCAAAAGTGAACGTTGAAGTTTTTTTCATCATCATCATCATCATCATCATCATCATCATCATCATCATCATCATCTATTTGTATGCTGCTTTTCCACAATATTGTGCCCAAAGTGGCTCACAACTTAACAAATGAATAACAAGAAATATAATTTTCAAGATACAATAGGTACAATGACAAATAACCATAATGTTGGCAGATAAATACATAGTAGAAATATCGATACATACAATATCCAATAAAACAGTACAAATAAACTAATCCAACAACTGAGCACTAAACAGAATAAAGCACAATACAGGCATATTAAAATATATATATAAATCTCCAGTCCACATGAGGCGTCTCCATAATTAGCTTACAGCCTTCCTTCCTCCCAGCTCTCACCTGCATCTTCCTTCTCCGCATCTCACCTGGACGTATTTCATATTCAGAGGTTGCATGTAACGGTTGAATTGGCTGGGGGATACTGGGAGTTGTAGTCCAACCCATCTGGAAGGCACCAGGTTGGGGAAGGCTGATCTGCAGCTCTGCTCTGCTTCGAGCTTCGTGTGACAGCATCTACTTTGCTCTTCCCATCACACGCAAAGCACAGGGAGCCTGTGGCTTACTGCAGCTCATTCTCATAATGCCAAATTGGTCCACATAGTGCTGTGGCGGATTGAAGCAGATATCAATGAGTCAGCCCCTTTGCCTGTTAAGGCCATCTAGTACTTCCCATCTCTGATGATGGTTCAGCATTTTAGCAAACTGTGATAGGCTGTTGTAGGCTGCATTTGGGGTTTGATAAGGCTCCCTGGGCCTTGTGTTTGACGCCCCTGCCATGGTTCAGTGAAAAACCACTTCAGCATAAAAGTGTGGAATGGATCAGTGTTCTCCAACCTTGGGTCCCCAGATGTTTTTGGCCTACAACTCCCAGCATGCCCCAGCCAGCTACGCTGGCTGGGGCATGCTGGGAGTTGTAGGCCAAAAACATCTGGGGACCCAAGGTTGGAGAACACTGGTATGGATGACATAATATCCAAAAAAATCACAACAGTAAAAACAAGATTAAAAACCCAGAACAATTCATAACAAATAAAATATCCAATCTGGTGCTAGCGTATGTTGACAATATCACGGGTCAGGAAATGCTTGTTGAAACAAATGTGTTTTCAGCATACGAAGAATAGTAATATCATTGACTCATGCCTTATGTCTGATGTGAGGCTGTTCCAAAGAAGAGGTTCTCTTGTTGTGAAAGCCCTGTTCTGGGTGGCTGAGGCACCACTAAGAGGGCTTCATCCATTGATCTCAGTGGGCGAGCAAGACAGCAGGGATGTTGAAGAGTCCTTGGTCTCGAGTCACGAGTCGAGTCACGAGTCTTTGGACCCGAGTCTCGAGTCCGAGTCCTTGGTCCAAAATGGTGACTCCCGAGTCCCGAGTCACTCCCAAAGCTGACTCCACGAGTCCCTATTAAAATCAGTGGGGTTTTTTCCCAACAAAATAAGGCTACTTCAGCTGTGTGGCTTAAATAAATTCTAGGCACAAGTGTGCCTTTTTATTTCAAAACTCTGCCACTGATTTTGACAAGAACAGACCAGGCAGACAAACCCAAAATAACCAGGCAGGCAGAGGAGGCAGGGAACCCCAAAGCAGGCAGGCAGAGGCCTTTGTCTTGGACAGTTCAAACTGTGGAACTGGTCAAGAAGAGACCAGGCAGGCAGAGGAGGCTGGGAACCCCAAAGCAGGCAGGCAGAGGCAGCCAAACCCAAAATGTCTGAAAGGTTGCATTTTAGGAAAATGATTTTAAAAAAATAAAATCTTCGCCGGCGATCGCACTTCTCTCCACTCCTTCTGGCACAGGCCAGGGATGTTGACGAGTCCTTGGTCCCGAGTCGAGTCTCGAGTCCCATTAAAAATATTGGGGACTCGAGTGGGACTCGAGTCAGAGGAGGGACTCAGTCCGACTCACGAGTCGAGTCCTGGAGTCCGAGTCCCCATCCCTGCCAGACAGTATGGGAGAAGGGCGCGCTCAGGTAAACTTTCCCCCAAGTTTAGGGGTTGATATACGAATAACAAAACCTTAAATCTAGTTTGGTAGCATATTGGCAGCGAGTGCAATTCCTTCAACAGGGCTCTAGTATGCTGCCTGAATGTTACTTTCCTTTTTCGCCCCCCCGTTGCAGTGAAGCAGAGGCAGTTAATTTCATTTCGCCTTTGATAAGGCGAGTGCCCAGCTGTAACTTTATTGGGAAATGCTTCCAAATGCAGAAATGAAACAAAACAAAAAAGGATAAACCACCAGGGCAATTCATCATAGATACCATATCACAGTTTCTGTTGAAGAGACCCAAGC
The DNA here is from genome assembly GCA_021292165.1 of Shinisaurus crocodilurus. Classification (NCBI taxonomy): domain Eukaryota; kingdom Metazoa; phylum Chordata; class Lepidosauria; order Squamata; family Shinisauridae; genus Shinisaurus; species Shinisaurus crocodilurus. The sequence goes on from CM037879.1 coordinate 8,294,778, forward strand.
GGACATACCAGCATTACTTAACCACAGAGTACTGCTTCCTCTTTTTTTAGGTGCCTCCGCAATAGGTTTTGGAACAGGTAGAAAAAAGAGCAGGTCTGGCCCAAGGGGCATAATAGCAGGAGTCATATATGGAGTGAGGACCAAGGGCTCAGGCATGTTTGGTCCAGGACAAGAGGCTCAGCAGAAATCCGCTGGCCAGAAGCAATACATGGAATGCGAGGGATCTAGGTTAATTGATCCCAGGAAAGGCTTATTGGGTAGACAAAGAACTGGAACCAGATCGAGAAACAGAGTCAGTCAGTCAGTCAGTCAGGCGATATTTGCAAGCCATGGCTTGTACTGGGGCACAGCAAGACTGTGGGATCTATATCTTTGTGGACCCTTTAATCCCAGTATCACTAGTGCTGTTGAGACTTTATTTATTTATTTATTTATTTTAAGGCAGGTTTTTTTTTTTTTTTATCCCAATCAGCCAAAAAAAAAAGGCTCCCTGAGCAGCTTATAACCAATCAGCCACAAGACATGGCACACAAGGAAAAAAGATTGGGGACGGAAGAGGGGGAAAATTAAGTAGGCTGACTGGCAGGAATGGCCCCACCTCCCCTCTCCTCTCCCAGGGCAGTCCAACTGGAGAAGGCCCTGGTGTTTCCTTTGTCTTTTCCTGTCTCCCTCACTCTTTCTTCTTCCCCACAGGGCAGTTGATGTCAGCTAGCCCTTTGGGGATGCTGGGTGGAAGAATCCAAGTGGGGCAGACCCTGATCTTCCGTTTGGAACTATGCGAGAAGACGTAGGCTTGGTATTCGTGCAGAGTTGCTTCATGCCAAACTGCACCAGCAGATCTCTCCACTGGCAGGTGTCAATTTCTATGAGACTGCTTCTTTGCCTATCTTTCCCCTTCCTATTTGTGCAACTGCTCTTTAATGAACAATATCAGTGTTCTCCAGCCTTGGGTCCCCAGGTGTTTTTGGCCTACAACTCCCAGCATGCCCCAGCCAGCTACGCTGAACAATACCATCTACACCAGTGTTCTCCAACCTTGGGTCCCCAGATGTTTTTGGCCTACAACTCCCAGCATGCCCCAGCCAGCTACGCTGAACAATACCATCTACACCAGTGTTCTCCAACCTTGGGTCCCCAGATGTTTTTGGCCTACAACTCCCAGCATGCCCCAGCCAGCTACGCTGGCTAGGGCATGCTGGGAGTTGTAGGCCAAAAACATCTGGGGACCCAAAGTTGGAGAACACTGATCTACACAACGCTCACTCTGGCATTTTCCATTTTTATTGTTTTGCATTGACTTTGTTGTGGTTTTGTATTAATTTTTTTTTCTTTTTTTCTACTGCGAACCACCCTGGGATATGTATTATGAAAGGCAGGATGCCAGTCTAAACAAACAAATAAATAAATGATTTAAAATGCAAAATAACATTTAAAGCAAAGCTTAGTCCTCGACTCACACGATTGGGGCATTCATTGGGGCATGGAGAGCCAGTGTGGCGTAGTGGTGAGAGTGTTGGACTGGGACTCGCTCGCCCATGAAACTCACTGGGTGACTTTGGGCCAGTCCCTGACTCTCAGCCTAACCTACCTCACAGGGTTGTTGTGAGGATAAAATGGAGAGGAGGAGGATTATGTAAGCCGCCTTGGGTTCCTTGCAGGGAAAAAGGCGGGGTATAAATATAATAAATAAATTCACATTTTGGCTCAAGAGTGGAATGGGAGACTGACAGAATAAGCATTCCTGTTTTAAACAGGAATATTCAGGAAGCACGCGGGAGTGCTCCTTTAGCGCTGTCCAGGATCTGAACCCGAGTGCATAGACAGTTTAGGGTGGAGGCAGAGTATATGAGGGAGGGGCGAGGGTGGGAGTGGGTCACCCTATTTCCTTATATTGTGTCTTGTCCTTCGAGCTGTGAGCAGGTGTGGGTTGCCCTGCACTTAGTCATATGTGGGGTGTCTCAGATTGGAGAGAAAAGGATGCAAGGAAATGCTTGTCACTTTGTTGTCTGCAATGTGAGAACAGAATAAATTGTTGGAAGGCTTGTTTAGACAATATTAAGATGTGTTGCAAGGTAGCTAACAAGACACTTACTTCTTGGAACAGTCTGCAGCTCAGTGGTGAGAATAATTTGGTTAGCATTGAAAATAGATTCCCCTTTCCCTGTGTGTTCATGTTACATTTAGAAGAAGCAGAGGTGACTGCCCGGCTTAAATCACAGTAAATATTGAAAAGGCTTCAAGGTTGGGTGAAGAAACAACGCTAGGGCTTTAGGTAATCTGATGGAGAGACCTAACTCATTAGCAAACCTTTCAATCTACTTAGGATGAGAACTGAATGAGAGACATTTGATTTCAGTTATAAACTTCGGCATTGTGTTCTGTGTTCATCAAATCATACAGATTTTTATTTTAACGTGCAATGAGAGAGTTTCTACACTTAACAAGTGTCTGGAGGATTCTGATTGCAGTGAAGGTCCTGCAGCGTGTTTCGACTAGTCACATACTCAACTTGGCTCTAATTATCTTAAGTGTCTCTGAGATAAGATTTTGTTTTGAAAGTTTAAATATATGAGAGACAATAATGAACAATATTTAATGCCAAATGCCTGCTTTAAAATACTTGTCTGGCTGGTACATTACTATATTGTAGCGTGTATCTTTTATTGTAAGGCCGAAGAACATTGACCGCAGACTGTAAAACTCACTATATTTTATCTAGCAGCTTGTTAACTTTTTAATTGAATAGCTTATCCCACACTTTACAGATTAGTAGCTGCATTAAAACCTGTGGCAGTGATATGGGCATCTGGGAAACTGGCTAATTCCCTGGTAGGCAACGACCTTTTTCATGAGAAACTAGGGTACATCGATGTTCTAGGTAGTCCATGAATGTTCATGCTACAGTAAGCCAGTTACTCTAGGATGCATAGCAGTGTTTGCCATCTTACTTATAGTCGTATGGCAGAAGAGGAGATGTGTGGTCAAAATTCAATTAAAGGTCTGTTTTAGGTAGTAATTTAGCCTACGATCCTGACACACAAATTTCAGTATGGGCCGCACTACAGTGGACACTGTCACTCTAAATTGCTCCCTGTGTTGATTTGCAAAGTAAGTTGCTACACAGGGAGCATTTTAAAATGCCCTCTCTGTAGTGGCCAATTTTCTGTGTGCAGTGGAACTTCCATGTTTTTGATGTCAGAGGGGAGCCCAAAATGTGCCAGGTTCTGTGGGTTGTGGTTCTTCCAAGGAGTCATGTGAACGCTAAGACTGACTGAGGAGTGGACACACGTTTACGCGTGTGGTGGGTGTGTCTGACAGGGATGTTGAAGAGTCCTTGGTCTCGAGTCACGAGTCGAGTCACGAGTCTTTGGACCCGAGTCTCGAGTCCAAGTCCTTGGTCCAAAATGGTGACTCACGAGTCACGAGTCACTCCCAAAGCTGACTCCACGAGTCCCTATTAAAACCAATAGGGGTTTTTCCCAACAAAATAAGGCTACTTCAGATGTGTGGCTTAAATAAATTCTAGGCACAAGTGTGCCTTTTTATCTCAAAACTCTGCCACTGATTTTGACAAGAACAGACCAGGCAGAGAAACCCAAAATAACCAGGCAGGCAGAGGAGGCGGGGAACCCCAAAGCAGGCAGGCAGAGGCATTTGTCTTCGACAATTCAAACTGTAGAACTGGTTAAAAAGAGACCAGGCAGGCAGAGGAGGCTGGGAACCCCAAACAGGCAGGCAGAGGCAGCCAAACCCAAAATGTCTGAAAGGTTGCATTAGGAAAATGATTTTAAAAAATAAACTTGGATTGTTACTGCAACTGGGTCCAGGCAGCACCTGCAGGTGGCATCAAGCAGGGATGTTGACGAGTCCTTGGTCTCGAGTCCCGAGTCGAGTCTCGAGTCCCATTAAAAATATTGGGACTCGAGGTCGAGTCAGAGGGGGGACTCAGTCCGACTCACGAGTCGAGTCCTCGAGTCCGAGTCCCCATCCCTGGTGTCTGACAGGCTGAAAGGGATTTCAAAATGCGACGATTCTTCTTCGTGGTCTCTGTGCATCACACACATGGGCTCTGCACCCTTTTTAAAAAAAAAATTATACATGAGAAGGTTAGACAAAATTGGAGATTAGGTTGATGGTAGAAAGAACCTCAGCCGAAGTAAACGCTGCGATAAACGCAGAGAGCAATCCGAAACGACCAGACACAATGGCAGTCTCAGGGAACTGAGGTAATGGGCGGGAGCCGCGCTAAGGAGCATGTGCGATGGGGGAGGGGCTCCCGCCCGATTTTCCTCAGCTATAGAACTTTCCCGAAACGGTCTCAGCGCAGGCGCAGAGCCCATGTGTGTGAATGCACAGATGACCACTCGAAGAACGACAGTTACAGGTAAGCAACCTGTCCATCCCCCGAGAGTACCTCCAGGTCTACTGGCATACTTCTGTCCATATGCCATCCTATCCAGAAGAGGCCAAAAACATCTGGGGACCCAAGGTTGGAGAACACTGCTTTAGAAAATACATGGCTGGAGGTGATCATCTTAGACATGTTGGGTCTGAGCCATTTAAGGTTTTACTGTTGAACCTAAACTTGGAACAGTATTCGAAAGAATACAGGAAAATCTATGAGCAGTGACATAACTAATGTTCTACCCTTCTTGTGCCATGATTGAGAACTGGTCTGGCTTCTTAGGCTCTCCTTAAAAAGAAAGAAAGAACAAGGTACATGGCAAATGAGTGTCATCAGTTTGCATTCCCTCTCCCATAAAAATGTCTAATGGGTTGTTTCCCTTCCCCTAAAAGCTAGGAATGTTTGCCACCAGGCTGTTTATAGCACACAGCTTGGAGACGTTTTTGGCCAGCTGTTTCTCAGTAGTCTTAATGTTCAGGGCATGGTTTTAATTCATTGAGTGGCTTTAGGGGTTTTTATACAGATTTTCCCAAGGGTTCCTTTCTCTGGATTGAAAGCAAGCTTGGGAAGTTTCTGTCCGAGGGGAGGAACTGCTTTTTTCAGCCATCTTCAATGCTTCCTGCCCTCAGGAGTGCAGCGCTGTTTGCTTTAGGAGAAGCCCGTAGACATGACTGCAGGTATTCTGTTTTCTGGAGTGACCGAACAAGTTGTAAAATGAAAAGCATACAAGTAATACCTTGGATTGCAAGTAACTTGGTCTGAGAGCGTTTTGCAAGACAAAAATTAAATTTTTTTTAATTGACTTGATAAACGAGCAAGGTCTTGCAAGACAAGTCACTGTAAGGATGTAACCGTTCGCCTCGAGCGGGTGTAGCGGGCCGAAATCAGCCCCGCTCACGCCCGCCAGAGACTCGCTTTGATATAAGAGTGTTTTGGATTACAAGCACGGTTCCGGAACGAATTATGCTTGCAATCCAAGGTATTACTGTATGTTCCACCTCCCTCCCGTTTTGCATGGTGAGGGACCATTCTGTTCTAGATGACAGAAAGGAGTTGACCAGGAAGACAGATAGATGCTGTTCTTTCATAGATTCATAGATCAATGAGTTGGAAGGGGCCTACAAGGCCATCGAGTCCAACCCCCTGCTCAATGCAGGAAACTAGAGGAGGGGTCTCCCATCCAAGTAACAACCAGGCCTGACCCTGCTTAGCTTTCCACGCCCAGACAAGCATGAATGGTGGAATCTCACCAGCAGTTTTCCTTAGCAGCTGATAAAATTCTTTGCGCTTTACCACTGGAAATGTCTACTGAGCTTTGACAGGCTTACCTTGCGATACCCTCACAACGAAAACCACCTGACGAGGAGGGGTGCTTCTAGAGGAGCCTTTATTGTGCAATCGCCCTGCTGCATTCATGGAATTTTATAGGGAGTCCAGTCGATGTGTTTTTCCTGGTTTTCTTCTGGTTAAGGAAGAAAAGACGAATAGCTGCCCAATGCCTTCTGACTGTTGGTGCTGGGAGCCCTGTGTCTGCTGAGGAGAAGGTCCATGACTAAGCGGGGATATGAACCTGGGCTCACGGGGCAGGTCCAAATCCAACACAATCCACAGAACCCACATACGTGATCAAAGACACACAGCTTACGGATGCAGACTTTGGAGCGCCCAGCCTAACCTACCACCAGCCTAGTCATGAGGACTTTCAGATCTATTATCGTATGCCCAGCGGCAGAGATGCCATGATTTTTTTTGGTGTGGATGTTTTCAGGATTCCACCCCCACCCCAAGCACACATGCTAGTAAAGTGTTACAGAAGATGATGAAAAATCAGTGATTGGGGGGGGGGGGGATTATAATAAATATATGTGTTTTTAATTTAAAAAAATGAGTTCAAAATGAAAGCCGAGTTTATTTTATATATTTAGAAGCCCTCCCAAGGTGACATAAAACACATAAAGCCAATACAATATTAACAGATGATAAAAACACAATAAAAACAGTAAAACCAACAACAAAAACAGCAACAACAGCAATCATATCAGGGGAAGGCCAAAGTAAAATAATGTTTTCAAGGCCTCCTTAAAAGCTTGCAATGATGGAGCATGGCAGACCCCCAATGGCAACTTATTCCAGAGGTGTGGGGCCACTACAGAGAAGGCCCTCTCACGCCTGGTCACCCACCTAACTGCTCTCACAGGTGGGCAGATGAGGAGGGCCTCTTACTGATATGGGTGAAGGCAGTCCTTCAAGTAATTTGGTTACTTTAATCCATTTAAGACGGTCAAAACCAGCACTTTTAATTGGGTTCGGAAACACACCGGTAACCAATGCAGCTGGCGCAGTATAGGCATCATATGATCAAATCACCTCACCCCCGCCAACACTCGAGCAGCCGCATTCTGAACCCGCTGAAGTTTCTGAACCGTCTTCAAAGGCAGCCCCACGTACAGCGCATTGCATTAGTCCAGCCTGGACGTCACTAGTGCATAGATAACTGAGGCGAGCTCTGTCCTCTCCAGATAGGGCTGCAGCTGGCGTACCGGCCTAAGCTGATACAAGGACTCCTGGGCACCACAGCTGTCAGAGTATGTAATGTGTCCTTGAGCAGAAAGGACTATAGCAGAGCACCTGTGAACAGAAGTTCTGTTTGGGAGTGAAACTTGTTAAAGTCGGGCAGTGTGCCCAAGGTCATAAACAGAGTGTTGAGAGGGGAGGAGTTATATACCGTAATATTCTCTCCCCACTAGTCTTTGACTCTATGCTTTTTGTGCCGTGCATGGGGAGCCTTGCACTGAGATGTATAGCTGTAAATTGTAATGAATTTATGCGTGAAGAACCTCAGTAAAAGTTTCTACTGATGAGCTCACGTCTCCTCGTTATTCTCTGAGCTTGCACACAACAACTCCTATCTCTGCTACGTGGGGCGGCAGCAAAATTCCGACAACAGCCACCGTTGCTTCCCCAGTTAGCCCAAAGTCCAGGAGGACTCCCAGACTACGCACTTGGTCTTTTAAGGGGAGTGCCACCCCATCTAAGACCAGTTGTTTACTTCCATCCAGAGCAGTTGGTTTTCCCACCCACAATCTGGATCAAGTTTCAGCTTGCGAACAGCCATGTTAAAGTCACTCTGAATCTCTTAAAACATGACCCTCTATCAAATATGCTAATTAAAGGCGGATTCCCCTGCCTGTGGCAGTTAGGTGGGGTGGTGGTCAGGGAACTGCGCTGGCACACCATCTCTGGTTGATAGAGGAGGTGGTGGAGATCCTTCAGGTCCCAAGCCATTTGCTGCGCAACCCCACGCATGTCTATTCAGACGGAAATTTTGCATAGGGAGTGCAGCCTCAAGTGTTTCAAAGATCCAGCTCCTTAAATTTGGCCCTGAAGCAAACAGACAACCAAATGAACTCTTTTAAAATTGTTATTTGCCCATGTGGCAAGGCTCTTTGCAAGATATTCCAGGGCTGCCGGAGGCGAGGAGGGTGACTTGGGGCAATCGTGGCTTGCCTTTCCGCACAAGGCTCCTCTCACTCGCCATGGCTGCAGCACAGTAATAACAGCAAGCTGATGAACCTAACTCTCCTTCTCAGCAACCTTAAGAGATATTATGTGTTCTAGATAAATCTTTTTTTTTTGTTCTTACCCTCACGTACCCATTCTGGAATGGGATCGTAACGTGATTTGGTGAGGAATAAACTGGTTAAGATGTGAGGTGACAGCACTTACAGAGCAGCTTTGAGAAATTGTGTGTTATAAATAGATTTTAAAGAACAACAGCAACCCAACCCTGGTAAAAAATATATATGCAGCTTAAACAAATGTTTGCCCCGTTTCTGGCTTCTGAGTTTCCTGCTTGAACTTAAGGGATCGTAACACTACATTGCTGGTGTTCAGCAGAAAGTACTCAAAGCCCAAGCATTTGTCTGAATGCCCCCCCCCTGCCCCCATGTGCAGTTCATGCACATGGACTGAGGAACGAAATTGTGACAGAACAATTTGGGAGGTGAGGGAAGGAGTCCCTTTAAGGCAGTGTTCTCCAACCTTGGGTCCCCAGATGCTTTTGGCCTACAACTCCCAGCATGCCCCAGCCAGCTATGCTGGCTGGGGCACGCTGGGAGTTGTAGGCCAAAAGCATCTGGGGATCCCAAGGTTGGAGAACACTGCTTTAAGGGAAAGCATCTCTTCCTCAAGTTCGCACTATCTGAACTTTTTCTCAATAGGGTGAATTAAAAGCATAAAACTAATGCACAGAGTATTATAAAGTGCCTAGCAGTTTGAAACAAAGAACCTTAGATTCCCCTTGCAGCTTTAAAAAAAAAGGTCTTAAGAGGTTAATGAAAGCCTCTAAGTTAATGGGTTTGCTCTTTTCCCCACATTCACGTTGTCATCTTTTATGTTAAAGCTGCTTTAGAGAATGAAAAGAGTACAGTTCAAATATAGAACCATCACAAGCCGTGGCTTTGGTTGTGGTGCATACAAATGTCAATTAAAATATATTTGGAGGAGTTATAAAGCTAAATTTAATATCAAGGGGAGCTGTTCGTTCCTGCCTTTTATTATAAGTCACTTCAAAACATCACCTAGGAGTTAGAGACATTCGTGTTAGAAAAGTGGCTTGCTAAAAGGGGCTTGGTTTACCTTTGGGGAAACTGAGAGAGTATTATGGACCACAGCACAAATCGGGCTCAATTGAAAAAAAATAATAATTGCTAGGCTACTTAATGAATTTTAATAACAAAGTCACAAGACAACAGACAACAGATCTTTTTAACAACGCACATTTAACTACAGATTTTATGAATTCTGGAGTATTCCCCGTATGTTTTGAACATAATAACTGAAAATAAAATTGTTCCTTCACTTCTTTTGAATGTGCACAGAATATATTAAAAAGGATTTTCTTTTTAAAGCAAAAAGCAATAGCTGTTCACATTTATCATGAAAATGGCAAGTAGGAAGCCAATTTTTTTTTCTTCTAAAGAAACATCATCTCACAGCTGCAGAGAGCAGCAAAACAAAATTAACAGGGCAAACCGTCCTTCTGCCAAAAACGTTCAGGAATGTATAAATATGTCAAGGCTGCAGTATTAGCCGTAAACTGGGAAATGCAGCTGGTGACGCGTGCCAGTTGTCGCTAAGGCTGGCCATTGGAAAAGGCATCTCCACTGCTTCTCTGTCAGGCTTGAGGTTTGCTGTGCCCTCATGGGAGTAAAATGAAAACGTTTCACTGCAAAAGTGCATAGCAAACAAGGCCTGTAAGTCATCACCACCTCTGCATGCATTATGCGTCTGCTTTGTAGCAAGGTAAAATATTAGCAATCATGAAAGTAGACTGGAGCCTAGTCTTAATTACCGTAATGAATTCCTACCAGAAAGAGCCTCTTGGAACCATGTAACTTTTGTAGCCAATTATGGACTGCTTAGAGTTTTTGGAGGAAGTCTAAACCTTAAGAGTTAAAAAATCTTTAGCTTGGTGTAGGAGAGGAGTCTTCTAGGAAGCCTATCTTCTGTAAAGGCTGTGGCATCACTTGTTTCCATTGGCAACCGAAACATTTCTCTGCAACCTTTCCAGCCCAAAACACAGTCCAAAGGCACATGGAGCAGAAAACTTGATGGAGGTAGAGTTCTGGGTCTGATCAGATCACCTGGGTACCAGGCCTTGACTTCCATCATGAAAAAGGAAAAATATGAATGTAAATAAATACCTCTGTTCTTAACATGTTTGGCCCATGGTGAACACGGTTTTAAAAAGATCTGCTTGAATCGTTACAGCTTTAGCAGTTGCACGATGCAGATCTGTACAATGTACCCATTAACATTGTAATGTGTGAAGGACAAGATGTGTGATTAAAAGAAGTCTTTTGCACCCATGGTCCATTTGTGCTGTGCCCACTTTACCTAATGGGTTTATTTGAGTAGAGGCTCGACAACTGTAGGCTAGCTTAAATTACATTTGAGGTAGCTTAATAGAATTCAGTTCCTTTTTCACTGCGGTGCTTCAAAACCTCTTGATCATGTCCTGACTCCTTTGCAGAAATTGGAGCCTTGTTGATGTGACTGCAGCATAAGGGAGAAACTGTTTCTCTGAATGAAGCTAGGTGAATGTGACTGCTTCTCCAAGGGCAGTGTGGTTTTGAAGAACCAAGTTCGTAGAGCAGAGAATTAGTTGTGGGAAGTGATAATTCCCCTTTACTCGGCACTGGTTAGGCCTCATCTTGAGTACTGTGTCCAGTTCTGGGCACCTCATTTTAACAAGGACATAGACAAACTGGAGAGGGTTCAGAGGAGGGCAACAAGGATGATAAAGGGACTGGAAACAAGGCCCTATGAGGAGAGACTGAAAGAACTGGGCATGTTTAGCCTTCAGAAGAGGAGACTGAGGGGAGATATGATCGCACTCTTCCAGTATTTGAAGGGATGTCACACAGAGGAGGGCAAAGATCTCTTCTCGTTCATCCCAGTTTGCAGGACACGGAATAATGGGCTCAAGTTACAGGAACCTAGATTCCACCTAAACATCAGGAAAAATTTCCTGACTGTCAGAGCAATAAGACAATGGAACCAATTACCTAGGGAGGTGGTGGGCTCTCCCGGTCTGGAGGCATTCAAGGTGCGGCTGGACAGACATCTGTCAGAGATGCTTTGACCTGGATTCCTGCATTGAGCAGGGGGTTGGACTCGATGGCCTTGTAGGCCCCTTCCAACTCTACTTTTCTATGATTCTATGATTCTAGTTAATTATTTTGCCAAGTAGTTCGATGGACAAATGTTTCCAACTTTAATGCAAATAAACTGAGACTTTGGAGAGCTGCTGCTTGTCAGAATAGATAGGATCTGGGCTCAATGGGCTTACAGACCTGGTTCGCACATAATGCTAACCTATGGTTTATTTAGCCCATGAGTTGTTGAATTCTGGGTTGTCGTGCTGTGCGAATCAAGCTGCACTAACAAGTCATGGTTTGTTAACCACAAAAAACTCAGAGCCCATAGTTTGTTATTGGGAGGTGAACTCTGGGTTGTTTAAACCATGGATTGTCATTATGTCTGAACCTATTTATTTATTTATTTATTTACAGCATTTGTATACCATTCTGTATCTTAACAGATTCCAGAGTGGTGAACAGTAAAACTGATAAAACAGATAAAAGAATAAAAACAATGTATTAAAAACAGGATAACATTAAACCCATGGCTGGTCAGCAAGGAAGGCTTCCTGGAACAAAGACGTCTTCAGCAGGCACTGAAAACAACACAGTGTTGAAGCCTGCCTGACCTCCAGAGGCAGGGAGTTCCATAGAAGTGGAGCCACCACACTGAAGGCTCTTCTCCTGGTGGACTTCAACCGGGTCATAAGTCCATGTGGACCTATGAACCATGGGTTGTTTCACCAAGCTACAGAGGCAGTGGGCAAGAGTGGTAACCCCCCCCCCACCAATTGTTCTACTTGCCCGTACTACAGGTGCTGGTAGGGCATTCAGAATACAGGGAGGTAGCAGGCGAAGAACGAGGGAAACAAACAACCCAGGGATTGAGAAAACAAACCATGGTTTGTTCTCTCGTCTGCCAAACAAACCCTGGGTAGGGCAACAAACCCTGGGTTAACCATAGGTTAAGTAACCATGGATTCGCATTATGTGCGAACCAGTTTACCATTGCTGACAATGCTATGTTGCAGGGTCATTAGGTGACAATTGTTACTTTTGCACTGGTGTGCTTCCTGTGACAAAATAAGTGGAGGGTTTAAAAAAAATTATAGCCCACCCCATCGACGAACTCAAGGCAGGGAAAAACATGTTAATATGCCTGTATAGTGTCTGTCTCTGTGTGTATTTTGTAACCTAACAACTTCCTGTTATAGGGACACTTCAAATGTTACTAAAGATAATTTCTTGCCCATGTGGGTTTACGATACCTTGACTGATTCATTTCTATGGGCACCCTATTGCCAGTCACTGCCGGTTGGTATGGATGGAACTGCTGCGTTGTAATAATTGTCTAGGTAAATCTGTATGCAGATTGTACTTCATGTCTGGCTTATAGTATTTAAGACTACATGAAAGTATTAGTTATAATACCTTTTTGTGTTTTGTATATAATCCTGTATCTATGCTTGGTCTTTCCAAATACACCCTGCTTTTATGTAACAGTCTCTTGCTTCAGTCTGGGTAGTTCTAACTCTTGGATCTCAGAATGCTTTGCCAGACCCTTGAATCACATTACACTTGATACAGTACAAAGGAGAGAGATGAGGTAGCTTGGAACGCCACCAAGATTAAGGTGCGTATACACCTATGTCTGCTAAACTCTTGACAGGATGTGGCAGCTATCCAGGGTGAGGCTCCAGTATGAAAACGAATGGTCCTAGGCTTGTTCTGGGAAGTTTAAGATTCACCTTAGACTGGCTCAGAGAGTGATAAGCATTTGGGTTCACTCACATAGTCTTTGGACCTGCAATAAGCTCAGCAAAAGGAGACATGCCCAGAAATAGGGTTCATTATTTTTTTAAGGAACCTTAGCCTGGTCTGCTATATTTTCTTTGGTGCTTTCTCTCCCCCCCCCCCCCATTTGTTGATTTAATTAAAGGGTGGGAAACAGCATGAGGTAATTGCTGGTTCTAGCATTACTTGAATCTGAGAACCTTGTCTAATTTTTCATGTTGTATGCTGCATATTGGCACATTCTTGTATTTAATCCTCTGAACTATTTTAATTTTGTTCTGGCCGGTGCGTGCTCTTTCTCTTGCTCCCTCGCTCCTTCCTTCCCTCCTTCTGAAAGTTAGGTTCAGGTAAAAACCAGGCTGACGACAGTAGGTTTTTCTAAATTTAGGTATGCATTGATGTGCAGTGAAATAATAAATTTATTTGTGTCTAGGGTTGCTGCTTCACCCGCATTTAACATGGGCATGACTAATCTGTGGTTAGGTCCTGTACTGGTTTTGTTTTTGAGCATTGTTCTTCAATTGGGAGGGTGAACTAATGGTGAGCCACACCAGTGGCACTACCACCATTTATTTCGTCTGGGGATAGGTTTTTTTTTAAAGAGAAGGGAAGAGCAGAGAGAGAGAAGAAACACACAGCACACACATGGTTAAAAAAACAACACCAGGCTACAAATCCAGTGCAAACTTATCTAGGAGTAAACTAAAGCATATTGAACTTTGGGGTTGAGTTAAGAACATAAGAAGAGCCCTGCTGGATTAGACCAAAGGACCATCTAGTCCAACTTTCTGTTCCCACAGTGGCCAACCAGATACCTATGGGAATCCTACAAGCAGAACATGAGTGCAATAGTAGTTGTGCTGGTTGCCTATTAGCTTTTGAGCCCAATTCAAAATGCTGGCTTTGACCACTAACACCCTAAAGGGTTTGGTACCATGTTACTTGATGGAAGTCCTTCCTTTTATCTGTCCTGAATCTCTCGCCAATCTGCTTCATGGAATGAGCCCCGTTGGGTTCAGGTATTATGAGAGTGGAAGAAAAAGCTCTACCTACCCACTTTCTCCACACTAGGCATACTTTTATTCAGCTCTACCATGTTCCCCTTTATTTACCTTTTTTCTAAACTAAAAAGCCCCAAATGTTTTAACTTTTCCACTTGGGGCTTCCAGCCCCTTTAACATTTTGGCTTCCCTTTTCTACACCCTCTCCAGCTCTACCTTATCCTTTTTGAGATGAGGTGATCCAAACTGTGCACAGTATTCCAAATGTGGCTGCACCATACGTTTGTATAAAGGCATTATGATATGGACAGTTTTATTTTCAACTCCTTTTTCGACTTCAGCATGGAATTTGCCTTTTTCTGAGCAGCCTCACGCTTGTCAACTTTTTCATCGAGCTGTCCACCACAATCCCAAGATACCTTTGCTAGTCGATTAATGTCAGCTCAAATCCCATCAGCATCCAAGTAAATGTAAGAATATAGGAAAAAACCATGCTGGATCAGACCAAGGGTCCATCTCGTCCAGCATTCTGTTCACATAGTGGCCAAGCAGCTGCATGTATGAAAAATCCACAAGGTCATAGGGGTGCAATGGAACCTAACATGCACAGGGGCAGGCTGCATAAGTGGGTCCCATGTTGTAGGGCAGGGTTGAAGCTGGGTCCAGGTCTGATAATGTTAAGATGATTGGTTTACAGTGGTTATAAGGTAATCTGAGTTTTTTTTATGGATCTCTAGAGGCATAACCACACCATCATACCTAATTCCAGAGCTCAGTTTTTGTAAGGCCTCCTTAGAAACCATAAACTGTTGCATTTTTTTTACTCTTCATCTCAAGCATCAGAAGCAAACCACAGTCATAAATGTTTATGCCAGATTGTATTTGCTGTGAATTACTGACATGTTACTTTAATCCTTTATTGACCAGGAAGTATTAATGCTGCTATCAACAGTGTGCTGTTTGAGAAATGTTTCTTATTAATGCATAGTCTCTGTTTGCCTTGTCAATATAATTTGTGAGATTATTCTGCATATTTTAAAACTAGAGGAGAACTCCAAGCATTACGCAAGATTAGAGCATTTGATGAGTCAAATAAGTTAGGCGTTGGCGGGGGGGGGGGGATAATTCCATTCTGTACTTGCCCATCTATTATCAATGCCAGGCTCTGAAAAGTAAATAATTCTAGTGGCCAATCTGAAGATCTTACTTAAACACTTCAATGACCTCATCAACCAATTAACAAATATTTAATGGCAGCTATCTAAGTCTGTTTAGTCTTTTAGGAAATTCTGTTTGTTACCTGCCCGTTTATCAAAGCTTGGAGAAGGATTTCATGAAGTTGTTTTTCTGCACTTAGATTCAGTTGTAGACTTGGGTTGCAGAACCGAAGGCGGCTTACATGGTCCTCCTCCTGCCTCTCCACTTTATCCTCACAACAACCCTGTGAGGTAGGTCAGGCTGAGAGTCAGTGACTGGCCCAAAGTCCCCCAGTGAGCTTCATGGCTGAGTGTGGACTTGAATCCTGGATCTCCCGAGTCCCAGGCCAGCACTCTAACCACTACGCCACACTGGCTCTATATGAATGTAGGATTGCCTACATTTATATAAGCCTACCTGGGCCCTGAGATTGACCTCAAAGGCCCTGCTCTCTGACCTGCCACTAAGGCCGATCATGTTGATTGGTACTAATGACAGGGCCTTTGTAGTGGTGGCCTCACACATGTAGAATTCTATCCTCCAGGAACTCTACTTGTCCCCCTCTCTTGTGACCTTTAAGCAGTCTTTAATTTTATTTATTATTATTCTTTTATTCGTTTTTTGGAAGGCCCTTTGGAATTTTGTAATGGTGAACACACACATGACAACTGCTATAAAGCCCCTAAGCTAGAACAGTTTTGAATGACATACAGTTTTTCAGAGGGCTGCTATGAAGCCAGTAGGTGTTGCTTCTCAGCCACCTATTTTATAGAAAACCTGAGTCCTAGCCAAAGATGGTACGGAGAAGGTGCTTGTTTTTTTCCTTCTGCTTCTGTACAGGTATTGCTCTGATTTGGCTTTGTGGTTCATATTTTAAATATTTAGCATTCTGAATGTCAAATGCCTTTATTTGCTGTTAATAATGATGATTTAATTGCTGTGCCTTGGGCTTGGCTACTAAACCTTTAATTGATTGATTGAGGATTGCGTGCATTAAAGGTTTACATGTAGTAAAGGCTATCTGAAGGGTGCAGTAGAGCGAGAAAGTATTCCCAAAGCCTGCTATGTATCATTACTATGACATTGGAGTGCCTTATACCAGACTCGTGTGCAATAAGGTGCATCATCCCATTTTACAGATAGGGACTGTGGCTTGGAAAGCCCCCACAACTACACATGGTTGCTGCTGTTGTGTGGACAATGCGTGACAGGAAATTGACTGCGAGAATCCAGAACCCCCCAGTTCCCAACTGCCAGAATTGCCGTGTGATTATGACTTTCTCTAGTAGTCTCTGTTTTCGTTTTTTGGAGAGGGAAAGGGAAGATGCAGTGTTCTTCAACCTTGGGTCCCCAGATGTTTTTGGCCTACAACTCCCAGCATGCCCCAGCCAGCTACGCTGGCTGGGACATGCTGGGAGTTGTAGGCCAAAAACATCTGGGGACCCAAGGTTGGAGAACACTGAGCTAGATGGCCATAGGAAAAGTTGGGAGTCCCAGCTCTGACTTCAGAAAAGCGTTCGGGGGGACTCCGACTCCGGAGCGTCCTCCCTCCGCCCTCACAGCCGACATGTTTCTTTCCATGCCAGCTGTGGCTCCGAAGTCACAAGACCGACTTTGGAGCCAGCGCTGGGGGGGGGCAGACAGGGGAGGAGTGAGGTACCTCCGTGCTACGAAGGATCCAGGCAGTGCCTCAACCTCCTCTCCTCGCAATTTGGGGGGAAATCGGCCTTCGTCTAAGTGTTTTGGAGGGTGAGGGAAGCACGGGACCAATCCTTGCCTCTGCACGTCTCCCGCTTTCCATTGGATGCCCATAATCCTACCACTTCAGCATAAAAGTGTGGTATAGAATCATAGAATCATAGAAAAGTAGAGTTGGAAGGGGCCTACAAGGCCATCGAGTCCAACCCCCTGCTCAATGCAGGAATCTAGGTCAAAGCATCTCTGACAGATGTCTGTCCTGTCTGTCTGTCTGTCTGACAGATAGCTGGCTGGGGCATGCTGGGAGTTGTAGGCCAAAAACATCTGGGGACCCGATGTTGGAGGTTGGAGAACACTGCTTATGCTCGCTCACTTCCGTGTGTTCTCATGGTACCTAATTCCCTCTAATAACAAAACTGGATAGTTCAGTGCATATTAATTTGGAAGCGAACGAGGTCCACCCATAAATAAGGTACTGGTTTCTACGTACTTGGAAGGTTGGGTGGCAGAAGTACATAGGTTTGTAAATGTAAAAGAAAAACAATGTCTTTAAAACCTGAAACAGACCGGACTAGAACCTTGTGGCCTTCCAGGGTACATGGAATGTTGAGGTGTCAGGTGTGTGTGTGTGTGTGTGTGTGGGACGGAGGAGAAGAAACTGGAGGGACCAGGGGAAGAAAGGAGATTAATGTTGGGGTGAAAGTGTGCTGTGATGTCAAACATCCCCCCAACCTTGCACTATGCAGGGATGTTCCAGGGGAAAGCAAGTCTCCAGGCTACCACCAACCACCCCTGGTGCTATGAAGATATAGTCAGAGGTTTGGGTCTGGCAACTCCAGTTCTGGGCCCTCAAGTGCTGTAGGAACGTAGGATAGCTGCTTTATAACATCGTTTGTCAATCCAGCCCAGTGTTCTCCATTCTTAACTGGCATTGTCACCTTTTAGCACACCAGGCAAAGGCCTCTGGGGAGTGGGAAAGAGAAAAGGCATTCTTTTTTCCTTCCCCCACCCCCTGAAAGCCCCCTCCCCCCACCTTATTGCAGGACTCTTGTGGCAGGCCGGCTGGAGTACTAAACAGGAGCTATATTATATTATATTATATTATATTATATTATATTATATTATATTATTGAATCGCCCATCTGGCCAGTCATCCAGCCACTCTGAGCGATGTACAGTCCAATGAAATACAAGTGTAAAACACAATTAAAAACAGTACAAAACTTAAAAATCCTAACCCACCCCATATTCCCGCCTGAAGATCCACGTTTTTAATGCACGGCGGAAGCTAATCAAGGAAGGGGCATGGCGGAGGTCACTGGGGAGAGAGTTCCATAAATTGGGGGCTGCCACAGAAAAGGCCCTCCTCCTAGTCCCCACCAGCCTGGTTTCTCTGGCTGATGGGGCAGGGAGAAGGCCGTCCGTGGCAGATCTTGTTGAGCGGCCTACTTGATGTTGCTGGAGGCGCTCCTTGAGATGAACTGGACCGGAGCCGTACAGGGTGGGGGGCTGTTTTACTGCAGGCCCCACCTTTGTTTTTAATAATTCTAAACAATGTTTTTGCAAACATTTTTTTCTTTAAAAAATGGCTGTGTGTGTGTGTTGCTGGGGGCTAGCCTGCATAATATCAAGCAAAAGGTGAAACTAGATTTCATAGATCATAGAGTTGGAAGGAGCCTACAAGGCTATCGAGTCCAACCCCCTGGGATATTGTACAATCTTGCTCAAACAGCCTTCCCCAGCCTGTGCCCTCCAGATGTTTTGGATTTCAACGCTCATCAACTCCAGCCAGCATGGCCAATAGTCAGGAATGCTGGGAGTTGTAGTCCAGAACTTGTGGAGGGCAACAGGTTGCAGGAAGCTGCTAAAACAACACTAGTTATTTAATCAGATTAACTTGGATCTGTGGGAACCAGCCTCAAACTGCAGGGCAATGCCTGTCTTACTTATTTTTTAAATTATTTAATACATTAAGCTAGCAGCAGCAGCAGCAGCAGTTCAAATTACAATAACAGAGTTAAAAACAACTACAAGATTAAAATGATTAAGATGATTAAAATGCCTGAGAGAATAGAAAGGTCTTCACCTGGCGCCAGAAAGAGTACAATGTGGGCGCCAGGTGAGCCTCTTTGGGGAGCTCATTCCACAACCGGGGTGCCACAGCAGAAAAGGTCCTCCTCCTGGTAGCCACCTGCCTCAATTCCTTTGGCAGGGGCTCTCGGAGAAGGACGTACATATGGGAGGAGATGATCCTTCAGATACCCTGGCCGCAAGCCGTTTAGGGCTTTGAATGTTAGTACCAGCACTTTGAATTGAGCCTGGAAACAGACTGGCAGCCAGTGGTGCCCTTGCTGGGTACACGGAATGCTACAATCCGCAGGGTTCCTACAGCTCATCTTAGAAATTGTGATGGGACCAAACTGGAAGCAGTAGCAGGTTCTTTGGTTTAGCAGGATGGAGCAATTGAGGGATTTTTGAAGTTGGTCTTCCAATTGGAATGTGCTAGGTAATACAGTGCTTTCCAGTCATCTAGGAAAAGGGGAATCAAAAGAGAAGAACTGATCTGCATTTCTTAAATCAATTTCAGTTCTCCTTCAAACAGAGTCTGTAGTTCTGCAAGTCTGAGGATACGCTGTGGAGGTGGCTGTAAAAACAAACCCAAGAACAAACAAACCTGTTGTGATTTTGGCAGCTTTTGGGCCTCGCTTTGCCAGCTGTGACAATCCGTATAAGGTTCAAGACAGACTCCTGTGTTGTGGTGCGTGTTGTGTTTTATTTCCCCATTGGGTTTAAGCAACAACAAAGCGTCTTTTGTGTGTTTGCTGAAACAGGCTAACACGGCTATGCCTCTGGAACCGTCGACTTCAATTCCTTGGTGCGCTATAACATGGTACTTTTGTTGTGTTCTCCTCCTATTGTGCCCTCTCTTTAAGTGTGGGTTAGTGAATGCGGGGTAGGAGAGAGAACATAGAACAATGCTGTGTTAAACCTCTTCACCGGGCACAGATCATTTCATTCCTTTCTATCCTTTCCCCTAGGGTATTCTTCTCTCTTATTAGCACGGAAAGCCGGCCTGCCGGTTGCAGGGGCCTTTTGTTGCTGAGTTCAGGCTACAGCTCCATGAGGCCATTGCCATCTGATTCAAGGAGGAAGCCTGCAGGAAAACGTAGGCAGCCTTATATAATATCAAGGCAGATCGGACTTGCTCCTGAAAAGCAAATTGCAGTGCTTCGTGAAACTTTGACTACATGGATGGCTCTGAAGCTGCCTTGCTAGATAAATGTGCGGTTTTACTTTTCCTCGATTTATTTTCATCAACCAACGGAATAAACATACTTCTTCATTATAGGCTAAATGCTGTTAAAGGCCTGGCTGCCTGCAAGAGGTGGGTTGAGTGGTGGAAGGCCAGGCTGGGAGTTGTAGGCAGCCTTTTACCTCCATAGTTATTGGCGTATCTAGCTAAAGCTCCAGGTGCTGCGATGGCCTTAAGGCAGTGTTGCTCCAACCTTGGGTCCCCAGATGTTTTTGGCCTACAACTCCCAGCATGCCCCAGCCAGCTATGCTGGGAGTTGTAGGCCAAAAATATCTGGGGACCCAAGGTTGGACAACACTGCCTTAAAGCAGGGCTCTCCAACCTTGGGTCCCCAGATGTCGCTGGACTACAGCTCCCAGAATCCCTTGCCGTTAGCCATGCTGGCTGGGTATGCTGGGAACTGTAGGCCAGCCATATCTGGTGACCCAAGGTGAGAGAGCCCTGCCTTAAAGTCTGGGGCAGTGATTGGAAAGTTCCCCCTGCAGGCATTAGGTTGACTTTGAAGGGGAATATAGTTCCCAGTGTCTCCAGGGCTTGAGCCTGGGACCTCATGGCTGATGGTGTTCCGCTTCTTGATGACAGTCAGAAATGTGACATTTTGCTAGCACTCTACTAGTGCTAGGCAGATCCTGTGCCAATTGCATATTCTCTAGCTCCCAGGCTTAACATGACATTGCTGTGTGTGTGTGTGTGTGTGTACAATAATAATAATAATAATAATAATAATAATAATAATAATAATAATAATAATAATAATTTATTTATTACCCGCCCCTCCATCTAGATCGAGGCGGGGAACAACAGAAAATATAAAATACCTAAACTAAAACAACACAATATATACTATTAAACATCTTAAAACATCCTAAAAACATCTTTAAAACATCTTTAAAACATCTTAAAAATATCTTTAAAACATCCTACCATTATAGTAGACCTGATGAGTGGTCTTTACTATCCATGGGAAAGAGAGCAGGGGTGGTACCCAGTGTGCCTCTTGAGAGTAGGGTGTAGCAGAGCCTAGGCACTCCCCTTGCCCCCATTCTGTGTCCCTGCCAATTGAACCTCAGACAGCGGAAGGACATGAAGTGTAGCCTGCCTGCAAAGATCTCAACAGGCAGACAGAATCATATCGGAGCGAGCAGGCTCTTGCTTTGGGTCCATGCGTAGCTGAAGCTCTCAGCTTCAGCAGCTGACCAGAGACCCTGGGTTGGAGAATATACAGCGCAGATGTGGATTTGGATATGGCTTCCACTGGACAGGCTCTGATGGGAATTGGCAGTCCTTGTGTTTCTTTAGGCCAGTAATCTTCAGGACCGGGACTCCCCTTCAGTCCCAAACCTGCAATATGGCAACATACTTAATTGTTTCACTGTGTATATCCCTCTTTTCTCTCTGGTTCAACTCAGTTGTGGGTCAGGATCGTCCCACTTGAAGATGGATGCTTGAGCGTGCATGGCTTCTCTTGCAGTAGAGGGCAACGTCTCACCGCCCAGCGTGGCTCCCAGTGATATTCTCTTGCACCTCCCCTGTGGACTTCTGTTGTACCTCACTTAGCCCTGCATGTCTTCTGCCACGTCACAGTTTCTTTGCATTAAAAATGCCAAACTCTATAATACTGGGTTCAGAATTAAGCTGGTAGACTGTGGGAGAAATTGCATAATTGATACTGGTTTCCAGAATTTGTTTGAAATGCAAAATTATTAGGGATTTTTTTTTTTTGGTGCAGAACACTCTCTTGGGTGTTGTAGATACGGTTGGAGTGTGCCTGGCCCCTAGTGGAAGCTGGTGGGGCTGCACCTGTCTAAGTGGTCCTTGACGTGGCCCCTTTGTGTGCATTATTTTTTCCTCTTTTAATTCTAGGTTCATATTAGCTCCTGCTCCGTGCCGGCAGCTCCTTTGCCCAAGCCATTGCTCTCTGGGGAACCTCAGAGAGCTTCCCTTTCACAGTACATAATTGAGCTGTCTTATAATCACTTATAAGCTGTCGCCTACGAAAGCTTATGCCACACTAAACCAGTTTGTCTTTAAGATGCCACAGCACTTCTTGTTGTCTGACTATTGACCCAGTTAGGGATTTGAATGCTTTTCAGTTACAGTTAATCCCCACTATCACCTCTTTTAAATACATTTTTTTTTAAAAACACAGATGGGGCTATTAAGAGGCTTGCTTGGGATACTATATATATTGCGCTAGCATTGAAACACCTCTGTGTTTTTCTGCTAGACCTTATGAATAGTAGGTAGCCTGCTTTGTTGTGATGATGACTAAAAATTCCATTCAGGATTTTATAGATTCATAGATCATAGAGTTGGAAGGGGCCTACAAGGCCATCGAGTCCAACCCCCTGCTCAGTGCAGGAAACTAGAGGAGGGGTCTCCCATCCAAGTAATAACCAGGCCTGACCCTGCTTAGCTTTCCACACTCAGACAAGCTGAGCCAGCATGATTGCAATAGCTGATGTAGAACCTTCCTTCCTTTTTCAATACTCAAACACACATTATTCAGAAGAGTAGAGAGATAACATGGATGAAACTAGAAAAAAAGTATCCTCCCTTTAAAAAAAATGCTAACTTTTTATTATAGGTGCAATGTCAAGAATAACAATACAACAACCGTGATGCCATAACCAAATTTAAAATCCTTTCTTCTATCTGTTCCTACTCTACCATGCATTTTGCTTCTTCCTATACACACGTTTAACTCAGCAAATCAGAGACTTCCGTCATTCCTACATAAGTAGTCATGCAGCGGTACATACAGTATATGATTTTTCATTTTTAATAAGGGCATGCACCATCGCTGACGTCAAACTCCAGCAACATTGTTATAGGTTGCAATTCTGATGAACTTTCCATAACTTTCTGATACGTGTGAATTCTTGAATAATAGGATCACCCACCCACCCACCCCTCCAGGTGTGTGAGGCAGTATTTTGAATGTTCCTGCAATACGCCTTCATGCATATCAGTTGCGAAGAAAACATCTTAGCTGAATCGCAGGCAATGTGAGAACGGGCCCTGTGTTTTGCAACACAAGCAAGACTGTTTTACTTCCCTAAGTTCATTAATTTCCTACATGTCCTTTTGATAAATCACTGTTCTCCAGCAGGACGCTTTGTGTGCTGTGATTACAACATGTTAGAATTTCTGTGATTACATACTGTACTGTTATTGTTCCATGTTTAAAAGGTTGTTGAATTGAACAGTATGCTTATATCTGATGAGGCCTAATTAATGGGATGGGCAGATGACCTAAAAGTCCGGTGCTCACTCCTTACCATCTGGCATTGTGCCAAGATAAAAGCCAGCTCTTTCCTTTATAAGGACTGAACTGTTAATTTGCAAACAGGATGGAATAATAAAAATGACTAATAAGCCATCAACACTTTGTGGAATAACATAAGCAACAAAGACAAGTCTGTGCCCCAAGGAGCTTACATTCTAAATTTCAACTCTAGGGGAGGAAATGAGGAAGAGGAAGGGAGTGGCAAGAGTAACAGGGATGAATATCAACAAATGCAGTCGTGTGTGCTTAAACTAGTGGGGATGGAGGCTAAGGGTTTAAACCATAGTCTTCACAGAAAAGGGGAGGGAGTTCCAGGCATAAGGGGACATTAATACCTTTGAAAAGCATAGCTTGTCTTTCTGGGATCTGCACCATGGAGGATTTAACCTGGATGGGGGGGGGGAATAGCATGAGTGACTTCATGCCAAAGCTTCCTGTCTGTCTGTTTGTTTGTTTGTTTATTAGATTCATACCCCACCTTTTTTCCTGCAAGGAATCCAAGGTGGCTTACATAATCCTCCTCTCCACTTTATCCTCACAACAACCCTGTGAGGTAGGTTAGGCTGAGAGTCAGTGACCAGCCCAAAGTCACCCAGTGAGTTTCACGTGGATTTTCATCTGTTTCATGACCATGAAGACATGATGCACATGCATTTAACTACCTGCAAGCAATGGGAAGGTTGACCTTCTGACTTCCTCAAAAGCTTGACCTGTAAGAAAAGAATGGTGGTCCCTCCTACATCACATTATGGACCACCTGAGACCAATCAGTTCCTCCTTCCTCATTGCATCCAGCCCCTACTTTTGCCCCCTCTTCAGTTCATAGTGAGCCAGGAATCCTGGTGATGTTCAGCCACCCATTCAGCACACCACACACTGAAACTCTTGAACAACATCCTCCAAGTAATTTCTGCGTGCCCCTCCTGTCTTTTCTTCAACCTTTGCTGTGCTTAACCAGAGGAACACAGCAAGGCTGTCTTGAGTGAGACCCTCAGTCTGTCTAGCCCAGTATTGTTGGCACTGACTGGCAAAGGCTCTTCAGGGTTCCAGACAGGTTTTTTTTTCCAGACCTACCCGTAGATGCCCGGGGATCACAGCTGGGGACCTTCTTCAGGCAAAGTGCATGCTCTGTCACAGCGTTCTCCAACCTTGGGTCCCCAGATGTTTTTGGCCTACAACTCCCAGCATGCCCCAGCCAGCGTAGCTGGCTGGGGCATGCTGGGAGTTGTAGGCCAAAAACATCTGGGGACCCAAGGTTGGAGAACACTGCTCTATCACACTGAGCTATGGCCCTTTCATTAAAAAAAAAAGGGGGGGGATTTATCCCAGGCCAGACCATTGGTCCAGCTAGCCTAGTAGTGTGTCACCTCTGACTGGCGGTGGCTGTCCTGGGTCTTAGGAAGAAAAGGGTCTTTCCCATTACCTCGTACCTCATCCTTTTACTGGAGATGCCAGGGACCGAGCCTGGGTCCTTCTGCGTGCAAAGCACGTGCTCTCCCACGGAGCTGTAGTCCCTGCTCCAGAAGCTGGAGCATCGACGTTGTGGGGGGGAAAGGGGAGTCCGTTACATCTCCCAATGCAGCAAAAATTCTTCCTTCGGGCCTGAAAACACTCCCAGAATTGTCCTGAGTCTTCAGTTCACCACTCGAATGTGCAGATGGATCAGAAGTCGAAGGGCTTAGTTTGGAGGTTATAGAGAATAAAAAGAGGGTCCCCAGACTTTCGCAGCCCTTTGCCCTTGATTGAACTGCCTTTTCAGTCAAAAGCAAGATACCCTTTATATGTTTTGGTAGCGGTAACCCAACTAACCCATTTAGCCTTGAGCTGATCCCACATTGCCCTCACAACATTTAAAGGTCTTGCAACACACCCTTCCCACCTGTATATTGCTCAGCTGGGAGTAGAGGCAAAGGGCCGGCCTGCCCCCACCAGGTTTTGAAACACTGCAGTGGCAGCTTGGGACAACGTGATGGCTAAGCAGCTTCCTTGCCACTTCCATGATGTTTGAAGGGCACTTCCAGTGAACATGGAAAGAATGTGGGTGGATCTCTGTTGAATCACCAGTGACATGAGAATGACCCAAGAGACCTGATTACTATGCCAGTCTGGTGTAGTGGTTAGTGCGTTGGACTGGGACTCGGGAGATCCGGGTTCTAGTCCCCGCTCGGCCATGAAACCCACTGCGTGACTTTGGGCCAATCACTGACTCTCAGCCTAACCTACCTCACAGGGTTGTTGTGAGGATAAAATGGAGAGGAGGATGATAATATAATGTAAGCCGCCTTGGGTTCCTTGCAGGAAAAAAGGCAGGGTATAAATATAATAAAATAAATAAATAAATAAATAAAGTGCAAACCTGAAGTGACCTGAAGTGCAGACTGCAGGGGTAGGATTGCAGTTTGAAATTGAAAGGCAAATGGTCAAGGAACACCTGATTACTATGAACGAGTTCAAATCTCCAGAGCCCCACGGACTGCATCCTAGAGCAATAAAGGAACTGGCAGAAGAACTCTCAGAACCACTGTCTATTATCATTCAGAAATCATGGAGGACAGGTGAAGTGCCAGACGACTGGAGGAGGGCAAATGTTGTTCCCATCTTCAAAAAGGGCAAGAAGGAGGAACCTGGGAACTACAGACCAGTCAGTCTGACATCAATCCCTAGGAAAATTCTGGAGCAGATTATAAAGCAGTCAGTCTGCAAGCACCTTGAAAACAACGCAGTGATTACTAGAAGCTAACTTGGATTTGTCAAGAACAAATCCTGCCAGACCAATCTGATCTCATTTTTTGATTGGGTAACCTCCCTCGTGGACTGTAAGAATGCTGTGGACATAATATATCTTGACTTCAGCAAAGCTTTTGACAAAGTGCCCCATGATATCCTGATTAGCAAGCTAACTAAAAGTGGGCTAGATGGAACAACTATCAGGTGGATCCACAATTGGCTACAGAATCGAACTCAAAGAGTGCTTATCAATGGTTCCTTCTCAAACTGGGGAGAGATAATGAGCGGGGTACCACAGGGCTTGGTCCTGGGCCCAGTGCTCGTCAACATTTTTATTAATGACTTGGATGAGGAAGTGCAGGGAATGCTTATCAGATCTGCATATGACACAAAGTTGGGTGGAACAGCTAATATTCTGGAAGACAGAAACAAAATTCAAAGCAATCTCGATAGGCTGGAGTGCTGGGCCGAAAACAACAGAATGAAATTTAATAGGGATAAATGCCAAGTGCTGCACCCAGGAAAAAGAAACCAAATGCACATTTACAGAATGGGGGACACTTGGCTCAACAATACCACAAGTGAGAAGGATCTTGGAATTGTGGTAGATCACAAACTGAATATGAGCCAGCAATGCGATGTGGCTGCAAAGAAGGCAAATGCTATTTTGGGTTGCATTAATAGAAGTATAGCTTCCAAATTGCATGAAGTGATAATTCCCCTCTACTCAGCACTGGTTAGGCCTCATCTTGAGTACTGCGTCCAGTTCTGGGCACCACACTTTCAGAAGGATGTAGACAAACTGGAGAGGGTTCAGAGGAGGGCAACAAGGATGATCAAGGGACTGGAAACAAGGCCCTATGAGGAGAGACTGAAAGAACTGGGCATGTTTAGCTTTCAGAAGAGGAGACTGAGGGGAGATATGATCGCACTCTTCCAGTACTTGAAGGGATGTCACACAGAGGAGGGCCAGGATCTCTTCTCGATCATCCCAGTTTGCAGGACACAGAATAATGGGCTCAAGTTATAGGAACCCAGATTCCACCTGGACATCAGGAAAAAATTCCTGGCTGTTAGAGCAATAAGACAATGGAACCAACTAGGTGGTGGGCTCTCCCACTCTGGAGGCATTCATGATGCAGCTGGCCGGCCATCTGTCAGGAATGCTTTGACTTGGATTCCTGCGCTGAGCCTTACAATCTCCTTCCAACTCTACCTATGATTCTATGAGTCCATAAGGGAGTGTGGAGAGAGAAAGTGGAACTCTTTTTTTATATAGTTAGGATTGGAATTCCGGGGGGGATATCAATCCTAGCACAACAGCCTCTAAATCTTACTTGCATAGAAAGTTTTTAGGCATCTGGAAGGGCCCTTCAGTGAGGGGGTAGCTGTCTTATGAAGACCTTGTTCAGTGCCTGTAATTTTATTTACTTGCTGGTTTCGTGTTCTCCTACAATGGGGCTAGCAAAAGTGCTTTTTCTGAGCACTTTCAGTGAAACCTCAGGTGCAGCCTGGATGCTTCCTTATAGCCTTGGGGAAAGTACATTGGCCATATCTGTGATTGTGAATGAAGTTCTATGTTAAGTAACTTAATAAACTCGGGTATGCCTGGAAAGCTAAGTGAATTTGATATTGCATAATCTCTTCTTTTGTGGAGGGCATATCTGAAGATGTATCACTATTAGGAAGTTGTCCTGAAGCATTGGCTCTGGTCTTTGGAGTTGTCCTTGCATAGACTTTCTTAATTAGGGTTTTGAAACAGACGTTGAGTTCCACAAAAATTGCTTAAAGACTTGGCTAGTCCAGAGTGTGTTTATCCGAATCTTCTCTTTGCGAATTATTACTCCAGGAATGCATGGAATGAAAAGCTGGGGGATGCTTGGAATTGATATTTGTTTAAAAACAACAACACATGATCTCTTGTAATCAACTGGATTAACATATATTCCAAACTGTGCCAGAGGAGTACTGTAAAGAAATGTGTATTTCAGCATAAAACAGTTGTTATATGCACACCCTCTCCACTACCCCTGCCACATGATCATTTGCAAAGCTTCAGTTGCATCACATATTTAACCCTTCCAGCCACTTGCAGTGGGGGGGTGGGAATGCCAGTGGAATTAAAACCACCCTTCAAAAAGCTCGTTCCAATCTCTCCCCCCCCCCAACTTCAGGAGAGGAGATCTCCGCAGCTTCTCTTGGCAATTTGTTCCATTGTCTCACCAACCTGTTGGTCAATGACTGGATGTGTCTACATGGGGTTTTGCTGGGAGTATCAGTGTGAAGGATCAGCACCCGGATCCTTTGCGTGAGTTCGGCGCTTAACGGGTTAACCGGCACTGAGTTACAGCCCGTACAAGCAAGTAAAACCGCCTAGGAGGTTCGCATACACAAGAGGAAACTAGAGCCCTTTAAATGACCAAATAAGGCTTTATTTATTTACACAAGATACGGAGCGGAACTAACAGCTTTCTAGGAATACTATAATGTCAACACAACCTGAGGTGACCTCTACGTTTGTCAATGAAACAGGCTCCCAGGCTAGTGCATTGGGATTAGTCAGTTACCTTAGACTAAAGACTTTACGCTAGTCAATTTCAGCCTGGCTCCGGGTCGGCCGATCTGGGGATGAGAACAGCTCATTCCAGCCACCAGCTTGGAGATGACAACCTTGTTCCAAAGCACCCTGTGTTCCCAACAACCCTTACCGGAAGGGAGAGGGGTTTTCTACCCCTGAGTTCCCGCTCTCCCCACCCTCCAGGTCAGGTGGGGGCTTATGCCTCCCCCTTCGTATCAGGTGGGCTTATTCCTGCCCGGGAAGAAGGTGACGTACTGGGTACTTTACAGCTCTTTGAGACTGCCCTGATAGTTTGATGGTTCTTGATGGTCCTTCCCTGGGTTTTGTGGAATTCCACCGAGACTCTCCATTGTCGGGGATGCCGGTCTGTCTGGCTGCTTCCCCTGTAACTCAATCCCCC
This sequence comes from Shinisaurus crocodilurus, assembly GCA_021292165.1. NCBI lineage: Eukaryota > Metazoa > Chordata > Lepidosauria > Squamata > Shinisauridae > Shinisaurus > Shinisaurus crocodilurus. The sequence goes on from CM037879.1 coordinate 8,323,824, forward strand.
CTTCCTCAGCCCCCTTTCCTTGGGACGGAGACTGTGTGTGTGTGTGTGTGTGTGTGTATGCATGCAGACTCGTGTCAGGCTTTCTCCACAATCAGACGTAATCACTTGCACATCCAATCCTTACAAGTTGCGGCACAATTCACTCAACTTGCATGAGCAAGACATTCCAGAGAACAAGGACATGCTCCATGTCACGTTCCTGCTTCCTGCTTCGTAATGTTTAATTGAACTTGCTCATGTTCTGAAGTGATTATGCTTTCCCCTGCCCTGCTCCACATAGCTGCTTGCCGCTGAAGTGGGGCACTTGGAAGCATCTGAGACTTAACTAGAGATGCCCGCAAATGAATCTGGTGCATTCTACATGCAAAGCATGTGCTTTGCCACTGGGAAACACAGAGTCATAGTATGAGGACACAGGATCAGTTTACTAGGTGTTAAGGAGACGGGGAAGAGAACACTACACAGGGCAATCCTTTTCACTGGCAATGCCATGTTCTCTGTAGTATCTTGGGCCCAAGCACTGTATTTCCTGCCCATTTGCCCTACAGACGGAGAGGAATTGTGGACAGAAGTGTCCAGATACATCTTGCTAAGCTGATGAAGTAAAACACTCCTATGTTTCCATCAGCAGCAGTGGTAGCACCAAGCCAGAAGTGAGGGATGAAGTACCTCTAAGACAGTGTTCTCCAACCTTGGGTCCCCAGATGTTTTTGGCCTACAACTCTGGGGCATGCTGGGAGAACACTGCTCTAAGAGGAGGTATGAATTAATGTTGGGCCTGCAATCTGAATGTAAAACTACTACAGCTTATTAATTAGGAAACCTGATATTGAACGGGTAATGTTTGAATTTCTTTTTTCTTCTACTGGCAACAGTAATGGGGGGGGGGGGATAAATCACCGTTGAGTGGTGGAACAATAAAAATAAATAGCCAGATCAAAACCACGATGGACCCTGGGGCTAGCAGGCTGTAGTGGGCCACCTATTCCACCCCCAACCCGTGAACTCACATGACAGTTATGCATGCGCGTGCGCATACACACAACACACAAAAAGCTGTTTTATGTACAACAATGCAGAAACATTTTTTGGGGGCGGGGGAGAGAATGAAATGAAAATCATATTCCTTGATTTCCTGGCAGCAAAGGCACGAATACCATCTATGGTAGAGAACTCAAATAGGAACCCAAACTCCCACGGACCACTTCCCCTTTTCACAGCATATAGCGCGCAAGCACACAGGAAACCTCAGCACGCATACAAACTCTCTCACAAACACTTTCTCTCCCCCGCCCTCCTGAAAGAGACACACTGCTTCATTCAGACAAAGCAGCCAGATGGGACAGCGTGTGTGCACACACATAAAACACACACGCACACACGCACGCACGCGCACATATGCGCAGCTGCCCAAGGCACTTTGCTGCCTGAGGTGGACCAGCAAATCCCACCCCCCCAATTCCTCACTGGGTGACCTTAGGCCAGTCAGTGGCACTTAGCCTAATCTACCTGAAAAGTTTGTTGTGAAGATAAAAGTGGAGAGACTTTTAGCTCGTGGAGGAAAGGAAGTAATGTAATAAAATGAAGTTACAAACACATACTTGGGAAACATTACATTCTTACACTCTGTTATTAACAGTTCATATTGAGGCTCTATTCAGGTGGCTGGCTGAAGGTGTGACGGTAAAGCGAGGCAGTGGCCCGGGGCCCTGCGTGTGTCTGGGCAACAGGAGTGTGTTCTGTTTATTCCATTCCCACCTCAGCTAACTTACAGAGTTCGTGGTCTGGGTGTTTTTACTCCAAGGGAAAGTTACCCCCAAATTCCCCTTGGGGGAGGCACATGTCCCATGCCTTTTTAAAAGAGGCTCTCTTCTCTCAGCAAGAGCTTTCGGTTCTCTTTTTCTTTCTCTCTCTGTCTCCTCCCGCATCGGAGGCCAGCAGCTTGCCTTGGCTAGAGGGAGTGGCGCAAAAAGAACCCTCTCTGGGATTTGCTGCGATCATGTGGTATCTCCTCTTCTCTAAGGCATTGCAGCAGAATGTTGCTGGATAAAATACAGCGACCCAAGCTGCTCGTGCCGGAGGAATCCCTGTTTGCTCTTTACATACGTCTCAGATGGATCAGAGGGACCAGTTGCAGAGGCAGGAGCCAGCAGAAGGAGGTAAGGGCCTGCCAGCGAGAGAGAACTCGACTGGGTGGGAAATGCTGCTCCTCCACAGTAGCCCTCTGTGAGCGATTCCAGAATGCAGCGGGGCTGTCGCTGGAGTGCTGAGCCTTGCTTCCTCTCTGTGGTTGCGCCCATTGCTCGTGGTCTTCTACCTTGCGTTCTAGCCGGGACCCACCTTATCGCAGCCTGCCTTGCTGCGAGGCCTTGCAGAGTAGCAAGAAACACCCGTGGAGGGAGTATTGTATTAGAACAGAATAAAATAGGATTAGCGTTTTCTTAAAATGCAGGTGTCATTTCTCTTCCCCCCAAAAAGGAGAACAGTGCTCGGGAAGGTTTAACAAAAAGGTTTTAAATGTGTATTATGCAAAAAGCTAAAATGCATGTAATGTCGTGATGCTGATGTCATGCCAGTTAGAGTTTGTTTTTTGGGGGTGGTCAGTTAAAAGAACAACAAAAGAGTGGGGGGAGGGGTTCTCTATTAATATTTTCTAAATAGTATCATGCCTAGCCTTTTCTTATGGCATCATAATGAAATCTGAAAAGGTTCTCCGTTGTCTTATCTGAGCTGGAGTTGTGCCTGCTACCAAATCTTGGAATCCCCAGTTTTTATTTATTTTATATTATTTAAAATGTTTCTACTGAACAGCTTAAAGAACTTCCGAGGCAGTTTACAAATTGAAAATAGTAATTTATTTTGTTCCTCTGTGATATTGAAAAAGTATGTTTTGGAACTCTGAATTTGCAAGATTCTTTAAACTGCATGTGGTGGCCATGCTATCAGTGGTACCACTTAACAGTCAAGATTTAGAACTTGTCACCTTGATGTTTAGAAGTTGTCATCTTGACAACAACTTCCTTTGACATGAGCAAACCATTCCAGGATATTTCAGACACAGTCCCTTGCTGACTCTCTTGGGTCATTCACAGATTACTTACTTTTACCATTGAAATGTGAACTCTGTTTCACACCCTGGTAGATGGAGTTTATGTTTCAATGGAAAAAGAAAGTAATCTGTGAATGGCCCAAGAGAGCCATGGAGAGGAGGAGGATCACGAATGCTGCCTTTGGCTCCTTGGAAGAAAGGTGGGATATAAATGTAACAAAAATAAATCAATACAGTAATACCTTGGATTGCAAGTAACTTGGTTTGAGAGCATTTTGCAAGACAAGCAAATTTTTAAATATTTATTTAATTTTTTTTAACTTGATATACAAGCGACGTCTTGCAATACAAGTACTGTAGTATGGCTTAAATTAAAAATCTCTGTACAAATTTTTTTTGGGGGGATTTCGTTTTGATATAAGAGTGTTTTGCATTACAAGCACATTTCCGGAATGAATTATGCTCTCAATCCAAGGCATGACTGTACATGACAAAAATTCAACAGGAGAAGCTTTTCCTAGCATAGGAGCTGCCTTCTACTGAGTCAGACCATTGGTACATCTAATCCAGTATTGCCGACAATTACTGGCAGTGGCGCTCCAGGGGTACAGGCAGGATTCTTTCCAAGCCCTACCTGGAGATGCCAGGGATCGAACCTGGGACCTTCTGCATGCCAAGCAGGTGCTCTCTCACTCTGAGCTCTGGTCCCTCCCTACAGCACCTGTAATTCCAAGGCGGTCACCCATCCAAGGACTAACCAGGCCCGGCCCTGCTTAGCTTCCGAGATCAGATGAGATCGGGCCGTCCGGGGCTCATGAATGAAGGTGCAGTGATGGAAAGCTTCCCTTGTGTATTTTGCCATTGTTAAAATGTGTAGAATCTCCACAAGAAGAAGAAAAAGAGATGGCAATACAGATGCCAAGTTGTAAACGGCCTTGAGAAATGGCTCAAGGGAGCCAGCCCATCAGTGCTCCCCAGCAAACACCTAAAGGAGCCCTTGATGTGAAATCCAAACCAGAGCGAACGGAGATGGCAAAGCTGAAGGGAAGGGGGAAAGTTAGAAGCGGTAGTGGAGGGTGCATTGAAAAGGCAACAAATCGTCATGGCCTTTTACTCTGTATTCAACCTGGAATAACTAAGTACGCTATTAGTGAGGTAGATTTGCTCCTCAGGCCTCGTGTGCTCAAGCCAGAAGTTATTATGTGGGAGGAGGGAATCGTAAGCTGCACCTGCAATGGGAAGACAGTTCTTAGAACCTCCTAGAAAAGGAGGGCCCACAGCTCAGTGGTGGAGTACATGCTTTCGATGCAGAAGGCTCATGGTGCAATCCCAGGCATTTCCATCCTCCTCCCCTCAATCGGTTGCCGGCCAGATGGGCGATCAATAAATGTAAATAAATAAATAAAAATAAAATAAATAGAATCAGGGAGCAGGGTCTTGGAAAGATCCTTTTCTACCTGTGACCCTGGAGATCTGCAGCCAGTCAGAGGAGACAATACTGGGTAAGGTGGGCCAGTGGTCTGACCTGCTATAAGGCAGTTCCTTATGTTTTTCCGTCCCAGGAGATTATTACTCAGCTGAAACATCCCTCTGTTCCCTGTTGCCTCATATTTGCCCATGCTCTTTCCCCCCTCAATTTCCTTAGGCAAAATGTACCAAGGGATTTGGAAGGACGTGATTTGGTCTCTCTGCTACTATACAGTACCCCTCCCCCCCGAATACCAGCTGCTGGGAGTCAACAGGGCAGGAGGGCCCTATATGCCTTCTTACCCAGCTTGTGGGCTTCCTGAAGGCATATAGCTGGACACTGTGGGAAGCAGGATGGCTACATGAACTTTTTGATCTGACTTGGTAGGGCTTGGTAGGGCTCATGCTGACTTGGTAGGGCTCATGCTGGCTCAGCTTGTCTGAGCGTGGAAAGCTAAGCAGGGTCAGGCCTGGTTATTACTTGGATGGGAGACCCCTCCTCTAGTTTCCTGCATTGAGCAGGGGGTTGGACTCGATAGCCTTGTAGGCTCCTTCCAACTCTATCTATGAAATGAAAAATGTCTTCAGCTGCTAAGCCAGTGGGTACAGAAGGCACATACATTTTAGCCCCCTATATCTGGAGTTCCTCAGCCGCTGGTTTCAGACTGTCAGATTTATCTGGTTCATGGTGTGTGTTGGCAACATGCAATGATTCTGCAAATCTGCATGTTCTGTGCTTTGATTCCTCTATTCTTTTCTCTGTTGAGGATCGGAAGTGCTCCAACGAATTATGCAAAACTGGCCTTGACTTTGCAAATAGATATATGGATAAAAGTGACAGGGAGTCAGTGCAGGGACTTAAAGGGTGAGATGAGAATGTTTGCACAGATCAAAAATGGAGATGAGTAAAATACGTGCCTATGGCAAGGTGAATATATTTCACAGCCTTACTTAATCTGAAATAGTTTCAAATGGCCTCCTATTATGATCACCAAGTGCCTGTTTTTCTGGACTGGTCTCATCCCATTTAGCCTTGCAGTTCTGTCTTTCTGTTTACCCTGATTAGGGTATGATTGTTGGTCTTAAAATTCCAAGTTTTCACCATAGTTCAATAGGCATTTGCCAGTTTCGTATCTAAAATATTGCTGGATGCTGATGGATTACTGAGAACAGGCCTGTGGTTTACGCTGACTCAGCTTGTCTGAGTGTGGAAAGCTAAGCAGGGTCAGGCCTGGTTATTTCTTGGATGGGAGACCCCTCCTCTAGTTTCCTGCATTGAGCAGGGGGTTGGACTCGATGGCCTTGAAGGCCCCTTCCAACTCTATGATCTGTGAAATCTATGAAACCTTCAGACAAGCAGAACACTGCGCAGTTGGCAGTGTAAGGCCTCCTGGCATTGCTTGAGTGATGTGCTAAAATGCTTTAGCTTCTCAGCTCTACACAAGTGAGGTCTCTCATTGATTTAGACAGGTGTTCCTCTAGTGAAAAGGTATTTTCACTTGCTGGCTCTCCCCCCCCCCCCCACACACAGATGCAAAGAGCTAGTTGAACTAGCAGAGAAGCTGTAAGTTTCCTTTTAAAATAAATTCTTTTGTCACTTCTACACCTACACACAGAGAGAGAGAGAGAGAGAGAGAGAGAGAGAGAGAGAGAGAGAATTGTGTTGTATAAATCAGCCACATTGATCCATAAAATATACATTGTTCAGAATAGCCACGGCCCTTCCCCTCCATACTTGACCGGTTCCATCATATTTATTTCTTGACCAAAACAACGCCCCCAGGCTGAGACAATATCTCTCTTGAGCCAACTGCCTTGTTTGCATACATATGGGTCTGCCAAAGTACAGTAGGCTGGATATTTCCATCTCCTCCCAAGAACAATATGGATTCTACATCACCTGCAGTTCAGGGAAAAGTAAAATATATTCTCTTTCTGTTACTTTGGCTTCCCGTCACACATTCTGGGTTTTGCTCTATTGGCTAATGTTTTGCTTCGCAGCTTCAAAGGCAGGCAGTAAGTAAAGCATGAACTCACAACTCCAGTGTCAATTACTGAGGTGAGTTGTCCTAGAAACAGGGCATAATCTGAGTCTTTGCTCAACTCCAGAACATGTGAATTAGCACACAGTTGGGTGTAGCTAAAGAATAGTCTCCCGGGCCATGCTTATATAACTTCCCAACCTGCAGCCTGCAAATGGCCTGGACCAGGAAGAACTGTACCGCACGGTTCTGCTAAATTTGCATAGCTCATCTCAGACTCTTTACTCCTATTTTTTCTCATTCTCATGTGCTTATGAAGCCAGTGTCTTGTAGTAGGTGATGGTGAAGCCAGTGGTATGAGCATCTAGTTCGTTTTGTCTCTCCTTCTGAAACGCAAGGTGTTCTTGGGAAGAAGTCACACATTTTGTTCTTACTGGCTATTTCTGCTGCACTTCCTTTTCATTTTCTTTTTCTTATATATGCCTTTTGTGTGTGGAAAGGGTAGCACATGTGACCTTCCTATTTGTGGCATTGTGTAAACCCCGGGGCGTTCCAGTGTTTGACTTTATGTAACCATTTTTTGGGGGGTATACTTTGAGGAACTGCTGCAGTTTCACGATTCTTTCATGCAAAAATCTTAGACAGGATCCTTCTCCTGTCAGTTGGGACTTTCAGTATGATGGTAAGCACTGCAGTAACAGAAGGATTAAAAGTTTGTTCTATGATTATTTTATACTGAGCATCTAAGCTCAGGAAATAGCACACTGAAATCAAAGCTTAAGGCTTCAAGTCTTCTGACTGCCTGGTTCTGCACCTTGCCCATTGTGTGACCACTTTAGGCTAATGTCTTCCACCGTGGGGACCTCAGACACAGTTTGGGCTTGTTTTTGCATGAACAATGTCTAGATTTACAAAAAACAGGAATGAGCATGCCTCAGTCTAAGAGGCCTCATTCTGGTTGCACTCATGTAAACAAAGTCAAGCAACATTGGGTACATATCTAGAGTTCATTCGTGGGGCCTCACTCTCTCTTGGAATAAGTCCCCCTCCCCTTTTCTATACAAGGAAGGAGGATGTTCACTGAACCTATGCGAAGATATCCCATAATCCTCTTCTGCTTTGTTTTCTAGAGAAGGAGCAGTTAGTCTCTGTGGTGGGCAGAGGCACTCTGGGAAAGATATGGGGCAAACCACACAAAGATGTTCAGGGTTGGGAGTATACACTCTTCCTCAGTACTCATTTCAATCTCTCTTAAACTCTCCCTCTCTCCAAGTACAGAACAGGAGATAAAGCATGTTATGTCCAAAATATGGGAGCTAAATAACTGTTCATCTGAACATGGCCATCATTTTATTTGTTCAGCCTTTCCTTCTGGTATCTTCTCATCCCATGTAGTTCAGGCCTTTGCCATTTGTGACCTACCAAACTGAACGCACCCTGTTAGCCACGTGTAGTAGTCCATGGAGGCCTTGATTATGGCCTGCTTTTACTGCCCCCCCCAGGGGGATTTAGAAAGGGAAAGGATGTCAGGCAGCTGGCAGGCAGGCAGGCTGTGTTTGGCGAGGTGGGCCAGAAATATGGTCATATGAGAGATTAGTTCGGTTCTCATTTCAATGTGAACTTACCAAATCTGCACTTCAAGAACTGAAACACAGTTATATGTTGAAATCCATAGTTTTTGCGATGCACTTTGCAAGAAACAAAACAAAAAAACTGTACAGTTTTTTGAAATTTGAAAATGCACACACACACACACACACACACACAAATATGTACATTTGAAACTGTGCATATAAAAATGCATATATTTGGAAAAATACAAACAAATGCTTTCTCCAGTGGAAAAAATGCTTGTAAAAATGCAAACAAAAATGTGTATGTTTTGAAACATTTTTTTAAAAAAGTGTACACATTTGCACGTGAACTAGCAAAAATAATTTTCCAATCTGATGTAAAAAGAGGACAGCACAAACTTAGTTGTGGAAAAATGAGGCGCTGAGCGAATTTGAGCTTGATAGATTTGTCCATCCCTGGTCACAAGTTGTGCAGGTCAGATCTAGATCTTTAGGAGTGTAATTGAAATACAGTCTGTGTGGGGCTTCATAGATTTCAAAGATCATAGAGTTGGAAGGAGCCTACAAGGCTATCGAGTCCAACCCCCTGCTCAATGTTTTTGAAAATGTTGTTACCTATCCTAAACCTAAAGGCAGACTATCCTTTTTTAAATTTTAACTAACTAGAGTTTCAGTAGCAAACAAGTACCACTGTTAAAACATTTTCTTTGCAGGCAGAAATGGAAATCAGCCGGGATCTGTTTCTAGGTGCCATTTAATAATGAATGTGGCTTCCCTTTTTTCAACTCCGATGACAGTAATTTGGATGCCTTTTACATTTTGAATCTTTAAGAATTGCATCTACTTAAGTCATCTTTGCAGTCTTCCTTTCATTTTGCCATTAAGTTGGCGGTGACAGCAGCAGCTCAATTGCTCCTGGGAGCTTGCGCTCCCAGAATCTTGTCCAGCTGAACAATCTCTCCAGGGATTGTCAGTTTTGTAAATACAAGCATTTGAGCTGAAAATGCCAGAAAAGGTTTGCTCTAATGTATGTCACTTTGCTTTTATGTTTTAATAGCCAACCAATCTATTTTCTGCTCAACCGAACCTTGCCTAATGGAGGCCATGTTGAAAATCCTACATGTCCGTTCTCACATCTGCAGAAGCAGGATAAAAACAAAGATAAACACATATGCCCCTAGTAGAGATGTAAAATTACCAGAAATTCTGAAGCCACGGAAAAAGACCATCCCTCCCCCTTCGAGGGGGGGGGGGTTTCCAGAAAAAACCCCCAGACATTTTGGGAAAAATTGAAAAATATGCAATATTTTTTTTTAGGACAGCTTTCCCCAAAGCAAGTTATGAGCAAAGCAAGTTATGGATAATATATTTTAGGTTCCTGTTTCATCAAGTAGTCCCTGAAACATCTAAATCATCCTAGAGGCCAGAAGAAGTAGGAAGAACTGGAGGCAGAGGAAGATGGTGTACGGCATCTGTTCCTGTTTGTAAGGAAGGTTAGGGAAATTCCTAAACCTGTTCCTGGTTGTGGGGTGGAGCTTATGGAAATTTGGTCTGAAAGAAAAGCTATTTAGATTTTATTTATCTGGGAAAGATTCTCTCACCTGTTAGGAATGGTAAGCAAACATATTTAATTAATAAACGTTTAATTTCTGTTCATTTTGAAAGGTTGTGTCTAGCGGTGGTGTTAATCCCATGTTTAAGGAACTAGGCTACTGAGTTTCTTTTAGATAGAGAGGGTTTATTCTAGTGGCAGCAATTAATCAATTAATTACATTTCATTTCATTTCATTCATTTCATTTCTATACCACCCCACACCCGAAGCTCTCTGGGCGGTTCACAACAGTTTGTGCATAAAAACAACAATAAAAACATACAAAATAGTTAAAAGATTAAAAACCAAATTTAAAAACACAGTTTAAAATAAATATTTGTATACTGCCCAACAGCCAAAGCTCTCTGGGCAGTTCACAACAATTAAAACCATAAAAGACAACATGATAAAATACAAAATAAAAGTTTTACAGTTTTAAAACTACAGTATAAAATAGAACCTAGCAGCAGTGCAAAGATTTAAAATAGTAACAGGTTTAAAACAACAGAAATGGAAAGGCCTGGGAAATTAAGGTCCACCTGGCTCCTAATAGAGCATAATGTAGGTGCCAGGTGAGCCTGTCTGGGAAGCTCATTCCACAACTGGGGTGCCCTCTTCTTAGTAGCCTCTCACCTCACTTTCTTTGGTGGGGGCTCCTGGAGAAGGACTGCTGAAGTTAAAGGTTTTATAGCGGAGGCAGCATTCCCTAGTGGTTGAGACCTTTATTAAGGACTGCAGCAGTGAATTCTATAGACCCAAGTCATAAAGTTAATTTTTTAAAAAGGAACACAGGTGGGATAACCCACATGCTGTTCCATCACATTTGGTGGTAGTGGCAGGATGACCTACAGTATTTAGGTCATCCTGCCACAGGCCTGTATTTAGGTCATCCTGTACAGGCCTGTGGCTTATGCTGGCTCAGCTTGTCTGAGCGTGGAAAGCTAAACAGGGTCAGGCCTGGTTATTACTTGGATGGGAGACCCCTCCTCTAGTTTCCTGCATTGAGCAGAGGGTTGGACTCGATAGCCTTGTAGGCTCCTTCCAACTCTATGATCTATGAAATCTATGAAATTTCCTTCACATGTGGGTTTCAGAAGTACATTCACTGACTGCTATAGCATCTAACCAGAAAAAGCCCAGAAACACAGAACAAAACCCAAACTGTCAATAATGCACATTTTGGTCACATATTATGTTGGGAAACGTGAGCATGACTTGGAGCATCCCTAAATGTCTGTCAGTAAAAGGTACATTAGATCAATAATTTTAATAAGGAATGGAAGAAAGCTATGCTGAGAATCTTACAGAGAGGATTAAAAAAAATTCCCCCCTTGGCTTCATTATTTCTAGACATTTCACATCTCTAGTTTTTCTATAAAAGTTTTATTACATAGTTTTTAGAAATCATTTGGGAGGAGTAAGAGCTGGGTAGCAATATCTAAACACCTTGTTTTAAATATGTTATTCATCATTAGCAAAGAAAATATTCCCTAATCCAAAGCTGTTTAATTTTTGGTGGAAAATCTTTTTCCTGGGCCTTCAGATCTCTAGCCCTTAGACCAGGGGTGTCAAATCTCTTTCAGCTCAAGAGCTGGATTCAGTTTGGGAGAAGCTACCAGGGGGTGCGTTTCAGTAGTGGGTGGGGGCAAAAATACCAGCATATTTTAGCTTAAAGTCCTTACTGCCACTAACTAAACTTTAGGAAAGGCATTTCAACCTTTTTGGATGGGAGGAAAACACACAGAAAAGCTGGGAAACCACCAAACGTTTGGGTGGTTGGGGAAAAGGAGTGGGGTCAAGGGAAGGAGGCGTGGTCCCCTGGGGAACGGATTTGACACACACACACACCCCATGGGCCAGATTTGGCCCATGGGCCTGAGATTTAAAATCCCTGCTTTAGACTGAGGGCGTGGCAAGTCTTTAGGGAACCCAAATGCCTTTTCTCCAGTGAGTTTTACCTATTCTGTGTCTGTGACAGGGGAAGGGAAGGCTCATTCTAGAATCGGAACCCTCGCAATGGCTACGGCCAATGACAGTGTCGGTCTCCCAGCTCCAGTGGTTACAGAGAGAAGATTAAAAACACAACAGTATTGATTGCAGTCCTGTGTCGTATGGGCACATCATCCCCCCTTGCCCCCGGTTGTTCTGGGAGTTTTCTGCCTCAGCAGTTATCTCACGGGACCAAGAAACAGTCGTTTAGGCTCCCTGAAGTCTAAAAAAGCAATCTGAGTGGCTGAAAGGGAAATTTGAGAAAAAGACGTGTGTGCAAACTGGTGGCAAATTTCCTTTTCAGTATCTCTTGCAAATCCCTAAACTTCTTTTTTAAAATTAAAATATACGTTCCTGTGCAGGCAGTTCAGAGGGAAATGCTTATAAATATTTCTTCAGTGGCTTACAGTGTTCTCCAACCTTGGGTCTCCAGATGTTTTTGGCCTACGACTCCCAGCATGCCCCAGCCAGCTACGCTGAACAATACCATCTAGCCCAGTGTTCTCCAACCTTGGGTCCCCAGATGTTTTTGGCCTACGACTCCCAGCATGCCCCAGAGTTGTAGGCCAAAAACATCTGGGGACCCAAGGTTGGAGAACACTGGGCTAGATTGATTAGGCAATGTCAAGAGAGCTGGGTGCAGTGGTCTTGAAGCAAAGTTTAAGGAAATTCTGGGTTCATCCACTGTCCCATGCAAGTGTGTTCTTTCCAAAGCTTTAAAAAGTAAGGAGGCAGCGACAGCTGAAGCCTTATCAAACGGACTGCCCTGTCATCTCTAAGGACAGGCCAGGTATCGTATGGCGTGCCCTTCCAATATAGGAGCAAGAGAAGGAGCTCAGGAGGACAACTGCAGGCGGCAAACAGTGTGAACCAAAAGGGAAGTGAGTTAATTTCATTTCGTTCAATTTCTCTGCCGCCCAAAAGCCGATGTTCTCTGGGTAGTTTACAAAGATTAAAACCTTCAAAGTACATTATAAAAAAACCATATACATAGAGACATATAAACATCCAACACAAGTATATCTAAAAACAATGTTAAACCATCAACAAACAGCTGAGAGAGTTAAGCTGCCATGCAGACATGCCTCGGACCTTCAGAGCAATGAAAGGGAATGGGTGGATCGGTGCTTTGAGAAATGCTTCCTGGTGGGATGGGTACATTCTCCCATTTCCTTTCTTAATCTTTCCTCATCCCTTTTCCACCCACTGTGCCTGACACAGCCCGTTGCCTCGCCAGGCTCTCAATCAGCGAGAGCTAATAACCACATAGATAAGCATGCACTATTTTCCAGTGCCAATTATTAGATCAGCAGATGCTGTGGGGAGTATTTATTAGAGCATGCCATGTTAGTAATCCCAAGGTGTAATTAGACTTGCAGATTTCTCCTGCTTCCACAATGCTGATAACTTGGTCCAGATGCTTAGACGGAATGTGTGTTGGTGGTGGTGGTGGTGGTTGGCAAATTACACAGTTTTACACAGTTGTTCTTATTATCAGCAGTGCTTGGAAGCAAGATGCTGTAGGGTAACCAGGTCTTTGGGACCGGACTTTAGATGGATTGCGTGGGAATAAATATTGCTATGTGTAACACGTGTGCGCCACGGTTTAAGTTTCTCTGAACCGTTCATTGCTATAATCAGTTGGCACTGACCTTTCATCCTGTATAGTGTTTTCTCTTTAAAGTGCTGCTCAAATTGCGCTCTACTCAAACACTGTTAAAATGTTAGGAAATGGCATCCTGCATTCCATCTTGAATTGGAGTGTTTGCATAAAGGCTGCAACTCTAATTATCTTTCTATAGGAAAGATTATGATTATTATTAAAATCACTCCTCTAGCACTTTTCTGACGACACAGTGCTCCGTTATTTCCGACTTGTATGCCACTCTTGCTCCAAGGAGCTCCGAGTGACTGCTGTATGTTTCCCACAAGGTCTCACATCCAGGCAATTTGCGGGGCCGAACCTGTTCAGCTTCAGCAGAACTGCATTGTGTGTTCTGGTCCATTCCCTATTTTCTCTTTGCAGTGGATTCTGTAACCCCAAGAGGATAACAATACTCAAAGGACGAGGGTAGGAAATTCTTGGCTGAAATAAAATTATTAAATAAAATTACATTAAGGCAGCCTTCCCCAACCTGGCACCTTCCAGATGTGTTGGACTACAACTCCCATCATACCCATCCCAAAGGACGCCAATTTGGAGATGGCTGCCGTCGATACCAGGAACAGAAACATAGTGATTCTTTGTGGTGCCAGGATCTGCCTACTCTCGGTCTTCCCGAGTTGACCCCCTTTGGGGCTCTCCCTTAGGCACTGCCTTCCAGGCTCTGAGCAAGGAATGGCAATCTCATTTATCCTCACAGCAGCTATGTGGGCAGTTAGGAGAGGGCTGGTCATATTCCAGTTGCCTAGTTGCTGAGGCACTGAAATTGATGCTGTTGCTAAGAGATTCAAGTATTTTCTTTTCTTCTCGGCTCTGTCCAAGTCCTTTGCAAAAGACCCGAATTCTGGCTCCTTGCCTCCTGGGATTCTGAACTCTCCCCGCCCCCTCGTCACAGTTCGTATGAGCAACTTGCTCAGGGCCACCCAGTGAGCAATCTCAGGGCTTAAACTTGAGCCTTCTTCCACATCCGAAGTTTGCACCCTGCAAATTCAGTCTGGTGTCCATATCGTGCCCAGTTGGCACTGGGAGCACCTTGCAGCTGACTGCATGGCAAAGCAGACGCCCGACTTCTCCAGCTTGTGGTCAGAAGATATTTCATCATGTAATAAGAGAAGCAGGAAAAACAACAACCTGCTTCAAATGCTGAAAGGATGACATACCATAAGATGGAGCAATCGCGTGATTGCCTTCCCACGAGTTCCGACCTGGTTAGCAGTTTCATGCTTTGTATTGGCCATGCTCTCAAAGCCAATTTAGTGCTGTGTGAGTCAGTCCAAATTACCGTAAGAACTGGGCAGGGGTGGTCTTTGGATGTGGGCGCTTCTAGTTTGTATGATGTGCATAGTGAGATGCATTCTGAAAAACTTCTCTGGGAAGTCTTTGAAATGTGGGCTGAACCGAGAGGGCAAGCCGCCACAACCTCAGTATGTTGGTGCATTCACAAGAGAAAAACTGGTTACCTTTTGCCCACAGCATGTCAGAATGGTTACGTAGGTCAGCAAGAAGTGTGTATAAGCCATAAAATATCCAGGTTCAATGATAATGGAGTTTTGGCCGTTAGCGCCCCCACCCGAGTCATACTCCATCCTGAGTGCTCAGCCAGCACTGCAGCCCTGAAGCCCTTGACCCTGCATCCTTCTCCATGATTTCAGATGGTCTGCTATAACATTAAAGGGCCTAGGGAGCATACACTTAAGTCAGGGCCAGCCCACACCAGTTCAGTGCCTCAGAGGCAGGCAAGCCAGAGGGCAGTTCCCGCGGTCTTTGACGTGGGCGAGTGGCTGAGATGCTCTCACGTTCCGTTGAAATGAACAGGGGCTGCCCAACGGCGCCGTCATACTCTTGCCCAGCTCCTGACTGTTCACATCAATTTATTTATTTATTATATTTATGAATCGCCCATCTGGCCAGACATCCAGCCACTCTGAGCGATGTACAATCCAATAAAATACAGAGTGGGGACACACACACATACACACACAGTATAACACACAATTAAAAACAGTACCAAACGTAAAAATCCTAACCCACCCCATATTCCCGCCTGAAAAAGCCAGGTTTTAATGCACGGCGGAAGCTAATCAAGGAAGGGGCATGGCCGAGGTCACTGGGGAGAGAGTTCCATAAATTGGGGGCTGCCACAGAAAAGGCCCTCCTCCTAGTCCCCACCAGCCTGGTGGTCAGCTTAACAGAAGAAAGCACATCAGTGACATTGTGCCACAGAATAATCCTGTGGATCATGCCCCTTTCTGGAGACCCCCTCCTCTGGTTTCCTGCATTGAGCAGCGGGTTGGACTCGATAGCCTTGTGGGCTCCTTCCAACTCTATGATCTATGAAATCTATGCTGCCTTTAGTGGTATTGCAAATCCGCTGCCTGAGGCAGCCACTCTCCACCTTGCCTCATGGTGGGAGTGCCATTGACCCTAGGGCAGGGCTCTCCAACCTTGGGTCCCCAGATGTTGCTGGACTACAGCTCCCAGAATCACTTGCCATTAGCCATGCTGGCTGGGTATGCTGGGAGCTGTAGGCCAGCAACATCTGGGGACCCGAGATTGGAGAGCCCTGCCCTAGGGCAACTGCCCTCACTACGCGTGCCTGCCCTTTCTCTTCACTCCTTCGGTGGAGCTTCTGTGAGAAAATGTCATTCTTGGTGGAACTGGTCCTCATGGCCGAACCTGAAGGCTTGCTGTGCCAGTATAATAGAATCATAGAATCATAGAAAAGTAGAGTTGGAAGGGGCCTACAAGGCCATCGAGTCCAACCCCCTGCTCAATGCAGGAATCCAGGTCAAAGCATCCCCGACGGATGGCTGTCCAGCCGCACCTTGAATGCCTCCAGAGTGGGAGAGCCCACCACCTCCCTAGGTAGTTGATTCCATTGTCTTATTGCTCTGACAGTCAGGAAATTTTTCCTGATGTTTAGGTGGAATCTAGGTTCCTGTAACTTGAGGGCCTATTGCCCAATGACAGAGCATGTGCTTTGCATGCCGGAAGTCCCATGCCCCATTGCCAGGATCTTCAGTTTAAATGATTTCTGCTAGCAGGTCTGGAGAGCTCCGTCCAGTGGGAATAGACAGTACTGGACTAGGTAGAGCAATGGTTGTCAATGACCGGGTTTGCACGACACGACAACCCATCCTGGGTGTCAAGCCACGGTGGGTGGTTGTGTTGTGTGAACCTGGACCGATTCCCGCAGGGTGGCTTGTTTGAGGGCAACAAGCCACACTAACAACCCATAGGTTGTTGTAGGACAGTGTTCTCCAACCTTGGGTCCCAGCATGCCCCAGCCAGCTATGCTGGGAGTTGTAGGCCAAAAACATCTGGGGACCCAAGGTTGGAGAACACTGTTGTAGGAGTTGTACCCATGATGGATTGTCGTGTCGTCCGAACCCAGGCAACCGACACCCCCATCGTGGCTACTGGGAATCAGCTAGCCAGCCACTTGGCAAGAGTGGCAAAAAAACCCTTGCGGCACTTGGGGTCAGCTGGCACTGGCTTGCTGCCCTCCCTGCAGCGATCACAAGCCATTTTTGACTCGCTACGGCTTTTTGTCCCTTTACCCCTTTTTTGGAGATCACGAAGTCTGGCTTGACAGCCAGCTTTTGCAATCCCTGTTTTTGATAGCCACTGACAGCCCCTTCTGAGTGCCCATGTAGCCAGCCTATTTTTAAAATTAGTTTTGGGGACCCCCCTAATGTGTGCAAATATTTGTGCACATTATTTTTAAAAGATTTTTTTTTTAAATCCGGTCTTTGCAAGTGCATACCTGTGTACTTGCAGAGGTCCAAAAATGGGCAGCCTCACCTGAGCAATGGACATTGACCCAGAGAGGCTCCCAATAGCCTTCCCCCCTTTGGTTTGGTTTGACAGCTGTCAACAGGAGCTGTCAAGCCAAACCAAAGGCACGAGTGATCTTTGCTTGTGAAAAGGGAGTGGTAGGATCTTTCTTTCTTTCTTGGACTCCACTCTCCTAAGGGTGCTCTCACTTTCCCACTTATTCCCGAGACTCTAGGTGCTCAGGAACATGAAAAAGGGTGAGCCACCCCCTTTTCAAAGGAACCATTTTTGACAGCTAGCTGTTGAAACTTCCACTCCTTTAACAAGGTTTTTTTTTGGCAGGGATCCACTTGATTTTTTCTAAGGGACATATGCAGGCATGAATGTGCATGTCCCCATGAAAAAAACCATTGGGAGCCCTGTCCAAAAAACACCTTTGTTAAAGGAATGGTAGTTTTGACAGCTAGCTGTCAAAAAGCCGGTTCCTTTGAAAAAGGGGCGGCTCACCCTTTTTCATGTTCCCAAGCATCTAGAGTCTTGGGATCAAGTGGAAAGGTAAGAGCATCCTTAGGACAGTGTTGTCCCCCAAAAAAGAGGACCTCGCTGCGAAGGAGGTGCACATCCCACCCACCCCTTTTCACGAGCAAACATCACTTGCACCTTTGCTTTGGCTTCACAATCACCTTTTGACAACTCAGACCAAACCAAACCAAACCAAGGGGGGGGGGGAGGCGATTGGGAGCCTCTCCGGGTTGATGTCCAGGGTTGGTACCTGCTGCATTTTGGCAGGCGGTACCTCCTTGGACATTGCCCAGGCGAGGCTGCCCATTTTCAGAACTCCATAAGTGCGAAAATGGCTCACGATGGCAGCAGGGAGGGGGGAGACAAGCTGGTCCTGCCATGATGTCCCCTGGGATATCCATGGGGAGGACCGAGGGGGAGGGCCGAACAACCTACGGTGAGCCCGATCATCTGTTGGGCGCACCGTGGGTTCTTTGCACAACAACCAACCTACCATGGCTTCTTGTCGGGGTGGGTTGTTGTGTCGTGCAAACTCGCCCAGTATGGAGCCTCCGCCGCCTATGTTCCTATGATTCAGGAGGGTGAGTACAGGTTGTAATCTGCCCAGAGAACATCAGTTATTGAGCGGATTAGAAATATACTAAATAAATAATAAATAAATATACTGACAGCAACGTCGCTGTGGTGTTGCAGAGCATGCTGTTGCTGGAAGATATGCCAGCACAAGCATTTGGGATCAGGGTGCTAGTATTAAAACACAGACGCTAACTAATTCTGTGGGCTGTGTGTTCTACAAATGCCTTGAGTGAGCAATCATATCAAATAATCTTTACAACCTAAAGCAAACAGGAATGTTGTTTCACACCGGTAGAGCTGTTTTTAAAGTCAAGTGTATATAACTGAAGTGCTGGACGTACTAGCTGAGTAGCATTACTAGGAGTAGTAACGTTGGAGTCAGAGGAGGAATTAAGGGTTTGGAGTCGCTATTTTTGTGAGAATGCGATCTCATTAAAGAGTGGGAACCTTGACAAGGCAACATATTGAAGCTCCTGTGTTTTCTCTTAAAGGAGAAAAGATGCCATATGCAGCATGTTATACCTCTAATTATCAGGCAAGATGATTGCTAATTAACAGCTGAAATAGCATACTTTTAAAGTATATGTTTAAAACCATTTTTTGGCAGATTCCGAAACTGCTATTGCTAACCTTTTGGAAGGAACACTTAACATACAAGCATTTCACAATTCCTTATCTTGTTGATTTCTGCATCCTCTCTGTGAAACTGGTCGCTGCAATTCCCACTTTATAGACAGAGAACTGAGGTTCAGTGATCACGACTTGCTTAAGACCATGTGGGAGTTGTAGGTTTTAATCCATGGATACCATGTCCAAGGCCAATGCTCTTGTCTGCTGCACTCCATTGGCAAACACTTTCTCAGCTTTTACTAAAGAGGAATATTTGCATTGTGTGGCGTAGTGGTTAGAGTGTTGGACTGGGGCTCAAGAGATCTGGGTTCTAGTCCCCACTCGGGCCATGAAGCTCACTGGGTGACTTTGGGCCAGTCACTGACTCTCAGCCTAACCTACCTCACTGGGTTATTGTGAGGATAAAATGCGGAGGAGGAGGAGGATTATGTAAGCCACCTTGGGTTCCTTGCAGGAAAAAAGGTGGGGTATAAATATAATAAATAATAAATAAATAAATAAATAAATTGCTTTTTGTCAACACAGGTCTTAAGATATGTGGTGGTGGGTGCATGTAAATGTAACTTGAGTGGCCTATTTCATTGGGGAAATGTCACGTTACTCATATGAAGCTGCTTTATTTTGTGTCAGGCCATTGGTCCATCCTGCTGGTCAGTATCTTCTGACGAGCAGCAAGTCTTCTGGATGCTGGGCAGGGATGTTTCCCAGGTCTGCTAGCTAAGATCCTTTAAACTAGAAATCCTGGAGATTTCTCAGTGCATAGCGCATAGCTCAGTGCACTACCACTGAGCCGTGATCCTCCCTCTCCCTCTTTACTCCAATCAGACTCAAGTTGGTAAAGAGTAATGTGGGGATTGATCCTGACTCTGGGTTGCTAGCTCCTTTGGGTCAGTCCGCAGAGATTTGCACAGGTGAATCCTGTGTTTGCAGCAAAATCCTTACTTGAATTTGGCAATATTCTGCCCTACCAGGGAAATGAAATAGGGACTCCCACTCCTTCACTTGCTCCCATCTTCCAGGAGTGCATAGTCCAGATGTTAGACAAACGGTTTCATTCCTGACCATCTTTGTTAACAACCATTAATAGACATTAGCTCATTTAATTTGTTCTCATGACTCTTTTGATCTCAGTTGCCATGTTGATCTTCAACTGGAAAGCAAGTGGGTTAATTGTGCGGGGAGGCGAATAGTACCCTTCTTGTTTTTAAGTCCTTTGCTTGTTAATTTCATGACCCATGACCATAAGCAGTTATAGAGTTGCCTGCTCTATATTATTAGGGAAGAGTTCCACACTGTCTCTATGCCAGATGGACTTTTATACATCCTGTTTCTTCTTCACTCTTGTGTATACCGTCATCTCCCACCTCTACATTCCTCATCTCATTCTACTTGGTAGGAAACTTAGGCTAACTACAATTTTTATCCAGACCTTTCAACATTATGTTTTTGTTTTTGTTTTAAATCTAGTTGCTATGCGTGCACAATTGGAAATGTGATGGCAAAGTAATGAGATTTCCAAGGGCTGAAACAAGTATGCTAAATTGTATATAAGCATGAGGATCCACGGTGATTTGCAGTGGTGGGTTTCATCCTGCAGTGTATCCGTCTGCCAAATGGGTCCACAGGGCCAGTAGGCTGTTGGAACGAGTGATCTTTGTTGGTCCAATTGTGAGGCTCTCCCCCTTCCTACCCGGAGATCCTAGGGTGGATCAGCCTTGCAGCAGTGGCCGGAATAGTTCTCGGTGCGTCTTGCCTCTCCATAAAAAGGTGGGCTCCCACTTACCTCACTCACATTAATATTCCCAGTTGCCCTTCCTATGGCTAGTGGTAAATCTCATACTTTGTGTGCAGAAAGTTCAGTTCCTGGCATCTTCAGTCGGAAGGCTCAGGTAGCAGGCCGTGGGAAAGACCCTTCTCTGCCGGGCTAGACGAAGAAATGTCCTGGCCTGGTATAAGGCAAATTCCTGTGTTCCTAGTGCATGTACCCTAGCCTCTGTTGCCAGAAAAGTCCCATTCTAGCATTCATGTTTTGGAGGATGGGTGCTGCTAACTAGGATGTCAGAGAAATCTGAAAGGGATTCAGACAAGTTCACATTTCTAAGAATCCGACCCATGGATTCCACAGCAGACTTGGCTTTTTCAAAGTCACACAGATGCTGTGGGCTTTTCCCTTTTAATTTTACGTAATTTTGTCCAAATTTAGTCAAATAAAAATATGGAAAATAGACTGAAAATGCACATTCCCCCATAGGCTAAGCGCAGTGTTCTCCAACCTTGGGTCCCCAGATGTTTTTGGCCTACAACTCCCAGCATGCCCCAGCCAGCGTAGCTGGCTGGGCCATGCTGGGAGTTGTAGGCCAAAAACATCTGGGGACCCAAGGTTGGAGAACACTGGGCTAAGGAGTGAAAAAGCACAATTTCCCGTCCCTCCCTCCCTAGAACACTAACCCCCTCACCCGACAATTTCAACAAGATTTGAAGGGCTTGACAGGAGAAAACTCCCAGGCAGGACTGTTCACATGTGCAGTTGTATATGTTCCAAAATCGGACACAGATGATGATGATGATGATGATTATTATTATTATTATTACATTACATGTTATATTCCGCCTTTTTTCCTCTTGCGAGATGAGGCCGGATGACCCCTTGCCTATTGAATTAGCTGTGGGATTTAAATACTCTTCTGTCTCCTGGCTAGAGTAATGGGGTGGCACAGGTGGTTGGGGGAAGGACTATCAATCTGGTGAAATCCTCCGGGGGTCAGATGGTGCAATTATTGCACCGTTTGGCTAGGTTGCAATTTGTGTCTGGATAATTAGTCTCGAGGAGAGAGATGTTTTTACTTTTCATGTGAAGGTGCCTAGAAAGAAAGGGAAAGAATTAAAATGTATGAGCTGTGGAAGAAAAATAGCTCACGCGGTTGCAGGTTGTGGGGAAAGCTTCAGAAACCAGTTGTGCAGCAACATGTTTTTTTCCTGAGCTTACCCACAGTCCCAGGTTAGAAGATGAGACACGACTAATTCATGTAATTTAGTGCATGCTAATCTATGTAATTTAATGCAAATTTAAAATAATACCTTTTGCAGCTAAAAATGGCACCATTTTAAACACCTTTCTGTGCAATGTGAGTTAGGTGTTGTTGTTTTTTAACAAAATGCATCGAGCAAACCTTTAATAAGAATGAAAAGTCTGATTTCTACAAACTGGTGCCAGCCCAGGACATTTTTGTGTCTGAGGCAGAACACCCAAGTGGTTCCCTTGCAGACACTAATTGGCACACTCCCCAAGGAGGCTGCCCAGTACAAGCCTCATTGAAACAAATGGGATCTTGTGAAAGGGCACTGTGTGTTCATGGATTGGATCCTTCTGTCTCCCATCTTTAATGGTGTCTGAGATATGCTGCATGAGGCAGCTGCTCCCCAAGCCTAGGGTAAAGGCCATCTCTGTGACAAACCAGTGGTTAATTCGGGAACTGCTCCACTAGATTCATGGGAGCAGTAACTTTGCAAAAGCAGCAACCATCTTTCAGAAGACAACTGCTGAGTACCTCTTCCTTCTGCCACCAAAGAAAGCCTTTGCACATTTCCCAGGGAGTCCGTGAGGAGAGGACTGTACACGTTCTGTTCCCACAAATATCCAGATATTAAATTATCTATTCAAATAATGCAGATCAAGGCACTTATGCACACTTATTTTGCATAATACCCAGTGTGCATTTAGGGGGAAGAATTTGGGATTGTGTAGTAAGAATGTAGAAATGGCGACCGTGACTGAGGTCAAATAAGTTGCTGGTTTAATAAAAGCAGAAGGATTGCCTTACTGGATCAGACCAAGGTCCATCTAGTGTGGCATTCAGTTTCTAGCATCTGCCAGCCAGCCCCCTCTTGGTGCTTAGCAGGACACAAAAGTGATGGCATCAATTTATTATTATTATTTATTTATTATTAATATTTATTTATCGCCCATCTGGCCGGCCACCGGCCACCCTGGGCGATGTACACACAATAAAATACATAAATACAATAAAATACATTAAAACAATATAAAAATTTTAAAATCTTAACCCACCCCATATTCCCGCCTGAACAACCAGGTTTTTAATGAGCGACGGAAGCTCAGCAGAGAGGGGGCATGGCGGAGGTCACTCGGGAGAGAGTTCCACAGTACGGGGGCCGCCACAGAAAAGGCCCTCTTCCTCGTCCCCACCAGTCTAGCTGCTCTGGCTGAAGGGACAAGGAGAAGGCCATCCGTGGCAGATCTTGTTGAGCGGCCCACTTGGTGTTGCTGGAGACGCTCCTTGAGATAAATGTGCATGTCTGTGCAGTTGTGGATCGGAGGCTTGAAGAATGTGTAAGTTGGGCGGCCATTGACATCAGAGCAGATTGCAGTGACAGGAAGCCAGACCATCCCTCCTTCCGCCAGTGGGCTGAGGGTTCAGATCCAAGCATGCTTAAGGAGTAAGTTCCATTGAACTAAGCGTGGCTGGCTTTGACCTGTACATGCTTCGGATTGTGCTGCGCAAGGAATCTATGGGAACAATAGCTTTTGAAGAGTCTACACGGATGAAATATAGAAAAAGAGCTCAAAGCGTGTTTACAGCCTGGGGGGGGGGGTCTCTTTTCAGTGTACATGTGGCTGCAGCGTCGCAGCAAATTGAAGGCTAATATCTCTCCCCCCCCCCGGGGGGGGGGCTGGCTGGCTGGCTGGCTGCCCTGTTGTTGCTGCAACAACAGCACTTCCTCCTGGTACAGGAGAGGTGGTGGGGCATTTTCTTTCCAAGCAGCAGCAGGTGGTGGCAATGGCGGTAGCAAAAAGCAGGTACGCAGCGGAGGGGGAAGTGCCCCACAGCCTGGTTGCCTGCGATGGAAGTTGTGCAACCTCTCGTCCCGGTCTCAGGCAGCCAGCTGGGAGCTGCTTCATTCTGCGACTGGAGGAGGCTGTGTCAAAAGTGGGCCGGCCGGCCGGCCAGTGGGGAAGAGAATGCGCCAGCGGACGCTCTGTTGCAGCTGTACATGTATTAAAAAGTGGATCTCAGCGCTGTGGAAACACTTGCATGCCCGTTCATATTTGGTCTGCACATATCAAAAGAGTTTCAAGTGGGCTGAGAGAGGCGGCGCTTCCCACGAGTGCACACTGTCCCTTTCGTCTCACTGTCACCTCTGGTGATTTGAAAGAACCTGCAGAACTTGTTTAGTAGAGGTGAAAGTGGGATAAGCGTGCGCATTCTGAGTAATTTCCGGAGCAGTGTTCTCCAACCTTGGGTCCCCAGATGTTTTTGGCCTACAACTCCCAGCATGCCCCAGCCAGCGTAGTCCAGAGGGTAGCCACGTTACTCTATTGCAGTCTTGTGGCACCTTAAAGACGAACGAATTTATTCTGGCATAAGCTTTCGTGGACTGTAGCTCACCTCTTCAGAGGCATGGAGCCTTATGGAGCATTTCAGGTGTATATACAGTACAGACGGTGGTGGTGTGGAAAGAGTGGTGTATACCGCGAGGTCAGGAAGGAAATTAAATGCGGAAAGTATTGACAGTGACAATCACATTATTAACAGTGGTCATTCACAGTGTAGTTGTTGCTGATAACACAAAACACCCTGGCAGTAGGTGAGCCAGTTAACACATGTAGTGCGGTGAAAATCCTTTATCCAGATTCAAGCCTCTGGCGATAGAATTAAATCCTGCGGATGAATTCTGACTTGGCAGTCTCTCACTCTAATCTCCCTTTGAAGTTTCGAGCAGAGATCCTTCTTTCAAACTGCCTTCTACTGTCAGCTGTCTTCAATTTAAACTGCAAGCCAGAAAGAACATTAACAAAAGTTAGAGAGAAAACTGAAAGTTAGAGAGAAAACTGAAAGTAAAAGAAACTAGCATAGTTCTTCCCCCACCCAGATGCTGAGAACAAAATAAGTCATACAGGATGGAAGGGTCAGAAGAAACAAGAGAGATTGTGGGAAATGAAGAATGCAGATACAGAGGAGAGGGGAAGAAATGCCGTTGGGGCTTTGACAGTTGGGCGAGTGCGAGCAGATCTTGGTAATGGAACAGGGACCCCTCAGGAGTCATGGTGTGCTGCAATAGAGAGAGAATCTGATTTCATACACCTCTGATACCAGTGGCTTTTCGTAAAAACTTCCAAATTAACAGAAGTGAAATTACCTTTCTTCTCATTTTGGTTACGTGAAAAGCTACTACAACCTGGAGGGCCTAGTTCAAATGCAACACCAAATGGTAACCAATAAAGTCAATCCCAGTGCTCCAGTAAACATCTAGGCCATTGCATTTGTCAGCGAGGCAATTGCATGCTCCACTCTGCCGTTCAGTTCAGTATAAGCTACTACTTATTTTCCACCTGGGTCTGTTGTGCAAGGTGAAATACTTATAATAACTATACAGGCACTCCTTTATAGTGCTAGAGATTTATAACATTTTAAGGGGGGGGGAGGCAGGGCGAGAAGACATGCAGGATGGAAGAAAGGAAATTGGCCATTGCTTGCCATACTTTCCCCATGGCCAGAGTTGTCCCCCATAAGGGGCTAGAGATGGATTGAGTACATCCAGATACAACAGTATTAATCCTCGAGGACTCCTCAAATTCGTGGCTTCCCTGAGGTTCTCTGAACTCTAGCAGCGGCTGGTGACATAGGAAAGGTGACACACTTGCACCGGAGAATTAAATTTGGAAATCTGCACGACACTAGGCTCAGCGAGCGTTCATTTGACCCAAAATGATAAGTGAAAAGGTTGGAGAGAGAATTGTATCTTTGCGAGCTGCGGGACAGATGAGAGATTGCAGCAGCTTTGTGTCCAGACAGTCGGCGCTGAGATTCAAATGAATGTCCCTTTGTAAGTACTCTGTTTTTATGGCAAGCACCCTCATTTATTGTGAGTCATGCGTGGCGACGTTCACGCTAGTTTTCTGAGGAGTGGCGCCACTTGGCCCGACGTTAGGCCCCTTGGGGTCCAGTTTCAGCCCATGCGAGTGCTGTGCTAGATGTCAGGGAATGGGTCCCAGCTAACGGGCTCTTCGCTGTACGCAAGCAGCCTTCCCTAGACTTCTCCAGATGCTTGCGACGTCAGCTTCCATCAGCTCCAGCTAGCATGGCCACTGGTCAGGAATGCTGGGAATCGTGGTCCAAAACAGTGTTCTCCAACCTTGGGCCCCCAGATGTTTTTGGCCTACAACTCCCAGCATGCCCCAGCCAGCGTAGCTGGGAGTTGTAGGCCAAAAACATCTGAGGGCCCAAGGTTGGAGAACACTGGTCCAAAACACCTGGAGGGCAGTGGGCCAAGGAAGGCTGACACACGTAGCTGGCGTTGTTCTGGTACCGCTGCTTAGTATACATGGAACAACTATTAGATTCGCCCACGGCTAATCTGGAAAAAAAGAAAAAAAGGATTTGTATCAACGGGCTTGAGGTGGCCAAGCCTCAAGCCAGTTGATTTCAAACAGCATAAGATCACCCCAAGGGGGCTTCTGGTTGGCCAGTTTAGGATGCCTCTGAATAGGATTGTTTAGTGGCAGTGCT
The DNA here is from genome assembly GCA_021292165.1 of Shinisaurus crocodilurus. Taxonomy (NCBI): domain Eukaryota; kingdom Metazoa; phylum Chordata; class Lepidosauria; order Squamata; family Shinisauridae; genus Shinisaurus; species Shinisaurus crocodilurus. The sequence goes on from CM037879.1 coordinate 8,350,174, forward strand.
AAATGAGATATGTAGGCATTGTTTGCCAGGACCGGTCATTCTCTTTGGCTAACATGCAGATCCCTGCGTGGCTAACTGACTCTCATCCGGTGGCGGTGCTGTCAGCGCTCCCCTTGTGTCCCTAAAATGCAGACCTCCAGCCCTTGCGGAATGTTGTCGTCCGTATTCTATTCAGTCCCTGGATCTCCTGGATTCAGGGAAGGTTGCTTGGCGGCCTCCCATCAGGGCAAGCGGGGCTGGCCAGATTGTGTGTTAATGGACTTCACAGGCCCTGCCTTTTAAACCACCTGCTTTTTTCCTCACATTGGTTAGAGTCAGAAAGAAAGATTTGCACAATAGTGCAAGAAGGATCTTGGAATTGTGGTAGATCACAAACTGAATATGAGCCAGCAATGCGATGTGACTGCAAAGAAGGCAAATGCGATCATTCCCCTTTACTCGGCACTGGTTAGGCCTCATCTTGAGTAGTGCGTCCAGTTCTGGGCACCACACTTTCAGAAGGATGTAGACAAACTGGAGAGGGTTCAGAGGAGGGCAACAAGGATGATAAAGGGACTGGAAACAAGGCCCGATGAGGAGAGACTGAAAGAACTGGGCATGTTTAGCCTTCAGAAGAGGAGACTGAGGGGAGATATGATCGCACTCTTCCAGTATTTGAACGGATGTCACACAGAGGAGGGCCAGAATCTCTTCTCGATCATCCCAGTTTGCAGGACACGGAATCATGGGCTCAAGTTACAGGAACCTAGATTCCACCTAAAGATCAGGAAAAATTTCCTGACTGTCCGAGCAATAAGACAATGGAACCAACTACCTAGGGAGGTGGTGGGCTCTCCCACTCTGGAGGCATTCAAGGTGCAGCTGGATGCCCATCTGTCAGGGATGCTTTGACCTGGATTCCTGCATTGAGCGGGGGGTTGGACTTGATGGCCTTGTAGGCCCCTTCCAACTCTACTTTTCTATGATTCTAATAGCGGTGCGGCCCAGCGTGGCTCCTCCTCCTCCTCTTCTCCGCAAAGGCTGTGAGAGTTGCCCTGCCAGCATCTGCTTGCTTGCAAATCGTATTTGCTCTGGAATACACTTGAGCGTCAGCGGCAGCCGTTGGCAGCCTGGCCAGCTTGCATCAGCGAGGCTGACTCCCCGAGCATTTTGATCTTTGCGGATGATGCAACATTAGGTGAGCAGCCCAGTGCAGTTAGGCAGAAAAGCAGAAGAAGTGTTTGTCAGAGGTGCTCGTGTGGCCCGGTTACCATAGAATCTAAGCAACCGTTTTACAAATGTGATTATCCTGCTGTGATTGTTTGTAAGGCTCCGTTCCTCGATCGGGCAATGTATGTGCGCGCCATACCAGGCCTTCTGAGCCTCCCCCTTCTCCTTGCTGCATGAAGTGGCTGCCATGTCTTGTGATAGTTCTCACCCAGAAAGGACAGGTGATGCCACACTACCGCCCCCCTTTCAACTCCTGAGCATCAGACGAAGGTGGGATGGGTTTGGCTTGCCCAATGATTGGCAAAAGGCTATTGCGGGGCAACGAGGGGTTTTATTATTCTCCTTTTATCAAGAGGTTCCCATTACAATATCTGTTTGCATTTTGGGATACCAGGCGACCTTCAGAGCAATTTGTGTCAGACCACTGATCTCAAGCTCCCTCCACAAATACTGAGATGGAAACTGCTGGACCCAGCACATCTTTGGCCTCTGGTTAAACAGAACATTTTAATCCACAGTTCACAAGGGTGGCCTTGGTTGGTCTGCTTATAGCCTCTACTTCAGTGTTCTCCAACCTTGGGTCCCCAGATGTTTTTGGCCTACAACTCCCAGCATGCCCCAGCCAGCATAGGCTGGGAGTTGTAGGCCAAAAACATCTGGGGACCCAAGGTTGGGGAACACTGCTCTACTTCCTATTGGGAAATGAGGGATGATTGTCCACTCAGCACCATTATGTGGGCAAATGAGAGTATAAAGTCTGAAGCATCTTAAATGTTGTGGTAAGAGGCAGGAATTCTCTCCCTCTCCTTGACACAGTCTCTCATATTATGGCCATACTGTGTAACTTGGAAAACCATTTTGATTTTTTTTAAAAAATTGCTTCCATTATTTTCATACCCTTTCCCTGTCTTATGCTGCCATGGTTGGTTGGTAAATATGTGTAAGCTTCCATTTGCAATTATCATAATGATCCTATACTTGGGGGATATAGCTTACAGTGTAAAATATATATAATTTTTCTTACATAATTCTCTACTGTAACTTTAGGGATTTTTCTTTTTGCACAAACAAGCTATTTAATTAGAAAACAAGCTCCTGATGTTTCAGGATGTACACAACAGAGATATAACTACGTGTTTAGCACCGGAGTAGCTACCCCAAAGTTGTTACGTAAGGATACAGAACTACATTCAGTCAAACATTGGCTTGGCCAAAGCCAGCTGTTGATCCTGTTGTTTTGGCACAAAGCAAGTAACAATTTAACAATTACTGGATATTTCTGAAAATAGTTTAGCTCTCGGCCAGGCTGTCTGCTGTGATTTTCAGTTGTATCTAAAATAATCTTGCACAGAGAGCAAAGATAACTGAGGACAGGCTTAAAAGACCGTTTTTTAAAATAAAGAATTAAGAAGCTGCCTTATGTTGTCTCAGACCATTGGCCCATCTAGTCCAGTATTGTCTACCCTGGGCCAGTTCAGACATAACGCTAAGCCAGGGTTTGGGGGGAATACTGCTATACCGTTTACGACCTGTGTGCTGGCACATGCTGCCCAATCGCTCGTGCTGCATGCAGGAGCGGCGCAACGCTCTACGGACCTTCGGTCTGTGGTTTGCTTAGTGTGATGTGCAAACCCAGAACTCTGGCTTTACTCTTGCCTAGAGAACAAAGCCAAGGCCCTTCCCTGCCCTGGATCTTATTTTTAACTGGAGAGTCCAGGGCCCTTCTGCTGACAAAGCATCTGCTTTGCCACTCAGCTGTGGCTCGAAAGGTGAGATGAGGAATTTTTCACCTGGCCACTAATGGAAAGGTGAGAAGCAATTATGGCAAGTTGACAGCAGTACATATCTAGAACAGGTGTCAAGAAATATTGTTTGACTAGGAATGGGCTGCAGGTAAATATATCAGGAATTCGTTCTGTTTTTAGAGGGAATTCTGCCTTTCTAAGGCTTTGGTGTTGTACAACCTTGTGGTAGAATGGGCTTTTTGTGGGCGATCCTGTGTGCTTAGTATCTTTTTCTCCAGAAAACTGAGTTTGTAACTTTTATTAATCCACTAATCCCCATGGTGGGGAGGTTGCAGAGTCGCTGGCGGAAAGTGGGCATTGTGGCTGGGAGTACAGAGCAAAAGTTGTCCTTCTGGGCCGTGCACTTTTTCCTTTTGGCTTTTTCCAGATGTACTCTTCCACCTGCAAGCAATTGCCTTTTCACGTGGGCTGGTATAGCATAGAACCAAATCTTTGTTTAAATACTTCTTGTGCCACCAGCTGTCCTGGAAGTGGGTTTGAGGATACGGTATTGATTATTCCTTAGCATTTACTTTACAGAAATATGGTATCTCCAGTCAGATTGCTTAAAAGATGGCGTTGCTTCTGTCGGTCTCTCCATCTATGTCAGAAATGGTGACCAGCAAACCTAAGGATTTCATCACAGGGTTTTCTGACTCGCGTGAATCAACCCATCATATCAAAGTTAACATGCCACATGAATGTTTAAAGTCTAAACTGTAGTGTGTTGCTGGCACGTCAGTACCTTGGCAACATTGCCAGGCTGTCAATCAGATGCCAAATTAAGCAAAAAAAGTCTTCTCCATCCTCCAAAATGAAATACCAAGCTAATAGGTGGGTTGCAAACACTGTCAGTAGCTATGAGATCTTTCTGGCTTCTGCACACAACCTGAATTATGTCCAGAGCATAACTGTAAAACTGGTTGGCATTTACCATTATGAAAGCCCTGTATTTAAAAGTTACTAAGGAAATAGGATTTCGAGCAGGTATTATAAAAATGTTTTAAGCATGCTTCATAGCCCAAAGTTGCCCTGCAATGAGACAGAAGTTATGCTTGGCTCCCAAACCTATTGCGCAGATGAAGACAGGGCCTTTCCTGCAGCTGCACCAAGATGGTGAAGCTCCCTTCCTGGGTAAATCTGGCAAGCCCCTGCCCTTTGCACTTTGAAGATAAATAAATCAGGAAGGACTTTGATTAGTTTTATTTGTGTACACTGACTTGTTTAATATTTTTTTTAGCAGTGCTGTTTCATTATTTGTATTGTTTCATTATAATTGTTCTAATTGTTTTTATACATTGTTGCAAGCCGCCTTGCAATTTCCTCCCCTAAAAGACGTGATACAAACTATAAAATGAAAAAAATGCCAAAGGTGGGCATATCTAGGTAACCCACAGCTGTTTCAGTCATTTGGGCATGTGTGTAGGAGGCATGCTCCTATTGTGACTAAATCCTTTAATTTTAACAGTGCGCATTGTTGTGGGGGGGGAGATAGCTGAAAATTGGATCTGTAGAATTTTTTGTTGTGTAGATGGATTTTTGCCGCAGCAGGCTGCTAGCGATGGATCACAAATGCTATTATGAAGTCAAAGCCGCAAGCGCCGCTGTTCCTTGGAGACCTCAGTCACCTTTCTAAGGTGCCACCGTATTTCTTGTGGTAGTCAAAGGGCAACATTCACCGGGAAATTTTCTTGTGCAAGTCAAGATGAAGGTGTCTTTTTGAGGATCCTGGGGAGGGGGGGGGGAGTTAAGTGTAAGATGCACCTTTACAATTTAGTAAACAAAACTTAACAGCGATTGAGGAAAGGCCTTCTTTAACCATTTTGTTGCTCCTATTCTACTAGCATGCCAGAACAGATGGGCAGGGTTGGGGGAATTCAAAATCCATTAGTACCATGAAAGATCTAAATTTAAAAGGTATATTGACATTGTTTTCGATTGAGCACTAGCTGCTTCAGCTGCCTGGGGTTTTTTTTTGGGGGGGGGGGCATCACATGCCCTAAGCACCTGTTCTCAGTGGCTGCTGGCAGCCCAATCCTGGCTGCAGTATTGTATTATATGGGAAAGAGAGCAGTCAGGCCATGGTTACTAGCAAGGAGAAGAGGACGCCTATTGGAGCCTCACTTAGCAAGACTGTGTCAGGAAGCCCTATCGAAAAACAGAATCCAGCGTTTTCAGGCTTTAAGGCAAGTCAAATCAGAAGGAAGCTCACAAGCGCTTCGTTCTTGTGTGAGAAGGTTTCCCTTGGGAGCAGAAAGCTGAGCTTCCTCTTAGAATATCAAGGTTAAGCGCCTGTAGAATCGCATCTCCCCATTGCCTCTGAGAATGCAAAGATTCAGCTATTAATAACCATGAATTAGTTTCAGCGTTTGCAGCTGTGTCTCTGGTGAATTCCCTGCCCCAACCCATGCTCTTGCTGAAGAACTAGTCTATTCCCTTTGCTCTCGGGAAATGGAAGCTTATCATCACTGGGATCATGACACCTGACACAGAGATCTAACAACCTCTCAATTATATGCTGAAGTCAATGCGGCTGATCTCAGCTTTCAGTAGCAGCAAAATATCCCTTAGCAGTCTAAAGCAGGCTCTGTGTGCCAGTTTTCCTCAGCTAGGAGACAGCAACTTGAAGCAAGCCGTTTTTCTGCTACCTTTAAAAATAAAATTATTTTAACTCCTGGGGATTTATAGATGTGGGTAATTGTGGCTGGAGCAAAATACCCTTAGTGCCGCAGCATTGTTGCTCTCTACTGCGCAAAATCAGTATTTAAAAAGATCATGTGCAAGTAACACCCTTGTTGGTCACAATTAACTATTGTGAGCGTAGGAGGAAATAAAGAGTCAAGACAAGTTGTTGGGGTTAAACTGGGCCACTTTTTATTTGCATTCAATGACCTGGAAAGGGATGGAGTGCAGGTTATTCTAATCCGGCCCCTCTGGCCAGTAGTGGTGTACATTTATGTATTTTATTTATTTATTATATTTATACCCCGCCTTTTTTCCTGCAAGGAACCCAAGGTGGCTTACATAATCCTCCTCCTCCTCTCCATTTTATCCTCACAACAACCCTGTGAGGTAGGTTAGGCTGAGAGTCAGTGACTGGCCCAAAGTCACCCAGTGAGTTTAATGGCTGAGCGGGGACTCGAACCCGGATCTCCCGAGTCCCAGTCCAACACTCTCACCACTATGCCACACTGGCTCTCTACGCTGGCCACACTGCTTCACCACATTGGGCGAAGCATCCAACATCGGAAGGTGGCTGCTGTTGTTGCCGCCACCCCACTTTACACTTTACAGTGTTGGGACACCTTCGTTGCGTCGCCTCCTCTCCGAGTCTCAAGACAACAAGCTTGGCGAGGATGAACTAAGGTCTCACAGGCGATCCTGATCCCCAGCAAACCAAGTCTAAGGACTCAGCAATGTGAGGCCTCTGATATCGCCTGTCACCCGAACGGTGCCAGGGATGCTCACTGGACCCTATCAATTCCCTAACCCGCACATACCCGCCTGCTGGCCAAATGTGACCGAATTGAATCACTACTGTACAAAGAGTGCAAACAACTCCCTAATCCTGCAACACGTGTAATCTCTATACCAAATGGCATGCTGTAATGAACAGAGCACTTAGCTGAGTTGACCCTTAGAGCAAGTGTGCCTTTCCCTCATTTTTTTCCACAGCCTACTGTACATCTCTGGTGAGTGCTGTAGTCAGGTACAGTGCTTGTTTGCCCCGAGTCCTCCCTACGCCATGGAAGTTTGTGCTTTTATCTCCCTTTTAGTCTCTCCCATGTACTTAGACAGACCTCTTAGCTGTTTCAAAGGTATACCGTACTTCTTCCAGTCTCCTTCACCACTGTGGCTGGCAGGAAATCCAATCTCCAAAACCTTCTAAAAAGAAGATCTTGCAAAATGTTCTATTGCTGGCCTATCAGCTGCAGGTAGGATGTTTATCCTAAGCTTATGTCCTGATAAATCTGTTAGGCTTTAAGGTGCCATTGGACTCGTTGGCTTTGCATCAACAGACTAATATGGTAGTAGTAGTAGGCGATCACTCGTGACCGAGTAAGATTGTCTTCCAGGATAAAATTACAAAAAGAAAATTATAAAAGGAGGAAATTCTAAAAAATTGTGTAGACTGTAGCGATGGGTCCGTAAGTGACTGTGGAGGCCAATTCTAGATCCACACAGCTTCCCACAGTGAGGACACAGGTTACCAGATGGAAGATGGTCCTGTAAAGGATTCGTTTGATGTGCTTTTCGCTTAGCACGTTTCTCCCTTTCATCTTGCACTCGGGCTTCTTCAAAGTCCATGGAACCTTTGTGAAAGGCCAACCTCCATTTAGATCGTTCATGGGCCAGAGCTTCCCAGTTTTCGATGTTTATATTGCATTTTTTTAGATTAATCTTATGAACATCTTTAAACCTCTTATATTGACCACCGATATTCCGCTTTCCATCCTTGAGTTGGGAATAAAGTAACTGCTTTGGGAGACGGCAGTCAGGCATTCGAACAACATGACCGGTCCACTGAAGTTGGCGTTGAAGGATCATTTTTTCAACGCTAGTAGTCTTTGCTTCTTCCAGTACACCGACATTTGTTTGCCTATCTTCCCAAGTAATTCGCAGGATTTTCTGGAGGCAACGTTGATTAAATCTTTCAAGGAGGTGGAAATAGATAGTCCATGTTTCGCAGGCATACAATAAAGTTGGTACCGTAATACAATGGCTTCATAAACCAGCGTTTTGGTCTCCTTACAGATATCCCGATCCTCGAACACTCTGTGTTTCATTCGAGAAAATGCGGCACTTCATTCTCTTTCTCAGCATTGTTACCACTTGCGTGTTTGACAGGCAGGTGAGCCAGGGAGCAAGTCCGCAGTGGCACCTGCTGCTACGCCTTCTCCTCCTCACCACCGCTGTTGAGAGGCGGGTGAACAAGCAGGTTGCAGTGGTGAAAAGGAGGAGCAAGTCCAGGGGTCTCTTTTCAGTGGGCCCCTGCTGGGGTGCGGGCCCCTGGCAGGTTACCTGACTATGCCTAGCCTTGACGCCAGCCCTTCGCACAGATGTATGCAATGCCTTTCTTTACCGTTTGTAATGATTATTGCATGTGGGTTCAAACAGACAGAATATATTGCTTATATAAATAAATTCACTGCCCTCTTTTAAAACAAGTGATTAAGAAAGCATATTTATATGTTGCTGTCATGGCTCTTTATGAACTATTAGAGCAGTGTTCTCCAACCTTGGGTCCCCAGATGTTTTTGGCCTACAACTCCCAGCATGCCCCAGCCAGGTTGGAGAACACTGTATTAGAATATTTTAAGAAGTGTGTGTGTGTGTGTGTGTGTGTGTGTGTGTGTTTCTCCCCCACTTCCCCCATTGTTTCTGTTTTCTAGAACAATACAAGCTTTGAAGCACAGGAGGATTTTCACATCCTTACCCATCAGCTGGCGCTCATACACCCTTTGTTTCCTGTAGTGTATATTGCTGGAGTGCTAAATATGCTGAACAGAACTCAGCAATATAGGTTTGGTGCCCTCCAGATGTTTTGGACGACAACTCCCAGCATTCCTGACCGTTGGCCACATGAACTGATGGGCATTGTAATTCAGCACATCTGCAGGCCGCCAGGTTGGGGGAGGCAGCCATAGGGCTTAACGCATGCTCTGTTGGTTTTCCCTATGGCTACGTGTCTCCACAATGTTGGAAATGCAATGTTATTATTTATTTATGTAAGGAATGCATGTACCGCACCTTCAGTGATGTTCCCAGGGCGATTTACAAACATAAAATAACACTAAAAGTAGTCGATCAGTCAAAACAGTACAATTTTATTTTATTGCATTGCTTCTACTGTGTTTGTTCTTGTAATTGGGTTATGTTTTGTGTTTAATAATTTGTGTTTGATCTAATTGTTGGTATGTTGCCTAGAGGACTAGAAATGCAAATAAATAAATAATAGCATACCAGCAAATTCAACCAGCATTTAAGCAATTAAAAGATTTGAAAGGTCTGGGAGAATGAAAAGGTCTGGCGCCAGAAGGACAACAATGTAGGCGCCAAGTGAGCCTCTCTAGGGAGGGAATTCCAGCGGCAGGGCACGACAACTTCAGATGGCAGGGGCCTTTTAAGCTCTTACTGTTTTGGCTGTGGAGTTATAGAGGGCATTTTTTAAAATAGTAATTGTTTGCATTGTAGAAAGCACATGTATTTAAGGAAAAACTAGGGCACTGTCAAGGTCAAGCGGCTGGAAAAGCATTTTAGCGATGGGAGTATCTGCACACATCTGCCAGTGTTAGGCACAGGTGTTGGCCAGGCCCACCCATACCTTGGCTTCCCTTCCTAATCATCTTTCCCATGTCTCAAAGGAAGGAGGCTGTGGCAGTGCTGCTTAATAAGCCGAGCTGTGCATGTAGTCCAAAGATGCCTGGTTCTTGTTGTTGAGTAAAAACAGCATTTTGGATAAACACGGCGCCTTGTGTGATCCTAGGTAAAGTTCTCCAGCCAGCTCTGGAAAGCAATGCAATGGGTGGAAAGAATGACGCATTCGCTTTGTTCCCCCTTTTTGCCAGAAAAGGGAGAGCGTGCATCCTTGGTCTGCCAGGTCCTTCCTTTTGCCTGCTCCCAGAGAGAGGGAGGGAGAGAGAGAGAGAGAGAGAGAGAGAGACCTACAAGTTCTACAAGTTTTGAGGAAATTTTCCTAGAATGGCCCTCCGATATAACAACAGTGTAAAGAAAGGCCGACTTGCATATTAAAGGTTTTTCTGGCAGCCTAATTTAGCTGCTGCAATGCCACCTCCCTCCAGCTGTCTGGCTCCGGAGACATTCTCACCCCCTGGCTTAATGGCAAGTGAGGTTTTTCGAGGATGGGTTCAAAGCAAGGAATGGGTTTGTCCTCCAAGATCTCGGAGTCTGATTGGGAAAGCGGTGGCTGTTAAGACGGGCGGAGCAGTTGCAAGAAGACACCCTCACACACACACATAGGCCTGGTCTCTCTCGCCTTCACTCTGCTGCTGCCGTTTGATGCTGCTCCTTGGTCTTGGTTGCTCCTTGGTTTCCACACCTGTGCACGCCTTGCTCAAGACTGATTGTACCACTATACCTGACTCTGAGCTGACTTGAGCCATCCTACCTGCTCTCTTCCCCAGGTGCTTCAGAAACTGCATTCTTTGCTTCTGGTCCTTCTTAAATTGCTCATGTGACACCGGGAAATTGCTTAATTCATATGTTCAGATCGGAATCGACATGGCCATGCTCTGGAGATAGGGTATCCAAAGCTGGGGTTTAGTCATTCGTATTCGTTTATGCAGCAGAAATCGTCCGTCCGTGTCCCCCCCTCACTCATAGCTCATACCTTATATTTTCAACTCAAGGTCTGTAATTGCCCTGGGATAAAATGCTGAAACAAAAAGTACTCCCTTTCAGAGAAAGATCCTGCGTTATGTTTTTAAGATGGGCATGTTTAGATGAGACGCTGTGGCATCTGAAGCCTTACCAGGGCCGGCGTTGGGGCTTCGGAATCTCGGCTTCAGATTCCCGCTCGGCTGTGAGTGGCCTTGAGCGAGTCACGAGCTCTCATTCTAACAGAACAGAACGGCCATGGTAATATGAGGTAAGAATGGCAAAGCACTTTGACTACTGAAAAGTGCAGTTCAGATTACTAACAACATGAGAAGGATTTATGCATATTATGCCTGCTTCCGAGAAGAATATGAAAGGTGCCAAATTATTCTACTATTTTCTGCTTAAACTAATCTTCCTCAGAATTGGGGACGGACGGACACACACACGTTGTAGTGGAATACACCCTTGACCTCTATGGACATCTTGGGCTTTTTCCATTTCAGAAATCTGGTTTTGATGTAAGTCAAGACTAGACCAATAGGTGAATCTGTCATCCCAATGATTCAGGGTCAATCCTGATTCATTTTGGATTCTAAGGGCTGGTTCACACGACACGGGAACCACAGGGGAGCAGAGGCCCCCCATGGTTCCCATGTTGTGCGAACGCCGGCTGGGGGCACCTCCATGGGACGGCTGCATGCGGGAAGCACGCAAAGTGACCATGGGCGGTAGAGGGGTAAGCCCCTACCGCATGTGGCCACCCTGCCATGCAAACAGCAGGCGGCCATCCCGTGGGGACCTCCCGTGGCCACACAGAGTCGGCAGCCCAGAGCGGCCGGAGCTGCGGCCGCTCCAGCCTGTAGGGCCAAGCAGCTCCTCTGGGCATCCCGAGCTGCTGCCCCCTAGTGCCGGGAGGCCCACACTGCGGTGCGGGGACTGCCAGCTCCACCGGGGTCTGCCCACGCGCATGGGACACAGGTTGTCTGCGGCGCCCCGTCGGACCCCGCAGACGGCCCCATGGTGCCTCCCCCGCTTGCCGCCTGGGTCGTATGAACCGGCCCTAAATGTGAAATGAGGCACCATGGGATTTAGAGCCCTCTTCGGAGGCCCTTTGGACACAGCTTCCTGAGACGCCCACAGGAAAGTGCCTTGCCCACCACCCCACTGTTCTGTGATAGATCTGCTACGTTTAGCCTTCTGTAGCAGATCTATGTGGACCCCATCTGTAGTAGATCAAGGTGGCTGGAATTGTGTGCAAACTGGGCCTTTCCCTGCTGCTACCACAGACCCGAGAGGGTTGTGCGAGACCTAGCTCTTCAATTCATGGTTACTTTATAGAATACCTGGTATAGCTGTTAGGACCAAACTGCATGTTACTAAACAGTCTGTTATTACATCTCTTGATGATTTGATTTTCCGTTAGAAGCAGCCCCGGGCCCCCTCAAATTAGAGCAGGGCAGATCTGTTGTGGGAGGGGGTTTAACTCTTCCCTCCTGCACTATTTTCTTGATCTGAATTGACCACCCCAACGCTGCTAGCTGCTACTTGCCTCACTGGGGAAACCATAAGCTTTATGATAAAATGGGCAAAATGGGCGGGGTTGATGGCATTTAATTTAATTTATTTTTAATCTGCCCAATAACCAACTTTCTCTGGGTGGATTACAACAGCTAGAAGACTAAAATACAAACAGTTAAAAATATAAAGTACAATCCAATATTAAAAAGCATAAAATCCAATATTTCATTGCATCCGTGGAGAGGTTGGGGCTTTGGGGCCTGGCCTGGCCTGATGTTATCCAGTTCGCCAGATTGGTCTGGGGAGGAGCAATCCAGCCCCTGGATTAAAAAAGGTTCCCCACTCCGGAGGTAAGGCCCAATAGCAGCTTTCAGGGGCAATTTAGATTGGGACAGCAACACAGGTTCTCTCAATCTCTTGCATTCTCGTGTACTCTCCCATGCAGCTGCTTTGATCCAAATTGGAGGCTCCACACAGCTGTCTTTCAGCGAAAAAGAAATTGTCCAGTCATGAATCTCCCACATAATGTGTAGTTTGATCCTTGGTTTAATTCTGTTTGGAGTCCGTAGTTGTGTGTTCTTGGGCTGCCATGAGAAATCTCTGCTGCTTCTACTTTCAGCTATGGAAGAAAAGCCAAGCAAAGTTGTTGTGGCATTAAACTAATCTGCGGCTTTCATTAGACCTGGGTACTATGACTGAAACGTGAATATATCTGCTGTGTATATTAAGTTTTTAAATAGCCTATTGTGAAAATCTGCATAAGTTCAATGGACTGTATCCAGCCCCTGGCTATCCACCAGCAGAATGGATTTCCCCTCCTCCTGCAGCTCCCCGCGTGCCTTCCAGAACTGCTCCAGAGGATTGGGGGACCCTCTGTGGCAGATTTGGAGGTGGGGGGGGGGGAGAAGAACAAAAAGAAGTACCAACGTGTTTGTTTTTTTTAACCCAAAGACTGTGCTCTCCAGTCTATGCCTGAATGCATCTAGAAAGGATGTCAGTGTTTAACTTGTTCTCTTCCTTTCCATGGCACTATGCCTGAGCTTCCCTGTCAGTAACATGCAAGGAGCACCAGCTAGCTAAGCTAATAGAACAGTGTTCTCCAACCTGGGGTCCCCAGAGGTTTTGGGCCTACAACTCCCAGCATGCCCCAGCCAGCTACGCTGGCTGGGGCATGCTGGGAGTTGTAGGCCCAAAACCTCTGGGGACCCCAGGTTGGAGAACACTGTAATAGAACTTATAATAATATGCAGCCCCTTTTCCTCAGGTCTGCTGCAGTGACTTGCAGTGACCTCGTGAATTAAATGTCCCTACTTGGTCCCCTAGTAAGTGTATTTAGGATTGAAACCTTAATCGTTCTGTGTCAGTCAATTGTTAAAACAACTACTTCAGAAGATTCTAGAGATAATCCCTTACTTACAAGGGTTTGTGATGATGACTCTGCTTCAAAGACATCTTTCCTTGAAAAAGGAGTTTTGTCAGACTTGTCATGAGGGGCTGATGGCCAAAGTTTCTAGTTTCTATAGACGTACCAGTCTCAGCCCATTTGAGATGGACCTTGATTAGAAAGCAACGCTCAGTTTAAGTCGGTTCTGCGTGGCATAAGGCGGCCTTCCCCTCCCCAACCTGGCGTCTTCCAGATGTGTCACTGGCCATGCTGGCTGGGAATTATGGGAGTTGCAGTCGCAACACCTCTGGAGGGAGCCAGGTTGGAGAAGGCTGGCACAAAGCATTCCAGCAGACATTTGTGGGCCTTCAAATTTTGTTTTCAGGTGATGTACCGTATATGGCAGGTGTTCCCCTCACCTACCGGAGATATACAAATTACCGGTGCCCATTGTGTTTCCAAAAGCAGCCAGCCAGATGCCTCTGGGAAGATCACATGTGGAGCTTGAAAGGCTTGGCCTTCCCCTCTTCTCTGCCCCAGCATCTGGCATTCTGCTTCTGCACAGCTAGTGGCCGTTGCCACATCTTGTGTAGCGAACAATCAGAGTGAATTGATAAAGGAATGGGAGGCCCCCAGAACTGCCTGAAATGCACACACACACCCCTCATGGTGCCGCAGATGTGGTTTTCCTTTCCTCTTTGCATTGTAGTGTTTTTCTGTCCCAGTTGCAGAAGGCAGCCTTATTTCTCTGGAGTCCTGCCATTGAGGATGCATCTAAGAATCAAGTCTGGATTTCATTAGACTTGTAGTTGGAAAATAATTGAAACCATAAAAATACAAAGCGAATCATACATAGTATTCTGGCTTGCAGAGTTCAGAGGACCACGTTCCATGTATGTGTGTTTAAGTTAAACATAATTAACTACATTTTCCCTAAAACCAAATGGCTTCCTATGTGTTTTGTCTCTTAAAACACGCCTTTACTTGTCTCCTCCCGCCAGTGAGAGTTCATTCTTCATCCCTAACCCAGTTTTTCAGCAAGGCTGCCTTGCTGTTTGGCGCTCTCCTGATTTAACCGTTGTTGGTGACTGTGTAAACGAGGGACATCGGCATGCGTAAGTATCTCAGTGGTAAAACATCAGCACCCAAGGCCAAGGTGGATGGCGGGAAAGCAAGGCTGGGTCTTGGAGAGTGGCGTGCACATGAATCTCTGTTGGATGGTCATCTAAGAGGCTCTCTTGACACCTGATTGTTTAGCGGCCTCTGTCCTTTTAGCCAGCTGTGCAGGAGTGTATCTGTCAGATTACCCTTTCCAATTAGAGCAGTCCACTTTCACTAGCATTTGTTGGCCTGTAATTGCTCCTTTTGAAATCAGAGGTGCAGTTCTGCCAGGACCCGCAGCCTCAGCAGGTCCTGAACTCTGGGCACCACCACCCAACTTCAAGGAAACCAGCATGAAAGCCAGGGCCGGATTAAGAGCATTATGGGCCTGGTGCTGAGGAGGGCGCGCGGCTGAGGAGGGTGCGCGGCTGAAGAGGGCGCAGAAACGCTGCGCTCCTCTTCGCTGCCGCTGCGCCGCCCCCGCCAGGCCTCTGCCTCCGCTGCGCCGCCCCCACCAGGCCTCCGCCTCCCCACCCTCCCTCCCTCCCGTCGCCGCACCCTCCCATCCCGCTCGCCGCTGCGCCTCCCCCCGCCCTCCCGCTCGCTGCCACTGCGCCTCCCGCCACCGCCGCCATCACCACCACCCCCCGACCCCCCCGCCACTTACCTTCTCCGCGTCGTGTCGCTTCCGGAGCCCCGCCCGCATTGTTTTGGCTGGAGGAACCAGGGCAACAGGGCTTAAACAGCCCTGTTGCCATGGTTTCCCCTGCAAAAAACAGCACGGGGGTCCCGTCGTGTCACTTCCTCCTCCTCTTCGGCGGCGGCGGCAGTGGCGGTGGCGGCAGCGGCAGCTGCCGCCGCCAGGGCGGGGGGAGGGTAGGTTGGTGGTGGCGGCGCAGGGTTTTTTTTTTTTTGCAGAGCAGGGCTGCTTTGGAGAGGGGCCCCCGCTAAATATTATTTCACCTGGGGCGCCAAACTGCCCTGCACCGGTCCTGATTGTGGGCCTGTTTTGGGATAGGGGCCTGGAGCTGCAGCTCCAATAGCCCCTATCTTAATCCGGCCCTGATGAAAGCCTTTGAATGGCTTCGAATGACAAGAGGCTGGAGCAGATCATGCGATTCTCCTCTGAGCCCTAGAAAAGCTTCTGTGCTCCCATTTTCTCCTTGATTTGGATTTGCCTTTACCTTGCTCCAGGATCTGGCTATTCCACCCTTTCCTTCCTCAGGAGAAGTGGCTTGTTGGTTGCAGTGATAAAGGTTGAACGATAAGGCACTAAAGCAGTGTTGGGTCCCCAGATGTTTTTGGCCTACAACTCCCAGCATGCCCCAGCCAGCGCATCTGGGGACCCAAGGTTGGAGAACACTGCACTAAAGGGTTGGTCCCCATCCCTTGGTTGCATTAGTTAGTTTGGGGGGGGGGAATGGTTGACTAAGGTGGTGGTGGGAGGTGGGGACATGATAGAAATGTATAAAATTATTCATGGTGTGCAGAAAGCGGGTGGGGAAAATTCCTTCTCAATACTAGAACCCATTGGGGTCATCCAGTGAAGCTGAATGGTGGAAAATTCAGGACAGATAAAAGGAAGTACAGTAATACCTTGGATTGCAAGTAACTTGGTTTGAGAGCGTTTTGCAAGACAAGCAAATTTTTAAATATTTATTTAATTTTTTTGACTTGATATACAAGCAACGTCTTGCAATACAAGTACTGTAGTACAGCTTAAATTAAAAATCTGTGTACAAATTTTTTTGGGGGGGATTTCGTTTTGATATAAGAGTGTTTTGGATCACAAGCACGTTTCCAGAACGAATTATGCTCTCAATCCAAGGCATGACTGTACTTCTTCACACAGCCCATCGTTAAAACCATGGAATTTGCTATCACAAGATTTCATAGATTCCATAGATCATAGAGTTGGAAGGAGCGTACAAGGCTATCAAGTCCAACCCCCTGCTCAGTGCAGGAAACTACAGGAGGGGTCTCCCATCCAAGTAATAACCAGGCCTGACCCTGCTTAGTTTTCCATGCTCAGACAAGCTGAGCCAGCGTAAGCCACAGGCCTGATGTAGTGACAGCCACCAATCTGGAAGGTGTTAAAAGACGATTGGACAAATTCATGGAAGATAAGGCTATCAGTGGTTACTGGTCATCATCATCATCAGGCGATCACTCGTGACCGAGTAAGATTGTCTTCCGGGATAAAAGGAGGAAATTCTAAAGAAGATTGTGTAGACTCTAGCGATGGGTCCGTAAGTGACTGTGGAGGCCAATTCTAGATCCACACAGCTTCCCACAGTGAGGACACAGGTTACCAGATAGAAGATGGTCCTGTAAAGGATTTGTTTGACGTGCTTTTCGCTTAGCACGTTTCTCCCTTTCACCTTGCACTCGGACTTCTTCAAAGTCCATGGAACCTTTGTGAAAGGCCAACCTCCATTTAGATTGTTCATGGGCCAGAGCTTCCCAGTTTTCAATGTTTATATTGCATTTTTTTAGATTAACCTTATGTTGTCTGTAGTTTCAGAGGTGGTATGCCTCTGAAAACCTGTTGGTGGGGGAAACGCATGGGAGGGGTGCTTTTGCGCTTATGTGGTTGAACTCACGAGAAGCCTGCTTGTGGGCTTCTCACAGGAACAGAATGCTGGACTAGATAGGCCTTCGGTCCGATCCGGCAGGGCTCTTCTTATGCGGGCTTGTTGATACGAAACACGTTTCACCATCTAGGCAACAATTAAGGATGGTTACCTAAGCCATTACATTACATAAGAATAACAAGGAAGATGTGCTGTGGAGAGGGAGCGCGAACACAGGGTACATCTTCCTTGTTTTCTCTTGTTGCCTAATTGAACCCCCAAGGTCTCCTTTGCTCTGTGGGAAGCAAGATACATTCATCACTGGCTTATAATTATTTCTGTTGTGAAACCCCACACGAGGCATTAAAATTAAAATAATAAGGGTAGTGAGATATTGATCCCTCGGTTGGAAAGGGGTTGGCGTAACTGCTCGATGGCTTTGTTTGTGAAGTGCCGTAGAGGCACTGAGGGCTCTCCGTGCTAATGAGAATAATAATGATCATCATTGTGGAGTCGCTGTAGAATTATGCTGAGCAAAGGTTAAAGAAGCGCATAATTGACTCGGACAGAAATGTGTTTGAGAGAGGGGGAAGGAAAGCAAAATCCACAAAGCTAGAGTAACTCATGTAAGAGCCTTGCCAGTTCCTCATGCTCAGAAATACCAGCAACAGGAGCGCCTTCGGCATAGCAGAAAGAAGATGTGCCTTGTCCTTTGTAAAAAATGTGGCTGGTGTGTTCTGGCAGATGCTGCGCTGCTGCTTGCTGTTGGAAAACAAACAGTTGCTAATCAACTAGTAACTCACCATGATAAGGAGGCATACAACCATGTTGGGAGTTGCAGCATCCACTCATGGTGAAGAGAATTTTACCACACCCCTGCATTGAGTGACTCTCCCGTCACATGCGTAGGTGCCAGAACGTGGTTGTGTTCACACTTGGTCCATGCACGAGCTGAGGTAGAACCAAGCAGGATACTATGCTGATTAGATAGGTCAGATTTGAATAAATCTTTTTAACAAATTGCCTGCCCCATCTTGGAAGCCTGGGGTTGAGTTGCTGGCTGACAGGATAACAAAATTGCACCATTACATTTCAATTAAAATTTAGTCAAAACAGTGAAGTCGCAATAGTTGCAAATGTCTCAGCCCTTTGTCGGCTTAACCTTCGCTCCCAAGAACAGTAAAAATGGAAACTGTTGTACAATATTTCTGAAATATGCTCAGGGCTGGGTAATTTTCCATACACAGGAGTTCCGTAGTTGTTGGGTGGCCACTATGCATGCCCTGCTAACATACTCTTGCTGATTTGAATGTGGCACTTGGATGCTATTGCTAATTTGTATTTTTGGTTAGCTTTGGTAATCAGAGAGACATAGGATAGGATAGATTCTCCTTCCATTGTAAATCCTTTCATTCTACCAGCAAGTAGCCAGATATTAAAACTACGCAGAGTTTTGTGCTAACATAAATACAATCTATAGCAACCTTCCCCAACTTGCTACCACCAAGATTCATTGGACCACAACTACTCCCCATTGTCTCTCACCAGCAGAACATAGGCCATGCTGGCTGGGCATGATGAGACTTGTAGTCCAACACATCTGGGCGGCCTCAAGTTTATTATTTATTTATTTATTTATTTAATTTATATACCGCCCCACAGCGGTATATAAGATCAAGGTTGGGAGAGCTGTAAAGGAGCTTCTTCTCTGGGTTGGCCTTCAATGGTGGGATTAAGCATCCATGGAGGAACTTTAAAAGGGTTTTTTAATAATAATAATAATAATAATAATAATAATAGTAGTAGTAGTAGTGTTAATTTTTAACAGTTATGTATTTATTATAAGTACTTTTGCAGCACCCTTCAGGTATATTCTCAGGGCAGTTATCCACCCCAAACTCTTGAGAAATGGTGGGCAAGTTGCTGTCTCCTCAGCCTGCACTGCTCAGGAGGGGGAGTGACAGCTCCTTCTCTAGCGTACCTGACATCCATGACGTGACGCTGCTGCTATACCTAGCAAATATGATAGCACTTTCCAAGTACCTGAAGGGCTGGCACACCGAAGAGGGCCACAACCTGTTCCCCATCTTCCAAGATTGTAGGACACAAAATAACGGGCTTAAGTTATAGGAAGGCAGATTTCAGTTGACCATCAGGGAAAATGTCCTAACGGTCAGAGCAGTTGGGACAACGGAACCTACTGCGTTGGGAGATGGAGGGCTCTCCTCCACTGGAGGTCTTCAAGCAGAGCCTGGACAAGCATCTGTCAGGGAGGCTTTAAACTGGATTCCTGCACTGGGCAGGGGGCTCGAGACAATGGCCTAAAGCAGGGGTCTTCAAACTAAGGCCCGCGGGCCACATCCGGCCCGCCTTGCCTTTTTATCTGGCCCGCCGGCCGATTGGCGGAAGCAGACTTTTAAAAAATTCTTTTGTTTCAAGCGCCGATTCTCTTTTAATTCTTTTCCATAATATGGAAAAATTAGTGGTGGTGTTTTACCTCTTCTGTATGAGCTGATGAAGCTAAGTCAGATTTCTAATGTTTCAAAAATGCTACTTTGGATTGAAGCAGAGTATGCGCATTTGTGTGATGGCAAAAACAAAAGTATATTCGTGTTAGGCATGAAACAATTGTGCAACTATATATGTAAATACCACTAGCCCTGCCAGGAGTATTCATTAATATTCCCCCTTCTTCCCTCCCCATTCCTTTTTCCTTGTGTGTCGTGTCTTTTTAGATTGTAAGCCTGCGGGCAGGGACTGTCTTGTTAATTGCTGTAAACCGCCCAGAGAGCTTCGGCTATTGGGCGGTATAAAAATGAAATAAATAAATAAATAAAACAACTTTCCATTAAAGGGGGAAAAAATTCACCCCTATCAAGTAAAAAAAAAAAAGGACCCGGGTCCTTTTTTTTTACTTGATCTATTCGTTCATATTTTTTTCAAACTATAGTCCGGCCCCCCAACAGTGTGAGGGACAATGAACTGGCCCCCTGTTTAAAAAGTTTGAGGACCCCTGGCCTAAAGGCCCCCTTCCAACTCTATGATTCTATAAGTCTGCGTTTTGGACCCAGGTGTAATGTACACATTACATCATAATACAGGTGCCGTGTACTGCTCCGCCTCCTTTACGTGCAATCGCATCTGCCCTGGAGATCAGCCAGCACAAGCACGCTCCCGCAGGTTAGAAAAAGTGTGATGTGATGAGCGGTGATGCGAGGGTGGTTTTGCATGCACTTTGCTGCTTTTCCTCTTCTTGCGCCGTGAAAGTTTTCTGCGGTGGGATTTTCAGGAGTTGGCCCAGTGAGCACCACCCTTTTCTCTCAGCCTGCTTCCAGCCAGCTCTACCTCTTATGGCATGCTACAGGAGAGTAGAAAGATATGTGGCTGCTTCCCTTTTGCAAGGAGCCATTTTTGAAGGCCCCCCGTCTCCTCTCTTAAATCCAAGCTCCAGATAAGTTTGACATCCCAAGGAAAGTTGTGTGCAGCCTGCTCCCCAGTGAGTGGAAAACTGTGTTTGCACGACTAGGGTGGGATCCACATTGCACTGTAGATCGTTAAGTTAGCAGAACGGTACTGCTATATATTCATGTTCCACAGTCACTACTCACAGGGCACACACTAGTTAAATGTACTGCAGTCATCCCGGTTTGCCACCCCACACCTAACGCTGTAGCAGTAGAACTGGGTGTTGCCTTGAACAGGTGTTTTTTTAAAAAATAATAATAATATTTTGCTTCGTTGTCTCTGCGCAGATGCGAATGAGCGCAGGAGCCATCTTTAAAAAAAGAAAGGAAAAAGAATTGTTCCTCCCATTCTGAGTTTCCCGAGCACAAGGCTCCTGTTAAATCGGTGTGATACACTTGGGAGTAAGGACATTGGAGAGAATGTGATCTATTTCTGAGCAGACATGTCTTTTGGCTAATTTACAGCTCCCTGCTCTTCGGGCAATGGGGGTGATCGCTGCTGTTTAAAAGGGGGGGGGAAGACCTCCCGCTCCTGTCCTCTCTCAAACTCCATGGCGGTTATCCTGGGGGTACTGCCTGCCACACGCAGGGGAAACGGCCAGTTTCAGAAGCAGGGGCTCTGTGTGTTCTGGTCCGCTGCTTGTGCGGAGGTGCGCACGTGCGCAGCAGCGAACTTGTTTTTTTAAAAAACAAACACCGACACGCAATTCCCCGAAGCAGCCCGCTCGGAGGTGAGGAGGTGCCCAGCAACATTTACAAACCAAAATAATTAAGAAGCTTCCGGGGAAGAGGGTGAACCGCCGCACGGCAACAAATGGCGGACAGCTCTCTTCCCCACCAGATGCATGTGACGCCACCTTCCCCCCGCCCCTCGAAAACTATTGGCTAACTCCGGTGACAACACTTTCATGGCCACACCTCGGACGGGCAACTGCAGGGCAGGTTTAGCACACAGTGGCCGCGTACTGCGACAGCGAACCGCAACAACAGGAAAAACAGAGCCAGTGTGGCGTAGTGGTGAGAGTGTTGGACTGGGACTTGGGAGATCCGGGTTCTAGTCCCCACTCGGCCATGAAACTCACTGGGTGACTTTGGGCCAGTCACTGCCTCTCAGCCTAACCTACCTCACAGGGTTATTGTGAGGATAAAATGGAGAGGAGGAGGAGGACTATGTAAGCTGCCTTGGGTTCCTTGCAGGAAAAAAGGCGGGGTATAAATATAATAAAATAATAAATAAATAAAAAACCGTGATAAACCTAGTCTGGGAAATTCCGGAAGACACAAAGAATGGTTACGCAGGACTAGTGCGACCGGCACTGAAAAGGGCGTGCATCATGTGCCCTGCAAGTCACGGCAGCGATACAGTCCTGTAATATACCTTAGGTGTGGATCCGGCCTAGGCTAGGAAGCAAACTGATTTTTTCTTCTCCTTGCTTGCTGGTCTTCGTAAACTCTGAGCTGACCAATCTCAGCTGAGAAATGCAGTTATTTTCTTCTTGCTCCCTCGCTTTATACTCCCCCAGTTCTTTGCACGAACCTGAAATCCTCCTTGATAGGCAGAAGTATGTAGCCACCAGACAAGACTGATATGCTTTGGATATGCTTTACAGTCGCACGCACCCCTCCAGACACACTCTTCATGTTGATACAGTCTTACTACAGGATTAGAATATATTAAAAAAACATTCTGATGGAGAGAACTAATATACCTGTATTACTTCTAGGCTGGGAGCTGAGATTTAGAAGCTGTGTATGTAGGTGTGTAATTGTCCCCTCTGTTGAAGTCCATCAGGATACCCTTGCAGTGGGTGGGTAGGATCCCACACCTGACATGCGAGGAGTCAACAAGCTCGGGGCAGAGGAGATGCAACCTTCCTCAGGATAAGAAAGCAAGAAACCCAGCTTGTATTCAATTCAGTAGCCTTCTTGTTCACGTTCTGGGCTGAGCACTGTCGGTTCTGGATTGAGAGGTCTTCCCTGCAAAGCATTATTTGAATATCCAAGGCAGTGCCTCAAAGCAGACATGCTGAAGCCTTCCAGGCATGCCATTGTTATTGTTATTTTTTTTAAAGACACTGGAGGGAAAATAGATCTTTTAGTGCATCATTACGGCCCTTCAAATAATCTGCAGGCTACAGAAACTGTTTCTTTCCAATTAAAAAGACTGATTAGCCAGGGTAATTATTATTACTAAAGGGGCCCGATGATGCAATTAAAGCTTAAAGTTGCCTTTCCATCTGGGAAGCTGTTGTTGACTTAGACCTGGTCTCAGTGTATTTTGACACATGATCTTAAATTGGTGTTTGCTTTTTCCATATCTGTAATTCTAATGTACGGTAATCTCTGCAGTGTTTAGAATATATATTTGGTTGGGTTTTTTTTTTAATGGTTCTTTCCCACTTTCTATGCCATGTGAACATGTGCAGTCAAATTGTATGACAGAGGCTTAAAGGTATGTCACATGTCGAAAAATCCCTCTGGGTAGCTGGTCTTTGCATATTCTTAGTGGGAGAAAGATACAGAAGAGAGAGGCTGATTCTGGTGCGCATATTGATACCTAAACCATCTGTGCTGTTTTCAGAGGTTAAGAGCAGCCTGGCTGGATTGAACCAATGGTCCGTCTAGTCCAGTATCCTGTTTCCCAAATGCTTTTGGGAAGCCTACCCACAGAGCATTATGGGAGCAATAGCTTTCCCCTGCTGCTTGCAACCCGCCCCCCCCCCCCAGCTGATATCCAGAGGCCTCTGAATCGCTGGAGGTTCCATTTAGCAATCATGGTTGATAACGGCTGGTAGATATCTCCCCATCTGAGAATTTGTCTAATTCAGCCTCTCCCAACCTGGTGCCCTCTGGGTGTGTTGGACTGCAACTCCCATCATTCCCAGCCATGTTAGCTGGCTGGGAATGATGGGATTTGCAGTCCAACACATTCAGAGGGCACCAGGCTGGGAAGGGCTGCTCTAATGCATTAAAAAGGCTTTCTACACTAGTAGCCATCACAACATCTTCTGATAATGAGTTCAACAAATTAAAGCCAGGATTGTAAACCAGCAGTCATTTCATAGATTTCATAGATCACAGAGCTGGAAGGGGCCTACAAGGCCATCAAGTCCAACCCCCTGCTCAATGCAGGAAACTAGAGGAGGGGTCTCCCATCCAAGTAATCACCAGGCCTGACCCTGCTTAGCTTTCCACGCTCAGACAAGCTGAGCCAGCGTGAGCCACAGGCCTTGTTTTTTTGCCTTTCCCGCTCTCGTTCTGAGGAATTGAGGCTTCCCAAAGATCACACCAGTGCAAACATACATGTGCATGCAAGGCTCTGGATAAGGTTTTACTGAGAGAGGTTGATATCTTTTTATTGAATTCACCTCTGCCGGTTAATTTTACTGTGACCTTTTGATCTCCATGGTATCCTTCTTCAAGCCCATACTTTAGTTAGAGACTTTTGCCCTATGATGTCCAAGGTTGGATTTTTGTCCAGGGCTTTCTTCTTCCACAAGGTGGTCTTCAAAGAATATACAACTGGTTCTTTTGGATAGCTAATTCTAAGTCTACTTTTACAAATGACACCCCCCCCCCTTCCATTTGGTAAGAGGTAAAGGAGGCACTGTCATCACAGGTTGATGTAGAGCAGTGTTCTCCAACCTTGGGTCCCCAGATGTTTTTGGCCTACGACTCCCAGCATGCCCCAGCCAGCGTAGCTGGCTGGGGCATGCTGGGAGTTGTAGGCCAAAAACATCTGGGGACCCAAGGTTGGAGAACACTGATGTAGAGGCTCAGGGGTGTGTGTTTGTGTGTGTGTGTGTGTGTGTGTGTTTATTTCCATCTTTGCTTTTTGTGTTTCAAGCCAGCATATCTAGGCAAAAAGCCATTTTGGCAGTGCTGTGTTCATTTCAAAAGCACTTACCTTTGGCAGCCTTGCTTTCTGCAGTCCCTCCTCTGTTCATCATTATCAGCTGGGTGGGTGATTGATGAGCAGGCAAGCCAGTTTTTGAACAAGGGACTGCAGGAGGGGAGAAGACCTTGGTCCCTTCCATTTCCTTGGTTTTGCCATCCTGGTAATTAATCACAGTGTCCAGCAGAACAAGAGGGAGAGTGAAATTTGAGCTCCGTGTGGCACTTTGGGGTCTGTACATCCTTCTTTACCAACCCAGAATCCCTATAACAGGTTTTTCATTTCCTTTTCTGTTTTAGCAGCAGTGCCAACTTTGACAATTTTTGCTATTGTTGCAAGTCTTCTGATGCCCTCGGGGTAGAGGGGAGGATCTTGAAATTTTATTGATTATATTTATTAATCGCCCATCTGGCCGGTCACCCGGCCATGAGGGCAAAATATGCTGTTTTTGCCCTCATACAGTGAAAGAGTTTGCAGTTCTAAAGGAGTCAGTGCAGGTGACCTAATAACCTTTTTTGGTAGGGTGTTTGTTCGTTTAATGCATTTTTAAACTGCACCTTCATCCAAAAATGGATTTCAGGGTGGTATACATAAATTTTTTTAAAACCATATATTATTAAAACATAAAACATTAAAACAATACATGGTATATAATGTGTGCGACTCAAACAAATCTCCTAGTGCACTTCACAAACTGAACATTGGCCAAGTTTGGCCGGAGTGAAATAGAGCTGCCCCTTGGGGGAAGTGTAGTAGCGTATCTTGAGAAACCACTCCTGGGGATGCATTAAGGTCAAGAATGAAAATTCTTGACCTGTGCTGTTTGTAGGGATGGGGGGAATCATTCAGTTTGCATTTTAATGCAAACATGTACTTTGTACCTCCCAAACCTATATACAAACCAAAATGCAGTGATATTTCAATATTCACACTTTATCCCAATTTTCCGATTTTAAAAAATGCATACAAAACTGCATACTTGAGGGGAAAGCTTTAGAATCCACAACATGCAAGCAGGGAGAGTGCTAATTCTGCAGACGTGATAGCAACCCCCCCCCCTTTTTTTTATCTGGAAGACATGGATTTGACTGAAATTATCCAGGAATTTGCATCTTGAATAAAAAATAGGCATATTTGATTATTTGAAGGACCTCCTACACCTGCCCATGCTTTAAGATAATCTTTGGAGGCCCTGCTTACTGGCCGGCCACTAAGACCAGTAAGGTTGGCTGGTACTAGAGAGAGGGCCTTCTCAGTGGTGGCCCCTTCCCTATGGCTTTCCCTCTCGAGAGATACAGCTGACTCAATCTGTGGCTGCTTTTAAGAGGATATTAAACACATCTCTTCACTCTTGGCATTTAGTTGAAAGGGTTTTGTGGTATTTGCTGCTGTTAAATATTTGAAATTTTATTTTGTTTTGACTAGTTTATTTTAAAACTGTTTAAATTTAAGATGCTGTTAAAACTTTACATTCAATTTTATTTTTATATATTGTAAGCCACCTTTGAAAGACCAAAGTCTTGAAAGGCGGCTAAGAAATCTATTTAAAAAATAACAAATTGTGGGGTGAGGTGAAGGGAATAAAACTTGCATGGAAGAAAGAAAGATCCAGATGAGCAAGATTTCACTGCATTCCACAATTGGGATTTAGCATTTAAAGCCAGACTGTTGCCACTCCTTTTGTTTCATTTCATTTCATTTCATTTATTTCATTTATATACCGCCCCATAGCCGAAGCTCTCTGGGCGGTTCACAACCCTCTATACATAAAAACAACATTAAAACATACAAAACAGTTTAAAAAAATTAAAAACCAAATTTAAAAACACAGTTTAAAATAACAATACAAAAAGCCAATAAAACTGAGCCTACAGGTGACAATCCCCTCCGTGCTATTCCAAGCTCCTAACTAAATGCCTTGGCATAGAGGGAAGTCTTAACCTGGCGCCGAAAAGATAGTAAGGTTGGCGCCAGGCGGGTCTCAGTGGGGAGCTGATTCCATAACTGGGGGGCTACCACCGAGAAGGCCCTCCTCCTCGTTGCCACCAACCGAGCCTCTCTTGGAGGTGGCAATCGGAGGAGGGCCCCAGATGTTGAGCGTAGTGTCCGGGTAGATAACGGTTGGGAGAGACGTTCCGTCAGGTATTGTTAAATGCTCTGCTGCTAAAGCAGGAGTGGGCAACATGCGGGCCACATGCGGCCCTCGCCGTCGCCCAGTACAGCCCCTCTTGCCCCTTGACACACCTATTTTATTTTTACCAGATTTTTTCAAAAGTCGCAGTTTGCCACTTTTGAAATCCAGCTGCAAACCACTACAGAGGTTTAGAACGAACAAATTTAGCTTGTTTGAGTGGCAAACTGTGATTTTGAAAAAAAAAAAAAAATGCTCCCCCTTTCAGTGGCATGGCTGCGGCGGGAGTGCGGCCTGCAGCAGGTCAAGGTATTGGCCTCCGAACTGCCCAAAGTTGCCCACCCCTGTGCTAAAGAGATGGCTAAGATCATTCTGGCATCTGGCTAGCCCTCATCCATCAAGGGAGGCAATGATGGCGTGTTTGGGGCTGGAGCAAGACCATCAAGCGGATTGCCTACCCACACGTGAGAGCTCAGTCCTCGTTCTGCTCCTTATCTGGAAAGCCCAAGTCCAGCAAGAAGTGCCTCCCCTCCTGTAGCCTTTGCTTGGAGCAAACGTTTTCCCTTTTGCCACAAATCCTTGGTGTCTGGAGCCATCTTCCCACATACCTAAGGCATGCTCCATTTCATTTTCATCTCTCCTCTCTCCCTGCCCCTTGCTATTTTTGCCTGCAGAACTTGCAATATTTAACTCCCTGTTGCGTGTTTCCAGGGGGAGAGGGGAAATGTCTTGATTTGGGGAAGGAGCAGAATG
Source organism: Shinisaurus crocodilurus (assembly GCA_021292165.1). Taxonomy (NCBI): domain Eukaryota; kingdom Metazoa; phylum Chordata; class Lepidosauria; order Squamata; family Shinisauridae; genus Shinisaurus; species Shinisaurus crocodilurus. The sequence continues at coordinate 8,377,327 of CM037879.1, forward strand.
TCTGTGTCAGTATGTTGTTGTAAGTCTCCCCAAGTCCCTGGAGAGGAAGAATGCTAGCAAATGTTCTAAAGAGATCTTGTTCTGCTTATTTAGGGGAGGGGGGCATAGCTCAGTGGTATGCAGGCAGTTGTGGGGTAGAATCATAGAACGGCAGAGTTGGAAGGGGCCCACAAGGCCACTGAGTCCAACCCCCTGCTCAACGCAGGAACCCAAGTCAAAGCATCCCTGACAGGTGGCTGTCCAGCTGCATCTTGAATGCCTTCAGTGTGGGAGAGCCCACCACCTCCCTAGGGTAGTATCCATTGCTGGCATTCTGCCAGCACTCATGATGATCATTTATTTCTTTATACTACCTACCATACCTTAAAAAAAAAATCTCTAGGCCAGTGTGCTCCAACCTTGGGTTCCCAGATGCTTTTGGCCTACAACTCCCAGCATGCCCCAGCCAGCATAGGCTGGGAGTTGTAGGCCAAAAACATCTGGGGACCCAAGGTTGGAGAACACTGCTCTAGGCAGTTTGCAAAGCAAGGATTAAAATTCATCATAATAAATACCAAAGCATTTATAAAACATTTATGAAAGCATTAAAACTGAATACTGAAAACACCATAGTTAACAAGCCAACCGGGCAGCCCAATTAATCAGGGAAGGCCTGGGTAAAAAAGATGGTCTTTAGCTGGCACCTAAAACACGTCACCGTTGGCGCCTCTGGAATACCAGGCAGGAGGGCAGTTCCGCAAGATGGGTGCCACCACAGAGAAGGCTCGCTTCTGGGTTGCTGCAAGGTGGCAAGCGGCAGGTCGTGGTACAACCAGCAGTGACGCTGCGCGAACAGAAAGCGGTGCTGGTGGTCCAACATCTTCCGCCTCCTCCCCCTCCTCTGCCACTTCCTTGGGTGGTGGTGGTCACCTGCCATCCCTCGCAATGCCTTGCCCTGAGCGGTTCCAGGGCAAGGTGACCTTGGAAACTGGCCTTGGGCTGGGCAGTCTCTAGCACTGCATAATGCGATGTGCTGCTGTTTTGTTTCCTTGAATGCAGCATAACTTGTTGGAGGCGGGTGGGCTGGGGGACATGCTCCTTCAGCCATACGAGCCTTCAGGCTGAATAATACGGCCACTGTACGTTCTGGCAAATGTCTGAGGGCATGAGACAACTAAAAGGTGAAGGCGGTGGCACATCTGTCCTCTGAAGAAACAGTTAAAACACCTGGGATTTTGTTCACTTGGGGCAAAAAGGGGTAGGCAACATAAGATCTCTGGACCACCACCTGCGAGCTGCCGTGGCAGCCGTGCAGGATGGCCTGATTCGGGGCGGGGCGGGGCGGGGAGAATCTTGGCAGGCCAAAAAGAGACCTCACGCTGTGATCAGATCTCCCGCTGGATTCTTTGTGTTGTTTTTTACGCTGCGAAACCGCTATTAAGGGCAGAGGCGGCAACCGGAGGAGGCTGAATAGGGTCTGCCCAGAGCACCAGGGTTGAATCTACTCTCCTTGCATTGTTTCCCCAATTTAAATCCCCCCCCCCCATACTGTTGATTGCGGAAAGGTACTTGCATTGTCTTTTCTTTTCCTCTGGCTAATAGCAGCATGGGAGCCTGATGTTGATTGGAGAACCTGTGCGGGGGACGGGGGGGGGCAGGGGAAGGGTTCGATCCACCTGTCTCAACGCTGCAGCCTAAATCCAACGGCGGGTCGGGAAGAGACGTGTCTAGTTTGGCCATTAAAGGCGAGTTGCAGGAAACATGGCAGAGGAAGGACCACAGCTCACCGTGAGGGAGCACACGCTTTGCACGCGGAAGGTCCCAGGTTCGATCCCTGGCATCTCCAGGTAGGGCTTGGAAAGAATTCCGCCTGTAACCCAGGAGAGCCGCTGCTGCCAGTCAGTGTCGGCAATACTGGGCTAGAGGGACCAAGGCGGGGTCTGACTCAGTAGAAGGCAGCTTCCTAAAATCATGGATGCTGGGGACGGGAGTGAACTGGGTGGGGTGGGGCAGGGGAAGTTGAAAATGATTTTACCTTCTCTCTGAATAAAAATACTCCGGATCATCCACTGAAATTGATAGGCAGCCGGTTTAAAACCAAAGGAAGTACTACTTGCTTGCTACAATGAATAACCTGTGGAAATCGGTTACCATGAGGCGTTGTGATGACAACCGCTATAAATGGCAATTAAAAAGGATTGGACAAATATGTGGAAGGATGGGCCTGTTGGTGGCTACTAGCCATGAAAACATGTTTAAAAAAACCCCCCACACTGAACTCCTGAATGTCAAGTGCTGGGAAGTTGGATATCTTATTGTTACTGGATATTGCCTCCCTCCTGCAGCCGTTGCTTGATAGGATGCTGGGACGGAAGGCCGAACTGTTGGCCTGACCCAGGATAGTGTTTCTTACGATGACGTGGTGAAAATGGCATCCCCCTGGCAAGTTGTCCCCATAATGTGTAGGATCACATATTTATTTATTATATTTATACACCGCCTTTTTTCCTGCAAGGAACCCAAGGCGGCTTACGTAATCCTCCTCCTCTCCATTTTATCCTCACAACAACCCTGTGAGGTAGGTTAGGCTGAGAGTCAGTGACTGGTCCAAAGTCACCCAGTGAGTTTCATGGCCGAGCGGGGACTAGAACCCGGATCTCCCGAGTCCCACGTGTGCACACATGCATCTGGGATTTCTCCCCCTCTTTTTCTTGGGCTTCAGCAGCTCTCTTCACTCAAGTTGTCAAAGCTGCTATTGGCCCCCAGCATTTCCATACATAAGAAGAGACCAAGGGCTGTTAGTCGTAATAGCTAAACCTACTTTCCCAGTACTTCTGCCCCACTCTTTTGGCCCGCAAGGACCCCCAGAGCATCTTATACAGTTAAAATAGCATATTAAAATTAAAATGATAAGTACAGTATAAAACTAATTACATTTAAAAACAAACAAACCTAGAACACTGGCACACAAAACTCCAAAGTCATAACTGTTATCCCGCAGCAGATAACCCTAGCCCAGCCTTCCCAAACCTGGTGCTCTCCAGATGTGTTGGACTTCATTTCCCATAACCCCCCAGCCAGCAATCCCCCTAGCCAAGAAGCTGTCCTAAAGAGCTCTAGTCTTAGACAGATAGTGATCGGGCCAGGTGGGCCTCCTTTTGGAAATGCATTCCAAAGTCGCATTTGGAAAGGCCGCCTTGTGTCTTCATGCCCGCCCGCCCGCCTCACCTCACCTCTCAAGGCGGGGTGTGTGGGGACAGGACATGGAGCAGGGCGTTAATGGTTGTCTTGAGTGTTCAAGTAGGCATGGTGTCCTGGTCCCAGGTCATTTAGTTCTTAAAAGGTTAGCGCTAGCACCTTGAGCTGAGCCCAGAAACAAATTGGTAACCAGTGCAGCTTAAATACTGAGTTGTATGCTCTGTGCAGTGAGCCCAGGTTAGGACTTTGGCTGCAGCATTTTGCACCATTTGAAGTTTCTGTTTTCAAGAGCAGGCCCCGCATAGAACACATTACATTACAGTACAGGGCACGAATGACTGTGGACAGGCCTGCCTTCTCCAGGTCAAGGAACCTCCATGTTCAGAGGCAGTGTATCTCTTAAGTACCGGTTGCTGGGGACAGCTGCTGCCTTCATGCCTTATTTGCGGGCTTCCTGGAAACATCTGGCTGGCCACTGTTGGAAACAATATGCTGGGCTAGAAGGACCTATTTTTGTCTGATGCAGCCCGGCTGCTCTTACGTGCCTCACATTAGCCTTTGTGACTCGGGCTAACAATCTAGGTGTTAATGTCTGCTCGGAACGGGACCCCTCTGCCCGCCCTAGGCAGAGATTATGCAGGTGACGGGGTGAGGTATGTGTCCGGTCAGGCTTTCTCTCCACAGTCTTATCCAGCATCTTGTGTCCAGCTGCGGTTAGCCAGATGTTTCTAGGAAGCCCACCAGCAGGGCAGGCAGGCAGGCCCTGTCTGTCTCACTGCCTATCCTCTAGCAACTGGTATTCTGAGGCATACTACATTTGAACATGGAGGCTCTGTTTAGCTTTTGTAACTAGTAACCTAGTAGTTGACTGACCATGGAAAACCAGCTAGTCTGATGCCCATCACCACATTAGGTGGCAGCCAGTTCCATAGGTTTGTGATGCATTATGTTATTTTTTTTTTTTTGTATTTTTGGATAGAGGTATCTTGTGATCCTGTTTGGGTGCTAAAAATAGGGTGTGTGAATATGATAGATGGGCATTTGGACATTTAAACTAAGACAGTCACTAAAGCAGCATCTGCGGGTGGTTGTTTCCACCAGTGCTTCAGTCATGATGCCCCAGCAGATCTTCAGTTCTCAGGGGGCTTGCCTGAGCTGCGCACAGGTGCCATGTGACTCACAAGTCTCCCATGCGCTGCAGAAGTGTGGAGACAGCTCACGTGGGGGCACGCTCCAAGCTCCTATAGAATGTGGGTGGCTCCTATAGTCTGACGCTTGCTCCATCCTTTGAACAAAACACCTTGTATTTCCTTTCTGGCACTCTAAAGCACCATGGAAGCATTAAGTGGATTTGCTCTGCCTGTTTTCTGGTTTCTTTGTGCGGGCACATCGGCGTCGGGGCATGGAAGTGCATCCACGAGCTGCCTCCCACTTGCACGCTGCCTCTGAGAATTTGTTTTCCGAGAGCTGTATCTGCCCAGCTCCCTTGTGCTTGGCCAGAGTCTGCCAGGTGGCACCGGGGATCCCAGGAGCGCCGCTGTGTTGGAGCGGCTCTGGCGGCATGTGTTTCGTTTAATTATCCAGTCAGCTGGTGTGGGAATCGAGCAGCAGCAGCTCTGCTCGGGTGCTCAATCCGTTGCCTGTCGCAGCAGCGTGCAGCAGAAGCCTACACCCGCCGAATGTATGCCAAACAACCCAGAGCACATGGGGCCGCGGGTGGGCGAGAGAGCCTTGCAGGGGCCGCAGGTTAGTCTTCCGGTTGTCGCCGCGCAGCCCGGGAGAAGGCTTGTCTAGCTGGAAAATCGCCCAGGTAAGGGCAGTGGCTCCGTTTATGATTTTGCTGCTTTTCGCCCCCCCCCCCCGAGTTCTGTTTTAGGCATCAAACCTTTACAATGCGTTTTTGTTCCTTCTGCTCCCCGCCCCCCTGCGCTCTGCAGCTTTGAGTGTTGATGTCCTTCCCCAAAGACCTCTCCCGTTTCTAGGCGCTCTTCATCGGCTTGGAAGACTGGAGGCAGAGAAAGCGACCCTTTGGTGCTTGTTATCTGTGTTTATGTAACAGTGCAAATAAAAGCCATTGTCCAGCCACATGAGTACATCTAGATTTTTCCAGCCAAGAGGCTGCTGCTCACCCTCAGTATTTGAGCTCACCCTCGCTGTAGACTAAACTTTGGTAGCTGGTTCTGTCATTCCTTCCCCTTCACCTTCCCTCTGTCTTTGCCTTTCGTATTCAATAGTGATGATGATGACTAGTTTTCGGATAATGTCTTAAGAAGAAAACTTGTGTATTTCAGCAGTGACCTTGAAAATCAGTGTGTAAAATGTTTAAATTGGTCATACTTGGCAAAGATCCTCTCAGCAGCTTGCAGAAGTAGACACACAGGTTTTTTTGGAGGCGGGCCGGGTGGGGGGGGATTCCCTTAAAGGGAAAGAAAATGAGAAAGAAAAGAGCTCTTTGGGGGGGGGGGAATGCTGATTGCTTAACATTTGCTAATCATTGACGAGCAGTAAAAGCAGCAGAAAAAGTTAATTATTTCAGATTGTTTTCTTCGAACAACCGTTGCACAGCAGAACGGAAGTCTTTCCTCTGGTGGAAATTGATTTGCTGCTGTTGTATCGACAAGTTATGGATGTTGTTGAGTGCAAATGCTGGAGTCCCTGATCTGACTGGAGGCTCCAGACAATCTACAGACACATTTTGAAAGCACAACAGATTTTTAAAAAAGAACAGAAAAAAAGATGGCAGTCCTATTGCTTTTGATACTTCAGTAGACTTGAGCAGCGTACAGAATGTGTTATCAACATGGTGTTTTGTGGCTCAGGACAGCACAGTATGGATTGTGAACATTGTGGACAAGTCCCTCTGTTACGGCCAATACGTACTGCTTGCGTTGTGCGAACATGTCTCTTGACAGAGTTCCACGTGATGGCGAAACAGAATTGGCACAGAGCGCTGTATGTGACAGTTGCCACACAGCATGCTGGGGAAGTTTGCGACTGGATATAGGTGCACTGGGGCAAGGATTCCTTCCAAACTTGGAACCACCAACACCTGCAGTCTGATACGAAGCATTAATGCATGTGTGCCACGTTGTGTAGCGGTGTAGCTAGCTAGTGTGCAGGGAGGTTCAGTTCCGCATTAGGGTTGAACTGTTATGACGCAGAATGCAGTCCCTGACGGATGTGCCCGGATCAGTAGCTTTTTTTTGCGGTTTGCCACTGGTAATTGTCTAGCGAGGTGGTGCAGTTCGCATGACATCCAGTAATCTTACAACATTTAGATCCTGTTTAGCGTTCCAATTCTTCCTGTGACAAGGCATAAGTCACGTGACCCCCTACTTCCCAGTCATTGCCTTGCTGCTGTGCCCCTTCATTACTGGAGCTCTCTCTCTCTCTCTCTCTTTCAAAAGTGAATTTCTGTCGTCGCACATATTCCAAAGTGGGCAACTTGCTCATTTCGTATTTATATTAGCAGACATTCAGCGCACCTATTTCTATTATTCCTGCCCTAAGGTTTCCCCCCCTCCCACCACCCTAGGCGCACAGCATCAGCTTAAGTGGCTCACGCTGGCTCAGCTTGTCTGAGCGTGGAAAGCTAAGCAGGGTCAGGCCTGGTTGTTACTTGGATGGGAGACCCCTCCTCTAGTTTCCTGCACTGAGCGGGGGGGTTGGACTCGATAGCCTTGTAGGCCCCTTCCAGCTCTAGGATCTATGAAATCTATGAAGTGGTGTTTCAGTGCATGGATACAATCGCGCGGAATCACTTGTGGCTTTAAGGAAAAATGGAAGGCATGCCCCAGTTCTGGACGGAAGAAGCATCTATGCATGGAGAAATGCACAGAGATTGGTGCTGGGACTGAGGAGGGGGAGGGGGAGAGAGGGCGTAATGATTCTGAACAGGTGGAGTTGCCTTATACTGGTCCTTCTGGCCCAGCACAGCACAGCGTATTCCAACTGGCAGAAGCCCTCTGAGGCCTTTCCCTGTGCTGCTCTCCCTTTTAACTCTAGAATCCCTTTTAACTCTAGAAGCCGGGCCTTCTTTGTGCAATGCATGGCGCTTTGCCCCTGAGCTATGAGTCTACCTGAACACTCAGTCTGCTGAGTGGCCACATATTCAGACAGACAAATGGTCATCGGATGCTAAATTTGACGAGAGTGGTGCGGGAATACCCCAAATCTGCGTCCCCATTCTTCTAGACTAGCGGGCAAGGACCCTGCTCCTCTTTCTCTTATTTCCAGAGATCAGAACGGCGAGGGGTTGCCAAGCCGGAGTTCTTAGCCGCGGTGCCCTCTGTGAAACCTCGTAACCCAAGAGAATCTTTGTTTAATTATTTTGCTGTTATCCTGCCTTTCCTCCATCATGGAACTCAACGCAGCGCACTTCAGTCTCCAGGCAATTTGCCTGGTGGTGTCACTTTTGTCATTTCACTGCCCAGTCAAAACATTCTTACTTAGCAAGGCCCTTTGAAATGTCACTGACATGAGTTCTTTGATTTTTCAGGGCAGTTTTCTGTTGCTGCAGCTGTTTTTCTTACGGTTTTGTTTGTTTTTGAGTAACTGTTTTAAGGATCTTGTATGTTTTATGAATTGCATATCTCTGGTATTTATTTAATAGGTAGGTGATGTGCATATTTTATAAATAAATGAGAAAGGGGCTAAAATAAAGCATGGGTGGGAAATAGAGTAGAGGAGCAATACCAGGTGTGTTGACTAATGCACACACGCATGCTCCAATCTCTTCTGTAGTCCAGAACTGACTAGGTATCCAGCAGTAAGGGTGTGCCTACACCAGCCTTCCCCAGCCTGGCATACTCCAAATGTGTCGTACTGCAACTCCCATCATCCCAGAGGCCATGCTGGCTGGGAATGATGGGAGTTGTAGTGAAACACATCTAGTTACATCCCGTTTAGAGTATTGTAAACATGCTCTATGTGGGGCTGCATTTGAAAACTGTTCAGAGACTTCCACTAGTCCAGAATGTGGCATCCAGACTGTTGACCGGGGCCAGTTACAGGGAGCACATGACTTCCTTGTTATAGCAGGTTCACCGGCTACCGGTCTGTTTCTGGGAATAATTCAGAGTGCTGGTTATGACAAAGCCCTATATGACTTGGGACCAGGCTACCTGAAAGACCACCCTTTTCCCGTACAAGCCTGCCCAGTCCTTAAGATTTTCTAGAGAGCCCCCTCTTTTGAGACCACCACCATCAGAGGTGCATTTGGTGGTGATGTGAGAGAGGGCCTTTTTGGTGGCCACTCCCAGGCTGTGGAACTTGCTCCCTTTTCTGTTATCCTTCCGACAGTAGGCAAATACCACTTTATTTTATTCAAGAAGGCCTTTGCCCTGCAAGTGGGTCTGTGGGTTGGGTGCTGTTTTTATTTTTGAATTGTTGTGTTTTTATTGTATTTTAATGTGTTTTATTGTTTTAATCTATTTTAAATTGTTTTGTAAGCTGCCTTGAGTGCCATTTTTTTTTGTAGAATGGTGGGGTATAAATAGATAGAAGGCACCAGGTTGTAGAAGACTGGTCTATACTACCAAATGAAAGCAGTTTCTCTGCTTAATAACTGCCATGACTTTTAACCAGGGATCCCTGGGAACTGTAGTTTAGTGAAAGTATTGGGAATCTCAAGCTGTCAGTATCTTGACACAACTATAATTATCAGGGTATGTTGAGGGAAAACATGGTAGCTTAAACCTGTTTCAGAACCATTGAAATTGTGTACTGCAGACAGTCCCAAGCAGTGTTGTTTGCTATGAAAGTAGGTAGGTGTGTGTGTGTGAGTGAGCGAGCGATTCCGGGCTGCATGAGAGCATGCGCACTGCCTCCCGCCCACTCGCTCTTCCACTTTGCGCCCAGTTTAGCAAACCACCCAGGAACACCCCGTTCTTCAGTTGTTTGCTGCAATGTCCGAACCCGGCAATCTGGGTTGTTGAGGGAGAAACAACATGGAGTTTTTAACCCATGGTTTGTTTGGGATAAAACACTGGGTTGTTTCTCCCTCAGCAACTCAAGCACGCCGGGATCGCATGTCATGTCAAACAACCCAGGAATGGGGCATTCCTGGATTGTTTGCTAAACCGAATTCAAAGTGGAAGCAGCACGCGCTTGTCGTTACATGCAAACCGGGTCAGTGAGAGAAATAAACGTCTTGTTTTTATAGATAATGCGAGCATTGCATCTAAGCCATTTGCCAAACATTTACTTTCATGCATGGCAGATTTCAGTGTTGTGGACTTGCTTTGGCCCCATGCTGCCAGAGTGAGCCACTTGCTCCTGCAAAAATGAGACCAGGCCTTGTTGGCCTGTTAGCTGCAGAAGTTGCTACAGGCGCCCCCTCACCGTCCCTTTTTAATGCTGGCAGAGAAGTCAGAGATCCAGCCCTTCGAAATCCTCTCAGGTCGGTGCGCTCGCATACCAGTTTTCAAACTCAGATGAATGCTTGTTTGCTTTGAGTGTTTCTGCACCACCTTGATGGTTTCCAAAAACATGACAGTGTGAAACCTAAGCTAGGATCAGTGTGTCTCCTCTCAGCTCCTCAGGTTTTTGAGTGTTGCTTGCTTCACATTCTGTACTGTGAGCATATTCTGTGTTTAATCCCTTTGACTTCCTTTATTCTTCCAGCAATGACATTAGAACCCAAAGGTTGTCCAAAGGGCACGAAATGATGTAATCACCGAGCCTCCTTTACAAAAAGGACTTCCTTTCCAGCATTATTGCAATCCTCAGATGCTCAAAGAACTTCCCAGCCTCTGTTAGCAGTTACAGTGGATCACACTTTCTGTGGCTTGTCATGGCAAAGCTATGGTTTATTTAGTTGTTTATTTCAGCTTCAATCTGCCTGTTAGGATATGAAGAAAGATAACGCTGATTGCTAGCCGTGCGTGTGACTTGTCTGTAACGGTCCATCATTTCTTGTTTGGTGCTGCCTTCTTCTCTCCCGTCAGTGCTCTTCCAGTGACCCAGGGGTGTCATTATCAGGCAGTGCTTTGCATCACTCAATTCCACTGGGTGTCTCTTCCTAGACCAGGAATGTGCAAAACCTGTCCCTTTATTTCCATGGAAATTTCCGCTTTGCCTTAGTCTCCACATGTTCTTAGAGAACCATGGGAAGCCCATGCATTCTCTCAGATATCCCTACTCTCGTGAGCAACATCTACACACGTGGAGCCCTGTTCTCCCCCCACCCCGCAAGAAAAAAAGAAGAAGCACTTTTGCAAACTGGTGTGCATTATAGCGACAGGCCAGTCCATGTGTGTTGACATTTTACATTGACAAATCAGAGCACAGCATTGGTGGTAGTGCCACAATTTCCATCCTGTGTTGGTGTCTTGCTGTTGATGCACAATTATTTTATTTATTTATTACATTATTACAAGCGCATGTGAAAATAAGATGGGAAGAATAACATGGTTGGATCTGGAAGCACAAACACCTGGACCACCTGAAAAATTGGCTCAACTATTGGTTCAAAAAAATGATTGTTCTGCTAGTTTACTGTATATTACATGTCAGACTTTGCCCATAGAATCATAGAATCATAGAAAAGTAGAGTTGGAAGGGGCCTACAAGGCCATCGAGTCCAACCCCCTGCTCAATGCAGGAATCTAGGTCAAAGCATCTCTGACAGATGTCTGTCCAGCTGCACCTTGAATGCCTCCAGAGTGGGAGAGCCCACGACCTCCCTAGGTAGTTGATTCCATTGTCTTATTGCTCTGACAGTCAGGAAATTTTTCCTGATGTTTAGGTGGAATCTAGGTTCCTGTAACTTGAGCCCATTATTCCGTGTCCTGCAAACTGGGATGAACGAGAAGAGATCTTTGCCCTCCTCTGTGTGACATCCCTTCAAATACTGGAAGAGTGCGATCATATCTCCCCTCAGTCTCCTCTTCTGAAGGCTAAACATACCCAGTTCTTTCAGTCTCTCCTCATAGGGCCTTGTTTCCAGTCCCTTTATCATCCTTGTTGCCCTCCTCTGAACCCTCTCCAGTTTGTCTATGTCCTTCTTAAAGTGCGGTGCCCAGGACTGGACGCAGTACTCAAGATGAGGCCTAACCAGTGCCGAGTAAAGGGGAATTATCACTTCCCGCGATTTGGAAGCTATACTTCTATTAATACAGCCCAAAATTGCATTTCCCTTCTTTGCAGCCACATCGCATTGCTGGCTCATATTCAGTTTGTGATCTACCACAATTCCAAGATCCTTCTCACTTGTGGTATTGTTGAGCCAAGTGTCCCCCATTCTGTAACTCTGCATTGGTTTCCTCTCCCTAGGTGCAGCACTTGGCATTATCCCTATTAAATTTCATTCTGTTGTTTTCGGCCCAGCGCTCCAGCCTATCGAGGTCACTTTGAATTTTGTTTCTGTCTTCCAGAGTATTAGCTGTTCCACCCAACTTTGTGTCATCTGCAAATTTGATAAGCATTCCCTGTACCTCCTGATCCAAGTCATTAATAAAAAAGTTGAAGAGCACCAGGCCCAGGACCGAGCCCTGTGGTACCCCACTCGTTACCTCTCCCCCAGTTTGAGAAGGAACCATTGATAAGCACTCTTTGAGTCCGATTCTGTAGCCAATTGTGGATCCACCTGATAGTTGTTCCATCTAGCCATATACACCATATATACAGTTGTTCCATCTGTTCCATATACACCACAATCCAGCTCTGGTCATGTGGTGGATGCAAATGCATATATTTGATTGCATGTTGGAATGCACATCCGGTTGAGAGTAATGCAGTGCTGATAGACATCTGCGCTTAGTTGTGCGTCTGTGCATTCAGCCTATGATTCCCCACTGTCTGTAGCCGCTTGAATATCCAGCCACCAATTAATCCACCCTCCCCAATGGAAAAGAAATTTGATAGTGTCAGACATAAGGAAGGTTCTTCGTGGTCTTTGTGCATCGCACATATATGTGCTCCCTGCATGTGTGCGGAGTTCGTTCTGGAAGATTCCATAGCTGAGGAAAAAATCGGGCGGGAGCTCCTCCCCTTTGCGCATGCCCTTAGGCGCGGCTCCCGCCCTTCGACCGCTCTCACGGGTTTAGGAAGCTTTCTCTCTTCATGTACGGTTGCTGAGGCTCTTTCTATTTCTTTCTACTTTCCTCCTTGCTGCTTCTCCATTTTTCTCTAGTTTTTCTCCCCTTTCAGATAATTGTCTGCACCAGTGCAACAAGAAAATCCGTATTTGAACGTGTCTGCCACAGGAACCTTATCCTAGATTTGTTCAACTGTCTGTCTTAGATCTCTGGGCAGCAAGAGAGTTCATACTTTTTCCATTTTCTGTGTCATCTCTGAAGAGCAAAGAGCTACTTAGCCAGCAAGCCTGTCAATTAAGATATCGATTGGAAAAATCTTGTAGGCCAAGAGTCTTCTTTGAATTGTGCATGTGGACTTCTCTGCGTGAAACTTGGGGCACTGCATGTGGCATGCTATTGTGAGTTTAGTTAACATCCCTCACCTAATATTACTGGAAATTCTACATTAAAATATATCGCTTAAGGTTACAGAACCGGGTGGCCGGGTGACCGGCCAGATGGGCGATTAACAAATACAGTCATGCCTTGGATTGAGAGCATAATTCGTTCCGGAAACGTGCTTGTAATCCAAAACACTTGTATATCAAAACGAAATTCCCCCAAAAAATTTGTACAGAGATTTTTAATTTAAGCTGTACTACAGTACTTGTATTGCAAGACGTTGCTTGTATATCAAGTCAAAAATTTTTAAATAAATATTAAAACATTTGCTTGTCTTGCAAAACGCTCTCAAACCAAGTTACTTGCAATCCAAGGTATTACTGTATAATAAAATAAATAAATAAATAAATAGTTATGGCAGGGTGGCCAAGAGACTGAGTTGTAAATTCTGAAGTCCTTGGTTCAAATCTTGCCTTTGCTAGGTGCCCTTCGGTAAGCCACTGGTCCCTCATCCTCAGGCCTGCAATATGGGTGTGTGTGTGGGGGGGGGAGATAATACTGGCCTGTATTATATAGGGATCTATGATAATTTCATTTCAGTTTGCAAATCATCTGAACTGGCCCGGTTTGCAATCCGGGATGCAAATGGGAATGTACTTTTTAAAAAAACGTTTGCGCATTCCTAAACTTGCGATCATGTCAGAAAAATGCACATTTTAAAAAGTGCTCCTATAAATGTTGTTGCTGTAGCTGTTGCTGCTCTTCTTCTGCTTCTTCTGGCACTTACCATGTTGAAGTCCATTTTTTTATGTGGGTTGATCTCTATCACACACAGAGCAGTCCACTGACTGCTTTTTGGTTGTGTAGAATTTGTAAATGCTTGGTCCACCTTCGGACATGTACCTGTTTGTGTGTCGGTAGAGAGTACCACATGTACCAAAAAAAACCCCATTGGCTTGGACATGGCAAGTTCACCCTCAGTTTTCTGTCCAAAATCTGACATTGGGAGGGGTGGGGAAAGGCACACCGTAATACAAAAGCATCTCATTCAAACCAGCAGGGAAGCAGTGTGGTTTAGGAGACAGGAATGCTGGTTCTGGACTTTGCAGTCTAGCATTGAAATACCAGCTCAGCCACTTGTTGGCAGGGATGGGGACTCGGACTCGAGGACTCGACTCGTGAGTCGGACTGAGTCCCCCCCTCTGACTCGACTCGGACTCGAGTCCCAATATTTTTAATGGGACTCGAGACTCGACTCGGGACTCGAGACCAAGGACTCGTCAACATCCCTGGGCTGTGCCAGAAGGAGTGGAGAGGAGTGCGATCGCCGGTGAAGATGAAGTTCAACAGTTGAATTGTCCAAGACAAAGGGCACTGCCTGCCTGCCTGCCTGTTTGGGGTTCCCTGCCTCCTCTGCCTGCCTGGTCTCTTCTTAACCAGTTCCACAGTTTGAATTGTCCAAGACAAACGCCTCTGCCTGCCTGCTTTGGGGTTCCCTGCCTCCTCTGCCTGCCTGGTTATTTTGGGTTTTTCTGCCTGGTCTGTTCTTGCCAAAGTCAGTTGCAGAGTTTTGAAATAAAAAGGCACACTTGTGCCTAGAATTTATTTAAGCCACACATCTGAAATAGCCTTATTTTGTTGGGAAACCCCCCCCCATTGATTTTAATAGGGACTCGTGGAGTCAGCCTTGGGAGTGACTCGTGACTCGTGACTCATGAGTCACCATTTTGGACCAAGGACTTGGAGTCGGACTCGAGACTCGGGTCCAAAGACTCGTGACTCGACTCGTGACTCGAGACCAAGGACTCTTCAACATCCCTGCTTGTTGGTGGGCTTGAGGAAGAACTTGTCCATTAGTCCTCGTTCCAAATCTCTGCAATGGAGAAACAGTGACCTGTTGTGAGAATGCCTGTTGTGAGGGCAGCTGCTACACTGGCATAATAAAAACCACTGTTCTTGTATGTTCGCACTGGCCCGGAGATCTTAAGAGCCTGTCTAGTCCTAATGAAACAGTGCTTGCCTCGGGACTGAGTTCACATCCTAGCTCAGTCACTTGAACGTCTTGGACAAATTCCCATCTCTCCTTAACTTCCCAATTTGAAAACAGGAGTAATACCTCTTCCCCCCCCCCCCCACACACACAAGTGCTGTACAATAAAAATAATGAGCAGGACTAGAAAAATCCCTGGTTGCCTAGAAACCCTCCAAAGTCTCCAATCAGGATCTTTCCCAGCCTTGTTGCTGAGGCCTTTTTAATTGGAGATGTCAGGATTGAACTTAGCACTGTCTGTCTGCAGAGCAGGGGCTCTACCCCTTGAACGGTGGGTCCTCTCCCAACTGTAAACAGACAGTAATACAGAGGCCAGGGGACTTGTGGTGGTTTGGGGTTAAAGAACGAGGTATAGATGGATGAATGAATGACCTACTTCGGGCAGTAGATGAATGAGATAAGAGAGTGTTACTTGTTGTGAACCTTTGGAACCCGGCACTCCTTACATATGAATGAACAACATTTTGGTAAGTGGCTTGCGGCGTATCTGCTTAAGCCAGTGTTTCTCAACCTTGGGTCCCCAGATGTTTTTGGCCTACAACTCCCAGCATGCCCCAGCCAGCATAGCTGGCTGGGGCATGCTGGGAGTTATAGGCCAAAAACATCTGGGGACCCAAGGTTGAGAAACACTGGCTTAAGCAACGGACCAACTCCATAAAATGGACATCTGCAGGCTGGCAAGAAGTGCAACCACCTCACATGATATGAATTAAGTGTACACTCTTTGTATATGTGGTACACACCATCACATTTAATGATGCAATTACAACACCTGTGTTTTACCGCATATATAAGCCATGGCCAGTAGTGGTTCCTTGGCACATGTACATGGAGACACGTTACTGTGTACACCAAGGGTACAAGCCATGCATGCTCTTAGTCTGTAATGTGTGAAACTGGCCTGAGTAACATGTTGTTTGAAGCTTGGCTTCAGACTTAAAATGGCCTCCTTCCAGATCCAGTATTTCTTCTTTTCAAATGCTATCAAGGAGACATGCGTTTTGACATTTGTTGCCTTGAGCAGTGCAGTTATCCAGGTAACTGTCGGATATGTTTTTGCTTCTTCCTTGTGTGTTGTTTTTTTTATGTGAGTTGCTCTTGGTAGCTGAAGTTTGAGAATAGCATATGTGATACAGAGAAGTAAATAGAGCACTTGAAAACCAATCAGGTATTCTGAATACGAACACTTGAAAACCATCAGGTATTCTGATTCACCTGTCCTGAGGATCTATCTCTTAATCTATTGTAATTTTGAGGAATACATTGGTCGAAGTCTGTATGCACAGAATAGGGAAAGATGAAAGGTGTAACCCAGCACTGGGTAGGTGTATTTAAACCACATTAATTTCACAGAATAAAGTATCTAACTTGGAGAAGAGGAGAGGTTGGGGGATATGAAAATTTCATATTTCTAGTAGCCCCATACAAAGTCTGCCCCCCCCCCCCATGTTAGATTCTCTCTCCAAGGGGTGGGAGAAGCTTATTCCCCAACACACAAACTCTCCCCTCCCTCTTAAGACATTTGGGTCTTACTTGTTGGCCAGTCCCTCACCTAAAACGTATCGTATCGGCTTGCATCCCAAGATAAGTTAACTTAAGGCACAATCCTACGCAAGTTTAGACAGGAAAAAAAGGCCTACAACTCCCAGCATGCCCTGTCTGGGGCATGCTGGGAGTTGTAGGCCCTTTTTTCTGTCTAAACTTGCGTAGGATTGTGCGCTGAAGGAAGCTAAGGAAAGTTTCCCATCTAGTCCTACCCCCAGCAGCCACCTGAGACCCTCAGAACTTACAAGCGATAGATTTTCTCCAAATGTTCCCAGAACATGGAGTGCCCGTTGACCTAGCCTGTCAGCAGCCCTTGGCTAAAATGGAGTCCTTGCAGGGAGGGGCCACTGGGAAGGCTCCCAGTAACCTGCCATCCAGCAGGGCACACAAAGATAAAACCTGTAAATACATGTGTGAACGTGTCATGATCATGATTTTAGTGACTTCAATCCCATTCATTTCAGTGGGTCTGCTCTAAAAAGGATTAACGTTGGATATAATCCAGAATGGCACTTCCTTATTTTTCTGCAGCTAAGTTTACATCTGGTACAGCCCCTCTTAAATTCGTATAAACTGCCCTTCTGCTACATCATAGTACTTAGAAGTACTTAGACTTATTATCAATATGGGAGTAGACAGTTAAACAATAATCGTTTTGCTCATCAAATACTTGCCTGCCTGTCCAGGCTGTTAGCCCTTAGTTAGCCAACCTGATTTGACACTGTACAGCAGTGTTCTCCAACCTTGGGTCCCCAGATGTTTTTGGCCTACAACTCCCAGCATGCCCCAGCCAGCTATGCTGGCTGGGGCATGCTGGGAGTTGTAGGCCAAAAACATCTGGGGACCCAAGGTTGGAGAACACTGTAATAGAACTTCTAATATGCAGCCTCTTTTCCTCAGGTCTGCTGCAGTGACTTGCAGTGACCTAGTGAATTAAATGTCCCTACTTGGTCCCCTAGTAAGTGTATTTAGGATTGAAACCTTAATCTTTCTGTGTCAGTCAATTGTTAAAACAACTGGGGACCCAGGGTTGGAGAACACTGCTGTACAGGCACCACTCTGTACACAAATCTCAGAAACCTATTTAGTCAGAGCCAGAGCTCGTCAGAGCCTGTTTTGGCTACCAAGGTCTAGCTCAGGAACCATGTGTGAAGGAGTAACGGTGCGAAGTTCCTCTGAGCATGTGCAGAATTCTATTCCTTTCTCTCAGAGCTAGAGCTTGGGTATGGCAGCTTTCAGGTCGGGGTGGCACCTCGGGGGATCTCTTTCTCCCACCCACCTGCACCAGTAGGGCAGATTTGATCTTTCTTACCAGTGAGTAAAGAGGCTGAACCAATCTCCGACAGAGCCTCCCGAAGCTTCATTCTGATTCCATTTGCACAAGCTCTTACCTTCCTGAGTACTTGCAGTTGTCACTGATCTGTAGGCTTCTCTTGAGACCCTCTTCTGTTCTCCGAGGCTCCTCTTTTTTTTTTTTTTTTTTTAAAAAAGCTAGATATTTATGAAATTGGAATGATTGCAGCAAGTTAAGAACGATCAATCCCACCTCTGAGACTTTGGAGGGCTGTGCAGCTGCAAGATCGTAGGCACGGCCTCGCTGAGTGCAACAGAGTGCCGATGATTCTGCTCGCCCACTCGCCCGCCCACCCAAGCTGTCACCATGCTTGAATGATGGTCTATCACAACACAGTTGCGGTTTGAGGAAAACGGGATCTGCATTCTGCTGAAATGGGATTTGCGAAGAGGTGCCAACCAAGCCAGCGCTTGCTTGAGTCATGGAGACGACACGCTGCCACGAGAGGATACCTGGATGGGGGCAACTGAACAGCTTAATCGGCCTTCTCATCCCTGTGAGATGCAGAAAGTTCTGAAGAAAGTCAGGGCGTGAGCAACTCCTTCCTCTTTCCTCCCACAGGAGAAGGCACAATGGAAGCAGGAATGGAAGTGCTTCTGACACATTTGTTGGTTGCAAGTCTGAGACATGCACCTTACTCTGTGTGTGCGTGCATACACACACACACACACACACACACACACACACACACACACACACAGAGAGAACAGGGTTTCGCATGAACAAACAGCCAGAAAGCTAAAAGTGGAAGCCATGGTGGAACTGACACTGCTCAAGCATATTCTCTGTGGCTTTCTGCTACAGAGGCTCTTCGCGGGGTGCTTCCGTTCGCATTATTTGCCATGTTCTGAAATGAAACAGCAAGGATCTGTGACTGGATCACCTGTTCCTTTACAGTTTTGCAGATGGCCACCTCCTCCCGCCTCCCCCCCCATTTCTGATCAAGTGCCAGAGAAGGGGTTTGGCTGTCGGGGTCCCGTCCACGCCGCCTTTCTTGCAGTTGGCGTTGGCCGCAGCTGCAGCTTCTCTTGGGCGGAATTTCTGCTCCTTCCTTCCCAGTAACGTGAGTCGCTCACAGGCAGCTCTGCCTGCGTTTACCTTGCTTGTTTGCCCTGCTTGTTTCCTTCACAGAGCTGACATCTTAAGCCTTGATGCATGGATATGGCATATTGGCATAAACGAACGGAAGGGGGCAAAAAGCAACACAGCATATACGATTGCCAAACATTTCGTTTTAGCATGTGGGGCGGCGGGGGGGGGGGGGACGACACAGCACCATTTAGCCCCTGAAGTTCCTATCAGAATTTAATAACCACTCTGATTATGCAACACTAGATCTATAAAGTAGTCCCAAGGGAAACCGTCATCGCTTGCCAATGGTTGCCATGGATACAATCAAGTCTCAACAGAGGAGGAACAAGTGTGAATTCAGTTATTCTTATTTAAAATTGCTTCTCCAAGTGGCCTGTAGGACATAAAAACACATTTGGATAATCAGGAGTTCATGTAATCAAGGCCTGGAAAGCATTTGCATAGGACCCCGGCAAGTGCTTGGCGGTAGAGGCAGACAGTAATAATGCCATGAACTGGCATAAAGGTGGAACTTCAAATAGCCCCAGCTGTGTTAAGGGTCCCCTTATCCACCAGACAATTCAAAAGACTGGGATCCCAAGGCTGGCTTCATTTTGCCGCCTCGAGCAGCTGAAGCGGCGTGCCCTTGAATCCCATACGACAGCCTTCAGCAAAATTTCCTGACTGTCAGAGCGATAAGACAATGGAACCAGCTACCTAGGGAGGTGGTGGGCTCTCCCACTCTGGAGGCATTCAAGGTGCGGCTGGACGGCCATCTGTCAGGGATGCTTTGACTTGGATTCCTGCATTGAGCAGGGGGTTGGACTTGATGGCCTTGTAGGCCCCTTCCAACTCTACTTTTATTATTTATTATTATTTATTTCTTATATTTATTCATCGCCCATCTGGCCGGTCACCCTTTTTATACTTTTCTATGATTCTATGATTCATGTTCCCCAGATGTTTCAGACTTCAGCTCTCTCATCCAGCCAGCATGTGGAATGATCCAGACCAAAATGCTTGGAGCTGTAGTCCGAAACATCTGGAGAGCACCAGGTTGGGGAAGGCTCTCGTAAGGGATTGCAGATGGCAGCCTAATGAGATCCTGGGTCTCCTCTCTCAGACACTCTGCTGTTTCATGGTCACACACCCCCCCCAAATACTGGTGTTCAAAGGAACCACTTGGGATGGGAATTCTTGTGTAGTCAGGCTAGCATTGGTGGGCCCAAGATCTTGGAAAAGGCCGCTTAAGTGCTGTGCTAGAGAACGCTACGGTTGACAACAGAGCTCTGCCAACCCCCACTTCCTGGCTTTGATTTCCAAGCCCAGTGTCTTTTCTGTTTGGATTGAGAGCTGAAACCCCACCTGACTTTTGCAGCAGGTGTGAGTGGGGGAAGCTGCCCCATCACTTTGGGCCTCACACACCTCAGCATGCGTTGCTAAAATATCTACCTGGGCCCAGTTTAGTCCCAGCAGTTCCTTCACATTGCATCCAAATATCCACCTGGCAGAGAATTTATAGGAGGTAGGCAAGTGGTCCTTTTGCCCGAGGGCTGCCATCTTGAAGATGGCCAGGAGATGTGTTCTCTGTTGCAGGCTTTGAAACTGGACCAGTTGCAGCCCTTCTCTTTCTTCCTGTGAAGGCCTGCACTACTTGTGATTCTCCACGCCAAACGCATTATGGAGCTATGGAAAGGAATCGGGATTCTGTCAAACCACGGGGGGGGGGGTGTCCTGTGTGTGTCCTAGGGAGTGTTTAGAGCAGGCAGACCAAGGGAGAAAAACAGGGAAATACATGGGAGATGGGACATAAGCAGGGCTGGTATTTTCCTCTTTCTTGTGGCTAATCTTGTGAACTGTGGATGGGTAGAACTGTCTCCAAGAAGAGCTAATGGATGAAAACCAACAGGAGACGACTGGAGAAACCAGAAGTAGGGTAGCTATGAGTGAAGCGAATAGGACGGATGGGAGAGGCAAAAGCAGTCAGGAAGCTGGCTCTGGCCCTCCTTCTGAACTTCCCAGGATGTGGCTGTGGAATCTGTCACCACATCTGAGGTTCCAGGCCTCCAGAACAATTTTTAATTTTGTTCTCTTGGCAGTTCTGATATGCTTAGTGGCAGTGCTTGATAAACGTCTACGCAGCCATTCAGCCTCTGCTTTGAGATCCGGAGGCTTTGAGTCTCTGTGTGGAAATCGAAGATGCGGGGGTGCAGGGAGGAGGATTTACACAAGGCCATGTTCTTCTATTAATCCAGGATAAGATCCAACAGCACAGCAACAGGGAGCCAGAACCATTGTTCACGGCATGTGCAGTCACTGCTGTGTGGCCGTTTTGGGAACAGCATAAGCCCAGTTCTAGCTGAATCCATTCTGATGGCTCTCTTAAGCATTAGTTGGAAGGATCTGGTGATTGCGGGAAATATGAACAGTCGAAATGGCCCCCTGTGCATGTGTTCAGGCTGCCTTCTCCTGCTGGCTAAGAGCAGATGCGGGGAGGTAGGACCCCAGATGTCCTGGCTGGTGGACAAGTCTAACGGGTTCGTTTAGAATGGGGTGTGTGGGATGGGCGGCATCAGGAAGTGGGGAAGCAAAGTTGAACCTGAGCATCTGTGGAGCTTGAGCTTGGATTATTCATAGTTCGGGGGCTTCGTTTTGTAGATGTCGTAGAGTGGGATCCTTCAGCACAGCTTGATGGTTGCTTTCGAGGAGTTACGTATGTCATGTTCATGTAGTGGAGACAGCCCAGGCGGAAGACAGGCTGGGTAATTCTGCGCGGAGGGTCTTAACGGTAGGAGGGGCATTGGCAGTCGAGGGAGGGGGCCAGAGCGGGTCCAGGTTCTGGCTCCTGAGTGGGACATTCCACCAATGGTGGTAGCTTCCATTGTCCCTGCAGCCTGCCTACCTCACACCTCTGAAAGGCGGTGGCGGGTGTGTGCGTCATATTAGCAGTAATAACTGGCTGTGCCTTCACCGTCGGTGCTTCTGCAGCAGATGCCTGCACAGATGAAAATAAGCTTGCCCTTTATTCGAAACAAAATATACGAATGAGGGGAGTAGCTACCGTATTTTTCCATCTATAAGACGCCCCCATGTATAAGACGCCCCCCACTGGGCAGTTTCGCAACCGCGCGGTTCTCTCCTCGGCTTACTTCCGTGTATAAGACGACCCTCAATTTTTAGTCTAAAAATTTTAGGAAAAAGTATAGTCTTATACATGGAAAAATACTGTATATAGCGTTTTCTATAGGTTTTTTCCTGTGTGAGAATGAATGCCGCTGAAAGCGTCCCTATGAAGACATCTGCATCTTAAAACGGAGAGTCTGAAGCACCCCAAAGATGAGCAAATCCACGTCTTGATTTCACAGGGTCCACCCGGACGGATCCGGGGGCGGGGGAGGGGATAGGTCCGTAGTATGATTCCTGGTCTTAGGGGACAACAAGGTCGGGAGCACTCTTTGGTTTCAAGTGGATATTTAGGCCCCAAGTTTGTGCTGCAGGATAGAACCAAATTACTTCTGCTGGTGTACAAGCTTGGCTTCATGTTGCTGACCAATGTATATTTGTCTGTGCGGTGACCTTAAACAGGGAGCTCAGTGGCATTGCTGCTTTTACAAGCTTTGGGGCACTGGGGAAAAGATAAAAATTAGTGAAGTGATGCTCTGTTTAAAGGATACAGGCCTATCCTTGACTCACCTTTCTGAAAGGGAGTCTTTCTTGCCTACCATTCACCTTTCAAATAGTGTCTTCATATCTCTTAACCTTGCTGCCAGCGTATCTTCTTCCCAGCATTTTTAAGACGTGCGATCTAGCCTTCAGGGGGACATAGCCGTGGCTGCTTTTTGGCCCTGGTGGTTGCCAACAATAGGCAGAGCCATCCAGGGAGAGTAGCAGATGCTTGCGCTGAGCACAGGAGAGAGACTTAAGCAGCACCTTGGGGTCTAGTTCGTGGAAAAGCACTTAAATTTGATCTGAAATTCCACCTGGAAAACCTGAAGGGCAGTATTGGGGAAAACATCTGCAGGGCATTGTTGGAGCCGTCCTTCAAGATTTTTCTCGCTGGTCAAGCCCAGAATTTGAGACCAGTTAAAGTTGGTCCCTTGATGGGGATGGATGATTGTTTTGACCAGTTGTAAGAGAAGCTCAGTTTCTGATGTATGTTGTCTAGCTTTCCTATCAGAAAATGGTTTATAAGCTGCTTCCACTCAGGGCCAGTGCCAAGGGTAGGCATGATAAGGCACTCCTCCTCTTCACCATTGCAAAACCTGCTTTTTTCACCAGCCTCCCACTCTGGTCCAGACAATGGGGGTGGTGAGAAGAAGGAGCAGTAGATGCCACTGCCTACTTGCTCACTGGCTCTCTGCCTGTCAAGCAAGGAAGCGGTCGCCATGATGAGAACGGATGAGGAGCAATGGCCGCTGGTGACAGGGAGAAGGTAGACTCACTGAGGGAGGGGGCCCACGGAAGATGTCTTGCCCAAGGGCCCTCAAAAGCCTGGAGCCAGCACTGCTTCCACTTCCTTACCGACTCTGAACTTACATGATGAAAGAACCAGCCAGTTTAGACCAGATGGGTTATTGTGAAAAGGGGATTCACCAAAGGATGTGTATTTGAGAACAAAAGGCAGGATATCTGTGTGTTGTGGGCTTCCAGAAAAGTGTTCTGATCGCAGGGGGCACTCTCGGTCTGTTCAGAATATTGAAGATTGTCACACCCTATCTCAAGGTGCTCTCCCCCTGCTCCTTTGGTACGCTGCCTCAATTTATCAAAGTGGGTGGTGGTACGTGGTTACAGGGGTGCGATTGTGCAGATTCAAATTTCTTGGGGAGCAAAAATTCCCCAAGTTGCAATTCTGGGAAGAGGAAATGTGTATACACTGGAAACGGGCAAAGATTAGCTCTGGAACAACATTGACCACGGAGGAATGAGATTAAATGGGACAAAGGCAGGCATGCCAAAATGTGTTATATTGTATTATTGTATTATATTTTCATGAAGTCCTGATGCCATGCAGAATAAGACCCTAGATCCAAGTGTTCTCTTAGAGTTACAATACCGCTAAGATCGGTACACACGTGACTGGCACGCGCGCGCTCATAACAGTGGACCGGGGGAAACGGAATATTGAGGAGGAAATAGTGTCAGGATAACCAGTTGGAGAGTGTGTTGGGCGCCGCATAAATGTGCCAGACGTTGCAGTACTGAGCAAAGACCCTAGCAGTAGATTGGCCCCTCGCCATGAGTTGTGGGCTAGTTGGTTGCAGCCAAGATGTCATGAACTGGATGAACCAGCCGTTTTTCTATGAGTTGGTGTTCTTGTGTCTCAGTTGTAGCAGGGCTGCAGTGGTCTGTGGAAGCAGTGAACGCCTGACTTGAGTGTGGAGTGTTGCTGTGTTCATCTGAGAGCCACAGACTTGATAATGTGACACTGTCAGGTCGAACCAATTTGTATGGGTGAAAGAGGCTGCCTGTGGTGGAAAAAGGATCTCCAACTATGCAAACGTGAAGGAGATTGGCTTCACAAGTGGAAGACCAACCAGGTGGAAAGTGTTCTCTGTTAACAATTTTTTTTTTTAATGCCGCTTTCCTACTTATAAAAAATGTTGTGTCATTCCCATAAGCACATCCGTATAGTAATGAAACCATTTGGCACGCAGAAGGGAAACAGCTGCTATAAAGGAGTAGATTTGAATTTCCAATGACTTCATAACGGGTAACATGGAATAAGATGCTCTTCTAACATAAAGAGGAGATGTTTATAATAGTCTGAAACAGTCCACACTAGAGACCTTAAATACTGCTGAGGCATCACTTTTCATAATAAGCTGGAATTAAAACAGAAGTTAGCTCTGCGTTACCCAGGAGTGCCCCTTCCCCATTGCCAAATCCTTCTATAAAGTTTCCTCCTCACAAGTAACTCTGTTCAGCAAACTGAAACTCACCCTTTCCAAGTGATGAGTTGCCCTTAATTGCCTCTTGAGTAGCCTTTCTTAATTGCGTCAGTGTCCATTTCTGTTTTTTTCCAGGGCATGGGGTGGGGGTGGAATTGGGTGGGGAGACAAGGCCTGAATTGCTGGTTTCCTTGCATCATTTGGTTATTCTTCTTTGTAGTGAAATTGTGCTATTTTGCTATTTAAAAAGAGATGAAACAGAACGGTGCAACACAGGTTTCCTGTAACCTGGAACACAGGAGCAATTAAGACGCTATTTCATCACCAATCCCTTAGCTGTGATCAGTAGGAAGCAATAAAACAGGCAGATCCCTGCAAACAGGATACTTTTAATTTAAGGTACAGGAGCCCTTAAAAGCCTCAGTGGTACATTGTCTGTCCGCATTGAACAAGCAGGTGCTTCAGTTATGCTTTAATGAGAGGGAGAAATCTTTATAAATCAAGTCTGAAAATCCACAAGGAGCAATTCAGAAGACATTGGACTGCAATGGCTTGACAGCAATGTTGACTGGATTCTCCATGAAAAGTGAGCGGCCCATGCAAAAAGAACTAGTGTGGAAGCAACCTTTGACTCTGTCTTCTGCCCTTTTAGATTATAGTTTTGCGTAAAAGACAGAATATCCAAGTTTGAAACAGCAATTTGTGTCTAAAAAAATGGGAACTTGGATTTTTCCATGGAGAGCTAGGCATTTGCCATGTGTCAATCAAAGTGGCTTTACAATGCTTTGTCAAAACGGTCCTCTTCTGCCGTAATGAATGCAAGCACTGGTGTCGGGCCAAACACTCTGCTCATTTGTAGCACTTGGTGGCTAATCAAAGTGTTTGTCCTTTTCCGTTTTTGCTCGATAAATGTCACAGTGGCTGGATCTGTTTGTGCTTGCTTATTGGACATTCCTTCTGTTTGCAATCCAGGCTGTTAATGTGGAATTTGATTCTGTTATGTTATACCAGTGTTCTCCAACCTTGGGTACCCAGATGTTTTTGGCCTACAACTCCCAGCGTGGGGCCAGGGGAAAGGGGCGGTGCCATCTGGGAGTCCTGGAGAGCCAAATTCAAGACCCCAGGTGGGCTGGATTTGGCCTGCAACCCTGAGGTACAACACCCCTGCTTTAGGCAGCTCCCTTTTAGGCAGACTCTGTGAGCATTTTGTCACTTTTTACTGTGTTGTCAACCTCCTGGAAGACTGGATTGTACTTACGCTCAACAGCCATAGTAAGAAGAAGGGCCATAGTTGAGTGGCAGAGCATATCCATCATCAATCCTCATCCTCATCCTCCTCCTCATCATCATCGATGAAGTAGTAGTAGTAGAAGGCCCCAGGTTCAGTCCTGTTATCCTTAGGATCTGGGAAAGATTTCTGCTTGACATCCGGCATCCGCTGCCAGTCAGAGAAGACAGAGAATGGTCAGACTCTGTATAAGAGGCAGCTTCATAACATAAGTTCAACCAAAGTTATTTGCTACACATTTTTGCTAATACAACTTCCACCCTTCCTCTCTCCCATCCCCTTTTGCATTTCCTCAGATTCTGAGCAATTAGTTTCAGGCAGGAAAGAATGAAAGTGAATGCAGAGAAAAGGTGGTGTGTGTGTGTGTGTGTGTGTGTGTGTGTGTATAGAAAACAGAGTTGATGGGGCTGTGATTCAAAAAATGCATCTTAATAATACAGGGATCTATAAAGCAACAGAAGCAAGAAAGACCTGGGTGCTAAAATGTGGAAATAAGAACCAGTAGCAGGGGAAACACAGTCAAAATTGCTGGTTTTGAAGTCTAAGCACAGGTAACTACACTTGGTCAGATTCATCCTTTGCTGCTTCTCTGTCTTATTTAGATTGTAAGTTCTTTGGGGCAGGGAACCACTCCCTCCCTCTTGCTCTCCATCCATTGTTTGTAAGCTTCAGTCAGTCACTCTGCAAAGCGTCATGTGCACTGATTTGGCAGTCGGCACTACGTAACTGATCATCTCTTCCTTCGCCATGAGTGGGCAGCCACTTTGGATTCTGGAATGTTTGGATTTTGGAACAAGCTGTCGCCATGAACTGGGCCCATGATGAGCTGCAGTGGCCTAAAGATGGAGCTTGAGGAAGGGCACCCCGAATGCCACACGGTCTTCTCTGCGTGCTGACTTCATCCTGACAGCTCCTTTGTCAGGGATGCTGGTTTGCCCTCCCCTTTGCCTGGCTGGCATGTGTCGGCCACCGCTTGAAATGTAGACTTCAAAACCAGAACTCCCTGGAGTGTAAAGCAAACATGTGGGGAACGGAGCAGTATGGTTGTTAATGCTGAAGTTTTAAATTGCTGTTGGAAATATTTTATTTTTTTAAAACTTGCTATCATCTCATGCGACAGTATTTTAGTAGTCACTTCTGCTCATTTGTTGTTTTCCAGCCAGGCAGATACTTCTAATGTCATCACTTTAGAACAGTGATCATTTCTGATATGTTGAGTCAGATAGGGGAATCAACTTGTGCGCAGTCACCTTCCGGGGAAAGGATAGGAGAACCTACAAGACAGGGTCTTTTAGCAGGCAGCATCTGAGCTGGCATACCAATGTTGCTCACAATTAATCCTGAGCATTGCAGGACTGTAGAAATTAATGTGGAGAGTTTCATTGGGCCCTTAACTCAGTGGCAGGGCACCTGCCTTGCATGCTGACGGTCTCAGGTTCAGGCATTGCCAGGTTGGGTTGTAAAAAAAAGTCCTGCCTGAAACCCTGGAGAGCTGCTGCCGGTCAGTGTCGACAATACTGGGCTAGAGGGACTCAGTATAAAGCAGCTTCCTATGTTCCTATTGTTCAAAGGGATCTAACTTTATTAAGTGTGGCATTGGCACAAAGTAGCAAGGTGGGTTTTACTTGGAAACACAGCAGATGTACCAACGCTGCAGAAGTCAGCATCTTGAGGCCCTGTTCCGTGTTTCCGTGTGATGTTTTCATTCATTCTGCTAGATTGTATTTTCCTGGAGAACAAATTGCCAGACAGAATGGGTGGTTGCTCTTCATATAATTGTAACATGTAAAACCTGAGTGCCTTCCTGCCCAGTTGCTGAGCAGGGCCTTATCTTTCAGCACTAGCTTAGCAGCTAATAATAATAGTTCTTCTCACTCCTGTAGCACCTTCCCCCAAGTGGATCTTAAGTGCTTGGTAAATACCAGTCAATTAAGCCTCCAGGGCTCCAGCCAGATAGGAAGGCTTCTTTGCAAACAAGAGGAGGTAGAGCACATGAGGTTCCTATCAGGACTGCCTTCTGCACCTATTTATCTTCTGTTGGTGGCTGTCACCTCGCTGGCATCACCTGCTCTTCAGAAAATCTGGCCAAGGGCAAATCATTTGGCGTGCAAACTTACCCCTGTGGCTATCAGTAGTAAAATAACAGTTTATTTCATTAAAGCCCAATTACAGTTTTCATCTCTCTAAACCTCAGTTTGTTGTAATGGTGAGGTTAAAAATGTCTTTTCTTGTCTCCCCCGTTGAGAATTTCTTTATGGAAGGGACAGTTCAGGGGTTGTAACCTGCAGTGTTCTCCAACCTTGGGTCCCCAGATGTTTTTGGTCTACAACTGGGAGTTGTAGGCCAAAAACATCTGGGGACCCAAGGTTGGAGAACACTGTGCTAGAGAAGATTTATGTGCAAACCATTGCAAATAAGAAAGGAATGGCTCCGGTGGGCAAGATGATGGCTCCTCGTCTGCTGGAGAAGACAGCTGATAGCCGAAGATGTTTTGGTGCCTGAGATTAAAAGTCCAAATGCCCCCCCCCCCCGACCCCTGGTGATAAGATGAATTGACCTTTTGCTGCCTTTTCATGCTGCTCTATGATCTGCTGCCCATGCAGGCTGCCCTGCCCCGTCTGGCAGTAGGGCCAGCCACCAGGCGGAAACCTGCCTCAGCCATGACATGTGCATGAATGCCTGTGTCATAGATACTCTTAATCCGTAACACATGACATGACCCTTGATCTGCATGTGGCATTTTGCATGGATCAGAGGGATGTGCTTGTTCGGCGCCTGCAATGTTCCACTTGCGCCAGGTCTTCTTTTGCCGTTGCCCCAGATATAAAGAAGTCCAGCGCCAGCCCTGGGGGATTGCTGGAGCTGAGGTCCCTCACTTTACCTCCTATCACCTTTTGGAGGCATTTCTCCCCATGCATCCAGCTGAGCACTTGTGGTTGGCCACTTGCACAGTCACCCTGAGCTTTCTGACCTCTGTTTGGATTAGGGGCTTGCCGGACACATGGCTCGACCTACCATCGCAGCACATGTATGTGTGGGCAGGCAAGTTTTAAACAAAAACAATGAATAAAGATGATCTTCATGGCTCCGCTATATGGTGGGAAGCCTAAATGCTAAATGTAAATGCCCTTTGAATGAGAACTCTAGCTTGATTCTTTATATCTAGACTAGTGCTGCTTCTGGGCTCTGAAAGAGACCCTCTGGACAATACACCACACATGCAGGCTAGATTCCAGTTACTAGATTATTGTCATGCAGACTGTTCTCCCTAAGTACTGTACTGTATTATAATAGCGATGCCAGTAGCTCCATCTGTCGGCATCTCCATAATGCTTAGCCTGAAGGAAGGTAAGAGTAAGTAACACAACTTAGAAGTTTGTGGGAACTTGTTTTTTTTATTCTAATCAGGGGGCATGCTGTTAACAATCAGGCCATAATAAGATAGTGGCTTGGGAGCTGCCTGTCAAGGATCAACATCCAGTTATATTGAGGGAAGCCTGGGTTGCACAGTTGCCGGAACAGGTGCGATGAAAATACAAGCAGAGTTTACATGGAAGCAGGTGGCTCTTGCCCACCCAGTGACAGATGGATCTCTGGATTCTCACCCTTTCCTCACACTGCCCCCAGGCCGTGGCGTGCTTGTTTTCTTTGGCTGATAACTGATGTGGCTGGCTTCACATGGACTGTTGACACTTTCTCCCTAAAGAGAGAAAATTCCGCTTACCAAATCAAGTCAGAACCCTGCCTTTTCTGGCTCAGCCTAACATTTTACTTAATGATTCATACTGTAGATATCTTTGCCGAGCTGACAGGTGGTTCCAGTGCTTTGCAATCTGCAAAAGTCAAAAAATAAAGAAATCCCAAGTACAGAGTTTAGCAGCTAATGGGGCTATGAGGGAGAGGCGCTCCGGAGGTGTCATCTTGGCTTGCCAAGTGTGCTCTTAATAATTTCTAGTTGCGATTCTGCCTGCATTTGCACCGGTGACAGGCAGTTGGATGATGGTGGCCAGAACAATAAATAACAACTGCCCGGGACAGAACTTTTGCAACAACTAATATTGCTTGAGCAGCAGTTCTCTAATTTGGCTTCTCGCTACCTGTGGATGCTACCAGTTTCCCTCTGCTTTGCTACAGGAGCTAAGCCAGGATGTGTCCCCATGACTGTAGGTTTTCATGTGACCAGCTGTATTTAAACTTCAGCCGTAGTTTCAAGGACCCCAAGAAAAGCAGTACTCAAAGAATCATAGATGCCAGTTCTGGAGTCCACAGAACACTTTTTTGAAAGGCAGTAACCTTCTACCATGGCTGCTCTACCTGTGCCAGAATGGAAGAGGCGGCAGCTGAGCAAACGGTAGCAACAGAGCCAGGAGAGGACTCTTCTTCTCACTTTGGTGCCCTAGTCATTCTTTTCTTGATCAGCTCCTGGGAGTCTCTGGAGCTGAATATTTGAGGGAAACTAATCCGAGCACCCGAGGAGAAGAGGGCTTTCTTTAGCTATGCCACACGTGGCTGCTGAGTATGATTGTGGAGCTGAACATGGAAAGAACGAGCAGAGCGTTCAACGGAGGTTGCTCTGCCTACCTCTGGGTTCACCCTGCAAAATTTCCCACCCCTTACTCACTGGGTCCATCTCCTTCCCATTTGCATAGCTCTGGCCATGGCCCTGCCTGCCCAGAAGTATACCTCACTGGTATACCTGTAAGGTGGTTCTTGGTCCTCTCTTCCAGCTGGGAAGCTGAGCTTGAGGCCACCCAGTAGTCCAGGACACTGAATTAAATTGTTGTGAACTGCCCAGAGAGCCTCGGCTCTGAAAATGATGATGATGATGATGATGATGATGATGATATTATTATTTATTCAATTTATATCCCCCCTATAAACTATTACTCTAGGCGGTGTACAAAATAACAATCAATTAAACAGATAAATATACAATAAAAATGTCTGTTAAACATAAACACAGTATAAAAACTCCATTAAAATTCCATAAAAACAATAAAATTCCATAGTAATATGATAGAATGTTATAAAAGGAAGGCCTGCTGAAATAACAAAGTCTTCAGTGCCTGCTTAAAGACATTCAAAGAAGTCAGCAGGCGTATTTCAAGTGGCAGGCCATTCCACAATTGAGGGGCAGCAAAAGAGAAGGACCTCCGACGAGTAGCTGCCAATCTCACATTAGGCAGCTGCAACAGAAGGCCCTCCGAAGACCTGAAGTGGCGGGGTGGAAGATAGGGGAGGAGGCGCTCCCTAAGGTACCTTGGGTCTAGACCATGTAGGGCAACCTTGGATTGCAAGCACAATTCGTTCCGGAACCGTGCTTGTAATCCAAAACACTCTTATATCAAAGCGAGTCTCTGGCGGGTGTGAGCGGGGCCGATTTCAGCCCGCTCGAGGCGAGCGGTTACATCCCTACTGTCTTGTCTTGCAAGACGTCGCTTGTTTATCAAGTCAAAACTTATTTTAAAAAATTGCTTGTCTTGCAAAACTCTCTCAGACCAAGCTACTTGCAATCCAAGGTATTACTGTGATGATGATGATGATGATGATGATGATGATATGATGATGATAATAACACACCCATGGTAGATTCCTGGCCTCCCACCTCCATCACTTTGCCCATCAGCCGTTCTGGCCATTGCTAGACTGTGCTGGCGCTCAGTTTGCCAAGCCTAAGTATTGTTCCAGGCCAGGCGATATGGCAAAATATTTCAAGGCTTTTCTTTCTTTCGTGTAATCATCATCATCATCATCATCATCATCTTTTATTTGTATGCCGCTTTTCCACAAAAATTGTGCCCAGAGCGGCTCACAACATGACATAAATAACGGTAGATATAATTTACAAAACATCAAAGAACATTAAATATAATATTCAAAAAATAATTTACAAAATATCAGACAACAGTAAATATAATTTACAAAATATTTTTAAAAACCCACTAAATATAATATTAAAAAAATACAATAGAAATAATTACAGATAACCATAAACAATTCAATGATAATTATACTAAGGTTAAAAAAAAAAAAAAAAGCAGTAGTAGTAGCTTTTGTAGCTGGAGTCAGCCAGGCCCCGCCCTCCCTGGCCAGGTGTGATGAGCCAGGTGAACAGGGACCGGGTCTTGCAGGACTCGCATTTCAGCCCTTGCGGTTGCACCCATGTCCATTCCTCCCCCTCCCCAACACAAGCCAGCAAGCAATTGGTTTCGGTTCTCCCCTACCCCACTAACTGCGCTTTCCTCTGAGCAGGATGATATAATGTGCAAAATCCCCGGACGCTGGATTTTTTTGTACCTGAGAACAGGGAGTGTGGGTTGTCAGTGTACAAAACTGCACATACCCCACTGCCCCCCCTCCCCACCACCTCACGGAGTAAGCACCACCTTTCGAGTCGGAAGATTCATTTTGAGCTCTTGGGTCAAATCATTTTTCCAGCTGAACCATCAGAGTTATTTTTAGAATAGTTTAAATTATCTTTGGCTTGTCAGCCTTGGCAAGGGCTGTTGCAAAATAAACTGGATTTACAATTTAAAAAAAAGAAAGAAAGAAAGTAAACCTGAACATATTACATCAAGGGCCTGCACGGAGCCAAATATTTCAGCTAAGCCTGCAGTTGTTCTGTCCATAACCTCCCTTGGTCAGAGTCCCAAGGTCTTCTTGTCTCCTCCCTGAATGGGATTTGAGCGGGTGGGGTGTGTGTAGGTTGTGGCTGCCCTGAAAAACATTGCTTTCGAACAAGGACCTAGCCTTCATGAATGGTGTTTTAGGACTTTTGTGAATGATGTTTCTGGGCCGCATGAGCCAAAGCCAAAAGTTTTCACATTGGTGAATTAATTTCTGGTGTGAATTGAATTTTGTTTTTGAAGCAAAGCCAAGGCTAGATATAAGTAAGTAGCGGTTTAAGCAAACTGGAAAGCACTGAAGGAAATGGATGAAAAATAAACTAAAGTCAAGTCTATAATGGATGTATAGCTCTTGTACCTAGAGCAGATGAGTTTTGCAGTCTCTGGTTTTGAAAGAGCCCCCTCTCTCCCCTTACGTTTGCTTTGGCATCATTTTACACTTCAAATATGCCAAAGTGGAAGAATAAAATTAGATCTGTGGTCATTGGCTGGGTTGCCGGTTCCTGACCAGTAGTTCTCTTGTTCTTCATTATCCCGGTCCTTATAAATTAGGACAGCTGATCATGGTGTCCATTGCTACTGGCCCAAAGGGTGGGTGGTTATTGATTGTTGGTAGCAATACTGCAGAAAAGAACTCTGGCTCTGAGTCTGAACAAAGGCTTTCACACACTGGCTCAGCTTGTCTGAGTGTGAAAAGCTAAGCAGGGTCAGGGAGACCCCTCCTCTAGTTTCCTGCACTGAGCAGGGGGTTGGACTCGATGGCCTTGTAGGCTCCTTCCAACTCTATGATCTATGAAAACTATGAAAATCTCAATAATAGTGCTTTGAGTGTTAGCAAAAATGCATGGAGGATCATTTCAAACCCACAAGGAGATTTAATTGTTGTATGTTTAGCCCCCTACCTACACCTTCTGTTTTGCCAGTATCTTATTCACCATTGGAATCCAATGGACTTCTTTAAAATCCTAGCTGTAAATAAACATACGATTGATTTCAAAATCACTTCAGTTTAACATAAAGAATAGATGTTGTTGGTGTCACATTCCAAACACGTAGATTACTACAAAAACTATTGAGGCATATTGGACCCAAAATTGTTAAATTAAAAAAAAAAAAAAAACACCAATTAGGCAATCCTCACTGGCTTCAGAAATCTTGGAGGAGAAAACATAAAAAGAAAGCAAAACAGAAATCTAAAATGCATAGATGAAATACTGGGCCCAGAAGAACATTACAAATAAGGAATCCATGTTACAAGTTTGCACTGTGAGAGTGTTAACTCCTGTGTCAAGATAATGTATGGCTGCCACATTCCAGTCCACAAGTCTGGACAGCCTCATCTGCATATTATACAAACTGTCTGCTATTTATGCAGGTCATGTGGTGGGGTAACCACCACCACTCTGCTAATTTCCCACTCCAAATCACCTCTTTCAATGTTTCTTTACACATAAGAAACAGTGCAATTCTATGTATGTTTACTCAGAAGTACGGCCCCACTGTGTTCAATGAGGCTTACTCCCAGGAAAGTGTGCACAGGATTGCAGCCTTAGACTTTACAATACAGTAATACCTTGGATTGCAAGCATAATTCGTTCTGGAACCGTGCTTGTAATCCAAAACACTCTTATATCAAAGCGAGTCTCTGGCAGGCGTGAGCGGGGCCGATTTCGGCCCGCTACGCCCGCTCGAAGCGAGCGGTTACATCCCTAGTGACTACTTGTCTTGCAAGACGTCGCTTGTTTATCAAGTCAAAATTTATTTTAAAAATTTGCTTGTCTTGCAAAACGCTCTCAGACCAAGTTACTTGCAATCCAAGGTATTACTGTATGTAATTGTCTTAAATTGTGTTTAGCCTTTGAGAGTTCAAATAGATGTTCTATGCATACGAATCTAAGAAAATCCAACCTTCTGTTCCCTATCTGTATATAGTTTGGTGCTTTCTTTTTTGTCGGTCAGAACGCTTTTAGGTGGCATTTTTGACTCTGAGTCTGATACCACTGAGATATATATATCTGAGATATAGATAGATAGATAGATAGATAGATAGATAGATAGATAGATAGATATGAACCCAGTGGTACTTATTTCTGAGTAGATATGTACAGGATTATACTGTAGGTTACTGAGCTTTATGCAAACGTTCCCCTAGCCCTTTTAGAACATAAAGCAGGGGTCCTCAAACTACGGCCCGCGGGACACATCCGGCCCACCTTGTCTTTCTATCCGGCCCAGCGGCCGATCGAGGAGGAAAGGGGGGGAAGGCACGGCTTCCATTTGCGGGGAAGAGTCAGATTGGAGACCTCATTACTGCGAAGATCAACCTGCAGAGCAGCCCCGGCTCTTGAAGGTAGGCGCGGGACTTGGGAGGCAGAGCGGGAAGAGGCGCTCCAACACACGCACGCGCGCTCGCAGCTCCACACACACGTCTGAGATTTCTCCGGGTCCTGCCCACCTGCTCTTCCTCGCTGCTCGGCTCTGCTTCCTTTTTGCCTTGAGTTTGTTGCGGGGGGGGGGGAGGTTCCAACCCATCCCTTTAGGAAGGATCGGGGTCGGACCAATCAGCTGCCTGGCCCACAAAGGCTGTGCCTTTGATTTATTTTTATTTTTTTAAAGAATACTCCATTTCAGGGGAGCACGCCCTCCAGGAAGGAAGGTATTTTTTGATGGAAAACCAAATCAACCATTGCCAGAAAAATGCCCAGGTAGGGTGGAGTGGAGTGGTAGTGATAAATTCTACTACAGCATTTTAAGGCACTGTTTAACGAACCCCCAGACTCCAGCAGCACATGTTTGTTTCAGGATGGTTTACCTTTTTGGAAATGCCAGTGGGTGGTGGTGATGATTAACACTTTCCCTTCCAAGTTGCTTTTATGATCAAAATCTATCCGCTCTCCAAGCGCCCCCCCCTATTTTTCCGACATAGGTGGGAAAGCAATTAATCACCCCATTTTCTCCACTGCTACCTACCACTGCTAATACAGGCAGTCCCCAGGTTACGAACGAGTTCTGTTCTTAAGAATGTCTTTAAGTCTAATTTGTATGTAAGTCAGAACAGCATAGCGTTCTATATGTTAAAATCTGCATTCACGCAAATTGCGTAGTATATTACGCTATTACTCTACATAAATGACGTAGCACCGGGGAACCCAGAAATCCATTCTTAAGTATGGGTTGTCTGTAAGTCAGACGTTCTTAACTTGGGGACTGCCTGTACAATCAACTTCACAACCGCATTTCCCTAAAAAGCGAACAAGCCAGGAGATTGAACAACACTCGACTACATTATTGCAGGGTTGCCATACACTACTCTCTCTGTGTCCCCCTTCCAGCCTTTGCAGGGCTGACGTAACCAACACCCTCAGCTACAGCACAACCACCCCATGGTATGGGTATAACAACGGTGCACCATATTTGCATTGGCAGTGTGGTATTTTTTTAATGTTTAGAAACTCAAGAAAAAAAACACCCAATTTACTTGCATGAAATAAGATCTGAATTAGAGTGTGAACTCCTGTCTTTGCAACTACCTTTTATTTTGAGTGGATATGTGTGAAGAGAAAGCACTTCTCAGTCACAGGTACAGTAAAGTTCTGGGTTTCTCGGTTGTTTTCCATGGCCAACCATCACTTTCCACCAAAGGAAAAAAGAAGGGGCGGGTTCAGAATAAACTAGCATGAGCAAGGTGCTTGCAAGTATCTCCCCCTGAAAACCAAAGCAAGAGAGGGATGTTAATGGGGAGTTGGTATTCCTATTTGTTTTCCTAGGAGGACGGTGTGCTCATCTTTTATGTTTTCTTTCGTAAAAGCACGTTTTAAAATCTTAGTTTTAGAACTTGTGGATTGCGTCAACTGGGGACAACAGCATGAAATTACAGCCCAATAATAATAATAATAATAATAATAATAATAATAATAATAAATTTTATTTCTTACCCGCCTCTCCGTCTAGAATCGAGGCGGGGAACAACAAAAATATAAAATACACAATACATACTATTAAAACATCTTAAAACATATTTAAAACATCATTAAAACATCATTAAAACTTTTGGGCTATTTAAGTGGATGCACTTTGGTGAGGATCTGACTATTTGGAGACCTTCTTTTGCAGGATTCATGACCCTGCTTACTTGCTGGGGCGTGCAATCCAGGATTATTTCCTTTCCAGGAACCTTGCTTCTTCCTCCTCTTTGCACTGAAAGTGGTGATAGCTCAGTAACCAAATGCACTTTTGGGTGGCGGCGGCCAAGTGTTGAAATAAGTGTCTCTTAGCAAGCCACAGTCTTGTGCCGGAGGTGTTTTGTAGGCGGCAGCCCCAGTGCAGTGTGCTGGCAGTTGGAGACAGACGGTTCTACTGCCCACATGGTCAGCTTTTGTGTGTGTGATGTCGGGCCTGGCCAACCACTTTTCAGGAAGTTCTGCGAAAGGTCAGCGAAGCTGAGAAGACAGAATAATGTGCGGCAAACCGCTTTGAGCGAAAGCCGTTTGGATGTTGGGACATGGTGTGTTGCGGCTGTTGAAAGAGAGAGGAGGCTGCCCCAGAAGAGGGGTGTGTGCTCCCGCCCTCTTCTCGGTCAGTTGAGACCAGCTTCCTGAAGCTGCTCTGGGTGAATCATTCATTGTCTCTTTTTCCATCTACGTTACCATGCTGAGCTCTTTAGCCTTGTTCCTTGTTTGTTCCTCAGGTGTGAACTAACTCAACATGAGTGGCCTTGGGAACAACTCAACAGATTCGGCGAACCCGGACTCCCAGAAGAGGAAGGGGTCGCCGTGCGACACTCTAGCCCAGAGGTAAGTACAGCTTTGTGGATTTTTTCCTTCTGAGGGTGTGCGGGCCGGGGGAGCTGTTCTGTCATTCTGACACTCATTCTGCAGAAGCAAATGGGGGCAGATTTCATCCGCTCAAGTAAGTTCACACATCCCACCAGCGTTTGGCTCTATGTTTGTGAGTAGCTGCTGCAGAAGACGGCGCGCAATCCGCTCCTCTTCGCTCTTGGGGTGACCTGTTGCTGAAGCCATTTTAACTTATTGATTGATTCAGGCTTCTAGCTCACTCCACTCTTTATATCTCTCTTGTTTTGTAATCCAAAGCCCAGTTAAATAAACTACATCCTAAAGTCTCGTGGGTAATTGAGAGCCCAGAGGTGGAATATTGACCTTCTCCCTAAGTTTTATAATATCGCCTTTTTGATTAGGAGATGGTAATCTTGCTTCCACCATCAACAGCTGAAAGAAACCTCATATTGTTCATCCTCACCCAAGTGCCAGGCTTTAACTACAACTGCAATATTTAGTCAGTTCATTGATTTGGTTAATCATCAGAGTGTAACCTTTTGATCAATCAAAAATTCCCTCCCCCATTAATTGAGTGGCAGAATATATTTTTTAAAGGAAGTGTTCATTTTAAGAACCAAGTACTTATAAAACCTGCAGGTGGCTGGCACTTTCTCAGAGGTAGGGGTGCTTTTGAAATTCACCCTATGTGAATTTCTCAGCAGAATCTTGGGTCCCAGTTTAATGGCCTTCCTTCCATTGGCACTGATACATTAAAAATCCAGCTGCCATCTGGGTTTGACATTTTAGACTTGCACAGAGCAACTAGTCCCAGCCAAATGACAGTGAGATCCCAGCTGAGCTGGTGGAGCGTTCGTTGCTGTCTCATTTCTTCTTCAAATGCAGCTGGGTGGAAATGTATTTATTTATTTATCTGAAGCCTTTTTACCTCCCTCTTCAGCCGAAAAAGGCTCCCGTAGCAGCTTACATTAGATCAGTAATGGCTGCAGGCTTACAATCGAAAAACACAATACAAAAAACACAACACAAAAGGGAAGAGGGAGAAATGATGGTTGAGTTTCGTAAATTTTGAGGAAGGAACAAGGAAGAGGGAGGGAGGAAGGAAGGATTCGAAGTATACCTTTCATTGCTTGGTACAAACAAGAAAGAGTCTTGTGGGCAACAAACAGATTTATTCTGGCACACACGCTCAGAAGCCCATTTCTTCAGATGCATGACCATTCACAACAGCAGGAATTGGTGGTAACACAACAATCTCAGCATTGCTAAGTTAATTGATAGCTGTAGTGAACAGGAAACCATTATCTCGATTCAACTCTAAGCAGATAGAATCAAACCTCTTTTTAAGAGTCTGGCGTCTCCCTTTGAAATACCTCTGCTGGAGAATGACAACTTTCAGATTGGCAGCAAGAGTGTCCTGGAAAGTTGAAATGTTCCCTTGACGTTGTTAGGTCCTGTAATAATATTGTCAAAGTGGATATGGGGACAGAGTTGATACCTGGATTTGTTGCAGGGTCTGGTCCCATTGGTGGACTGTTGTTGGCGGTAAGGAGCTCTTTGAGATTAGGGAGCCATCTGTAAGGAAGGATAGGCTTACCGCTCAGGGCCTGTTAGAGGGAGTTGTCATGGTCCAGGATGGATTGTTGATTATCCATGATCCGTTTGAGTGGCTTTAGCTGGGAACTGTAGGTGACGACAAGCGGTGTTCTGATGCTTCCTCTTCCGGGTCTACTCTGTAGTAGATTATTTCTAGGCACTAGTTTGTTCTCACCAATCTGTTTGTTGACATCACTGAGTGGGTACTGGAGTTTAAGAAATGCCTGGTGTATATCTTTTAAGGTGTCAGTCCCTGGCCGAGAAGCTGGAATAAATATGGTTGGACTGTAGGGCTTGGCTATAGACAATGGATTTATTATTTGGATAAATACAATGCAAATAAATAAATAAATAAATAAATAAAATTGTGATATACTCTGGGTGGAAGTTAGAAGCGTGCAGATACGTTAGGCTCAGACGCACCCCCTGATCTTCTCCAAGCAACAGAGTG
Organism: Shinisaurus crocodilurus; assembly: GCA_021292165.1. NCBI lineage: Eukaryota > Metazoa > Chordata > Lepidosauria > Squamata > Shinisauridae > Shinisaurus > Shinisaurus crocodilurus. The sequence goes on from CM037879.1 coordinate 8,416,588, forward strand.
ATGAGGCAGACCGTTGGTTCCCATGAATTGCTTGGGAAATTAAGTGCACTTCCTTTAGGATGCAATCCTATGCGTGTTAAGTTTAGGCAGGAAAAAAAAATCCTACAACTCCCAGCATTCCCCAACTGGCATGGCTGGCTGGGGCATGCTGAGAGTTGCAGGCCTTTATTTATTTATTTATTTATTTCATTTTTATACCGCCCAATAGCCGAAGCTCTCTGGGCGGTTTACAGCAATTAACAAGACAGTCCCTGCCCGCAGGCTTACAATCTAAAAAGACACGACACACAAGGAAAAAGTAATGGGGAGGGAAGAAGGGGGAATTCCCCCCCAAAGTAATTTCTCTATCAATATAAATGGTAGGTGAAAGAAAAGGGATATACTAATAAACTATATTTGCATCTGATAACAAAATCAGGTACAATGTACAAACCCAGATCATTTGACCGTAAAAAGCTATTTTAAAAGTTTAAAAGTTTTTTCTGCCTAAACATGCTTATAGGGTTGCACCTTTAGGGCGCAGTCCTATGGGGATGCTCATAACCCTCCGAACTCTGGGGATTATGGGCATCCCATGCAGGGCGGGAGGAATGCGGAGGGGAAGGTCGCCTCTGTGTCCCTCCCGCCCTGCAAAGCAGCCGGACAGCCGATTTCAGCCATCTAACTGTGGCGCTCTTGAGCAGGAAGGAAGGAGGCTGAGGTGCCACCAGGATACCTTCTATCTTGGCGACAATGGTCTCCTTCCCCCCCCCGGAACACCCCCAAAACCCCTTCTCCGAGGTTGCTTTTGCGACTTTGGAGAAGCAGCCGGCACGGTTCTTTCCATGCTGGGGGCGCGGGGGGGGCGCTTTGAGCGCGGAGTCCTAGCTCTGACATCGGAGCTGGGACTCCGAAAAATCCTATGGCCCTCTAGAGCAGTGTTCTCCAACCTTGGGTCCCCAGATGTTTTTGGCCTACAACTCCCAGCTACGCTGGCTGGGGCATGCTGGGAGTTGTAGGCCAAAAACATCTGGGGACCCAAGGTTGGAGAACACTGCTCTAGAGAAATCTGTTCCCAATTCTGTTCTAGTCCAAGCTTCCTACCAATTTATCTGGACTGGTGTTACACTCACTCGCCTGAAATTTCCTGGTCTCCCCTACATCTATTTTAAAAAAAATTTCTTCCCCCTGAAACCATGAATCATAGAATCATAGAAAAGTAGAGTTGGAAGGGGCCTACAAGGCCATCGAGTCCAACCCCCTGCTCAATGCAGGAATCTAGGTCAAAGCATCCCTGACAGATGGCTGTCCAGCTGCACCTTGAATGCCTCCAGAGTGGGAGAGCCCACAACCTCCCTAGGTAGTTGATTCCATTGTCTTATTGCTCTGACAGTCAGGAAATTTTTCCTGATGTTTAGGTGGAATCTAGGTTCCTGTAACTTGAGCCCATTATTCCGTGTCCTGCAAACTGGGATGATCGAGAAGAGATCTTTGCCCTCCTCTGTGTGACATCCCTTCAAATACTGGAAGAGTGCGATCATATCTCCCCTCAGTCTCCTCTTCTGAAGGCTAAACATGCCCAGTTCTTTCAGTCTCTCCTCATAGGGCCTTGTTTCCAGTCCCTTTATCATCTTTGTTGCCCTCCTCTGAACCCTCTCCAGTTTGTCTACATCCTTCTGAAAGTGTGGTGCCCAGAACTGGACGCAGTACTCAAGATGAGGCCTAACCAGTGCCGAGTAAAGGGGAATTATCACTTCCCGCGATTTGGAAGCTATACTTCTATTAATACAGCCCAAAATTGCATTTGCCTTCTTTGCAGCCACATCGCATTGCTGGCTCATATTCAGTTTGTGATCTACCACAATTCCAAGATCCTTCTCACTTGTAGTATTGTTGAGCCAAGTGTCCCCCATTCTGTAACTCTGCATTTGGTTTCCTCTCCCTAGGTGCAGCACTTGGCATTTATCCCTATTAAATTTCATTCTGTTGTTTTCGGCCCAGCGCTCCAGCCTATCGAGGTCACTTTGAATTTTGTTTCTGTCTTCCAGAGTATTAGCTGTTCCACCCAACTTTGTGTCATCTGCAAATTTGATAAGCATTCCCCGTACCTCCTGATCCAAGTCATTAATAAAAATGTTGAAGAGCACCGGGCCCAGGACCGAGCCCTGTGGTACCCCGCTCGTTACCTCTCCCCAGTTTGAGAAGGAACCATTAATAAGCACTCTTTGAGTCCGATTCTGTAGCCAGTTGTGGATCCACCTGATAGTTGTTCCATCTAGCCCACTCTTAGCTAGCTTACTAATCAGGATATCATGAGGCACTTTGTCGAAAGCTTTGCTGAAGTCCAGATATATAATGTCCACAGCATTCCCACAGTCCACAAGGGAGGTTACCCGATCAAAAAATGAGATCAGATTAGTCTGACAGGATTTGTTCTTGACAAATCCATGCTGGCTTCTAGTAATCACTGCATTGTTTTCAAGGTGCTTGCAGACTGACTTCTTTATAATCTGCTCAAAAATCTTCCCAGGGATTGATGTCAGACTGACTGGCCTATAGTTCCCAGGTTCCTCCTTCTTGCCCTTTTTGAAGATGGGAACAACATTTGCCCTCCTCCAGTCGTCTGGCACTTCACCTGTCCTCCATGATTTCTCAAAGATAATAGACAGTGGTTCTGAGAGTTCTTCTGCCAGTTCCTTTATTACTCTAGGATGCAGCTCATCAGGCCCTGGAGATTTAAACTCGTTCAGAGTAATCAGGTGCTCCTTGACCATTTGCCTATTAATCTCAAGCTGCAATCCTGCCCCTTCAGTCTGCACTTCAGGTTTGCCAGGGGGGTCATAGACCCTCTTTTGGGAGAAGACCGAGCCGAAGTAGGAATTGAACACTTCTGCCTTTTCTTTGTCTTCTGTTATCAATTTGCCATCCTCATTGCGTAGTTGAACCACCAGTTCTTTCTTCTGTCTTTTACTGTGCATGTATCTGAAGAAAGCTTTTTTGTTGCTTTTAGCATTCCTCGCTAACCTTAGCTCATTCTCAGCTTTAGCCTTCCTGACACTATTCCTGCAGTTCTGTGCTACCTGCCTGTACTCTTCACTTGTAGCCTGTCCTTCCTTCCACTTCCTATACGTGTCCTTTTTTGTTTTCAGGTCGTCTTTGAGTTTATTGTGAAGCCACATTGGCTTCTTCTGTTGCCCTCTGCCTTTTTTCCTTTTGGGAATTGTTTGCAATTGTGCCTTTAAAATTTCCTTTTTTAAAAACTCCCACCCCTCCTGGGCTCCCTTTCTCGTGAGAGTCACTTGCCATGGGATCTTACTAATCATTGTTCTGAGTTTGTTAAAATTGGCTTTCCTAAAATCCAGGGTACGTGTTTGGCTACACTCAGCTTTTGCTTCCGTTAGAATCAAGAACTCAAGTATAACATGGTCACTTTCCCCCAGAGTTCCCGAAACTGCCACTTTATCCACTAACTCGTCTCTGTTGGTTAGAATCAGGTCAAGGATAGCCGATCCTCTAGTTCCTTCCTCCACTTTCTGTAGGAGGAAGTTATCAGCAGCACAGCTCAGGAATTTCTTGGAGGGGCCATGTTTGGCTGAAAAAGTCTCCCAACAGATATCAGGGAAATTGAAGTCTCCCATTACTACCACATTGTGCCTCCTTGAAACACTGGCAATTTGTTTTTCAAAAGTTCCATCCTCGTCTTCTCCTTGATTGGGTGGTCGGTAGTAGACTCCAACCGCCATGTTCGTTTTATTCTTTGCCCCCTTTATTTTAACCCAGATGCTCTCAATGGGGCTGCCAAGCTCCTCTTCCTGTATCTCTGTGCAGAGATACGTATTTTTAACATACAGTGCAACTCCACCTCCCTTTCTGTTGCTTCTGTTCCTTTTGAACAAGTTATACCCTTCAATTGCTGTATTCCAGTCATGGGAGTCATCCCACCAGGTTTCAGTTATCCCTATCAAGTCGTACTTGCCCTCATGTATCAAGAGTTCAAGATCGTCTTGTTTGTTGCCCATACTCTGGGCATTAGTATAAAGACATCGAAGACTATGTGCTTTATAGTCCGACTTTCCCCCTACATTTTGTGGTAGACTATCAATGGGCACCGCTGGAGCTGTTCTCTCCATTGTGGCATAGAGGCCTTCTTCCATTGGTACCCCCGAGTTTATGTCTCCCTCCCCTGTTGGATTCAGTTTAAAGCCCTCCTGATTAAGTTCCTCATGCTGTGTCCAAACACATTCTTCCCAGTCCTTGTGAGGTGCAACCCATCCTTTGCCAGCAGTCCATCTTCCAGGAAGTGTAGCCCGTGGTCCCAGAATCCAAATCCCTCACGTCGGCTCCACCTTCGTAGCCAGTCATTCACTCGGAGTATTTTTCTTTCCCTTTCTATGCCTCTTCCAAGTACTGGAAGGATGGATGAGAAAACTATCTGGGCCCCGAAGTTCTTGAGTTCCCTTCCCAGCTCTTCAAAGTCTGCCGTGATTTCTTTGTAACTCCGCTTGGCAGTATCATTTGTACCCACGTGGAAGAGAAGAAAGGGGTATGTGTCGGTGGGCTGCATGAGCCTCGGCAGCTGCTCTGACACATCCTTAATCCGTGCTCCGGGGAGACAGCACACCTGGCGAGTCCATGGGTCTTCGCGACATACTTTGGCTTCGATCCCCCGCAGGAGGGAGTCTCCCACTATGAGTACTCTTCTCTTCCTCTTGCTGTAGGCCTTGGTTTGATTGCCTCCACTCGACTGACCCTCAGCCTCTTGCTCGCTATCACGGGTGCCCGGTAATCCGTCCTCTGCAGGCTGTCCTCTGCTCTCGTCCTCAAGTACATGGAAGCGGTTCCATAGCTCCACTGCTTCCACAGGCGCAGAGTGTCTTGTAGTTCTTGTGCTCCTAACAGTCACCCTTTTCCAGGGAGTTCCCCCTGCGTTATTTTCCCTTGCCTCAGCAGTCTCCGACTCCGCCTCATCCTGCCGTTGCCCTTCTGGCTCCTGTACTGTGCTTTGGTGCTGTAGATCCACCGTTCTGTCTAAGAACTCCTCGCTTTCTCTTATGCTCCTGAGGGTTGACACTTGCTGCTCCAGTCCTCTGACCTTTTCTTCCAACAGCGTGACCAGCTTGCACTTGTTGCACGTGTAGGCCATGTCGATCTCCGGCAGGAAAACAAACATAGCACACCCCTTGCAGGTCACCACCACTGCTGAGTCCTTTCCTTCCATAGTGCTCGGTTTCTGTCTTCCTAGATTTTTTTTTTTTTTTTTTTTTTTTTTTTTTAGGGACCTCCCCCTTGACCTCCCCTGCCGAACTCCGCTGCCAAACTCCTGTTTTCTCTCCCTGTTCACTCGCTCTGTTCGCTCGCTCTCTGGGAGCCTGCTTGCCTTTTCACAGTCCCAAAAACAGCTGGAGCCTCTCTCCTGTTGTGCTCCTGCTCAGCTGGGAGTCAGGAACAGAATGAGCTCCCAGGCCACGCCCTGCAATCAGCCCCTCTTCCTGCAATCAATCAGCTGCAATCAGCCCCAGGTAGTTGCAGTCAGCAGGAGCTTCTGCTCAACAGAATGAGCTCTCAGGCCACGCCTTTCCCTTGCAGCACTTGTTGTTGTACTACTCCGCTGCCAAACTCCTGTTTTCTCTCCCTGTTCGCTCGCTCTGTTCGCTCGCTCTCTGGGAGCCTGCTTGCCTTTTCACAGTCCCAAAAACAGCTGGAGCCTCTCTCCTGTTGTGCTCCTGCTCAGCTGGGAGTCAGGAACAGAATGAGCTCCCAGGCCACGCCCTGCAATCAGCCCCACTTCCTGCAATCAATCAGCTGCAATCAGCCCCAGGTAGTTGCAGTCAGCAGGAGCTTCTGCTCAACAGAATGAGCTCTCAGGCCACGCCTTTCCCTTGCAGCACTTGTTGTTGTACTACTCCGCTGCCAAACTCCTGTTTGCTCTCCCTGTTCGCTCGCTCTCTGGGAGCCTGCTTGCCTTATCACAGCCCCAAAAACAGCTGGAGCCTCTCTCCTGTTGTGCTCCTGCTCAGCTGGGAGTCAGGAACAGAAATGAGTACTAGAAATGTTGTTTGTTGTTTGTTGTTGTTGTTGTTGTTGTTGTTGGAATTCACACAAAGGATCTAAGAAAGAACTGCCTCAGGCTGCCAGTTGTACATGTTGTTTCTTAGACGGAAAGCACAGTTTGGCATACTTAAATCCATTTGCCCCAGCCCTTTTTTTAACCCATTTTGCAAATGTTAGACAGACAGGGCTTCACACAGCCCCTTGCGGGACCCCCAATTTCCACTTTCTAGCTACCGGTAATCGTAAAGGAACAAACCTCCCTGGTTTTTAAAGGGTTGAGCCATTACAAATACAGAAAAACTGTATTCCCACAGACTACGTCAGTGTTCTCCAACCTTGGGTCCCCAGATGTTTTTGGCCTACAACTCCCAGCATGCCCCAGCCAGCTACGCTGGCTGGGGCATGCTGGGAGTTGTAGGCCAAAAACATCTGGGGACCCAAGGTTGGAGAACACTGCTCTAGACGCTGTCTAGAGGGCCATAGGATTGTGTTGTGAGTTGGCTCTCTTTGCCGGAATTTGATGCAATTGTTGTTCTTTCTCTTTCTCTATCTCTCGAACACACATCATACAGAATCAGTGTTAAAAAAAAAAATATTCTGTGAAGTTGCAACCTTGCGCTTGTTCAAGCCTCTCACTCCATCGGATCACTTATGTGAGAGGAATAATTTTTTAAATGAGGTGGAATAGAGGGAAGGAAAATTGCCTATTCAGTGGTCAATGCTTTTTGCTTGAACAAAATCATTCGATGCGCCGAAAATTATTTTCCTCTGTGTCAGGTGTGCTTGTGTAATAATGCAATAAAAAATCAACTAACACTAGAAAAATTATGGCAAGGGAGCCACATGCATGCTGTCAATGGCAATCCTGGAATTATTGCGGAAATTCTCCGTGCTGAATGGAAGGAAAGTGAAGGGGGTACAAAATTATGGATCCATAAATAGGGATATGCAACATCCCCCCCCCACGCATAGCTTACCGTGAAAATCACCTCATTTTTATGAGCATTCATGTCAGATACTCAAAGAATCTTGAGAGTTCTTTTGAGAATTCAGCAGGAATGCTCACATGCCCAAGAGTTTTTTCTTAGGCCCTTCTCCTCCTATGCCAGTTTCACCCTTCCTTGCCAGCAAAAAAATAATAATAATGTTTGTCTTTGCAAAGCCATAATGGGGTGACTGACTTCAGGGAGGACTGACGCACAGGCTGGCTGGCCAGCCCAGCTCCTGAGCTGAAGTTACGTTTCTTCGCATGAGAAGGAGAATGGTTTTCTTCTAGTATCATGCAATTTGCAGTTGTCTTTACAAATCCCAGCAAAGGCAGCAAAGGGATTTGTAAGGGAATTTTAAAATCTTACTTTAAAAAATGTGTGGATTTGCTGCAAGATATATTTTTAAATCCTCTTCCATTTCTTTGTCCACTGATCTAATTGCATTAAATTTAACCACGAAGTTCTTCCTGGTCCAACCATTTCAATTACTTGTTGTCTAGTCTCCATTTTTTCCCCACCCAATCCAATAATTTGATAACCTTTTTTTCTCTAAATATATCTTCTATATGTTGTGCGTTTTCTGGAAAGTCCTCCATCACCACCACTGGGGTTAACGGGGATATCCCTGGTATAAATATTTTCCTGTTACTATTCCAAATCTCTACCATGGTTTTTAAAACTTCTTATCATATTATTGCTTTTCTTTACAAATGAAACGTTATCGAGCCCATTTCCTAATTCCTGTGAGAAGCATCATTTCAAGCTCAGGAGAGTCGCAGGCCGACCTGCTGAGCCCTTCTGGCTGTTGGTTGCCCCTTAAGAACATAAGAAGAGCCGTACTGGATCAGACCAAAGTCCACCTAGGCGTGCATTCTGTTCACACAGTGGCCAACCAGCTGCCCACAGGATCCCACAAGCAGGACATGAGGACAACAGCACCCTCCCACCCATGTTCCCCAGCAACTGGTGTACCTAGGCATACTGCCTCTGATACTGGGGGAAGCATATAGCCAATCAGGACTAGTAGCCATTGATAGCCTTCTCCTCCATGAATTTGTCCAATCCCCTTTTAAAGCCATTCAAATTAGGTTGTGGGGGGAGAAATCACTACATCTTGTGGTAGTGAATTCCATAGTTTAACTCTGCTGTGTGATGATGCCCTTCCTTTTATCTGTCCTGAATTTCCCACCAGTCAGCTTCATGGGATAACTCCATTGGGTTCCAGTATTATCAGAGAGAGAGAGAGGGTCTCCCTATCCATTTCTTCACACCATGCGCAATTTTGTACACCTCTATCATGTCTCCCCTTTACTGAACTCTTTTCTAGGCCCAACAGTCCCAGATGTTGTAACCTTCCCAACTAGGGGAGTTGCTGCTGCCCCTTGATCATTTTGGTTGACCTTTTCTGCACCTTTTTCAACTCTACAATTTTATTTTATTTGTTGAGGTGCGTGACGAGGACTGTGCACAGTATTCCAAGTATGGCGGCACCATAGATTTCTAGAAAGGTGTTACGATATTGGCAGTTTTATTTCCTAGTGACGCCCAACATGGAATTTGCCGTTTTCACAGCAGCCACACACTGGGTAAATGTTTTTAGCAAGCTGTCCACCACAACCCCCAAGATCCCGTTCCTGGCCAGTCACTGCCAGCTTAGACCCCATCAGCATAGCTGTGAAGTTGTCATTTTTTGCCCCAGTGTGCATCATTTCACCATCATTTGGACATGCGAGCCCTTTGTGGCCTGTCTGGTGCTTGCTAGGGTACTGACCTCTGTAGTTTGTTTGTTTGTTTATTTATTATTACATCTATATGTAACCCGCCTTTTTCCTCTTGCAAGAAAGCCAAGGTGGCTTACATAATCCTCCTCCTCCTCTCCATTTTATCCTCACAACAACCCTGAGAGTCCGTGACTGGCCCAAAGTCACCCAGTGACCTTCATGGCTGAATGGGGACTAGAGCCCGGATCTCCTGAGTCCAGCACTCTCACCTCTCAGTACCCTTTCATGCACCTTTTCTCCCACCTTCCCCTTTGTAAAGATAAGGAGGTTTTTTGGTTTTGGTTTTATTTCGTTTGCTTTTGGAGACAAGCCTGGCAGGAAGGGCTAGCAGCAGAGGCAGGAAGCAAAGCCTCTTTTGAGCCAGACTCAATTGTTCCCTTTTTGAGCTTCTCCCACCCCTCCCATTTAAATCTATTTGTTCTTACTTAGGAAATGTATCCCCCCCCCCTCTCTCTCTCTCTCACACACACACACACACACACACACACATATGCATAGTGCCTCTTCCAAGATGGCTGTTGCTTTGACGTGTGCAAATAAGAGCATGTGTGCTTTTTTCATTAAATTATTCTTTTACTCACATGTACATCTGTGCCATTTTCCGTGATTAAACCCTACGTTAACTTGTATGATTAATCGGCAAAAAATGGCTAAAGCGTCTTGTCGGCCCCTGTTTTCGCTTTTGGTCTGCTAATATATACCATTTTAGCCTGCATCGAAGCCTAGGACATTTGAATCGTTACAGAGACGACGGTACTGTGGCATGGTTGAAAGACGGACTGGCCAAAATCATATTCTTACGACGCTTTTCTGTAAGGGAAATTGCCCTGTTCTTCCATCTCCTATAGCTTATGTTGCCACAGCAACAGTGGCATCAAGCTGAGTTTTTTAAATCCCTAAATGAATTCATATACAAGTTGCTTTGCCGATTCTCCCCCTCCCCCTTAATTTGACCTCAACCAAAATACGCATACTATTGTCCTAAGTGATATTTACCAGCCCTTCAATAATCAGAGCAAAGTCTGCCCTTCCAGATGTTTTTAAAATGCCAGTTTTATTTTCTTGAGCACTGTATTTGCAGTAGCCCTCACCCAGCAGAAGGTGCTGTTGGCAGAGCAGGGGTCACCTTTCTGTGTAAGATAGCTATACTCCTGTTCACTGCTTTTAAAAATATAATGACAAGTGGGCTAGTTATGGCTTCCGGCCCTTTAATCTGGCAGCATACAGTCTTATTCTTTCTTTATTTATTTATTATTTGCATTTATTTATCGCCCATCTGGCCGGCAAACCGGCCACCCTGGGCGATGTACAGAAAATAAAACAGAATAAAATACATTAAAACATTTTTCTCCATTAAAATACATTAAAACAGTATAAATTTTTAAAATCTTAGCCCACCCCATATTCCCGCCTGAATAACCAAGTTTTTAATGAGCGGCGGAAGCTCAGCAGAGAGGGGGCATGGCGGAGGTCACTTGGGAGAGAGTTCCATAGTACGGGGGCCGCCACAGAGAAGGCCCTCTTCCTCGTCCCGACCAGTCTAGCTGCTCTGGCTGAAGGGACAAGGAGAAGGCCGTCTGTGGCAGATCTTGTTGAGCGGCCGACTTGGTGTTGCTGGAGACGCTCCTTGAGATAGACTGGACCGGAGCCGTATAGGGCTTTAAAGGTCAAAGCCAACACCTTGAATTCAGCTCGGCAAGCAACTGGTAGCCAGTGTAGCTCCTTGAGCACTGGCGTGATGTGATCCCGCCGGCGGCTGCCTTTAACCAGGCGAGCCTGGTTTTCTCATGAAAAGAGAAGCAAAGGGTTCTTGAAATGGCAGGGCATTGCTGCAGGGTGGGAGTTGCGAGGATAACCTTGCTTCTGTTGGAGCTGCATTTTGTGAAGGGGTGAGAGCACTTCATCATCAGGCGATCACTCGTGACCGAGTAAGATTGTCTTCCGGGATAAAAGGAGGAAATTCTAAAGAAGATTGTGTAGACTCTAGCGATGGGTCCGTAAGTGACTGTGGAGGCCAATTCTACCACTGCCTGAGTGATAAAGCGGGGTGGGGGGGGGGAGAGATAGTGCGAGCTTGTGGCGGGGCGGAGCGAAGTGTCATTAATCGCCGTTGACGTCACTGGCACAGCCCAATAGGGCCAAGTCATGGCACTCATGAACCACATGGCACCCTCAGTCAAGAGACCCGCTAATGGAGAGGGGAGGGGAAAAATGATTGTCTTTTCCCAGAAACAAAGGTATTACAGTTGGAGTGCTGTAAAAATGGGAGTCGTTCTCCCCCTTACCTACAACAGGAATTGCAGCCTTGGCAAAAGGCATCTGAATCCTGCTCAGCATCTAACAGTTATGCAGTCATTGCATTTAAAAACGAATTGTTTGGAATAGCACTCCAAGAGTGTTTTGCTGTGTACAGAAGTGAGTAGTTGCTTGCAGCGAAATGGAAGCTGCTCCCTCTTCATCCGCATTGTTCCATGGCAAATCAGATGCTTCTCAGATCTGCTTATAAAGCGATTGCTTTAGCGGCTTTTTGCAGACAAACTGATTGCCTTTCTTTTTCTTTCTTTCTTAATTCACATTTGCCTTTTAGCTTATTAACTCCGTTTCTTGGCATGCTGCCGACACAATTCATCCCCGTTGGCAACTTACCAATTTCTTTTTCCTTTTACTGGTCTTGTAACTTGATCAGTTGATGGTACTTATAATAACTTGATCAGTTGAGTGGCTGTTCTGCATTAATAGTTGCATGGGTGGCAGCGGGCAGGCTGTGTGCAAAAAAAAAGGAAAGAAGTAGGGAACCCAGACCAGTGGGAGAAATGCTCTTGCACATTTCTGTGCATGCATCAAAAAGCACTACCTCTCAAGGCATGAGAATTAACAATAAAATATCAAGCACAAAAAATACAGGACGTGATAATTAATGTATTATAAATACTTGGTAAGAGAATACAAGCAAAGACTTGGTAAGATTATGCAAGCAATAACAAATATGAAAAGACACATCATCTGTGGTACAAAGATGATCTGCTAATCAGAACGTGTAATAATAGAAAACCTACATCATCTTGACATCTGCTAATAATGAGCATGAAAAGCAATCTTTCAAGAACAGAATATACGCACCTGTCATCCTTCTGGAGATTTATTTTCATGCTCATGATTAAGACTGTGTGTAACGGGCTAGCCAACCAACCTCCCATTGAACATGCTCACCTGTGGAGCAGTTGGAGAAGTGTACTGCCATCTGAACAGCCCGATCTCATCTGATCTCAGAAGCTAGGCAGGGTCAGGTCCTGGTTAGTACTTGGATGGGTGACTGCCTTTGCACACCAAATGCTGTAACTGTAGGCCTGTGGCTTAACGCTGGCTCAGCTTGTCTGAGTGTGGAAAGCTAAGCAGGGTCAGGCCTGGTTATTACTTGGATGGGAGACCCCTCCTCTAGTTTCCGGCATTGAGCAGGGGGTTGGACTCGATGGCCCTGTAGGCCCCTTCCAACTCTACGATCTATGAAAATCTATGGACCACAGCTCAGTGTGAGAGAGCACACGCTTTGCATGCAGAAGGTCCCAGGTTCGATCCCTGGCTTCTCCAGGTAGGGCTTGGAAAGAATCCTGCCCGTCCCCCTGGAGTACTGCTGCCAGTCAATGTCGACAATACTGGGCTAGATGGACCAAGGGTCTGACTCAGTATAAGGCAGCTTCTGATGCTCCTATAGATTCTTAGCAAGATGTTGTAAACACTTTATTATTACATTTTATTGCTAGCTGATGATATATATATGTAGCACAGATTATATGTAATCCAGAAAAACAGCAAGTGTGCTGCAAGTTTCAAATGTCTGGTGACACGGCTCTGGTCAGGTTATTTCACTGGTGTCTGTAATGGAACCGAGCTACGATATGGATGGAGTTGGATCAGGTAATCTTGAAGAACCGATAACTGGAACATGTCTATACCTGTTTAATGTTTGAAGAGACTGGGTTGCAACAGGTGTTACTGCTCAGGGTATGTTCCCAAAGCACCCACCAACATTCAGAAAACTCAAAATTACTTGTTTTGGGTTATCCTTGGTGTGGGTTTTGGAGTGGTGCGTGCATAGGCTTTGATTATGGGGAAGTTCAGTGACTGAGAATTGGTTTTCTATAACAGCAACGAGAAACGGCGGAGGGAGCAAGAGAACAAATACTTAGAAGAGCTGGCAGAGCTGCTTTCGGCCAATATCGGAGAGATTGACAGCCTGAGCGTCAAACCTGATAAATGCAAGATCCTGAAGAAAACAGTCGACCAGATTCAGCAGATGAAGAGACTGGAGCAAGGTAAGTCTGCAAGCCCTTTGGTCTTTTGTTGTGCACGTGAAGGTACGATTTAAGGCAGTGGTTCACAGGACAACTGAAGTGGCTATGCGAAGTTCCAGGGAAGGATAGGATCCTCAGGCAGTTGGAGCCTTCCCGCCACCACCAGCCAAGGCATAAGTGGATTGAAAGCCCCTGCAGCATGAGACCCTCTTATTGGTCCACGGTGGACCAATGGGATAACAGGTTCCTCACTGCTCCATCTCCCCAACCTGATTTTTTAAAAGGGGAGTTCAGTGAGAGCGTCTGCCTTGTTCCAATGATAATTCCGCTGTGTGTTGTTTAGGGAGGGGATCTGAGATGTTCTGATGCAGGCCTCTTCTAATGCCATTGCTGAATTAGTATAGTATCCCAGCCCAGGGTTGTTCGCATGCGGCCGCACAATGTGAATCTCCACTTGCTGACTTGTGGAACGGGGTATTGGACTTGGGTTAGGGAGAGCCACGAGGCAGAGCGAGCTCAGAAGGGAGTGGGCAAGTTCAAGAAGTTTGAGAAACGTGTGTAACGAAGCCCCGCCGGCCCGCTTTTTGTAAAGCAAAACAGCTTTGGGAAAGATTGATTTTAAGTAATGGCAAGAGGGGAGGGATGCTTACTGCCCCCCCCGCCCCACGCATGAAACCCGGTTTTCCCTCCATAAGGTTTCAGATATGTGTTTACCCTTGTAAACATGTGTCTGGGTTCTGCAAGGTTGAGGGGCAGCTGCTTTGCAGGGGTGGATTAGAAATGGGAAATTGGCCAACAGAGAACAGGTTAAGTACACCATCCCGGCCACTCCCCCACCACTTCCCCGCTCAAAACAGCCCCCTCCCAAAATTGATTTTCTTTACAAAAAGCAGGCACCCTGGCTTATTTCTCTACTACAGCACACCTTTCTTCCTTCTCTACCTTTTGCTGTTCCTAATATATGGTGAGTGACATCAGGGGCAAACACACATCACGTGCGGCTTTGCCCCTGGGGATAGAAGAACCCGTTTCAAGGACAGCACAAGGTTCCCCAACCCCTGTGTTTGTCTCATAACTCTAATGTGGTATGGGGTGTGTTTGCAGGGAAGAACTGGCAGTTGGGAGGGAGCGCTCAACCCTTCCCCTCCCACTTATTCCCCCTTTCCTAAATGCCTTCCCCTTAGGGAGGTGGGGTTTGCAAGTGGAGCCAGTGGGCACAGCAGAGGCTCAGCAGATGAGCCATGGGCTCCATCAGGGCTTCTGCTTAGAGGAGGAACTCCAGCCAGTTCCAGCTGAGACATGCACACAGCTTCTTATAAGTCACCCAGCCGAGGAAGTCACGTGATTCCAGCGAGACAACCTAGTGCCTCTGGCTGACATTACTTCCAGGTCTCGGGATAGGACTCTGACCTTCCATTTGTGTTTTGAACCGGCCCATGAAAAAGGGTCTGCGTTCTTGCAACCTTCGTGCAAAGTTGTGATGGCGGAACATTTTTAGGCATGCTCTTTGGGAGGCTGCAAGAACTGTCTCCTAATCTTGGGGTTGCATTTACAGAATTACATCTGTTTCTACTATGAGTGCAATCGATTCTAGCCTCCTTCTTCGTGGTTTCTGTGACTCACACATATGGGTTCTGTGCCTGCTCAGAACAGTCATTCACAACATTGTAGAGCTAAACAGAGCTTCAGTCAGGAGCCTCGCCCACCACCTCTGTACATGCTCTGGGCGTGGCTCCCAGTTGCCTCTCAGTTCCTTTTCATTTGTCGCAGCTAGCAGCATTTGGAACGGCTTCTCTCTCTGTGTCTCTGTCTCTGTCTCTGTCTCTCTCTATATAGAGAGGGGGGGAGCCCTGACTTACGCCTTCCCTCTCTTCCCTCTGATCTTGAGGGTTGTGAACAAAATATACAACAACAGGGCTCATTGCATCCTGATCAACCCTTGGGGGCACAGGCAAATGTGGTTCATGCCACTCCTCCTCCTATCCAATTGCACGTTCCTTTGCCTTCACCTCTCTCCAGATCTCCTTTCAATGAGCAACAGAATGACACCCAGATTTACAGTCTCTACGTCTCATGGCCTGAAGAATAACCAATCCTACAAATTCTCCAACCAAGTACTGGAAGTCCTGACGACTTCATGCAAACCTTCCACTCGGGCCTCTTACGCAGCAATGTGGGAAAAAATTCAGGGCTTTGTAGCTCTAATCCAACAAGATCCAATATCCTGTAGTCTCCAAACTATCTTGAATTTCTGTTCTCTCTGAAGACCAAGCCTTTGACTCCTCAGCATGAAGGTGGCTTTGCTAGTTGCCATTACTTCCACTCGTAGGATGAGCAAATTATGTGCCTTACATTGTGATCAGCCATTCCTTATTTTTCATAAGCCCAGACTGCTTCTTCATTCCTAAGGTCGTGTCTCAGTTCCATGTGACCCAGGATGTTATACTGCCAGTCTTCCTTCCCCATTCTGCATCCCCTATGGAGGTGATGCTTCGCTCTTTAGACATCCGAAGGACACTCTTGTTCCACATCTCCAGAACGTCATCCTGTAGGAAATCCACCCGTCTCTTCATCTGTCACTCCAGTCTCAGGAAGGGCCAACAGGTATCTTCACAACGCCTCACCAGGTGGGTGTTCTCAGCCATACATCTAGCCTACCAAATAGCCCATCTCCCGGTTCCTCTACAAATAGGAAGCCATTGGACCAGAGCCAGCGTCTCCTCTGCCGCCTTCCTCGGAGGTCTCTCGCTTCCGCAACTCTGGCCTCAACCATTGACATTTATTAGGCATTACCACCTTGACATCAGAGCTCACACTGACGCGGCTTTGGGCAGGGCAGTCCTTCCTTCAATCCTCACGTGACGTCTCCCTCTGCCGTAAGTCCTATTGCTTTCCAATCACCCATATGTGTGAGTCACAGAGACCACAAAGGAGGAGGACAGGTTATCCACCTGTAACTGTGGTTCTTCGAGTGGTCACCTGTGAACTCACACAACCCACCCCCCCACCCCACCCCGCTTCGATGACTCGCTTTAATTTCCTCTGCTGTGACAAGCTCAGAGGCAAGCGTGTGCCACGCCCGGAGCATGCACAGAGGAGGTGGGCGAGGCTCCTGCCTAAAGTTCTGTTTAGCATTGGAATGTTCCGAACGACTGTTCTGTGCAGGCGCAGAACCCATATGTGTGAATTCACAGATGACCACTCAGAGAACCACAGTTACAGGTAAGCAACCTGACCTTGTGGCAGCCACCAATGGTAACCTTCACCGTATTTCATCTAGGCACTGCAATGCCTCTGAATCCTCAGTAGTACGGATTATCCTCTCTTCCATTATTTCATGCCTTGGGCACAGACATCCTCAGGCAGCTGCAAAGGCCCAGTGTCCCAGCAGGGCCCACAGTAGATGCTTGCCCTGGGATCCCTTTTAATCTCCCCCCCCCCCCGCCCCGGTCCCAAGCCTGGCATGCTGAGCAGTGCCAGGCAGCGGGGTCTCTAGCACTGAACTGCTGTCACATCGAGGGCCTTGCAGAAAATGTAAATGACCCCCCCTCCGCCGCCAGTGCTGCTTGCTGCCAGGTAAGCCAGGAGGAGCCTCACTAGACAAACCGGAGAGGGTTCAGAGGAGGGCAACAAGGATGATCAAGGGACTGGAAACAAGGCCCTATGAGGAGAGACTGAAAGAACTGGGCATGTTTAGCCTTCAGAAGAGGAGACTGAGGGGAGATATGATCGCACTCTTCCAGTACTTGAAAGGGATGCCACACAGAGGAGGGCCAGGATCTCTTCTCGATCATCCCAGTTTGCAGGACACGGAATAATGGGCTCAAGTTACAGGAACTCAGATTCCACCTGAACGTCAGGAAAAATTTCCTGACTGTTAGAGCAATAAGACAATGGAATCAACTACCTAGCGAGGTGGTGGGCTCTCCCAGTCTGGATGCATTCAAGGTGCAGCTGGACAATAATCTGTCAGAGATGCTTTGACCTGGATTCCTGCGTTGAGCAGGGGGTTGGACTCGATGGCCTTGTAAGCCCCTTCCAACTCTACTTTTCTATGATTCTGTGAGGCTGCTGCATGTGATAAGCAAGTTCTCAGTCCCTTCACACATTGCATGTTTAAGCACAGGCTTCAGACGTTGGGCATGTAGACTTAAAGTGCAATGAAAGAAGCATTTGCATTAGACAGGTGCGCTCATTGTCCTCAGCTGCCTGTTGAGATGTGATGTGCAAAAATGGCCCTCTGCCTTCCGAGGACAACAACATTCTGTTCCTGACTCCCAGCCGAGGACAACAACATTCTGTTCCTGACTCCCAGCTGAGCAGGAGCACAACAGGAGAGAGGCTCCAGCTGTTTTTGGGACTGTTTTTGGGACTGTGAAAAGGCAAGCAGGCTCCCAGAGAGCGAGCGAACAGAGCGAGCGAACAGGGAGAGCAAACAGGAGTTTGGCAGCGGAGTTCGGCAGGGGAGGTCAAGGGGGAGGTCCCTAAAAAAAAAAAAAAAAAACAAAAACAAAACATATATATATATATATATATTCTAGGAAGACAGAAACAGAGCACTATGGAAGGAAAGGACTCAGCAGTGGTGGTGACCTGCAAGGGGTGTGCAATGTTTGTTTTCCTGCCGGAGACCAACATGGCCTACATGTGCAACAAGTGCAAGCTGGTCACGCTGTTGGAAGAAAAGGTCAGAGGACTGGAGCAGCAAGTGTCAACCCTCAGGAGCATAAGAGAAAGCGAGGAGTTCTTAGACAGAACGGTGGATCTACAGCACCAAAGCACAGTACAGGAGCCAGAAGGGCAACGGCAGGATGAGGCGGAGTCGGAGACTGCAGAGGCAAGGGAAAATAACGCAGGGGGAACTCCCTGGAAAAGGGTGACGGTTAGGAGCAGAAGAATTACAAGACACTCTGCGCCTGTGGAAGCAGTGGAGCTATGGAACCGCTTCCATGTACTTGAGGACGAGAGCAGAGGACAGCCTGCAGAGGACGGATTACCGGGCACCCAACGTGACAGCGAGCAAGAGGCTGAGGGTCAGTCCAGTGGAGGCAATCAAACCAAGGCCTACAGCAAGAGGAAGAGAAGAGTACTCGTAGTGGGAGACTCCCTCCTGCGGGGGATCGAAGCCAAAGTATGTCGCGAAGACCCATGGACTCACCAGGTGTGCTGTCTCCCTGGGGCACGGATTAAGGATGTGACAGAGCAGCTGCCGAGGCTCATGCAGCCCACCGACATATACCCCTTTCTTCTCTTCCACGTGGGTACAAATGATACTGCCAAGCGGAGTTACAAAGAAATCACGGCAGACTTTGAAGAGCTGGGAAGGGAACTCAAGAACTTCGGGGCCCAGATAGTTTTCTCATCCATCCTTCCAGTACTTGGAAGAGGCATAGAAAGGGAAAGAAAAATACTCCGAGTGAATGACTGGCTACGAAGGTGGAGCCGACGTGAGGGATTTGGATTCTGGGACCACGGGCTACACTTCCTGGAAGATGGACTGCTGGCAAAGGATGGGTTGCACCTCACAAGGACTGGGAAGAATGTGTTTGGACACAGCATGAGGAACTTAATCAGGAGGGCTTTAAACTGAATCCAACAGGGGAGGGAGACATAAACTCGGGGGTACCAATGGAAGAAGGCCTCTATGCCACAGTGGAGAGAACAGCTCCAGTGGTGCCTATTGATGTACCACAAAATGTAGGGGGAAAGTCGGACTATAAAGCACATAGTCTTCAATGTCTCTATACTAATGCCCAGAGTATGGGCAATAAACAAGACGAACTTGAACTCTTGATACATGAGGGCAAGTACGACTTGATAGGGATAACTGAAACCTGGTGGGATGACTCCCATGACTGGAATACAGCAATTGAAGGGTATAACTTGTTCAAAAGGAACAGAAGCAACAGAAAGGGAGGTGGAGTTGCACTGTATGTTAAAAATACGTATCTCTGCACAGAGATACAGGAAGAGGAGCTTGGCAGCCCCATTGAGAGCATCTGGGTTAAAATAAAGGGGGCAAAGAATAAAGCAAACATGGCGGTTGGAGTCTACTACCGACCACCCAATCAAGGAGAAAACGAGGATGGAACTTTTGAAAAGCAAATTGCCAGTGTTTCAAGGAGGCACGATGTGGTAGTAATGGGAGACTTCAATTTCCCTGATATCTGTTGGGAGACTTATTCAGCCAAACATGCCCCCTCCAAGAAATTCCTGAGCTGTGCTGCTGATAACTTCCTCCTACAGAAAGTGGAGGAAGGAACTAGAGGATCGGCTATCCTTGACCTGATTCTAACCAACAGAGACGAGTTAGTGGATAAAGTGGCAGTTTCGGGAACTCTGGGGGAAAGTGACCATGTTATACTTGAGTTCTTGATTCTAACAGAAGCAAAAGCTGAGTGTAGCCAAACACGTACCCTGGATTTTAGGAAAGCCAATTTTAACAAACTCAGAACAATGATTAGTAAGATCCCATGGCAAGTGACTCTCACGAGAAAGGGAGCCCAGGAGGGGTGGGAGTTTTTAAAAAAGGAAATTTTAAAGGCACAATTGCAAACAATTCCCACAAGGAAAAAAGGCAGAGGGCAACAGAAGAAGCCAATGTGGCTTCACAATAAACTCAAAGATGAACTGAAAACAAAAAAGGACACGTATAGGAAGTGGAAGGAAGGACAGGCTACAGGGGAAGAGTACAGGCAGGTAGCACAGAACTGCAGGAATAGTGTCAGGAGGGCTAAAGCTGAGAATGAGCTAAGGTTAGCGAGGAATGCTAAAAGCAACAAAAAAGCTTTCTTCAGATACATGCACAGTAAAAGACAGAAGAAAGAACTGGTGGTTCAACTACGCAATGAGGATGGCAAACTGATAACAGAAGACAAAGAAAAGGCAGAAGTGTTCAATTCCTACTTCGGCTCGGTCTTCTCCCAAAAGAGGGTCTATGACCCCCCTGGCAAACCTGAAGTGCAGACTGAAGGGGCAGAATTGCAGCTTGAGATTGATAGGCAAATGGTCAAGGAGCACCTGATTACTCTGAACGAGTTTAAATCTCCAGGGCCTGATGAGCTGCATCCTAGAGTAATAAAGGAACTGGCAGAAGAACTCGCAGAACCACTGTCTATTATCTTTGAGAAATCATGGAGGACAGGTGAAGTGCCAAACGACTGGAGGAGGGCAAATGTTGTTCCCATCTTCAAAAAGGGCAAGAAGGAGGAACCTGGGAACTATAGGCCAGTCAGTCTGACATCAATCCCCGGGAAGATTTTTGAGCAGATTATAAAGAAGTCAGTCTGCAAGCACCTTGAAAACAATGCAGTGATTACTAGAAGCCAGCATGGATTTGTAAAGAACAAATCCTGTCAGACTAATCTGATCTCATTTTTGATCGGGTAACCTCCCTTGTGGACTGTGGGAATGCTGTGGACATTATATACCTGGACTTCAGCAAAGCTTTCGACAAAGTGCCTCATGATATCCTGATTAGTAAGCTAGCTAAGAGTGGGCTAGATGGAACAACTATCAGGTGGATCCACAATTGGCTACAGAATCGGACTCAAAGAGTGCTTATCAATGGTTCCTTCTCAAACTGGGGAGAGGTAACGAGCGGGGTACCACAGGGCTCGGTCCTGGGCCCGGTGCTCTTCAACATTTTATTAATGACTTGGATGAGGAGGTACAGGGAATGCTTATCAAATTTGCAGATGACACAAAGTTGGGTGGAACAGCTAATACTCTGGAAGACAGAAACAAAATTCAAAGTGACCTCGATAGGCTGGAGCGCTGGGCCGAAAACAACAGAATGAAATTTAACAGGGATAAATGCCAAGTGCTGCACCTAGGGAGAGGAAACCAAATGCAGAGTTACAGAATGGGGGACACTTGGCTCAACAATACTACAAGTGAGAAGGATCTTGGAATTGTGGTAGATCACAAACTGAATATGAGCCAGCAATGCGACGTGGCTGCAAAGAAGGCAAATGCAATTTTGGGCTGTATTAATAGAAGTATAGCTTCCAAATCGCGGGAAGTGATAATTCCCCTTTACTCGGCACTGGTTAGGCCTCATCTTGAGTACTGCGTCCAGTTCTGGGCACCTCACTTTAAGAAGGACATAGACAAACTGGAGAGGGTTCAGAGGAGGGCAACAAGGATGATAAAGGGACTGGAAACAAGGCCTTATGAGGAGAGACTGAAAGAACTGGGCATGTTTAGCCTTCAGAAGAGGAGACTGAGGGGAGATATGATCGCACTCTTCCAGTATTTGAAGGGATGTCACACAGAGGAGGGCAAAGATCTCTTCTCGTTCATCCCAGTTTGCAGGACACGGAATAATGGGCTCAAGTTACAGGAACCTAGATTCCACCTAAACATCAGGAAAAATTTCCTGACTGTCAGAGCAATAAGACAATGGAATCAACTACCTAGGGAGGTGGTGGGCTCTCCCAGTCTGGAGGCATTCAAGGTGCGGCTGGACAGACATCTGTCAGAGATGCTTTGACCTGGATTCCTGCATTGAGCAGGGGGTTGGACTCGATGGCCTTGTAGGCCCCTTCCAACTCTACTTTTCTATGATTCTATGATTCTAACCTTCGTAGAATTTGTAGAATTGCCTCCGCTTTAAAATGGGATGCTTAGGAGTCTCATCGGTTCTTTCAGCTGTAACTTTGCTTCTACGGTGCTGGGGAAATTTCCACCAAGTGCTGGAATGTTATTGTGAACACTCCCTTCCTCATTTTATTTCAGCTTCATCCAAATATTGCTGCGTTGGTAAGAGGGGGCTACATCATGCAGGGTGGATTGATTTAAATTAAGGCAATTTAAATCAGTGATGTAAATTGCCCAGAACAAGACCAGTTTAAAACATTTGATTTAAATCAGTGGTTCTTAACCTTTTTGGTGTCACACCTCCCTTGTGAAAAATCTTTTGACCCACGCCTCCCATGTATTATTTTAACGGCCCAAAATTTAGGCTTAGGCAGGACGAGTTTGCATTTTTTAGTTTATGCTCTGTCTCTGGACTAAAAAAAATGCATATTCAATTAAATGAATGGTGTAGCTCCCAAGATTAGTAGAAAGAAATAAGGTTGGGCCAACCGCCAAGCTGCGCTGCTATGTACTTGTAAAATAAACAATTTATAGTTGAGGGGCTCCTCACGCCTCCCCTGGAGTCAGTCCAAACCTCCCCTGGGGAGGCGTACCCCACAGGTTAAGAACCCCTGATTTAAATAGTGTTTCCCAATTTGAAATTCATGTATTTCCTGAATAAGAGTTCATCCTAATCATCATCATCATCATCATCATCATCATCATCATCATCATCCTAATCATCAGGTTTATTTTGTTAAAACCACTATTGGTAAAAAGAACTCATACTAATTGGTTTCTGTAATAATCAAACATGTTGGTTTGCAGGCAGAAGCTTTGATCATTCAGCTCCCCTGGTTTTTTTGCATTTCACAATTGCCTCTGCTTAGAGACCAGGGTGTCAGTTGTGAGATTAATGGATTTGGCTGCAAGAACATTAAGCAAGACCATAAAAACATAAGAAGAGCTGCGCTGGATCAGACCAGAGGCCAGTTCAGCCCAGAGTTTTGTTCACACAGTGGCCAACCAGATGCCTGTGGGAAACCCAAAGCAGAACATGAATGTATTAGCACCCTCCCACTCGCGGAATCTACGGTTGAGTCAGGGAGTGTCTAAAATCTCCAGTTCAGGTCATGAACCTGCTACAGCATTTTTGCTGTATTAAGCATTTACATAGCATTCAGCATAAGAACATAAGACGAGCCCTGCTGGATCGGACCAAGGGTCCTCTAGTCCAGTGTTTCTCAACCTTGGGTCCCCAGATGTTTTTGGCCTACAACTCCCAGCATGCCCCAGCCAGCATAGCTGGCTGGGGCATGCTGGGAGTTGTAGGCCAAAAACATCTGGGGACCCAAGGTTGAGAAACACTGCTCTAGTCCAACATCCTGTTCGCACAGCAGCCAACCAGCTGCCCAGGGGAGGCCCACAAGAAGGACATGGCATGAGTGCAATAGCATACAAGGTGTTTTCCATCCACTGTCACAGGAATCATTACATCAGCCTTGTAAGGTCGCCCAGTATTCCTGGCCGAGGTGAGAACTTGTGGAGCACAGGGCCATACTCTTAGCCACTCTGCTGCAGCCAGTTTTCATCCCATCATTTCATACAGGACTTGATGGAATCATAGAGTTGGCAGTTACGGAGTGGCCACCTACATCCCCAGCCCTAGGCAAGACCATCCATGCTCACACCCACTGGCCTTCAGCCGGTCAAGCTGTTATAATCCAGACCAGAGGAGGCGTGGCCTGCCGAGAAAATAACTCCTGACTTAATCAGGCAGGTATGCCCAGGCACATACTGCAAGAGAAGTCAGGCTAAGCAGAGCAGAATCCATCCACTGAGTCATTCCCAAAGCGAGATGTTGTTGGGCATAATTCTACATTGCCGTGCATCCCGGGGGGGCGGTGGCGGTGGCAAGAGAAGCCAGAAACGGCGATATTGGCATACAAATAACATTTCATAAAACTCCTTGGATTTTCTGTGCTCTTGCCACGGTTCCAGCAAGAGAGAGTGGTGCCTCTCTCATTTCATGTGCTCCCACTGTGCTCCCACTGAATTGCTGGCAGTCGGGAGCATGTCTGGCCAGCGGCTGAAGGCCTGCCCCAGGGTCCCTCCTCACTTGGAAGAGGGAAGACGTTGCTCCATGTCTCTCTCTCTCTCAGTACAGTGTTGGCCTTGTGGCATCGGCAGCTCTTATGAAAGACAGAACGAGGGGCATGTAACTTGTCAACTTACCAGGGAGCAAAGGCTGTGCTTAGCAACCCGAGGAAGTCGTCGGTCTGTGTGAATGGGAGGCAGAGAGTGGCGGGAGGCACTCTTGCAAGGGATACTCTGCAATTCCTGGGGCCCACGATGTGCCATGCTCAGATTTGCTGTTTGGCATGGGGGTAATGCGTGCTTGACTGTGCCTGTCTGTGGGAATACGAGCGCATGTGCTGTTGTTGCACTCATAGAGATTATTGTTGAAAACAAAATGGCTGTTTTCCATGTTATTCCTATGCCACGTTAAATATAAATGTGTTAGAGACAAAAAAAAAAGGTGTTCCTGTTGGCACTTGTGAAAGTGTCTTGAGATTCTAGTCATCTGTATTTATCACTTCTTTCTATTGGAGAGAGCTAGCTTAACTTTAAAAATTATGTATATATAAAACTTGCCATTTTCTACCAAGATTTACACAAAACATCTAATTTTGGAAGGGGCCCTAGCTGAAGTGTACCACAGCTGCTTTGCATGTGGAGGATCTTGAACTCAGTCTCTGGCATCTCCAGTAGCAGGCCTGGTAAAGACCCCCATTTCCACTCAGTATGCTATATTGGGCTAGAGGGGGCCTGTTCTAGAGTGGGCACCCTCCTATCTTTGGGGAAAGCTATAAAGTTGTAACCTGCTGTTACTGACACCAGATAATGATGCATTTCAACCTCCACTGCTGTATGGATATGAAAGCTTCCAAGTGTCACAGAGTTCTTCATCAGTTTGTTGAAATTTGCATACATTAGACCAGGGGTAAGCAACCTGGTGCCCTTCAGATGTTTGGGACTACAGCTCCCGTCAGCCCCAGCCAGCATGGCCAATGGTCAGGAATGATGGGAGTTGTAGTCCAGCACATCTGGCTTCTGCACTGCATTTGCTCAAATTCATGATGCTGGTTTTGAGAACTGAATATTACTTCCACACATGTTAAAAATGTCTAGAGTAAAATGTTTCCCTCTGCCTGTTTGTGGGTGTAGGAAGTTTCTGTCTTTTATGGGGGGGAAATAGTAGGGCACGCCAATTTAGGCTATATATGGAGAAGTCAGTAGTATCAGCCTCTAGCTTTCTGTTACTTTAGGAATTCTATTGCGGAACCCAGATGCCACATTTTTGGATGGGGGGGGCTAATTTGGAAATATCTCAGTGGTGTGGCTCATCAGATTTCGTGAACATTACAGATGGAATCTGAACGGAGCTTCCTGGTAGGGCAGTGCTTAAGTCTCCAATTTATTGCCACTTCAGCTGTGATTAGTTTTCTTGGCATAGTGGAGCACGGCTGAACATTAACTAGGACAAGTGCTACTTCACTGTGCAACTCCTTGAGCTTTGCTCTCCGTTACCAGCTTATCTGCTTCTGCTGGGCCATTGTTGTTGCAGGGAGAGGGAGGGAACCTCACTGCTTCATTTTCACTCCATTTATCTCTGGATTATTTCACGTGACATGACGGAGAAGTGTCTGAGGCCAACATCACTGGTCAAGAGGTGCTCTTTGAACGTCAGCATTTTGCATTGAGTATTAGATTTGTCTAATAGGAAACCTTTCCTATTTGCCTCCAAAGAGAGTCCATGAATGGTACCAGTTTAGATTTCCTTTCCTGTTCGTTCGTGATCTCCCATCTCCAGATATCTGGGGAAATGTGCTGTGAATATATTTTGAACTGGCGTTCACAGAAGTTGAGCAGACTAGTCACTGTGCTTGAGGAAGTGTGAGTTGGTCCCGTTTATGCTTTTCAAGCATTTGTGTTCTCTGCAGTGGGAGCCTTTACCCGAGAGTTCTAAAACTGGGGAAGGACCAGCAAAGTGGCATGTGGACTGAGGAGCCGTGACAGTTGGCAGAAAGGGGGTTAAAAAAACAGGATGGGGATGGAGCTCCATGTTTGGTGGCAGGCTACTTCTTAGTACCAGCTTCTGGGGATGAGCAAAAAGGGAAGCCCTGCTTGAAATTTTTCAGAGATGTCGGGCAGGCTTCTGGTGGAAACGAAATACTGGACGAGATGGGCTCCTGGTTTTGATACAACACGGCCATTCTTGCTGAGCTCTGATCCTACTAGGGACACAAGAGAATCAGGGATGCTTTGACCTGGATTCCTGCACTGAGCAGGGGGTTGGACTCGATGGCCTTGTAGGCCCCTTCCAACTCTACTTTTCTATGATTCTATGATTCTATGAATCAGAGCTCAGCATTCTGTAGCAGCGGCCTCCTGTAAGATTAAGGCCTACCACTGTTTATTCAAGAGGCAGCAGAAGGACGTGGCAATAGTGGTGTAAGGTAAGCAGTGATGTGCAGGGGATGCGGATGGGTAAGAAGCCTAGAACAGTAGCCACAGGAACAGAGGAAGCTGCCTTCTACTGAGTCAGACCCTTGGTCCCTCTAGCCCAGTATTGTCGACACTGACTGGCAGCAGCGGCTCTCCAGGGTTTCAGGCAGGATTCTTTCCAAGCCCGACCTGGAGATGCCAGGGATCGAACCTGGGACCTTCCGCGTGCAAAGCATGTGCTCTGTCCCACTGAGCTGTGGTCCCTCCCTGCAGCACCTGGTGTTCCAAGGCGGTCACCCATCCAAGGACTAACCAGGCCCGACCCTGCTTAGCTTCCGAGATCAGACGAGATCCGGCTGTTCTGATGTACTAGGAGAACTAGTAGTACAAGTTGCTGACATCTCTTCTCCCTATACTGATCCCTGGGAACCCTTGCCCAGCCCTCCCAATACCCGTTCATTTAGCCAGTGCTGCCCCAGTCCTTTCTAAGCTATTTTCAACATTAAGAGAGGGCTAGAATCTTGCAATATTTTAAAAAATGAATGCTGAGGTCTCACGATGGTAGATCCTGTGCCCTTGCCACAAATGTGCAGATGTATAAAATTCATACAGATCCAGGCAGATCAGAGCCCTTGGCAAAGCAGTGTAGCCATATGCATGGCCCTGATAGAGTAGGATAATGTCCCACTATGGCTGGGTCAAGCTCAGCCCTGGGGCCAACTATGGGGCAAGCCCACTTAGCAAACTTGGCAGGCAGGCATAATGTCAAAGCACAGTCTAACTGGTCCAGCAAAAGGGCAGTCTAAAAGCAGGGTCTTACCAGGGGTCAGCGGCACAAGAGATCAGTCCCAGAAGTAGCAAGGTCACGGTACTGGGAGCTAAAAATACAGGTTCCTGCAAAGACACCCAGGTGCAGCTGCAAGTTGTTAGTCTAAGCTTCAGAGCCTCCCTACATCCGAGGAGATTGTTGCTCTTGAGTAGACCTTTCCTCTCGAGGAGCCTGGTTGCTTTGGGCCTTGAGGCGTGTGCTTCGCTTCCAAGTGGCGCCCTGTGCCTGCACTTCCTGGCGCCCACCACGCTCTCTGGCTGGGTGGTTACTCAGCCTCCTCTTTGACACCGTGGGTGAGACGCCTTCCTCGGGGTCCCCGTCCATGGGTTCCTCACAGTCCATCACTGTTGAAGGGCCCGGGGCAGCTTAACATAAGAACGTAAGTTGAGCCAAGGGTCCCTCTAGTCCATCATTCTGTTCACACAATGGCCATCCAGCTGCCCACAAGATCCCACAAGCAGGACATGAGTGCAACAGCACCTTCCCGCCCATGTTCCCAGGCAACTGGTGTACATGGGCATACTGCCTGTGCTGGAGGGGCTGGGGGGGGGGTCACCAGCATCAGGGGGTTCCATGTGTTCTCCAAGCTCTAGAACAGTGTTCTCCAACCTTGGGTCATAGAATCATAGAATCATAGAATCATAGAAAAGTAGAGTTGGAAGGGGCCTACAAGGCCATCGAGTCCAACCCCCTGCTCAATGCAGGAATCCAGGTCAAAGCATCTCTGACAGATGTCTGTCCAGCCGCACCTTGAATGCCTCCAGACTGGGAGAGCCCACCACCTCCCTAGGTAGTTGATTCCATTGTCTTATTGCTCTGACAGTCAGGAAATTTTTCCTGATGTTTAG
Organism: Shinisaurus crocodilurus; assembly: GCA_021292165.1. Taxonomy (NCBI): domain Eukaryota; kingdom Metazoa; phylum Chordata; class Lepidosauria; order Squamata; family Shinisauridae; genus Shinisaurus; species Shinisaurus crocodilurus. The sequence continues at coordinate 8,444,446 of CM037879.1, forward strand.
GTGGAATCTAGGTTCCTGTAACTTGAGCCCATTATTCCGTGTCCTGCAAACTGGGATGAACGAGAAGAGATCTTTGCCCTCCTCTGTGTGACATCCCTTCAAATACTGGAAGAGTGCGATCATATCTCCCCTCAGTCTCCTCTTCTGAAGGCTAAACATGCCCAGTTCTTTCAGTCTCTCCTCATAGGGCCTTGTTTCCAGTCCCTTTATCATCCTTGTTGCCCTCCTCTGAACCCTCTCCAGTTTGTCTATGTCCTTGTTAAAATGAGGTGCCCAGAACTGGACACAGTACTCAAGATGAGGCCTAACCAGTGCCGAGTAAAGGGGAATTATCACTTCCCGCGATTTGGAAGCTATACTTCTATTAATACAGCCCAAAATTGCATTTGCCTTCTTTGCAGCCACGTCGCATTGCTGGCTCATATTCAGCGTAGCTGGCCGGGGCATGCTGGGAGTTGTAGGCCAAAAACATCTGGGGACCCAAGGTTGGAGAACACTGCTCTAGAATGTCAGGATCTTCGTCTGAAGAGTCATCCTAGCCTGGTTCTGGGTCAGGTTTGACAGATCGCGTGTGGCACAGTGAGTTGCCGGGCAGACTTGCATGCGGCAGCCTAATGAGCTGCAATGACATTTGCTCAGCTGTGGAAGAGTCAAATAGCAGCCATCGTGCCACAGCTGAAGTTAGGGGCTGCCTCTTCCCACTGGCTGATGCCAAGTTGCTTCAGTCACCCTCCAGGAGCGATGGTGATGCAAAGGAAAGAGGCTCGCTGATACTGAGCCTCTCAGACTCCAAGAGACAGACCAGCCGACGTGCAGGAGGAGATCATGACGCTGAATGCATTAGAGCTCGCAAATGCGTCCTTCCTCACACAGAAAGAACTACATGCACAACTACAATTACCTATTAATTATTACTGTGCTCTGTCTGCTTTCCTTTCCTGGGCTGCTTCCTCTACAAAGGGCTGCAGCAGGAATTCACCAGGACTGAGAACCCGATCCTCAATTCCCGCACGCATATCTGTCATGTCAGGGAAGAGAATGACCTGCGTGTCACAGGCAACTTGATTGGAAGTCGGGAAAGGTGGTCGCCTGGAAATAAATATTACTCTCCCCGGGCAGGTGTTTAGAAGAGATGCAAAGACAGCGTGTCCTTTTTGTGGTTGCAGTTCATCTGTTTCAAAGAGAGATGTAGCTGTGTAGCGGATTCTCCCTGTTCTCAAGGCAGAGCATAATCCGGGGGAAAGATCTTGGAAAAAACACAAGGATTTTAGGAGAAATGAAGCAGATGTGATGGAGCTGGTCTGTGCTTGCTTATCGGTGGCACTCTGCTTATGCTCGGAAGTGCTCTGTTAGCCTTCCCATACTCAGAACAGAGGCCAGGGCTGACATGAGAGTCCCCGCTCCAGTTGAGTTCAAGGAAGAGCTACGTAAATAGGGAAAGAGGGGCTGCTGCCCTGGACTTTCTAATGGAGTGGGGAGAGGGATTGTGTTTTAAAACACACACACACACACACACACACACACACACCACACACACACCAAAAGATGGCAGACCAAAAACCCCACCCCCTTTAAATTCCACAAGTGAGTTTCTAAGTGGAAGGCTCCCCGGCACAGAGAGCACTAATTGGAGCGCTCTGCAAACAGGCAAAGTAATGGAGCAGCAGGTGGAAGCGAGCGATGAATGGAAACAATCCACAGCTAAGCCTCCCCTGTTCCTCCTGTTGACAGATTTCTTAGCCTGCCTCTCCCGAAGCTGTGAGGGAGGGCAGCTCTCCCTCCCCGCCCCGAGCGTCTCATTTGTTTCTCTCCCACAGAAGAGTGGGGTGAGCCCAAGAGAACAGAGCGAGCCTTCTGCACCCTCAGCCCTCCCGCCCGCATGCTTATACATCAGCCGAGGCCCACTCCTCGTCCTCTGCTTTGCATGCTGGGCGGCTGTTGTTTAAAAAGCATCCAGCAAATGCTCTGCGAATGGTTCCCCAGGGCTGGAGCCCTTCCAAGGCTAGTAATGTACAGTTGGCAGGACACGCCGTTTGCGGCGCAGTGGCAGTGGCCTGGCGTTCGTCTGCCAAGACGGCCATAAATGCAGCAAAGGAAGGGGCCAGGCAGTTAATTTTTCAGCACTCCCGCCGTCCCACAAAAGTTGCACAACAGTTTTGAGCCAGCGCCGCGCTGTGAATGCTGCTTTTCAAGCACTCTCCGTTCCACCTCCACCACCACCACCACCCCGGTTTGCCAGAGACGAGGAGAAGAAAAGCTCCCTTGATGAAGTCGTAATTCTCCTGGGGTTTGCAAGTGAACGAGGTGGAAGGATTAAAGATGCCTGCATCTTGGCCAAAGCAATATTGGGTTGCCGGTGGTGAGACGTTTGTAGAGGACTGCCTTCCCCAAGCTGGTGCCCTCCAGATGTGTTAGACCAGTGTTCTCCAACCTTGGGTCCCCAGATGTTTTTGGCCTACAACTCCCAGCTACGCTGGCTGGGGCATGCTGGGAGTTGTAGGCCAAAACAGGTTGTGGAAGGCTGGTATGGGCTCTCCGGGTAGGCCGAGTCCTTTGATGTGTAGTCCAGCATCGTCTTTCCAGCAGCAGCGGACAAAGTGCCTGGGGATGGTGCTCGTAGTGAGGGTATGCACGTGATGGCCTGTCCCTGTTGTTTGTCCCGAGCATCTGGTATTTAAAGGCCCACTGCCCCTGTACCTGGAGGCTCCATTTAGCCGTCACGGCCTGCAGCGCTCGACAGACCTCGTGCCAATGAATGAGACTGGTTTTAATCTTGTACATCAATCTTCCCAACAGTCCTCAGGGCTGCCTGTGGGTGGCTTTTTGGCAGTCATTTCTATTTTACAGATGAGGAGCCGCAGCCAAAAAGAATGATGTGCCACTCAGTGGTCGTACGCAGTTGGGATTTGAATTTGGATCCACATCCTTCATTCTGTCCCTGTGGGCTGCAAGTAGTTTGGGCCCAAAGTACATCTTCATGGCCTAGTGTTTGCAGTCGCTCACTCTGCCAAAGTTGTCATCCGAGCTAAATGAAACAGAGTCCTAAACCAGTGCAAAGCTATTTAATTTCTGTGGGTTTTTTTCTGGTGAGAAGCACAACATAGGCATCCTTTGCACATTGCAGGCCCACTATGGAAGTCACTTTTCTGTGGCTTCAGTCCATAGTGCAGCCATAACCCAGAACCCCACGGGTCTTTCTTCCACAATTGGTAACCTCCCACCCAGTGTGGGGTCATCAGTTCTACTGGAAGTAGTGCCACGATCAGCCCCATCCGCCTTTAAATGGTAATTGTCCGTGTTAGAGATCGCCGCAATGTACTTCTTACTAGGGCCATGGTGAGTGCCGACGACTGTTGGACAGACCATTGATTAATCCATTCCACTATGGTTATCAATATTGCTCCCCAACGTAGACTTCAAGGAAGGAAACAAAGGCGTAAAATGAACATCCACGCCCTTCAAGATCCTAGTAACCAAACTCGCCTTCAATCATTTCTTAGGGAACATCTACCTACGGAAACTCCTGATAACATTGAGGACCATTGGTCTAAGCTGAAAACCTCCATTACTGCAGCTTGTGAACAAACTATTGGATATGAAACTAAGAAACATCAGGATTGGTTTGATGAAAATGATAATGAGATTAAATATATAATTGACCAAAAAAAAGAAAGCCTTCTAAATATGGCAAAATGATACTAATTGTGCTGCCAAGAAAAAAAAAATCTACGCCAGTGCAAAGGCTGAGGTCCAAAGAAGAACAAGAGAACTTAAGAACGCTTGGTGGAAAAAGAAAGCTCAAGAAATTCAACAACTTGCAGAATCTCATGATGCATGGGGCTTTTTTTAAGGCCACAAGGGTCATTTATGGACCAAAAACCTATGGTACAAACCCTTTACAATCAAAAGATGGCACCAAACTCTTAAAAGACAAAGAGTCTATTGCACTGTGTTGGAAAGAGCATTATTATATCTTTTAAATTGTAAATCTAAGGTGGATAATGAGATTTTTTCGCAAATTAGGCAAAAACAAATTAGAGAGGAACTTGCAATACTCCCCACTTTGGATGAAGTTATAAAAGCCATTAATCAAATGAAGAATAACAAAGCTAGTGGACCAGATGGGATTCCTGCTGAAATCTTTAAAGAAGGGGCCACCAAACTTGTACAACATCTTCATAAACTCATCGAAAAAATCTGGATAAGAGAAGAGATCCCAGAAGACTTCAGGGATGCCATAATTATCACCCTCTTTAAGAAGGGTGATAGAACAGACTGTGGAAACTACCGGGGCATTTCTCTCTTAGCTACCGCAGGTAAAATATTTGCTAGGATTCTCGCAAACCGTCTTCTATCTATTTCAGAAGAGATCCTCCCTGAATCTCAATATGGTTTCCGCCCCTCTAGAGGGACAGTAGACATTATTTTTACTGCACGTCAGCTCCAAGAAAAATGCCGGGAGCAAAATCAACCCCTTTATATGGCATTTATCAATTTGGCTAAGGCCTTTGATACTGTAGACCGTACAGCTCTCTGGACTATCCTTATGAAAATTGGATGCCCCAATAAATTTGTGAATATCTTGCGACTTCTCCATGACAACATGACGGCAACGGTTTTGGACAACAACGGCTCTCATGGTGCTCCATTTAAAATGGGATCAGGTGTTAAACAGGGATGTGTTATCTCCCCAACATTATTTGCTATTTTCATTGCCATGATTTTACATCTTGTCAAGGGGAAACTTCCCACTGGTGTGGGAATTATATATCGAACAGAATTTAGTGATGTAACTTTTCCCCACGCGGGCACAAGTGAGGCCCGAACTCGGCCCGGACGTGCCCGCGCGGGCTCTATGCAGCGAGCGCGGGCCTACCTGGCTCCTCACGCTCCGCGGTGAGCCGCCCGCGCTGGTCCCGTCGCTTCACTTCCGGCGCAGCGGAAGTGATGCGACGGGACCCTGCTCCGGCACGCTTGACCCCCGCGCTATGTTTTTGGCAGGGGAAACCAGGGCAACAGGGCTGTTTAAGCCGCCGGACACGGCGGCGGCGGCTCCGGCGGTGTGGAGAACGCTCTGCGCCACTCAGAAGATTGAGAGCAGGCCGGCGGTGCAGCGGAGAGCCGAGCCGCGGAGAACATCAAGCAGCTGGAAGGTACATGTAACCCCCATAGAACAGATGGAAAGCTTTTTAATCTCAGCAGGCTGAAAGCAAAAAGTAAGGTGTTACAACCTCCGTTGTGGAACTTCAGTATGCTGATGATAATGTGGTCTCCGCACATTCAGAGGATGATCTCCAAACTATCCTAAATGCTTTTGCAGAAGCATACGAAAAACTTGGTCTCTCACTTAACATCAAAAACCCCCAAAGTGCTTCATCAGCAAGTGCAAGTTAACCCTTTGGTGATGCCATCTATCCAGCTTGGCGTGGCAATACTGGAAAATGTCAATCATTTTCTCTATCTTGGCAGCTTTCTTTCTGTTACAGCTAACATCGACAGTGAAATCCAGCATCGTCTGAGCTCCACAAGTGCCGTGTTTTCTTGAATGAAACATAGAGTGTTCGAGGATCGGGATATTTGTAAGAAGACCAAAACACTGGTTTATGAAGCCATTGTATTACCAACTTTATTGTATGCCTGCGAAACATGGACTATCTATAAATGTCATTTCTACCTCCTTGAAAGATTTCATCAACGTTGCCTCCGGAAAATCCTGCAAATTACTTGGGAAGATAGGCGAACAAATGTCAGCGTACTGGAAGAGGCAAAGACTACTAGCGTTGAAGAAATGATCCTTCAACGCCAACTTCAATGGACCAGTCATGTTGTTCGAATGTCTGACTGCCGTCTCCCAAAGCAGTTACTTTATTCCCAACTCAAGGATGGAAAGTGGGATATCGGTGGTCAATATAAGAGGTTTAAAGATGTTCTTAAGACTAATCTAGAAAAATGCAATATAAGCATCGAAAACTGGGAAGCTCTGGCCCCTGAACGATCTAACTGGAGGTTGGCCTTTCACAAAGGTTCCATGGACTTTGAAGAAGCCCGAGTGCAAGGTGAAAGGGAGAAACGTGCTAAGCGAAAAGCACGTCAAACGAATCCTTTACAGGACCATCTTCCATCTGGTAACCTGTGTCCTCACTGTGGGAAACTGTGTGGATCTAGAATTGGCCTCCACAGTCACTTACGGACCCATCGCTAGAGTCTACACAATTCTTTTAGAATTTCCTCTTTTTATAATTTTCTTTTTGTAATTTTATCCTGGAAGACAATCTTATTTGGTCACGAGTGATCGCCTACTATAAATGTTTTCCAGCCATGCCATGAGCTGAGCCTGTGGGAAAGCAGCTCCCACGGTGGACCTCTGAACATGTAAAGGGCACTGTAGTTATTGAGGAAAGGCCAGAATAGACCAGGAGAAAAAGGGTGCAACGCCTATGGTTCTGGGTCAGGCTACTGCTTAGTACCAGTAATGTTAACAAAGAATACGAAATACTGGAATTCAGAGGGCTTTGCTGTGGAAAGATCTGCCCCTTTGGCTGTGTGTGTAAATTTTCACACACACACACCCCACGCTGTGGCATGTATCAGCAAAAGGGGGGGGGAGCCACATTGTCGATTTAAAGATCAAATCAGTGTGCTATTTGCTCTTTGGAAGGGTGTCAGTTTTCTGCTGTTGGACGCCTTGGGAAATGGGTGTGCAGGAGAACTAAAGCAGCTGCACATTAAAGAGCGCATCAATCCTCCAAATCGTTTATTGTGTGTCCTCTCTAGGGAGACTTCCTCCCCCCACCACAAGTGTCATGCTCACAGTGTTCCCACCACTGGCCACAAAGCAGGCCAATGAGGCTTGTACAGGAGAACATCCAGATGTGTTGAACTTGTGACCTGTGATCATTAGTGTGTGTATGTAATCAATCAATCAGGCGATCACTCGTGACCGAGTAAGATTGTCTTCCGGGATAAAAGGAGGAAATTCTAAAGAAGATTGTGTAGACTCTAGCGATGGGTCCGTAAGTGACTGTGGAGGCCAATTCTAGATCCACACAGCTTCCCACAGTGAGGACACAGGTTACCAGATAGAAGATGGTCCTGTAAAGGATTCATTTGACGTGCTTTTCGCTTAGCACGTTTCTCCCTTTCACCTTGCACTCGGGCTTCTTCAAAGTCCATGGAACCTTTGTGAAAGGCCAACCTCCATTTAGATCGTTCATGGGCCAGAGCTTCCCAGTTTTCGATGTTTATATTGCATTTTTTTAGATTAGCCTTATGAACATCTTTAAACCTCTTATATTGACCACCGATATTCCGCTTTCCATCCTTGAGTTGGGAGTAAAGTAACTGCTTTGGGAGACGGCAGTCAGGCATTCGAACAACATGACCGGTCCACTGAAGTTGGCGTTGAAGGATCATTTTTTCAATGCTAGTAGTCTTTGCTTCTTCCAGTACACTGACATTTGTTCGCCTATCTTCCCAAGTAATTTGCAGGATTTTCCGGAGGCAACGTTGATGAAACCTTTCAAGGAGGTGGAAGTGACGTTTATAGATAGTCCATGTTTCGCAGGCATACAATAAAGTTGGTAATACAATGGCTTCATAAACCAGTGTTTTGGTCTTCTTACAAATATCCCGATCCTCGAACACTCTATGTTTCATTCGAGAAAATGCGGCACTTGCGGAGCTCAGACGATGCTGGATTTCACTGTCGATGTTAGCTGTAACAGAAAGATAGCTGCCAAGATAGAGAAAATGATCGACATTTTCCAGTATTGTCCCGCCAAGCTGGATAGATGGCATCACCAAAGGATTGGCTTGCACTTGCTGATGAAGCACTTTGGTTTTTTTGATGTTAAGTGAGAGACCAAGTTTTTCGTATGCTTCTGCAAAAGCATTTAGGATAGTTTGGAGATCATCCTCTGAATGTGCGGAGACCACATTATCATCAGCATACTGAAGTTCCACAACGGAGGTTGTAATTACCTTACTTTTTGCTTTCAGCCTGCTGAGATTAAAAAGCTTTCCATCTGTTCGATATATAATTCCCACACCGGTGGGAAGTTTCCCCTTGACAAGATGTAAAACCATGGCGATGAAAATGGCAAATAATGTTGGGGCGATAACACATCCCTGTTTAACACCTGATCCCACTTTAAATGGAGCACCATGAGAGCCGTTGTTGTCCAAAACCGTTGCCGTCATGTTGTCATGGAGAAGTCGCAAGATATTCACAAATTTATTGGGGCATCCAATAAATTTGGATGTATGGGGTGTGTGTGTGGGGTGTGTGTGTGGGGGGGCATTTAGATATTCTGCGTCAGGCACTGGAATCCAAAGTTCCAAAGCTAGAAGATGAGAAACGGTTGTTGACCCATTTATGCCGTGATCCATCGCTAGTGTTGTGTGCTCAAGGCGCATCTCACTGTGCTGCATTTTCAACTCCTTCTCTGATCTGTTTGTGGAATTGTGGGGCTAGAACAGACCCAGGGGTGATCTTGCCTAGCCTCTAGCCCCAAGGCAGCATCTGCCTGCTATCTCCCATATAGATTACTTCCTATCCTCCTAATTAAAGCAGGCCACAATTTGATGTAATTACATTCTAGGGCTATTGACAAACTTTAAATCGATCAAATAAAATCAGGCTAAAGCAATACACACTGAGGCTGGACACCCTTAAAGGCTTGATCGTGACCACTGAAAAGCCAACCCAAAGGAAGGCAACATTGCACTGTGAAGTGTTGTGGAAAAAATGTTCCGCTGCGTTGGGTTTGGAGAGGTTCTTAGAGAGGAAAGTTTATTAGTGAATTCACGGATGGCATCTGAGCACAGGCAGGAATGCCAACAAGAATGAAAGGGAGACGCTTCAGTTTATACTAAATAGCATCACGTAGAGATCAGGTAACAATGAGTGACAGAGTTCACATGACACTTCAAGGAGATCGTTCGTGTTTTCTACAATAGCCCCCCAAAAAACATAATTCCCCATTCATACGATCATGCCTGCTTTTTTTCTTCTTCTCTATGCCGGTATTGTTTTCATAAGCACCCTGTGGGTCCTCCCACTCACGTCAGGTATCCCAGTGTCCATTGCGTGCAATTTCCTGTCCCAGGGTCCCCCGCTTCCCTGCAACGTATGCAGCTGCTACGCTATTCGTCTGTCTCGATCACGTTGCGTGCCATCCCTCTACCTCCTCACATAGGAGGTTTAACCCTGTGCTTGCCTCCAACTGAAGCGGCATGAATGGACTTTAATCAGCCCACACCCCTTCCCCCCCGTCTCCTCAACGAACCGTGGCCACATCACGCTGGCTGCAAATGCTCTTCTGCGCCCCTTCAGCGGACACAGACCAACATACCCCGCTGCTACATAGGAACGCAGCAGAGCAGGGGCTAGACCGCAACTGCGCAAACTTGACCGCAACTGCACAAAAAACAGTGAAACAATTCCTCAGGTGGCCGTCTGAGAGAGGAGAAAATTTGACGGGGACAGTTACTTTACGACGGCCAGTTAAAGCGAGGGAGCCGCCGACGAATGTGTTGCTAGGCAGAGTTTGGAGAATAGAGAGGTGAGATAGAGAGGTCTCTATGGTTTTTGGTTGAAAACCACAAAAGAAGTGATATCCTGGGTTCACATGGTCAGAAAAACCAAGATACGATAAGAAAACCATAGATCATATCGTCGTTTTCTATCGTGGTTTTGTTGTGCAAAATTTATCATGGTAAATTAACACGACCAGGTTCATACGACTGTGAAAACCACGAACGATGAAAAAACCATGAACGATGGCCGTATGAACCCAGTCAGTCAGTACAAGAAACGAGAGACAATTCCAAAAAGGAAATGCCAAGATAAGAACAAAAGATCAGACATTGCCCATCTTCCAGCCACCATGGCTTTACATAAGGTAATCAGTTCAGTCTAGAACAGTGGTCTCCAGCCTTGGGTCCCCAGGTGTTTTTGGCCTACAACTCCCAGCATGGCTAGCTGGGGCATGCTGGGAGTTGTAGGGCCAAAAACATCTGGGGACCCAAGGTTGGAGAACACTGGTCTAGAACAAGGGAGATATGACTCACAGTAGCCTTTAGCATAACAGAGAGGAGGCTAGGCAATATCAATAGATGATTGATTGGCCCTCAGGGTATGTTCCTGGAAGGTCAAGGAAAGATCTGACTTGCCCTTCCAGGCCTTTCTCTTAAACTGAAGCCTGGACAAAATTTACTTCTACAGAAGTGTATGAGAATTGGCTTGTTGGATCAGACTGAAAGGTCCATCTAGTCCAACATCGGCCAGCTGGATGTTTCCGGGAAGCCCCCAAGCAGGGCAGGAAGACAGCACCCCTCTCCCGTTTACTCCCCTACGCCGCAAGGGGCATTCAGAAGCATTCTGCTTCTGCCCATGCTTCCAGAAGATGCACAGGACCTTCTGAGCCTGGGGCAGGGTTCCTCCAGAATGTACTCTCCCTTCTGGGGGCATCTGCCAACAGATATGCAAACCCTGATTTGTGGGGAGCCATGTGGAGACCCACCAATGCAGCCATGTGTGAGCAGCTTTTTTGTCAGTATCTGGGATAAACTGTGTGTTTAAATATTTTCGTAAACAGGAGCACGCATGCGCACACACATGCCCCTCTTTCCCTGTCCCCCACCATTCCCACTCCCCCCACGGCCACCCCCATTATCCAGATTGGGAAGAGGGTATGAGTGTGGCAGGTGCTGTCACTCGAGAGGTGGGCAGGTCTCACTTGCCTGGAGCGTCCTTTCAGGTGGATGAAGACACACAGCCCCGTGACCCTCCAGAGGTTGTTGGACTCCCAACTCCCATCAGCCCTGGCCAACATAGCCAGTGATCAGGGATGATGTGTGTTGTAGTTCAGCAGCACCGGGAGATCCAGAGGCTCCCCAACCACCTGACGTGTAGGGGCAGGGAGTGCCACAGCTGTGGAGCAGCTGCCGGAAATGCCTCTGTCTAGGGCAGCTCCGTCTGTCTGAACTTGACACCGAGGTGGAAGGAAGAAGATGCTCTCAGCCGAACTGCGACATCTCTGCAGGACCCAGGGAGGCGGGGGAGGCAAACTCTTAAGGGTTGTCCTCGCCGCCATCACTTACCCACATTAGGCTTAAGCTGCCGTTGACCCTCTTTTGCACTGTTTATGTTTTGAACGTCCAAATGTCGATAATACTGAAGGGGGCGGGGAATTGGTGAGAGCATTTGCAGTGCACATGAGCTTTCTGGCCAGGACCAGTGTAGGTTTTTCATTCACACTACAAGCTTGTAAATGTAAACTTTGTATGTATGCCTTGCCCTGAAAAAAACCTAAAGTGCAGAGCAAATCACTTTAGGTCTTAGATTTCATAGATCGTAGAGTTGGAAGGAGCCTACAAGGCTATCGAGTCCAACCCCCTGCTCACTGCAAGAAACTAGAGGAGGGGTCTCCCATCCAAGCAATAACCAGGCCTGACCCTGCTTAGCTTTCCACGCTCAGACAAGCTGAGCCAGCGTGAGCCACAGGCCTGTATAAGTCACAACCAGCACCCTAATAAACAAAACAAAAAAGAAGAAGATTTAAACCAAACAGATGTAAGTAATACAATAAATGAATGTGCCAGCGTGCTCAAAAGACAGGGGAAAGGGGTGGACTCCTTTATGTGTGAAGAGGAGAGGGAAATTCCTCCGTATCCTCCTCTTCATCTCCACCAGTAGTAATTAAACCCCCAACAACCACTGGTCAGGTGCAAACCTTATAGCAGTGGGGAACATCCTGCAGCAGTTCCAGGGGTACATGGTCAGTGCGAAGGCACCCAGCATTAAAGAAACAGTGCTGCCATGCTAACATTGGAGCTGCTCAGCGGTAGAGCATGTGTTTTCCATTCATGAGGTTCTGGGTGCTTAATCCCTGGGATCTCCAGTAAAAAAGGGCCTTGGGTAACAGAGCCAGGAAAGACGCCCACAGCCCTGAGTATGCTGGGCTACATGGAACAGTGGTCTGACTCTGCATAAGGCAGCTCTTTAAATACCTTTACTTAAAAAAATAAAATAAAAATGGGGTGGGGGCAGATGTTCCAGAGGGTGGTGTAAAAGAGCAGCGCAGCTCCCTGGGGATGGTGGGGGGAGGTCACATGACAAAACTCTGTGGCGCAATCTTATTTCCCCCTTTTTAAGAAAAGAGAAGAGAAGAAACCCACATTGAACTAAAGGAGGCTCGAATACGTCAGAGTATTCCTTTGGAAGGAATCAAGTTTGGGCGTCCAGATTACATCTGAAAATTGCTTTTCACAGTTGTTGCATACGCATGTGTTTGTTCAGCAGCGTTAATCCCTTTTTACCTTCTCTGCTGGAACACCACTGCTTTTGTTAAGTTCTGGATTTCACACCTGGCCGTTTTCTGCCAAAGAAGAAGAAGAAAAAGCACCATGGAAGGGCTTTGCCTGGGACTGGACTGAACTGGGAGCTTCAGAAGATTGCCATCCGTTTCTGCATTCTGCCCAGTGCCAAATCCCTTGATATTCAGCCTTGAGTTATTCAACATCCCCGGGGGTGGGGGGACTTCAAGTTCCAAACCCCGCCTTTTCCTCATATGGCCAGTGAGCAGGGGGCAGGGAAGAGGGGGCAGGTGGGGTGCTTCACACCTGCCCTCTGCCGATTCTCCCCCCGCAAAGGCCCCCACAGCTGTGTGTAATTCTGTGGTGTTGGGTCTGTGTGCATTTCTTCTCCAGGCAGGGTCTGAAACTAGAAGTAAGCCCAATTGGGGGAAATGGCAGTGCCCACCTCACTGCCTCTTCGTTACAATTGCCTCATCTGCACATTATTTCAGCAAACATGGGTAATAATCCTGTCCTCTTTGGAAGCAAAAGAAATGGGAACCCTGTGGCAGGCGGAAGTTATTGTTAAGCTGCAATGAATGCATTCAACCAAAGAAGAAACCAGCTCCATTTGGTTGTTTGACACGTGTTTGCAGCCTAACTTAGAATATCGTGTGCAGTTCTGGATACCCCATCCAAAAAGGGCCTTGTTGAGATATGGAGAAGGTTGAGTAAAGGGCAGATGTGAAAGGGTCAGTGTTCTAAAGCTTCTTCCCCCTCAAGGATGGACTAAAAAGTTGCAGCTCTCTAGTTTAGAAGGAAAGAAAAAAAAAAAAAAAGACTCAACGGGAAACGTGGTCATCGTTTATAAAATGTATACATGGTTTGCAACAGAGTGAGGATTCGTCGCCCCCCCCCTTTTACATAGTTCTTGGCCACCTAGTGAAGCTTGATGTATGTAGGTTCAGTGATTTCTACAAGCTGTGATGGCTTTAAAAAAGGATTAAACCCATAGGTCTCTCCTGGACAGGCAGAGACAGTTTACTACGTCTGCTAAGGAACAAGCAGCAGCAGGGAGTGGACGTCTCCATTGTGCTCTGCATGAGAGTTCCCTAGAGGCATCTGGGTGCGGCTCTTTTTGGAGATGAAGGGCTGGACTTATGGCCCTGGGTTCTGAGCCAGCAGGCCAACCCATATGTTTTTGAAATCTTACGGGAGCTTTCCTTCTCTCGGGACTTCAATGCCTATAATCGTACCCGGGTTAAAAATATTTGGGGCTAGTTTCACCAATGTTTGTTTGTTTGTTTATTTATTTATTTATTTATTATATTTATTATTATATTAATCAATAGCATTGGCGGTCACCCGGCCACCTGCGATGGGGTACAATTAAAGACACAAAACAACCACATTAAAATATATAATTAAAACAATATAAAAATTCTATTAAAACCTAAACCACCTATTCCGCTGAACAGCATGTTTTAATGCACGGCGGAAGCTCATCACGGAGGGGGCATGGCGAAGGTCACTAGGGAGGGAGATCCATTCTTCCAGTGGCTTTGTTGGCCACTGTTGTTACAGACCTCTGACTTGTGAGTTAATAGAGTTGGAAGGTACCTCAAAGGCCATCTGGTCCAACCCCTCCCCGATGCAGGGAATCCTCTGCTGCAGCACCCTCGATAGGTGGCCACCCGGCCTCTGCTTAAAAACAGCTAACAAAGGAGGACGCACCAACTTCTCTGGCAGTCCTTCTGCTCATACCATCAGGAAGTCCATCCTAAAGTTTTAAATGAAAACGTTGCATGCTGCCACATTAAAAGGCTATGTCATAACTAAAATTAGACTGTGATCTCATCAAAGCTTGGTTGTCAGCCTAATTCTGATCTCGGCTGTTGAGCCACATTGAATTTTAATGGAGTTCCTCTCTTTCCCTTTCAGTTTAAGGGAGATCAAAACTGAATCAATCAATGCATTCTGTGAGAGGGACTCAGCAGTCCCATGTTTGGGAATGGAAACGATAAGGAAGACCTCATGCTGCCAGGTTCCAGCCTCTTTAATTATCTTGCCAGAACTTGGCAAGATTTTTAGCTCTGCCAGAAGTAAAAAAGGGGCCAAGGGATAACACTATGAACAGTGGATATCCAAATTGGCTTCTCCCTCAAATTCCTGAAACTCGGGGTCATCCAATCCTATTATTCCCATCATCATCATCATCATCATCATCATCATCATCATCAATAATAATAATATATTATATTTATTTGTATTCCACCTTTTTCCCAACACTGGGGCCCAAGGCAGCTCACAACCTTTAAAACTCATACATTTAAAACAGAAATAGAAAAATACAAAAGTTAAAAATAGAATTAAACCATCAATTATACACACACACACACACACACACACACATATATATATATATATAATTAGAAACAGTACAATATGCATAACGATATAAAATACAGTATTCCATCGCATCACAGGCTAGTCCCAAATGCCTGCCGGAACAGGAAGGTCTTTGCCTGCCTCCGGAAGCTTACCAGGTAGGGCGCCACTCTAGCCTCCTTGGGGAGGGAATTCCAGAGCGCTGGGGCAGCCATTGAGAAGGCCCTCTCCTGTGTTCCCACCAGGCGTGCCTGTGATGGTGGTGGAACTGAGAGAAGGACCTCCCCTGAGGATCTCAAAGTGCGGGCAGGTTCGTAGGGGAGAAGCCATCAAATTGATGGCTGCTAGGTTTCAGGACAGAAAAAGAGGAAATAATGGTTAATAACCTATTCTAGAAAGGGCTGAACTCTCCCGAAGGGAGTAGGTGGGCCGCTTGGGGGTGCTTCTGGACATGCTGGTGGGGTCTGCCTCGGCAAGGTTGAGCCCACTGTGTGGAGATCAGAGGAAACAGGTTGGGGGCATTAGTCTGAAGCAAGTAGCAAGAGGGCAGGGGCCAGTGGGCAGACCTAGCAGGTCAAGAACAGGAGTAAGAGACAGGCTCTTCAGAACCCTGGACAGGCCCCAGGAAGAATCATAGAATCATAGAATACTGTAGAGTTGGAAGGGACCTACAAGGCCATCGAGTCCAACCCCCTGCTCAATGCAGGAATCTAGGTCAAAGCATCTCTGACAGACGTCTGTCCAGCTGCACCTTGAATGCCTCCAGAGTGGGAGAGCCCACCACCTCCCTAGGTAGTTGATTCCATTGTCTTCTTGCTCTGACAGTCAGGAAATTTTTCCTGATGTTTAGGTGGAATCTAGGTTCCTGTAACTTGAGCCCATTATTCCGTGTCCTGCAAACTGGGATGACCGAGAAGAGATCTTTGCCCTCCTCTGTGTGACATCCCTTCAAATACTGGAAGAGTGCGATCATATCTCCCCTCAGTCTCCTCTTCTGAAGGCTAAACATGCCCAGTTCTTTCAGTCTCTCCTCATAGGGCCTTGTTTCCAGTCCCTTTATCATCCTTGTTGCCCTCCTCTGAACCCTCTCCAGAGAGGCATTGGTCTGGGTGGGGCCCTTCCTGAGCTGTATATAGCAGCCTTCCCCAACCTGGGGCCCTCCAGGTGTGTTGGACTACAACTCCAACTCCAAGTGTGCCCCAGCCAGCATGGAAGGCCGGCATATAGTCATTCAGCCAGACCACCCCTCCCAGGCTCTAGCCCTCAGCTGGAGCATGTTGTTCACCCTTTGTCCCGAGGTCTGGCCTGCCGTCCTGCCTCTGCTAAGTCCCACTGAGCATTCTGCCTGCGGGTGTGCCAGGCCCAACAGCATGCGGGGGCCTCATGAGAGCAAGAATATTGACCTCTCAGTGGGTTCTG
Organism: Shinisaurus crocodilurus; assembly: GCA_021292165.1. Classification (NCBI taxonomy): domain Eukaryota; kingdom Metazoa; phylum Chordata; class Lepidosauria; order Squamata; family Shinisauridae; genus Shinisaurus; species Shinisaurus crocodilurus. The sequence goes on from CM037879.1 coordinate 8,460,550, forward strand.
GCTTGGAGGCTGCAACCATTGTGGGTCCTTGTTCAAGGCTCTCAGGTTCAGAAGGTCAGGATCAAGATCCAGCATCTCTGTGGGTTTGTGCTGACTGGCCTTCCTGATTCCATTGCCTCCTTCTCCTCCTCTGAGTTAGTGTCCAAGTCACTGCAGGAAGTCTGGGTTATGACTGTGACCAGGAGGGCTTTTTTTTAATTTTTACTAGCTTTCATTCATTTCCCCAATTACCTCCCCTCCCCCCCCTCAGTCACCTCCATTTTTACAGATTAGCAGACTATGACTGTTCGCTTGAAGATCCAGCTGTGCTGTATCAGACCAAAAGCCTCTCTAGTCCAGCATTCTGTTCCCACAGTGCCCAACTAGACGTTATCGGAAGCCTAAGTAGGCGATCACTCGTGACCGAGTAAGATTGTCTTCCTACGAAAAGAAAATTATAAAAAGAGGAAATTCTAAAAAAAAATTGTGTAGACTCTAGCGATGGGTCCGTAAGTGACTGTGGAGGCCAATTCTAGATCCACACAGCTTCCCACAGTGAGGACACAGGTTACCAGATGGAAGATGGTCCTGTAAAGGATTTATTTGACGTGCTTTTCGCTTAGCACGTTTCTCCCTTTCACCTTGCACTCGAGCTTCTTCAAAGTCCATAGAACCTTTGTGAAAGGCCAACCTCCATTTAGATCGTTCATGGGCCAGAGCTTCCCAGTTTTTGATGTTTATATTGCAATTTTTTTAGATTAGCCTTAAGAACATCTTTAAACCTCTTATACTGACCACCAATATTCCGCTTTCCATCTTTGAGTTGGGAATAAAGTAACTGCTTTGGGAGACAGCAGTCAGACATTCGAACAACATGTCCGGTCCATTGAAGTTGGCGCTGAAGGATCATTACCCTCTCCTGCTTGGGTTCCTTAACAACCCGTATTCTGATACTGGAAGTAATATATAGCCATAAGGACTAGTAGCCTTTGATAGCCTTATCCATCATGAATTTGTCTAATCCTCTTTTAAAGCAATCCAAATTGTTGGGCATCACTACAACTTGTGGTAGTACATTCCATAGCTGAAATATGCGCTATATGAAGAAATGTTTCCGTTTATCTGCCCTGAATCTCCCACCAATCAGCTTCATGGGATAAACCCAGGTTCTAGTATTATGAGAGAGGGAGAAAAACTTCTTCCTATCTACTTCCTCCACACCCTGCATAACTTTATACATGTCCATCATATCCCTGCTTACTCACCCTTTTTTCCTAAGCTAAATAGCCCCAAACATTGTAACCTTTCCTCATAGCGGAGTTGCTCCAACCCTTCGATCATTTTAGTTGCCCTTTTCTGCACCTTTTCTACAGTATGCTTTTTGAGGTGCGTGGCAAGAACTGTACAGAGTATTGCAAGTATGGTGGCACCATAGATTTCTATAAAGGCATTATGATATTGGCAGTTTCATTTTCTATTCCTTTTCTAGTGAAGCCCAACATGGAATTTGCCTTTTTTTCACAGCAGCTACATACCGGGTAAATGTTTTTATCAAGCTGTCTACCACAACCCCAAGATCCCTTTTCTGGCCAGTCACCGCCGGCTCAGTCTCCATCAGTGTATCTGTGAAATTGTAATTTTTTTCCTCTGGTGTGCATCACTTCACCATCATTTGGACATGCGAGCCCTTCGCAGCCTGTCTGGGGCTTGCTAGGGTATGGCCCAAGCATCATAGCGTATAAACTCACGGCCCACCCGCCTGCAGCCATGTGTTATGCGAGAGGTTTTTTAAACGCGCTGCTGCAACGCACATCCTCTGTACAGAAGCCATAAAACTTTTCCCTGGGTCATGAATTCCAGTGACCTGACAAACTCCCCCACCCCTTTATCCCAGTAGGGCTGAGCTGCTGGTCTCCTTGTCTCTTCCCTTTGAATCTGGTTTCTATCAGGGATTGATTTCGGATACAAACTACAGTCACCGCTATAAAAATCTGTCTGCGCAGCAGCACTGGGCACTTTGCTCTGCATGTGTTTATTTTATACAGCCCACCCTCCTACAAAGCAAGTCAATAAAATTCTAATTCCTCTGCTGACAGTTTCAATCTAGTTGACAGATAAATATAGAACAAGGATAAGGGGAGCCTATGAAGGCACAATATAAATTGCCCCTGCCTTTTCTTTCTCCCAGGCCCCTGCCGTTTCTGCAGGTTTACAGTTCTACCATAACTAGTTGGCACAAAATGTGGCATTCAGATAACCTTTTTGTTCAAGCCTAAAGGTCCTCATGGATGTGTTGAAAAGATTGGAAGTATCTTCCATCAAAGATCCATCATTGCCGCAGCTCGGAGTGCCTTTTACCATCTTTGATTGGTTCACCAGCTACGGCCTCTCCTGGACAGGGATAGCTTGGCCACAGTGATACAAGTGCTAGTAACCTCAAGACTGGATTACTGCAATGCACTCTATGTGGGGCTGCCCTTAAGGCTGCTCCAGAAGCTGGAGCTAGTGCAGGATGCAGCAGCTCAGCTATTGTCGGGAGCTGCCCCTTTTCAGCATGCAACTCCTTTGCCGAGCTTCATGGCTGAGTGGGGACTCGAACCTGGGTCTCCCAAGTCCCAGTCCAACATTCTAACCACTATGCCAAACTGGCTCTCAATTTACAAAATTTATAATTTACAAAATTTACAAACCACATTATATCTAAAAAAAGCTCACTGGCCTAACCTACTTCACAGGGTTGTTGTGAGGATAAAATGGAGAGGAGGAGGATTATGTAAGCCACCTTTGGTTCCCTGCAGGAAAAAAGGCGGGATATAAATATAATAAATAAATAGATAGATAGATAGATAGATAGATTTGCCATGAAATCAGAATTGGAAAGCACAGTTTTCTGCTGGGTTTCCACTTCTGGCTTGGAGACAAACAGTGGTTTGTAGTAACCATAATTTGCCCAATTCAGATGTTATGGCAAACTGTAGTTCCTATGAACCAGGAAGTGGAATCAAAGGACATGAGCACGAAACCCGTTCGCAAGGGTCAAGGCATGGTTTGAAGCCAGGCCTTGATCTTCAGGGGTAGCCATCTGCAGAATCTCTGGATGTGTATTATTTTATGTGCTTATAAAGGGAAAATGACTGAGAGAACAACTGGGAAAGCCTTACTGGAATTTGGTTTTTTAATGGGCGGGGGGACTAGACATCTCAAGACGAGTGACTGCAAAGAAAGGTGAATGTATAATTAGTATCGTTTTCTGTAAAAAGCAGTACATCAACAGGCAGCCACTAATCATCACTTTATGCTGAGTCCATGCAACATAATTTTCCTTGTCATAGTTCAGACAGCCCGCCTTTCCCACTTCATAAGGCACTGCTGCACTACGCAGTTTTGAATGATCATGCTTAGGAACGGCTTCTTTTTGCTCTTCTGGGGCTGCTCTTTGGTGTCTACTTATGCCAGCCTTCCCCAACCTGGTGCTCTCCAGATGTGTTGGACTATAACTCTCATCATCCCCAGCCAGCATATTTATTTATTTATTTATTTATTATATTTATCAATCGCCCATCTGGCCGGTCACCCGGCCACCCTGGGCGATGTACAATTAAAATACAATAAAACACAATAAAACATAATAATTAAAACAATATAAAAAATTCTCATTAAAAACCTAACCCACCCCATATTCCCGCCTGAACAGCCATGTTTTTAATGCACGGCGGAAGCTCATCACGGAGGGGGCATGGCGAAGGTCACTAGGGAGGGAGTTCCATAATGTGGGGGCCGCCACAGAGAAGGCCCTCTTCCTAGTCCCCACCAGCCTGGCTGCTCTGGCTGATGGGATAAGGAGAAGGCCGTCCGTGGCAGACCTTGTTGAGCGGCCTACTTGATGTTGCTGGAGGCGCTCCTTGAGATATAGCCACACACACACACACACACACACACACCTCCACAAATTTGCCCAGATTTCCCGAGACCTTCGGCTATTGGGCAATCTAGAAATGTAGGAAATAAATAAATCGCCTTCTAAGCTAGTAACCTTCCCCAAAACCTGTGGCAGTCAATTCCGAAAATTAATTATACATTGTGTGAAGAAATTACTCCCTTTAAATCTTTATTTGAATTTGAACTCAGCAGCTCAAATTCAGTTAAACTTGAACCGGATCAAGTTTTCAAGGTGTTCCCCCCCCCCAAATCACGCGACATAAGGAGAGGGCCATTGAGAGCCAGAGGGGTCGTAGTGTTGGCCTGGGACTATGGGGACCTGGGTTCGAGTCCCCACTCCTTTGCAACTCCCTGGGTGACTCACCCATGAAGCTCCCTGGGTGACTCACTCTCAGCCTAACCTACCTCACAGGGTTACTGTGCAAATAAAATGGAGAGGAGGAGGAGGATCATGTCAGTCAGTCAGGCGATCACCCGTGACTGAGTAAGATTGTCTTCCAGGATATAAAAAAAGAAAATTTACAAAAAGGAGATTTTAAAAGGAGGAAAATTCTAAAGAAAATTGTGTAGACTCTAGCGATGGGTCCGTAAGTGACTGTGGAGGCCAATTCTAGATCCACACAGCTTCCCACAGTGAGGACACAGGTTACCAGATGGAAGATGGTCCTGTAAAGGATTCATTTGACGTGCTTTTCGCTTAGCATGTTTCTCCCTTTCGCCTTGCACTCGGGCTTCTTCAAAGTCCATAGAACCTTTGTGAAAGGCCAACCTCCATTTAGATCGTTCATGGGCCAGAGCTTCCCAGTTTTCGATGTTTATATTGCATTTTTTTAGATTAGCCTTAAGAACATCTTTAAACCTCTTATATTGACCACCGATGTTCCGCTTTCCATCCTTGAGTTGGGAATAAAGTAACTGCTTTGGGAGACGGCAGTCAGGCATTCGAACAACATGACCGGTCCACTGAAGTTGGCATTGAAGGATCATTTTTTCAATGCTAGTAGTCTTTGCTTCTTCCAGTACACTGACATTTGTTCGCCTATCTTCCCAAATAATTCGCAGGATTTTCCGGAGGCAACGTTGATGAAATCTTTCAAGGAGTTGGAGGTGTCGTTTATAGATAGTCCATGTTTCGCAGGCATACAATAAAGTTGGTAATACAATGGCTTCATAAACCAGTGTTTTGGTCTTCTTACAAATATCCCGATCCTCGAACACTCTATGTTTCATTCGAGAAAACGCGGTACTTGTGGAACTCAGATGATGCTGGATTTCACTGTCGATGTTAGCTGTAACAGAAAGATAGCTGCCAAGATAGAGAAAATGATCGACATTTTCCAGTATTGTCCCGCCAAGCTGGATAGATGGCATCACCAAAGGGTTAGCTTGCACTTGCTGATGAAGCACTTTGGTTTTTTTGATGTTAAGTGAGAGACCAAGTTTTCCGTATGCTTCTGCAAAAGCATTTAGGATAGTTTGGAGATCATCCTCTGAATGTGCGGAGACCACATGTACATCACCATATAAATGCAACAACAACAACAAAATTAATAGCTCAGTGGCAGGGCAGGTATTGCATGTAGAATGGTTTAGCTCCCAGCATCATCTCTTATTTAAAAGATCCTAGGTAACATGGAGAGAGAGAGAGTTTTGCCTAATGCCTCAGGAAGCTGCCACCAGTCAAAGCACCAGACATCCTTCCCCTGGCTGGTTCCACCCATGACCTTGGTGTATTGAGCGGAAGGTCTAAAGGGGGACCTACCTACGTGTATTCGGCTGGTGGGAAGCTTGATTGCAAGAGGAGCCAAATAGGGAACTTCCCTCTGGAAATAACAATTGTAAAGTAATTTGCTTAAAGAGCGCTGTGAAATTATGACTAATAAAGGAAAAGTGAAGGAGCAGCTTCAATAGAAATGAAGTAATGTACAGTCGGGCTTTGATCTGACAGAATGAATCGGCGGCCATATAGATTTCAGCTCCTTCCTGTGGAAGCCACAGGGCAGCTTGGTGGAGGCTGTAGCACAGTGTTCTCCAACCTTGGGTCCCCAGATGTTTTTGGCCTACAACTCCCAGCATGCCCCAGCCTGTCGTGGCTGGAGGAGGCCTGCCCTTGTTATGACATTAGCTTCCAGCTTCCCCAGTTGCAGATTAATCCAGTACTCAGGAAACCACTCTGAGACACCACAGGTCTAATCTACCTGTTTATTTACATATTCAAAGTAAGTTCTACAGAGTATACATTTCCTAGTTACAGTCCATGTGCAGAGTATAAATGCATAGCAAGCATTAAGTCCAGTGGAGAGAAGTTGAGCTTCACCCCACCTTAGCAAAGGCGTTACATTGTTGCAGGAACAAAGGAAAAAGACCAAGAGAAGAAGAACAAATCCTTCCCCTTAAAATGGCTCTTGCCTGAATAGGTCAGTACGTCATCGAACAACAAACACGTGACCGGTTCGTTTCATTCCCACAGATCTGGTTCTCATGCGTCCGAGAATAGACCCTGTGTGTAGACACAACAGACCTGTTCACAGAGCCATGCTGTTCCTTAGACATGTGTAAACAATGTACTGCAGCTTGAAGTGATAAATATCACAACACAGCCAGCATAGCTGGCTGGGGCATGCTGGGAGTTGTAGGCCAAAAACATCTGGGGACCCAAGGTTGGAGGACACTGCCGTAGCATGACTGCCCAGTGGGGCCTGCCATGAAGAGCAGGCAATTTTTCACAAGCAGACCACCGCCACCCTGAGGCCTTTCCCGAGTACATAATTATAATTTGCCAGTAGATCTGGCCTGTTCATTTTAGTTTGCAGGCGTACCTTGCAACTAGACCTGGGCACCAGCCCTTTTAGGACCATGACTGGGAGGTGGAGCTTCTTCAAGAGCTGAAGTTCCGTGCAGAGGAATCCTGCGTTGATGGAGCTGGGAATCCCAAACGTTGCAGTTTGTATATATTTACGTCTTGTTATTGTGACTATTCATTTGTTAGATTTGTATACCGCCCAAATGGCAAAAGTATCATAAAATAAAAGACAAAAAAACCCAACAACAAAATAACCAAACAAACAAAAAAAACACAAAACAATAAATGTATCAAAGTAATATCATAAAATTAAATGCCTGCTAGAAAAGGTAGGTCTTAACCTGGCGTCTAAATGTACATACTTTGGTTTGCTGAAAACCATTTTTTTACTTTCTGTCCGGGTTCATTTGTTTGTTTTGTCAAAGACTAGGAGCAGGGTAGGAGGGGTTACGAGTCAGAACGTTGTGGTGGGGTTTGATTGGGGAGTGTGAGGAGAATAAGCAAAGTGGTGAGAGATGGAAAGCAATTGGCCGGGGACATGGAGGGAATGGAAGGCCCCCTGTCCATATGTCATGCTTTCCGGTAGCCCGGTTCTCACAAACAGCGGACAAGGTGGTCCTCTGGTGCTCTGTCTTGCGCAACTTCGGATTGCAAGTGGGAGCTCACATGCCCAAATTCTCCTCCGTACAAGAAAAATCCTGCATGTGGAAATTAGCAGCTCAAGGTGACATATTCTAGCCCAGGGATGGGCAGAAAGTAGCTCTCCAGATGTTTTGGGCTTCAATTCCCAGCATTCCTGACCATCGGCCATGCTGGCAGGGGCTGCCTCTAGCCACATGTATATCAAACGTGCATCTTGTTTACCCCCCCCCCCTCCGCCAGTCCTTCCACCACGCAGGGTGGCTGTTCTCCTGCCGCTCGTTCTTCCCAGGGGGTTATGCTGCATTAACTAATTCCGCGTTGGGCGCTAATGAATGGGCATGGCTGTGTGTCAAGCCCTTGATCGATGGTCACGCCAGAGTCTATGACATCTGATTTTCATTAACTGGAAATCAAAGCTCTGCATCAAGGGAGCCGCAGCTGTGCGTGTGTGTTCTGTTGTCTCCCCAGTGGCTTGGGATGAGAAGAAACACCAACCCTGGGCTGGGTTGGCCGCTGTGATGCCTTCCTGCCGGGGGGGGGGCGGGGGCGGCGACAAACGGGGCCATTGCGGAGCCGCATTGCTTCGAGAGCACATGGAAATCCCATCCCTATAGGACCGATCCCGTGTGGTCAGCTACCATCTTGTCTCCTTTGGTATCCGTACCCCTCCTTTTGCCTCCAGTCTGTTAACATTTAAAAACAATTCACTAGTATTCCATCTGTGCTTTCCAGCTTCCCCTCTTGTGTCTTGGTGCTAGAGGCTTCCAGCCGTTGCCTCTTTCTGCTTGTCTTAATTTCTCCTGTGGTGTGGCCCAGTTCTCACAGCACAGCAGATGGGGTGGTGAACATGTGTTTGGACTGCACCACTTGAGACTGCAAGTGTGCAGGGTGGTGGTGGTGGTGGTGGTGGTTACATGGTGGAATGTTCCCTTCATGAAGAAAACAAGCATTTCAAGGAGAAAGGTTCTACTCTAGTTCATGGATTCTTAATATATGGAGGAACATTCAGTCATATCCAAGGTGGCACATTCCAGAAACAGGTTTACCATCCCAAAGAATGAGTCCTGTGTGGTGAAGACCTGCTAGGATGGTCTGTTCCCCACTCCATCCCACCCTGAATTAATAGATCGGAAACTACAGGGCTTTCTAGTGCCAGGACAGGACTACTAGATCAAATTTTGGGGAGGGGGAGAGATGTAGTCTTTCCAGGGTGGGTTGTGTCTGACACATTTGCCTGCATTGAGGTCAACTTGGGAAGTGGCTTGCTTGGGAGGCCATCCTCTTGCTTCCTTATCCCTCCAGGCTTCACGACTGAGGACTTTGCTGAAGGCGGGTGGGGTGGCGGACACAGCAAAGGAATGTATATGAGGCAAGGCGAGAGAGTAGACAGTTAGAGAAAGAAGAATGGAGAGTTGCACATGGAGCAAAGATGTGAGAGTGAGGAGAAGGCAGAATCCCTCCTATATATGGGAAAGATGTATGCTCCTGGACCTTGAGGAACATAGGGGGCTGTTCTAATACCAGGCGAGACCATGGGCTTTTCTGCATGATGCATTTATCGTGCGTTCGTCATTCCCTACTCACAGTTGTTTATGGGTTCTTTAGCCGACGATGTGACCCTCCAGTTTCGCTTCTGTGTCTAACCAGCACTTTCAGCAATTTTTTTTAGAGCAGGGAAAATGTGGCGTTTAATTCTTAAAGAGAAAAAAAAACTGTTTTTTTCACGTGTGTATTTGCACTGTTCCATTACCACCACAGTGTCACCTAGAGGTTATGTAGTGGGAAAGCAGTAAAGGAAACCTCCTTGTGTAGTGCTCAGATCTCAGTTCTGCCACAAAACTGAAGGTAGATACAGCCAATTAGCAGGCTCGTGTAGAAAAGCTCCATTAGTCCATCCAGCTCAGCTATTCTGTATGCCAGGGTCTCAGGGAGATGTTTTCCCCATCACCTGCTACCTGAGAACCTTGAACTGGAGGCGCCACAGGTTGGATCTGGGACCTTGTGCATGTAAAGCAGATGCTTTGAAGCTACATCCCTCTCCTCGCCATGAGTTTTCTTGTAACAATCATCCAGTTGCATTTATTTATTAAAAGCGCTCCATCCACGTGCACGGTGTTTTACAGAGTAACATGGGCAAGAAAAGACAGTTCCCTGCCCCATAGAGCTTACAGTCTGAATGCTGACAGACAGAAGAGAGAGAAAAGGGGGAAGGGAAAATAAGAGGGAATTGAAGTGAGCAACTCTCGTCCTTCATACTGAGGCTTTATTTCAGTGGAATCGGGGTGGACGCTGAACTCTGTGCCTTGCAGCTCACCCTTGCTCAGTGAAGGGGGTTAATGACTACCCACCCAGCAGCCTCAGGATTCGGGACAAGCATGCGGAGAAAGGGGGAAGTGCACATTGGCAACACTCGAATGCATGTCGATTCTCCTGAGGACTGAACCGCATACTTTGAGAAATGTGCAGTTGCCACCGAGTTCTCCACCTCGGTAACATGGGGGGGGGGGAATCACCCCTGTTGTCTGGTGTCACCATGTTGTGTATCTCCTCATGCCCGCCAGCCACAGCATGGGAGAGGGATGAATAAATACACAACGTGAGGGTGTTGGGAGACTGGAGCAAGTCCTACTTACTTGACACAGGGAGGCCTTATTTTCTCCAGCTGGCGATTGTCTGATTGCGAGAGAAATCTGGACAAGGTTCCTGGAGGCACAGCCACGGTGCTCCTCGACGAGCTGCTGTGACCTCTCCCTGCGTTTTTTGTACGTCAGGGATGGGGAACCTGTGTGGCCCTCCAGATGATGTTGGACTATACCTGCCATCATCCCTGACCACTGGCCGGCCATGGCTGATGCAAGTCCAACATCCACCTAAACATCAGGAAAAATTTCCGGACTGTTAGAGCAATAAGACAATGGAACCAACTACCTAGGGAGGTGGTGGGCTCTCCCACTCTGGAGGCATTCAAGGTGCAGCTGGACAATCATCTGTCAGAGATGCTTTGACCTGGATTCCTGCATTGAGCAGGGGGTTGGACTCGATGGCCTTGTCGGCCCCTCCCAACTCTACTTTTCTATGATTCTATGATCTGGAGGGCCCCAGGTTCCCCATCACCGTAGCATGTGATCAAGCACAGCAGAACGTCTTAATGGTTATAGAACTCCCTTGGATCGCAAGCTTTACCCCAGCGCATCGTGTGGCACGGAGCAGGGCTTGCTAGATGAAAAGGCCGAGGCGCCTGCTCCCAAATCGAGATCCCCGGTTCAGTGTTCGTGCGGCAGAAGGAGGGGCTGCTCCGGGGAGTGCAGAGGTGAGAGGTGGGCGGGCCCTGCCGCGTCTATTTTTGGGGAAGGATTTTCCAGGTCCACACTTTGAATTCCAGCGCTTGCAGTCGGAGCTGGAAAGAATGAGCTGGGGAGGGGGGGCCGAGCGGTTCTAATTTACACTGGAAGCCACAGGCAAGCGAGCCATTTTCCTTCTCCTTTGTTGTGAACTGAAATAATTTCTTCGTAAAGGACCGTGAAAGCTCCACGCTGCGTTTCTGGCTGATTCGAAACGAAGCTATTTTGTTCAAAGGGCTCCCCTGTACTCTGTAAGAAGTTTCTTATTTTTCATTCTTTTCTCAAGGAGCCCAGGGGGGGAAAGGCTCCAAGCATCGATGTGTTCCTGGGATCCTCTCTCTTGGTGCTGGCCTAACCCTGTGCCTCTGCACCCTTGCATCCTCTTCACACAGCAGCTGTACTTGGCTAGGAACATTTGTCCTGTTCTCAGTTCCTGCTCTTCCCATTTTATGGCTGACCTCTGGATTTTGCATCTTGCCGTTCCCTGCTTCTGTGTATATATGCTGCCCACAGTAACTGTTCTGACCACCTTGCTCTGTTGTCCAGTACTCAAGTGGTGGAACAATCTCAGCAGATAAAAAGCCAGCAGTAGCCACCTTTCCTTCTTCAGCTGCCACATACCCATGAGAGGCCCTGGGTGTGGCATTTTTTTGTGCAATTTGTGTGTGCAAATCTAACAGGGAGGGGGCTTGACAAACCTCATCCAGGAGGAGATTGCATGGCCTTGAGGCAACTACAAAAAAAGGCATTGCTCCTTCCAGAGGAGACCTGGCTATGGTGCTGTGAACCGGGCTCCTGGTACCCAGAAAGGTGACTGCCTTCTCTGCTCTGTTTCTCAGTATCCCACTGGATAGGAGAGTGTTTCAATTATTATGCCTTCCCTAGATTTGCCATAAATGTAGCTACATTTTAAGATATCATGATGGCTGGAATTTTTGCATTTGACTAAAATGGTTGACATAGACGGCAGTGGGGCATCTCTTGGGGCAGGAGGAGGGAGAGAGCCCCCCCCATTTTGCTTGTGGGGCAAACCACCGTCTGACTTGCCCAGTGTCCTACTGGATCCCAGTAGGACACCCATCCAGTGTCCTAGCATGTACATTGGGAGATGCTTTGCTTAGAAGCACACTGTTCCTTTTTAGAGCAAGCTGAGAAAGGCAAGAGAGTGTCCTCATCGTCGTCATCATTGTCAGAGGAACAAGTGATTTCCGCCACTTGGTGCTCCTGGCCCCAAACGCCGCCTCCTGCAACTCCCAGGTCTCCAGCTCGGCCCAGAGCCGATGGAGAGGTGCTTCTGGTTCTGGAATGTACTAAAACACTTGTTAAATTACCACTTCAGCCATAAAAACTAAAAACGTATAAGGAGGTGTGTGTTAAATTAAAGCAGACGCCTGGTTTGGGGGCTGGAGACGTTGCATTTTATTTTATTTTTTACTCCTCCTGATCTTAATTCTGCTTCAGCAAAGACACTTCTTCTTTGAATGCCCCCACCACGTTCCCGAAGCCGAGGGCTGGAAAGGGCTCCCAGGCACAGCAGAGGAGGCAGCGGCTTCTCATTCCACCCGCTAATCCTTCTGAATAATAGACTTGGAAGTGCTGTATGAAACTATTTTGCTCAAATTGGAGGAGGATTCCACAGCCCAATTAAAGGATTAGAACGGGGAAGCCGTTGCCTTATTCCTAAATAGTGAATCTGTGAGTTGAGGATGGGAGAAACCGGTGTTCCTTCTAAGACAGCCTTATCCTGGACTGTGCTCCAGGCTCAGGGGGGCTGGTTTTGGGGGAGGGAAATCTTTTGTCCCATCTTGTGCATTGTGTGCCTGCTTCTGAAGAGTGTTTCCCAGTTCTGTCTCTCCCTCAGCCCCGTGCAAAATGCTCTTAAGGGGAGAGCAGCCGAGAGGGAGGCAAAAGCAGAGGGCACGGAGTTGTGTTTTTATGCGCTCGCTCTGAATTGTAGAGCTGTAAGGCACCAGAAGCCCCTGTCCTCCCTCCAGACACCCCTCAGACGCAAGCAGGGCTCTGGGTCCTTTCAGCCGCCCACGGATACATCCGTGCGCTTCAGTCCATCGTGTGTCACAAGCAGAAAGCAGGCCACGCACGGCATGATGGTCACCTGCAGAGAGAGCTTGTGCTGTGGAGCCAAGCCATGCAGTGTAGGAGAAGGTTCAAAGGAAAAGAGCCATTGGGCCAGTGTTCTCCAACCTTGGGTCCCCAGATGTTTTTGGCCTACAACTCCCAGCATGCCCCAGCCAGCTACGCTGGCTGGGGCATGCTGGGAGTTGTAGGCCAAAAACATCTGGGGACCCAAGGTTGGAGAACACTGCGGTTAGGCAATCCGAAGTGGGCAAGACATCTTCCCATTCTCAGTAGGATGGCCAGTCAGCCCCTGAGAATGAACACATTCCTTCCACTGAAACAAAATGTGATTGGGTCCAACTTCGTGCAGGTCTGCCCATCCTGACATCACCTGATGTCCTCCACCCAGCCGTTGCTTCAGGACCTGCAGCTCCTCATCTCTGGGCCAGCAGTGCCTCAGCTTCAGCCAGCTTTCCCATTCTTAACCCTGCTTCATTTTTTTTTAATTTTGTCTACCTGAGCCATACCGGACAAACTCCTCTTCTGCTTCCTGACTGTCAGAGCAATAAGACAGTGGAACCAACTACCTAGGGAGGTGGTGGGCTCTCCCACGTTGGAGGCATTCAAGGTGCGGCTGGACAGCCATCTGTCGGGGATGCTTTGACCTGGATTCCTGCATTGAGCGGGGGGTTGGACTCGATGGCCTTGTAGGCCCCTTCCAACTCTATTTTTCTATGATTCTATGATTCTGTTCCTAAATGAGGACTGCCCCTAGCCATGAATGGGTGGCCGTATCTTTCTTCAGCCCTGCAATGTTCCCCCCCCCCCGCCGCCTGGTTTGTTCTCTCTTTTTTCCTTGTCATGTTCCCAGTCTGTGACCTTATATTGGCAAAAGTGATTTAAACATTTGTTCTGCTTTCTGTACAGACTCTTTGGAACAGCTCAGACGTACTCAAAACTGAAAGTGAATTCTCTCTGAGCAAAACGTGTCGTCTTCTGTCTTGCAGAGAAAACAGCTGATGATGATGTCCAGAAGTCTGATATCTCATCCAGCAGTCAAGGAGTGATTGAAAAGGAATCCCTGGGGCCTCTTCTCTTGGAGGTATGTGCTTGAGGAAGCAGCTGGTCCACGTAGTCCAGTGTTCTCCAACCTTGGGTCCCCAGATGTTTTTGGCCTACAACTCCCACCATGCCCCAGCCAGCTACGCTGGCTGGGGCATGCTGGGAGTTGTAGGCCAAAAACATCTGGGGACCCAAGGTTGGAGAACACTGACGTAGTCTGTGGGAATACAGTTTTTCTGTATTTGTAATGCCTCAACCCTTTAAAAACCAGGGAGGTTTGTTCCTTTACGATTAGCTAGAAAGTGGAAATTGGGGCTCCCGCAAGGGGCTGTGTGAAGCCCTGTCTCTAACATTTGCAAAATGGGTTAGAAAAAGGGCTGGGGCAAATGGATTTAAGTATGCCAAACTGTGCTTTCCGTCTAAGAAACAACATGTACAACTGGCAGCCTGAGACAGTTTCTTTCTTAGATCCTTTGTGTGAATTCCAACAACAACAACAATAACAACAACAACAACAATAATAAACAACATTTCTAGTACTCATGGTTTCAGGGGGAAGGAATTTTTTTTAAAATAGATGTAGGGGAGACCAGGAAATTTCAGGCCAGTGAGTGTAACACCAGTCCAGATAAATTGGTAGGAAGCTTGGATTAGAACCTGGAAGTGTTACGGGATGAAAATGAAGTGCATGAACAAACTTGTGGAGAAATAGGACCTGTTGATGCATTGCTCAACCTTTGCAGAGTAAAAGGACTTGGCCCTGGCGGTTCTATAGTTAGCAGGTGTTTTTGTTGTTCTCTTTTTAAGACTACAACTCTTTGGTCACAGTCACATGTCATGGTAAGCCTGGATTCTGGCAAATTCTGGCTTACTGCGAGCGAGCTGCCTGCGTGTTGGCTCCCCCTTGGCTCCTCCCACTAGCACGAGTAAACTAACCAGAATCTGAAAGCTTACTGAGATAAGCTTTCGGACCAAGTCTCCTGGTTTGTTTCTCCCAAACAAGCCAGGATTTGTAAGCCAAGAACAAACCCTGGTTTATGATCCTAGCTGTAAAGGGCGCAACAAACCAGGAGGCTGGATTTGGACATTATGGTAAGCTTTCAGATTCTGGTTGGTTTACCCACCTGTACTAGCAAGAGAAGCCAAGCAGGAGCAAATTGGCTGCATCCTGAATGCTGGCTCACCGAGATGTGCAAATGAGACCGCCAGATCTTCACCCTTTCTAAAAAGGAGGCAATGTCTTCCTTCTTCCTGTCCTCTGTGGTGGCTCTTCCACATCTTGAGGTATGGTGCAAATTTTTATCTGGAGACACAATCTGTCTGAAGTATCAGTCACCTGCATAAGATTAAGGTAATCTGCCTTGGAATAGAAACAAAACCTAGTAATGTATGTATGAACTTCGCATGCATTGGCTGGCTCAAGTCATGAGAAGCAAACAGACCTGGCTAGGCTTGAAATTGCCTGTATTTATTTATTTATTTATTTATTATATTTATACCCCGCCTTTTTTCCTGCAAGGAACCCAAGGCGGCTTACATAATCCTCCTCCTCCTCTCCATTTTATCCTCACAACAACCCTGTGAGGTAGGTTAGGCTGAGAGTCAGTGACTGGCCCAAAGTCACCCAGTGAGTTTCATGGCCGAGCGGGGGACTAGAACCCAGATCTCCCGTGTCCCAGTCCAACACTCTCACCACTACGCCACACTGGCTTGTTATGCTAACGGCTCCCCTCCGCGCAGGAGGCACTAAACGTGTCCCTTCACCGGCAGGAGTGTTGAACCGCTTCCTGCCCGAGGGCTGCATTCCATGTCAGAGAAGTTCTCAGGGGGGCTTCCAGTGGTGGGTGAGGCAAAAGGGGTCCGGTCAAAAAGACCCCAAAGGCCAGCATATTTTAGCTTAAAGTTCTTACTGTCAGTAACTGCACAAAAGCCTGGAAACCACCAAATGTCCGTAGTCAGGGGGAAGGGGCGTGGCCGTCTGGGGAATCCCAGAGGGCTGGATCCGGCCCCAGCCATCTGCAGGTATTTTGCTGTGGTGGGGGTAAAATGGTGCCGTTAGTGTCTTGTAAACCTGTTGGATGCTACCTGAGAAAGACACTGCTGGTCCCGCATCCTGCTTCTCACAGTGGCCAACCAAACGCCTCGGCAAAACTGGCAAGCAGAGCCCGAAGGGAGCAGCCGCCCTGTGGTTTCTCCCCCAGCGACTGGTGCTGAGAGGTATAGGTCCTCTGAACCTGGATGTCCCACTGAGCTATCCTGCATGAATGAGTCTAATCCCCTCCTAAGAACAGGCACGAGGAGTCCCTCCCCTGTTCGCCCACGAGTGCTTCACCCATTCTCAACTTATTTATTTATTATATTTGTACTCCGCCTTTTTTCCTACAAGGAACCCAAGGCGGCTTACATAATCCTCCTCCTCCTCTCCATCTTATCCTCACAACAACCCTGTGAGGTAGGTTAGGCTGAGAGAGTCAGTGACTGGCCCAAAGTCACCCAGTGAGTTTCACGGCCGAGCGGGGGACTAGAACCCGGATCTAGTCCCGAGTCTCCTTCCTCTTCTGCCGTTTCCTCTCCCTCCCCTTTGGAGGTTGTGTGCACTCGCCCTCTGCAGCGCCTCCAGTTTCAAAAGGCTGCCGTGCTCCCTTTTCATAATTGCGTAGACAGAGTGTGGCAGACCCGGCAAGCGCTGTGAAAATGGCCCATTATCCCCCCAGGACTGCCTTCTGGAAAAGCTCAGCCGCTCATTAGCAAGTTGTTGTTACTCAAGTTGAGATCCATTCCTGCTGCTTACCTGCCGCCTTTTGAAACGCGCGCGCGCGCGCGTGTGTCTTTTTTTTTTTTATTGCTGTCCGATTTAGGATACCTGAGAGAGGCAGGGACCCTGTTCCTGATTTCTGGAAATGGATTATATTCAGTACCAGTTGCACGCTGGCTAGGCATCAGGCGGGCTGCATTAATGGAACTGAGATTGATTTACACCTGATACGGTTCCTGTGCTGTTGATTCACTCTGTTCCTTTTGCCCGCTGTATATCCTGCCTGACTTAGTCATGCTTCTTTTCCTCTCCTAAATGCCTTAAAAACAGGCAGCACTTGGTTTTTATTATGGTGTGGGCTGGAAGATGCGCGGAAACAGGCAGCAAAAGGGACCGTGGGCGGGAACCCAGGTGCCTAAATAAGCCCTTTCCTGTGTCCCCGCCCTGGTTGAGCCGTTGGCTCAGTATCTGTGACCAACCTGCAGGGATGTTGAAGAGTCCTTGGTCTCGAGTCACGAGTCTTTGGACCCGAGTCTCGAGTCCGAGTCCGAGTCCTTGGTCCAAAATGGTGACTCACGAGTCACGAGTCCTGAGTCACTCCCAAAACTGACTCCACGAGTCCCTATTAAAATCAATGGGGTTTCCCCCCAACAAAATAAGGCTACTTCAGATGTGTGGCTTAAATAAATTCTAGGCACAAGTGTGCCTTTTTATCTCAAAACTCTGCCACTGATTTTGGCAAGAACAGACCAGGCAGACAAACCCAAAATAACCAGGCAGGCAGAGGAGGCAGGGAACCCCAAACAGGCAGGCAGAGGCAGCCAAACCCAAAATGTTTGACCCTAACCCAAACCCCCCACAACAACACATCAATCAAAATAAATCTCAACACATCGTTGGGGCTGCGCTCCTGGTAGCTGTCCATAGTGGCCGAGCAGCGGCGCGCCTCGCTTCCATGCGCTCTTCACCTGGTGATCGCGCTCCTTCTGGCACAGCCAGAAGACTCGTCAACAGCCCAGGGATGTTGACGAGTCCTTGGTCTCGAGTCCCGAGTCGAGTCTCGAGTCCCATTAAACATATTGGGACTCGAGTCCGAGTCGAGTCAGAGGGGGGACTCAGTCCGACTCACGAGTCGAGTCCTCGAGTCCGAGTCCCCATCCCTGCCAACCTGACCTGTTACCTGACTCCTCTCTCCTCCCCCACTCGCAAATCTTCTCCCTGGCCCCCAGGTGAGTGGCCAGTGGAAGTCTGTTGCGAGTGTATGGGTGAGATAAAGAAGAGTCAGACACAGAGTATATGGTTTCGAATCAGGGCCACATTTATTGAATTGAAGGTCTGTGAAGGGCGAAGGGCGGTACTAACCTAGCCCGGCCATTGGCCGGGAAAAAAACCCCAATATTTTGGCGAATACATCTTAACCGCACCAGAGGCAACGGGTTGGTCTACCCCAGTGTTTCTCAACCTTGGGTCCCCAGATGTTTTTGGCCTACAACTCCCAGCATGCCCCAGCCAGCATAGCTGGCTGGGGCATGCTGGGAGTTGTAGGCCAAAAACATCTGGGGACCCAAGGTTGAGAAACACTGGTCTACCCCCAGCCAGTTGCCCTCCATGTGGAGCTGGAGGGCTTTACCATCCGTCGCCTTACTTTGTGTGCACTCGCCCTCTGCAGCGCCTCCAGTTTCAAAAGGCTGCAGTGCTCCCTTTTCATAATGCGTAGACAGAGTGTGGCAGACCCGGCAAGCGCTTACTACTTACTCTAGGCACCCTAACGTAGGCGAGAAAGGCAAAACCCCAAAGACGTCTCAATCTCTCTCCTGGGAAAGTTTAGTGACGGGGTGGGGGTGGGGAGAGAGTTTTCCTGCAGGCAGGAACCTGATTGGCTCTACCGCGCAAGCTGCCCCTTTCCAGGGGGTGGGGGTGGGGGGCAGCACGGGGTGCAGAAGCCGCCTCTGGTTGCTTAGTGGCATGCAGCAGCGGGTGACTCGGGGAAATGGCAGAGATCATGGGCCAGTTTTTGGGTCCTGTTCCCAGCAGCTAATGCAGCAGGTTGTGTCTGCCTGCTTAGCAAGGCAATGAGTGGTACTAATGAATCCTTTACAGGACCATTTTCTATCTGGTAACCTGTGTCCTCACTGTGGGAAGCTGTGTGGATCTAGAATTGGCCTCCACAGTCACTTACGGACCCATCGCTAGAGTCTACACAATCTTCTTTAGAATTTCCTCCTTTTATCCCGGAAGACAATCTTACTCGGTCACGAGTGATCGCCTGATGATGATGATGATGATGGTACTACCAGAGAGAGGAAGAACAAATGTTGCCAGATATTATGCACGTGTGGGTAGTTGTGCCTGTGCATATGTCGTTTCAAATTATGACTGGACAGGCCTTCATCAACCCCCTCGGACCTCTGCAGCGTACCCGAGCGAGATCTTCCCAACCTGTTTGAGAAACATATAGCCATCAGAAACCCACCATGCCCCTTGCCTAGATATTGCTTGCCACTTTCTCTGTGATCCCAACTGTTCTGGATTTATTTATTTATTTTATTTTATTTTATTTATTATATTTATACCCCACCTTTTTTCCTGCAAGGAACCCAAGGGGGCTTACATAATCGTCCTCCTCTCCATGTTATCCTCACAACAACAACCCTGTGAGGTAGGTTAGGCTGAGAGTCAGTGACTGGCCCAAAGTCACCCAGTGAGTTTCATGGCTGAGCGGGGACTAGAACCCGGATCTAGTCCCGAGTCCCAGTCCAACACTCTCACCACTACGCCACACTGGCCCATTTAGATCGTCCATCTAAATCCAGAGGCACCCCAAGTTAATCGTTAAAGGTGGTGCCATTTGTATTTTTCATCTCTGGCAACATAATATTTTTTGGGGGGGGGCAGCCCCATCTAGATCTTTCAATCTTTAAATGCTTGAGGAGTAGATCTTTTTTCTTTCTTTTAAATGCAAGCTGGGCTTGTGGAAAAGGAGCCAAAGTGGCTCACTGCTGGCTCAGCTTGTCTTGAGCGTGGAAAGCTAAGCAGGGTCAGGCCTGGTTATTACTTGGACGGGAGACCCCTCCTCTAGTTTCCTGCATTGAGCAGGGGGTTGGACTCGATGGCCTTGTAGGCCCCTTCCAACTCTATGATCTATGAAATCTATGAAACCTGGACTTGAAATCCAAAATCCACACCATTGCTGCTGAACGTCAAGACCAGAGTCGCTCAGACTGTGAGATAGCTCAGCCCCACCACCTTTACCTATCTGCCCAGGGGGTTGCACCTTTACCTATCTGCACATGATGGTTGTCGGAGCACCAGTCCTGGTAGCCATTTCCCCTCATTATACTGGGAATGCTCTAGTGCAGTGTTCTCCAACCTTGGGCCCCCAGATGTTTTTGGCCTACAACTCCCAGCATGCCCCAGCCAGCTACGCTGGGGGCCCAAGGTTAGAGAACACGGCTCTAGTGTCACAAGAAAACATGCCAGTTAGGAGAGGAGTGTTGGCACAGCCACCTTGGACAGCAAAGTACAGCAGCAGACTGCCATGAAGGTAGCCTGAGAAAAGCAGGGGCTTTGTTTGTGGGCTGGTTATGGAGGTTCGGCACACCCGATGGGATGCAGGCCAGAGCTGTAGACTTCACCATCTGAAAGTGAAATCGACTGGCCTAGTTAGGTGGACTCTGGCCTAGTTAGGTGGACTCTTGCTGAAGTCACTGTGACCCATTATACACACATGTACGCATCCCGCCACTGCAGGGGTGGGCAACTTTTGTGGGTTGGGAGGGGCGCATTGCCTCTCTCTCTCTCTCTCTCTCTCTCTCTCTCTCTCTCTCTCTCTCTCGCCCTCCGGGGCCATGCCCTACCGCCACTGTTTGGCAAGCTGTGGGGAGCCTAATTGCCAGCAGACTTGTCGTGGCACTGCGGCAGCAACTGGGTGCCCTGCACAAACAGCCTTGCCCATCCCCTCTCTGCTGTATAGGAAACCATGGTTCGCGCTGGTGATGACTACACAGTGAAATCCTCATGTTGATCATCACATGGGGCCCTGGTGTAACCCCCTTTATCAGCCCCTCTTTCTCATAACAACCCTTACGTTTGGGGAGGCTCCCATGATGCTGACGACATCATCTTGGGAGGGGGGGTCACGAGCCACGGTCCCCAAGGTTTGCACTGCCCCACACAGCACTGGTCTTGACGTTGCTTCATTTTCTTCTGGGCCCTGCAGGCGCTCGATGGCTTCTTCTTTGTTGTGAATCGTGAAGGACGGATTGTGTTTGTCTCCGAGAATGTGACCGGCTACTTGGGCTATAACCAGGAAGAGCTCATGAACACCAGCGTCTACAGCATCTTGCACGTGGGAGACCACGCTGAGTTCGTCAAGAACCTGTTGCCCAAGTCGCTTGGTAAGCAGCTCGATTTTGCTGGACCCCACTCACCCACCCTTTCCCAAAGATGCCACCGAATCAGTGAAGCCTCGCCCAGTAGCAAGTTCGGTCAAGTGTAGAATTCAGGTCACGACGATGGGCTGACTTTTCTAGATATTGTACAGAGTTTGTGTCTTGGAATAGTTAGTCGGGGAGCGGGCGAGTCAACAGGTGACTCCTCGTGGCTTCTTAAGCAGTGCCCGTGAACTCTAGGACCGCTTGCAAACAGTGACCCCAACACTGTCAAATTGAGCGCACTTGTGAATGGGAAATAGGCCCGACACCGTCTATTTTCATTTCGAAAAGGGGGAATCTCACGCTCTCAAAAATGAAGGCGTTAATTCAAAGGAAGCTGAAAGGTGCAGTTGGAAGGGTCAGTTTTCACAACAAGCTCAAAGGGTTGAAGACTTTCACTTGTGAAGAGAGGCTAAAGAAGCTGAGACCGTTTAGTTTGGGAGGGAAAGTGATTAGGGAAGCTGGACGTCACTGCCTGGAGAGAGCAGAGAATGGAGCCCTCCTTTCTTGGTAACGGAAACCCGTGGGGCCACTTCGTAGAATGTGTTCGCAGGTGTTTGTTTCCTTCTGGCTCTTTGAGGCTTTAACTTGGTTGGTTGAGCACTACTTGGAAAGGTGCAGCAGAGTAGGTGCAAGCTGCACTCGGGAGCACAGGCGGGGTGTTTGGGGAGATTAGGAGGCAGCCCTGTTTTGCAGGCGGGATCCAATTTAATCCCACCGACGACTCGCTCGCTGTCATTCGAAATGCGTGTCACTTAATCTGCATTTAAGCTCATTTTTTGAATAATATGCTTACTGAAGAGCATCATAATGTAATTCCCAGTAAGAACCTCAGTGGACTACTCAACCAGAAACCCCAACAGAGGTAAAAAGCGTTGCTTTCTGCCATTGTGGAGGCCAAGAGGCTAAAAACGTGAGGTGCTTGCTGAGTGCTAGACTCACTGGCAGGTGAGAAAGGTGCTCCTTGGCTGGTTCCTTACTGTTGTGGCACAATGAGCGCACGACTGGTTTCAATCAAGGGGATTTGTTGCCTGCTCACGGATCAATGTTTTGTTCAAGGAAGGTCAAACCTGTGGCCTGCCAACCTTGCCAGCGTTTAATCGACTCGATGATCAGGCTCTTCGTGCTTAACACGACTCCATTTATCAAAGTTATGGCCTATTAGCTAAAGCCTGATTAGTTGACGAGCCGCTGACCCAGTAAACTCTCATCGCTGCCTCCTGTCGGCGCAGGAGTCTGCGGAAGGCCGCAAAGGTAGAAAATGCATTCCTCTGGAGCGGCAGGAGGAACCACGTTGAGCGTTTTATGTAAAGCGGGGGGTGGGGGCTTGTAGTAATTTGCAACGGGCAGAGAGAGCGGGGCAGGTAAAAGGGGATGTTTCATGCGTCACCCTCTACTCACTGTGCAGGTGCCCTCGAAAACTCTGTGGGGTGGGTGGAAAGTGAGGGCAGAGGCAGGAATGGCGAATCTCCGCCCTCTCTTTACCCGGGCCCTTCCGCCCAGCAGAGTGCTGCCGGCCCACGCATGCCCACAGACATACACCCCTGCTCATGATGTGCGCACCTGCACACCCACACACCGGTAGCTATGCGAGGACGGACGCTATCAGAGTATCGTGTGTCAGGAGTGCCGTACTTGCAAAGAGCCAGGGCGCGCAGGCATCCATGAGCAGGAGGGCTGGGATTCGGCAGAAGGGTTGTTCTCAGCAGGGATGATGGATCCAGTGAGCCAGAACGGTCAGCGCCAGCAGAGATGTGGGAGCAACAGACGAGGAAGATGTGGGAGATGAGAGGGAGCGCGGGGCCATCCCACCAGCCCTGCTGAAAGGCCGCCCTCCTGAAGGCTCCACCAGCAGCCATTCCAGCAGGCTGTGCCGAGGGAGCGCAGGGCCATTCCACCAGCCCTGCCAGAAGTATTAATTAATTTCCCCCCCCCCTTCCCTCCCCATTCCTTTTTCCTTGTGTGTTGTGTCTTTTTAGATTGTAAGCCTGCGGGCAGGGACGGTCTTGTTAACTGATTATATGCAAGCCGCTCTGGGAGCCTTTTTTTTTTTTGGCTGAGCAGCGGCATACAAATGTCTCAAATAAATAAATAATAAATAAGGAAGTGGGGGGGGGGCACCCAGTTGGACTAAAATGGCTGGGAATTCCCACAGCAAAGGCTCAAGGAGCGCCAGTGAGAGCTTATTCATAGATTTCATAGATCATAGAGTTGGAAGGAGCCTACAAGGCTATCGAGTCCAACCCCCTGCTCAATGCAGGAAACTAGAGGAGGGGTCTCCCATCCAAGTAATAACCAGGCCTGACCCTGCTTAGCTTTCCACGCTCAGACAAGCTGAGCCAGCGTGAGCCACAGGCTTCCTCTTGAGCAAGCAGCCTCCAGCCAATCAGCTTGCAGCATTTCTATCCTGGGCCGCCCGCAGCCAGCCTCAGCAGGTATCGCTGCTGCCGGCCGGGCAGAGTGGAGGAGGGACGTTCCGAAGAGGGCTTCGCTCCCTCTCTGCCCATACGCTCCACGGCATGGATGAGGAAGAGGTGGCCTCCCAGGTGTTGTTGGACTGCAGCTGCCGTCATCCCTCACCATCCACCGTGACAGCTAGGGCTGATGGAAGCTGCCGTCCAACCACATCTGGAGGGCCACACGTTCCCCACCCCCGCAATCCAGCATTGGTCTTGGGACTGGTGGGTCCAGCTGACTTAAGGATTGGTCGCAACAACAGCAGAAGCACCACCACACAGCAGAACTTTCAGAAGGGTGCCTCCAAAGGTGGGTCCTAGGTCTACTGCTCTACGGCATATAGTCATAGGTTCAGGTGCACAATAGTATATGGAAGTTGGTGTGATACTCAGTGGACTGAGTCTTAAACTGATCTTGGACCAGTCACTGTTTTTTTCAATCTAACCGGGCTTGACCTCCCTCACAGGGGTGTGAGGAAGTTAACGGCACGCTCCCCCTGAGGTTCCTGGAGGAGAGGCTTGATACAGATATCATTGTTGTTGTTATGCAGTGCCCTTTGCCGGTCCAGTGAGCTGCTAGATAAATCAGTGCAGTGCTAGACTGCCAAATCCCCTGGTACAGTCGCTGGCTGGGGCATGCTGGGAGTTGTAGGCCAAAAACATCTGGGGACCCAAGGTTGGAGAACGCTGCCCTGGTAGCTGCTGTGGCAACTCTGGCCGGTGGTTCTTTTGCCGTGTAGCATGTGGGGGAGGGTCCTCCTGAGCCCGCTTTGGGGCACCTCGCCAGCAGGATCTGTGACCTCGTGTTCTAGAGGCTCCTCAGATACCTTGCAAGCACATTTCAGCTGGACAGGCCCTCAAGCGAACACACAACAAGTGTGCCCTTTAACAAATTAGTGATAATTCCCCTTTACTCGGCACTGGTTAGGCCTCATCTCGAGTACTGCGTCCAGTTCTGGGCACCTCACTTTAACAAGGACATAGACAAACTGGAGAGGGTTCAGAGGAGGGCAACAAGGATGATAAAGGGACTGGAAACAAGGCCCTA
The DNA here is from genome assembly GCA_021292165.1 of Shinisaurus crocodilurus. NCBI lineage: Eukaryota > Metazoa > Chordata > Lepidosauria > Squamata > Shinisauridae > Shinisaurus > Shinisaurus crocodilurus. Next base: position 8,485,084 of record CM037879.1, read on the forward strand.
TGAGGAGAGACTGAAAGAACTGGGCATGTTTAGCCTTCAGAAGAGGAGACTGAGGGGAGATATGATCGCACTCTTCCAGTATTTGAAGGGATGTCACACAGAGGAGGGCAAAGATCTCTTCTCGTTCATCCCAGTTTGCAGGACACGGAATAATGGGCTCAAGTTACAGGAACCCAGATTCCACCTAAGCATCAGGAAAAATTTCCTGACTGTCAGAGCAATAAGACAATGGAATCAACTACCTAGGGAAGTGGTGGGCTCTCCCACTCTGGAGGCATTCAAGGTGCGGCTGGACAGACATCTGTCAGAGATGCTTTGACCTGGATTCCTGCATTGAGCAGGGGGTTGGACTCGATGGCCTTGTAGGCCCCTTCCAACTCTACTTTTCTATGATTCTATGAAATGCTGCCGTTTTCAAAATCTATCCAGTTAAGCCAGTGCTGGAGCCTCAGCTTGCAGCACCTTAATGTTGATCTGAGTGTGGCTTGGATCAAACCAGCTCCATTCAGTATCCAATCGACTTAAGCTGATTCAATATAAAGAAGGCTTAAATCAATATTTCACTTAATCAGGTCTTAAACTGATTTTAGCTTACTGCAGCGCACGCTCGTGCGTAGACGAAGTTTAATGTTTTGTGAAATCTCATCCTAGCATTTAAACACACACACACACACACACCCCAGTAGAGAATCATAAAATCCAGGTTTCTCTTAATATGTAAGAACCGGACAAGGTTTCTTCCACGCTGCTTTTTGGGAGGGTGATGCAAAGAACACTCCTTGTTTGTACTGACCATGGGGTTTTTTAAACTTGTGAATATGGTTGCCAAGGGAACCACTACGCCTACTTCAAATGTGGCCATCTAAGGAGGGAAGGGAATTGTGGAGGAACCGTAGCTCAGTGGCCTTAATACATCCTTTGCATGTAGATTCTGTCCCGGGCATCCCCGCTTGAAAAGGATTTTGTGTCGTAGAGCCACCAGGGTCGGTGCAAGGCAGTTTGGTGCCCTAGGCAAGATCAGATATTTAGCGCCCCCCTCTTCCCACTTGAGCCCTCCCTCCCTCCAGCCCTATGCTCCTGGCGCCCCCTTTAGCCCGGCGCCCTAGGCAGCCGCCTAGTTGGCCTAATGGTAGCACCGGCCCTGAGAGCCACTAAATGGCAGAGCACGTGCTTTGCGCAAAGACGGCCCCCAGGTTCCATCCACAACATCTCCAGTTGAAAGTTTGGCTTGTTACATTTACTCGGCTGTGCCTCCACACCACCACGCGTCCCTTCCCAGGATGTGTGTCCCCTTGTGGTTTGTCAGCAGAAGTAGGAGAAAAAAGCCCAAATGACACACGCCAGGAACCGGGCGGGGACGTGTCTCGATTCCCAACAGCCCGCAGCCAAAGCATCCGCTAAGAGATTGCACGGTGATTTCGGGATGCATGAAGACGTAGTGACACAAAAGAGGTGGTAGGGCGATGCCAGTGGGAAGAAGCTGGTTGCGGGGTCTCGGTGGCCCTGATGTGGCCCACTAGCTAGCCACTGCGTGGCAGTGAACAGGATCGGGTAGCAACGGTGGTCTACAACGTGAGCAAGAGGGGTGTGGGAAAGCCACAGGAAAAATAGCACGCTTCATTCTGGCAGCTTAGGTTATGTTTAAAGATCCAGAATGATTCCCAGGAGAGACGGCTAATCTACCCTGGAGTACTACTACTACTACTACTAATAATAATAATTTTATTAATACAGTGTTTTTTTGCTTTCGTTCAAAGCGCTTCTGATACATTATCTCGGTGATTCTAGATCAGTGTTCTCCAACCTTGGGCCCCCAGATGTTTTTGGCCTACAACTCCCAGCATGCCCCAGCATGTAGGCCAAAAAACATCTGGGGGCCCAAGGTTGGAGAACACTGATCTAGATGGTGTGCGTATAGAGCAGGGTTTACGTCTCAGATGACGAGATATTGCTTACCACCTTCTAACTCTTTACTGTTGGTGTTCAGACCTAGCAGAAATCACTGGCTCCTTTCTGCAAATGTCATTGTGTGACACACAGTCGCTCGGTTATTTACGTATCTGAAGACCACAGGCTCTACCATAAGCTGCATGCGTGATCTGAACAATGCTATCCATCCGACTGCTGTTGCCTTAACAGTAAGACATAACCATGTGTAGAGAAGGCAGAGACGTACAAAGAAGAGGTGACGATAGCTCGGTGTTGGAGCACATGCTTTGTACACAGAATGCCGTAGCTCCAGTCCCTGGAAATTGGGTAACCATGCTGAGGAATGAGCTCTGCCTTGACCTGGGAAAGCTGCCGCTCACTGGAGTAGAAGCACAATACTGGGCTAGATAACGATCTAACAGTAGATGGATCAAGGCTTTGACTCGGTCTGGCGGCTCCAGGTGTTCATACAATCAAGGTGCTGGGTGGGGTTAATCATAGTTCTCAGTCTTTCTGCCAAACCCCCCTGACCCTGGTCTTCTGCACGCCCACTTCTTCTTAACCTTTCACGAGGATTCCTTGCTCTTCCTCCCGTCCTTCTGCAGTCAATGGAGTCCCCTGGCCTCAAGAATCCACCCGACGCAACAGCCATACTTTCAACTGCAGGATGCTGATCCGTCCCCCGGACGAGCCCGGGGCAGAGAACCAGGAGGCCCGCCAGCGTTACGAGGTCATGCAGTGCTTCACGGTGTCCCAGCCGAAACTGATCAAGGAGGAAGGCGAAGGTAGAAACTGGGCAGCTCGTTTAGGAGAGGGAAAGAACCTTTGTTCGTGCCGCATTGCGATTCTGGGCAGGAGTGACAAATTGTCCTCGACCGCAGGACTTTCCTTGCAAGGGGACTGCAGCTCTGCAAGGCAGGGATGTTGAAGAGTCCTTGGTCTCGAGTCACGAGTCGAGTCACGAGTCTTTAGACCCGAGTCTCGAGTCCGAGTCCGAGTCCTTGGTCCAAAATGGTGGACTCACGAGTCACGAGTCACTCCCAAAGCTGACTCCACGAGTCCCTATTAAAATCAATGGGGGGTTTTCCCAACAAAATAAGGCTACTTCAAATTCTAGGCGCAAGTGTGCCTTTTTATTTCAAAACTCTGCAACTGATTTTGGCAAGAACAGACCAGGCAGAAAAACCCAAAATAACCAGGCAGGCAGAGGAGGCGGGGAACCCCAGACAGGCAGGCAGAGGCAGCCAAACCCAAAATGTCTGAAAGGTTGCATTTTAGAAAAATGATTTTAAAAAATAAACTTGCTGTACTTCCTAAAACTTATCCATGTTGCATTTGAGGAACATGATTTTTTCTAAATGTTTGGCCCCCATTCTGGAACGGTGAGATCTCATCACAATTCCACCCTCACTGAAGTGAATACCCGCTCCACTGGTGATGAACTTGCTGGAACCAGAAACACACTCAGAGCAGCCACACAGAGTAATCTCAGGTCCTTCTTCTGCCCCTCCCAAGTACGCAACACATCAATCAAAATAAATCTTGACACACTGTTGGGGCTGCACTCCTGGTAGCCGTCCATAGTGGCCGAGCAGCGGCACACCTCGCTTCCATGCGCTCTTCGCCGGCAATCACGCTCCTCTCCCCTCCTTCTGGCACAGCCCAGGGATGTTGACGAGTCCTTGGTCTCGAGTCCCGAGTCGAGTCTCGAGTCCCATTAAAAATATTGGGACTCGAGTCCGAGTCGAGTCAGAGGGGGGACTCAGTCCGACTCACGAGTCGAGTCCTCGAGTCCGAGTCCCCATCCCTGCTGCAAGGGCTCGGTTTCTCCCTGCAGCGTTTCCGGCTCACTTTGCAGCAGGTCTTGCGATGCCTGCGGCTCGAGAGAAAGCCCGCGAGTTCACCCCCAGGAAGGTGCGAGCCATACTCCCTGCACGGCCCCTGAGAGTTCCTTGCGCAGGGCCCTCTGCACTGCAAGATGAGTGAAAGACCAGTAAGGCAGGCCCAGGAGGAGCAGGAATGCCAGGCAGTCCGCTGCAGTGCCGCCCTCTCCTTTCGCTGGTTGCACTGCGTAAGGCACTCCTGTCCTCCACATCACCTTTCGTGCAGGAAGGAACAGAGGGCATCCCTGTTTGTTTCTCAATATTGGCAGGCCCTTATCTCTGGCAAGATCATTTTGGGGTTGCATGATCCAGCTGCTAGAGAAACAAACAAACAAACAAAAAGTCCTTCAGGTCTCACTTCAAACTACAGTCATGCCTTGGATTGAGAGCATAATTCGTTCCGGAAACGTGCTTGTAATCCAAAACACTCTTATATCAAAACGAAATCCGCCCCCCCCAAAAAATTGTACAGAGATTTTTAATTTAAGCCGTGCTACAGTACTTGTATTGCAAGACGTCGCTTGTATATCAAGTAAAAATATAAATAAATAAATATTTAAAAATTTGCTTGTCTTGCAAAACGCTCTCAAACCAAGTTACTTGCAATCCAAGGTATTACTGTAAAAAGAAAAAGTTCTCTCCAACCACCTGACAGGGCACAGGCTTGTAATCTGAGACAGTCTAAAAATTAATTGGAGGGTAGCAAGTACCCTCCTTCAGGTCCCCCCCCCCCCCCGACCCATGAAGTTGGAGGTGCTTCACAGGGTTATCTCCCCTGATTGTCACCACTCACTCCCGCCCTCGGTTTGACCCCAGGAGCACTCTAAATCTTCTAGCTTGCTCAAGCCCTGCAGAACCGCAGGAAGTGGGTACCTGTCTGGATGCCTGTGGCTTACAGACCTGGATCCAGCACTGGGATCCTCATACATCTCTGTGCTCTGGCTCCGACCCAGAATGCCAAAGAGACTTTCCAACAGAACACTTTGGGCTCGTTTCTCCGTAGCGGCCATTTCGTTCTGCTGCATTAGCTGAATTAATCCGTTGCAGCTTACACAGGAGATCATGACTGAAGGAAATAAATCACAGAGGGGTTTATGAGCACATACTTTGCCCAGAGCTGATAGTTGTTGGCTTTCGCTGCTGTCTTTTATTTTACAACGTTGCCAGATCCAAATGGCTTTAGAAGTATAATTCTCCCCAAACAGTGTGAAACACACACACACACACACACACACACGCCCCATGCCAATCCTTCTTCCCCAGACAAACTTTCAATCGTTTATAGAAAATAGCTGCTATGATGAGTTTAACTCAAACAGCACTGCTTTTCACTGCAAAATGTAGAACAGCGTAGTTGGCTTAGACATGGCTCCAGTGATCTTCCCCAAGCTGAGGGTGGGAAACGGTTTGAGCTGTTCCCCAAATTAACAAAGCTGGCTGGTCATGCTCTCATCGCACGTCTGACGTCCGGGAGGTGCAACCCACTGAGAAGTTCTCCTGCGCAGGCTCTGCCTCACTGCCACCACCTCCTCCCTTTCTTCTTTCAACGACCTTTTCAAGGCCCCACCTCTTTCGCCAGTTTGTTTGCTGGGACGTACCCCGGGAATGTCTCATACTGCTCACACCAATTCCCAGACAGAGTCACTGTTTTAGTGTTCCATTTTCAGGTTGGTGATGAGGAAAGTAAATCCCTCGTTTATATATATTTTTAAAAAATGAGTCCAAGAAGAAGAACATGTGCTTTCTTTGGCCTGTATCTCCTTTGGGGAGGGCCAGCGTCACTCTTTGAGAAGTGTGGTTTTAAATTCCATGCCAGCATATCTGCCGTGCAGGAGATGGGGGATCTAATACAGATGGCAGGCATGGGGAAAAGGGGGGAGAGGGCAATATTGGGGTGGGGGCACGGAAGACGGAAGTGAAAAGTGGGAGTGTCTTTCACACGTCTGTAGCAATGTCTGTAGTCTATAGACCAGTGTTCTCCAACCTTGGGTCCCCAGACGTTTTTGGCCTACAACTCCCAGCATGCCCCAGCAGGGGCATGCTGGGAGTTGTAGGCCAAAAACATCTGGGGACCCAAGGTTGGAGAACACTGCTATAGACGCAGGTGAGATCTCAGAGGAAGGAAGGCTGCCACAAGAGAGAGAGGGGTGGCCGCCAACCTGTGCTTGCAGGGTAATTGTGGAGAACCCTCATGGGCAATGGAGATTTATGTACATGCTTAATATTCCTCCTCTTTCTCGCCTCCGGCCTTGCTCTTCTTCTGTTCACGGCAGATTTGCAGTCCTGTCTGATATGCATCGCGCGCAGACTACCTCGCTCCGCAGCCCCCGTCACATCAGAGTCCTTCATGACCAAGCAAGATACTACAGGTACCATTCGGGTGGTGGTGGTGTATAACCAGACCGTCCCCGTCCCGTCCCCCCCCCCAGTGCTGGGGAAGTGTTGACCTACCACAAGGTACATCGCCTCCATCATGGAATTGAGACGCTTTATTTGTGAGCAGCTGGTTTATGTCCATAAGGTCCCAGCGTACTCACTTGGCCACAGCCTGCAGTAGCTGTGTACACATGGAGCTCTGCGTCAGCAGGGGAGCCCGCATTCTCTTCCAGGCTAGAGGAGGCTCCACAGACACATCCCAGAATTTCATAAGGAAACGTGGCTGCCGCCACAAGGAATAAAAAGAGCTCGGGGGTCAGTGGCAGTGAGCAAGGGAACGGAGAAGAAAAGACAGTGGCCACCTACCAGTGAAGGCCGGTCTATTTGTTTTACCTTATTTTAACATAGGCAGAAGTCAGGTCCCTGCCCTGGGGTACATGCAGTTGGGGGACATGGAAGAGGCACGGAGATGGATGCAAGTACGCGCAATTATACATATTTAGACTTCGGCATTTAGGCTGTTCATCCGCAAATGAGGACTAAGGAGTTAACTTCACACAGTGCACCGTTAAACCATAGACTTTTCTACCACAAGATGTAGTGATGGCCACCAATTTGGATGGCTTTAAAAGGGGTATTAGACAAAATTCGTGGAGGAGAAGGCTATTAACTATCACAAGATGGGGGTTTGAGGCCTGTTTACAGCGAGTGGACAGATACATTGACAGACAGGCGCAAGGTCCGTTGTTAAACCCACTTCCTTTATTGCTCCACTTTTGGGTTTCCAGTTCTAATATGTCGTGTTTCCATTCCTCTCCACTCAGGTAAAATCATCTCCATCGACACCAGTTCCCTGAGAGCGGCGGGCCGGACCGGCTGGGAGGATTTAGTGAGGAAATGCATCTATGCTTTCTTCCAGCCCCAGGGCAGGGAGCCATCCTACGCCAAGCAGCTATTTCAGGAAGGTAAAAGGCTCCTCTCTTTACACACACTGCCATTGTTGCTGGATAAGTGCTTTCCGGACTGAAAATGAAAAACCGACGAAGCAGTCAAACGATGCTGCCAAAGGAAGCCGCGGAGGTGGCTGACTAATGCCAGTGGCCCCTCCGGCTGACGGAGGGAACTTGCCTGCGCAAATAGAATTCCAGAGAGCTGCCAGCCCTCTCTCCGCACTGCTGTGGCAACCTGGCCTGGGAGGCAGTTGGGCTCCGGCTCGGGGGGGGGGGTAGCGTGCCAACCCAGAGGCCTTCTCACAGCCCTTTCAGGAAGTAAGAACTAAAGCAAAGGAGCCAAGTTATTCAAGGCTTGGCTGCCTTGTTGGCCCTGAAGGGGAAAGTCTCCCAAAGTCTCCTAAGATGGCACTTTTCCTTCAGAGAGCTAGTGTGGCAGCCTTGGAGTGCTGGACTTATCATATCCCCATCAGGGCGCTCTGGGCTCATCATATCCCCATTCGGCCATGATGCTCACTCGAGTGACCCTCAAGCAGTCATACGCGATCTCCCGGCCAGACAAAAAAATGAGGGGTGGGGGGAACTCCTTGGAGAAAGGGTGGGATAGAATCGTCGTAATTAATGGGGCATGCCTCATGTTTACATAGCGCTCTTCCTAACACAACTGCAGTGCATCCACGGAGATGTCTCCAGTTTTGAAGAGGACGGAGGCTCTCTCCTGCTGCCTCAGAGCTCCAGATTGTGGCCAAGTGAATGCTCTGAGACCACTTGGATATAAAGCAGCTGCTCCGGAATAAAGCACATCTATTCCATGATAGATGGCTACACTGGGGCAAAGTACCCTGTAGCCTTTAGCGCTGTTTGTAGTAGAAAGACATTTTAAAAAGAAAGAAAGACATAGTTTGGTCATTCTTACAACACTTCTGCAAGGTGGGTCAGTACAACTATATCCCCATATTGCTTTGGCTGTTTATTCTTGAATTTGTTCTCTTCTTATTTGTAGCCTAGGAACTTTGGGCATTCTATAATAATAATAATAATAATAATAATAATAATATTTTATTTATTACCCGCCTCTCCATCTAGATCGAGGCGGGGAACAACAGAAAATATAAAATACCTAAACTAAAACAACACAATATATACTATTAAACATCTTAAAACATCCTAAAAACATCTTAAAACATCTTTAAAACATCTTAGAAACATCTTTAAAACATCCTAAAACTCATTCTATGTTGATGAGTTCCATAGGGCTTGTGGGGGCGGGGTTGATGCTCCTGCCTGATACCTAAGCCGTAAAGCAGGGGTGGGCAACTTTGGGCTTTTCAGGGGCCAGTCGCCCCCACACCCACCCCACTGTGGGCTGCACTCCCCAGCTGCCACGGGGGGAAAGGCAGGCGAAAAGGGGGAAGTTGCAGGACTGCTATGGAGGCTTAAAATGGACAAATTTAGCTTGAAAACAAGCTAAATTTGTCCATTCAAGCCTCCATAGTGGTTTGCCACCAAATTCTGGTGGGAAACCACAGTTTCCCCCTTCGTGTTTCAGTTAAAAAAAAAAAAAAAAAAAAGGCACAGGGAGGTGCGCCGGGGGACGGCGGTGGCCACAAGGAGCCTGAGTGCTGCCCACCCTGGCCCTAATTCAGTGTTCTCCAACCTTGGGTCCCCAGATGTTTTTGGCCTACAACTCCCAGCTACGCTGGCTGGGGCATGCTGGGAGTTGTAGGCCAAAAACATCTGGGGACCCAAGGTTGGAGAACACTGCCCTAAATGATACTTGTCCCTATTCCAGCATTTCTCTCCCTGCTCCTTCCCCCAGGTTTGTCTCATAGGGAACAGTGGTATTTAGGAGGCAGTGCGCTCACTCCGCCGGAGAGAGGAAGGCATCTGGGTCCAAACGTCTCTCAGCTGTAAACTCACTTCAGTAACCTTGGGAAGCTGCTGTCTCAGTCTCGGTCCTCTTTACGAAGCACAACAACAGTGTGGCTGTGAGGACACACACAGAAAGGAGCAAACAAACGCTTGCAGATTGTTCTGTGGTGCAAACCTGGGTCAGAATCCTTACTGCTGATGACAATAGAGTATCCCAACCCATGAGGCCCTCCTCTCTCCCCCCCCCTTTCTCTTTCTCCCCAGTGATGACCCGGGGCACAGCCTTCAGCCCATCTTACCGGTTCACGCTTAGTGACGGGACGGGACTGACCGCGCATACCAAGTGCAAGCTTTGCTGTCCTCAGAGTCCAGAGATGCAGCCATTCATCATGGGCATTCACATAATTGAGAGGTGAGTCTTGCGAGCTCCCCAGTCTCGCTGGCTGGCTGCTCCCTCCCTCTGTTCCTGTCCCCCGCCGTTGTTGCTTTTGGTCCGTGCCCGTCATAAATGCTTGCGTTCATTTATTCATTCCCCGTTTTTTTTTTGCGCTAGGCTTTTTGTTCCTCGGGCAGGGACGGTTTTGCCTGTGTGTCCCTGAAAGTCGGCGTGAACACAGATGGGGCTCAAAAAACAAACAAACAAAAAAATCAGGGTAGCTGTGTTATATCAGCGATTGTCTTACTTGATTCCTGAGGGGGCTTGTCCGCACATGACACTTTTCCTACACATGGATCATCCCTTGACAGAGAATGGTATACAGTCATGCCTTGGATTGAGAGCATAATTCGTTCCGGAAACATGCTTGTAATCCAAAACACTCTTATATCAAAACGAAATCCCCCCCCCAAAAAAAATTTGTACAGAGATTTTTAATTTAAGCCGTACTACAGTACTTGTATTGCAAGACGCCGCTTGTATATCAAGTCAAAAAAATTAAATAAATATTTTAAAATTTGCTTGTCTTGCAAAACGCTCTCAAACCAAGTTACTTGCAATCCAAGGCATTACTGTATTTCCCATAGTCCAGCCTTCCCCAACCCTGTGCCTTCCAGATGTTGTTGGAGTGCAACTCCCATAATTCCCAGCCAGCATGACCATGCTGGCTGGGGATCATGGGAGTTGCAGTCCAACAACGTCTGGAGGGGACCAGGTTGGGGAAGGCTGCCACAGTCTTTGAAGTGTGGCACACGTGCGAGTTTTTCGTGCCGAACTGAGCTGCAAGAGCGTTTGTTTTAACAAGTGGAGCAAAAAGCACACATCCTTACGTTTTGGATTTAGGTCTGCCTTGGGAAGTTTTTGAGCAGTCTTGATATTTCTGTCTCCCTCTTGGGGCGAGTTTTGAGCCTGGCCCTTCAGAGGACCTAACCATGAACAAGCAGCCCCAACTGCCTGTGAGAAAATCAATCAAATGTAGGGAACAGAATTTCCAGTTGCAGGTTATTTAATCCTTTATTTAATCTTTGAAGAGCCATGGAGAGAGATGGGGGCTTTAAGCTAAAGAACTTTATGCTAAAATACGCTGATATTTTCAGTATAGATTAGACTATAGCAGTGCTTCTCAAATAGTGGGGCGGGCCCCCCAGGGGGGGCGCGAGGCTCCGTAAAGGGGGGCTCATTTGACCTCAGTTAAAAGTTTTTTTTAATATTGTGTTCCTTTAAATCCTGTGCTCCTTTAAATCTTTTCTGCTACAGTTAATAAAGCTATTCTTTGTTGTAAATTGATCCACATTCTTTCTTTTTATTCTCTTATACGTTAATAAGGATACAGTGTTATGCAGAGGTGTGCTTATACCAATTTTATAGACAAATGATACTATTTACAGTCGCGCGGGGGGGCGCGAAATGTTTTCTTCTTCCTAGGGGGGGGCATGACAGAAAATAATTGAGAAGCACTGGACATAGAGTTGGAAGGGGCCTACAAGGCCATCGAGTCCAACCCCCTGCTTAATGCAGGAAACTAGAACAGGGGTCTCCCATCCAAGTAATAACCAGGCCTGACCCTGCTTAGCTTTCCACATGCTCAGACAAGCTGAGCCAGCATGCCCCACTAGAGTGTGGTCCCGACGAACTTCTCCAAAATTGAGTTTGGCCCTTGGACTGAAAGAGGTTCAACACCCCCCCAGTGCAGGGTGGGCAGAGAGCAATGCAGGTTTTAAGGTGACTTTCCATCCCGTAGGGTAAAAGAGGAATTTGTAAGGGCCTTAAACTTCTGGGAAGGCTGGGCTTGAAGTAGACCTTGAGGCAGACCCTTCTTTCAAGGTTCCCAGGAAAACCCCAACGTCATGCATTTGTCTTCCTGATAATCAAGGGTAGGGAACCACCGGCTTCGAACTTTAAATAGCTTCATGTGATGGGCTGTGACCTCCTGGTAAGTTGTAGAGCAGTGTTCTCCAACCTTGGGTCCCCAGATGTTTCTGGCCTACAACTTCCAGCATGCCCCAGCCAGCTATGCTGGCTGGGGAATGCTGGGAGTTGTAGGCCAAAAACATCTGGGGACCCAAGGTTGGAGAACACTGTTGTAGAGGCTATTTCCAAGTTGGCTGCCTGTCCAAAGGAGTATCCAGACCAGTCGTGATTTTTTCCCCACAATCTGCTGCTGTCGGTCGCATTCGATGGAGGTCCGTGTCATGCCACATGCTGCATTCAATCCTATGTGTTGCTTCACTTCCGGTTTTTTGTCATGGAAAAGCTTCTAGTTTGTTAAACTGGGTGTAAACCTTCCTCCAAGTGGCCTGGGATGGAAATCTCACGCTGTTTGTGTTCCTGACAATTGCCCCACCCCTCTTCCTTCTTTAGCCCAGCCTTTTTCTCATTGCTTTATTCTTTTTTCCCTTGTCTTTTACTCCCCCCCTAAGATGAATTTGCAGATTCATACGTTCTTAATTGCCTTGGTGCTGTTAATCCCCCCCCCACCGCCGCCACCGCCGCCGCCGCTAATTTCTCTTCAAGCAGAAACTAAGCCCAGCCACTTCACATTCTTGGAAATGATTTCCTTCAAGATCCCATCTCTGAGCAGGCAGGCGGGTATGGGAAGTCCCCCTCCCTTCTGGGCCGACTGCGTACAATTTTTTTTGAGTGGGGGGAGCTGTATGAGTGAACAGTTTCAACTGTAAAGAATGGTCATTAGTTTGGGGCCGGGGGGGTCAGAACTAAAGCCAGTGATCTCAGGGGTGGAGGGGCATGTTTGGATGAGAAACCTGCTGAGGTAGGCACCTTTCCATTCTTTTAGCTTTTCTGACTTCTTCTGTTACGATGTTACCGCCACTGGCAGTACCTTTTAGAACAGTGTTCTCCAACCTTGGGTCCCCAGATGGTTTTTGGCCTACAACTCCCAGCATGCCCCAGCCAGCATCGCTGGCTGGGGCATGCTGGGAGTTGTAGGCCAAAAACCATCTGGGGACCCAAGGTTGGAGAACACTGTTTTAGAATGATTCTCCCACAGGCCTAGCCGCATGTTATATTGGAACTGGCCATTGTTATATGGGAATCGGTCACTGAATCGGCCACATGGATTTTCCTGGAACAACCACAGAGGCGGAAGCCAGCAGAAACCGATCTTTGTGGGTGACCATGTGGGTGACCAGTTCTTCTTCCTCAACCAACCGCCTTTTTTCTTTTCTTCCCTCAACCCAGGGAACACGGCACGCTGTCGCCCCAAGAGAACACTAACTCTGGAATGCCTCTTCCCCGCGTCAGTCCCTCCCTGAATCCCAACATTTCCCCGGGACAAGGGCTGGCTCTGCCCTCTCCTCTCCCTCCCTCCAACGGCAGCATGTTACCAGCCATCGCGAGCCACCCGCCGGGATCCAGCCTGCATGGCAATGGCAGTGCTGCCCCCGGCCAAGCCACTTTTGGGTGTCCCCCTGGGAGTCAGATGGGAGCTAACGTTGCCTTAAGCCAGGGACAGGCCGGTCCCCAGAACAGTAACCATGCGTTAAACCTCAGTAGCTCCCCACTGAACAGCCCTGGGGTCACCCCGCCACAGTTCATGTCCCCCAGGCATCGGGTCAGCCCTGGGCTGGTCCACCGGCCCAGAATGCCAAGCAACCCTTTTTCTCCCACGATGCCACACACACACTCCCCGGCGGGCATGGTGGGCGGCTGCGGTGCCAACGGCGCCGTCGTCAACAGGCCTTACCCAGGCACCCCGATAAACTCCATGCAGGGACTGGCCGAAGGGCCCAGGCCCCCTGTGGGCTACTCCACGCCGCCCCCTGTGCTGCGGCAGCTGAGCAACCAGAACTCGCCCGGCCGGATGAGCATGCCGCCCATGAAAACGGAGCCAAAAGACAGCAAGGAGATCTCCTCCATGCTGTGCGGCATGGCTCACTCTGACAGCAGCCCGAGTGACAGCAAGCCCCCCTTGGACTCTGGCTTGCTGCATGGTGCGGACAGGCTCTCCGAGGGCGACAGCAAGTGCTTGCAGGTCACCAGCCACAAACTCGTCCAGCTCCTGGCGTCCACCGCCCAGGAGCAGTTACGGCATGGGGATGCGGACACCAGCTGCAAAGAGCCCTTGTCTTGCACAGGCGCCTCTGGGGCCCCCGCCTCTGGGAACCCCGTGGGCAGCGCATGCCCCTCCTCGCACAGCTCCCTCACGGAGCGCCACAAGATCTTGCACCGGCTCCTGCAGGAGGGCAGCCCCTCGGACATCGGCAACTTGCCCATGGAGCACGACAAGAAGGACAACGTGCCCAGCGGAGCAGCCACGGCTGTCGCCACACAGGGCCAGGGCCCCGGGACCCCTGACATCAGGCTGGAGGCAGATGCTGTGAAGAAGAAGGATTCCAAGGACCACCAGCTCCTCCGCTACCTGCTCGACCAGGATCAAAAAGAGCTGGCGTCTAACCCCACCTTGAGCCTGGATGATGTGAAGGTGAAAGAGAGTACAGAGCACTTGGATCCCTGCAGCGCAGCTCCAGCCTTACTGACCAAGCCCCCTGCTCAGGAGGAGGTGAAGCTGCAGCCACAGGGTCAGGTGGGTTTTCCCTGTCGAGAGTCCTTTTCTGTAAGTAAAAGCACCGATACAGTCTCCCATTCCTGATAAGGCTCAGGCTGCTGCAGTTGCCTTGAAGGTGCTCCTTGACTAAGGTTGGGCATGTTGCTTAGCGCAGAGCACCAGGGTGATAATGGGTGATAATATGTTCCAGGGCAACCCTCATAGGCCGGGATCCACAAATTATGTCTGTGCTTAGTAGCCAAAAAATATTTCTGATAGTCAGCAAGAATATAGCAAAAGTGTGATCGATCAATTGTCCAAGTGCCTGGAGTCAGTGGCTGGCTGGATGGGAAGGAATATGCTGAAACTGAACCCCGACAAGACCGAGGTACTTCTGGTGGGGGACAAGGGAAGGTTAGGGGATGTTGACCTGGTGCTGAATGGGGTACATCTACCCCTGAAGGACCAGGTCCGCAGCTTGGGGGTCATTTTAGACTCCCAGCTGTCCATGGAGGCTCAGGTGGCAGCTGTGAGCCGGGCGGCGCTGTATCAACTCCATCTGATACGGCAGCTGCCCCCCTACCTTCCTAATCACCTGCTCCCATCAGTGGTTCATGCCTTGGTCTCCTCTCGCCTAGACTACTGTAATGCGCTCTACGTGGGGTTACCCTTGAAGACGGTCCGGAAGCTTCAGCTGGTACAGAACGCGGCGGCTCGCCTGATTAAGGGCAGCCGCCGGCGTGATCACATCACGCCAGTGCTTAAAGAGTTGCACTGGCTACCAGTTGCTTGCCGAGCCGAATTCAAGGTGTTGGTTTTGACCTTTAAAACCCTACACGGCTCCGGCCCAGCTTATCTCAAGGAGCGCCTCCAGCAACATCAAGTAGGCCGCTCAACAAGGTCTGCCACGGACGGCCTTCTCCTTATCCCATCAGCCAGAGCAGCCAGGCTGGTGGGGACTAGGAAGAGGGCCTTCTCTGTGGCGGCCCCCACATTATGGAACTCCCTCCCTAGTGACCTTCGCCATGCCCCCTCCGTGATGAGCTTCCGCCGTGCATTAAAAACATGGCTGTTCAGGCGGGAATATGGGGTGGGTTAGGTTTTTAATGAGAATTTTTTATATTGTTTTAATTATTATATTTTATTGTGTTTTATTGTATTTTAATTGTACATCGCCCAGGGTGGCCGGGTGACCGGCCAGATGGGCGATTGATAAATGTAATAAATAAATAAATAAATAAATAGCAAAAGTGCCTCTGTGCACATGCAGAGGGCCTTTCCACCCAGGATGTGGCAGCCTGCCGCTCCCACAGAGTTAAGGTAAATGGCTAATAGCACAGGTGGCAGTGTCCTTCATAAGCCAGAGTGCCCTGCAGCTCTCCTGAAAATTAAACATTGCCCGCACTTCCCTGACAAGCCCTAGCATAGAACAGCAAGCATTTGTTTACAAAGCTAGGGTTTAAAAGTCTAGAAAACACAGTCTTTCCCTCTCTCCCAAAGAAATCCACTCCAGATTTTTCTTCCTTTCCTGCAGCTGCTCCCCTTAACCCAGTCTGATCGATCAATTGATTCATCACCCTCTAGAGGACAAAACAAAGGGAGGGAAATGTGTGGGGTTTTGTGTGTGTGTGTGTGTGCTTCTTTTTGCTGTGGAAAGTGGGACTCGGAGAGAAGCCCTTTGCAAGTTGGGGCTGCGGAATGGAGCGAGCCCGCCAAGGGAAGTAACCAGGTACTAAATGACTGAGTTTTGAAAGTGGAGCTTTGAAATTGCCCACTCAGTCAGTTGCAGAATAAAACTTCCTTGTTCTTAAAAAAAAATTACAGTTGGAACAAAGCTTGTTGCCTGGGAGGTATTTGGAAGGGATACATTCACCGTGTGTGGGGTGGAGGCGGGGGTTGCATGGGTTCTTTAAGAGTTGCTGAGTTCCAGGACGTGGATGGCGCTGGGCAAGGGGAGCGTAAGATACTGTGTGGGGAAAGCAGCTTTGCATATGGAGGCGTGGGTGGGATGAACTGAGCAGCACCAGAGAAAGACTGAAAATGGTTCAGCTACCTTTCCTTCCCCCTTCAGCTTACCAGTCAGATCTTCAGTATTCCCAGAAAGGGAACAGAGGTGGAAATGGACAAACCTTTGCCCGTGTGTCATTCCAGATAACAGGCTTCCAAAACTCCACTCCAGGTTTTGCCGGCAGCCTCATTTAGCAGCCTCCCTCCCTGGGTATTCTTGCTAGCCAAGATCAGACTTCCTTGCCCCTGGCGCAGTGGGCATATTAAAAGCTACACATAGGGCCTGTTTGGATATTACTGTTTGCATTTGCATGTGCCATCCCTGTATCTGTGTTCAAGCGAGCAAAGTACTGCGTGGAGTTGCAGTCCCGACAGATCTGGAGGGCCCCAGGTTGGGCACGGCTGGGATAGGCAGACTCAGTGAGGGGCCTGGCTCAGTGGCAGGACGTTTGCTTTGCATGCACAGAGTGCCAAGTTAAATCCTCAGCATCTCCAGTTAAAGTGAACCTCGGGTAGCAGGGCTGATCTCTCTCTGCCTGGCAGCCTGGAGAGCTGCTGCCACTGAGGGTGACGGAGCAGGGGTCTGACGCAGGAGAAGGCAGCGTCATACATCCATTAGAAACTATATTGGGAACAGCATATCAGTTTTCGCCTGTTCTTTCTCAAAGGGCCTAAGGCGAGGCTTCTCTCTTTTGCTCATGTTGTTATCACAAGTGGGCTGCTTGATGTCAAGGGCCCCCTTTCAGGATTAGGCTAAGAGGGTGCTCTTAGATGGAGGGCTCCTTGTGCTACCGGTCAAAAGACATTGTGCAGCTAGCTAGTCCATCTTTTCCTCCTTAACGGGTTTTTGGTGGAAAGAAAAAGATGGAAGAAGCGGCGGGAAAACATGGGAGGGTTACAAGTGGAAGACAACAACGTCTGGACACACGTGCAAAATCACACACACTGTAAATGAATGAGGCAGGGTGATTGCATGATAAAAGCCTTGTCTGAAAACGCATGCCACAATAAGGGTTTGGATATTGAACAACAAGGGAGAGGGCCTTCTCAGTGGTGGCCCCCTGATTCTGGAACCATCTCCCCAGGGAGGCCCGCCTGGCGCCCACATTGTTAGCTTTTCAGCACCAAGTTAAGACATTCCTCTACTCTCAGGCATCTGGCAGCATATGATAAGGTTTTTAATCAGGCCATGGGATTTCTTATTGTTGATTCTTGAAAATTGCTTGTGTGTGTGTGTGTGCTCTCAAATGTTTATATATTTGTATGTAAATGGTTTTTATATTATGTACGATACTGCGTTTTTAAAGTTTTTAATCTTTGTAAGCTGCCCAGAGAGCTTTGACTGAAGCTCAAAAATGCAGTATAAAAATGGAATGACTGAATGAACTTTTAAGACATCAAAAGCCCCGCTCGTGATGCCACTTCTGCACTTGTTACCATTGGGCCGAGGGCCATTTTCTCACGTTTCCTGGCAGCAGGTACGGGCTTGCCACTAGTTTTACACTCAACAAGGTGCTACAGCTGATCCAGTTCTCTGAGAAGTGTACCTGTACACTAGGCGTGTTTTCAAAGACCTTTTTTGCATAGGCATAGATTTAAAGGAGGCCCACAGTTGAACTGTTTGCTAGGTGCAGCCACAGTCAGGCACTGTGCAGGAAGACTGAAAGCTTCATTAGGAACCGAATGGGCAGTATAAAAACATGTTTGTTGTTCATTAAACCAGTGGAAGCTTTGCATCCGATGGCTTCAAGCAGTGGTATTTTTTTTTAAAAGCGCCTGCAAGCTGCAGGTGAGCCTGTTAGGGACTGGACTGCAGATCCTCCTGGCGAGACAGAGAGACGCACTTCCCTGGCTTCACCAACAGCAAAACATTCTCAGATTTGATGGGGCTGTGGACTATTAATCTCCAGCATTTCCTGAATTCAGCAGCCCAATTTGACACAAGTCTGTGAGTAGACTAAGCAGGGTCTAAGTGAATGTTCAGTCTCCCTCCGGTTTCTTGGCTGGGAACCGGCAATTTTAAGGTCCCGTTATCTCTCATAATAGAGTTATTAAATAGCAATGACAATTCCCTGCAAGAGAGATTTCAGTGTATAAATATTCATTATAAGTGGCCATGAATACGAGAGGGTGCTGCTTCCCCCCCCTCCTTTTTTTTTTTTTTTTAAAGCAGTGGAAAATAACAACAGGAATAAGGGCTGTTAATCCTTTGTTAATCAAATCGACCAGGGGAAGAGTTTGATAGTCAAGTAAAAGCCACAGAGCCCACTTTGAGACTCATGTCAGAAAGGGCTGCTATCATGTGTGAACATTTATTCATTTAATACATTTATGAATCACCCCTCCGCCTAATAGATGCTTCACGTGATATGCAAATCAAATAAAACAATAATAAGGCTCCAAACACGATAGGCCCTTAGAAAGCCTCAGATAACAAACGCTGCTCTTCTGGTTCAAAACGGTTAAGAATGGATGAAATAAATAATATTTTCTGATCAGCTGTGATCATTGTTCAGGAGCACTTTTCTCTGTAGTGTCTAGTTACTATACGAGGTATTTAAAAATTCACGGCAAATGCTCTTAATAGACACTGTGTTTGCCAAGAGCAGGCCTTTGAACTTGGCTGTGCATCTTGCTCTCTCTCTCTCCCTCCCGCACGCACACAGATGCACAGACTGAAACCTGAAATGGTGCTCCTTAATGCACTCTCAGCCTCAGACCCTCTTCTGCAACCTGGGGATAATTATACTGGCCTATTTCATAGGATTGCTATAGCAAAAAGCATGAGAAGTACTTTGAACACTCAAAAAAGCACAATATAAATGCAAAGCAGTATTAGTGTTCCCAGGTTCGGAAAGTGCTTTGCATCTCTGTTGTATGTTTGTCCTTGACACTTAGGGCTGTTTTCCATATTGGTATAACTCTCTATCTTTTTCTAGTTCTTTAGATTTCATAGATCATAGAGTTGGAAGGAGCCTCTCTACAAGGCTATCTTTTCATTGTTTCTGCGACACAGACCAGAATTGTGGGCTGCAGTTGAGGTGCATCTTTTGGGTGTCTTTAATGCCAGCGTGACTCTAGCTGAAGTGGTAGCCATATCCCTGTTCAGAGGAGGGCATGGTAAACCTGCAGTTCCAAGGTCACAATTAAAGCCACTCGCAAATTGCCAAAGTGATAACAGTACAGCATACCACAGCTGGCCGTGGTTGTCTTAAATGGAGACTGCTCTGTTTTTTTTACCTGTTGAGTTCATTAAGTGGTGTTTTTTTTTTCTTTCTTAAGGCACAATGGCGTTGGTGATTTCTCATTATATCACTTTCCCTCTAATTGTCTCATTAGATCACATTCCCATGCATCTTCAGGCAGTTCTCCCGAATCTTTTTCCTTGGGCTAAATTGGGGGACTTGAGTCGGCAAAGAGATCGGGAGAGGGAATGAGGGAGAATGAAATAATCGAAGCAGACAGGGCTGTCTTTTGCAGTTTCCCCCGCCATACTTGAATAAATAGTGGAGAAAAGTATTGAAGTTGGATCTTTGGGGGGAGAGGAAGAGAAAGAGCCTTGAATTTGAGCAAATGAGAAGTAGCCGCCCTACATCAATGCCCCCTTTAGTTGGTGAGCAGGCCGGGAGGATCAGCATCCACTGAGGCCAGTAGGTGGAGGAGACCTGTCCTTCCCAGCAGTATTGGGCACATCTGCTTCTCTTCCTCAAGGGCACAGGGGAGCTTGACTCTCATGGGAGCCCAGGGGAGGGCAGAAGAATCCCAGCTATACTAGTCCAGTTTGGCTGCACAGCCAACCCAAACGTTTGCTTGGGGTGGCAATGCCTTGAGGGGCAGCACCAAAGCTCCGGGGAGCCCTGTAGCGTGTGCCCCGGGGCCCAGAGGGGGCTGGCAGACAAGGCTTTTTATCATGCAATCACCCTGCCTCATTCATTTACAGCAGTGTTCTCCAACCTTGGGTCCCCAGATGTTTTTGGCCTACAGCTCCCAGCATGCCCCAGCCAGCTATGCTGGCTGGGGCATGCTGGGAGCTGTAGGCCAAAAACATCTGGGGACCCAAGGTTGGAGAACACTGATTTACAGTGTGTGTGTGATTCTGCACGGGTGTCCAGACGTTGTCGTCTTCCACTTGTAACCCTCCCATGTCTTCCCGCCGCTTCTTCCATCTTTTTCTTTCCACCAAGAATCCGTTAAGGAGGCAGCTGGCTCTCAGGTTGTGTAGTGCCACTGCGTGAGGCTGGCGTTTGCAAAACCTCTTGAGCCGGCCCGGTCTCCGGTCCCAGTAGGGCGGTTGCTGCGGTGTCCGGTCAGTGCAAGCCAGGGATTGCTTGGAAGAGGGATGCCACGTTCAAGTGATTAATCTCCTTGATTAAACTTTAAAGAAAACAAAGCCTTTCTGCTCAATCAAAAAGTTGCCCAATTTCCCCCTGAATGCTTTTTAATATGGGTAGTTATTAAAAACTGCAAGTGGCAAATGCGCTCGTAGAAAAGGCGTCCCCCCCCCTTTCTCTCAGGCATAAGGAAATCGTGCCTTTTCTAAGATGCTGCTGCCTAGGATGCATGTGTGCACCCTCTACACCAGAGCAGGTGCAATGGAGCCAACTACCTAGGGAGGTGGTGCGCTCTCCCACTCTGGAGGCATTCAAGGTGCGGCTGGACAGCCATCTGTCAGGGATGCTTTGACCTGGATTCCTGCATTGAGCGGGGGGGTTGGACTCGATGGCCTGGTAGGCCCCTTCCAACTCTACTTTTCTATGATTCTATCCCAAACCCCAGCAACTTTTTTAAAAGAGAAAAGCGGTGGGTGGGTGGGTGGAATGATATAGAGTGGAGGAGGGGTACTTAACCCTTTCCCTGCCTGCCATTTTGCTGCTCCTTTATTGCTCCACCAAACTGTCTTTCCCACTGCGGGGGTTCCATGTGCATGTACACCACGCATGGATAAGTGATGTGTGGGTACCAGTTCGCCCTACCAGTTCTCTGTTATAAAGTTGCCCCCTCCAGAAATCACTTTTGTCTTTCATTAAAAGAAGCAGCAGCAGCAGCCAGAGTTTCATTACATATTACTTATTTATTAAAAGTATTTTTTTTTTTACCTGATCTTCATCCTGGGACATCAGGGCAGTAAAGAAGAGGCATAGAAACCAAGATAGGCCAACAGGCATACAAATTAAAATAAGCTATAATGTAATACATCCTTTCCCCAACCTGGCATCCTCTGGATGTGTTGAACTGCAACTCCCAGCATGCCCCAGCCAGCCATAGCTGGCTGGGGCACGCTGGGAGTTGCAGTTCAGCACATCCAGAGGGTGCCAGGTTGGGGAGGCTGATTTTAATACAATATAACCATAAACCAAAATCACAATAGACAGAAGCACAATACTTTAAAACACCTGGGCAAATAAGTAAGTTTTAACCTGACACTGAAATGATAGCAGTGTTGGCACCGGTCAAGCTTCAGTGGGAAGGACATCCCAGGGACTGATGCGTACCTCTGTGTGAGTATCATTTGAGTTAGGTCCCAGTGGCTGCAGTGGAATTGTTGAGATACAGAAGGAGTAAGCCGTTTCACATGGTTGATGAATCCAGTTAGCAGAACGCACACACTGGTTTCCCCGAGCATTGGTGGTTGCACTTACTCTGCAGGCTCCTGATGCTGAAATTGTTTCCTGTGTATGTGTGAGACTGAGTCAGGCTTTCAAACATCTTGATATGTGGGTGTGAGAGTTGAAATGTCTTGTTTCCAAACTGGAGCAGCCTCTACTCAAAGTAAGCTCATCTTACCTTGCCAATGTTTTCAGTCTCAGAATGTTTCTGGATGTTCACTTTTATAAATATATATATATACACACACTCCTGGAACTGGTACTGCTTTCTGGATCAAACGGGAGGTAACAAGTAGTCCTTCTGCTGTACTTTTTCTCTGTTGCATTATGATGGTGCACTTATCTGATTCTCCCAGGCACTGTGTGCACCGGCAACGGTGGGCGACTGCTAAAGTATCGCTCTCTATTGTAGTACAGAGTCTGGTAACACGATGGCTGGGTTCGCACAACACGCTAACCTTTTGGGATTTTAAGCCACGCATTCAGACAATCGGGCACGTTGTGGCTTTGTAGCCACCTCCCCCTCGGACCTCCTGCAGGTACGGGGACACCACCAGAGCACTGAGGTTTCCCCTGCTCCTTGCAGCTGCCGCGAGCTGTTTTGGGCTCGCCGCAGCTTGACTTTTTATTTGTAAAGCATTTTTTTGAGATCGCGAAAGAGGGCTGTCAAGCCCTCTTTCGTAATCCAAATGGGGACATCCATGAGGTGCTCCTCCAAGGACTCCCAGTGGTACCTTGGAGGGCCCCCCCTTTTTAAATTTACTCCGATTATGTGCACAAAGAGTTGCACTCATAACATTTTTTCTCAAGTGCCCCATTTGCGCAGACGGAGCATTTGGGGTTAAAAAAGGGGGACCCTGGGGCAGGTACTGGCTGGGGGGGCTGCCTGCTGGCCAAATGCACCAGACACCCACCCTCTACAGTGCCTAAAACAGGCTGCAGGTAAGTATTTCCCCCCCTGCCCTCCCCCTGCTTTGCAAGGATGTGTCAAATCTGACCGATCTGGTCCGGGAGGCATCTTGCAAAGCGCGATTGAGTTTTGTGGAAAGGGGCCCCTTTCACCCTTTCTGCAACATAGATTTCATAGATCATAGAGTTGGAAGGAGCCTACAAGGCCATCGAGTCCAACCCCCCCCCCCCGCTCAGTGCAGGAAACTAGAGGAGGGGTCTCCCATCCAAGTAATAACCAGGCCTGACCCTGCTTAGCTTTCCACGCTCAGACAAGCTGAGCCAGCGTAAGCCATGATATCCTGTTTTTTTTGGGGGGGGGGATCAGGTGTCTTTCACACTTGCAACTAGATACTGGGGGGGCAACTAGATACTCCCAGTTTTAAAAAAATGCTTTAAATGCAAGCTAAAAAAAAATGCTTTAAAAATAAAAAAAGTCAAGCCACGGTGAGCCCAAGAATGGCTGGTTGTGGGGAGCAGAGGATGCCATTGCCAGCTCTCCCCCAAGAGCCGCTCGGGCACGTTGGGGGTGGCTGGCAATGGCAGTTGGCCGCTAGCCACTTGGCTAGAGCGGCAAGCCATTCTCCGCTTCTGCCAAGGGGCTCTGTGACTTTTGGGTTTGGCCATGGCTTGGTGTGTTGTCCAGGTTCGGACAACACATTAAGCCACAGAGGGTTAAGTAAACCCTAGAACAAGCCATGGCTTCGCAGGGTGGCTACGAAGCCAAACTTAAGCCACCTTGAGAAAGCCATCCTGGGTTCGGACAACATACCAGGCCACCGTGGCTTCATAGCCGTGGTGGCTTAGAGTATTGTGCGCCCCAGTCATTGACTGGGTTCACATGACTTGACAACCCATCGTGGGTTACAAGCCACAGTGGGTTGTCGTGTCATGTGAACACAGACCATTTCCCAGCAGGGTGGCGTGTTCGTGGGCAACAAGCCACCCTGACAACCCATGGCTTGTTTTAGGGGTGGTTGTACCCATGATGGTTTGTCGTGTCATTCAAACCCTGGTGATTGACCCTATTGTGGGTACTGGGAAACGGCTAGTAGCGAGCTGCTTGGCAAGAACAGGAAAAAGCCCTTGCCGGTCCCCAAGTGGCACGGTAGAGCAAGCATCACTGGTTTGGTATCCCCCGCCACAATTATGAGCCCTTATACCAATGCTGGCTGGGACATGCTGGGAGTTGTAGGCCAAAAACATCTGGGGACCCACAGTTGGAGAACACTGCCTTATATTCTTGCTGCAGCTTTTTCTCCCTCCCCCCCCATTTTTTTTGGAGATCACCTATCGTGATCTCCAGGTTGACAGCCAGTGACAGCCCCTCCAAAGTGCCCAGGCGGCACATTGGAGGGGCTGTCACTGGTTTGCCACATTTCTTTTTAAAAAATTGTACCCCAAATGTGCGCAAATATTTTCGTCTTTTTTAACAATTATTTTTTCTAGTTGCACTTGTGCACTTCCACAGGTCAAAAATGGGCTGCCTCACCAGGGCAATGTCCTTTGCAGTAGGCACCCACCATGGGCATTGACCCAGAGAGGCTGCAAAGAGGTTTATTTTTGACTTTGCTTTCCCCTGACAGCTGTCAGAAGGCGAGCTGTCAAGGGAAAGCAAAGCTGTGAGTGATCTTTGCTTGTGAAATAGGGTGGGCACTAGATCACACCTTTTGCGATGAGATCCTCTACTTTTGGGGGGCTGGGCCTGACTCTTCCCAGTGCCCTGCATCTTTTCCACCCTTTCCCAAGACTCTAGGTGGAAAAGTGCGAGCCACCCCATTGATGGGAGCACGGAGTTTTGACAGCTGTCAAAGCTCAGGCTTCCTTTTAAAACAGGGTTTTTGAAAGAGCTAAACAGGATTTTTTGACAAGGGCATATGCATATACATATGTATATGTCCCGGGGTGGGTGGGGAGACACTGATTAGCCCTGTCAAACAATCCACTTTGTCATCAAGAGAGCTGTCTGTGGGCACTTTGGTGACCCCAGTTATAAGAACTCCTATTGAAGTGCAAGAATTGGTGCCTGAGTTTGCTTCCCTCGGGGGGCCACCTTTCCGTCCCCGTCCCTTTTCCCACCTTCTGTGTTGTGGCTTTTAGATTGTAAGACGGCAGGCATGGAATGTCTTTTTTTAACTGATGGTGTGATGTTTAGTTATTTATTTATTTCTTATATTTATTAATCGCCCATCTGGCCGGTCACCCGGCCACCCTGGGCGATGTACAATTAAAATACAATAAAACAATACAATATAATAATTAAAACAATGTAAAAAAATTATTTTAAAAACTTAACCCACCCCATATTCCCGCCTGAACAGCCATGTTTTTAATGCACGGCGGAAGCTCATCATGGAGGAG
The DNA here is from genome assembly GCA_021292165.1 of Shinisaurus crocodilurus. Classification (NCBI taxonomy): domain Eukaryota; kingdom Metazoa; phylum Chordata; class Lepidosauria; order Squamata; family Shinisauridae; genus Shinisaurus; species Shinisaurus crocodilurus. Next base: position 8,509,956 of record CM037879.1, read on the forward strand.
GCATGGCGAAGGTCACTAGGGAGGGAGTTCCATAATGTGGGGGCCGCCACAGAGAAGGCCCTCTTCCTAGTCCCCACCAGCCTGGCTGCTCTGGCTGATGGGATAAGGAGTAGGCCGTCCGTGGCAGACCTTGTTGAGCGGCCTACTTGATGTTGCTGGAGGCGCTCCTTGAGATAAACTGGGCCGATGTTTTGTTATTTGGGAGTACATTTCAAGTGTATATGTGGTAAGTATAATAATGCGTTCTTGTACTGAGTATGGTTACAATAAGTAAGTACGTATTCCTACTGTATCTGTGAGTGTTACTTTAGGTGAGTGAGAAATGATGGGCAGGGAGAATGGTGTATTTGCATATGTGACACAATTGGCTGAGGGAGTGAGGGGTGGGGCGAAGCCTGGGTCATATAAACTGTGGGCGGTGCTGTTCAGGCAGGAGTGTGCAGAAAGGAGTGTGACGGAGTGAGTGAGAACTACGCTGGCTGGGGCATGCTGGGAGTTGTAGGCCAAAAACATCTGGGGACCCAAGGTTGGAGAACACTGAGCTAGTGAGTGCAGGGGGATTGATGTTTTGGGAACAGTTGGTGAGGGAGGATGGGTAATAGGATAAGATGGTACATTACTTAACATTCGACTGAAACTTACCTATGAAACTTTTTCCCAGAAACTGTTATATTTTCAAATAAACTTTGTTATTTGAGGCAGCCCGTGTGGGAAGCTGTGCTTTATATACTGGCCAAAGAGGGATAAGGTAGGGGTAACAGACACCCCAACGTCAGTGTGGGAGGGGTAAGGGTAAGGGTTAGAGGAAGGGAAACCCCCCGCCTTCTGTAAGCGCACCCAGAGATCCCCAAAAGGAGGGCAAGCTTGAGGGCCCTAATAACGGGTGGGGTGCGACAGGCGGTGCGTAAGTCCACCCTGGGTACCTTTTCCGCTGAAGAGCAGGATAAAAATGCTTTTAATAAACAAACAAACAAACTACCAGTCAGAATAGAGCCAGTATGTGACAGCGACGACCTAGAGCTCTGACTCCGCAAGGCTGCTTTTTCGCCTGGTTGCCAGGTGGCAAGTAAGAAATTCGCCTCCACGTGAACGGGGCCGGGAATCTTACAAAAGTTGTGCGCGGGTCCTCTCACTGCCCACCGCCCTCATGGCTCCCTAGAGCCACCTTCGCCAGCCTGGCGCCCTCCGGATGTGTTGGACTACAACTCCAATCATCCCCAGAGGCCATGCTGGGTGGGGGTGATGGGATCTGCAGTCCAACATGTTTGTGGAGAGGGGCCGCTCCAGACTAGGTTAGGTAGGTGCATGTGAAAACAGGTGGGCTACAAAGAAAAATGGGCAGGCTATTAACTTTTGCAGGCTTAATGTGCGAGGTTGACATTTGCCACCTGTCCTGATGTCCTTAAGCCGTTTCGGTACCCACACCGGCAGCCGGCAAGGATGCAGCACAGAGACAGGAAAATGAAGAGTAAAGATGTGTTACAAGAGCCCCCATTCGTCATCTGGGGCCGCCTCCCCCTCCTCTTCTTCTCTGAGCCATCCGAAGTTAGGCAAGGGATGACTTTAGAGAGGGCCTTTTCAGCTGTGGGTCCTCTCCAGGGAAGCTGGCCTGGCACCAATCCTGATGTCTTTTTGGTGTCAGGTGAAGCCTTTTTTTTCCCTTCGCCCAGGCATCTCAGCATGTTTTAAAATGGTTTTCTGTTCTATGGTGTACCTCTGCTGGATTTTCTTGGGTGTATTTATTTATTTATTTATTTATTTATTTATTTATTTATTTATTTTATTATATTTATCAATCGCCCATCTGGCCGGTCACCCGGCCACCCTGGGCGATGTACAATTAAAATACAATAAAACACAATAAAACATAATAATTAAAACAATATAAAAAAATTCTCATTAAAAACCTAACACACCCCATATTCCCGCCTGAACAGCCATGTTTTTAATGCACGGCGGAAGCTCATCACGGAGGGGGCATGGCGAAGGTCACTAGGGAGGGAGTTCCATAATGTGGGGGCCGCCACAGAGAAGGCCCTCTTCCTCGTCCCCACCAGCCTGGCTGCTCTGGCTGATGGGATAAGGAGAAGGCCGTCCGTGGCAGACCTTGTTGAGCGGCCTACTTGATGTTGCTGTGTTTTTATCTTTGGGGCTTTTTTTCTGTGTATAAAAAGCAGCTTCAGTGTATGCAAATCCCTCCAGAAGGACAAGGAAAACCACCGCCAATAGCTGTATACCGTTATACTGTAATTTTATTCTGGCCTACGGTCCTGGGAGTACTATACCAAAAGGCAGCCCTAGAAATGATCTAGATAAATATAATAACTGTTTCTCTCTCGGTAGCACTTCTCTGGCAGGGTTACCTCGTTTTTTCCCCAGCGCTCAAATTGCGAACGTTTTGCCACTAGGAGCACAGCGTTCTGCCCAGGGGGCCTTTTGGTGAGTGCCTGCTGCAACATTGCCAGTGATGAGCAAGAGAGGTGTGGCACTAAGAGGGCGGGGGGGGGGCGGAGGCACCAAACCAGAGCAAAGGGGTTGGCGACGTTTCTTGTTCCATTTGTGGCCGACCCTCAAAGGCTCAGCGGCTGACCTGTGGCCTTGCTTCCTCCCTTCAGTTTGCGTCCGACCGTGACCAGATCCTGCCGTCGCTGGAAAAAGCAGCCCAATTGCCATCGGGCCTGTGCAGATCAGAGACGACCGAAAGTGGCGGCGTTGTCGTCAAGTCCGAGATCCTGACCCCCTCCCTCCAGCCGAGTACCGCAGCAAGAACTCCCACGGGGATGAGCTGTACGTACATTTGCTTCTGGGGAGAGTTTCTTACCTTTCCATGACCCCAGGGGGTGGACCTGGTCTGATCCTTTTGGATACATTCTTTAACGCTACTTCCTGTGTCCGATAGACTGGAGCCCTCTTATATTGCGGCTGACGTGTTAAAGACCAGGATTTGGTTGAGAATAAGAAGACACTGAACGTTTTCCTTCCAGATTCTGTAACCATATCCTGTCCCTTTCTAAAAGCCAGTTTGAGTTGGCAACACTTCGGCTGGACCTACCGCCTTTTTGCATGCGGGCTTAAGGCCTCATTACTGATCCCAAGGTAGAATATTGGCAGTTTGGCCAAGGTAGAATATTGGCAGTTTTAGGTACTGGCTAGAGTCCTGTGTCTACTTCCCACTAAGAAGCGAAAAGAGTGCCATCTCATCTTAGAAAATGACTAGTTTATTATAGTGAAGAGGCAAAAAGCCTTACTTCATCGGATGCATGGAGTGGGTGACTTGACCAGGAGGAGAAGCAGCTCTATATAATCTTCCCCTGCTGCCCTTTATAAAGCACTGCTGAGAGATCGAAGGAGGCCTGGCACATGAAAAAATGGTTGGACAATTATTTTGCCACCTACCCTACCTGTAGACCCAGCACACATGCTGGATTTGATGGAGGAGAAGCCTATCAGTGGGCTACTAGTCCTGATGGCCGTATATACAGTAATGCCTCCCATATTGGAGGCAGAATGCCTCTGTACACCAGCTGCTGGGGAACATGGGCGGGAGGGTGCTGTTCCACTCATGTCCTGCTTGTGGGCTTCCCACAGGCAGCTGGTTGGCCACTGTGTGAACAGAATGCTGGACCAGATGGGACTCTCGGTTTGACCCAGCAGGGCTGTTCTTATGCTTAACCTTTTTGGGGGGCATTGTTGCAAGCTGCACAATAAATGTCCTGCCACCACTCCGCTGTATTCTCAGCCTCTTCATCTCTCTTATGCCTGTTATTAGCTCATCACCAAGACTGAGGACAGGCAAAAGAAAGTCCTTCTTCACCCACTGAATGATGGGCTGCATTAATAGAAGTATAGCTTCCAAATCGCGGGAAGTGATAATTCCCCTTTACTCGGCACTGGTTAGGCCTCATCTTGAGTACTGCGTCCAGTTCTGGGCACCACACTTTCAGAAGGACGTAGACAAGCTGGAGAGGGTTCAGAGGAGGGCAACAAGGATGATAAAGGGACTGGAAACAAGGCCCTATGAGGAGAGACTGAAAGAACTGGGCATGTTTAGCCTTCAGAAGAGGAGACTGAGGGGAGAGATGATCGCACTCTTCCAGTATTTGAAGGGATGTTACACAGAGGAGGGCCAGGATCTCTTCTCGATCATCCCAGTTTGCAGGACACGCAATAATGGGCTCAAGTTACAGGAACCCTGATTCCACCTAAACATCAGGAAAAATTTCCTGACTGTCAGAGCAATAAGAGAATGGAACCAACTACCTAGGGAGGTGGTGAGCTCTCCCACTCTGGAGGCATTCAAGGTGCGGCTGGACAGCCATCTGTCGGGGATGCTTTGACCTGGATTCCTATACTGAGCAGGGGGTTGGACTCGATGGCCTTGTAGGCCCCTTCCAACTCTACTTTTCTATGATTCTATGATCCCAGTGCACAAGTGGTTTACAGCAGTGTTCTCCAACCTTGGGTCCCCAGATGTCTTTAGCCTACAACTTCCCAGCATGGGAGTTGTAGGCTAAAGACATCTGGGGACCCAAGCTTGGAGAACACTGGTTTACAGAACTGGCTGCTCCAAGATGTGGTGATGAGCCTGTCGGTCCGCAGAGAAGTCTATCAATGGCTGTTGCTCGTGGTGGCTACTGGGAAACTCGAGTGCAAGCAGGCAGTGTATCCCTGCATGCCCGTGGCTAGGGAACGGTTGCCCTCTTGCCCGGCTGGGAGGCTTCTGGGAGGCATCCGGCTGGCCACTGGATGCTGGACTAGGTGGACCTTTTTGCCTGACCCGATGAAACAAGCTGTGGGTCCTCTTAACCCACCTGTTCACCACCCTAGTTTGGCCATATGAATTGAGCCTAAAGAGTGCGATTGTGTGCACACTTACTCGGGATTAAGGACATCACTGGGACTGGCTTCCAGTGATAAGTTGAATTAAATAGCTCAGGATTGTTTATTTTATTGATATTATTTATATATCATTATATTTATATCCTGCCGCCTTTCCTCTTGAGAGGAACCCCAAGGCCCTCCTCCTCTCTGCTTTATTATCACAGCAACCCTGTGAGGTAGGTTCAGTTGAAAGTCAGTGACTGGCCCAAAGGCACCCAGTAGGCTTCATGGCCAAGTGGGGTCTGCTGAGTCCCAGTCCAACTCTAACCTCTATCTCACACTCACTCCCTGGTAATCATTTGTGGCCTTGGGCAGGGAAAAGAGCAGGAGAAAGACGAAGACGCAATAAACAGCTTTGGTAGTGCTTCTCAGCCTGGTCGCCTAGAGGTGATTCTTACTTGTCGTTGGCAACCAAGCAAGCCCTGATCGTGCTTAACTTTGGCAAGAGCAGACTTCTTACACCAAATCTCTGCTTCCACCACCACCCCTCCCTTCAGCCGTTTCCCACTAGCTCTAAACCAAAAGGACACAGGGAAGAGGTATTTGCTAAATTTTGTTATTTGTTGAGAAGCAATCTAAAACAGAGGATCAAGAGCTTTTATGACTTTAGCCTGCTGAAAGAGCGAGCAGGCTGTCTCAGGGTCAGGAGAGGAGATCATAGATTTCATAGATCTATAGAGTTGGAAGGAGCCTACAAGGCTAATGAGTCCAACTCCCTGCTCAATGCAGGACCCTTGAAGTGAGATTTGTGAGTGACAGCTGTGCATGCACAAGAATCGTCAAAGAGGCAGACTTTGCATTCCCACACGAGTAGGAGCCAGCCCGCAGTTTGAAAAAGAGCTGTCAAATCCCCAGTTGCGTCCATGGGGCGTTGGTCCTGCCACCTCTCTGAGGAACTCCTGATGCAAGAACCAGACAGCTGCTTTTCACTCAAGCCTATTATTTGCATGCTGAAGGAAGGTTCTTATTCCAAAGACTCAAGCGAGGCAGCCTTCGGGGAAGCCAGCTTAGGCTATTCAGGAGGCAGTGGCACGTTATGACTGAGCTAATTGTCTTGGGGGAGACAAGGGGACATTAATGATACAGAAGGGGTTGTTTTTTTAGACAGTCAATACCATGTTAATCCCAGAGAATAAGAGTTAAAAGATGGGTAAGGGGAAAACATTTTTTTTTTAAATTGGAATGGTCTTCCATTGGTAGGAAGCATGCAAGCTTTTGAGTTAACACATTGCTGCTTGGCAATGGGCTCTGCATAATGCAGAAGCTTGCAACATGCCTTGGAGATTGTTCAGTAGAGAAGATGGTCTGCTTGGCTAGTTTGGACCGCAAGGAAGTTACTACAAAAGTCGCTGTGTTAGTGAAGGATGGAGTGTGTCCTAACATTCTTGAAAATTTGGCAACATTTTACAAATCTGAATCTAATTTTTTTCCTGAATGTGTGTGTGCGTGTGTGTGTGTGTGTGTGTTCAGTTGTAATACCCTTCTAAAAAAAATACCTGGAAAAGGCAGGGTATAAATATAAATAAAAAATAAAAAAAATAAAAAATTGGGGTTTGGGTAAATTTCAAGGCAATAAGTATAAATTCGTTTAGATTAACTGTCCTACCTTTTCTAAAATTACAAAACAAAAATCATCCATAATTGAGAATCAGATCCAGTAGAGAGAGAAGAACTTTGAATTTTTGCAATTAGAATTGCTCACCCCACTGGGTTCAGCCTGTCGTGTAAACCCATGACGGTGTTTGCATGAGCATTCCTGTACACTGAAAAGAGCTGGCCTCGATTAAGTGTGCAAAGAAAAGAAATCTTTGTTTGACTTTGCTGAAAAATATCTTGCAAGGGGGGGAGGGGAGGCAAGCCCTCTGGTGGATTGTGCAGGAATTCCAGCTCATGCTGGAGGGTTTTTGTTTTTTTTTCACAGCCCAGAGCAGGCCTGCCTCGACCTGGTGCCCTCCAGACATGTTGGACTACAACTCCCTTCATCCTCCCCCACCCCCAGCCAGCGTGGCCATTGGATATACTGTCTGGGGGATGATGGGAGTTGTAGCCCGACACATCTGGAGAGTGCCAGGTGGAGGAAGGCTGCTCTAGAGTTTACGTGAGGTCCGCGGAAGCCATGCAGTTGTCTATGGTGGGTTTGAGGGGCACTTCAGGTCCTTGCCTCTCTTTGTGTTTTACTTGGGGTATGGATTATGGGGGCAGGGGAAAGGGAGGACCGCCGCTATTGCTCTTGAGAGAACCGTTCAGGTTTCTTTGTTTGTCGAGTGCCGAAAGATGCCCGCTTGGCCCTTGTCTGTGTAACGTCGCTGCCGTCTTCTCCTCAGGCCTAGCAAACGCCGGAAAGTTGCAGCGGTCCTGTGCTACTCCCTGATGAATTGTACTTCTCTGTTCCAGCTGCGAACGGCGTGCAGGGCGTGCAGGCAGGCCGGTCCCCGTTCGAGTTCTGCGACCCCATGGAGCCCGTTCAGCTGAGGACAGCACCGTTCCCCGCAAGGAACGGCAGCAGTCCTCATCCTGGCTTGCCATCTGAGCAAGGCAGGGGGGCAGTGCCTGGACCGAGCCCCTTCCAGCCTGACACGGGTAGGTACCGCTTGCGGGGTCCCGCGGGCAGCTGGTCCCGGCCACTGTGTGAACAGAAATGCTGGACTGGATGGATTCTGGGTCTGATCCAGCGTAAGGGCTCTTCTGATGTTCTTAGGTGCCTCCGTTCCAATGAACAAACACAGCTCTTCCTGACAGCGGAGGGAGGGAGATGTGTGATGGATTTCTGTAGCACCGTCCATGTACAAAGTGTATTCCTTCTCCCAAAAGCAACTCTTTTGAGGTTGGTCAGCCTGGGAAATAACGTCTTGGCCACAGGCGCCCAAGGCTGGACAAGGATTTGAAGTCTCAAATGCACCACAGTCTCCACAGCACCATACTGTGCCCCCCCCCCCCCCCCAGTTTAATCCATTACATGCTAGGGAATGAGCAGCACAGCATTAGTTCTGACATGTAAGCAAATGCAGCCTTTCACCCTAAAAGAGAGAATAACGGCCGCATTGGAAGTCAATGGGGAAAGGATCTTCACAGCAGAACCTAGAAAAGTCACCTCCTATCATTGTCCCAGTGACAAGATGGGAAGATCTGAACTGCTCATGATAGAGGCGCGTGCAAACCTTTCAGAGGAATTATCCCAGTCCTATCAATTTTTGCGCATGAAGTCCCAAAAGACAACGTGTTGTTTTTTTTTAACCAACGACACCACATCTGGGATATCGGCACTCCTGTTTTTTTGGTTATGCATCAAGGAACCTTCCACTGCATTTCCTGTAGGTTGAATACAGGGTTTTTAATCAACCGCAGCAAATCTTACGTTGCGTGCCGGGCATGCATGAGCAACGAACACAGTGGTAGAGTTATGATTTTGCGTTTTCAATGTTTTTAAACACTACAATGCCCATGCAGCAGTGTGACCTGAAGGAAATGGCCAAGCACGCCCATGCCTTGGCAAAAGCCACCAAATAGAAGATGAAATGGTAACTTGCCGTTGGTTACTTGCCTCCCAAGTGATAAGTGGCCAAGAATTCACCAAGTATTTCTATGGTGCATAACCAATAGTTGGAGGAACAGGACGGCACGACTAGGCTGCGAGTTTTAGCCTGCAAAGTCTTTCCCTGTTAGACACAGAACTAGGATACACCAACCTTCCCCAGCCTGGTGCCTTGCAGATATTTTGGACTACAACTCCCTTCAGTCCCAGCCAGCATATCCAGTGGTCAGGGATGATGGGAGCTGTAGTCGAACACATCTAGAGGGCACCAGGTAGAAGGCTGGGATAGGTTATTCTCGTTGCCCTGGTTTTGCCCATTTGGCTGAAGGTTCATTTGCTTGGCTTTCACAAATTACCAGCTTCACAAATCCACTTTTGCTCAGAAGACAGAACATTAGAAAATAGCTCTGCTGGCTCAGGCCAAAGGAGCATCTAGCACAGCATTCTAACGCCAACTGCGGTGAGCTGGATGCCCTTGAGATGCTCACAGGCAAGTTTCAGCTGCCTGCAGTGCTGGTGCGGGGCGTGTCTTGCTGTTTATAAACAGGGAAGATCCCAGAAAGACCTTAAGAAATAAAGGGCACCATTTGATTCTGCTCGATAGGATGTTCTGGAAGAACTGTGTTTTTGGCCGGACGAGTGCAGGACCCACAGCTGAGAGCTCATGGCTTAGTTGCTAATTGCACCCGAACCAATCTCTCCCCATGTGGCACGTTCCCGTTCTCAGCCGTAATCCACTGCGCTGCTGCTATGGCTAGCGGTTCTTTTATTTTCCTGTTGCCAAGCAACCCTTAAGAACACTTCATTGTTGCTACACAGCCCGTTCAAGAACAAAATGAGCCCCCTCTGATCAACTTGACTCTCCAGTCCGTGGCTGTATTCTGACTCGCCGATCTCATGCAAAGGCCACATCGTCCATTCACACCGGGGAAGAAAGGGTTGGTGGTGGCCATTGCTTAGCCCCTGTATGGATATTCAAAGCCAGAGTGCAGCTCTAGAACGTGTGAAATAATAACAACAACAACAACAACAACTACTACTACTACTACTACTACTACTATTATTATTATTATTATTATTATTATTATTATTACCACCTTTCCTTCATCACTGTGGAACCACCACCAGACCCTCGAACATCTAAGATACCCGGGGAGTGTTTCCAGGTCAGAGGGTATTGCTTCTAGGCAGGCATGAACCTTAGCCCAGCACAGAGGTGTTCCCGGCCAAGAGGCAGGGTTGAGGAGGTGCAGAGTGGGAGAGAAATCTGAACTATGGGCACAATCCACCAAGACATCCCTCTGCACAAGCCCCACTTAAATGAACGGGAGCTGTGTACCGTGCGCTTGCAAAGCTTCTGTCCTCTTGTGCGAGAGAACTTCCTTGGTGGATTGCGGCCCATATTATTCAGTCGGAAGAGGAGGGGGCGCCATTTGGATTTTCCACTTTGGCCCCCCCCAAATTGTCCTAATTGCAGCTGTCGAGTGCCGCCCGTGACCTCCTGTGCCATGACATCGCAGGTCCTTCAGTCGCTTGGGTCTGTAATTGGGAATAGAGTGAGCTCTCCTGGAAGCGCCTCTGATGCTTCGGCTATGGGGCGGTATATAAATGAAATAAATGAAATGAAATTATGTCGCCTCTGATTGGCTCACCCCCTTCCTGGGATTTGAACCGATGTCTTCTGGCTCTATAAAGGCCCTGAAAAGGATCTCTTGACACTCCGGCTAAAGGACAGACCAGTTAATTGGCAAGCTGCAGCAAATGCGTGAACCTTTAATGCGGCTGTGGCTCTGGCAGCCCGGGCAGGCTGGTCCTCCGTCAGAGCCATCTGGATGAACATCCCCCTGTGCTCACCTGGATTCCATCCTGCTCTGCCTTTTCCACTTGTTAAAATGGACATGGCTAGAAACATATTTTTTTTAAGTCAGACTTTCCCTTTAACTGCTTCATTAGCCCTGGAAAGTGTAGTCCTTGGATTTGTAAGTTTAAAAATGCATTCATTGGAAAGGAGACCTTTTCAAAAGGATTGGGGTGGGAGTGCCGCGTAGATTTCTGGTTTCTCGCGAGCAGCTGCTGCCCCACGCTTCTGTGTTGTTGGTTGTTATGGGTGTCCCTGATCTGAACCTGATGACTTTTTAGACTTGTATCAAACCCTCGGTGTATTAAATAGAAGACTGTGAAGTCCGACATGTTAATAGCTGAACGATGAAGGTACAATGAAGTGCAGTCATACCAAAGAGGCTCACTTTGAACCAGATGCTGTGATGCCACTGGGCACCTGTTTGCATTTTGAAAGAATAAACAAGACTTTCTGCTCTTTGGCAATGGCAACCAGAATGTAGTAAGCCAGAAGCCCCTCTTACTGTGTGGATGACCGTCTGAAATGCTCTCTCTCTCTCTTTCACTCCTCCTGCACCTTCTTTCCTTCTGGAAGGCCCAGGAGGGGCTCAAAAGACGGGTCTTCGCCTGCACAAGTCTTTAGCTTCAAATCTGTGAGCGCAGGCAGCCCTCCAGTCTGCCCTGGAACTACAAGGTGGTCAGTGTGTCTGTGGGGTTTTCATGGGTCCAGTGGACGGGTGTGCCCAAGACCCAGAAGGCAGGCGCGTCCTTAGTCCGCAGAACCCTGGTGCCCACCAGAGGCCTCTGGTTTTTGGCAGCACCTGTGGGGCAGTTGCTGCCCCTGTGAAAATGAACTTGGCTACACCTGTGGTCCCAATCCAGCCCTCTGCTTGAATCTTTAAAAAAAAAATTAAAAAAAAAATGGAGAGGGGGATCTTTTGGTCCCCGGCTTAGCCTGCCGTCCTGCTGTGTTAATGCGGCTCCATGGGCAGCGTGGGGCACTTTCAGGTTCATCGTCACGCGGTGCCCCAGGGGCTGCGGAGTGCTGCCCATCGGGGCTTTGAACCGGCCTGAAGGCCATCGGTTGCTTTCGGCAGCCGTGTCGTTAGGCACACCAATGCAGCCCCGTGCAAGGCCCAAATGGGCAGCCCCCTCAAGAGGACTCCCCACCACACACATACAACATTGCAAGGAATCCTGGGGTGCTTCACGCGCTCAGATTGTGTGGGGCCATCTGCTTGGGGCATACAAGTGTCCCCGTATTGCCCATGCCGGACAGCAGTGCCGCCCCCATGGCACACCACTGCCTTCTTTTGACCAAGGAGACTTTCAGGTATCGAAAGGGCCCCCCCCCCGATGAGATCAGGCGGCCTTGCCTGAACGCCGCGTGGAAGGGCGGGCTGCCACTCCGCCATGCTGCTTTGCGGACGGTCTTAAACAATCGAATATCTGGATGTGCTAAGCCGATTTCCCCTGCTCAGTAAGCCTCAGGCATGACCGCCCTTGGAGCCTTCCCGCCCTCTCCGTTTGCCCCACCGCATGACCAAGAGAGACAAGTCCACCAGGTGACCTGTAACTTTTTCTCTCCTCCCGTCCCCTCCCTCCTTCTTCAGGAATGCCCGATGCGGAACTGGGAGTCACGGACCATCCATTTGGGCAGCCAGCGATGGCGGAGCAGATCCCGTGGGCAGACAACTCCATGACCTCTATCAACCGAGGACCTATGAGCAAACCAGATGAGTAAGTATAGGAGACTTACACACACACATACACACACACCTTTGTTTGTTAGAGATCCCGGGCATGGTTTTTATGGGCACAAGGTGGTATTTGAAAGGAGCAAGGCAAAGCTCTCACCCATTTGGAGATTTTGATATGCAGCTTGTCGTATGGGGAGCAGCTCTGGGGACAGCGTAGGCAACATATAACTGCACAGGTTGGATGGCCCTCTTAGCGAAGGAGACGAGGAACAGCAAAAAGAAGAGAGGCACAGATGAGGCTGACTTCATGGGTTGCAGGGGGCAAGTTGGATGTGGGAATCATTATTTGAATTGGCTCAGAGGAGGAGACATGGAAAGTACGATAAAGATTACAGGAGGCTGATGAGCTAGAGCCGGGACAGACGGCCATTGGCTCGGCTCGTAGGCCAGATCTAGCCCATGAAACAGTCGTCGCTAGCCCTGGTTGGCCCTACCAAATTTTCATCCATGTTGTAAACCTTTTGGCCAAAGTTTTGCTCATATGGAAAAGATCTCTTGTTTTCAAAAGACAGGAGGCATGGGGAGATTCTAGATGGTCATGTTATGTCTTTTTGGTTATATATGTAACTAGAGAGGTTCCCGCCCTTGAAACAGGCAGTGCGTGTATAAAAGGAGTGTCTATATATATTGCAGGCACCCTTAGGTGTTGGGAGCGGGTGATGGAGGGGAGAAGGACAGTGCGCGATGCACCTCTGATTCCGACATGGGGCCCCTGATAGTAGAGGCCAGGCCGCCACTGCTGGGCGGCGTTTCTTGGTCACACAAGAATAGGAGGGAACGTGGGGAATTGGCTCTCTTGTGTCTAGATTCCGGCTGCACACAAACGTATGAGCGACGTAAGTAGGAAGCCCTTGCTGCTAAATGTAGTCACCTAACATAAAGAGTCCTGACAACTTCTGAAAGGGTTGTGTTGTGGTGACAGCATCCACCTTGGACTGCTGGAGAAATAGAGAGGCCTCTGAGAATCCAACGTTGACCATCGCCGGCCTAAAGCTGTTCCCCCCCCCCCCCCAGTTAGCTGACCATACAAGCCAGTACCATCCTCAGACCTGCCCTGGGGCCAGAATGCACCCTGTGTGCCTGCTGCTTCCTGTGGCTACTGGCAGCATCCCAATCCCATCCACCATTTTTTTCTTAACGTTAAATCTTAACGGGCCAGTTTCATGTTGCGTTGCCATTTTTCTTGGCACTCTTGTTGTGAGTAAGCAGACCGGTGGACCAGCCCTTGCGTCCACCAAAGGCTTAAAAGATGGAAGCATGGTGTATGTGTATGTGTATGTGGGGGGGGGGGGCAGGTGGGACCGTAGCTCAGTGTGATAGAGCAGCACCTGCTCTGCATGCAGAAGGTCGTAGGTTCAATCCCCAGCATCCCCAGGTGGGACTAGGAGAGACTTCTGCCTGAAGACTTAGAGGGAGAGCTGCTGCCAGTCAGTGCCAACAATACTGGGCTAAATGGACCAGTGGTCTCCGACTCAATATAAAGCAGTTTCCGATTAACGTTTCCTCTCTGTACATCTGTTGTTATGCCCTTGCATTCTCCAAGTGACGAGAACTCCTCCTCCGGTGGATGTAACCGTTACCCGGGGCTTTGAATGCGGTCACTAGAGGCTTATGGTATTTTTGTGGTGTATGGTTTATGTACACACTGGTTTATGTACACACATAGGGCAGTATCCAAATACTTCTGCCGTGCTCCCACTGTTTCTGTTGCGCCAGCAAGACCCACCGCTAGAGCAACAGGAAACTAGCGCTCCCAAAAGCAACCCCCCAAAATTAGCGGAAACGCTTGTGGAACAGGGTGGGGCTGCAGGAGCTCCCTTGTGTATCAAACCCTTGGCTCCTCGGACCTGCCCTATTCTGGAAATGAATGTTTTGGTTTGTTTCTGGTTGCTTCAGGATCCGCTAGCTACCCATGGCGCTAGCGATGGGTCCTGCTGGCGTTCAGGCAGCATTGGATACTGCCCATATACAAATTGAGCCGAAGTGGAGGCCCCCATCGTTAAATCCCAACCATTAGCGCTCTCAGTTAGGTTCTGGGAGCCATAGGATTCCCCCGGACAGCAGCTCAGCTCTGTGTGTCGGTTTCAGTCTTACACCCAAACTGCAGGCGTGCCCTTTTGTTCCCTGCTCACACAACTAGACCTGGCTCATGCACCTCCCCCTAGTCTAGAGAAGGGAATAAGAATGAGATATCTCTGCCCATCACCTGCAGCTTCTTGGATCGTCTTCGCTCCCGCTGAGGCACATCGCAGAATATTTTGGGCTGTCATCAAACTTGTCGGGTCTTCAGAGGTATTGCCTCAGGGCAACCCACATTGATCGTTCTACCCATAGAAATTTCAGATAAGAATCACAGGCCTGGTTCGCATGTAACACACCGGCAGTGAGCAAGGGCGTGCTTGTCACTTCCGCGTTCCATCAGCAACCAGGAACTCCCGGGTTCTTAATGCGACGTCCGAATCCAGAACTCCGGGTTGATTAGAGGTTAAACAACCAAGAGTTAACCCAGCAATCACCCATGGTTTGTTGTTGGGTTAACTCTGGGTTAACCCCTAAACAGACGTAATGATAACATCCCGGGGATGGAGCATTCCTGAGTGGTTGACTGAAAGTGGACGCTGCCGCTCGGCCCCAACAATTTCTGGGTTAAAGAAATCCAAGAACTGCCGTGATGTGTGAACCAGAGTTAGAAGGGATCCTGAGGGGTCATCTTGACCAGCCCCCATCCCATAATGATGTTTTCAAGCTCCCCCTTCTGTAGGCTTCAAGAAAAGGTTGGACAGGCATCCTGTTGGGGATGTTTTAAGTCAGTGTTCTCCAACCTTGGGTCCCCAGATGTTTTTGGCCTACAGCTCCCAGCATGCCCCAGCCAGCTCGCCTGACTCCACGGCCACTTTCTGTGCTCCGTCCACCCCTCCCGTCTCTTCCCTGCCCCATCTCTTTCCATACCCACCCACCGAGTGCAAGGAAAGGACAATATAAGGGAAATCCTGCAAAAAAGCAAACCCCCAACCATTTTTGGCGACTGACTAACGGGAACTTCTGCCGGGGGGGCGGGGAGAGGAGTAAGTTAGTCTAGGCAGAAACGCACAATGTCTTTTCGGAGGCAGGATTTGGGGGACAAGGAATCTCTCTTCTCTTTCTCCCCCCCCCCCCTCCACCCAGCCATCCTGTCTCACTTCCCCAGATACAATCAACATTAGCTATTTTGGAATGGCCGAGGAGGCAGCCCTCGCTCGGGAGAGCCAGGAGGAGCCCCAGTGTGTGAGCTCTTGAGTGGGAGAGGAGGATCTCGTTACAGGTTCCTGGCCTCGTGCCCCCCACGTTTTTCCATTTGGCAAGCTGCCTGGAAGCTAAAATGGAGCTTGATGCGTAACGCTTATTACGGTCCCAGTTGTTATTAACCAGGCTTTCCCTAGAGGGCTGTGATCGGGGTTTGCTGCAAGATATATGCCGAACAAGGCTAGAGGGAACGGCCCGCTTCCTTCTGGGAAGATCTCCTGCAAGGAGGTCCGACTGCAGCAACCACATGACAGTCCTTGGGAAGTCTGTTTGGGAAACGGGGGGGTGGGGAGTTCCTCCTTTCTCTCTGCCCTTTTTCTAGTCTTTGGCTAAGGGGTGGGGAGCGAGCGTGCGGATGCTGCTGCATCAGCGGGGACCGTATGACTGAGGCAAGGAAACATGAGTAGGTGTGGGGGGGGAATGAAGCTTCTGCTTCATATTTAACTTCCCTTGTTCTGTAAAATAACAGTGTTTAATGTCCTTGCCGCGTGATTTGGTCTGGCCTCTTTTATTCCCTTTCATTTCTTCCATCCATTACATCGTCGTGAGCACTTGTGGGATGGGAGTGGGCGTGGGGTTAAAAACGGCTGGGTTCCCCCTCCCCGCTGACCCCACACGAAAGGGTGGGCTATAAAATATAAGGGGCGTAGCTCAGTGGTAGAGCATCTGCTTCGCATGCAGAAGAAGGTCCCCGGTTCGATTCCCGGCATCTCCAGGTAGGGCTGTGAAAGAACCTTCCCTGCCGGTCAGTGTTGACAATACAAGCCTCAATGGACCAAGAATCTGACTGAGTATAAGCCAGCTTCCCTATGTTCCTATAAATGAATGAGTTGGTTTGAACACCCCAGAAACTAGTCTGGGGCCTTGGGCAGCCGCGGGCGGAGTGCGAGGATGACTTCCTTGTGCAGTTGGAGAGAATGTTCTGCACAATTTGCAGCTTGGCTCTTTTGTCAAATGCAGCCTCATTGTTTTTCAAACCATGTACCTACCAGCCTCTGATTATATTTGCCTTCCCTAACCAGGCGCCCTCTAGCTGTGTTGGACTACAATTCGTCCAGTGAGTTTTATTTATTTTATTTTATTTTATTTATACCCTGCCTTTTTTCCTTCAAGGAACCCAAGGCGGCTTACATAATCCTCCTCCTCCTCCTCCTCCTCCTCCTCCTCCTCCTCCTCCTCCTCCTCCTCCTCCTCCTCTCCATTTTAGTTGTAACCCCAACACATCTGGAGGGCGCCAGGTTGAAGAAGGCTGGTTTATATGAAGACTGTCCCTGTCTGCACATACCTGGGAGGCTGGAAGTACAAGACTCATTTTGCAGCCTTTAAACTGTTTCAGCACAGCCTGGTTGTACAAGTGCTTCTTTTGTTTGTTTTTGGGTGGAGCTCTCTTTGCACCCTTTTTATTTTACACAAAAGATTAAAAAAAAGCAACAGCTGGAGCCCCCAAAAATGTAAAGGGTGAACATGGAAAACACGTGTTATGCACAGGTACAACTCTTCAAAAAGGCCAGCTTCCCATTGCACACAAGTAAGCGCGGTGACAAACCCAGGTTTATTTGTGCAATGCCTGAACCGGCCCGTTGAGCTAGCTTTGCCCCTTCCAGTTTGCAGGCCGTGCCTCTGTCCTTGGCAGGAGATGGCTGTACAATTTGTTGCACACTTTACTGTTGTCGGCCGGTCACGCAGCGCAAGGTCAAGGCAGCTGGGGCTATGATGCAGCTGTGCCTCACGAATTGCGAGGTTTTTTTTTTAATGGGCGGCGGGGGGGGGGAGGGAGTTGTGTCTTGTAATGGATTAGTTATCAGGCTGCATTGCTTTACATCTGCCTTTCTTCCCCCAACTCGGGGGTCTTGTTTCTCTGTCCCCCCCCCCCTCCTCCCAAAATCCCATGTGCGTTGGCAACCGTGTATTGGGCCAGATCACTTCCAGTGACTTACATGTGGTGCTCATCTGGAGCTGCGTGAGTAGACTTGCTGTCTGTCTCCTCGGGAACTTCTGGCTCTGGGGCCTTCTCCCCTCTGGATTCTTGACTCCCTCCCACAAGCGGGGGAGGGGGGCGTGCTTGCTCCTGGCGGTGCTGGGCCCAGCAGTCCCACTGACTTCAATTAGTCCTGTCACCAGGATGTGCCTCATTATTACGCGTTCACGCAAAGGAGATTGGAAACAGCCTTGCCGGGTGTGGGGGAGACGTGTGTGTGTGTGGGGGGGGGTCTGGTTTGCCGCTGGCGCTTTCATTTCCCAAACCTGTCCCAAGCTTTGGCTTCTAAGGGCGCATCACCCTGCCGAAATGTTGCTGATGATTTTGTGGTGACACCTGGAACCAGCCGGGTGCCGTACAGAGGAGAACAAGGCGAGAGCGGTGATGCCCAGGGGCTGGCACAGGGATGTTGAAGAGTCCTTGGTCTCGAGTCACGAGTCGAGTCACGAGTCTTTGGACTCGAGTCCGAGTCCGAGTCCTTGGTCCAAAATGGTGACTCATGAGTCATGAGTCACGAGTCACTCCCAAAGCTGACTCCACGAGTCTCTATTAAAATCAATGGGGTTTTTTTCCCAACAAAATAAGGCTACTTCAGATGTGTGGTTTAAGTAAATTCTAGGCACAAGTGTGCCTTTTTATTTCAAAACTCTGCAACTGATTTTGGCAAGAACAGACCAGGCAGAAAAACCCAAAATAATCAGGCAGGCAGAGGTGGCTGGGAACCCCAGACAGGCAGGCAGAGGCAGCCAAACCCAAAATGTCTGAAAGGTTGCATTTTAGGAAAATGATTTAAAAAAATAAACTTGCTGTACTTCCTAAAACTTATCCATGTTGCATTTGAGGAACATGATTTTTTTCTACATGTTTGGCCCCCATTCTGGAATGGTGAGATCTCATCACAATTCCACCCTCACTGAACACCCGCTCCACTGGTGATGAACTTGCTGGAACCAGAAACACACTCAGAGCAGCCACACAGAGTAATCTCAGGTCCTTCCTCTGCCTCTCCCAAGTACGCAACACATCAATCAAAATAAATCTTGACACACTGTTGGGGCTGCACTCCTGGTAGCCGTCCATAGTGGCCGAGCAGCGGCACACCTCGCTTCCCTGCGCTCTTCTCCAGCAATCACGCTCCTCTCCACTCCTTCTGGCACAGCCCAGGGATGTTGAAGAGTCTTTGGTCTCGAGTCCCTGAGTCGAGTCTCGAGTCCCATTAAAAATATTGGGACTCGAGTCCGAGTCGAGTCAGAGGGGGGACTCAGTCCGACTCACGAGTCAAGTCCTCGAGTCCGAGTCCCCATCCCTGGGCTGGCAGCGTAGAGGCGGGAGGCACGACAGAGGCGGGGGCCGCAGCTGTGCCTGGGAGGGCCCCACGATTGCTGGGAGAGGAAAAAGAGACTTGGTCAGCGAGGGGTGCGTATGCGAGGGGTGCTGCCGCACAGAGAGCGCTGCAGGCGTCACAGTCTCCTTGTGGGCGGACGGGACTCTAGGGCACACTTCCATTTGGAGCCGGGCCCGGCCGGGTTTTGGCTGGCCACTGATGGAGAGAGAATGCTGGCCTGTATGCCGATTCGGCAACCCAAGCTCAGCGTGCACGTGTTTACGGGCCCCTGCGCAAACAGCAGGGTCGATCCTGCTCATTGGCCTTTTTGGAGTCAGTGCTGCCCCCTGGACTTTGGGAAATCTGCACGCAGTCTGTAGGGCGGAGCATTGAGTGGTTTTTTCGCACAGAGCCCAAAATGACGGGCGAGAAGCATCTGTGGATCAGCAGAAGTGGGCCAGTCACTGACTCTCAGCCTGACCTACCTCACAGGGTTGTTGTGAGGATAAAATGGAGAGGAGGAGGAGGAGGAGGAGGAGGAGGAGGAGGAGGAGGAGGAGGAGGAGGAGGATTATGTAAGCCGCCTTGGGTCCCTTGCAGGAAAAAAGGCGGGGTATAAATATAATATTTATTTATTTATTATATTTATACCCCGCCTTTTTTCCTGCAAGGAATCCAAGGTGGCTTACATAGTCGTCCTTCTCTCCATGTTATCCTCACAACAACCCTGTGAGGTAGGTTAGGCTGAGAGTCAGTGACTGGCCCAAAGTCACCCAGTGAGTGTCGTGGCCGAGCGGGGACTAGAACCCGGATCTCCTGAGTCCCGGTCTAACACTCTAACCACTACGCCACACTGGCGTGTGGTTAAATAAATAAACAAGTGCCGTCTTTTCCGCAGGTCTCCAGGCACAGAGCCAAAGCCCTCTCACCTCTCTTGTCTGCTTTTCCATCCCTACAGCCAGTGCATCACTTCTCAACTGGATGAGCTTCTGTGCCCTCCCACAACCCCAGAGGGACGAAATGACGAGAAAGCCCTTCTCGAGCAGCTGGTGTCCTTCCTGAGCGGCAAAGACGAGAATGAGCTGGCGGAACTGGACCGAGCTCTTGGCATTGACAAACTGGTCCAGGTAGTGAGCTGTCTCCTGGGTGCCAGGAGCTTGGGCCCCCGGAGACCCAGTCTCCACCTGCCTTTGGGAGGGTTTCCCAGCCTCTGGAGTTCCTGCCCAGTGGGTGGCAGCGGAGAGCACGCTGGAAATGGACCAGAGCGCGGCAGGACAGGAGTAACCTTGAGCCGTCGCCTGCCAAATTAGATTCCAAAATCTCTGTAACGCTACAGTCTTTCATTAGAAACTTATTTGCACCTCCTTAGAGACACCCTGAAGCATCTACACTTGTGGCTGATACTCCAGGACACTGATCCGCTGCAAGTAAAAAGTGCAACCTTGAAAGCCAGATTCTGCAAAGATGCAGACTTTGCAGATATTATTTGCAGGGAAGATGCCCTGAAAGGCAGGCTAAAAATCTGTCGTCGTTGTTGTTGTTTAATCTAGCCAGCTACGCTGGCTGGGGCATGCTGGGAGTTGTAGGCCAAAAACAGCTGGAGACCCAAGGTTGGAGAACACTTATCTAGCACATTACCTTTTGGTGGATCTTATACCCAGTGCATACATGCTCATACATCTTCCTAGGGATGGGAACAGCTTGAGACGGTGCCTGCCAAAAAGGGATAGGGATTCGGTCCTGATAGGAAACTGCAGTAAAAGAGGAGAAGGGAGACTCCGCGGACAGAGAGGACTGGGGGTGAAGCAACCTGCCCCCACGGGAAGGCCTCACTCGGGGTTGCCTATCGGTGGGCAGAAGGTAGATCTCCAGATGTTGTGGACTGCGGTACCCAGCATTCCTGGCCATTGGCCATGCTGGCAGGGGCTTCTGGGAGTTGAAGTCCAAAATAGCCGGAGATTGACCAACCCCTGCTTTGGTAGATGCAGGGCACAATCCAGAAGACGTTCAGCACCTTTAAGGGCCAAGCTAGCCAGACAGACCCATTGCTCAGCAGCCTGCCTCATTTATTTATTTATTATATTTATACCCCACCTTTTTTCCTGCAAGGAACCCAAGGCGGCTTACATAATCCTCCTCCTCCTCCTCCATTTTATCCTCACAACAACCCTGTGAGGTAGGTTAGGCTGAGAGACCGTGACTGGCACATTACCTTTTGGTGGATCACCCAGGGAGCTTCAAAGTCACCCAGGGAGCTTCATGGCCGAGCGGGGACTAGAACCCATATCTCCCGAGTCCCAGTCTAACGCTTTAACCACTACGCCACCCTGGCTGTCATTCACAGACAGAGCAGGAGGGTGTGTGTGTGTGTGTGTGTGGAGAAGGCGGGGGTCTTTAACAGTAAAAGGAATTTGTGGGAAAGGGGACACCAGGGATGTTGAAGAGTCCTTGGTCTCGAGTCACGAGTCAAGTCACGAGTCTTTGGACCCGAGTCTCGAGTCCGAGTCCAAGTCCTTGGTCCAAAATGGTGACTCACGAGTCACGACGAGTCACGAGTCACTCCCAAAGCTGACTCCACGAGTCCCTATTAAAATCAAGGGGGGGGGTTTCCCAACAAAATAAGGCTACTTCACACTCAGAGCAGCCACACAGAGTAATCTCAGGTCCTTCTTCTGCCTCTCCCAAGTACGCAACACATCAATCAAAATAAATCTTGACACACTGTTGGGGCTGCACTCCTGGTAGCCGTCCATAGTGGCCGAGCAGCAGCACACCTCGCTTCCATGCGCTCTTTGCTGGTGAACGCGCTCCTCTCCACTCCTTCTGGCACAGCCCAGGGATGTTGAAGAGTCCTTGGTCTCGAGTCCCGAGTCGAGTCTCGAGTCCCATTAAAAATATTGGGACTCGAGTCCGAGTCGAGTCAGAGGGGGGACTCAGTCCGACTCACGAGTCGAGTCCTCGAGTCCGAGTCCCCATCCCTGGGGGACACGGAGCCTTCCATGCCTTTGCAGCCAGCAGCTCCAGGCATTTTTCTCCCTTCCTGGTTCAGGCACCTGAGATGAGCCAAGGGCAAAGAGAAGCATCTGGAGCCGTGGGCTGGTGGGAGGTCTCCTTGCCCCTTTCCCTCCCGCTCCGTCCACTCCACCACCCTCGCATCGCACGTGTTCGAAAGTTCCTCTGAGATCAATGAGCAGGGGGGGGAGGACAGGCCGCTGCCGCTCTCGGGGCTAACTGGGCAGTGCCTGGCTTCTTCCGGCTTGGGCCCACCAGCTTCACCATGAAAAACGTGTGGTTTGGGAAGCTCCAGAGAAGTCTGCCAAGTGGGAGACTGCCAGCCCATTCCGTTTAGGGGAGAAATGTTGGCTTTAAGGACTTAGGACAGAGTCAGATGTGAGTTTCTTTCAGAAGTCCCCGAGTGGCAAGAGTCAGATGGGATTAGATCGTTGCTGAAACACTGAAGAGTGGCCAAATTGTTCAGCTCTCTAGAAATTAGGCTCCCGCTGTGGTCTTCTGGGAACAATTTCCTATGCAGGGCCTTAACAGAAATAAGAATGCACAACATTTCCGTAGTCATCATTATCAGGCAATCGCTCGTGACCGAGTAAGATTGTCTTCCAGGATAAAAAATTTAAACATTTTAAAAGGAGGAAATTCTAAAGAAGATTGTGTAGACTCTAGCGATGGGTCCGTCAGTGACTGTGGAGGCCAATTCTAGATCCACACAGCTTCCCACAGTGAGGACACAGGTTACCAGATGGAAGATGGTCCTGTAAAGGATTCATTTGACGTGCTTTTCGCTTAGCACGTTTCTCCCTTTCACCTTGCACTCTGCCTTCTTCAAAGTCCATGGAACCTATCTGTTGCTTGTTCAGAGAACCCTACGTAGATTCTCTCAGTCATCCTTACGAACTTCCTGGCAAGGTGGGACAGTGTGATCATCCCCATATTGCAGTGGGGGTGGGGGGGGGTGAGACTGAGAGAGCAGTAGTTTGTTTATTACTGCCTTCCCCACCTGGACTGCAACGCAGGTCATTCCCGTCAGTGATAGGAGCCGCTGTCCGACACATCTGGGAAGGGCAGACTGGCTTGTCACTACCTCATGAGGAGTTCGTGGCCGGGGCAACCTGGGACCGCCCTCGCTTGCGCCGGCAGCCGCTCCAGCATACCAGCTCCGCTTAGAACAGTGTTCTCCAACCTTGGGTCCCCAGATGTTTTGGGCCTACAACTCCCAGCATGCCCCAGCCAGCTACACTTGGGGACCCAAGGTTGGAGAACACTGGCTTAGAACCTAACTAGTAGCTATAACTATATGTGGAGGCTCACTCCATCTGTTAATTTCTATCACTCCTCTGGCCCTTGCCAAAGTAAAAGACACCGCTTTTTTCTCTCTCTTCACCGTTAACCCTTCACACATCAGCCCCTGCCTCAAAACAAAAGACACAAACACAGGTAGCTTTTACCTCGGCTAAATACAGTTCCCTCACAAGGAACGTGTGTCGCGTGCCTGGAACCGTCTTGGAACTCTCGAGAATCTCACGCCGGCTTCTCTCTTTGAGCAGGGAGGCGGCCTGGAGGCGCTGACCGAGAGGTTCCAGCCGCAGCAAGCGACGCCGACGCCGCCACCTCTCGTGATGGACCAGAAGCCCGGCATGTACCCGCAGCCGTACTCCTCGGCTTCACCCGCCGGGCCTTTCCCGGGCATGGTCAGGCAGAAGCCGTCCTTCGGGCCCATGCCAGTCCAGGTCCCGCCCCCTCGTGGGCCCTTCCCGACCAACATGGGGATGCCGCCCCGACAGGTGCTCAGCCGGCCCCCGACGGCCCCCAACCAGCTGCGGCTGCAGCTGCAGCAGCGGCTCCAGGGCCAGCAGCAGGTGAGTCCAGGCGCAGTGCAGCCGCTGTAGTCCCGCTGCCCTCTGGCCGGGCGGAAGCCTCCGCCTGGCCCTCCCGGCAGCTCCGCTTCTCTATGCCGACGGATATCTATATATGAGTTTGGGGTCATTGTGGGAAGCCATTGTGGGACCGCTTAAGCCAGTGTTCTCCAACCTTGGGTCCCCAGGTGTTTTTGGCCTACAACTCCCAGCATGCCCCAGCCAGCATAGCTGGCTGAGGCATGCTGGGAGTTGTAGGCCAAAAACATCTGGGGACCCAAGGTTGGAGAACACTGGCTTAAGCACTCTGACCAGCTGCTGAAAGCTCCCACCAGGTTCAGCCCACACAGACCAGCTCTGCAAGCCCGCTTTTTGTTCCTGAGCTTTCCTGTAACCTGCAACTGACCCTTCTGGCCCAGTATCTCTCGCTAGGGATGCGCGCGGCAAAGCTGGATTGTGGGGTGGAAGATCTGGCGGACATGCTGAGCTCGAACCCCACCCACCCCCCGAGCCCTGCTCACCCTACCTTTTCCCCGGCTCGACTCGCAGAGTTCTCGCAAGCTGAGCCACGGAAGCGACTTCCGGTTTCCAGCGCTACATTGTTTATGTAGAAAATGGCGCAAAATACGTTAAAAACATCCGCGATCTGCGTAAGTTGCACAAGTCGCAGCCGTTTTTAATGTATTTTACGCTGTTTTCTACGTAAACGACGTAGAGCCGGGGACCCGGAAGTCTGGTGAGCGCCTCAGCTGGCGCTCCTGCTCAGCTGGCATGCCGCGAATTGAGTGCCGGGCGGATCGCCCACCCCTACGTTGGCACCAGAGGGGTAGACAGAAAGAAAAGGGGGGCAGCAGGGATGTGTGTTGCTCTGCCATCCCAAGAACGGTGGGAAGGAAATGGCATCCTTCCCTCCAGGGCCTTGTGCTTCGCCACCCCCACTTCTCGCCACGCCTGTAGATGCTCCTTTTGACTACATAGGACTCGTGCTGTTGGCAACGGGGGCGGGGTGTGTGTGCAACTGTGCCGGGCAAGAGAGTTTGTCGAGCTCTTAAGTTCTCCCTCGTCGCCCTCTCTCTAGCTGATACACCCAAGCCGGCAGCCTGTCCTGAACCCGTTTGCGGGAAACCCTCCGGGCGGCATCAGCATGAGGGCAGGCATGCAGCAACAGATCACGCCACAGGTCAGTGCCGGCACCCCCCCCCCCCTTGCGTCACGTTTTTTTGTCTCGTACTGGAAAACTCAGGGCTTGCTTTTGTTGTTTCACCGCTTCCAGGAAAATGGTACTCACCTGCTGGAAGGGTGATGGTGCTTAAAGTAGCAAAGCCTGCCTCCGTTGCTTGGCCTGAGGACTGCCTGGCAGGCTCTCTCCCCAGCCCAACCCTGGAAACCCGGTGTAAAGGATTGAGGCCTACACAGGCTTAAGTTTGTTGAAGCCTGAAGGCCCAAACACTTCCCTAGATTAGTTGAAGCCTGAAGGCCCAAACACTTCAGGATGGGAGGGGGAGTTTGAGAGTTTAGTTTACCCAATACAAGTTAAGAATTAGATCTCCTGTTCAAAGTCACATGATTATAGTGGAAGACCGACAGCCTGGTCTTCTGCGCGGGTTCAATGCTAAGGGGGTAGCGAGTCCTAGGGCGGGCCTTCTCCGAGGTCCCCAGCGACTATCACCCTTAGCCCAGACACACGCCAGCAATACAGCTTATCAGTACGGTACAAAGTAGCAAGCAAGAAGTCTCAAGGACACCGTGATTTCAGGGCTCTCAGCTAGTTAGTTCAGCTCGGGCTCCAGCAGAGGCCCGGTCAACCGCATGCTGCTAGCTGGGTTCCCGGCGGAGGTCCGGTCTACCCAAGCGGCTAGCTGGGTTCCCGGCGGAGGTCCGGTCTACCCAGGCGGCTTGTGAGTGATTTCAGCTTGGTCTCCTGGGGGTCCGGTCAACCCAAGCGGCCAGTGATTTCAGTTTGGTTTCCCGGGGGTCCGGTCAACCCAAGCGGCCAGTGATTTCAGCTAGCTGGAGCACGCCGGGTGCTGCTACCCGGGGTTGCCGGTCCCTTCGTTCCCTTACCCCAAGCATGGGGCAAGATTGCTGGTCAGGTCCAACAACTCAGTTCCCTTGCGCAGGGTGTTTTATACCTTGGGTTTCAGGTAGCCCCTCCCTCCGTAATCAGGTGGGTGGCCAATCAGGTGGGTTGCCACCCTCCCTGAGGGGCGGCCTTTTGGGTCAGGTGGGGTGACGCCTTCCCCCTGTGGGGTGGGGTCCCTTTGAAGCCACTTGCTTAATGGTCCCATCCTGTGGTGTTGAATGGTCCTTTCTTATGGGTGCCGAAGGCGAGGTATTCAAGTCTTATGTATATGGGGCTGATATACGAGAGCATTGTAACCTGGGGATGCTTCCTGCCTTCCCCCCTGGGGTGATTCTATGCAGATGTTGTTTGTCCCCTTTGGTCTCTGTGGAGACTGGCTGTCTCCCCCCCCCCCCCGGGTCTCCTTCCCCCCACCTTGGTGAGTGTGTGTGTGTCAGAAAGGGGTTTTAGGTTGGCTTTCTCCACAATTATAACCTTCCATTCCTGGGAAGGCTATATATATGTGGGGTGTGGTCAGCTAGAAGCAGAGAGAGACTGACTGCAGAGAGAGAGACAGATTAGAGAGAGAGAGAGAGAGAGAGCCTGGCTGCAGGGAGAGAGCTAGCAGCAGAGGAGAGAGGTAGTCTGAAGTTAAGCTAGAGAACCTTGGATTGTTTGTTTGTTTGATTTGACCATACTTGCTTTTGAATTATAACCACTCTATTAAGTAAATACCCTAATATAATAAGTAAAGTGTTGTTGTGTACCCTGGTTTGTTGGAGTGACTTCTTCACCACGTCTAAAGCCTACACCCATGCTACTGGAAGCAGGCAAAGGATTTGATCTCCTGGAACGGGAGGGGCTTTGAGGAGAGGCAGAGATCTTCCAAAGGCAGATCAAGGGGTCCCTGTAGTAGCGGAACCTTGACACCCCGCTCCTTAGAGCCAGTGCTTCTGGGGGCAGGGGGGCATCCGGGTGACCGAGAGCCAGTTCACACAGCCTCCCAATTGCTGTTGGTTGCGCAGGGATCCCAGCACGCGAGGATGACGTGGCCTTTTATATGCTCTGAAAAAGCATTGCGAGAGAGAGAGAGAGAGAGAGAAACGTCCCCCTCTCCCCTTCCTCCACATCCTTCATAATTTTATAAACTCACATCACGCACTCACCTTTTTGCTAAAGTAAAAAGCTCCAAACGTCGTAACCTTTCCCGCTAGGGGAGTTGCTGCAGCCCCCAGATGACTTGGTTGCCCCTTTTGTGGCACCTTCCCCAGCTCTGCAAGATCCTTTTTGAGATGCAGTGGCCAGCATTGTACACCAGCCTTCCCCAACTCCAGATGTGCTGGTCTGGACTACAACTTCCATAAGCTGGCTGTGGGATTGTGGGATTTGTAGTCCCAACGCATCTGGAGGGTGCCAGGTTGGGGAAGGCTGCTGGACATGGCATTCCCAAGTGTGGTTGCCCCATAGATCTGTAACCACGGTCTGGCCACGCCTCGGAAGGCAGAAGGCCGAGCCCTCTCTCGAGTCTCGGTGGGCCGCCAGTCTGGTCAGCGTCCCAGTTCTCAGCTGGCAAGGTTTAGAGCAGCCTTCTCCACCCCGGCGCCCTCCATATGTGTTGTACTACAGTTCCCATTGTTGGGACTTGAAAAGGATGCTAGGAGAGGATGTATTGTTGAGTATTATCCTTCCTATCTCACGTTAATGAGGTCAGCAGAGTTTCCAGCTTAAAAGAAGCTTAGATTTGGCTAGTGTTCGCCAGTTAGCATTTGGTAATCCAGGATGCTTTAAGTCAGACTGGATTTCCCTGGTTTTGCCCCCTTTTCTCTCCCTCAGAACAATAATCAGAGACACGGTCTTGTTAAAGTTAAAAGTAACATTTACTCACTCAGATTATGCAGTTTCATTCAGGCAGGCTTAAAAGACATTTCTTACAGTTGGTTACAGTACATTTGGAAATACTTGGGGTCTGAACTTGTGGAGTTCAGACCAGCAACTCTGGTTACAGGCTGCTGTTAGAGCAACGTGGAGGCAACTCACTTTACTACCACATTCAGAGTCTCAGTAGGAGGGAAAAGAGCTGAGAGCTACGCCCACTTCCTGCTGAGGCTCAGCTAAACGCACACTTGAGTATCTTCTAGGGAATCCACCTTAGAAGATACCAGTGGCCTTAACCATTTCATCCAACTAACTGGTGAAACATGAGCCATTGGTTTTGACTGCACTTTAAATATCCCACACCCATCATCCTCAACCATCGTCCTGGCCCCGGGAGTTGTCACCCAACACATCTGGAGGGCACATTTAGAGAGTCCCGGAGGAAGAGGAAAGAACTCTGGGCGAGTGTTCAAGCAGGCGGCTTGAGGGAGGGGCAGGCTTGTGGGCAATCTGGGACTGGCCATAAAGGAATTAGTGTTCGTAGCCATACTGGAGGCCGGCAGCAGCTGTTCCTCAAGGCCAGGACTGGTGGAGGCGGGAGAAGCAGCTGGTGTTTCTCCACACTTCCCCCCGCCCCCAAGCTAGCAGCTGTACCTGAAAACCAGAAAATAGTAACGTTTGCTCGGTGCTGCTCCAGACCACAGCCTGGACAAGGGAGACCCCTCGGGGTTGCAGCGAGATTGCTCTGAAATGTCTGCTCTTAGGAGGGCTTGCTTCTGGGAAATCTTGTCTGGCTTCTTGCAGGGCCTTTTTTCCTCTGGCCGCCTCTGTGGAGCTCCTGCAAAGTGGTGGGGAATCCTAGGATAGTGGAGTTGGGCAGGGCCTACCAGGCCATCGAGTCCAACCCCCTGCGCAGTGCAGGAATCCAAGTGAAAGCATCCCTGACAGATGGCCATCCAGCTTCACCTTGAATGCCTCCAGAGTAGGAGAGCCCACCACCTCTCTAGGTGTTTGGTTCCATTCCTCTAACAGTAAGGACGTTTTTCCTGATGTCCAGGCAGAATCTGGCTTCCTGTAACTTGAGCCCATTATTCCGTGTCCTGCAAACTGGGATGGTTGAGAAGAGATCCTGGCTCTCCTCTGTGTGACAACCTTTCAAGTACAGTACTTGAAGAGTGCTATCATGTCTCCCCTCAGTCTTCTCTTCTGAAGGCTAAACATGCCCAGTTCCTTCAGTCTCCCCTCACAGGGCTTTGTTTCCAGTTCCCTGATCATCTTGGTTGCCCTCCTCTGAACCCTCTCCAGTTTGTCTACATCCTTCTTAAAGCGTGGTGCCCTGAACTGGATGCAGTACTCAAGATGAGGCCTAACCAGTGCTGAGTAGAGGGGAACTAGTACTTCCCGCGATTTGGAAGCTATACTTCTATTAATGCAGCCCAAAATAGCATTTGCCTTTCTTGCAGCCACATCTCGTTGCTGGCTCATATTCAGCTTGAGATCTACAACAATTCCAAGATCCTTCTCGCTTGTAGTACTGTTGAACCAAGTATCCCCCATCCTGTAACTGTGCATTTTGGTTTATTTTTCCTAGCTGCAGCACTTGGCATTTGTCCCTATTACATTTCATTCCATTGTTTCAGCCCAGAGCTCCAGCCTATCGAAATCACTTTGAATTTTTTTCCCCGTCTTCCAAGGCATTCGCTCTGTGCAAGTTCCCTCCACTCCAGCAGCCCCGACTCTGAACAGCGGCCAGTCAGATGCCTTTCAATGCTCACTGTGCATCAGAGGGGCTTCTCAGTGGCACGAGGCTGGCATTCTCGCGAGCTTTCTGGTCATGAGGTTGTTGGTCCAAATTCCCCAATCTCCCTGGCTGAAGGGGAGTGGAGATCTGGGCTGCAGTACATCTTCACGGGGGCACAGCTCAGTGACCGAGCCCAGCCTCTGTGTGCATCTGACCTGGGATAAGGCCGCTTCGTAAAGTTCTCAGGCAGGGCCTGATGCTATTACCCACTCTCCGTCCCCTCCAAAAAGTACATTATCTCCAAACAGAGAGGCTCCATTGGGTCGTGATGGCTAATGGATATTGTTGATCCGATCCAAAGAACTCCTCAATTATTCGGTGGTCTAAAAGTGTAAGGAATAACACATGAAAACACATGAGGAAAAGAGCGCAGAGGAACTTCCTTCTGTAGCTCATGTGCTTGAGTTATTTTGATTATTTTAGTGCAGGGATCACGTGCTGGAACTAATAAATAACTTTATTAACATTGTTATCAGCTGCCTTTCTACTTGCACATGAAAGGGCTAAAACTGCTCCAGCCCTGATGGCTTACAATCCACCCTGTAGGCCCGTCTGCCTACGTGGATACAGCAGAGCGTGAGACGGAAGATATAGCCTTTGTCTCGTGTGTGTAACCGGCCCATGTAGTTCACACAGAGATTCAGCTTTCCCTCCTCCACGCAGCATTGCCAAGCGTCTCGGATTACAGCCAACTTGCAGCTTGCTCGTCCTGTCAGCTCAACTGTAATTAGGAATGACTTCCATAGAATCCACAACAGGGTTTTTACTACCTGTTTATTCTATATCAGAGTAAATACAATCTCCTAAATTACAGTCTATATTGCAGATTATAATGCATAGCCAGTGCATAGCCAGTCCAGTCTAGCACACTTCATTTCATGATTGCAATAAGTCAGAGCATTAGAGAGAAGAGACAAGAAGAAGCACACAGAAAAGCAATCCTTCTCTCTACTACAATGGTTACAGGAAACGAAACCTAACAATCATACTACGTCATCAGAAAGTACAAACCATGTGATCAGCTCATATTTCTTTCCCACGAGAATAGAATAGTAGTGTCAGACTCAACATGATTGTTTTTCTAGCCATCCTGTACCTTTCCAAATGAAAACACTTGTGCCACAGCTGTTGTTTTGTTACATGTCCCAACAGCACAGACCAGGTGAAGTACACTAGCAGGGTTGGGCCATCTTGATTGTATATCTCTCTGTACTCTTGGATGAAGGGTGGGCTGAAATCTGTAGGGAGGCAGAGGTCTTTGGCGCTGTCCAGGGTTTGGCTGGCTGGGAGGGATGCACCCGGGTGCGGGCTGGAGTCTGGCAGCCAAGGTCCTGAGTAGCAAGAGGGAGGCATTATAAGAACCTAAGAAGAGCCATGCTGGATCAGACCACCTAGACCAACACGGTGGCCAGGCAGCTGCCTGCAGGAAACCCACAAGCAGGACATGAGTACAAAAGCACCCTCCCACCCATGTTCCCCAGCGACTGGTGTGCATAGGCACACTGCCTCTGATACTGGAGGTAGCATAGAGCCATCAGGACTAGTAGCCATTGATAGCCTTCTCCTCCATGAATTTGTCCAATCCAATTCTTGTCACCACCCGGTGCTGAGGAGAGATCACTGCCTAATTTTTGAGGCTGGCCCTAAAGTAGTGGCCAGAGACGAGCGGAGGTAAATGCAGAGGAACATGGAAGCTCCCTTGCACTAGATCAGACATCTCCATCATCATCAGGCGATCACTCGTGACCGAGTAAGATTGTCTTCTGGGATAAAAGGAGGAAATTCTAAAGGAAGATTGTGTAGACTCTAGCGATGGGTCCGTAAGTGACTGTGGAGGCCAATTCTAGATCCACACAGCTTCCCACAGTGAGGACACAGGTTACCAGATGGAAGATGGTCCTGTAAAGGATTCATTTGACGTGCTTTTCGCTTAGCACGATTCTCCCTTTCACCTTGCACTCGGGCTTCTTCAAAGTCCATGGAACCTTTGTGAAAGGCCAACCTCCATTTAGATCGTTCATGGGCCAGAGCTTCCCAGTTTTCGATGCTTATATTGCATTTTTTTAGATTAGCCTTATGAACATCTTTAAACCTCTTATATTGACCATCGATATTCCGCTTTCCATCCTTGAGTTGGGAATAAAATAACTGACCGGCAGAGGCTTTCTAGGGTCTCAGGCAGAAAGGGCTCTTTGCCATCCGCTTCTACCTGACCGTGTGTTGCTTTTTAACCGGACTGTAGATGCCTGGGGCTCGCGCCTGGGACTTCCCGCATGCAAAGCCTGTGCTCCACCCCTGAGCTCCGGCCTACGGAAGCCGGATTGGGTGCATCTGGCTGCCCGAGCAGGAATGAGCAAGCCCTGAGTTACGGGCCCAGCAAAACATCCGGGACGGCGAGCTTCCCAGGGGCAGGAATCATGATGTTGTGCTCCCTGCCACTCAGGCAGCCAGGCTGCGGAGGCTTGAGGAAAAGAGCGGGGAGGGGAGGGGCAAAGGCTTTGGCCCTGGTCCCCGTGTGGGGTGTGGGAGGGGCCACAGAGGGCTCGTCCGTGGGTCTGGGTGATCTTGGGTGTGCCTTTGCGTGGCGCCCTCCGATTCTGTCGCTGGCTTTTTTGAGAGTTGATCTGCAACGCGATCGACAGCCCCCAGGCTTCTGGGGAGGCTGCTTGGCGCTCTCCACCCCCACCTCTCTCATCCTAACGCTGCCACCATCTTTGTGCTCTCTCTTCTCCCTCCCCCTCCCGCTCAGCCGCCCCTGAACGCACAGATGTTGGCCCAACGCCAGCGCGAACTGTACAGCCAGCAGCACCGGCAGAGGCAGCTGATACAGCAACGAGCCATGCTGATGAGGCAACAGCAGAGCTTTGGGAATAGCCTCCCTCCCTCGGGCGGAGTCCCGGTGCAGCTGGGGCCGGGGCGCCTCCCCCAGGCCCCCCCGCAGCAGTTCCCCTTCCCCCCCAACTACGGTACGACTCCGGGAAACCCCCCTGCCTCCACCAGCCCCTTCTCGCAGCTGGCGTCAAACCCCGAGGTGGCGCTGGCCAGCCGAAACAGCATGGTGAACAGGGCGATGATGGGAGGCGTCGGAGGACAGTTCGGCTCCAGCATGAACCCCCAGATGCAGCAGAACATCTTCCAGTATTCGGGCTCAGGTGCGTCTCGGGCTGGGCCTGCTCGGGGGGGGGGGGACCTGCTCTTTGGTGCCTCGCCGAGAGGAAGGGATGTGCAGGCGGGGAGGATGGTTTGCCAAAGCGAGCGGTTTGGTCACGTACGGTTCCCTCTCCGATTTCGGGGAAGATAATTAGGATTGCAGCTCTCCTTGGGACTTGTTCAAAGGCCGCTTCTTGGCTGGAGGCAGACAGCAGCTCCTTCAGAGAACTGAAGAGTGTTTTTTGCTCTTGGCGTGTGTGTTCCCTTCAAAAAACCTGCAACACCTGTCACAAGAAATAGGCGCTCCACGCCACCTTCAGCCCTCTTGGAAACTGTTGCACCCTCCAGCCACTGTTCAAAGGGCAGTCCTCGACTTAGCCAGTGTGCCGGTGCTTGAGCCCTGGGGTTGGGATACGCCCCGGCAC
The DNA here is from genome assembly GCA_021292165.1 of Shinisaurus crocodilurus. Classification (NCBI taxonomy): domain Eukaryota; kingdom Metazoa; phylum Chordata; class Lepidosauria; order Squamata; family Shinisauridae; genus Shinisaurus; species Shinisaurus crocodilurus. Next base: position 8,542,733 of record CM037879.1, read on the forward strand.
AAACTCAGCCATGATGGCCTCGATCTGCCAGGCTGCCTGTCCTCTGCCCAGCGAAGTAAACAAGGGATTTGGGAGCCATTGGGACCACGCCGGGTTTGGATCCCCACTTGGCATCTAGCGGTCGCCGTCGTGCCGTAGGCTCACCTTCAGGATGGTGGTTGTGTCGTTCTCCAGGAATGGGCCAGCAAGGGGAGGCCACGTTCGCCCCGTCACTCAGCCCCAGCAGCCCCTTGATGTCGCCACAGCTCCCTCCTTCCCAGAGCCCCTTGCTCCAGCCGGCCCCACCCGCACCTGGGTACCAGTCACCAGATATGAAGACCTGGCAGCAAGGAGCCCTGGGGAACAACAGGTAAGCCTGACTCACGGGCGTCAACTAACCTCTCCTTCGCAAGTTCCAGAACTCGGCAAAACATGGTTGGGCGAGAGGTGCGCACACCCCTGGCCGGTCACTGGCTTAGTTATGCCTGGGGGGGTGGGAGGCACTTAAATCTGCAGTGGGTGTGGGAGGGCGTCCACCGCTCCCCAAAATGGACTGCCAGCTGGCAAGTGCCCCGGCTGCTGCCTCGTCCAGACAGCCTCTTGCCTCCAAGTTGGCCACTGGAAGAAGCCCGGCTGGCGTCCTTCCAGGGGCCGGATTTAGCCATCGCTGACCCTCATCTCACAAATGTGTCTGAGGGCATCCCAAGCTAAGCACACTCACACTCTCTCTCTCACACACACACACACACATACACACACCCCAATTTGCTGAGCCTCTCCTCGTGGAGCGGGAGTGCTTGCATTCTGTGCCCCCAGACACTTCCTCTGCTGGACTGGTCAGGTCAGAATCCTGCTGTTGCTCATCTCAGAGCTGAGCCACCCCAAGTCACACAGCCTCTGTCTTCTCTCTCCCCTATTCGTCCCGCCCCCCCCCCCACCTTTTTAAAACCCTTTCTTTTCATCCAAGCTGAAATGTTTGTGGAGGGGCTTGTGACGAGACCGTTGTCAGTGGACCTGCCCTCTTGCATTCCTTTGTGCTAGCATCCACGGACCCGTCTTGTTGGCTTTCGTGACCCTGAGAATAGGGGGGGGGGCAGGGCAGGGCGGGGGGTGTGTGATCTGCCGTACGCATACGCGAAGCCATACTGTTCTTTGAGACTCGGGGCTGCTTGGAAATGCAGCTCGCCCCTGTGAGTCCCTCTCACGGCTCTCTTTCCTTGGGTCCCACAGTGTCTTTGGCCCAGCTGGGCAGACCCAGCCGCCCCCAGCCCAGCAGGGAATGTACAACAACATGAGCATCACCGTCTCCATGGCCGGAGGGAACGCCAATGTCCAGAATATGAACCCAATGGCTGGGCAGATGCCCATGAACTCTCTGCAGATGAACCAGCTGTGCCCCGAGCAGGTCAGTGCGACTCGCCGCCTCTCTCTCCCCTCGCGCCCCGGCTCAGCTTCACAAGCTCTCCTGGGGAAGTTGGCGCCTTCTCCCTTCGCAAAGAGCAGGCAGGTCACACCCAAGGGGGTGCACACTGGGAATCGGTTGGCCCCCAAGGCCAGAACGACACGCTCGGCGAGACAAAAGCCCCAAAGAACAGTGACTGTGACCATGCTGGGCCTATGCAGTCCTTGTGAATTAGGCCCTTGGCGGTAGATCTGGATCTCTGCCAAATACCTCAAAAGTAATGGGGCAGGGGGGAAGGCGCACTTTGGATGGGGGAAGTGATAGGTGAGGAAGGGGTGCTAAACTCTTCCCCCTCCCACCAGCAGGGGGCGGGGTGGGGGGGGGAAGTGGCTAGGATTGTGCAGGGGAAGCGGCAGCCCGGAGAAGTGCTAGACACCCCTCTCCATCCACCCCTCCAAATTACACATTCCTTCTCCCTGCCCTGCTTTTAGATGTTCAGCACAGACCTGGTCCCCCAGATCCTGCTCTACTGTCAAATATCTACAGCAGTTCAAGGGTGGGCAACTTGTGGCCCTCCAGATGTTTTGGCCTACAACTACAGCATAACCAACGGTGAGGGATCATGTGGGTTCTAGGCCAAAACATCTGGAAGCCAACAAGTTGCCCACCCCCTGGATCTAGTAGTTTGACTCCAAAGCAAGGACTCCTGGACTCCGCCTGTGTTTAAGGCCACTGGTCTTTGGGACTTTTGCCTCATAGCTGGGACGTAAATGCCGTGTGAGGGGGGGGAAGCTCCTTTTACGCCATGGGGATTCAGGCGGTCCATCACACACGAGGCTTAAAGCACCTCTTGCTTCTGTCAGGCTTGAAATGCAAATGTCAAATCTACGTCGGGGGGCCAGAATGATTTCCAGGAGGGGCGGCAGCCATGTTGGTCTATATCACAGCGAAAACAGCCAAGAGCCCTTGTTGTTGTGACACCTTCAAAAAAATAACCAGCTGATTATGGCAGAAGCTTTTGTGGACTGATGGAGGAGGCTGGAAAAAGCTGATGCCGCAAGAAAACTGGCTAGTCTTCAGAGGTGCCACAAGACTCCTTGAGCCATTCTGACCAACACGAACAACATTCACACTACAGATGCCTCCCTCCCACATTCACCAATCAGCATTAACTGGGCAGAGGAGAAGGCTATCCATGGCTACCAGTGCTGATGGCTCTGTGCTACCTCCCGTGCCAGGGGCTGTACGCCTGTGTACACCCGTTGCTGGGGAGCATGAGCAGGACGGCGCTGCTGCACCCGTGTCCTGCTTGTGGGCTTCCTGCAGGCAACTCCTTGGCCACGGTGCGAACAGAATGCCGGACGAGACATCATCAGGGCTCTTCTTAGGTTCATATTCACATAAACAGTTGAGAGGTCAATTGAAAGGCAAATTTAAGCCCTAGTGTGTGAAAATCACCTCGGAGCTAGTCATCAACACGAATCAAGATTCCTGGGCCATTTCCAATCCCAACTCTTTAAGTTTGTGTAGAGAGCAGCCGCCTTGCTCAGCGATGGCAACTTCTGAGAGCTGGGATGCTGCTTGCATCCCACACACAGAAAGATCAGAACTGGGCCGATGGAGGCAGATCACCTTCCCCCTGGGCATGTTTCCCCCATTCGTTACCCTGGAATAAAGCACTCCTGGGCTCGCCCCTATACACAGCTACTCAGGAGTAAAACCCATTGAGTTCAATGGGACGTACGCCAGGATAAGTGGGTATAAGATTGCCGCCTCAGTCATAGATCTGCTTCTATGCTGGGACTCAATACTACCGTATACATCAGCCTGTCTGAACCTGGTGCCCTCCAGGTGTTTTGGACTCCCAACTCCCATCAGCCCCAGCTAGCAAGGCCAGTGGTCAGGAATTCTGGGAGTTGTAGTCCAAAACACCTGGAGGGCACCAGGCTGGGAAAGGCCGGCGTACATGAACACATCCGGATGGTGCAATTCACAATTTAACACTTTAAACGATGAATGATAGATTTGTGCCGAAAACGGCAACCAAAATGATCTAGGGGCTGAAGGACCTTTCTAAGCACTTGCAGTTTTTTCTTTTTTTTTAAAGGTTTAAAAAAAGACAACTAAAAAACAATGTTTTAAGGTCACCCAAGGAAACTGAGTGGCAGTCGGTTCTGGACAGACAGGAGGTAGTCCTTTACACAAGGTAGAAATTTATTCCTGGAATTCACTGCCACAAGATGTCGCGATGGTCACTGACAAAGATGTCTTTAAAAGGGGATTAGGCAAATCCACGGAGCGTAGCCTATCAACAGTTACTAGGCATGATAGCTCAATAGACCCTCCATCTTCAGAGGCAGTCTGTTTCTGGATGCCAGTTGATACAGGGCAAACAGTAAGGGAGGGCTGTCGCCTCCATGTCCTGCTTGTGGGCTTCCTGATTGACCGCACAGGATACTGAAATACGTAGATTCTTGGTCTGATCCGGAAGGACTCTTCTTACGTTCCTCCTCCCTCAGGGTTCCCTGTGGAGAGGGAATGATTATTGAGTAGTATGGGTTGTCTCCAGTGTTAGTCTAACTTAAGCCCCGTTTCAATGAGGAGGGACCAGAATTGGCTGAGAGAGGTTGGGGATGAAACGCCGCCGAACAATTTCTGGATTCTCACCTTGTCTTCTTTCTCCCCCCCCCCCCGCCCCCTCAGGTAAACGACCCGGCTCTCAGACCCACGGGCCTCTATTGCAACCAGCTCTCCTCTGACCTTCTCAAAACCGAAGCAGATGGCGCACAGGTCAGTAAAACTCTCCTACGCCCAGAACTACCTCGGGGAGAATGGCTAGAATGGCTGCCTCGGTTGCCTTGCATTTCCTCTGAAAATACCAAGCACAGCCACAAGCAAGTGGGGTGCTTGGTTCCGCAAAAGCCACCTCGCCAGAGGCTGTCCTGGTTTGAAACTGGATTGGGCTGGCGGTGGCCAACCTTCAGGCATTCCCCGTCTCGCATTTGAGCACGTCCGCAGGAGGCTTTTGGTCCTGGAGTCCTGCATGCCACGTGACAGTTCTAAGTTGAGATCCCTGCAGGTCGCACCTACCCCCACCCCTTGGCCGTGCAGGTGATACGGACACACAGAAATCTCACCACACTGTGGGCTTCCTCTGTTTCGGGGGCCCGTGTTTCCCACACTAGACCAGCAGTGCGGGAGGTGCCTTTGCCACATGTCCTGCGAGAGTTGAAATTTCCTCCGACCAAATAGTTCCAGAATCAAGCTTGCCCTGTAATGTTGAGGGCGGCCCTCCCCAACCCGGTGCGCTCCAGATGTGTGCTGGCTGGTGCATGCTGGGAGTTGTCTTCTGGAGGCCATCTGGTTGGGGAAGGCTGGTTTAGGATGTAGGAGAGAGCCAGGCTGATTATGTGTGTGCCTTTTTCAGCGTTTTTGTGACCAGTAAATTTTGCATCCTCTTTTGCAAAGCTGGGCATGCCCTTTCTTCCTCCAAACCTGCACTGACCCCTGTACCAGCCGGCAAGTGGATACAAGCATATTCCTTAGCTGGATATCTGGCCCACGAAGGCAGCGGGACACAAGGATGGTTCTCAGCAGAATGAGCAAGACCGGAAACGTTGGAGCTGCTCAGAGCCCAAGCTGGCAGCTCATCTGTGCTCTTGGGTCCAATCTATTTTATTTCAATTTATTTTAGATATCTCTATACCACTTTTCAGGCAGATGTCTCAAAGTAGTTTCCAAAAAAATAATAATTAAAAACAACAGCCAGTAATTACAAAAATACAATAAATAATGGAAACAGAACAGCAAGAAAAACAACACAGCCAGATAGGGCCGTCAGTTATAATACTTCTAAAAGGCTGGGTCTTCCCCTGGCACTGGAAAGGAAATAAAATCAGTGGCAGGTGAGCTTCCTTGGGGAAAGCATCCAGAGAAGTGGGTGCCACAACAGAGAAGGCCCTATCACGGGTTACCACAGAAGAGCTTCCAATGAGGATCTTAGTACCTCAGCGCAGTGAGTGGTCCCTGAGGTATTCTGGGCTCAAGCCACTTAGGACTTTAAAGGTCAAAACCAGCACTTTGAGTTGGGCCTGGAAGCCAGTGCTGCTCTTTTAACACTGGTAAGAGTTGCTCCATGTACCCATTCTCAGGCAGTTAACCCTGCTGCCATTATTTTGTACTAACTGTATTTTCTAAACTCTCTTCAAGGACAACCCCATGTACAACACGGTGCAATGGTCCAAACAGGATGTTACCAGTACATGCATAAACCATGGCAAGGCTGTCAAAGCGTCACAGCCTCAACTGGTGAAACGTACCTGATGCCGCTGAGGCCCCTTTGTTAGGACTGAGCTTCACTTTATTGGTCCTCATCCAGTCCATTATCAGTCCTAAGTCACCGGTTCAGCACTTCCACAGCATCAGCCAAACTTGAGGAGAAGTAGAGCTAGGTGTAGTCGGGGTACTGATGACACCATAATCCCATATCGCCAAACTGGCCTCACCCCAGCAGTTTCGTGTAGATGTTAAACAGCATAGCGGACAAAATAGAGCCCTGCAAAACTCCATGGGGCAGAGCAAGTCACCCACCACTACCCCTCCAGGTAGGAACTGGAACCACAGAACCCCCCCCCAATCCCCACCCCAGATAGGTAGTTCAGAAGGATTCCATGACTGATGGGTTTGAAAGCTAAGAGGTCCAGAAGAACCCACACGGTTCCTCTCCTTCCAATATAGGCCATCTGTGAGGGCAGCCAAAGCAGTCTCCGTGCCAAAACTAGGCCAGCAGCTCAGACTGAAATGGATCCCGAAAATCTAATCGGCCTGCTTCTCACACAAGGGGCTGAACGTCACATATGAAATCAGTCCGACCTCTCTGTCTGCTGGTGTATTTTATTTATTTATTTATTATATTTACGTATACCCTGCCTTTTTTCCTGCAAGGAACCCAAGGCGGCTTACATAATCCTCCTCCTCCTCCTCTCCATTTTATCCTCACAACAACCCTGTGAGGTAGGTTAGGCTGAGAGTCAGTGACTGGCCCAAAGTCACCCAGTGAGTTTCATGGCCGAGCGGGGACTAGAACCTGGATCTCCTGAGTCCCAGTCCAACCCTCTAACCACTACGTGGTGCCGTCCCTTTCAAAGCAATCCTTGCTTGCCTTCAGTTGCAGACACTGGGTGCTTCCAGATGGGAGGGGTCCTAGAACTATCAGAAGGCCTTGTGCAGCTATTCCGTCTTTTCTTTCTTCACTGATTTTTTGCAGTAAGAAAAAAGAAAGAAGAAGCTGTGGGGAAACAGGGGAGGCTTATAAGTGGATGACAACGTCTGGACACCCACACCCACCACATAAAATTCCATGGATGAGTCAGGGCAATTGCTCATTAAAAGCCTAGTCTGGAAGCACCCATACTTTGGGCAAATGAACACCTCCAATTCTAAAAATGTTTCTCTTTATTTGCCTTGGCCAATTAACAATGCTTAGGGCACAATCCTATGCCCTCAGACACACAATCTGTTTACAGCAGTGTTCTCCAACCTTGGGTCCCCAGATGTTTTTGGCCTACAACTCCCAGCATGCCCCAGCCAGCGTAGCTGGCTGGGGCATGCTGGGAGTTGTAGGCCAAAAACATCTGGGGACCCAAGGTTGGAGAACACTGGTTTACAGTCCGTGTCTTGGCATAGCACACCGTGCTTCCAAATACAATTGTATGCTTTCAGTCTCAGTCAACCATCCTTGGAATTCCAAAACCCATGTTGCTTTCTGCCTTTTTAACATGAAGAAGAGATCTAGCGATTTCGAAAGCTTGCATGGCTTAATAAAGGTATTACAGCAACATGGATTTTGCAGTTTTTTCTTACGGTCAACACAGGTAACCTTTGCTTTTTTGACAACCTCAGGATGTGTCTTTTGTTTGAGACGGTGTCCTCACATTTAGCCTGATTCCCCTGTAAAGAGAAAGGCCTCTGAGCTACAGCTGTGTGCACTTTGCAATGAATGCTTTAAAAATCAAAATAGTTCATAAATTCTGCACCAACAAATGCTAAATTCTGCAGCCTGTATAAATCATGCTATATTGTAGTACATTAAGGGTGCAATCTTACGCTTGTTTGGACAGAAAAAAGTCCTACAGCTCCCAGCCAACCATGCTGGCTGAGGAATGCTGGGAGGTCTAGGACTTTTTTCTTTCTAAATATGCGTAGGATTGCGCTCTTGGGCATGTTTTTTTCACACTGAAGAGACATTTTAAGCCACACCGTGGCTTAAAAACAGTAGAAGTTACTGTCAGGTAAGCCTGAGCCTCCTCACAACATTGCTAGCCGCAGCAAGAATCAGCAATGGCTGATGAGCTCATTGGCCCTTAATTAGGGCAAGTTGAAGCAATAGCTCTCAAGTGATCTGTTTGATTATGGACCAGTTTGGATCCCATTTATGAGTTCTGCATTCACACGATGAGAGCATCTTCAGTTAATCTACCATGAAACAGCTGTTGCCCTCAGACACGCAATCTGTTTACATTCAGCGTCTTGCCATATCATATCACCCTTCCAGATACATGGAGGGCAGTCTCTAAACTAAGGGCAGCAAAATCCCTACATAAGGGAGGAAAGGGGAAGTTGTGAAGACAACTTTCTAGCCTGTGAAACTGTGTTCCAGTAATGGAGGGAAATGTGGAACTTTGAAAATGTCCTATATCTTGACATATATTGTATTCTTACGTTTATTTTTACCCAAAGATTTAGCACCATTTACATCCATCTTCAGCAAATAGGGCACCGACCGAGCTAGATTGCTGTATGCTACGACTGCCCGTCTGCAACCAGTCATTTGTCTGCTTGATGATCCTTCATCTTTGCTTGCTTGAGATCCTCCATCTGCCAGAATGTCAATCACTAAAACAGTTGCATGGCCACAGACCTCTCTTGATCAGAATCCCAGCTCTGCTGGGTAAATATGAGGCAGTGGGGATCAGAGGGCAATGTTAGGAAAGCTCTGAAGAACTCTTTGGCACAATGTTAAATATCTGCAAGCCTCATAATTCAGCCCAAGAAATAAACAGAGAAGTAGTTTTTACCCATAAAGATCCTTAAAAGGCTGGGAGATTGCTCCGTCTGTGGTGACCCTCGTCACTGGAACTGGTTTTACGTCACCACTCTCATGTTCAGGAGGATTCTATAAAGTTCATCCATCTAGGGCCAGATGAAAACATTTTCTTCGATCTTGAACCAAGCTTCTATCTTTAGCGTTTAACGTTTCCTTGCAGCGAGAGCTAGATTCTCAAGCACGTGGACACGCCAACCAGGAACATGTTGGCTCTGGAGCAGAGGGGCCCCAATGGGGCGATGTGTGTGTATAAAGAGTATTCTGGAGGCAGTGTGCAATGGGCATCTGTGGAAGGTTGCATGGAGACTGGGAGCCCTCAGTCGTAGTGGGGAAATTCTAGAGGTGGACATCAAGAAGCTGGGAGCCGACCAGAGGGATAGATGGAATGTGGGTCTTGAGAATATCTTGCTTTAGGAATCTGTCCACATTCTGTGACATCCTAGGACAACATAAGAGTGCTCTGACATGAGAGTTCCATTTAAAATGTTGGGTACCTGATTCTGGAGCTGAAAGCAGATACTGAGGAACCGGAGAAGGCAAGAACTGAGGGAAATGAAAGCAAAAAATGGAAATGGCTCCTGTCCTTGGGGCAGGCGTTGGGGGGAGTTTTCCAGGACCTGGCATGAAGCCTTCCTTGCTTTCAGACCTTCCTGCCGCCCCAGAGTGGCTGGCCTGGAAAGTTATCAGCGGGCTGCCTCTCGAGCAGGTGCAGGAGTAGGCTTTAGTGGGAAGGCAACACCTCATCGTTCTTCTGCACTAGGTGGGAATTTGCAAAAGGGGGGTCCAGAAAAAAGTGTAAAGAGAGAGATCGAGAGATCAACAGCCTGCTCTCCCAAGAGCCTGGTTTGGGGATTCGTTTGTGTTGCATTCTTGCCCAATAGGATGGGGGAGAACAAACCTGCCCCTCTCAGGCTCCCATTTTGCCCCCCCCCCACCGTGTTGCCTGAGTTTTCTTTTAATGCAAGAACGTGTGAACGTTTTCCGAGCTCTGATCCAAATGAGTGCAGCGGTTTTCTTTTTGTAGGGCAAGAAGACAGAAGAGTTCTTCTTCTCTGTGGTGGCTACAGACTAGAGGAATTCTCTCTAGTGAGTTTCCACTTAACCGTAGTACCCGCTCCATCCGCAGAGGGCCCTTTCCTGTGCCTGGCTAACTGCCCCTCTCCTCTCTCCTTGTTCCAGCAGGTCCAGCAAGTCCAGGTGTTTGCTGACGTGCAGTGCACGGTCAACTTGGTAGGCGGAGACTCTTACCTGAACCAGCCGGGCCCGGTGGGGGCCCAGAAAAGCTCCGCGGGCCCCCAGACCCCACAAGCCCAGCAGAAAAGCCTCCTTCAGCAGCTACTGACTGAATAACCCGCTTTTCAAAGGAATGTGAAATTTAAATAATAAGACGTACAGAGATATATATAAATATATTATATATTTTTCTGAGATTTTTGATATCTCAAAACTTGCAGCCATTCTTCAGCTCTTGTAGTGTTTGGAGCAAAAAAAAAGTTTTTTCTTTTTTCTTTTCTTTTCTTGGTTTTTTTTTTTAATTATTATTATTTTAAAGGTGTTGGATGTCAGCAAAATGACAAGACAGAACAGTTGAGCCAAAATTTACAGATGATCCTTATTTTTGTAATCAGTTGCTGGCTTCTTATCCCCGACGAAAGTTACTTGCGGGGCGGGGACGGGGGTTACAGGGGCGAGGGACGGTGTCTTGCTGGGGGGGGGGAACAAGGAGGAGTAGGAGTCGAGTTCTCAGTTTCAGCTGGATCTGTTACTGATTTGCGTCTTCAGCGAAGCGGGAATTGGGTGAATCAGCGCGCTCGTCTCTTCTCTGGGAAGGGATGTTTTTAGCTGTTCTTAAAAACAGACACCATCGCTCACTGCCTGCCCCCCCCCCCCAAATCCGTTTGTGCAATCAGCTTTTTCTAGCAATCGTGAGTTTGTCAGTTTTAAAGAAAATAATAATAATAATAATAATAGTAATAATAATAATAATAATAATGACAGAGTATTTTGACCCACCATTTTTTCCATGTTTTATGCTGGTATATAGACAGCCTCCTTAGCGAGAAAGAGGCCTCTGTGTATATAACAACAGGGTGGGAGGGAGCTCGTATAAAAACTAATATAATAATTTTTGAAAATAAAAAACCTAAGTACAGTTTTGGGGGAGAAATTACAATTATTTTTTAGTGGGAAGAGGTGGCTCAGAGCAAAGCACTGAGCGCCACGGCCACTGTGACTATTCCATTCATTTCCACGGGACTTGCGGATGGGGGTGCTGTGCCACGAACCCCGTCAAAATGAAACGGAGGATGTACAGCAGAAGCTCACAGCAAAGTTGCTCCCTCTGGCCGCTCTTGTAGATTTTTTAAAAATTCCGATTAAAATTGAGCAGTCGGTTCTCTCTGCTTTGATTCTGTTTAACAGCCAAGGTAGCTTAAAACTATTTAAAATAATATTATGATTATAATAAAAAAAAAGGCAGTTCTTTGTGGAATGGGAGACAAGCTTATTCTTTGCCGCCCTCAGGCCTTTCAGTGTAAATAGCTCAAGACCTCTTGTATAAATTGGTTTCCTTCTCTTTTTAGTTGGGGGGTTGCTCTTAAGTAGCATTTCTTTTAGGTTGGGGTGGGGGTGGGGAGTTATTTCTTTCTTTCCTCTTTCTCTTTCTGAAATTTTGTTGATGTGTGAAAACAAATCTGTGTAGCTTTTTGTTAATTGAATTTGCAAGAGTTTAAAAAACAAAGAGATAACGTTGGTGGCTAATGTTGCATTATTGCTTTAAAAAAGACAAATGGGGAAGGAAGGTGGTGTGTGTGTGTGTGGATTTTTCATGGGCTGAGGAGCAGTTTCTTGGGGAGGGCGGCTGGGAATAAAAGTGCTGATGTGCAGTGGGGGGCGGGGGACTGGCAGAGTTCAAGCCCCCCCCCCCCCCCAAGCTGGTGAGCAGTATTTGAGTTCTTTCCCAGATCTTTCCTTGCCCTTGCATGCATCAGGTGGGTTTTTATAAAACGTTGGATAAGAGAAGGTTCTCTGCTGGAGCATAGATTGAGAACCAGGTTTCGTAGCAATCCCCCAACATACTCTGTTCCCTCTTGTGTGGGGGGGGGGGGAGGCAGGTAGGTACACACTTCCTGGGTTTGCCATCCTGCCCTGATCACACAACAGAAACCTTCATCAAGGTGAAAACACTAGGAAGAGAAGTTAAATTCAGCAATCCCATGGAATACACTTGATGGGTCTAAAAGAGCATCTAGGGACCAGTTGGGCTTCCGTACCTGCTCACTGTCAAGAAATTACAGCCCCAGCTTGGAGGGGTGTCTGTGCCTCCTGGATACAAAGCATTTGTGTGCTCACAGAAACAGCACACACACACACACACACCTGCTTAACAGCCTCTGAGCACCCAGGTTTATCCAGAGGGAGCAGAGCTATGCAGCTAAGCCCCAAACATACAGCCAAAATAAGGCTCCTCCTTCAGCAGGGGGCTGATGAGATGCCCTGGGTACTTTATTTATTTATCTATTTAATTATTATATTTATACCCTGCCTTTTTTCCTGCAAGGAACCCAAGGCGGCTTACATAGTCCTCCTCTCCATTTTACCCTCACAACAACCCTGTGAGGTAGGTTAGGCTGAGAGTCAGTGACTGGCCCAAAGTCACCCAGTGAGTTGCATGGCCGAGTGGGGACTAGAACCCGGATCTCCCGAGTCCCAGTCCAGCACTCTCACCACTACGCCACACTGGCTCTCTTCACAAACATGCAGTCATGATTTGAGTGCTGGGATTTTTTTGATATATTTTCTTTAAACAACATTGTCACACACGTTTGTGGAATATGGAGCAAAACACAATCTTATTATTTAAAGCATTTTTACCCCATCTTTTAGCCAAAAAACACTCCCAGAACAGCTTACAAAGATAAGGCACTCCCCGCCCTCCAGCTTCCACTCTAAAGTAGGGGTGGGCAGAAAGTAGATCTCTAAATGTTTCGGACTTCGACTCACAGCTTTCCTGACCATTGGCCATGCTGGCAGGGGCTTCTGGGAGCTGACGTCCAAAGCATCTGGAGATCATCCTTCTGTCCACAGAGTGCTGGACTGGGACTCAGGAGATCTGGGTTCTAGTCCCCGCTCGGCCATGAAACTCACTGGAGGTGACTTTGGGCCAGTCACGGACTCTCAGCCTAACCTACCTCACAGGGTTGTTGTGAGGATAAAATGGAGTGGAGGAGGAGGATTATGTAAGCTGCCTTGGGTTCCTTGCAGGGAAAAAGGTGGGGGTATAAATATAATAATAATAATTTTAAAAAATGACACAAAAGGAAAAGAAATAGGGCGGAAGCTGTTGTAAACCGCTCAGAGAGCTTCGGCTATTGGGCGGTATAAAAATGTATTAATTAAATGGGAGAGAAGAGGGGAAAAAACAAACTCTGACACTAGTTATCAGTTACAAAGCTCTTATATGTAGTCTTCCTGGCAGGGAAGGGTGAAGCAAGCTCCTTGCAAGCTGTTCCTTCTCTGGCCAATGAATGGGGCCAGGTTCATCTCCCCCTTGCCTTGATGTTCTTCCTGGGAAGCGGGGGTGCAGCCTCCTAGTGGCCCTTGGTCTCCTGGCTGAGGCCAGAGTGTGCTGTCTTTCAATTCTGCAATCCCAGGGCAACAATTTGCATGGTTAAGGTTGCCCCCAGCAAACACTGACCAACTCTCTTTTGGGACTTGAAGTTTCCTGCCACAGAGGACTGGGGCACCTGACTTTGCTAGAAGTCCTGCCCTCCCTCCTGGAAAATTAGATATGAAACGTCAGTTCCAACTCTCCTTCCATAGCTTTCTAGCAGCCTCCTCATCACTGAAGGCAATTCCTGTCTGACTTACTCCGTGGAATATGGTGTTCTCTGCCCAGTTCGCTTGCTCTTTTCTTGACTACCACACTTATTTCTACACCCCCACATAAGCCCGGCCTAAACACATGTGCAAAATCTCACTGAAATATTTGGCGTTGGGTTTTAGCACCAGAAGTGGTCTACCTCTGAACTGTAGGTACTAAGTAAACACAAACTATCCTAGAGGGTTGCTGCCTTCATGTCTTGCATGTGAGCACCCAGAGGCATCTGGCTGCAAGTTGGATTAGATAGGTGTCTGCTCTGATCCCTGAGAGAAGCCTTGTGGGATCAGGCCAAAGGCTTAGCTAGTCCAGCATCCTGTTTCCCACAGTGGCCAACCAGATGCCTCCAGAAAGACCACGAGCAGGACAAGAGAGCCATAGCCTTCTGTCACTTCCCAGCCACTTTGTCTGATACTGGGGTAGGACAAGACCCATCATGAATAGTAGGGCATTGTCGGCCTAATTCTCCATGAATTTGTCTAAGCATCGAAGCTGGTGGCCATCACTATATCTCGTGGTAGAAAATTCCATCATTTGTGTGGCTGTGTGAAGTAGAACTTCCTTTCGCCTGTCCAGAATCCCCCACCATTCAGCTTAGTTGGATGACCCCGAATTCTAATATTATATGAGAGGGAGAAAAACATCTCTACATCTGCCTCTTCTACACCATACATTTTGGATCCCTTTCCTAACAATGCCAAGCATACAAATCGCCTTTTTCACAGCCACCGCACACTGGATCCTATATACTGCAACCCCAACATCCCTTTTTGGATCATTCCCTGCAGCTTAAGACTGTATACGGTATGTAAAATCAGGGGCAGGAGGGAATTGTCCTAATGTGCACCACTTTACACTTACGTTGAACCATATTTGCCATTTTATTGCCCACACGCCCTGTTTGGAGAAATCTCTTCACTGTCCTTTTTTGTTTAACCACCTTACATAATTAGGTGCCATCAGCAAACATGGCCACCTCACTGTTCACTCCTAACTTGATTGTTTATGAACAGGCCTGTGGCTCATGCTGGCTCAGCTTGTCTGAGCGTGGAAAGCTAAGCAGGGTCAGGCCTGGTTATTACTTGGATGGGAGACCCCTTCCTCTAGTTTCCTGCATTGAGCAGGGGGTTGGACTCGATGGTCCTTGTAGGCCCCTTCCAACTCTGTGATCTATGAATCTTAAGTTAAAAGGCATCAATCCCAATACAGATCTTTGGGGGAGAACTCACCTTCTTACTTTGAAAATGTCAATTTATTCCTACTCTCATTAAAGCTCGGATTTTCTATGGTACTTATTGCTGGAATAAAAGGTGACCTGGAATGTGGCAATGAAGACAATAGAATTGATTCTAGTGCCTTGCCCAAGAATCATTGTCAATGGTCAAGGTTTGTTCTCATAAATGTATAGCACCAGACAAGGTCAAGGAGACCAGTGCAACTCACACCCTGCCACAAGGCAAACTATAATCTACCTGCCAATCCTCTTCCCACATCTATAAAATCTTTTAATATCATACTACCATAGAAAGAAAAAAACAAACTAGGATTTCTAGCCAATCCAACCTAAGAAAATGTTTCTAACATTATTATGCCTGTCAGAATTCAAAAGGAGCAAAACCCACCCACCAGATCCCAAAGGGCATTTTATTAGGCACAACTCCTTGCCACCCTGAATTCCATCTTTAAATCCATCAACGTGCCCCAAGAGTTCTTAAATCGAGAGGGGTGCATCATGCCAAAATATGAAAAACCAAGCTCCATGCTAGTGTGAATCAACCAATCTTTAATCACCTCTACATAGGCAATGTGACTGAAATTGCCTAATTGCCAGCAACATGCGGCGAGATGAAGGCGCTTGATCTGATTCTTGCATCTTCCAAGGGTACTGCTATACTGCAAAGGGAGCCAGTTGTCCACAAACCCAGCCACGAGGACCCAGCAGAGAGCTCCTTTCCTGGTCAAGCTTGTAAGTGGCCTGAGAGGAAGATCATTTCAGCAGTTTGAATTTCTTCAGATGGTGGTGCACATGCTCCTTCGGGTATGGGCGGAGGGCAATGCAGGTGGCTATGTTCTCTGGCTGTTCTATCCACACTTTGTGATCAATGTCGTTTTGCTGCAGCGTCTCTGCTAATGCACTCAAGGCACACTCATCAGGGGCCTAAGCAAAAGGGGGAGATCAGTCTTACTGCAACATACATCCTGAGACATGGTCTAGCAGCAAGGTCTATAACATAATGTTCTAACTGGACTAATTCACCGCTGCTTTTTAAGCCAGAATAAAATGGAAGACATCTGCTTCACGTAAAATAAAGATCAATTGATACACAGGGCTCTCTAACCTTGGGTCCCCAGATGTTTTTGGCCTACAACTCCCAGCATGCCCCAGCCAGAGAACACTGCAGGACCCCTTCTACAGACAATTAACAGAACCGGGCCACATATATGGAAAACAGACTAAGTGCAATCCTAAATGCTGGGATTTACTTGTGAGTAAACATGTTTAGGATTCTGCCCTAATTTGTACCAGGGATGTTGAAGAGTCCTTGGTCTCGAGTCACGAGTCGAGTCACGAGTCTTTGGACCCGAGTCTCGAGTCCGAGTCCTTGGTCCAAAATGGTGACTCACTAGTCACGAGTCATGAGTCACTCCCAAAGCTGACTCCACGAGTCCCTATTAAAATCAATGGGGGTTTTTCCCAACAAAATAAGGCTACTTCACAGTCAGAGCAGCCACACAGAGTAATCTCAGGTCCTTCCTCTGCCTCTCCCAAGTACGCAACACATCAATCAAAATAAATCTTGACACACTGTTGGGGCTGCACTCCTGGTAGCCGTCCATAGTGGCCGAGCAGCAGCACACCTCGCTTCCATGCGCTCTTCGCCGGCAATCACGCTCCTCTCCACTCCTTCTGGCACAGCCCAGGGATGTTGAAGAGTCCTTGGTCCCGAGTCGAGTCTCGAGTCCCATTAAAAATATTGGGACTCGAGTCAGAGGGGGGACTCAGTCCGACTCACGAGTCGAGTCCGAGTCCCCATCCCTGATTTGTACATACGACCGGGGGAGGAGCACACAACTGACAACAGGTGGGCAAGCACTGCTGTTGCTTCTTGATCACGGGGAAAAACACGTTTCACGTTCCCACCGTCACCACGGCCTGCTCTTGACTTAAGACTGAGATGATATAGCCTGTCAACACAATAAGAAATAGGCTTGGATCCTGAGTTAAGGAAGTTCATGGGAGGAAGATTTCCTGTCCTATCCTCTCAGCTGCAGCCCCCACACTGGTCAGGAGAGCCCCGCCAACCCTGAGAGGCTTTTTAGTAGCTACCATGAACTTTAGTTCCATCCATTAACTTCCTTATGCGCACGCTTCTTGGGTTCCAAGCCACTGTACGCATGACTTAGGGTTGGTGCGTTTCTGACATAAATCATAGAAAAGTAGAGTTGGAAGGGGCCTATAAGGCCATCAAGTCCAACCCCCCCATTCAATGAAGGAATCCAAGTCAAAGCATCCCTGACAGATGGCCGTCCAGCTGCACCTTGAATGCCTCCAGTGTGGGAGAGCTCACCACACCTCCCTAGGTAGTTGGTTCCATTGTCTTATTGCTCTGTCAGGAAATTTTTCCTGATGTTTAGGTGGAATCTAGGTTCCTGTAACTTGAGCCCATTATTCCGTGTCCTGCAAACTGGGATGATCTAGAAGAGATCTTTGCCCTCCTCTGTGTGACAACCCTTCAACTACTGGAAGAGTGCGATCATATCTCCCCTCAGTCTCCTCTTCTGAAGGCTAAATATGCTCAGTTCTTTCAGTCTCTCCTCATAGGGCCTTGTTTCCAGTCCCTATATTTATATTTAGCCCTTAGTTTAATACACCGAAGCCTCCAAGCAAGCGTACACAAGTGTCAAAGCTGGACACATTGTGCCCACCACATCTGAGTTAAGCCCAACCCGCCGGCACCCCTAAGCGTGGCCCCTGCCATGGAGCACCCCTAAAGCCCCACAAGGGAGAGGTCTGTCATTCCATTCCCCTGCGGAAGGGCTGCCCCATAGCAGGTGAATAACTGTCCCTCGGCCTACCTCCCCTGGCTTCAAGCTGTACGTGGTGCTTAGGGAAATCTGCCACCTAGTGACCGAAGATAGTGTTGCAGGCTTCAAACCCACTGACACACTTAGATTACTAATTAAAATTAAAGCATTTCAAAAACGGAATAACCCCAAGGTGCGCACCCTAGGGCCCCCTTAATATGCACGCCAAATTTCAGGTGTCCAGGTTTCACGTTCTTGGTGCTATGGCATCGACAGACAGACACATATCCTCTTTTCATATTATAAGATTAGTTTCAAATTGGAAGCGGTATATAAATATTGTTAATAAATAAATATAATCAAAGGGAATAAGCTTTCAGTTGGGTAATCCACAGTGCATCTTTCGCCTCACTTTTGCGCGCCACAAAACAGACAGTCAAGCACCTGCCACAGACAGTCAAGCACCTGCTTTGTACGAAGAGGGTCCCGGGGTTGACGGCCTCGTAGAAGGTGTCTCAGGTAGCAGGGCTGACTGGGAGAAAGGCCCTCCTCTTCCCTCCCCCCCCCCCCCAGCCCTCAGAAAGAGCCACTGCCAGAGGGGGCGGGCAAGGCCAGGGAAGCCGGATTACGGGGGGGGGGGCTGACTGGGCCAGAAATGGGGGCCCGGTTTCCAGGCGGGCATCAGCGGCCCGGTTGCAGAAAAACTGCCAAAGTCTTGCGGTGCAGAAAAGCAGCCGTGGCCAGGCGGGTGCCCTCCAGACCTGTTGGGACTGCACCTCCCATCATTCCCAGTCCAAGCCGGTGCAGAAGGCACGGGCTTGGCGAGGGTGGGCGACTTGTGGCTCTCCAGATGCTTTGGCCTGGAACAACTCCCATCGGGCCCTCACCACTGGCTGCAGGCGGAAACATCTGGAAGGCCTCAGATGGCCCACCCCCGAGCTTAGGGAAGGCTGCCCCAAAGGCCAAGCAACGGGTGGCGGGGGGGACGGCTTTCCTGGAGGAAGGCTCCACGGGACACTCTGCCCTTCACGTGCAGTGGCGCTGGCCTGCCTTGCGGGGTTGTTGTGAGCCCCGCCTCGCCTGCAGGAGGGGAGGGGAGGGGGAGAGGCGCGCGTCTCCGTCACGGCAACCGGACCACCGCGCCGGGCGCCGCCCGCTCACCTCCAGCACGACGGTCCTCATGCTGCCGCCCTGGGCCAGGTAGGCCGCGGTGTCCGGATGCTGGTAGTGCGCGTGCACCACGGCCAGGGCCGCGTGGCAGGCCTGGGCCACCGTCGCCCCCAAGGGCCACGAGAGGGGCTCGCGCCGCAGGTCCCCCCGCAGCACCACGTACTGCACCAGCGCGCGCGCCGCCATCTTGCCGCGGGGCCACTGGGCGCCGCCATGGGTTGCCGGGCGACGGCCCGTGGCATCCTGGGAACGGGCGGTGTCACCTTTCCGTACGCGTAGAAGGGGGAGGAGCCTGTGCATAACGGAAGAGGGGGCAGCCATCTTGCTGTACGGAAAGGCGAGATTATGCGCAGGGACCCTCTTATCATCATCATCATCATAATCACCACCACATTTGCACTGGAAGAACACGAGTCCCCGTGAGGCACTGGTTCCGACCATAAAGATGCACGGAAGACTTCCGCCCGCCGCCAGAGCTGGGATTATGTCTAGAACCTCCTTGAGGAGAATGCCCCTCGTGGGACGCCGTCGAACCCGGGGCACGTGCACGTCAGGGAGAGAAGCAGGCAAGCTCCGCCCTTGGCGTCGACGGTGAATGACGTAGTTCCGGTCGCTGGGCGCGCGGGAGTTTTGATCTCGCTCGAGCGGTCGGCTGGTTGCCGCGGAGACCTGCCAAGGAAGACCCGGTTCCGCGCCTTGAGGGAGGGTCGCGCCAGCTGGGTGCCGGGCGTCTTTGGCCACCTGGCCCCGGCCCGCTCCGCAGGCGTCCCAGCAATTCGGGCGGACCGCGCCCCGGTCCCGGAGGCCTCCCCGGCGTCCGCCGCACCGGCGCCGTTTCCCAAAAGGTTGGCGCGCGGCTCCCTGCTCGCTGCCTCCCTCACCTGCCCCCTCGAGCTCCCGCGCTCGGCCCTCCCTCTCGGGCTCCGGTCCTCGGGACTCCCGCCCCACCCCGGGCACCTCCACCGCGGGACAGGGTTCCTGTCACCCTCTATTTAGCAAAGCCGGGAGGGGGGGGGGGCGGAAGAGGAGGAGGGCCTTGGCGTGTCTTGTATTACGCTGTCCTGAGTAATAATTTCTTAGGATCCTTTTGGAGAGGCCCCAAACGTCTTTGCAGTTCTCATCCCCTGGTAATTTCTAGAAATTGGCCGGTAATTCACGTTAAAGCCGAGCATATACAGAGAGCTAAGGGCACAGGCAGTCTTTGGACCAGGGACGTACGTGTGTGTGTGTGTGTGTATGTTTTTAAATTATTTGTAAAATATATAAGGGCGCACAATCTTATGTAGCGATGCTGGCTGGGGCATGCTGGGAGTTGTAGGACTTTTCTCTGTCTAAACCTACATAGGATTGCGCTCTAAAGTGCTCTTCATCTGCAAGGGATCTCAGGGCGGTGGACACAGCATGAAAAACAAACAAACAAATGCAATGTAATCCAATTGTTTTGTAAGAATGGTAACAGTTGTTAACTAGGCACTTCCTTGTCTCAGTGCTGTAATTCTGCAGGAACTTGTGGGAATTGTGCCCCAGTTCTTGAACCAGTGAAGGAGTTCCTGCTTTTCTGTTTGCCTCTTCCTCCTTTTTTAAGAAGTGAAAATGGATGAAGCTGCAGCTTCCTTACAGGATGGTAAGTTGATAGGCAATCCAGGTGACTTCTATTCTAGTTATAAGGGTTTAGGAGAGCGGAATGATTTATTTATTTTTTTGGCCACATCTGGTTTTCTGTACTTCCACTCTGAAAGGGGGATTTGCATGTTAAGCTCACCTTTCTCACTCTCACTAGCCCAAATCGTAAAGACTCTGGCAACTTCAATCTAATCATCTAATCTTGTGTATAGTAACCATTTATTTATATCATTTATTTTCTAGATTTATATCTTGCCTTACTGCCAAACCCTCAGGTCAGATATCAGTGAATGTAAGAATAGAAAAGCAAAAACAATGCTAAAAAGAGCAGATAAAAACAAGAATACAGATAAAAACAAGAATACAAATAAAGCAACCAAGAAAAAAGTCAGTTCTAATTCAGGGAAGAACCAATGCCATAAAAGCTATTAAACGCTTATGAGAACAGGGTGAATTTTGTCCAGCACCTAAAAGACAGTAACAAAGTTGACAGATAAACATGACTTAGTGGGGAGTTGCATATTCGGGCACCACTCCAGAAAAGAGCCTCTCTCCAGTAGGCACCCGCTGAACCTCAGGCAGTTGGGGCACCCAGAAAGTGCCTGTGAAAAATATCTTAAGAAGCAGGTAGCTGCTGTGTGCTGCTGATTGCTGATTTTTCCTTGCCCCTCCTCTTTTGGCCCTTTCATAATTTCAGACTGGAAGTAGGAACCGCTGCCGCTAAAGGCGATGACATCCTAAAATAGTCTCCCAAAAAGCACTGGAACATAGAACCTCACTATTGCCAATACATTTATGAAAGGGGTCTCATGCCAGGTTTGTATCTCATTTGGATCAGGAATAATCAGATTCCCCGTTCCCCAAGATCTTGGGAGATTCTTCCTCAACATCACAGGTTGCCAAAATAAGATAGCTTAAAGATGTTCACAGAAGGAAACTTTCCCATCCCCTTACTAATTCGTTAAAAATAAATCCTGCCCTCTGCAGCCCCTTGAAAACCTCTCCGGAGGTTTGGGGAGGCCCTCCTGAACCACATGGGATGGGGGGGGGTGGCTGCAGGGGGAAAGAAGTTCTCCTTTTGTGAGCTTCCTTAACTTATTTTAGAATCCAAGCCCAATTTGGGGCAATTCCCTCCTCCCCCAGCAGCCCCCCATCCCACGTTGGCCCCAGTAAAATCCCCTGCTGGAGCTTCCTGCTCATAGTCAGCAGATTGCCATATATGTACTGGGAAGGTGTTTTCAGGCAGGTCAGATGGTTTTTTGCCCCTCACCTTTCCCAGTTGCATGCGACTTAACTTGCTTGCTCCCATCCTCTGGAGTTCTCCTATTTGTCAGCCTATTGGCACTGTGCACCTTGTCCCTTCTTTACAGTGTGCTGTGAATTGAGTTATGTGAGTTAATCTGTATGGGGTGAGTATTGATGGGTGCAGGATCCTACCTTGGAACAGGGGATTGGTCTCGCCTTACTGGGTTACGCCAGCCCTACAGGTCTTTACTCTCATGTACACACACTGCCCAAAGTTGTGTTTACATTGTTCCTCCGCTCTTTATAAGTTGGAGGCATGTGTAGTTAATATCGATAATCAAGTACCTTCTTTGCAGACCTGTGGTCCTTGGGCACACAAAAAATAGATCATTAACTTAAAGCTAGAGGAGTACATTCTCATGGGGTGATTTTTATTGTAACAATGGCATTTGTCAGTGCACTGTTGTGAGGATGGCTCAGTTTTATGATTTCTGCAGTAGAAACAAGCACTGATTGCTTCTGTTGCCTGCACATATTCTTTGCCAGGTGTCTTATCCCACCTGGAAAAGTTGGAGGCTTGTGCCCACAAAGTAGCACTCAAACAAGGGGAAATATGGCAGCATGAGGAGAAAGTGGCCAGGATGAAAGTAAGGATCCGGGAGCTGAGACATCAAAGAGATGAGCTGAGGACCAAACTGAATGTGTGTCGTTCTCAGGTGGGTGCAAACTGTATGTGTACCCAAAGGCTACTGCATGCTTCCATCCTAGTCCTAGCTGAGCAATCTTGTTCTGGTCTTTTGTAGCTCATCAGGGGCAAAGACTCCACAAAAAGCGATTCTCAGGCTCTCCAGGGTACAGAGATCGGCCAACAAACCCTCTTGGAGTGGAAAATGGAGAATGCCAAGGGTCTGCTGCAGGTTTTTCGTTTGACAGGTACCTCCCTCAGGTGCATGCAAGTCTCTCCTCCTAAGCTGGTGGTTAGTGGCCTCACTGTGTCATCTCCCGCCCCCCACCCCTCCCAGCCTTTGTCTTCATTTTACTAATTTCAGCATTTGGACATCTACTGCAAAACACAGAAGCTGTGGGGTGGCCCAGAATATCTCTCTCAGTTTCTGTTTCTTCACTTATTTTTTTATTTAATACATTTTTATACCACCCAATAGCCGAAGCTCTCACTTGAAGATTCGATCAAGTTTCTAGCCCTCATAACTAGTTAGAAAATACAAAAGAGACTCAAACAGGGAAGCTTGGGTAGGCCTTTTGAGCCTCAGTGGGCCAGTTCCCTGTCTCTTTTCCAGTGCTAGTCTCCCATCTCCCTCTCCGCACACCACAACTTGCATTTTTTTTTTCATAATTCTTCACGTTTCCCATGAAATTGGAGCACATTGTCAAATTCTTGGGTCTAGAGGGCAAATAGGGAGGGAAGGCCTAGAGATTGAGTGTAGGCGGGCAGTAGTCAGACACCCTGAGAGTTTTTCAAAACCATGTGGCAGGATGGAAATTATAAAAAATGAAATAAAAATCAGCCCACCCATTTTCATGCAGGGTTGCCACTTTCTGGAAAGTCAGGGAAATTGGTCAAAAGTCAGGGAAATTGTGATTAAGATATATTCGTGTAATGGGTTTTTTGAGATGCCGCTGCAAGAGGACAGTCTGCACTTGAGGCAGTTGGAGTAGAGGAGCGGCAGAATACAAGTGTAATGTAATGATGCATGCATATTTCATAATATCATTATAATATTTTGAAAATGTTTATTGGCTGATGGTTGTTAACAGTAAAACGGAATAAAATGAACCTGCACGTGATAGCATTATTTTATTATGGAGAAGCTGACTGCCTTCTTGCAACTGGGTAATTTGTGCGTTCAAACAAACTGGAATCCGTTTCAGTTGATTTGAAGATGTGAATATTTTAACAGGGGTCAGCAAATTGTGGCTGGCTGGACACAGTAGCCAGTCATTATTTCTCCTCGCTAGCTGTGAAGTCCAGTCCTGCCACAATTTGTCTCCCAGCAAGTGTAGCTGCCAAAAATGAACATTGTAGCACTTTGCAATATCCACTTCACAAGCCCTGGGGGGGGGGGGGGGGAGTGGCGGTATAGGAAGGACCCTTAGCAGCAGAATCTTGGGGGGCGGGGTTGCCCTCTTTTTTCCAAGTGTAGGTAACCCAGGGGCACATGAGGTCCCCTCAAAAAACCCAAGGATCATGCAGAAAAGGGTGTTATGGGGGCTACCCCCTCAATTGCCCCCCCCCCTTATTTATTTATTTATTATATTTATACCCCATCTTTTTTCCTGCAGGGAACGAACCCAAGGCGGCTTACATAGTCCTCCTCCTCCTCCTCTCCATTTTATCCTCACAACAACCCTGTGAGATAGGTTAGGCTGAGACTCTGTGACTGGCCCAAAGTCACCCAGTGAGTTTCATGGACGAGCGGGGACTAGAACCCGGATCTCCCGAGTCCCAGTCCAACACTCTCGCCACTACGCTTCACTGGCTCTCTTTCCAGCAGGATCCCCAGGATTTGTTTGGGGGGGTGATCACAAGTTCTAAGTGTCGCCTTGGTTTTACCATTGACCCTGAGGCGCTAGCGCCCCAGGGAGCGGCAAAACCTGGGGGGATTCCCAGTGCCAGGGGTACGTGAGTTTTACATTGACACACATCAAACCAAGCCCTGCCTCCTGTCAGTGGCAATCCCCTCCAGTTTTGAAGGTTCCCCCGATGCTAGCAGCTGATCTCCCTCAAAGAAACCAGGGGATTGCACTGTGAAAGGGGGGGGAGAGCGCAATCTCCCAGGACTTTTCAAGGAGCTGACAGGTCCGGACCTGTCAGCGCCTTCCAAAGCGGGAAAATACTCACTTGCAGCCTGGGCTAGGCACTATACAGGGTGAGTGCCTGCTGCATTTGGCCAGCAGGCACCCACCAGGCCAGTACCTAGCCCAGGGGCCCCCTTACTTATTTTATTTATTCATGCATGCATGCATGCCGCGCCTCAACCAAAAAGGCTCCCAGTCCCAGAGCAGCTTACTTATAATCAATTAAACAGGACAGTCCCTGCCTGCAGGCTTACAATCTAAAAAGACACGACGCACAAAGAAAAAGGAATATGGAGGGAAGAAGGGGGTGGGGATTAATCAATTCTTCTGGCAGGGCTGGTGGAATGGCCCTGCGTTCCCTCTCTTCTCCCGCTGCACGGCCCGCTGGAATGGCTGCTGGTGGTGACAGTTGAGGGAGGAGGAGCCCTCGTGAGGGAGGCCTTTCAGCAGGGCTGGTGGGATGGCCCTGCGGGCCCCCTCTCATCTCCTTGCACTAACTCACCCTGCCCAATTTATGCTGATCAGGCAGGCTGGGTTAAAAAAAAATATGATGAGGGCAATGATTTGTGCACTTTGTCAGTACACCAATCTCTTTTAAGGGTGGACGAGCAGCCGCAGCCCCTCCAAAGTACTGTGGGGGGTCCTTGGTGGGGCACCTTGTGGATGCCCCCATGGAGATCGTGAAAGTCTGCTTGACAGCTGGCTTTCATGATCTCCTCCCAAAAAGGTTATAAAAATAGTCAAGCCTCGGCAAGCCCAAAACGGCTCTCAGCCTTTGCCAGCTGCCCCAAAGTGCCGCTCGGGCACTTTTGGGGTGACTGGCAATGGTGGATGCCTGCTAGCCGCTTGGCAAGAGCAGCAAGGGTTTTTTGCTGCTCTTGCCAAGCGGCTCGCTTGTAGTTGGGGTTGACCCACGATGGGTCGTGTCGTCCATGTTCGGACAACACGACAACCCATCGTGGGTCAAACAGACCCTACTACAAGCTATGGCTTGTCAGGGTGGCTTATTTTGGGGTTATAAGCTGCCCTGACAAACCTGGCCCAGGTTCTCATGGCAACCCACTGTGGCTTATAAGCCACGGTGTGTTGTCCGGTGATGTGAACCCGGTCTCAGTGTTTAAAGAAGCTTGTACTGAAGTTCCTATCTTGACCAAAAAAAATTGCCTTTCAGCACTTGTGTAGTTTTAAACCATTTAATAAAACAGCTATTTAATGTAATGTAACCTATGAATTCTTTTAACTTGGGTTTATTTTTGAATGGTGGTCAGGAAAATTGAAAAAGGTTGGTCTGGGAAATGAAACTTTAGTGGCAACCCTGTCATGAAAGGGAACCGTCACCTCTGTTCACTTTGATGCCCCTTCTTGTACAGCAGCAGACATACTTACTGCTTTATCTGCCCTGCTTTGAGTCTCTGACAAGCAAGGATGCTTTTTTCTAGGCTTCAGTGCAAAACTGACCACGTGTGGAGCCTGCCTGTGCATCAGCACTGCTTTTGAAGGCACCTACCTGAACTCCTATTACCTGGACCTCCTTATACAGCAACCAGTCCAGATCCAGCGCCACTCGGTCCCAGCCTTCATCCCCTTGGAGCAAATAGCTCGCAAACATTTGCAGACAGACCTCAAGCGCTTTTTGTCTGAGCTCTCGGATCACCTGAATGCTTACGCGGAGAGGAAATTCCAGGCAGATCAGTTACAGGTAGGAGGGTCCAAACCTGTTAAGAAAATCTGGCGTCCTTTTGTGTGTGCTGAAAGGCCTAGGTGAAACAGGAAGGAAGCCTTTTGTACAGTTGTGCTGTTTGCTCCCTGCAACTGAGTGATCTTTCAAAAGAGGGACAGTTTCCCGAAAGGTCAGGGGGTTGCAGCAGCTACAGTCTCAAAGCTCTGCCCTGGAGCTGATCTAAATGAATTCCTTCCCATTGCTTGCAGTTGGAGGGATTTTTTTTTTCCTTTCACCAGAAAAAACTCTTCAGGGGTTGCGGGGAGTTTAAAAAAGGAAAAGAAAAAAAGACTGCGGTGCTCTCTGCCTTGCCAGCAAGGGCCCTGCAGGGCTTAGGATAGGTCAGAGGCTCCAGTGTGAGAGTGCTCTGTCAGAGACCTTAGGATTGTTCTCTAGGTGCCTAGAACTTTGCAAACGCAAGGGCTGTTAGTTACTGGTCAGAAAAGTGTTTTTCTTCATGGCTTGGAAGGCAGATATCTACCGTATACTGTTTTGGTTAACACAGTCATAATTTGCACAGTAGTAAATACAATTCATGACCTGTTTGTCCTATACATAGATAATGCTTGACCTCAAAAGTTAAAGAGCAGACTTTAACTCAGTGGTTTTGATAGTTCTGGATTAAGTTTTAAGGAATTGCATATAGACTTGGATGGATATGGCTATATTACATTCAGATGTCATTTTAAACTGGATCGTTTTTAAGAGACATTTTGGATCACCGAAATTTTAAATTTAAAAAATTCAAATTTTAAATTGGATTTTTAAAAAATTGGCTTCCTATCCAATCTGCCAGCAACGCTTCCTTGGCCCACTGACACGCCCCCACGGTTTTAACTGCCTGTCTTCTGTGTGGCTTACAGCAGGGGAATCTGGAATTGGCTTTTCCAATGAGGCTAGAAGACCTCCAAATAAGGCAGGCTCGCATTTCAGAACAAACTTTTCCCCTCTTAATAAAATCGCCCACAAATAATGGCAGATGGTCTATGGCTTTTTGCAGTATTTGACTTAAGGGGCTGCAAAGAGTCCTGTCCATCTCATGAATGTAAACTTACAGCATAAAAACATTACACAACACAAACAGATCTTTAAAACATAGGAGTTCAAAATCATACAACCCCTCTTCCACTGAGAACCTTCAAGCCTTTAAAAAACTGTAAATAAATCTGTTAAAAGCCTGAGAGTCTTTACCTGGTCCCCAAAAGTACAAAATAGGAGCCAGCTGAGTGGGAGTGAGCGCCTTGGCTATTGCCAGGCACATAGAAGGCCCTCTCACTGAGAGGCACCCCCCGTACCTCATCTCGCCTCTGAATATGACAGTCTGGGTAAGATGCCCCTTTGCTTGCAGGAGCGTTTTGCTGCTTTCCTTGAAGGACGCTTGCAGGGAAATTCCTTGTACAACCTGCTGGAATTTAACTACGGCGTGGCAGGAGAAGACAGGGCTTTCCCTTTCACAGCAAAACTCACCTATGGAGATCCTGTGAGCGCCCTCCCAACCAAGGTCACCGTTGCATGTAAAGGTGAGAGAATAACCGCTTGCGATTGGGTTGATAATGGAGTACCTATGACAGCCAGACAGTAAAAATCCCAACAGCCCTTGTCATGTTTTAGCATTAACATTTTCGTTGCCCATCTGTGGAACAAGAAGAGATCACACACCCAAAGTCTGGGAGAAAGGAGTAGATTTGGCAGGGTGTGGGGCAAGCTCTTTTCTCATCCACTGGTCGGCTAACTCCTCTTCCCCTTTCTTCCACAGAAGACGCTCCGGCCTCTTTGGCAGAGATGGCAGCAGGTCACTTGGCCTTGTTCCACGAGAAGCCTCTTCATGACGTCTTTGGCTCCATCACGGCGTCAGCGGAAGATCCAAGTCAATCCATTGCACTGAAGTCGCCTGCTCCCTCCACAGCTGTGCCTCATGGTGGCGACAGGGTTCCCTCTGCGGCTGCTGCAGTGTAAATTCTTTCCAGGTAGTGAGTGAGGGCAGGAGGCATCTCTGAGTACTACTGACTTTTCCTACCCAGAAAGCCTCCACCATGAATGTAACTGATGGGGTGTCTTCAGTTTATTGGCAAGCTTCTTGGGAAGCTTGAAGTTTGATATTAGCCTAATGGGAGAAGTTTGCACTTTCAAAGTTGCATTATAAATCTGACGGGTGATGGAAGCACATGCCAGTGAAATTTGATGGATTAGCAACCCCTGGCTGAGTCAGGACAAGATGGAGGGGCAGCCTTTTCACTTTTCGATCCACATTTAGTAATCTCGGGATGCTTCCTATGACGCTTGTGTTTAAGAATCTTGCCTACTGCAATTGCCATGTGCAGATCAAAACGTGTTCATGTGGCAGCATTTGCACTCTAAGCTCCTGCTTTGCTGTTGAGGCTACCCCAAGTGTTCTGATCCTGCAGATTTGAAAATAGAGGAAGTTCCTTGGCATTCCCCATAGAATTGGCCTTGGACTGAGCCTGGCCCTCATGGAGGTTGTTCAAATGCCATTTCAGAAGCAGCTGACAGTTTTGCAAAAGTGAAATTTTGTAAACGTTTAGCATGTACAATGGCTTTCAGTCTTTTTTAATTTAAAGTTTCTACCAGTTTATTCATAATTTTCACAGTATAATCAAATTAATTGCTCACATGTGAAGAAAAGTAACAAAAGCAGGCTTAATGGTAAAGGGCATACAAAAATCTATAGCATTATCTCAAAGCACTTGTGCTTATTTATGTCAAAATGATCTTGTTTCGAGAAGTCAATAAAAGGCAACCAGCTTGATCCAAATGGTTGCTGCTGCTTTCTTTCTTTTCCTAATAGTACAGCCTCCATTAGTTTTGCCATTTCAGTTTTCCCCCCCTCACAAAATCTGTAGGAACTGTTGGCAAGCACTCACGAGTTTTGCTGCAGTTAAAAGGTTCCCTATTGGAATATGGGGCTCTCTGCCCTGCTCCATCCCAAAGGTGCTCGACAGCTTATATGAATTAATCAACATTTACATTTAAAAAGAGATATGCACCCCTCCCCAAATGATCTTCCTTTTGCTGGGGGAGAGGGAGCACGGCCTTCCAATGGCCCTTCTTGCCTTGGCCAATGGGTGAGGCCAGATTGCCCTTGCCTCTGTGGCTGCAGGGTAACAATGGCTATGGTGCAATTTAGAAAACAAAGAACATTTTAACCTAATTTTGATTAGAACAATTTAGTACATTTCTTATGAGCTAAAGCAGTGCTTCTCAAATAGTGGGGTGGGCCCCCCAGGGGGGGCGCGAGGCTCCGTAAAGGGGGGCTCATTTGACCTCAGTTAAAAGTTTTTTTTAATATTGTGTTCCTTTAAATCCTGTGCTCCTTTAAATCTTTTCTGCTACAGTTAATAAAGCTATTCTTTGTTGTAAATTGATCCACATTTCTTTCTTTTTTTATTCTCTTATACGTTAATAAGGATACAGTGTTATGCAGAGGTGTACTTATAACAATTTTATATACTAAAGGAACAGCATGCCTTCTTAAACGTAAGCTTGTTCCAAAATCTACAGGTGAGAAACCATCACTCATTACAAACCTATGAAGCTGCCTTGAACCAAACCGAACCCTTGTTCCATTTAACCCAATGTCTACTCGTGACTGGTAGCAGCTCTCCAGGGACTGTGCCCAGCTGGCCTTTCCCAGTTCTGCTGCCTGTGATCTTTTCCGCTGGAGATGCCCAAGGCCTTCTGCCTTCAAAGCAGGTGCTCTGTTGCAGAGTAGAGCCCCTCCCCAAGTAGCGTTGCTACCAAGAAAAAATACGTATCAACTAACAAGATTTATACGAGTGATTCCCAAGTACAGACATGCATGCTGTATGTAGGTGGTCAGATACTAAGCAGTAACGCATGGACATAAAAACCAAGTAAGCCATGTTGGTCTATAAGAAAAATTCCAAATTCCACGGGCAGGCAATATCTTTTATTAGGACCAACCAAATATGCACAGAATTGTGGACAAACTTTCGAGATCTCCAAACCTCTCCATCAGGTAAAATATTACAAAAAGCAATGGGCAGGGGGAGGAAACCTCTGACTTGAATTCTGCATGGGCATTCTTAACGTGGAACTGAGGAAGTCACAGACTTAAATGGATTAGGCTCTATTAGGCGTCATGCAGTTTTCAGGTTACACCTAGGACTGTTGGGACAAACAAACGCTAGCTGATTCATAAGAACATAAGAGCCATGCTGGATCAGACCAAGGGTCCATCTAGTCCAGCATTCTGTTCACACAGTGGCCAACCAGCTGCCCCCATGGGAAGCCCACAAGCAGGACAGGAGTGCAACAGCACCCTCCCTCTCGTGTTCCCCAGCAACTGGAGTACAGAGGCATACTGCCTCTGGTTCATTTTTGGCAGTAAATGTTCCAGCTGGAGACCAAGGGTGAGAGACTTTAACCGCTACCCAGCAAAATCGACATTCCATGAGACTTGCCTCTCTGACCAGTCCCTCTGTGTGGCAAGTCGTTACCTGGGATAAATATGCCAGGCCCGAACCAGGAAATGTCAGCAAGCACCCCACATTGCTCTGGTGACATGCACATCTGGGAAAGGCAGGTAAACTCGGGAGGACTTTACCAAGGAGAATATTATCTCTGGGACATCCAGTAGGTGCATCCACCCAGAGAGCTTCGGCTATCAGGCGGTTACATAGAGATGTAATAAATAAAACTGGTGGAATGACTATTTGAATGCTTGCTTGTTCTCTTGAGTTTGAGCTTGGTAGTATAGCCCTTGTTACTTCCTGAGTGGGGATGACCAGCTGGTTTAATTAGGTACTCTTATTAGTGGGAGGTTCGCCTTATGAATTGACTTTTTATGTGCTTTCTATATATTTTGGTAATTATGTTGGCGAGAGCAGGATGTTACTGGTTTGCTGGTTTACATCTGGGCAAGTAAATATCAGTCCTTCCAGTTATGCGTTTTATTTTAGTTTTGCTCTTTTAAGTTCATGTTTAATCCCAGAGTTAATTATCCTGCAGTTTCGTTTCGTTTGCCAGTGCCAATAAAGTCACTATATATAACTTAAAGTTCACCAAATAAAGTTAACATTACTGCTAATGATGGTTTTAAACTGCTACTTATTAAATAGCCTGCTGCTAATTGCTGCAGCTGGAATTTTAATCCGGTCTTGGATGTCTTTTAGTCAGTGTTGGTGGGCCCAGCAGTGGTGGCAAGTGCAGGGGTGTTGTTGTGTTACGTAAACTGAGGGGGCTTGCCCAGCTCTGCCCACCCCTTTGATTCTGTGGAGCATAGCTACCTTCCATAGATCTATCACTTGCTCCTTTTTAACCACAGGTTAGTTCAAAATGAGTCATCGATCATACATGGTTTGATCAGTGATGAGGAAGCTGACCCTGGTTTGCACTCTGAAGGCTTGGTTGGATGCGGCAGATGGACCTGGTCCAATTGCTTCCAAGTGGGTGCTCTGTCAGTCAGGCGATCACTCGTGACCGAGTAAGATTGTCTTCCAGGATAAAAATTACAAAAAAGAGATTTTAAAAGGAGGAAAATTCTAAAGAAAATTGCATAGACTCTAGCGATGGGTCCGTAAGTGACTGTGGAGGCCAATTCTAGATCCACACAGCTTCCCACAGTGAGGACACAGGTTACCAGATGGAAGATGGTCCTGTAAAGGATTCATTTGACGTGCTTTTCGCTTAGCGCGTTTCTCCCTTTCGCCTTGCACTCGGGCTTCTTCAAAGTCCATAGAACCTTTGTGAAAGGCCAACCTCCAGTTAGATCGTTCATGGGCCAGAGCTTCCCAGTTTTTGATGTTTATATTGCTTTTTTTTTTTAGATTAGCCTTAAGAACATCTTTAAACCTCTTATATTGACCACCAATATTCCGTTCTGTACATGAGAAGTATAATGAGAAGAAGTATAATGATAGTCCATAAGGATTCCATCTTACCATGTGCCCAGTCCAAACTATAATCCTGTGTGTGTATATGTACCTGGTGCTGGGCAATTGGGACAGAACAGGGACTTTGTTGACTAATCAGATCACTAACAGTGTCCTTTACTGAACTGATGGGGATGGTCCCAGATGGCTTACAAGCCTGGGTGGACTTGTATTTCCGTGCCATGGCCTCCTTAAACCCTCTGTAGTGTTTCTCATTTAATTGCCTAAATCACATCTAACAGGTCTTGAAGGCTAAGAGTGCTCCATTTAATTTTACTGGGTTTCAGAGTGTGGGCAGAGTTTGGCTTTACTGCAACTAAGCCTCCAATAGCCCTAGGACAAGGTGGGTTTGGCTTTAGGCAGGCTTGGCTCTGATGGCTCAAATGTGGCATAAATGGCAGAATGAACTGTAGTAGAAGTGTTCCTCTGTGTGTTCTGTATTCGTAGAGTTTTTAATCATGTATGACAGGGGAATCCAACTTTGTGCTTGAATGCATAGCTTAGGAAAAAAAAGAAACAAATCTCTGATGTGTGTTAAATTGACAAAGCCAGAGTACATACTTGGGATATCTTACCGGTTTCTTATCAGTTAAGGCACAAGCCACCTGTGTTAAGCGATCCAGAGTCTGCCCCCTTGCTTAAGAACATAATTGTATTGCTGGATCAGAGTAAGATCTGTTGGGTTTTGCATAGGCAGAACGAGATTACCACCTGACATCGGGATTATCACCTGACCTGGTGGGTGTCACTTGAGTTCAAGTACACAAGGTCTCTAGTCACGAGACATAGTCTCGAGGTGATATGACTCAGCAACCTTGGACAGGTTTGAAGCAGTCAACATGTTGATGAATAGGTTGTACAACTGGGGTGAGTAATATCCTATTTATAGGTACAGGGTCGGTCTGTGGTATAAAGCTAACACATTTGTTGATAGCTTCACTACTCCACTCTCTCTTCTACTTGCTGTCTTGCTCGTCTCGACTCGACATGTCTCTTGGACTTCACTTCATCTAGCCTTACCACTGGGGTATTGGATTTGTATCTGCAATGATGTAGTGAGTAGAGATGCATTGCTTGCCTTAATCCCATGTAATTGGGTCTTACAAATAAGCTCTTTAATCTTTATTAACTGCTGTTATCTCCTCCTTCCGCCTGCGTGACTGGGACTGAGGGTCATTGGCTAGGGGAGCTTTTGAACCCGGGTCAGTCCAGCTCTCACAAGATCTACCTAGTCTGATATCCCCCCCCCCCCTGCAAGAATCACACCAATCACCAGGTGCTAGCTAGGTGGTCCACCAGAAATTGGCCAGTTGACCACCTGTAGGGTAGGACCTATGTTTACCCACTCTTGCTCTATTATATTCTTAAACTATTTTTAATAGCATACTGCTACTCTTAGGCTTCACCCTGCCCCTCTGAGATCCAGAAACCTGCTCTTCCTTAAATGAAAGTTGGCATTCCCAGACATCTGCCACTCGAAAGCCAGTACCGCCATCGATCTAAATTCCACAGCTGTGTATTGCTTGTGCTGTGATGGCCCCTTTTCAGCGCCCCCACTGAAGTGATTGAGCCCCCACTACTCCCCAAAGGAAAATAAGACACAGCATAACATTAAAATCAAACTGATTCTATTTGAGAAACTAGAGAAATAGTTACGCTTTTTTATTTCAACATAACAATCAGAATGAAGGCTTTTAATAAAAACAGTCTTGAACCAGGCTGTATAAATCTCTTCCTTTTAAAGCATCAGCAGAGGTGAGGGCAGCAAAAGGTGCAAGGTGCAGCCTGAAAGAGGCACCTCACTTTCAGAATTCAGACACAATTAAAAATATAAAGTTAATCTGTATCCTTTTATATATATTTATATATATATTTATATATTTGAAATAGGACATCTTTTTATAGTCAAAAGAAATAGATTGCACTTGCTCTTTTTTTTCTTCTTTTTCTTCTCCTACTTACCTACAGTGGTTTTGTGGCAAATGTGAGCTCCATTTGAACTAGGAACACATGGCCCACGCGTGGCCCAACTCATCTGCTTGCTGTTAGTACCCATCCTGAGTGTGCATTTATTTTAGCGAAACCACGACGCTTGCCGCTCCCCTGGACTAATGCAGCCAAGGTGATCTACCCAAGCGATGCTGCAGTTATGATTCTACTCCCCGCTCCCAATTCCGGTCCCAAATGTGCAAGAGGTAACATACATGGGCAACGGGCAGGAATTCCTCTCACCAACACCGCCTTCCCCCTCCCCCAGGTTACATCAAGAGGCAAATGCCGACAGTGATGGCGAAGGGGGCCTCTTCCAAACAATAAGCCTTCGAGAAGAAAGGGTTGGGCAAAAAGGGTTGGTTTCCTGTAAATCTAATGGTGTTAGAGGTGTATATATCAATCTCCTGTCCGGAGCATCAGGTGCTGAAAACTGTTTGCCTTTGGGGCATCACGGAGGCACCTGCTCTTCTCAGTAACCTGCATCCACAGCTTGAGAGGCTTCAAGAGCTGTCGACCACCTGATGGGGCAAAGTCACACAGGAGCCATTGATGAAGGAACCTTGCTTCTCACGACCTTTCATGAAGTAAGTCAGCAGGTCACCTTTGCCCTTGACATAGATGTGCCCTCGGCGCACAAAGCGGAAGCCGTACTCCTTCAGGATGAAGTGGGTTTCTTCCACTACCTGCAGAGATACATGAGAGCGCACAGTTGCATGTCTCTGCGCACGGCCAGGGTTTAGCAACCAGTCTTGGGAGGCTCCCTGTAGACTGTTCTGTGTTGTTGGGTCAAGAACTCACCTACCTCTTCTACTGATTATCTGATCCAAACAATACATGACCTTACAAAGATTATGCTGCATCCTGTAATAACAGTGGGGAGGTGGTTTATTTGTGTTTAGACTATGCCCCCACCAGAAAGAAAAAATATATATGCAGAGGTGCAATTCTACTCCAATCTCAATGGCACATGACTTGGTCATACAGCCCAGGGAACGCAAGGTTAGACCACAAGAAGATAATTTGGAACTCGAGGTGCTGCTGGACAAAGGGATCCTAGCACTACCACTCAAATGGCATTGTGCAGCTATTCGTCTTCTCTTCCTTAATGGGATTTTTTTTTGTAAGAAGATGGAAATGGTGGGGAAACATGGGAGAGCTACAAGTTGAAGACAATGGCGCCTGAACCCCTAGTAAAATTCAGGTGGGGGAGTTGGATACAGTATGCAGACACAGCCTTTGGTAACCTTCTGAACACCTGATTCTGGGTCGATTGTTTTGGCCCAGATGCTTCAGCACCACCCTAAGCCTACCATGAGTTCTGCTGGCAAATTGGGGACTGGTAGGAATTGTTTGTGCAAAGTGCAAGTGTGGCATTTTTTAACCTGTGTGTGTGTGTGTGTGTTGCACAAGTGGAATGAAGTTCTCATACATTACTGTCAATGAGCGGACAATGGAACAAAAGTCGTCTGACAATCCATGGAACAGAAGCCAACATGTTGCCTAAGGAAGGGAAGCCCATAAACAGGACCTGTGGCCAGTTTCCAGGCTCTTCAGCTGTTAGCAGGCTTGGGCCGGGTCCTTAAATCCCATGCCTCGACTGTGTTTATGGTCAAAGGGGGATGTTTTTGTTCCCTCCCACCCTCTTCGCAAATTTATTTTATTTATTATATTTATTTATTATATTTATCAATCGCCCAAATGGCCTTGCTGCCCCCACCATGGCAGAAGGAGAGCACCCCCACCTGTATATTTCCCATGACACCTGTGGATTCCATCCGGCTGGCCACATTCACTGTGTTCCCCCAGATGTCGTAGTGAGGTTTGCGGGCACCAATGACCCCTGCCAGCACCGCTCCTTTATTCATGCCTGCCAAACACCATGCAAAAAGAAAGAGAGAGAGAGAGAGAGCACATTCAAGGCAAGGAGACACATTTTCCAAGCTTCAGCCCAGTGTGCTGGGCCTGATTTAAGACTGGTGTAAGGAGACGCTTAAAGAGCATCAGAAAATCTCTGCTGGATCAGACCAAAAGTTCATCTAGCTCAGGATCCTGTTTCCCACAGTGGCCAGCCAGATGCTTGTGAGGAGCCCAGGCACAGGGCATGCAGGACAAGAGTCAACTCCTGCTGTCACTCTATTAGCAACGGGCATCATAAAGGGCAGACGGCCCCTGAACCTGGAGTGCACAGCCACTGACCAACACACACACACACACACACACCGCTTCCGCTACTCTCCATGAGTTGGTCCAGTCCTCCTTTAAAAAAGCATTTAAGCCAGCGGCTCTCACCATGTTTTGTGACCGTAAATTCTGTAATCTCTAAACTAGACTACTGCAATGCACTCTACCTGGGGCTGCCCTGGAAGACTGTTTGGAAGCTGCAGCTCGTGCAAAATGCGGCTGCCAGACTTACTATGGGGACCAGAAGGTCTGAACATATATTAAAGAAAAGGCAGAAGTGTTCAATTCCTACTTCGGCTCGGTCTTCTCCCAAAAGAGGGTCTATAACCCCCCTGGCAAACCTGAAGTGCAGACTGTAGGGGCAGGATTGCAGCTTGAGATTGATAGGCAAATGGTCAAGGAGCACCTGATTACTCTGAATGAGTTCAAATCTCCAGGGCCTGATGAACTGCATCCTAGAGTAATAAAGGAACTGGCAGAAGAACTCTCAGAACCACTGTCTATTATCTTTGAGAAATCATGGAGGACAGGTGAAGTGCCAGATGACTGGAGGAGGGCAAATGTTGTTCCCATCTTCAAAAAGGGCAAGAAGGAAGAACCTGGGAACTATAGGCCAGTCAGTCTGACATCAATCCCTGGGAAATTTTTGGAGCAGATTATAAAGAAGTCAGTCTGCAAGCACCTTGAAAACAATGCAGTGATCACTAGAAGCCAGCATGGATTTGTCAAGAACAAATCCTGCCAGACTAATCTGATCTCATTTTTTGATAGGGTAACTCCCTTGTGGACTGTGGGAATGCGGTGGACATAATATATCTGGACTTCAGCAAAGCTTTCAACAAAGTGCCTCATGATATCCTGATTAGCAAGCTAGCTAAAAGTGGGCTAGATGGAACAACTATCAGGTGGATCCACAATTGGCTACAGAATCGGACTCAAAGAGTGCTTATCAATGGTTCCTTCTCAAACTGAGGAGAGGTAATGAGCAGGGTACCACAGGGCTCGGTCCTGGGCCCAGTGCTCTTCAACATTTTTATTAATGACTGGGATGAGGAGGTGCAGGGAATGCTTATCAAATTTGCAGATGACACAAAGTTGGGTGGAACAGCTAATACTCTGGAAGACAGAAACAAAATTCAAGGAGATCTCGATAGGCTGGAGCGCCGGGCCGAAAACAACAGAATGAAATTTAATAGGGATAAATGCCAAGGTGCTGCACCTGGGGAGAGGAAACCAAATGCAGAGTTACAGAATGGGGGACACTTGGCTCAACAATACTACAAGTGAGAAGGATCTTGGAATTGTGGTAGATCACAAACTGAATATGAGCCAGCAATGCGATGTGGCTGCAAAGAAGGCAAATGCTATTTTGGGCTGCATTAATAGTATAGCTTCCAAATCGCGGGAAGTGATAATTCCCCTTTACTCGGCACTGGTTAGGCCTCATCTTGAGTACTGCGTCCAGTTCTGGGCACCACACTTTCAGAAGGACGTAGACAAACTGGAGAGGGTTCAGAGGAGGGCAACAAGGGATGATAAAGGGACTGGAAACAAGGCCCTATGAGGAGAGACTAAAAGAACTGGGCATGTTTAGCCTTCAGAAGAGGAGACTATGGGGAGATATGATCGCACTCTTCCAGTACTTGAAGGGATGTCACACAGAGGAGGGCCAGGATCTCTTCTCGATCATCCCAGTTTGCAGGACATGGAATAATGGGCTCAAGTTACAGAAACCTAGATTCCACCTAAACATCAGGAAAAATTTCCTGACTGTCAGAGCAATAAGACAATGGAATCAACTACCTAGGGAGGTGGTGGGCTCTCCCACTCTGGAGGCATTCAAGGTGCAGCTGGACAGTCATCTGTCAGGGATGCTTTGACCTGGATTCCTGCACTGAGCAGGGGGTTGGACTCGATGGCCTTGTAGGCCCCTTCCAACTCTACTTTTCTATGATTCTATGATTCTATACCAGTTCCGGCCCATTTGCACTGGCTGCCAATATGCTTCTGAGCCGAATTCAAGGTTCTAACCTATAAAGCCCTACATGGCTTAGGACGCGCACACATACAGATACAGCCCACTTGCCTATTCGCAGCATGAAGTTATTGAAGGATTGGTAGTTAATGTTCATCAACGTCTCTTTCATAGCTAAGGCAAAGTCAGCAAGATCCGCCAAGTGTTG
This sequence comes from Shinisaurus crocodilurus, assembly GCA_021292165.1. Taxonomy (NCBI): domain Eukaryota; kingdom Metazoa; phylum Chordata; class Lepidosauria; order Squamata; family Shinisauridae; genus Shinisaurus; species Shinisaurus crocodilurus. The sequence goes on from CM037879.1 coordinate 8,580,967, forward strand.
CCAGCGCTCCTTTTCTGAAAGATCTTCTTTCTGATGAGAGCAAAAAAACAAAGCGGAAAAGCTAAACTCCCAGGAGAGGAGACCTCTCCACTCCCAACCCACTTCACAGTTCTCCAATTCTGAGCAACAAATCCACCCACTCCTTTCCTATTGTGACCTATTTTGCATAGGTCCATTGTCCAAAGCTCCTATGGTACCTACAATTAAATACCAGAATTCATTAATTTTATGGACATTTTTAAAGCCCACTTGCTAATTCTGAGTCTGGGATGCAGTGCGCTTCTCCACCCCTCTTTCCTTTTAGAGCCTTGAACAAATGAAACCACTTACTCAGGACCTTGTCCATAAACCATATCGGAATAGTTTATGGCTTCTTTTCAAAGTTCTGTCACTTAAACTAGATCAGTGCTTCTCAAATAGTGGGGCGGGCCCCCCAGGGGGGGCGCGAGGCTCCGTAAAGGGGGGATCGTTTGACCTCAGTTAAAAGTTTTTTTTAATATTGTGTTCCTTTAAATCCTGTGCTCCTTTAAATCTTTTCTGCTACAGTTAATAAAGCTATTCTTTGTTGTAAATTGATCCACATTTCTTTCTTTTTTAATTCTCTTATACGTTAATAAGGATACAGTGTTATGCAGAGGTGTACTTATAACAATTTTATAGACAAATGATACTATTTACAGTCGCGGGGGGGCGCAAAATGTTTTCTTCTTCCTAGGGGGGGCATGACAGAAAATAATTGAGAAGCACTGAACTAGATGAACAAATGCCAGGCCCTTTTTTGATCCAGTTGCTACAGAAGGATTTAACATGCCACAGTATTTGTTAAGTTGCAGTCGGCTCTACGGTGCTTCAAGGTGGAGGTCTCCCCTAGTGCTACATATTAAAAGGCATTGTACAGCTATTCCGTCTTTTTCCCCCTTAATTGATTTTCTGCGGTAAGAAAAAAGACGGAAGCAGTGGTGCCAAAACATGGGAGGGCTGTAGGTGCAAGGCGATGGCATCTGGACACCCCCCCCCCCAATAAAATCCTGTGAATGAGGCAGGGTAACAGTGTGATAAAAGCCTCATTTGGAAGCATCACTGTACTGGACTCATGAGTTCTTCCTCTATAATGGCCCGCTTTTAAAAAAAAATCAAATCAAATCAGGGACTAGCACAGTGTTTTCCAACGTTGGGTCCCCAGATGTTTTTGGCCTACAACTCCCAGCATGCCCCAGCTGGGGCATGGCTGGGGCATGCTGGGAGTTGTAGGCCAAAAACATCTGGGGACCCAAGGTTGGAGAACACTGGTAGCAGATCAATCACTGAACTACATGGTCAAGTTAGGAAGATGGCTGGGTCTTCCAAATAGCAGGAGGTCATTTGCTAAGTAGTAAGGAAGTTACCCTGGTGTCCACATAGCCACTTGAAAAGCAGTCCATAGGTACTGTCCTGCCAAGTAGGGCGGAGACCCTTCCCACACTTCTACAGTTGGTGAGAAATCTGGGGCAGGGAATGGAAGTGCGGTGAGATCTTCCTAAATGCTTCGATGCACATCATGGTAACGTCGCCACTGGGTAAACAGCTGTCTCTGTTCACCCACTGTCCGTCTACAAATGTATTTTGATTCCCAAAGGATCGATATAGAGAGGCCGTGAACCTCTGTTGTGTCTGAAGTTAGTGTAAAAAAAAAAAAAAAAAGCCCCCATCACGATGTGCCCTTGGAATGTTGGGAAAGCGCCAATGTTTTGCCAGTGTGGCGTAGTGAGTGCTGGACTGGGACGCGGGAGATCCGGGTTCTAGTCCCTGCTCAGCCATGAAACTCACTGGGTGACTTTGGGCCAGTCCCTGACTCTCAGCCTAACCTACCTCACAGGGTTGTTGTGATGATAAAATGGAGAGGAGGAGGATTATGTAAGCCGCCTTGGGTTCTTTGCCAGAGGAAAAAAGGCAGGATATAAATATAATAAATAAATAAATGTTTTGCTTGTAATAAAAAGGACATCAAATGTGTTTATGTACGTATAACAATAAAAGATCATGTGTGTCTATCTGCCTGTCATTGCTATAGCTCCAAGACCATGAAACCTAGATGCCTGGAACATGGTGTGCATACTATGGGGGACCCTACTGGTGTTAAAACACATTAAATAATTCAAATTACCGTATTTTTCGCTCCACACGACGCACCGGACCATAAGACGCACTTACCGTGTGGTACAAAAAAAAATTCTTTTTTTAAATCAGCTGTTCCGCGGGGAATCAGCTGAGAGGCGGGGGGCTTCCCCCACCCTGCCCAGGAGTTCTCTGCTCTTCCGGACCAGCAGAGGAAAGTAAAAAATAAAATAAAAAATTATTATTATTAATAATAATAATAATTTTTTTTAAAAAATCAACTGTTCCACGGGGAATCAGCTGAGAGGCGGGGGCTTCCCCCGCCCTGCCCAGGAGTTCTCTGCTCTTCCGGACCAGCAGAGGAAAGTAAAAAATAAAATAAAAAATTATTATTAATAATAATAATAATAATAATTTTTTTTAAAAAATCAACTGTTCCACGGGGAATCAGCTGAGAGGTGGGGGCTTCCCCTGCCCTGCCCTGCCCTGCCCAGGAGTCCTCCGCTCTTCCGGACCAGCAGAGGAAAGTTAAAAAAAAAAAAGGAAAACAAATTTTTTTTTACTGTATTCGCTCCATAGGACGCACAGACATTTCCACCTAGGTTTGGGGGGGGGGGGGGGATGCATCTTATGGAGCGAAAAAATATGTGTCCATGTGTTTGAAGCCTGCAGTACTATTTTCAGTCACAAGGTGGCAAAATGCCCTAACCAACATGCAGCTTTGCACTCAGAAGCCTGGGAGAAAGTGCCTGAGGAGGGGTATTTATATGGCCACCCCCTCTCCCTCCTGCTGTAGGCCCGCCCCCTTCAGGAGAATGGAGTGGGCAGACCCCTCCCTCGGGGGGGGGGCTACATGGATGGGAGCAGGGGCTGTGCCCAGGGTTGCCAGTGGGCATGGCTCCACTTCAGAGGTGGCGCCATCGCTGACAGCGGCTCAAAGGCTTTTGCCGTATCAAACGAAGGGCTATTCCAACCTGTGCAAAGCTGGGTCCGTTCGCTAGTAAATGATCAGTTCTAACAGCGTGGCCGTATCTTATTTCGCAATAGCCGTGCTCCTAGTGGGCAGCACCAAAATGTTGAGTTCATCACGCACGGCTGCACTGTAACCAAGTGCGCAAGCCATTCGAGAGAGGGTGGAGTCCAGCAAACTCGGGGTGCAGCCCAGATGCACAGTAATTGCAGAAGTCAAGCCATTGTACAAGTGCAAGCGACACCCAGACGCGGGAGGCAAGAGCCTCTCCATGGGCTTTGTGCGCAGGAGAAACTGGTTCTGCGTGTTTTACAGCAGAACCAAGCGCTGCATTGTGCTGACCAGCGAAAACAAGTGGTGATGTCACAAACCATCCGCCTAGTCCCTCTACAGCAGTGTTGTCCAACCTTGGGTCCCCAGATGTTTTTGGCCTACAACTCCCAGCATGCCCCAGCCAGCATAGCTGGCTGGGGCATGCTGGGAGTTGCAGGCCAAAAACATCTGGGGACCCAAGGTTGGACGACACTGCTCTACAGATCAGCTTTTAAACTGATCAGCTTTTAAACTGATTCTGCTTCCAAAAGAAAAGGGGGAAATGAATTGAATAAAGTAATGAATTATTACAATTTAATAATTTTAATCAGCTTTTAAACTGATTCTGCTTCCGAAAAGAAAAGGGGGAAATGAATAAAGTAATGAATTATAATAATTTAAATTAACGAGTAAGTGGATAACTTCTTCTTAATCGAATAAGTGTAAATGCAGCACTAAAAAAATGCAGACAGAGGCAGCCCAGCGAAGGTACGGGGGGGCGGGGCGGGATGAGCTACCCAGACTACGCGATTGGCATTTGATTCATTGGCCAGTACACCCTGTCAATTTTGTTGAGAAGTGAGGTGGGGAAACGAGGCTTGAGCTGCGGAGGGAGAAAGCGCAGGGAGCCCCAACGGGTACATGCGTCGGCACACATTCTTGGACACCAAAGGCGATGTGCAGTCTTCCATCGCCTTCTTCCTCTGCTTACCTTCACAGCATTGTTATAGCCATTGGTGTTGACGTCAGGGGTCACTCCGGAAGCTGCCATGTAGGTGCTGCCAATAGTTTTGATCTTGGTGATGCACCGGAACTGGGGATCATCCAGGAGCTGTGAGATTCAGGGGAGCAAAGGGACCGCACCTCCATAATTATCGGGGTCAAACAAACCAGTTGGGGAAGTTGCTTGGGGATTTCATAGATAGAGATGGAAGGAGCCTACAAGGCCATCGAGTCCAACCCCCTGCTCAATGCAGGAAACTAGAGGAGGGGTCTCCCATCCAAGTAACAACCAGGCTTGACCCTGCTTAGCTTTCCACGCTCAGACAAGCTGAGCCAGCGTAAGCCACAGGCCTGTATATGCCATGGGACAGGGACGAATAGAAATTTTGACACCTGAAGGCCAGGTCACACTCATACCAGGCCAACGGTCTCGCTCCGTCTTGTGTGCCTGGTAGAGAGCAGGCATACATGCCCGCCCCACTCACTCCACCAAGCACATAAAAAGACCCTCCGCTTCAGAACAGTTCACCAAGGAATTCTGCAGTTTTATCATTTTATATTTTGTACTTCTCAAATTCGATTTTTAATACGTATACTAAGAAATATTTTAAATTGTAAACCACCTTGAGTACAGGGGTAGGCAGGCTGTATATCAATGCAGTAAATAAACCTACGAACGTGATGTGACGTGACACGGGCAGGTGCGCAGAGCTGCTATTTGCACACTCGCTCCGATCAAAACAAAACCAAAAAAAAGGCAGTGCCTCACAGCTACATTCTGCATTTCATCAGAAAAAGAAAATGTCGGGAATCTAATCACAGATCTCCCATGCAGTGTGTGGTCTGAACCCAACTTTCCACCTGTGGAGTAAATTGGATAGAGAGGCACTTCCAAACAAGTAATCCCTCCCACGCTTCCTGTAGTGGAACAGTCACGAGACCTGTGCCATGGGCAATTCTGGGAAGTTTTAATCGGCTCTGAAGCCAATCAAACAAGCCAATGATTCCATTATAGGATGTGGAGTTAGTATTTCTAGGGATGTAGCTGAACTACTGGGACCCTCTTTATTCAGAACCAAAAGAGGTTCTGAAGCTCAGTTCTGGTGGGGCTTGGCTCATACTACGCCACGCCCCCCTTCTTGTCTTTTTTTTTTTAAAATTTAAAATTTCTTTATTACATACATTATATAAAACAAATAAACACACACACACACACACACACACAAAACCCCCACACATCCATATAACTCCAAAGTGCACCCATCACCACGGGGCCAAAAAGTAATTCTATCCACATAATCCATTATTATTCAATATTCCAAAAATACATCATATCTTGACATGGCTTACTCCCTTTTCCCTTTACTAAAACATAATCTAGAAATGGTCCCCATATATCCTTAAAATTATTTTTCTTCCCCCCCACCCCCCATTCTTATTTCCCAAAGGCCAACTTGGCCAATCTTGTCATCATCGCAGCACTGCTGGCATCCGGCTACTCCATCCTGCCCGTCTCCTGTGGAGCACCGGAGGTGTGGGAGCAGATGAGGAGGAGAAGGGCAGCCAGATGGCTGGACCGGCACAATGGACAGAAGGTTGACTAGGATCTACTGGTAGATCTCCGGGTGACTTACAGTAGATCGGCAAGAACGCCGGACTCCCGATTTTTTTTTAAAAAATAACTCCCATACCCTAAATTACTCCCATCTCAAGGATGGAAAGCGGAATATCGGTGGTCAATATAAGAGGTTTAAAGATGTTCATAAGGCTAATCTAAAAAAATGCAATATAAACATCGAAAACTGGGAAGCTCTGGCCCATGAACGATCTAACGGGAGGCTGGCCTTTCACAAAGGTTCCATGGACTTTGAAGAAGCCCGAGTGCAAGGTGAAAGGGAGAAACGTGCTAAGCGAAAAGCACGTCAAACGAATCCTTTACAGGACCATCTTCCATCTGGTAACCTGTGTCCCCACTGTGGGAAGCTGTGTGCATCTAGAATTGGCCTCCACAGTCACTTACGGACCCATCGCTAGAGTCTACACAATCTTCTTTAGAATTTCCTCCTTTTATCCCGGAAGACAATCTTACTCGGTCACGAGTGATCGCCTGATGATATACTGCTGAAAGAAAGAGTTTTTTGGGGGGTGAGGCTAACCAAAAGTGGATTTTTGTGTGGAAGGACTGTGTCCTCTGTTCAGTTCTGCTACTCAAGACAAATTTTTGGGCTCAGAATTCTTGAATTTTCAGTGTCTGTCTTTTGCATCAGGCTCCAGCTGGGGGTTCTAGCAAAAAAAACAAAATACATCCCACAAGCCTGAAGTCTGCCCAGACCTGCCTTTGGGCCCACCCGCCAAGCAACTCTGCCTTTGCTACTCATCTGGGATGACTCACTGCATCGAAGTCGGAGATGATCTCGTTGAGGAATCGCAGGCACTCGATCCCGCCGTTGTTTATGCTCTCCTCCGTGTAGAAGTCAGCAAAGTTGGGGAGGGAGGCAAACATGACACCAATCTCATCGTAAGACTGGCTGTACAGCTCCTGCACACAAGAGGCGAGGAAGAAGCGGGAAGAAATGAAGGAAGGTAGACACGGTCCTGGTCCTAACATGCCATCCAGGCGTCGCAGTTAGTAGGGGCGGCAGACGAAGAGAATAATAAACCACACACCTACTGAAAACCTACCTTTTTCAGCACCGACACAAGATCCCCAGCTACGGTCAGAGCCACATCCTGAAATGTGGACACAGATCTGTCCACCGGTGACATCTGCATGTTGGCTCGCCGGAGGTTAGATTTTTAGCGAGCGTTCAGAAGCGCGAGTGGAATCTGTAATCCTTGCCTTAAGGATATAAGAAGAGCCCAGCTGGCGGGGGGCACCGGGGAGGCCAAAGGCTGATCCAGTCCAGCATGTTGTTTCCAACAAACATGTCTATAGGCAGCCTTTTCACGGCTGGGGATGGTGGGAGTTGTAGTCCAGCACAATTGGAGGGCACCGGCCCGGGAAAGGCTGGCCTAGAGGAGGCCCACAAATGGGATGAGGGTGGAAACATAGGGAGCCGCCTCATGTCAGGGGAGACTGTCCATTTAACCTAGAGCAGTGTTCTCCAACCTTGGGCTCCCCCAGATGTTTTTGGCCTACAACTCCCAGCATGCCCCAGCAGGGCCATGCTGGGGAGTTGTAGGCCAAAAACATCTGGGAACCCAAGGTTGGAGAACACTGCTATAGACGCAGGTGAGATCTCAGAGGAAGGAAGGCTGCCACAAGAGAGAGGGGTGGCCGCCAACCTGTCAGGGGAGACTGTCCATTTAACCTAGAGCAGTGTTCTCCAACCTTGGGCTCCCCAGATGTTTTTGGCCTACAACTCCCAGCATGCCCCAGCAGGGCCATGCTGGGGAGTTGTAGGCCAAAAACATCTGGGGAGCCCAAGGTTGGAGAACACTGCGATAGACGCAGGTGAGATCTCAGAGGAAGGAAGGCTGCCACAAGAGAGAGGGGTGGCCGCCAACCTGTCAGGGGAGACTGTCCATTTAACCTAGAGCAATGTTCTCCAACCTTGGGCTCCCCAGATGTTTTTGGCCTACAACTCCCAGCATGCCCCAGCCAGCTACGCTGGCTGGGGCATGCTGGGAGTTGTAGGCCAAAAACATCTGGGGACCCAAGGTTGGAGAACACTGACCTGGAGCCACCTACCGCAGCCTTCCTCAACCTGCTGCTCTCCAGATGTATTGGACTTCAACTCCCATCAGGCCCATGGTCTCAGGAATGTTGGGTTTTGTAGTCCAAAACATCAGGAGGGTACCAAGTTGGGGAAGGTGGATCAACAGTGACTGGCACGGCCCTCCAGGGTATCGGGCAGAGAGAGAGAGGCCTTTTCCACCACTTACCTGACCCTTCAAACCAGGAACTGAAACTGGGGCCTTTGGCATATGCTCTCCCACTGAACTATATGGCCTTGCTCCTCACGGTGATGGGCGGCTGCTATCTCTTTTCCGCCCAGCATCTGCTACTCAAGAGATATACAGAGCCTGTACACGGAGGCTCCAGTGAACTCTTGCACAACCATTATCCCCTAAGCCAGGGGTGCAGAAACTCACCCCTCCAGCATTCCCAATCTGGTTCTCTGGAGTTCCTCAGATGGGCACGCCCCTTCCCCTTAGCCCCGCCCATGTCCCCCCAACCACCAATCGTTTGGTTGCTGCCCAACTTTTGTTGGGCAGCAACATTCTAAAAGGTTAAAATGCCTCTCCTAAGGTTTGTTTATTTATTATCTTTATACCCCGCCTTTTTTTCCTGCAAGGAACCCAAGACGGCTTACATAATCCTCCTCCTCCTCCTCCTCCATTTTAACCTCACAACAACCCTGTGAGGTAGGTTAGGCTGAGAGTCAGTGACTGGCCCAAAAGTCACCCAGTGAGTTTCATGGCCGGGCGGGGACTAGAACCCGGATCTCCCGAGTCCCCAGTCCAATGCTCTCACCACTAGGCCACACACTGGCTCTCTACTAGCTTAACTACTAGCAGCAAGGACTACAGACTAAAATACGCTTCTGCCTTTGGCCCCACCCCGCCTTGAATGCCGCCCCCCGAGGGTGCTTGTCCGAGACGGGACTCTGCCTGCACCCCTGCCCTGAGCACGTGGTCCGCTCTCCGCCCACCGACGCTCACCTCGTCCCGTTTCTTGGAGCCGAGGAAGTGCCGGGCCACGTGCTCCGGCAGCATGTTGGTGACCAGGGCCTCGTTCCAGCGCCTCATCTCGTAGACACGCTCCTTCTGGTCGTGCACGTCGATCTTCCATAGGAACAGAGTCCTGGCCAGCTTCTCCACCTGCCCGTACGGGGGGGGAGGAGGGAGATCTTGGATTAAAGGGTCTTCCAGGGAAAAGGGCTCTCAAATCCATGTGGAGCACACTGTGGCAACCACACAGCCGCCGGCCCATCTGAACACAGGAAGGTGCCTTATCCCGAGTCATAGCCTTGGTCCAGCCAGCCTGGTACTGCCTAGGGCATCCTGGCCCAACCCGGCCCCCTCCCGCTGCATTGGACGACAATTCCCATAATCCCCCAGCCAGCATAGCTTCGGTCATCTAGATTCATAGAGTTGGAAGGGGCCTACAAGGCCATCGAGTCCAACCCGCTGCTCAGTGCAGGAAACTAGAGGAGGGGGTCTCCCATCCAAGAAATAACCAGGCCTGACCCTGCTTAGCTTTCCACGCTCAGACAAGCTGAGCCCGCATGAGCTACAGGCCTGTTTTACCTCTCCTCGCAAGGAGGAGTGGCTGAGGCTGAGGGTTCGCCTGGATTACTTGGAATCTGGCAGAGCCTTACTCCTCCCCTCTTTGCCCCCAGGAAACCCCCCCCCCCCACACACACACACAGGGGAACCGAACACAGTCTTCCATGTTTGGTTCCCTGCTGGAGTGGAAAGAGCCGTGCCAGCTATGGGGGGAGGGGGGGTGCTCCGTGGTGCTGCGACCTCATGATGCTCGACAAAGTGCCTCATGATACCCTGCTTAGCAAGCTAGCTAAAAGTGGGCTAGATGGAACAACTATCAGGTGGATCCACAATTGGCTACAGAATCGGACTCAAAGAGTGCTTATCAATGGTTCCTTCTCAAACTGGGGAGAGGTAACGAGCAGGGTACCGCAGGGCTCGGTCCTGGGCCCGGTGCTCTTCAACATTTTTATTAATGACTTGGATGAGGAGGTACAGGGAATGCTTATCAAATTTGCAGATGACACAAAGTTGGGTGGAACAGCTAATACTCTGGAAGACAGAAACAAAATTCAAAGTGACCTCGATAGGCTGGAGCGCTGGGCCGAAAACAACAGAATGAAATTTAACAGGGATAAATGCCAAGTGCTGCACCTAGGGAGAGGAAACCAAATGCAGAGTTACAGAATGGGGGACACTTGGCTCAACAATACTACAAGTGAGAAGGATCTTGGAATTGTGGTAGATCACAAACTGAATATGAGCCAGCAATGCGATGTGGCTGCAAAGAAGGCAAATGCAATTTTGGGCTGTATTAATAGAAGTATAGCTTCCAAATCGCGGGAAGTGATAATTCCCCTTTACTCGGCAGTGGTTAGGCCTCATCTTGAGTACTGCGTCCAGTTCTGGGCACCTCACTTTAAGAAGGACATAGACAAACTGGAGAGGGTTCAGAGGAGGGCAACAAGGATGATCAAGGGACTGGAAACAAGGCCCTATGAGGAGAGACTGAAAGAACTGGGCATGTTTAGCCTTCAGAAGAGGAGACTGAGGGGAGATATGATCGCACTCTTCCAGTATTTGAAGGGATGTCACACAGAGGAGGGCCAAGATCTCTTCTCGATCATCCCAGTTTGCAGGACACGGAATAATGGGCTCAAGTGACAGGAACCTAGATTCCACCTAAACATCAGGAAAAATTTCCTGACTGTCAGAGCAATAAGACAATGGAATCAACTACCTAGGGAGGTGGTGGGCTCTCCCACTCTGGAGGCATTCAAGGTGCAGCTGGACAATCATCTGTCAGGGATGCTTTGACCTGGATTCGTGCACTGAGCAGGGGGTTGGACTCGATGGCCTGGTAGGCCCCTTCCAACTCTACTTTTCTATGATTCTATGACCTCAGAAGGCTGCAGTGCCTTCCAGCCCCAATCCTATATCCCCCCAGACAAGGTCGGCAGGACATAGGATTGCGCCCTAGATCATCCAGTCGCTCCATAGTTGGATAGCATGCACGTTTCTGGGCCAGCTCTACCAGACAGGCAGCAGCCTGTCCTCTGGCAGAAGAGAGCCAGGGTTGCAACGGGAAATGGTTCCACAAGCACATTTGAGCAAAATCCCCCCCCCCTCTCCAATCATGTTTCATGTTCTGAAAGCGCATTATACATGTTGAACACGGAGAAGCAAGTCTACAGATGCGTAGGGAGACACATTACCCCGAGCAAGAGACGCTATACTTCTTACATGGGCGTCATGGGCCAGTTTTTCTGGATTCTAAAACTGGTTGTGAGGTTTCGAAAGGGATCTGAATTCTCAGATTCCGAGAGTGAGCGCGTCCTCTGTGCTGTTCACTCACTCAAATTCATTCACTCATTACATTTCTATACTGCCCGAAAGCCACAGCTCTCCGGGCAGTTCACAGCATGTTGGATTCATCCCTTTCATTTGCTCAAAAAGATCTGAGACTTCTAAATCAAAGACTTGGGCAAGCCGAGGCACCCATCTGGGAGGCATCCTCGGGCTGTGTGCTGAGATGGCCAAGGAGCCGCCCAGGAAACAAAGGCAGACGCCGAGGCAGAAACAGCCTACTCCAGATGTTTGGGACTACAACTCCCAGGATTCCTGGCAGGGATGGGGACTCGGACTCCAGGACTCGACTCGTGAGTCGGACTGAGTCCCCCCTCTGACTCGAGTCCCAATATTTTTAATGGGACTTGGGACTTGAGACCAAGGACTCTTCAACATCCCTGGGCTGTGCCAGAAGGAGTGGAGAGAAGTGCGATTGCCGGCGAAGATTTTATTTTTTTAATCATTTTTCTAAAATGCAACCTTTCAGACATTTTGGATTTGGCTGCCTCTGCCTGCCTGCCTGGGGTTCCCTGCCTCCTCTGCCTGCCTGGTCTCTTCTTAACCAGTTCCACAGTTTGAATTGTCCAAGACAAAGGCCTCTGCCTGCCTGTTTTGGGGTTCCCTGCCTCCTCTGCCTGTCTGGTTATTTTGGGTTTGTCTGCCTGGTCTGTTCTTGCCAAAATCAGTTGCAGAGTTTTGAAATAAAAAGGCACACTTGTGCCTAGAATTTATTTAAGCCACACATCTGAAATAGCCTTATTTTGTTGGGAAAAACCCCCATTGATTTTAATAGGGACTCGTGGAGTCAGCTTTGGGAGTGACTCGTGACTCGTGAGTCACCATTTTGGACCAAGGACTCGGACTTGGACTCGAGACTCGGGTCCAAAGACTCGTGACTCGACTCAGTGACTCGAAACCAAGGACTCTTCAACATCCCTGATTCCTGGCCATTGCCCATGCTGGCTGGGGCTGATGGGAGTTGAAGTCCACAACATCAGGAGTGCACCAGGTTGGAGAAAGCTGACCTAAAGTTTTGGTGGCAAATGCTGGGTAGCTCCAAGTGGGACCCAGCCACCCAAGCTAGGAAATCTGACCGGCTGGCTACTCACGTGGCGCGAGAAATAGTAGAAGCTGAGCATCATCACCAGGATCATGACTGTCATGGAGTACTTGGACGGAACCAGCAAGTACCTGCAGGGAAATGCAGCGTTAATAAGACCCAAGTCCAGGGAAACATAGGACTGAGAGCGGGACCGTACACTCCGCAAAGTCCTTCCTGAGCTCTATCACTTTAGTGTGCAGGTGGACGGATCACATGGTGGTGGTGGTGGTGGTGGTGGTGGTGGTTGTTATTGTTATTATTATTATTATTATTATTATTATTATTATTATTATTATTTTGTATCCCGCCTTTTTCCCAACACTGGACCCAAGGCGGCTCACAACCTTTAAAACTCATACAATTAAAACAAAAATAGAAAAATAAAAAAGTTGTATATATATATATATATATATATATATATATAACTTCTTTATTTTTCTATTTTAAAATATATATTTTAAAATATATATAAAATATATTTAAAATATATATATAATTTAGTTACATCTAGTTCAAAAATGCAATGCCATACCCAAAGTGGTACAGTCCAAGAAAGACTGGCTGCCATGTGGTTTCACTGAATATGTAGCTCAGCTCTGACTCCACACAACCAGTAGGTGGAGGCATGGTTACGTTTTTAACTTCTGAAATTCAGGGGAGTTTCAAACTCCGTTTGTGCTGTTCAAAGGAGGGGAAAAGTTGCCCTGGAGGTCACAGAAGACAAACTGAATTCTCAGGACTGTGTCGCCAGCGGCTGAGCTTGTGCCTTCCGCCTCACCGGCCAGGGGCCTCAGAGAGCAGCAAACCCTGGTGTCCCTGCCCCTGGCCAGGTGCTTCAGTGAGAACCAACCTGGTCTTTGCGTGGCACTCACGGATGTGTATTTGAGACGTTAACACGCCCCTTCCCGCCACCTTTGCTCCTCCACTTCTACCACCCTCGGTCACTTGAGGACCTGCTCCCTCCAGCCAGCAACTCTGACCCTTCTCCCTTGCAGCTCCCCAAGGCCTGGACCTCTGCACCCAGTACAATGCCACCTCGCTCCCGTTCTTCAACTGAACAATCTTTTGGCTTTTAAAAAGGCCATAAAGACTGACCTCTTCCGGCAGGCCTACCCAGTGGGATTTTAGGATATTTTTAAAAAATTTAAAGAATGTTTTAATAATATTTACTATGTTTTAACCAGTCTATGTATTTTATATTTATTGTTGTCAGGGCTTTTTTTCTGGCGGAACGCACCGGAACGGCGTTCCGCCACCTATTTTCAGTCAATTAGAAAGTGCTGCTCGCTTTATCACTCAGCATAATTAAATTCTTGTGATGTTAACAGCAGTTCGTAATCCCCCATTAACTATTATTGTGAACTTTCTAGTAGAAATGTAGATTGAAGAATGTATGTTGTGTTGCTGCAAATCATCAGCATTACAAAACAAATATTCCTGCCCTTAGGAATTTAGCAAGGTATTTAGCAATTAGCATAAGTACAGTGGGGGTTTTCCTCAGACTCAGAGTTAGTAATTACGTCAATTAAGTCAATTAAGAAACACAAAAGATCTTGCTGTTCTCACTTGGGTCCGAATTTGTAGTGGACTGGAGAGAAGAGGATCAAGATGCTTGAAGTGATTAGTGAGCCAGTGAAAGGGAGATATTTTAAGACATGTCATTGATTTTACTGGGTCGCTAAGGCCCCCAAATATATTTGCTTAGGCAATGTGTAATTGGTCCCCTGTTATCCCCCCCCTTTCTTTTCATGTACTCACTTTACTAAACTGTGATTAATATGTGTAACTGCAAAACTTATAAATAAACACCTTTTGCAAAAGGAAATGTCTCTGAGCTTACTTTTGGTAAGTATTCCAATTTTTTTTGCACATTCTACTGCATTGCTTTTTATTTAATTCCATACATTTACTTTTATAGCCCCCCCCAAATTTTACTTGCATCCCTGTTCTCTAAAGGGGCGGTTTTAGGGGGCGGTCCTAGGGGTGGGTAGGGGCGTGGCCAGGGGAGGGGGGGTGAGTTCCACCACCTTTTTCTCTGAGAAAAAAAGCCCTGATTGTTGTTCCCCGCCTTGATCCAAGTGGAGAGGTGGGTAAGAGATGATGATGATGATGATGATGATGATGATGATGATGATGATTTCATAGATCACAGAGTTGGAAGGGGCCTACAAGGCTATCGAGTCCAACCCCCTGCTCAATGCAGGAAACTAGAGGAGGGGTCTCCCATCCAAGTAATAACCAGGCCTGACCCTGCTTAGCTTTCCACACTCAGACAAGCTGAGCCAGCGTGAGCCACAGGCCTGTATATTATGCCCCAATTGATGATGGCGATGATTATGATGTTGTTGTCGTTGTTATTATTATTATTATTATTATGGCCCTCTGAATCACTTCTGTGCAGGCTTTGGCACACACACACCCAGACCCCTCCTCCTCCACGTTGGAAACTTAAGCCCCAGGACAGATAGCCAAACAGGGCGCGTTTCCTTCCCCCGCTTCCTCCCTTCCCCCCTGCAGCCTTCCCCAGTTTTGAACTTCCGCTCGTAAGGTCCCTGGGGCAGGAGAATACCTCCTTCTTCGTGTTACTCTGCAAAGCGCCGTACGCGATTACGGTTCTATGTACAGTATCTTTCCATGTATAAGACTATACTTTTTCCTAAAATTGTTAGACTAAAAATTGAGGGTCGTCTTATACACGGAAGTAAGCCGAGGAGAGAACCGCGCGGTTGCGAAACTGCCCAGTGGGGGGGGGGCGTCTTATACATGGGGGCGTCTTATAGACGGAAAAATACGGTAAATAAAACCAATTCGAGAACGATCCTATGGCCCCTAGACATTGTCTAGGGGGGGGGGGGCACCGGATGGCTCAGATTCCCGGCTCCAAGGTCGCAGACAGCGCTCCAACCTCGGAGCTGGGAACCGGAGCACCGACGCCTCTGCCCCCCCCCCCGCCCCCGCATCCGGCACAGGAAGAACCGTGCCGACTGCTCTCCGAGGCCAGGAAGCGACGTCCGAGAGGGGTCTAAAGCGGGCAGGGAGGGGATATGAGGTATCCTGAAGCCGCTCCAGGCCAGCCTCGTTCCCTCCGCCTCTGAAGCGCCCTCGCTAAAAATGCAGAGCGGGAGGGGTGGGAAGGCGAAGATCACCTCCTGCCGCTCCTCCCGCTCTGCGCTGGGTGCAAGTTGTGAGCCTCTGAGCTCGGGGACTTGCGGCGGGCATCCCCACGGGACCAGCGCCCTCCATTCGTTCATTACCGCGGGCGATACTGCATCACGACTGGGCCCCTTCGCGGCTCGTCAAAGGTCAAGGCGCCAGGGGATCACGGCTGGTTCTGCAGCGGCCCCCGATCCCATGGGGTTGCCTCTGTTGGGTTTTGCATAGGCAGAACGAGATTACCACCTGACATCGAGATTATCACCTGACCTGGTGGGTGTCTCTTGAGTTCAAATACACAAGGTCTTTGGTCACGAGACATAGTCTCGAGGTGATATGACTCAGCAGCCTTGGACAGATTTGGGGTAAACATGTTGATGAATAGGTTATACAACTGGGGTGAGTAATATCCTATTTATAGGTGGTATAAAGCTAACACACTTGCTGATAGCTTCACTCCTCCTCCTCTCCTTCTCTTCTCTTCTTCTCTCGTCTCGTCTCGACATGTTTATTGTTCTGGACTTCACTTCATCTAGCCTTACCACTGGGGTATTGGATTTGTATCTGCAATGATGTAGTGAGTAGGAGATGCATTGCTTGCCTTAATGCCATGTAATTGGGTCCTTACAAATAAACTCTTTAATCTTTATTAACTGCTGTTATCTCCTCCTTCCGCCTGCGTGACTGGGACTGAGGGTCGCTGGCTAGGGAAGCTTTTGAACCCGGGTCAGTCCAGCTCTCACAGCCTCCCCCCCCAAAAAAAACCCTCCCATTACCCCCGCCCTGTGCGTCCGCCCGTGCCCCGCCCGACTCCCCCACTCCAAGGCTCTTACATGCTCTCTCGGAACCGCTCCTCGTCATACTTGTCGAAGATGTGCTGCCAGACGAGGATGTTGACGACGCCCACCGCCCCGGCGATCATCACCATCAGGGTGAGCTTGACCATGTGGCTGACCTGCACCAGCATGAGGGTCGCGACGAGCGCCAGCACGGCGATGTAGCTGTAGTACTTGGGGTTCTCCACGCAGCCGCCCGGCAGCAGGGCCGGCGCCGTATCGTTGGCGGCGGCGTAATACTGCTGGCAGCTGAGCTGTGGAGGCAGGAGAGGAGGGTTTGCGCGAATCGTGCTTGCTCATCTCCGGCAAGCGAGCGGGGCCGGCGTCAAGAGTGGGCACGACTGGGCTCCTGCCGAGGGATCTCCCTAGGCTGGCTCCTTCTCCTCAGCACTGCAACCCGCTTGTTCACCCGCCTCTCATTCCGGCCCCGGACAAAAGTGATGGTGAGGAAGTAGAGCAGCAGATGCCGGAGGGCCCGTCCGCACGTCATCAGCTACGGAGGGTTGGTTCCCCCCCCCAACAACAACAACAACCCACAGTGCGCCTCACGGACGATTTGAGCTCACCGTGGGCTGTCTGCCCGCCGCTCCTTCCCCCTCGGTCCTCCCGCGGGTATCCCAGGGGTCTCTGTGGCAGGACCGGCTTTTCTCCCCCCGCCCCGCTGTCTGTGCTTGTGAGATGTTTTGGGCTCTTTTGTCCCTTTCACTTCCCCCCGCCCCCAGAGATCACAAGCTTGACAGCTGGCTTTCACAATCCCCGTTTTGACAGCCCCTCTCTCATAAAAACGAGAACCCAAAGGGGTCAGTACCACGAAGCTGATTGGTGGGAGATTCAGGACAGATAAAAGGAAGGACTTCTTCACACAGCACAGAGTTGAACCATGCGATTCACTTCCACAAGAATGGGGTGATGATGGCCACCAACTTGGAGGGCTTGAAAAAAGGGGATGGGACAAATTCACGCAGGAGAAGGCCCCTGGTGGCTACAAGTCCCAATTGGCTGTATGCTAACTCCAGTATCAGAGGCAGTATGCCTATGTGGCACCAGCTGCTGGGGAACATGGGTGGGAGGGTGCTGTTGCACTCCTGTCCTGCTTGTGGGATCCCGTAGGCAGCCGGTTGGCCACTGTGTGAACAGAATAGCGGACTAGATGGACCCTTGGTCTGATCCAGCATGGCTCTCCTTAAATTCTTACGTTCTTAGATTTGTCTAAGACCCCTTTAAAGCCATCCAAATTAGTGGCCCATCACCACATCTTGTGGTGGTGAATTCCATAGTGTAACTATGTGCTGGGTGAAGAAGGGTTAATCCTTCCCGGCACAGCTGCAATCCCCCTTGACAATCGAGCTGAGGAAAAAAAAAAACCCCTGGCAGCAATGGACACTCAGGGCTCTGGTTGGCGTCTGTGTGAACAGAATGCTGGACTAGATAGACCCTTGGTCTGATTCCACATCAGGATCCTCTGTATGACTGATGTTCTTAGTGCTGTCTGCTCTGCAAAATCAGGTGGAATAGGCTGAAAAATCTGCAAGGATGACAGTCCGCCTCCTCGTGTATCCCTCCAAGTGCCTCGCTTGAGTTAACACACTTCCTGTCCTTTGCCTGAACCCTCCAGTTTGTCTATGTCTGTAAAGGTGCCCTGGAGCAGTACTCAGTAACCATGCCGACCATCGGATCCCTATGATCTGATGTGCTTCATTGCCTCGAAATTAGGAGAAGTCGCCCCCTCCCAGTATTGCCGACACTGACTGGGAGCCTCGGCGCTCTTGTCCAGGTTGACCCCCCCTTGGCCTGCAGGATTGCCTTCACAACGGCAACCGCCCTCTCCGGGTGGAGATCTTCCAAGCCCGACAGGGATCAGGGATCGAACTGGACCTTCGCGTGCAAAGCAGGTGCTCCATCCCACTGAGCCATGCTGTGTTAGCACCTCTAAAGAGGAGACTAAACTACCCACAATGCCCTTTGATTATGTTCGGGCAAATTTTTCCAGCAGCCCTCATCCTGGGCATTTTCGTGTCCTTACCTCTTTACTGGAACCTTAAAAAAAAAGTTGCGCGCGCGCGCACGCACACACACACACACACATACACTCATTTACCCCCATTTTCTTTTTAACTTTCAGCCGTCCCCACTCTTAGAGCTGAGACCTGCCCACAATCTACCCACGCACTCGGATAGGCAGTGAAGACTGTTCTGTTTCGCCGGCGCTTTTAATGGCTTTTAATGCCACTCTCTGATTTTATCAAATTGAATGTTCTTGCCCCTGTCTTTATTCTTATTTTTCTGGTGTGTCGGTTTTATTGTCGTCATGGGCCTACTTGTGGGCTTCCCAGGTTGGCCACAGTGAGAAACAGGATGCTAGGCCAGGCGGACTTGTCTCGGTTGGACTGGTCCAGCCCCTGGACTCACGTGGGAAAGCGCTGTGAAAAAGACGGCCCGTGTCGGCCCTCTTGCTGCTTTCTCAAAGGGAGAGATCAGAGCGCGCTCTCCCCCTCACACACCCCCTCCGGGACGCTCACCAGGATTTCGCAGCACGGAAATGGCAGCATTTCCATATCAGCTTCAGCGTAGAAGGGTTCAAGGTCTGGCCAATTATTAACAGGTTCTAAAAATAATCAGCTGCAGCTGGCCTTTTGCTAATTCCCCTTAATGATCTGCACCGTACAGTTCTGTAAACAATTATCGGCTCACCCGGAGGAAGGGCGTTCGCCCGCAGACGTCAGCCAAATGCCGCACCGGGGGGGGGGGTGTCGGAAAAGAGGCGTTGGGGCAACCTCTAGGGCCAGAATCACTCCCTTCCAAACGGAGCCAGAGTGCCTTTATGGCTGGGAGCAGGGACAGGATTCTGGTGTCTCTTTTTCCCCACAGTGGGAGCGGAGAGCGGTGCAAAAGCCCATTAAAAATCACACACACACAGC
The DNA here is from genome assembly GCA_021292165.1 of Shinisaurus crocodilurus. NCBI lineage: Eukaryota > Metazoa > Chordata > Lepidosauria > Squamata > Shinisauridae > Shinisaurus > Shinisaurus crocodilurus. Next base: position 8,600,134 of record CM037879.1, read on the forward strand.
TTCCCTATACTGTCCCTCCTGCAGGTAGAACAGGTGTGTGTGCGTGCGTGCGTGCGTGCGTGTGTTGGGAGGTGTTAGTAGATAAATGGCAGGAGGGGAACGGGTTAAGCAGCCTCTACCCACCACCACCACGCTTCTGCTTTCAACTGCAGCCTCCTGTGGTTGCTTTTCAGTTTTTTTAAAAAATATACTGTGAAAAGTGGCATGGAACTCCATGTCACTTTATTTATTTATTTATTTATTATATTTATACCCCACCTTTTTTCTTGCAAGGAACCCAAGGCGGCTTACATAATCCTCCTCCTCCACCTCCTCCTCCTCCTCCTCCCCCTCCTCTCCATTTTATCCTCACAACAACCCTGTGAGGTAGGTGAGGCTGAGAGTCAGTGACTGGCCCAAAGTCACCCAGGGAGCTTCACGACCAAGCGGGGACTAGAACCCGGATCTCCCGAGTTCCAGTCCAACTCTCTCACCACTATGCCACACTGGCTCTAGTTTGTCCCACCAAAACGAGTCTGTTTTCCCCCTCCAAAGAACTGGAAGTGGTGTGTTACGGCCCACGCATTTCTCCTGTCCCTCTATGGCAGTGTTCTCCAACCTTGGGTCCCCAGGTGTTTTTGGCCTACAACTCCCAGCATGCCCCTGCTGGGGCATGCTGGGAGTTGTAGGCCAAAAACATCTGGGGATCCAAGGTTGGAGAACACTGGTCTATAGACTACAGACATTGCTACAGACGTGTGAAAGACACTCCCACTTTTCACTTCCGTCTTCCGTGCCCCCACCCCAATATTGCCCTCTCCCCCCTTTTCCCCATGCCTGCCACCTGTATTAGATCCCCCATCTCCTGCACGGCAGATATGCTGGCATGGAATCTAAAACCACACTTCTCAAAGAGAAGATACAGGCCATTGCCAAAGAAAGCACGTGTTCTTCTTGGACTCATTTTTAAAAATATATATAAACGAGCATGGCTGGCTGGGGCATGCTGGGAGTTGTAGGCCAAAAACACCTGGGGGACCCAAGGTTGGAGAACTCTGCTCTATAGTCTCTGGTGAAACAGGCGCGTCACAATCCTGCAAAATCTGTCTTTGGCGAGAGCAGAACAACTGAAGTGAGCGCGAGCACCCCCAAGCAATGAGGCCGCTGTCATACCACATTCTCCAGAAACTCCTGCTTCCCGGAGGGAAACACTCCCCACTCCTATCTATCTATCTATCTATCTATTTATTTATTGTATTTTTAAATCGCCCCATCTAGCCGGTACCCGGCCACTCCTACAATGACGATTCACAGCGCTCTAGGGCAGAGATGTCGACCCTCATGCCCACAGGCGAAATCTGGCCCACCACCTGCGGTCTCAATCCAGCCGTCTGGGATTCCCGAGATGGCTACGCCTCCTCCCCTGGGCCCAGCCTTCCCGCCCCCAAAACGGCCGACAGTTCCTGGTGATGTGCCAGCTTTTGCACAGTTTCCCCCGCACTCTAAAAGGTTGAAATGCCCCTGCTAAGGCTCAGTTACTAGAAGTAAGAGCTTTAAGCTAAAATAGGCTGGTATTTTGGGGGGCGGGGCTGGCCCTGCCCCACCACTGGAATGTGGCCCCCCCAAGCGCTCCTTTGAAATTGAATTCGGCCCTCGGGGTGAAAGAGGGTCAGGCAGCACCCCTTCTTTAGGGGCCGATTCGACGGGGCGGAGGAAGGAGGGGGTTTTGCGTCACGCCTTGCTCACCATGTCCACGATGTCTGCCATGGTAAGGATGAAAATGGCGGACATGGCCCACGTGTTCCTGGCCCACCGCGTCCTATCGATCCATGTAGAAAAAGCCACGAGCTTTTTAGGGAAAACCTGTCACGAGAGGAAGGCGTTAAAACAGACAGGGAACGTTTTACCAATCTCCTACATCTCGGCAGGGAGGCCTGCCTACAGAGGGACCATAGCGAAGTGGCAGCAGGCGGAAGAGCCCAGGTTCCGTCCCCGGCATGTCCAGTTAAAGGGCTTTGGGACTCGGAAGGGCCACGGAGGCGGCTCCAGTCAGAGAAGGCGAGACGGAGCTTTGTTGTGAACCGCCCAGAGAGCTTCCGCCGGCTATTGGGCAGTATAGAAATGTCGAAAATAAATAAATACAGTAATACCTTGGATTGCAAGTAACTTGGTTTGAGAGCGTTTTGCAAGACAAGCAAATTTTAAAATATTTATTTAATTTTTTTTTTTACTTGATATACAAGCGACATCTTGCAACACAAGTACTATAGTACGGCTTAAATTAAAAATCTCTCTACAAATTTTTTTGGGGGGGGGATTTCCGTTTTGATATAAGAGTGTTTTGGATTACGAGCACATTTCCGGAACGAATTATGCTCTCAATCCAAGGCATGACTGTACATGGAAACATAGTTTAACCTGCACAAGGCAGGTTACAGGGCAGCTTCGTATGTTCCTAGAACGTCAAAGGGGACCCAAATGGACTTAGTGAGTGCGTTCCGCATCCACGCACAGGGGGGCATTATTTGTAGCTGGCCCCTGAACAATGGCATTTCCCAAAGGCTGAGCGTGATCTGGAAGCTGTGCAAAACCTTCATGTGCGAGCTGGCTTTCAACGGCCGAAGTTCAGGCTTTAAACCCGTTGGCGGGGCCAGCATGATCTCCCAGCATGCTCAGGAAGCTGACCGGGCCCACGCACCCCTGCCGTGAGAGCATCATTTGTCACCCACCCCCTGTGGGGCCTCCATTTTAATTTCCCACAATGCTCCGAAGCGACGCTACAAAGGATGCTTTGAGGCATTGGTGGGAAAGTAAAAATGGCGACGAGAGCCCCCCCCGAAATGGAAGCCCGCCTGCTTGCTGGTTTATCAGTTATGTATTTGAGAGTTAAGTTAGATGGCTTAATTCTTTACAATGATGGAAAGAAAGAACCAGCGTGGCACAATGGTGAGAGTGCTGGACTGGGACTTGGGAGATCCGGGTCCTATTCCCCGCTCAGCCATGAAGCTCACTGGGTGACTTTGGGCCAGTCACTGACTCTCAGCCTAACCTACCTCACAGGGTCGTTGTGAGGATAAAATGGAGAGGAGGAGGAGGATTATGTAAGCCGCCTTGGGTTCCTTGCAGGAAAAAAGGCGGGATATAAATATAATAAATAAATAAAATAAAGGTGATGGGAAGACACATGGATGAAATGATAGACAGACAGACAGACAGACAGAGGTTTATGTGTCAGTTGAAACTCGAATGCCATTGACCCCAAGTGTTTCAGGTGTAAATCTTCATTTGTCTTTGACAGGTTTATTTATTGACAGGCTTATGCATACAGTCGGTGAATGCACAGCCCAACTGTATTTTAGGCTTAGTAAAACAGTCCCTCAGTTCGACTTCAGTGACCACAATGCATAAATGATGCAGTCCACATGGGAAGGTGACTGGCGCATGTGTGTGAAGGGGGGAAACCTTTCTGCCTGAGGGAAAGTTAAACTGTAGTTCCCAACAAACACACACACACACACACACACACAAATAAAATAAAATCCAGCTAAAGGTGGGTAGTGGTGGTATTGTCCTGTTTGCAGTCTATGATGTCACAGTCCACTATCCAATAGTGAGCCATGGCAGTCACATCTCATGAAAAACATGCAAGGCAAATGGAATACTTAACTGGGGGAAGAACTGTGTTTTCCCAGAGACACAAATACTGCAGGCTGAATAGTGGAAAATTGGGATTTTATTGCCACTGTAGATGGGAGGACCTTTGAGAAGCAAGCATTTGGGTTCCCCACAACAACTGAGTAACAGTCGTGCATTTTATTGCTTGGTGGGGCAGGGGAGAACTGCTGTGGGGAAAGGCCCCTTACCCTGGGGAAGATGGCGGCCAGTGAGCAAAGGGTGAGGATGAGCAGAAGGATCTCGCCGACAACAAACGTCACGTAATTCGCCACCAACCTGCACAGGAGCGGGGGGGGGGGGAGGGGGGAAGAAGACAAAGGAAACCATAAGATGAGAGCAAAGTTATAACGCCAAATACGAATGCTTTCACTCTGGCTGCGGAGGCGATAGATTTCTCTGCCAAAAAAAATAACACGCCAAAAAAAATAACACGCCGTAAGTCATACTGGAAAGCCAGTGTGGTTCAGTGCTTAGAGCGGCTTCCTCAGCTGGGTGCCTCCCAGGTGTGTCGGACTGCAACTCCCATTACTGGCTGGGAATGATGGGAATCGGGGTCCAACACATCTGGCGGGCACCAGGTTGGGGAAAGCTGGAATAGAGCATCCGACTAGGACGAGAGAGAGAGAGAGAGAGAGAGAGAGAGAGAGAGAGAGAGACCCAGGTTCAAATCCCCAGTCAGCCATGAAGCTCACCGGGTGACTTTCGGCCAGACTCTCTCAGCTTACCCTACCTCGCACGGTTGTTGAGAGGATAAAAAATGTGGGTGGAGGTAGAACCTTGTACACTGTCCTGAGCAACTTTGAGGAAGGGTGGGATATACATGTCATAAACAAATTACGGGTGCTGTCCTATGCAAGTTTAGGCAGAAAAAAGGCCTAGCACTCCCAGCATGCCCCAGCCAGCAAGAATATTACCCCTATTTTTAAAAAAAAAAACAACCCAGGAAGATCTGAGGCATTCTATCTAAAATATTTATTATCAGATTGGAATCCCCAAGTCACTTATAACGTAGCACGCTTTTGTGCCTCTGCTATCCGTTGTAGGTAAATGATGGTAAATGATGGTAAATGATGGTAAATGATGGTAAATCAAGGATAGCACTGCTTCTATGAAAGAGACTATATTACTTGACATATCATGACATCCTGTATTTTGAATAGTCGACTTGTATACCTCTTACATAGGATCTTTGTTTTTTATAAATATTTTATAAATATTGTAACCTGTGTTTAATTCTTTTAATTCTAATAGATATTTAACCTTCTTTTTCTGCAAATTGGCACTGTGTCCCATTGTGTTTACTGTTTTGATTTAATAGCTTTTTAATGTGTTTTACTTGTTTTTTATTACTATTAATATTTAATAGCTATTTTAAATCTGTTGTTTTACTTTGTTTTCCTGCTGGTCTATGACCGTAATAAATAAATGATTTGGTACATGTCATAAAACCATTTAAGGGTGCGTCCTATGCAAGTTTAGTCTGTGTACATCGCCCGGGTGGCCAGTTGCCGGCCAGATGGGCGATAAATAAATATTAATAATAAATAAATAAATAAATAAATTTCTGCCTAAACCTGCACAGGATGGCACCTTAAGTCAAACACAGGTTTTACTATGTCATCTTTCGCAAAGTTCTAACAGGTTGCAAATGGACACCCCCTCTGCCGATCTAGCTGCACTCACCGCGGATCGATGAAGATCTCCACCAGAGCGGTAAAGAAGAGCACGACGCACGAACAGCTGAAGGCCGCCCCGCTCTGCTTCTCCTTCTCCACGGAGTAGCGCGTCTCCATCTCGGGGTCAATGAAGCGCATGGACAGGCGGTATGTGGACCTGCCTTTCAGCCTGCCACAACAAGCAGAGGACACATGATGACCCCCTCACCAGGGAGATTTTGGAATATTCCGGAACTTTCGGGTCTCGGGTCCTTTCCCGCCGAGACCTCCATCAAAATCAGAACGCCTCTGGGTACCAGTGGCTGGGGAAGATGAGCGGGAGGGCTGCTGTTGCCCTCATGCTTCTGAGCTTACCCGTGGGGCAGCTGGTTGGCCGCTCTGGGAACAGAACGCTGGACTAGAGAGGCCTTCAGGTTCGGTCTGATCCTGCAGGGCGCTTCTTATGGTCTTATCTGGGGAAAGATGGCGCCGGAATAAAAATAGACAGCTACACAATATAACAGTGTTCTCCAACCTTGGGTCCCCAGATGTTTTTGGCCTACAACTCCCAGCATGCCTCAGCCAGCTACGCTGGCTGGGGCATGCTGGGAGTTGTAGGCCAAAAACACCTGGGGACCCAAGGTTGGAGAACACTGCAATATAATGTTCCCAACGCGTTTCGACTATGTCTTTATCAAGGGAGTGGAGAAGGAATCCTCCAGATAAATCTCTCGGGAATGTTTCCCCCTCGATAAAGACATAGTCGAGACGCGTTGGGAACATCATATCGTGTCGCTGTCTATTTTTATTCCAGTCTCCAGCTCTTCTTTTGTGATCGTCATCCATACTGTTCTTTGAAAGATGACGCCGCCTTATTCCAGATCAGACCGTTGGCCCGTCTAGGCCACGTCTTGATAATTCCAGGCTTTCCCCAACCTGGTGCCCTCGAGCTGCTTCAGATCCGGGTTCTAGTCCCCGCTCGGCCTTGAAACTCACTGGGTGACTTTGGGCCAGTCACTGACTCTCTCAGCCTAACCTGCCTAACCGACCTCACAGGGTTGTTGTGAGGATAAAATGGAGAGGAGGAGGAGGAGGACTATGTAAGCCGCCTTGGGTTCCTTGCAAGAAAAAAGGCGGGGTATAAATATTTTATTTATACACACACACACACACACCTCCCATCATTCCTGACCATTGGCTATGCTAGCTGGAACTGATGAGAGTTGGGAGTCAGAAACATCTTGAGGGCACAAGGGGGGCGGGGGGGGGAAGCTGGCCTATTCTGAGTGGCAACAGGCCTGTGGCTCACGCTGGCTCAGCTTGTCTGAGCGTGGAAAGCTAAGCAGGGTCAGGCCTGGTTATTACTTGCATGGGAGACCTCTCCTCTAGTTTCCTGCATTGAGCAGGGGGTTGGACTCGATGGCCTTGTAGGCTCCTTCCAACTCTATGATCTATGAAATCTATGAATAAGTTCTTGGGCAGGAAGAGACCTTTTTCCATCACCCGGACTACCTCAGGGTTGCCACTAAAAATTCATTTTCCATTTCCCTGGCCAACGTTTGTCAATTTCCCTGACCACCATTCAGAAATAACCCCGTTAAAAGAATTCATAGGTCACATTACATTAAATGACGGTTTTATTAAATGGTTTAAAACTACACAAGTACTGAAAGGTAATTTTTTTTTTTTTTGGTCAAGATAGGAGCTTCAATATGAGTGTCTTTAAACATTGAGACTTGGGTTCGCACGAACACGACAACCCACCGTGGCTTATAAGCCACGGTGGGTAGTCGTGTCGTGCGAACCCGGGACGGGTTTGTCAGGGTGGCTTATTTTGGGATTATAAGCCACCCTGACAAACCATGGCTTGTAGTAGGGTCTGTTTGATCCACGATGGGTTGTTATGTCATCTGAATCCAGACAACAGGACCCAACATGGGTCAACCCTGGCTACAATTGAGCCGCTTGGCCAGAGCAGTAAAAAAAACCCTTGCTTCTCTCGCCAAGCAGCTGGTGGGCAACCACCACTGCCAGCCACCCCGAAAGTGCGAAAGCAGCACTTTGGGGCAGCTGACAAAGGCTTCATCCCCCCACCTCACTGCTATCGCAACCCGTTTTGGGGTTGCCACAGCTTGACCTTTTTTGGGGGGGGGGGGGAGATTGCGAAAGTCAGCTGTTAAGCAGGCTTTTGCGATCCCCATGGGGGCATACATGAGGTGCCCCTCCAAGGACCCCCGCAGTACCTTGGGGTGGTGTGTGCCTGTGCTTGCCCCTCCCTTTTTTTAAAAAAAAATTATTGTACTGATAATGCATGCAAATAATTGCACTCATTTTCAATTATTTTTTAACCTCACCTGCCTGATTTGTGCAAATCGGGCATGGCGGGTTAGCACGATGGGGGTCCCTGGGCTAGGTGCTGGCCAGGGTGGGTGCCTGCCGGCCAAATCCAATCTGTACGGCGCCTACCCCGGGATTCAGGTAAGCATTTCTCCCCTTTGCAAGGAGCTGACAGATCTGACAGGGCCAGCCCAGACCTGTCTGCTCCTTGAAGAGCCCTGGGAGATCGCAGATTGCAGAAAAGTGCGCTGCTTTTCGCAGCGCAATCCCCTGGTTTCTTTGGGGGAGATCAGGTGTCCCTAGTGCTCCACCCCCACCCCACCCCGATTTGCAGTTCTCGATCATCCGATACAGGCCTGTGGCTTATGCCGGCTCAGCTTGTCTGAGCGTGGAAAGCTAAGCAGGGTCAAGCCTGGTTATTACAGTCATGCCTTGGATTGAGAGAGCATAATTCGTTCCGGAAGCATGCTTGTAATCCAAAACACTCTTAGATCAAAACGAAATCCCCCCCCAAAAAAAATTTGTACAGAGATTTTTAATTTAAGCCGTACTACAGTACTTGTCTTGCAAGACGTCGCTTGTATATCAAGTAAAAAAAAAAAAAATCAAATAAATATTTAAAAATTTGCTTGTCTTGCAAAACGCTCTCAAACCAAGTTACTTGCAATCCAAGGTATTACTGTACTTGGACGGGAGACCCCCCTCCTCTAGTTTCCTGCATTGAGCAGGGGGTTGAACTCGATAGCCTTGTAGGCTCCTTCCAACTTTATCTATGAAATCTATGAAAATCCCAGATTGCAGGACAAGAAATAATGAGCTCAAGTGACAGGAAGCCAGATTCCGCCTGGACATCAGGGAAAAAAACCTGATCGTTAGAGCAATAAGACTATGGAATCAACTACCTAGGGAGGTGGTGGGCTCTCCCACTCTGGAGGCATTCAAGGTGCAGCTGGACGGCCATCTGTCAGGGATGCTTTGACTCGGGTTCCTGCACTGAGCAGGGGGTTGGACTCGATGGCCTGGTAAGGCCCCTTCCAAATCTACTCTTCTATGATTCTATGTGGGAAGGAGAAACTTACGCCTGCACAGACTCCCTCTCCAACAAAGCCTCATTGAGCAATTTGTTGAGTTCCTGCTCATTCTCGGAAGCGTCCACCACTCTCTCTGCCAGGTCACGCAAGCGCAGACGCCGCCGGGGATTGGGAAAGGAGGGGTTCACCACCTGAGCAGAAGGAGAGACACACGTAAAAGCCCACAGCAGAAATTTAGAGGTCAAGGAATGGGGTGGAGAGAGACAGCTTTTGGCCAATGGATTCTCGAAGTGCATCCCACTGGATCGTGTGTGTGTGGGGAGCATTGAATAAGCCATCAAAGGATGCAGGTAAGGGAAACAAAGCGACAGGAGCAACACTACCATCGCCACCTGAGGCCCTCCTCCAGGTTTCTCCTCCAAGGGTGGTTTCATTTCATTTCATTTCATTTATTTCATTTATATACCGCCCCATAGCCGAAGCTCTCTGGGCGGTTCACAACACTCTATACATAAAAACAACATTAAAACATACAAAACAGTTTAAAAAATTAAAACCAAATTTAAAACACAGTTTAAAATAACAATACAAAAGCCAATAAACTGAGCCTACAGGTGACAATCCCCCCCGTGCTATTCCAAGCTCCTAACTAAATGCCTTGGCATAGAGGGAAGTCTTAACCTGGCGCCGAAAAGATAGTAAGGTTGGCGCCAGGCGGGTCTCAGTGGGGAGCCGATTCCATAACTGGGGGGCTAACACCGAGAAGGCCCTTCTCCTCGTTGCCACCAACCGAGCCTCTCTTGGAGGTGGCAGTCGGAGGAGGGCCCCAGATGTTGAGCGTAGTGTCTGGGTTTGAAGTGTCCAACAAGAGAAAGGGCCTTTTCGGTGGTGCCCCCCCCCCAATTCTGGAATGCTCTCTCCAGTGCTCTCTGCCTGGTGCCGAGATTGTCATCCTTTCGGCGCCAGGTTAAGGCTTTCCTCTACTCCTAGCCGTTTGACAACATAGGATAATGTTTTTACCGGTCCCTGGATTCTTATTGTTGATTGTTTAAAATTGTTTTTGTACGTAAATGGTTTTTTATATCACATTTTATACTGTATTTTCAAGCTTTTAAGCTTTTGCAAACTGCCCAGAGAGCTTTGGCTATTGGACAGTGCAGAAAGGTAATACATAAATGAACGAAATAAATACGTTTTCGGTACAGGTGATCTACCAACCACCTTCTGTAGGACACAATGCAGTGCTGCACCACGGGGCTCTTGAGGAACGAATGCTGCACACCGGTGGACATCTCCATTCCCCTCCCCCTCCCCAAGCCCCTCGGCTCAGTGCCACATCTATGCAATGCTGGCACATGCCTTTGGAAGTGGCCATCCATCGCTCAGCGGTAGAACACCTGCTTTGCATGCAAAGGTCCCAGGATCAGTCACCGGCATCTCCGGGTCAGGCTGGCAAAAGTCCCGTCTCTGAAACCTTGGACAGCCACTGCCAATGAGTGCAGACACAGCACTGAGCTAGATGGACCAATGGTCGGGCTTGATCTACGGAAAGCTTCCTGTGTTTCTATGACACGACACCGCAGCAAGGGGGATTCTGGGGGGGAAACAGTGGACACCTGCAGGGGAAGCCCTTCCCGCCACTGCCGCAAGGCGCTGGGAACGCTCTCAGAATCTCACCTTTCATTTCAAACAAAAACAAGTTACTCGCCTGGTGAAATCTCAGAATGGAGGAGGGTAGTCGAGCAGAATCGCCCAGGGCTCGGAGATGGGTCCCCTGTGCCCTGACCTAGCTCTTTGCCCCTCCCTATGGCTAGTGGGAGTGTAATAAATGACACAAACAACGGGCCTGCCCGAATTTTACAATCATCATTATCAGGAGGCTCTCCTCTGGGTCCTCCCACCATCTGATGTCGGGTGGGCAGAGAGCCAGCCTTCTCGGTGGTGGCACCATCTCATGTTTGGAAGCTCACCTGGCATTCACTGCAATTTATCGTTTTTGCACAAGGCAAAGACTTTATTTGCCCAGATATTCCAACATATTCAGTAGATACGTTTTAGGGCATTCAACCCCCGTTTCTTTTTATTTTCTGATTATGGCCCTCTGCTTTCATCTTTCATTTTTTTTTAAGACTGTATTTTTAATTCTATTTTTTATCATGTACATCACCCCAGGCAGCACTGTGAGGACGGGCGACTTATGTATTCACCGAACCAACAAGCAAACAAACAAAACACGCCCAGATGTGCAAATGTGCTGAATTGCTGTGATTCCCATACATTGCAGAGGGCAGTTTCTCTTGGAACAGAATCTGAGTGCAGATTTACAGGATTTTCACTCTTTTCTTCATCTTTCACTGCCCACCCTGTCTGTCCCCATACCCTGGTGTCCAGTTCCTCCGCCTCGTCTGGGGTCGTGCACGTGGTGTTAATGCTCCCGTTGCATTCCTTGGTGTTGATCAGCTGAGGCGAGTTCCCGTGGGAGGAGGAGACGGACACCTTCTGCGGCATGAAATGAAACGGAGAAAGGGGCAAAGGGGGTGAAGTCAAGGGAGGCAGCGCACGGTCCTTCCAAACCCCGGAGGTGGGGTTTCGGAAAGCAGACACCTGATTCTGCACCGTTCAAACACCGACTAAGACCAGGTTCAGGCAACACAATAACCCACACCCAAGCATTGAGTATTGGTTTTCCCAAAGCAGTTACTTTACTCCCAACTCAAGGATGGAAAGCGGAATATCGGTGGTCAATATAAGAGGTTTAAAGATGTTCATAAGGCTAATCTAAAAAAATGCAATATAAACATCGAAAACTGGGAAGCTCTGGCCCATGAACGATCTAAATGGAGGTTGGCCTTTCACAAAGGTTCTATGGACTTTGAAGAAGCCCGAGTGCAAGGTGAAAGGGAGAAACGTGCTAAGCGAAAAGCACGTCAAATGAATCCTTTACAGGACCATCTTCCATCTGGTAACCTGTGTCCTCACTGTGGGAAGCTGTGTGGATCTAGAATTGGCCTCCACAGTCACTTACGGACCCATCGCCAGAGTCTACACAATCTTCTTTAGAATTTCCTCCTTTTATCCCAGAAGACAATCTTACTCGGTCACGAGTGATTGCCTGATGATGATGATGAGTGTGGGTTGTTGTTGATGTTGAAACGTGGATTGTTGTTGTTGAAACGTGGGTTATCGTGTTGGCTGAACGCAGCCAAGATAACAAACCATGGTGAATAAGCCACAGTTCACAACCCAACAACAAACCATTTATTTATTTATTTATCCGTTCATTCATTCGTTTCTTATATTTATTAATCGCCCATCTGGCCGGTCACCTGGCCACCCATGGGTTCTTTTCACGGGTTGATCGTGGTTAACAACAAGCCGCGGGCCTGTTAAGCGCAGCTGGGTTCAGACGACACGATAACCTGCGGGTTCAACAAGATTCATTTGTGAACTGCCGGGGGGATCCCCATTTTGGTTCCGCTTCGAGGGAGGGTGTCATCACGCCCCCCCCCCCACCCATGGGCAAAACGTTATAGCCGTTAGTATGTGAGGGGAGTGTGTGAGTGCGAGTGTGTGCGAGGAGTGTGGAATGCTGAGATGTCAGCTGATCGGCTGAGAGAGTGAGAAGGAGGGGTGACGCCTGTGATATAAACAGTGGGCGGTGCTGTTCAAGGGAGGCGTTAGGTCATGGAGAGGAGTCTGAGAGGGAGAAGAGGGAGTGGGGTGCGGAGCCTGGAGCAGCGTTCTCCAACCTTGGGTCCCCAGATGTTTTTGGCCTACAACTCCCAGCATAGCTGGCTGGGGCATGCTGGGAGTTGTAGGCCAAAAACATCTGGGGACCCAAGGAGCACTCACCACGACGTTGATCCCATTCTTGAGGGGCTGGTTGGGCACCAGGACGAGGTAGGTGACAGTCCCCTTCTCCTTCAGGTATTCAGGTATTTTTGGGCCTGGATCAGAACACTGGATTTAACACCCTGGGGGACCCAAGGTTGGAGAACACTGATTTAACGCCACCCTTAAAGGAATGATTAGGGCTTACACACACCCTAATGATTGGGATGACAAACTGCAACACCTACTCTTTGCCTACAGGGAAGTTCCACGGGAATCAACGGGATTCTCACCCTTTGAGCTCTTGTATGGCAGGAGAGTGAGAGAGGCCCTCTGGAATCTCCATAAAGGAAAACTGGGAAGGTAAACTCGTAGAAAACAAAAACCTCTGCGGTAGATGATGTGCTAAAAATCAGACAAACCCTAGATACACTCTGTAAACTGGTTCAGGCCAATGTAACTGAAGCCCAACAGGTGCAAAAGTTCTGGTATGATCAAAATGTGTGCTCTAGAGCAGCGTTCTCCAACCTTGGGTCCCCAGATGTTTTTGGCCTACAACTCCCAGCATGCCCAGCCAGCTACGCTGGCTGGGGCATGCTGGGAGTTGTAGGCCAAAAACACCTGGGGGCCAAGCTTGGAGAACGCTGCTCTAGAGAGAGAGAGCAGGAGAGAAGTCAGAGTGGAGTCTAGGGAGAAAGGGGGGAGTATTGGGTAGTGCTGTCTGAGAGAGACAGAGTGAGTGAGTGAGTGAGTGAGTGAGAGAGAGGGAGTTTACAAAGTTTAGTAATCACCTGTAGCATTATCTATTTCCCTACCCTTGACTGTAAATAAATAAACTTGTTTCCTTTTTTAAAAATCTAAAAGGAGTGGTCTGAGTTGGGGTTACCCTGGAAGGGGGGGGTTGGTGGCAGCAGCGGAGGAGATTAAGAGAGCGTGGAGGTGGGATTGGACCATAATAAAGCTGAGAGTTCGAATCACAAGGTGGGGGTGAGGGGGTGAGGCGTCACAGAGCAGGGTCCACTTTCACTGTGGAATCAGTATTTCTTTCTGGTTCCCCCTCCCATCCGCCCGCCCCACCCCCCCGCTCTTCTGGTTTTACTACAAATTCCAAATTCACAATTAAACAAGTGGGGAGAGGGACTGCTTCCAATTTGAATCTAGTACATTCACTGAGAGACAGCGTGGCGTAGCGGTGAGAGTGTTGGACTGGGAACTCGGGAGATCCCGGGTTCGAGTCCCCGCGCTCGGCCATGAAACTCACTGGGTGACTTTGGGCCAGTCACTGACTCTCTCAGCCTAACCTACCTCACAGGGTTGTTGTGAGGATCAAATGGAGAGGAGGAGGATTATGTAAGCCACCTTGGGTTCCTTGCAGGGAAAAAAAGGCGGGGTATAAATATAATAAATAAAATAAATAGAAAACAAAACGAGATCCCACCCGTGGGCTCATGCCCTCAGAATACACCAATGGGTGCTCCCAGACGGACAAGCTCCTAGCGCTACCAGTTGAAAGGAACTGTGCATCTATCTTTTCCTCCTCCTTAACAGACTTTTTGTGCTGAAAGAAAGAAAATGAAAGAAGCGATAGGAAATGAATATTTAATAGCTAAACATCAGTTCTTTAATAGCTAATGTTTTTTAATAGCTAGACATCAGTGGCTGAAAAGCAGATGAAAAACTGCAAAGAATTTTTTAAAAAAATTAACACTGTGCATTGAAGAAGCTGGCAGCTAATCAGATGCTTTTGTGCAAGCCTTGAGCAGTTCCGTGGATTCTGAGCAGGGATGGGGACTCGGACTCGAGGACTCGACTCGTGAGTCGGACTGAGTCCCCCCACTGACTCGAGTCAGACTCGAGTCCCAATTTTTAATGGGACTCGAGACTTGACTCGAGACTCGAGACCAAGGACTCGTGTTCCAAAAATCGTGTTTCCTCAAATGCAACAGGATAGGTTTTAGGAAGTACAGCAAGTTTATTTTTTAAAATCATTCCCTAAAATGCAACCTTTCAGACATTTGGGTTTGGCTGCCTCTGCCTGCCTGTTTGGGGTTCCTGCCTCCTCTGCCTGCCTGGTCTCTTCTTGACCAGTTTCAACAGTTGAATTGTCCAAGACAAAGGCCTCTGCCTGCCTGCTTTGGGGTTCCCTGCCTCCTCTGCCTGCCTGGTTATTTGGTTTGTCTGCCTGGTCTGTTCTTGCCAAATCAGTTGCAGAGTTTTGAGATAAAAAGGCACACTTGTGCCTAGAATTTATTTAAGCCACACATCTGAAATAGCCTTATTTTGTTGGGGGGGAAACCCCCCATTGATTTTAATAGGGACTCATGGAGTCAGCTTTGGAAGTGACTCGGGACTCAGGAGTCACCATTTTGGACCAAGGACTCGGACTCGAGACTCGGGTCCAAAGACTCGTGACTCGACTCATGACTCGAGACCAAGGACTCTTCAACATCCCTGATTCTGAGGAGAGCCTCGGTGCACAGGCAGTACCCATGCGCCTCAGCACCCCCCCTCCGCTGCGGCTCAAGCTGAGAATGAGCTCAAAGCACAAACCAGTGCCTGACATTTGAATTGTGACAAACTGAAATGAGGAAGGAAGGATTCTCTTTAGCCCTCAGAGTGATTAGCCCGCTGGGGAAAGCTATTTTAATTCCCAGCTAAATGGAGAATCAGGCTAATTAATCAACTCCATTGATCCTGGCAGTCCAAATAAATGGGAATGGAATGCAGTGCATAAAGAGAGAGAGGGAGAAAACTGGGACATGAAATCTCCTTCACTCTTTCACCTACTGGAATGCTCAATAGACACATAAACATCTGTCTTGCCACTTTTATTCCCCTTTTGGTACAAGATAAATCATCACAAGGCCCGATCTTCATCATTTCCACTTTGAAATGTATATCACCCAGTTTTTTTCTGCATTCTGCTCAGTTTTCTTTTCTCGGGCCCAGTGAAGATGTCATGCTGGCTCCCTCTTACCCATTTCAATAGGTCAACTCTATTTATTTATTTATTATATTTATACCCCGCCTTTTTTCCTGCAAGGAAACCCAAGGCGGCTTACAGGAGGAGGATTATGTAAGCCACCTTGGGTTCCTTGCAAGGAAAAAAGGTGGGGTATAAATATAATAAAATAAATAAAAATAAAATAAATAATCCTCCTGCTCCTCTCCATTCTATCCTCACAACAACCTTGTGAGGTAGGTTAGGCTGAGAGTCAGTGACTGGCCCAAAGTCACCCAGTGAGTTTCATAGCCGAGCGGGGAATAGAACCCGGATCTCCCAAGTCCCAGTCCAACACTCTCACCACTACGCCACACTGACCAGGGCTGGATCTAACCCAATATCAGACGTTGCTGGAGCTTCCTAGCTCAGAAAGTACAAATAGAGCACAATAATAAAAGGTGCAGAAATGTTCCATTCATCATCACCCTCAAACTGGGACAGTAGGAGGCTTCTGACTTCTACCCCACCTCCCCGCACAAGCAACTTGCTAATTTGTGTGCAAAGAAGCAAGGTGGAGTGGCACGTGTACTGCACCGGTCCAGCTAGCCTTGCATAACCTGGAGCATTCCTTCTTCGAAGCCTTGTGCAAGACCTCGGCTCCTTTGCGAGATAATCAGGATAAATCAGTTTGAGCAGTTCATAGCTACGATCTTACGTTTAACCACCAGACCTTCCCATGAGATTCCTAGCACAGAATGTATTTATTTATTTATTTATTTATTATAATTATACCCCGCCTTTTTTCCTGCAAGGAACCCAAGGCGGCTTACATAATCCTCCTCCTCCTCTCCATTTTATCCTCACAACAACCCTGTGAGGTAGGTTAGGCTGAGAGTCAGTGACTGGCCCACAGTCACCCAGTGAGTTTCATGGCCGAGCGGGGAATAGAACCCGGATCTCCCAAGTCCCAGTCCAACACTCTCACCACTACGCTACACTGGCTCACAAATGTACAAACAGGACACAACACACAACTTTAAAACTTACCACTTCTTAGGGCCTCTTCACACAATATTGTTGTACTTTTCTCCTTCTAAATATTGTTGGGGGGGGGGGTTCTAATCCCAACGACACACACACCCAGACCCAGCTGCGATTAGCCGCAGAAGGGAAAACATAGAGGTGCAATCGGGGACATTTGATTCTGTTCCTGACTCCCAGCTGAGCAGGAGCACAACAGGAGAGAGGCTCCAGCTGTTTTCGGGACTGTGATAAGGCAAGCAGGCTCCCAGAGAGCGAGCGAACAGGGGGAGCAAACAGGAGTTTGGCAGCGGAGTTCGGCAGGGGAGGTCAAGGGGGAGGTCCCTAAGGAATTTTCTGGATTTGTTTGTTTGTTTTGTTCCAATACCTCACACTTATAGACCAGGGGGACTCTGTTATTAAACTTCAGGGAAGGCAGGACAAGGCACCAGCCATTCCAGTACAAAAAGAAAGGCAGAAACATAAAGGGAACTGAGAACTATGGAAGGAAAGGAATCAGCAGTGGTGGTGACCTGCAATGGGTGTGCAATGTTTGTTTTCCTGCCGGAGATCAACATGGCCTACACGTGCAACAAGTGCAAGCTGGTCACGCTGTTGGAAGAAAAGGTCAGAGGACTGGAGCAGCAAGTGTCAACCCTCAGGAGCATAAGAGAAAGCGAGGAGTTCTTAGACAGAACGGTGGATCTACAGCACCAAAGCACAGTACAGGAGCCAGAAGGGCAACGGCAGGATGAGGCGGAGTCGGAGACTGCAGAGGCAAGGGAAAATAACGCAGGGGGAACTCCCTGGAAAAGGGTGACTGTTAGGAGCAGAAGAACTACAAGACACTCTGCGCCTGTGGAAGCAGTGGAGCTATGGAACCGCTTCCATGTACTTGAGGACGAGAGCAGAGGACAGCCTGCAGAGGACGGATTACCGGGCACCCAACGTGACAGCGAGCAAGAGGCTGAAGGTCAGTCCAGTGGAGGCAATCAAACCAAGGCCTACAGCAAGAGAAAGAGAATACTAGTAGTGGGTGACTCCCTCCTGCGGGGGATCGAAGCCAAAGTATGTCGCGAAGAGCCATGGACTCGCGAGTCGCCAGGTGTGCTGTCTCCCTGGGGCACAGATTAAGGATGTGACAGAGCAGCTGCCGAGGCTCATACAGCCCACCGACACATACCCCTTTCTTCTCTTCCACGTGGGTACAAATGATACTGCCAAGCGGAGTTACAAAGAAATAACGGCAGACTTTGAAGAGCTGGGAAGGGAACTCAAGAACTTCGGGGCCCAGATAGTTTTCTCATCCATCCTTCCAGTACTTGGAAGAGGCATAGAAAGGGAAAGAAAAATACTCCGAGTGAATGGCTGGCTACGAAGGTGGAGCCGACGTGAGGGATTTGGATTCTGGGACCACGGGCTACACTTCCTGGAAGATGGACTGCTGGCAAAGGATGGGTTGCACCTCACAAGGACTGGGAAGAATGTGTTTGGCCACAGCATGAGGAACTTAATCAAGAGGGCTTTAAACTGAATCCAACAGGGGAGGGAGACATAAACTCGGGGGTTCCAATGGAAGAAGGCCTCTGTGCCACAGTGGAGAGAACAGCTCCAGCGGTGCCCAATGATCGTCTACCACAAAATGTAGGGGAAAAGTCGGAGTATAAAGCACATAGTCTTCGATGCCTCTATACTAATGCCCAGGGTATGGGCAACAAACAAGACGAACTTGAACTCTTGATACATGAGGGCAAGTACGAATTGATAGGGATAACTGAAACCTGGTGGGATGACTCCCATGGCTGGAATACAGCAATTGAAGGGTATAACTTGTTCAAAAGGAACAGAAGCAACAGAAAGGGAGGTGGAGTTGCACTGTATGTTAAAAATACGTATCTCTGCACAGAGAAACAGGAAGAGGAGCTTGGCAGCCCCATTGAGAGCATCTGGGTTAAAATAAAGGGGGCAAAGAATAAAACGAACATGGCGGTTGGAGTCTACTACCGACCACCCAATCAAGGAGAAGACGAGGATGAAACTTTTGAAAAGCAAATTGCCATTGTTTCAAGGAGGCACGATGTGGTAGTAATGGGTGACTTCAATTTCCCTGATATCTGTTGGGAGACTTATTCAGCCAAACATGGCCCCTCCAAGAAATTCCTGAGCTGTGCTGCTGATAACTTCCTCCTACAGAAAGTGGAGGAAGGAACTAGAGGAGCGGCTATCCTTGACCTGATTCTAACCAACAGAGACGAGTTAGTGGATAAAATGACAGTTTAGGGAACTCTGGGCGAAAGTGACCATGTTATACTTGAGTTCTTGATTCTAAGGGGAGCAAAAGCTGAGTGTAGCCAAACACGTACCCTGGATTTTAGGAAAGCCAATTTTAACAAACTCAGAACAATGATAAGTGAGGTCCCATGGCAAGTGACTCTAATGAGTAAAGGAGCCCAGGATGGGTGCGAATTTTTAAAAAAGGAAATTTTAAAGGCACAATTGCAAACAATTCCCACAAGGAGAAAAGGCAGAGGGCAACAGAAGAAGCCAATGTGGCTTCACAATAAACTCAAAGATGACCTGAAAACAAAAAAGGACACATACAGGAAATGGAAGGAAGGACAGGCTACAAGGGAAGAGTACAGGCAGGTAGCACAGAACTGCAGGAATAGTGTCAGGAAGGCTAAAGCTGAGAATGAGCTAAGGTTAGCGAGGAATGCTAAAAGCAACAAGAAAGCTTTCTTCATGACCCCCCTGGCAAACCTGAAGTGCAGACTGAAGGGGCAGGATTGCAGCTTGAGATTGATAGGCAAATGGTCAAGGAGCACCCGATTACTCTGAATGAGTTTAAATCTCCAGGGCCTGATGAGCTGCATCCTAGAGTAATAAAGGAACTGGCAGAAGAACTCTCAGAACCACTGTCTATTACAGGGGTCTTCAAACTACGGCCCGCGGGCCAGATCCAGCCCAACGTGCCCTTCCATCCGACCCGGATCCGTAGGCCCGAACTGGGCCCACCCGGGCTCTCAGCCGCCCGCCCGGGCTTGCCATTTTCTTTGCTCTCCCCGGAGAGCCAGCTGCACGGGCTGAGCCGCCCGCGCTGGTCCTGTCGCGTCATTTCCGGCGCGGCGGAAGTGACGCGCGGAACCCTGCTCCGTCGCGCTGGACCCCCGCGCTCCGTTTTTGAACAGAGCGCGGGTGTCCAGCACGACGGAGCGCAGCAGAATGCCGTGGCTCCGGTGGCGGTGGTGGCTGCGGGGCGGGGGTGGCGGCACCGGCAGCGACGACGGTGGCGGGACTTTGGCAGCGGGGGCGGGGCTTCGGCAGCGGCGGCGGGTGCAGGTACGGAGGGGGTGGCGGGGTGGGTCTGGCGGTGGCAGCGGGAATCCTGGGGGGGCTTTGGCGGCAGGGGGGCAATGGCGCGGCGGGGCTTTGGCGGCGGCGGGTGCAAGTACGGCGGCGGCGGGGGGGTGGCGGGGTGGGTCTGGCGGCGACGGGGGGGATCCTGGGGGGGCGGGGGGGCTTTGGCAGCAGGGGGGCTATAGTCTGGGCCCCCAACAGTCTGAGGGACAATGAACCGGCCCCCTGTTAAAAAAGTTTGAAGCCCCCTGGTCTATTATCTTTGAGAAATCATGGAGGACAGGTGAAGTGCCAGACGACTGGAGGAGGGCAAATGTTGTTCCCATCTTCAAAAAGGGCAAGAAGGAGGAACCTGGGAACTATAGGCCAGTCAGTCTGACATCAATCCCTGGGAAGATTTTTGAGCAGATTATAAAGAAGTCAGTCTGCAAGCACCTTGAAAACAATGCAGTGATTACTAGAAGCCAGCATGGATTTGTCAAGAACAAATCCTGCCAGACTAATCTGATCTCATTTTTTGATCGGGTAACCTCCCTTGTGGACTGTGGGAATGCGGTGGACATCATATATCTGGACTTCAGCAAAGCTTTCGACAAAGTGCCTCATGATATCCTGATTAGCAAGCTAGCTAAAAGTGGGCTAGATGGAACAACTATCAGGTGGATCCACAATTGGCTACAGAATCGGACTCAAAGGGTGCTTATCAATGGTTCCTTCTCAAACTGGGGAGAGGTAACGAGCGGGGTACCACAGGGCTCGGTCCTGGGCCCGGTGCTCTTCAACATTTTTATTAATGACTTGGATGAGGAGGTGCAGGGAATGCTTATCAAATTTGCAGATGACACAAAGTTGGGTGGAACAGCTAATACTCTGGAAGAAAGAAACAAAATTCAAGGAGATCTCGATAGGCTGGAGCGCTGGGCTGAAAACAACAGAATGAAATTTAACAGGGATAAATGCCAAGTGCTGCACCTAGGGAAAGGAAACCAAATGCAGAGTTACAGAATGGGGGACACTTGGCTCAACAATACCACAAGTGAGAAGGATCTTGGAATTGTGGTAGATCACAAACTGAATATGAGCCAGCAATGCGATGTGGCTGCAAAGAAGGCAAATGCTATTTTGGGCTGCATTAATAGAAGTATTGCTTCCAAATCACGTGAAGTGATAATTCCCCTTTACTCGGCACAGGTTAGGCCTCATCTTGAGTATTGCATCCAGTTCTGGGCACCACCCTTTCAGAAGGATGTAGACAAACTGGAGAGGGTTCAGAGGAGGGCAACAAGGATGATAAAGGGACTGGAAACAAGGCCCTATGAGGAGAGACTGAAAGAACTGGGCATGTTTAGCCTTCAGAAGAGGAGACTGAGGGGAGATATGATCGCACTCTTCCAGTACTTGAAGGGTTGTCACACAGAGGAGGGCAAGGATCTCTTCTCGACCATCCCAGTTTGCAGGACACGGAATAATGGGCTCAAGTTACGGGAACCCAGATTCCACCTAAACATCAGGAAAAAATTCCTGACTGTCAGAGCAATAAGACAATGGAACCAACTACCTAGGGAGGTGGTGGGCTCTCCCACTCTGGAGGCATTCAAGGTGCGGCTGGACAGACATCTGTCAGGGATGCTTTGACCTGGATTCCTGCATTGAGCAGGGGGTTGGACTCGATGGCCTTGTAGGCCCCTTCCAACTCTACTTTTCTATGATTCTATGATTCTATGAAATTTCCCAGGAGCACTGGATTTATTCCCCGGAGACCTAGTTGTCCACGGTGCAAACGGAAGGTTTTTTCGTCAACTTCATTGTCATGCAGGGGGCAGTTTTCAAGGGGGACTGCAGCTAGGGAGGGAAGGGTTGATCTCCCCTGCTTTGTCACATGCGGGTACACCCCCCCCCCCAATCCTCCCCCGCTTGCATGGCAATTCAGCTTAGGGGAGAAAATTCCACTGGTGCCAATGGGAGATTTTTCCTAAGTTTAGCTGCCTTGCTGGAAGGGGGGGTGGGATTTCCAGGGGGATCTCGGTTGGGGAGGGGCGGGTGGCCCTCCCTTCCCTCTGCGCAGTGGCCTCCCAAAATCCCCCCTCCACATGGCAAGTAAGCTTGGGGGGGGAGGAACCCTTCCCGTGATACCAATGGAAAGACTGGCACCCCGAATAAGGGTGGAGCAATAAGATAATGGAAGTCAACTACCTAGGGAGGTGGTGGGCTCTCCCACTCTGGAGGCATTCAAGGCGCAGCTGGACGGTCATCTGTCAGGGATGCTTTGACCTGGATTCCTGCATTGAGCAGGGGGTTGGACTCGATGGCCTGGTAGGCCCCTTACAACTCTACTTTTCTATGATTCTATGATTCTATGAATCTTTTAAGTACTTAGCAATGCCGCTGGGCGTAATACAAGTATATTTCCCCCTGTAGTATTAGTAGCAGGATGCAGGGAGTCATTTGGACGGAGGCCATGGTGCAGGAGAGAAAAAGACTTTCCCCTTCCCTCTACCCACCCCACAGCTCTTATCCAATCCCGGCACTAGCAAAAACATCAGTTGTTTCCAGTAAGGGCCCACACAGTGCCGGCTCAAACAGTGGACAAAGGAGGCTTGTTGCCCCAGGAGTACTCACCACGCCGTTGATCCCATTCTTGAGGGGTTGCTTGGGCACCAGGACGAGGTAGGTGACAATCCCCTTCTCCTTCAGGTATTCACAACGTGACCCGCCGTCTCCCGGCTCCACCTCAAACTCTCCTTTCAAGCAGTCCATCGTGCTCTGGGAAATGTGCACACGCCTAAAAGGACCACAGAAAAGGTGATCAACCATCACTGCTGGGTGGATTTCAGAGATGTTGAAGGGTGGGGGTGGGGGGGGGAGCCTGAAGAAGATCCCAGTGGTTCAGGGACTCTCAGAATTAAGGGGGAGACTGGGTGACTCCTATTTCGGCGGGGCGCCTTTTCCATTGCAGGTTTCGCAGGCTTTGTTTGGAGCTTCGTAGGAGATTGTCCGCGGTGCTGAACTCCGTCCCCGCAAAATAGGTTCACCAGCATGGAGCACCATGGATAGCTCCTAGGAAGCTCCAAATAAAAATAGAACCAAGGGCCGCTGGGAGGCTGCACCCCTTGCCTCCCCAGGATTAACATCACAGCAAGGGGGAGACCAGCCTGGCCCCATACATCCAGGGCCGGATTAAGAGCATTATGGGCCTGGTGCTGAGGATTTTGGTGGGCCTTTTTATGGAAATAAATAAAATGAAGACGCAATTTTATATTAAAACAAATTAAATATTTTAATTACCATTAAAGTGCCAAAACTCAAAAACTCTTGCAGCTCATCAGTAAGGGTCTTCCCAATTTCCCCCAAATTTATTTATTAAAAAAGAAAAAGCAGCCACAACAAAAAGCCAGGAAGCTTTGCTTGACCAAGAATAATTGTGTTGTTCTTGTTGCTTTGTTTCGTTTTCGTTTTCCTTTTTTTTGTTAAACTAGCATTTGAACAATTGAGCTGCGAATCAGAAAGATCTTTTGCTCGAGGCTGGAGAGAGAGGTCCCTTCTAAATCTGAATATTACAGACCCTAGCAAGCCCCCATGTGCTTCAAAGAAATGTAGTAACAGTGATTGAAATGCAAAAACCTACCATGCTAATTTGAGAACAGTTCTTGCTAGGTCTTGCCTCAAGCCTGTAATGCAGATGTGCTTAGAACACCTTTCTAATCTTGAAAAAATCATTAATTATGCTGAATGATAACGATCAGAGCTAACTCAAATCGTGCCGCGTGTCCCTATATTGTGGGCCTATTGTCTGCTTTGGGCCTGGAGCGGCCGCTCCAATCGCCCCTATGTTAATCCAGCCCTGCATACATCGGCCAAAGAAGGAACAGCTGCAGGGAGCTTGTTTTGCCCTTCCCTGCCAGGGAAAAAAAGAAGAAGAAAGAAGAAAGAAAGAAAGAAAGACCTATAAGAACCTTGTTTTGCTTTCTTCCTCTTCCCTCCCAATCCCTTTTCCTTTTGTGTCGTGTCTTTTAGATTGTGAGCCTGAGGGCAGGGGCTGTCTTATTATATTAATCTTTGTAAGCCACTCTGGGAGCCTTTTCTGGCTGAAGAGTATGGGGTATAAATGCTGTCAGTAAATATAAATAAATAAATAAATAAATAAAAAGCTGAAAGACCTGCAATGGAAAAGGACCCCCCCCCCGAAACAGGAGTCACCACCAACCTCCCCCCCCCCCCATGGCAGACCAACGTGACGGCATGCCGTTGTTCCCAGGTGCATGGTCTCTGGAGAACGATTCTTCTGTATGGTGTCCCTGGGAACAACGGTGCGTGATCACCCACTACAGCACACAGGCACACGGAAGCGCCATTCCCCTGCCGAGCATACAGGGAAGCCACGGCTTTATTTTTAAACTATAAAAAGAAGGGGAAGATGTAAAAGCCCACAGATCATCTTGTCTGAACGGTAGATAATGAACCACCACGCACCCACGCGCTGGAAGGCAAGAGAATGTCTTTCCCTCACACACACACAAAAAAGTCCAGTAAGCGCACCCGCACCGTCACAGGATTTGGCGGAGGTGAGCGGCGGGGACATTTGACGCAGGCCTAGAATCTGGCACTCCAGTAACAGTGGCAAAGAGGTCGCCACGGTCACTGCAAGGCAACTACTGAAAGCGGTTGGAATTTCACGTGAAAGGGGAGCGTCTTCAGGGACATTTTAGCTCATGATCTGCTGCCACCAAACCTTTTATTCGTAGGAGATGCTGCAACAAAACGAGCCCAGTGTCGTCAACACTGACCAGCAGAAGTTTGTTTGTTTATTATATTTCTATACCACCCCCCATCAGCCAGAAGGCTCCCTGGGCGGTTCACAATCAATATTAACACAGTCATCATGAAATCACAATAAAACCATTAATATAAAATACACTAGTACAATTCTCCAGGGTGTACCCAGCCCTACCTGGAGATGCCGGGGGGATTGAACCTGGGACCTTCTCCACGCAAAGAGGGGGCTCTTCCACTGAGCTATGCCCCCCGCTCGGCTCATGCTTACTCTCTAAAGCAGTGTTCTCCAACCTTGGGTCCCCAGGTGTTTTTTGGCCTACAACTCCCAGCATGCCCCAGCCAGCTACGCTGGCTGGGGCATGCTGGGAGTTGTAGGCCAAAAAAACACCTGGGGACCCAAGGTTGGAGAACACTGCTCTAAAGTGCCACAAACATTAATGCAAGAGGAGAAGACATTCAGACCGATCAACCCCCTCCCACAATAGGGCTCCATCCTTTTGCTCTCAGGCCATCACATGCTGATGCTGAACTTGAATTCTCCCCCAAATCCGGCCTTCACCTTCACGGAAGTCAGCAGCTGGTCCATGCTTTTAAAACCTCAGGGCCGTCCCTGCTTCTAAAATAAAGCGCGGCTCTTGCTATTAATAGCCGAGCCCCTTTCGCTTCATTCCAGGCCACAACATTGACCCTCTTAGAAGAATGAAGATTTATTAGTTCCTGTTGGGTTTCTGGCTGGCTGCGCTTCACTTGTTTGCCTGATCCTTGCCCTGAAGCTACAGTTTCTGACAGCTGATGAGTCCAAACTGCACTCAGTTTTATTTGTACTTCGTCACAGCTGCCAGGAGGCAGAGGAAACACGGGTCAGCAGACAAAACCCAACACTGGGGGCGGAGGGAGGAAGTCCCTTGCAAGGAGAACTTTCTCCTTAGTTCCTGCATGCCTGTCATGAGACATGGAAAATTTGTCCAAGCCCTTCTTAAAGTAAACTCAATTTGCCTTCTGGAACTCTCCAATAGCTTGTGAAAGGGATGGGCGGACTGGATCCAACCAGAATTTGATGGGTTACTGTTGGCTGGGGTGGAAAGCTGACTCTGATCCTTTTGAAAATGTTTAATTCAGTCCTTATGGTTGAGTAGGTTGTGCATTCTGCGTGTTTGTAATAAGTCCAAAGAAAATTCTAATATTGCCTGCAATATGGAGGCAAGCTTGAGGTGTAAAAGTGCAGGTTTCAAGTGCAAAAAGATAGAGCCCAGGCTGAAAGAGCACAGCCTGCCTGTTCCCTAAAATTAGGCCTGCCCAGATGTTTTGGATAGGCAGGGTTCAGCTGAGAGATAGTGACGGTCCCAAAGTAACCCAGTGAGCGTCATGCTCACCAGGTCATGATTTGAACTCGGGCCCTAGTCCAACAGCAGAACCCCTGCAGCACCCTGGCTCCTATATTTACTAGCATAAGTTTATGCAGATTCAAAAGAAACAGTATTCATCTGTATTTTCTATTTCTTTTACCTTCATTTTTTCCTCACCTATTTCCTTTCCTTTCAAGAAGCAGTCTAACTCCATAGCAAACATCCCATGCCAAATTGCACAAAAAAAGACTTCCCAATGAGCAACTCCCCCCTCCCCGACCCCACTGCTAGGCAGGGTCAGGCCTGGTTATCACTTGGATGGGAGACCCCTCCTCTAGTTTCCTGCATTGAGCAGGGGGTTGGACTCGATGGCCTGGTAGCCCCCTTCCAACTCTATAATCTATGAATCTATATCCTAGCTGCCAACTAGAATAAGTTCCTCCCTAAGCCTTGACAGAGGAACCGGCATTAAACTAATTTAGAGTGCAATGTTATGCACTGAAGGACGTCCTGCAGGCCAACAAATGGGTGTGTTAGGATTGCAGCTTGTATGTGGAGTAGGGGGATAAAGAGAGAATTTTGAAGGCGAAATAAGAAAGTGTTAATCATTTTTCATATTAGATTTTCTGCATGCATGTAAAACTTCAGAAGTAAGTTTGTTTAACTTTATCTGTACTTTCTAATTTTACATTGTTGAGAAAAATGATTTCAGATACTGATTTCTCAGCTTCATTTCTGAATTATGTTTGTATTGGCTTTCATTTTTCAGTGGGAACATGTTTTTAGTAAAACACTTATGTTTGGTGCAATATCCCTTTTTAATGTTAACTGCCAGTGTATGGTTTATCTAGAAAATCTATAAAATATTTGTGCAAATTTAAAAAAGAAAAAAGAAACAAAAAGAAAGACGTCCTGCAGCTCCAGCATGCCCCCGCCAGGACTTATAGGATTGCTCCCTTAAGCTTGTAGTATATTTTATTTATTTATTTATTCATTCATTTATTATATTCATACCCCGCCTTTTTCCCTGCAAGGAACCCAAGGCGGCTTACATAGTCCTCCTCCTCTCCTCTCTGTTTTATCCTCACAACAACCCTGTGAGGTAGGTTAGGCTGAGAGTCAGTGACTGGCCCAAAGTCACCCAGTGAGTTTCATGGCTGAGCGGGGACTAGAACCCGGATCTCCCGAGTCCCAGTCCGACACTCTAACCACTACGGCACACTGGCTCTCAGTGGGTATAGACATGCCCATTGTATATATGCTGGAATAGTCACACTCTTCATAGACAGTATGCACATGAAAATGCGCTCTACTGTAATGCGCTCTACGTGGGGTTACCCTTGAAGACGGTTCGGAAGCTTCAGCTGGTACAGAACGCAGCGGCTCGCCTGATTAAGGGCAGCTGCCGGCGTGATCACATCATGCCAGTGCTTAATGAGTTGCACTGGCTACCAGTTGCTTGCCGAGCCGAATTCAAGGTGTTGGTTTTGAACCTTTAAAACCCTACACGGCTCCGGCCCAGTTTATCTCAAGGAGCGGCTCCAGCAACATCAAGTAGGCCGCTCAACAAGATCTGCCATGGACGGCCTTCTCCTTATCCCATCAGCCAGAGCAGCCAGGCTGGTGGGGACTAGTAAGAGGTCCTTCTCTGTGGCGGCCCCCACATTATGGAACTCCCTCCCTAGTGACCTTCGCCATGCCCCCTCTGTGATGAGCTTCCGCCGTGCATTAAAAACATGGCTGTTCAGGCGGGAATATGGGGTGGGTTAGGATTTTAAAAGAATTTTTTAATACTGTTTTAGTTATCGTATTGTTTTACTGTATTTTAATTGTACATCGCCCAGGGTGGCCGGGTGACCGGCCAGATGGGCGATTAATAAATATAATAAATAATGAAATAAATGAATGAAAAGGACACAGACGAAACCCAGTTCCCAAAGAAGCACTCACCCAGGGATGCCGCCTGCTTCCATCTTGTTGGCTACCGTCACATCCGTGGACCACACGTCATACTGCCAACGCTTCTGCCCCAGAACGCCACCCAGGACGGTGCCACTGTGCACTCCCACACGCATATCCACGTCAGTTTTGGTCTTCTCTCGCACATAGCTGTAATGTAATATAATAATTGTTGTAAACCACCCAGAGAGCTTTGGCTATTGGGCGGTATAGAAACGAAATAGATGATGATGATGATGATGATGATGATGATGATGATGATGATGATGATGATGATGATGTAAAAACCCTACACGGCTCCGGCCCAGTTTATCTCAAGGAGCGCCTCCAGCAACGTCAAGTAGGCCACTCAACAAGGTCTGCCACGGACGGCCTTCTCCTTATCCCATCAGCCAGAGCAGCCAGGCTGGTGGGGACTAGGAAGAGGGCCTTCTCTGTGGCGGCCCCCACATTATGGAACTCCCTCCCTAGTGACCTTCGCCATGCCCCCTCCGTGATGAGCTTCCGCCGTGCATTAAAAACATGGCTGTTCAGGCGGGAATACGGGGTGGGTTAGGTTTTTAAAAGAACTTTTTATATCGTTTTAATTATTATTATATTTTATTGTATTGTTTTATTGTATTTTAATTGTACATCGCCCAGGGTGGCCGGGTGACCGGCCAGATGGGCGATTAATTATAAGAAATTAATTAATTAATTAATTAATTAATAATATAATGCAATAATAATAGCTTCAAGGCAAGGTATCAACAATGACGAACAAGACTTCATCCAAGCCTTGAGGAACCATCTGCTTCACTAACTCACAGACCGACAGTGGGTGTGTTCGCACGACACGGCAACCCACCCTGCGAATAAGCTATGCAGTGTGCATTGCTCGCGAAACGACCCACAGTGCGCCCAACAGACAATCGGGCTCACTGTGGGTTGTCCCCCACTCCTTCCCCCTCGGTCCTCCTGTGCATATCCCAGGGGGCTCAGCAGCAGGACCAGTCTTGTCTCCTCTCCCCGCGCCGACTGCAACCCCTTTTACAGTTGCTGCGGGGGGGGGTGTTCCCCCTTTCATGTCTTCACATGTCCCTATCCAAAAATCCTGATTAGCCCTGCAAAAGCCCCATTTTAAAAGGAAGCTTGAGTTTTAACAGCTGTCAAAACTCCGTACTCCCGTAAAGTGGGTGGCTTGCACTTTCCCACTTTCCTGAGGACCTAGAGTCTCGAGAAAGGGTGGAAAATGCAGAAGACACAGAGAACAGTCAGGTCCAACCAAGCAACCTAGAGGATCTCACTGGGAAGAGGGTGACCTACACGCCACCAAAGATCCCTTTTGCCAGCAAAGATCCCCTTGTGGTTCAGTTTCTCACTTGACAGCTCGCTGCTTGACAGCTGTCAAATGAGAAGCAAAGCGACGAAATAAACCACTGAAAGCCGCTCCAATGTGCCGCTCGGGCACTTAGAAGGGGCTGTCAGCAGCCGTCACTTCGGAGAGTGTGAAAAGCGATCTCTGAAAAAAGGGTAAAAGGGGTGGGGGGGGAAGCCACAGCAGCCGCAAAAGGAGTCACAGTCAGCACGGGGGAGACCGAGCCGGTGATGGTCGCTCTGAAGTGCCTCTTGGGCCCGGGAGGACTCAGCAAGAGGCTTTTGCTGCTCTTGCCGGGCAGTTTGCTCGCCGCCTCCTCGTACCCATGATGAGGTCGGTCACCTGGGTTCGGACAACAAGGCAACCCCAGCGTGGTACCACAACCCCTAGAATAGTGTTCTCCAACCTTGGGTCCCCAGATGTTTTTGGCCTACAACCCCCAGCATGTCCCAGCCAGCATAGCTGGCTGGGGCATGCTGGGAGTTGTAGGCCAAAAACATCTGGGGACCCAAGGTTGGAGAACACTGCCCTAGAACAAGCCATGGGTTGGAAGTTGTCTCGTTCGCTTGACACCTGGGGAGCCAGAAGCTTGTCGGGGATAGTTCGTTTTGAGCCCAAGGAAACGACAAGTCGGCTCTAGGTTTGCTTACGAGGAGGTGGCTTTATTGAGTACTCAAACACAGACAGCCGCATCGAGCACCTCGGGCGCTCGATGGAGACCGGGAACAGACACGCGCACGCAGGGTCTGAACGCAGAACAAAGCAGGCAGCAGCTTCTCATACACTTTTTGTTGTTTACACTCGACAGGCTATACATCAAGGCTATACAATATCGCTGAGCTAATTAGCAGGGTGAGTAACGTCGGCACAGGCGCTTGCAGTTGGGGGCCTGGTCTACGCTCGGCCTCGGTTCTCATCGTAACTGGCTATGGGGCAAGCCACACCAGGTGCTGCCGGTTCTCAGCGTAGCAGGCCCAAACGCACGGATAAGCACGGACACCTCTCCTACTCGCTTTGCATGCCAAGAATCCATTAAGGTAGCTTGGCTGTCTTTTGAGCCATCTCTGTGCTGGAAACTACAGCAGCTTCTCACGGGACAGGCACGCAGGGAAGAGAGAGATGCCAAGATGCTTTCTAGGCCTCTCTCAGGCCTAAGGAAACTGGAAGGCACTTTCTGCTGGCCCAAAATGGATTCTCACACAGGCCTCTACAGAAGCGGTCCAGGGTCGGACGACACGCCAACCCACCATGGCTAGCTACCCACGATGGGTTGCCAATGTCGTGCGAACCCAGTCAGTGTTTGTTTGCTATTAATAGATCTGGGAGGTCTAGCTCAGGTTAGGCAACCTTTTTTCTGTCAAGGGCCACATTTATTTATTTATTTTATTATATTTCTGTCACGCCTTTTGTCCTGCAAGGAACCCAAGGAGGCTTACATAATCCTCCCCCTCCTCCTCCTCCTCCTCTCCATCTTATCCTCACAACAACAACCCTGTGAGGTAGGTTAGGCTAAGAGTCAGTGACTGGCCCAAAGTCACCCGGTGAGCTTCATTGCCGAGTGGGGACTAGAACCCGAGTCTCCCGAGTCCCAGTCCAATACTCTATCCCAGTGTTCTCCAACCTTGGGTCCCCAGATGTTTTTGGCCTACAACTCCCAGCATGCCCCATGCTGTTGCTTGCCCCATGCTGGGAGTTGTAGGCCAAAAACATCTGGGGACCCAAGGTTAGAGGACACTGCTCTAACCACTACACCACACTGGCTCCCAAGTAATTCCCATGTGGGTTATTTGTTGGGGGGCCGAAGGCCAGTGGTGGGTGAGACTGAAGCCAGCATGGGCAGAGCCAGAGCCAAAAGTGGCTGGGTCACCCCTTTTCTCTTTTTGCCACCCCCCCCTTTTCCCCCCAAGGCTTAGGCTGCTAGAGAAGGAACATATCACTCTTGCCACAGGTCTGAACTGATCACACCCGGAGCCCTTTTGAAATTAGACTGAGGGCCGCATGAAATTGGGCCATGGGCTGCATGCAGCTCTAGGGCCACAGGTTGCCTACTCCTGCTCTAGCTGATTGGCCCGAACAATTTTAAAAGCCTGAAACGTGGGCTTTAAAGATCAATGCAAAGGACACACAACCCACGTATCTCTCGAGTTTGAACTCTAGCTCCTTGTTTCTATAACTGAACTGGGAAAGCCAGCTTTCACTGTTGCTATCCCCTAGTAATTTTCCATAAACATATTATGTTAGGGCCAAAATTTTCCATCCATGAAACCTCAGCTCAGCATTGATTTTTGCTGCTGTTGTTGTTGTTTCCATTTTAGAGAAGTGGAGGAATACTTAGCTGGAGAGATATTGCTTAGTTATTACTCTGTGGGTTGGAAAGAAGACCCGGAGGGATCTTTTTCTCCAGTGGAAGGAGGAAAAAAAAAATCAACCATGAACATTTGCAGCTCAAAACTAGCCACACTTTAAGGGGAGAATTTTAACAATTAATCGTTAGAAGAAGAACCGTTATGTGCAGGGAAAACAAATTGTCCCCATGTTCTGATGCAATGGATCGTGGCCCGGATCTGGGAAGAGAAGTAGGGTAAAAAAGAAAAAAAAGAAAAGACGAGGTGACTGCCTGAAGATCCTACTGAAATGGAACAGTTTTACAGGAATGCTTCTACCTGTATGAGATCCACGTAGAGCAAATTAACCAGCCAAATTTGGATCCAATGGATTACATAAAAGAGTACCCATCGCAAGAAGTGTTCTTTGGGAAATAACGGCTCTTTGGGGGGGGGGGAAGGAGTGGATTGAAAATAAAACCCAACCCCAGGGGCGGAGCTAAGTACCAAAACAATCCACAGCTCAGGCCCACAGGACCAAAAAAAAAAAATGCACACATTTTCATATGCTAATTTACATATGCTGCTACAGCAGGGCGCTCCAACCTGGGGTCCCCAGATGTTGCTGGCCTACAGCTCCCAGCATGCCCAGCCGGCATGGCTAATGGCAAGGGATTCTGGGAGCTGTAGTCCAGCAACATCTGGGGACCAAGGTTGGAGCGCCCTGCTCTAAGTGTGTGTGTGTGTGTGTGTGTGTTTTAAAGACCCTATCTCCTAAGGACACCCCTATTTGTAAAAAGGGGTGTATGGACAAGGGAGAGGAGGGCATTTGATTTCAGGAAAAAACCTCAAGCAGAAAGATTAAAGAGGGGGGCAGCAGGAGGGGAAGCACATGTGGGCCAAAAGCCAGCTCATCCGGATGCAAGGGAGATCATCAGGATCCCTGTCCCTTTATCTCAGCCAGTGCCCATGGACAGCAGGGTGGTGGGGGCAGAGGGCCTCCCAGAGATTCGGGGCTCCAAATGAAAGATTCGGGGCTCCAGCCCTAGTGGGCCACCCCCTAACGCCACCTCTGCCCAACCCGGACTTCAAAGAAAGAATAAGATGAAAACGGGGGGGGGGTGGGGTGCTTCCAGACAAAGCTTTTATGCAGCCATTGGCCTGCCTCATTCATAGGATTTTACGGGGGATCCAAACAGCACGGTTTTCAACTTGAACTTGTAACCCTCCCATGTTTTCCCACTCCTTCTTCCGTTGTTTTTCCTGCTACAGAAAATCCTGTTCAGGAAAAAAAGATGGGATTGTTGCACAATGGCTGCTGAATTGTTAGCGTTAGGAGCCCTCCGTCTGGAAGCACCCTGGGAGGGAGGGAGAGAGGGGATGCTTACGAAATAGCTTCCACCATAGCAAGACCCATCAGGATTGAGCAGACGGCATGGTCATCGCGGTAGTCAGGCAGTCCGCAAATGCAGTAGTAGCAGTCTCCCAGGATTTTGATACGCAGCTGGTGGTATTTCTAGAACAGTGGAATAAAAAATAAAATAAAAGAAGAAGTAGTAGTGCTAACCGCTTCAGGTTGCCAGGTTAAAACATGGAGATCTACATCATCATCATCATCATCAGGCGATCACTCGTGACCGAGTAAGATTGTCTTCCGGGATAAAAGGAGGAAATTCTAAAGAAGATTGTGTAGACTCTAGCGATGGGTCCGTAAGTGACTGTGGAGGCCAATTCTAGATCCACACAGCTTCCCACAGTGAGGACACAGGTTACCAGATGGAAGATGGTCCTGTAAAGGATTCATTTGAAGTGCTTTTCGCTTAGCACGTTTCTCCCTTTCACCTTGCACTCGGGATTCTTCAAAGTCCATGGAACCTTTGTGAAAGGCCAACCTCCATTTAGATCGTTCATGGGCCAGAGCTTCCCAGTTTTCGATGTTTATATTGCATTTTTTTTAGATTAGCCTTTAAATCCACCCCTGGATTGGAGCTATGTGTTCTCCTGCCCATTTCCTCCCTGGTCCTCTCAACCAGAGTCCCCCTTCAACTGGTGAGCCAGGATTCCTTCTTGCTGCTGTGTGTCCACAATCACTGCTGTCTGACATGGACACCAGTTGCTGGGGAACACGGGCGGATCAGGGTGCTGTTGCACTCCCGTCCTGCTTGTAGGTTTCCCGTGGGCAGCTGGTTGGCCACTGTGTGAACATACTGGTAGGAATGCTGCTTTCTGGCATGTTGCTTTAAACACTCCAGGTTTCTGAGAGGTTTCAAACAGGCGCCTCGGTGACGGGTGTGTGTGCCAAAGGGTAAAGTGTAAGGCATTCAAATATATCTGGAGTTTTCACGCTTCTTTGTAAAGCAAAGGCAATCGACATCTGGTAAACATTGTAAGACAAGGAGCTTTTCTACACGAGACTGTTAAATCGGTTGTTCATCCACTGTATCTACTTTCGGTTTTGTCGCAGAGTTGAGATCCGAGCACTACACAAGGAGTGCTTCCTTTCCTGCTTTTCTGCTGTATAACCTCTAGGCGGCACTGTGGTACAGCAGAATAGTGCAAATACACGAGAGGAGATTGAGCGTTCTTTTACCATCAGAAATAATACCCCATTTTCCCTGCTCCAAAAATAAAATCACTGGGAACAGTATACTGAGTGGCACATTCTGATGTAACAGCAGCCTCTTCCAGGAACATGTCATGCTGTGCTCATAAAATGGTTGCCTACCCTTTTGCACTTCCAAAGCTCAGAAATGTATATAAATTTGGAAGCATAAAACTGACACATGCTGTAATATATGATCTTCCCACCCCAATAAGTCCATTATGTCACTCTCTTCTTCCATTGTGAGTCAATTACACACCTTCTTTTCCAAGTTGCCTATTGAAACCAAAGCGCTAGTAAGTGATGTGCACAAACGAAGCAGAGCCATGCAAGCAACTGGAGGCGCATTTGAAGCTTCTGCCGCAGCCACCCGCGCAGCTGAACAGGCAAGCTGGTTTTACACTGAAAAGTGGTGCGTCCTTCAGAATCATAGAGTTGGAAGGGACCTGAGAGGCAATCTAGTCCAGCCCCGCACCAATGCGGGGAAATCTGCTGCCACAGAAGTGGCCAGTCTCGCCTCTGCTTTAAAACCTCTAATGAAGGAGACCCCACCACCTTCTGAGGACGTCTGTTCCACTGTCAGACAGCTTAGACAGTTCTCACCTCATAAGAAGAAAAGTGATTATAAGCATATGCAGAGTGCCAATCCCTCACTGGAGCTCAAACTTATGCCTGCCCCCAATTAGGGCACTACAAATAAGAAGTTACTTCAGAAGTAAGTCACACTAAGTTCAATGGGTCATACTCCCAGGTAAGTGTATACAGGACTGCAGCCTTAAGTGATGTGCACAAACGAAGCAGAGCCATGCAAGCAACTGGAGGCGCATTTGAAGCTTCTGCCGTAGCCACTCGCGCAGCTGAACAGGCAAGCCTGGTTTTACACTGAAAAGTGGTGCGTCCTTCAGAATCATAGAGTTGGGAGGGACCTGAGAGGCAATCTAGTCCAGCCCCGCACCAATGCGGGGAAATCTGCTGTCTCAGAAGTGGCACTATTAGGGCACCATGCTATGCATGTTTAGACAGGGGGGGGAAAGGCCTACATCTTCTAGCATTCCCCAGCCAGCCATGGCTGGCTGGAGAATGCTGGGAGATGTAGGCCTTCCCCCGCCCCCCACCCCCCATCTAAACATGCATAGCATTGTGCCTAAACTACTTTCCCCCCCCAAAAAAAGATAATATTTTAGGGCAAAACCACCACATTATGTATTTATTTATTAAATTTATAGCTCACCTCTCTGCCAAAAATGGTGCTCAAAGTAGAATTTTATGCATGCATATAAGAAAATCAGTAGCAGGTTTCTTACTAGGTGAGCACTTATCTTGGCCATTTTTTAGGAGCAAGGTACCAGGAATACACTTTAAAAAAAAAAAATTAAAAAATCTGAATATTAATACTAAGTGGATGCTGCTGTACGTTTTCTGAAAACGTGAACCCAAACATCCTCTGGAATATTTGTATTAGTCATTCTTTTCCAACTTCATTTAATTTATATTCCGCTGAATGTTCTAATTATAGTCAACAGGAATACAGTTTTGACAAGAGTCCCACGGCTGACTGGCTATTCGCTACGATAATTTCACATCTGGGAAAGTATTTTCAGGGACCCATTCCTTTCAGTGGAGCCCAGTGCCTCCCATGGCAGTGGGGTGGTGTATCCACTCTGGGTTTTAGTCTGAACTTTTAAGGAGCTATCCATGAGGCTGAACCATACCCCCCCCCCAATAGGTTCACCACCATGGATAGCTCCTTAAAAGTTCAGCCTACAACTCAGAGTGGATACACAACACCACTGACAATAGAACCAACCGGCCTTCACGGCTTGAACTGTTTGCAGTGAAGTCTCTTCACTGCAAATATTGGTAGGCTAAGATATTTTCCTCACTCGTTCACAGTGATTTCATTCATTTCAAGACAACCCATTTCCTCTCTGAATTGCAGCCACGATTCTTATTAACCCACATGTAATCCAACAGTGTTTATTTCCCAAAGGAACAAAGCCTTTGATTAAATACAGAGGCAGGTAGCATTTCGCAACAGTAATTAAAAAAACAAAACACCAAGCAATAATGCTGCTAGTTAAGGAAAGGATTATTGCATGAGTTTAAACAGGATTTACATTATCCTCCATAGAAGCACAGAAGCATAGAAGTACCCAAGAGGTACTTAGAAGAATTCTTGCTCCAGGGTTCATCATGATTCATTCTTATCTTCCATTATCCATACAAATATGGATTTTAACACAGTTGGCATAATATTCTCGCCTAATATTGGGGAACATTCAGTCCTCCTTTATTAAAAGGTTTCTGCAGCATCGCTTATAGACTTTCATAGATCATAGAGTTGGAAGGGGCCTACAAGGCCATCGAGTCCAACCCCCTGCTCAATGCAGGAAACTAGAGGAGGGGTCTCCCATCCAAGTAACAACCAGGCTTGACCCTGCTCAGCTTTCCACGCTCAGACAAGCTGACCCAGTGTGAGCTCCGTGAACCAGGCTCTGTGAACCAAAGGGAGGGAACGTTTTTCGACCTAAGGGCCAAATTGGCTCCACCCAAGCAAGACGGGGGGGGGGGGACCACACATGTGCCACCCCCCCCATGTGACTGATTACCCAGACTGGAAACAAGGCCCTATGAGGAGATACTAAAAGAACTGGGCATGTTTAGCCTTCAGAAGAGGAGACTGAGGGGAGATATGATCGCACTCTTCCAGTACTTGAAGGGATGTCACACAGAGGAGGGCCAGGATCTCTTCTCGATCATCCCAGTTTGCAGGACACGGAATAATGGGCTTCAAGTTACAGGAACCCAGATTCTACCTAAACATCAGGAAAAATTTCCTGACTGTTACAGCAATAAGACAATGGAACCAACTACCTAGGGAGCTGGTGGGCTCTCCCAATCTGGAGGCATTCAAGGTGCAACTGGACAATCATCTGTCAGGGATGCTTTGACCTGGATTCCTGCACTGAGCAGGGGGTTGGACTCGATGGCCTTGTAGGCCCCTTCCAACTCTACTTTTCTATAATTCTATGATTCTATGACTCTATTCAAATTCACAGGCACACAGTCAATTTCACACAGCACAGCACGGACACAAAGAACACACACTCCTCCCACCCACCCCGCTTCCAAAATTGTTCCCTTTTTTAAAGCCTAAAGCAGTGTTCTCCAACCTTGGGTCCCCAGATGTTTTTGGCCCCAGATGTTTTTGGCGTAGCTGGCTGGGGCATGCTGGGAGTTGTAGGCCAAAAACATCTGGGGACCCAAGGTTGGAGAACACTGGCCTAAAGGCTAAAGACATTACCAGGGGTTTGGAGAGTGGGTGCAACAGGAAAAACCTCTCTTCACTGGTCAGCGAGAAGATTTTCCCTGACTGGAGAGAGGGCGCAGGGCTGGAGGAAGAGGTTGGCAGCTGTCCGTGGGCCGTATCCATCTGCGGGCCGGAGCAGGTCCCCTAACCCTGCTATAGACATTAGTCAGCATTTTCTGCCAAGTCCTCAGAATAACCAGGAAGCTAAATGTCGGTACATTTTCAAATGTGAACGAGAAACGCAGAAGACAGTGAAATAGTAAGCCTATGGATGGGGCATGTGGGTTTTTTTTAAAAAAAAATTTGGTGCAGTGCTGAGCAGTTTTAGGAACAACGATGAATTGAAACATTCATGTTAATCTTCAGCTTGCTTCCCTCCTCCCCATCCTAGAAATATTTAATTTCTATTGTCCATTTAGGGGAGGATAATACAGACTGCAGGTACCACGGTACCTGTGGGCCACCTTTTGCTAGCAGAGCTCACAAATGCCTGTAGGCCTCAACCTATAAGCCAGGGGTGAGGAGCGTGTGGTCCTCCCGATGTTGTTGGACTACAACTCCCATCAGCCCTAGCCAGCATAGTCGATAGTGAGGGATTATGGGAGTCGCAGTCCGACAAGATTGGGAGGTCCACCCACTTCCACCCTCTGCTATAAGCCTTACCTAAGGCAGGCTTTATAGTCCAGTGTTCTCCAACCTTGGGTCCCCAGACGTTTTTGCCCTACAACTCCCAGCATGCCCCAGCCAGCTACGCTCTAACAGTCAGGAATTTTTTCCTGATGTTTAGGTGGAATCTCGGTTCCTGTAACTTGAGCCCATTATTCCGTGTCCTGCAAACTGGGATGATCGAGAAGAGATCCTGGCCCTCCTCTGTGTGACATCCCTTCAAGTACTGGAAGAGTGCGATCATATCTCCCCTCAGTCTCCTCTTCTGAAGGCTAAACATGCCCAGTTCTTTCAGTCTCTCCTCATAGGGCCTTGTTTCCAGTCTGGGTAATCAGTCACATGGGGGGGGCGGCACATGTGTCCCCCCCCCCCGTCTTGCTTGGATGGAGCCAATTTGGCCCTTAGGTCGAAAAACGTTCCCTCCCTTTGGTTCACAGAGCCTGGTTCACGGAGCTCACACTGGGTCAGCTTGTCTGAGCGTGGAAAGCTGAGCAGGGTCAAGCCTGGTTGTTACTTGGATGGGAGACCCCTCCTCTAGTTTCCTGCATTGAGCAGGGGGTTGGACTCGATGGCCTTGTAGGCCCCTTCCAACTCTATGATCTATGAAAGTCTATAAGCGATGCTGCAGAAACCTTTTAATATAGGAGGAGTTGTAGGCCAAAAACGTCTGGGGACCCAAGGTTGGAGAACACTGGTGTATTCGCACCTCACGACAACCCACGCTGCGGCACAAGCCATGCCAGGCGGGGTGCCTGCCCGATGGCCCACGACGTAGCCGACAGACGATCGGGCACATCCTGGGTCCTTGCCCACCTCCTCCCCGCTCTGTCCTCCAAACAAGTATCCCAGGGGACCCTGCGGGAACACCGAGGTCTCCAGCCCTCCCTCCTGCTGTGGGGAGTGTGCAGAAGCGGTGGGGAGCAGGGGAACAGCTCGCGGCTCAGCCACGGTGGGTTGTCGTGTCGTGCGAACCCGGGGCCGGTTTGTCAGGATGGCTCTGGGGAGCCCCACCAGCTGCTCCCCCGCTGTAGCATTTCCTGCAGTGAGAGAGAGCGTGTGGCGGGGCACTCTGGAGAAGCCCCCCCCCCCGCCCTGCCGTCTCATGCCACCCGCTTCCCCTTACTGCAGCCGTGGGTCTTGTTGCGAGAGTTTGGGCAAGCTCTCGTGAGAGCCCCGCATCCAGGAAGGGGTGCGAGGCGGCCGCTGCGACTCTTTCTCGCCTCAGGCTGCAAGATCCCTTTTGAGCCAGAGCCGTTACTGATTATATGTAAGCTGCTCCAGGATCCTTTTTGGCTGAGGAGTAGGATAAAAAAATATTCTAAATAATTAAGAACAGAAGAAGAGCCCTGCTGGACCCATCTGTGGCCAACCAGCTGCCCAGGGGATCCCACGAGCAGGACGTGATATAGACAACATAACATAACATATACAGTATCTATAACTTTAGGGCCTGCTTGAAGGCCTGTAATCATGGGAGCCCGATGGACGTAAATTGGAACAGGTTTCTCTGGAGTGCAATGTCTGAGTAAGCCCAGAAGGCCAAACAAAGATGGTGGCACTCTTGTGTCATATATTGCCAACTGTCCAACCAAGCTGACTTCTGCCAGAGTCAGGAGAAGGAATCTTAACTGCAAGCGGTGTATAACTGCTTATTTTAAATAAAATAAATAAATGAATCTGTGTTTGAGGTAAGAGGACCCCCACCCCACCCCACCTCGGACTTTCTCTTTTGTGGCTTCCCAATTGTGGAATGCTCTCCCAGCACTGACTCTAATTGTTCTTATGACAAATAAAAATGTTTTCACCTGGCTCCAAAAAGATATCAGAGGAGCCCTGCTGGATCGGATCAAGGTTCCATCTAGTCCAGCATTCTGTTCACACAGTGGCCAACCAGCCGTCCATGGGAAACCCATATGCAGGACATGAATCATAGAATCATAGAAAAGTAGAGTTGGAAGGGGCCTACAAGGCCATCGAGTCCAACCCCCTGCTCAACGCAGGAATCCAGGTCAAAGCATCCCCGACAGATGGCTGTCCAGCTGCACCTTGAATGCCTCCAGATTGGGAGAGCCCACCACCTCCCTAGGTAGTTGGTTCCATTGTCTTATTGCTCTGACCGTCAGGAAATTTTTCCTGATGTTCAGGTGGAATCTGAGTGCAACAGCACCCTGCTGCCCATGTTTCCCAGCAACTGGTGTACAGGCCTGTGTGGCTCACGCTGGCTCAGCTTGTCTGAGTGTGGAAAGCTAAGCAGGGTCAGGCCTGGTTATTACTTGGATGGGAGACCCCTCCTCTAGTTTTCTGCATTGAGCAGGGGGTTGGACTCGATGGCCTCGTAGGCCCCTTCCAGCTCTATGATCTATGAAATCTATGTGCATACTGCCTCTGATACTGGAGGTAGCGTGTAGCCATCAGGACTAGTAGCTATTGATAGTCTCCTCCTCCATGAATTTGTCCAAGCCTCTTTTAAAGCCGCCCAAACTGGTGCCCATCAGAACATCTTGCAGAGGTGGATTCCATAGTTTGACTATGCGCTGTGTGAAGAAGTCCTTCCTTTTATCTGTCCTGAATCTTGTCCGGGTCTTTCAATGAAAAAATCTGGGAT
The DNA here is from genome assembly GCA_021292165.1 of Shinisaurus crocodilurus. Taxonomy (NCBI): domain Eukaryota; kingdom Metazoa; phylum Chordata; class Lepidosauria; order Squamata; family Shinisauridae; genus Shinisaurus; species Shinisaurus crocodilurus. The sequence continues at coordinate 8,640,905 of CM037879.1, forward strand.
ATTTTTTTTTACGCTAGAGTTTTGTTTTGTTGACATTGCGCTGATGCTGTTCGCCGATTAATTATTAATCCCGCTATTTGGGCTTCTACGCTTTTAAAGAGTAAGTCACTCTGAGAAACCACAGGGGCTTCTGAAAACATCGGGTTTTGTTGTTTGAGTCAGATTAATACCCAGCAATTCATGCATCCTTCTTTCTAACGTATTAATATCTGGGTCTAGGAAAACAGTAAGAAGAATCAACTCTTAAGTGTCAGACTAAATACCATATTGCAGCCATAATGGGCACTTTAAATCAGAGAGAAACGGGAGGGGGGGGGAGAGATGCTTAACCCTTCCCCACAAACCTGGTTCCCCCTAAAACTTCTCTCCCATCTGCTTTTACCACTGCCAGTGTTAAGGACCCATGTTTACTGCCCTCCCTTCTACCTCTTATCTAAGTGCCCACAGGCATTTCTGGAAAAGGTGGAAAAAGTCCCAGAACTCCCAGCATGCCCCAGCCAGCTGGGGATTGTAGGCCTTTTCCCCACCTAAACTTGCATAGGATTGCACCCTATTAATTCCATATTGCTGCAATGTAAGAAGCAGTTGGTTTGTTCCAAAGACCTCTGGGTTATCCAGAATAATTCAGGTGGGTGCAGGAGGAACCGTAGGTGGGGGGCCAAATAGTCAAGGCTAGACAACAAACTTACCGCCGCTAGTTTATCGAAGCGAGCAAAGAGTTCATTCAGAAGCTTTACCAATTCCTGGGCACTGCATGAGGACGACAGCTGCGTAAAGCCAACAATGTCAGCAAAGAGGATGCTGTGGAAACGAAAGGCAGAGGAACCAAAGAAGATCGGATCGCTGCCACACAATAGTTGCCAACTAGATGCAGCAGAGAAACTAACACACCCATTTGCAGGAGGGGGACAAGAGGACCCTTCCAATCAGTGTTCATTTGTGCATACAGTAATACCTTGGATTGCAAGTAACTTGGTTTGAGAGCGTTTTGCAAGACAAGCAAATTTTTAAATTTTTATTTATTTATTTTTTTACTTGATATACAAGCGACATCTTGCAATACAAGTACTGTAGTACGGCTTAAATTAAAAATCCCTGTACACATTTTTTGGGGGAGGGGGGATTTCGTTTTGATCTAAGAGTGTTTTGGATGACAAGCACGTTTCCGGAACGAATTATGCTCTCTCCATCCAAGGCGTGACTGTATATCATACATATGTGGCATGTGGTGCACAATTCATCATCATCCCAAAGGATCTCAGATCACGTTCTGTTTCAAAGCAGGCTAAGTTCTGGCTGGCCCCTTATGACTCTGGAGAGAAGTGCCTGATGATATGATTTCAGAGAGGCGAACCGAAATTGCCGGGCTGCTAACCGGAGAAAGTCACAAGTTAGCTGTGATTCGTTTCGGCGGCAGGGGTCCGCACACGACATGACAAACCCAACTGCACAGTGTGGGTTGATCGCCCCGGAGCCCACCATGTGCCTGACAGACGATCAGCACAGCACAGCACAGCTTGATTTGACACTTTAATATATATATATATAGAGAGAGAGAGAGAGAGAGAGAGTATGAAAACCACTTGTCAAGCTGGCTTACGCGTACCCTGGAGGAGCTGCCCGGTGTGGGTAAAAAAATAAATAAATAAATTCAATGGGCCTTAAGTGCGAAATTAATTTCAATGGGCCTTAAGTGTGGCTAACTTTCTCACAATTGGGGTTCTAGTGCTCAAAGACACAGGTGGCCTCAGTGCTCTGCAGAGCTTTTTATTCCATCTCCGCTGTCCAGATGTTCTAGTAGAAAGACAACAGTGTAAGTCAGTGTTCTCCAACCTTGGGTCCCCAGATGTTTTTGGCCTACAACGCCCAGCATGCCCCAGTCTGGTTGGAAGAACACTGGCGTAAGTAAACGTATTTACTTAATTTGCCTTCTCTATTGTCTCAGACCAACTTCAAAGGTTGTAATGGAGTTATCCACTCTGCTGTCCGAGCTGGCTCCGATGTTGTGGTGAATTTGGAAAGTTTTAATGGTGTTCTTTGCGGTATTTTAATTAAGTAATCGTATTTTACTGTCGTGATTCTTATTGTGAACTGCCATGGGACGTACCAAATCAAGGGCAAGTACACAAATACCTTAAATCAAGGCTGTTGAACCTATTTCAGCCTGAGGGATTTGCAGATTTGGCCCGCGGACCCAAGGTTAAATACCACCCCTGCCTTAAATAAATAAATGGCGCTGCTCTGGAATTCGGATCCTGATTTCTCACGAATTAAAATCTTTCAGGACAGAGGGAAGGGGCCATCTCAGTAGAAGCACCCCACGGGTGGCGCTCCCTCCTAAGAGAAGCCATGCGCTTGTTACCTGACATTCTCATGGCGGTACATGTACATCGTGTTAAACTGCTGCATCTCTTTCTGGCTTGCATCCTTCTTCATATCCTTCAGCATCTCATCAGCTACGTGCTTGGGCAAAATTGAAAGCATCAGCCGTTCCTGAGTTGGGGAAACGAGGGAGGAAATGTTAAAAAGACGGGTAAGAGTTATTGGCAAAGCTGTTCACAGTCCAGCAACAAACCATGGGTTCTCTTCATGGGTTGTTCACGGTTCACAAGCCACGGCTTGTTAGCGCAGCTGGATTCAGACAACATGATAACAACACGTTTCAACAACAACCCATGGTCCCAACAACAACCCACACTCAACCCATACTCAACCCTTGTTGAGTGTGGGTTGTTGTCTGAACCCAGTTCTAATTTCTACAGCCAAACTAAATGTGTCTGCCCACTCATGTCTAAAACAGGAGATGAGAGAATCTAATCCAGTTCTGGGCACGACCACACTTTCAGAAGAACGTAGACAAACTGGAGAGGGTTCAGAGGAGGGCAACAAGGATGATCAAGGGACTGGAAACAAGGCCCTATGACAGTGATGGCAAACCTTTTTGAGCCCGAGTGCCCAAAGTGCACCACAAAACCAACTTATTTATTTCAAAGTGCCAACACTGCAATTAAACCTGTTTTAAACCAAATATAATAAAAATTAAAACAACGCATGCGCGGCCTGCCTTTCCTCACTGCTGCCCTCCTCCACAGACCCGGTCAGCCTCCTGGCCCACCGCGCCATCACCCGCGGAGCCTCCTGAGACGGGACTTGGCCAGTGACATGGACGTTTCCCAGTGACATCGTCGCCGGGGCGATAGCGGCTCTCCAGACCTGCCCGCCCCAGGAAGAACTTCTCTGCCCTTCCCCAGCAGAGGCAGCGGCCTGCGGGATCCCGGGCGATGCACGGCGGGCAGGAGCGGCCACTCCCGTCGGCCCCGCCCGCCGCGTCATGGCCTGAGCCCGGGCGCGCAGCGTGACGCTGCCTCATGCCGCCGCCGGGGAGCGTTGGCGCCACGCAGTGACGTTGCCAGGCGACTCTCGGAGAGACTGAAAGAACTGGGCATGTTTAGCCTTCAGAAGAGGAGACTGAGGGGAGATATGATCGCACTCTTCCAATACTTGAAGGGTCGTCACACAGAGGAGGGCCAGGATCTCTTCTCGATCATCCCAGTTTGCAGGACACGGAATAATGGGCTCAAGTTACAGGAACCTAGATTCCACCTGGACATCAGAAAAAAATTCCTGACTGTTAGAGCAATAAGACAATGGAACCAACTACCTAGGGAGGTGGTGGGCTCTCCCACTCTGGAGGCATTCAAGGTGCGGCTGGACGGCCATCTGTCAGGGATGCTTTGACCTGGATTCCTGCATTGAGCAGGGGGTTGGACTCGATGGCCTTGTAGGCCCCTTCCAACTCTACTTTTCTATGAGTCTATGATAATTTGAAGATCACAAGGGACCAGGCTCAACTCCAGGTCAGCCACTTCCCCCCCCCCAGAAACTGCTGCTGCGGTCCCTTCCACCACCACCACCACCACCCCCGAGCGTGCAGGCTTACTTGGCGGCGACAGGGGCGCTGAAATGGGCTGGGAAAAGAGCAGCCGCTCGGCCCTGATCAGCGCTTGGCAGCCGGCGTGCGCGGTCTTCCACAACACTGCGGGAAATACAATGTGGCAGCCACCGGGTGCCGGCTGGAGTCGACTGGCTGCTCAGCCTCAGGGTCCACTACGGCGCCTGTGCCTCCAAGTAAGCCCGCCCGGGGGTGGGGGCGAGGCTTGTGTCTGCAGCCCGGACAGGGTCAGATGGTGCCCTGCTACAAGGCTCAGGTGGTGGCTGAAAATGGTGGCGTGGGCCCAGAGACAAATGCCTAAATATGCCGAGCGCCGGCGCCAGACCCACCATGGACACACACACACAAGTGAGGGGAGCCGAAAAAGCCCGCAGAATTCATTGTAGCCGGAAAAAGCACGGGAACTACATTTCCCCTAAAACCGTATGTGACTCCGGACATTTTAAAGATGAACAGATGGATTCAATGCTATCTCACGATGCTATCAGCTGTATAATGAGTGGTTGTATTTGAAAAATAGATTTAAAATATTTATTTTAAAAAAAGAAAGAAAGAAAGAAACTACATTTCCCATGCTTGCCACCACCTACGGACATTGCACCCAGGACTCAATCCTGATGAGCCCTCATAGGGTGTCCTAGTTGATAGAGGATAGTCCTCTATTCCAGTGTTCTCCAACCTTGGGTCCCCAGATGTTTTTGGCCTACAACTCCCAGCATGCCCCAGCCAGCTACGCTGGCTGGGGCATGCTGGGAGTTGTAGGCCAAAAACATCTGGGGACCCAAGGTTGGAGCGCCCTGCTCTAAGGTGTGTGTGTGTGTCACCCCTATTTGTAAAAAGGGGTGTATGGACAAGGGAGAGGAGGGCATTTGATTTCAGGGAAAAACCTCAAGCAGAAAGATTAAAGAGGGGGGCAGCAGGAGGGGAAGCACATGTGGGCCAAAAGCCAGCTCATCCGGATGCAAGGGAGATCATCAGGATCCCTGTCCCTTTATCTCAGCCAGTGCCCATGGACAGCAGGGTGGTGGGGCAGAGGGCCTCCCAGAGATTCGGGGCTCCAAATGAAAGATTCGGGGCTCCAGCCCTAGTGGGCCAACCCCTAACGCCACCTCTGCCCAACCCGGACTTCAAAGAAAGAATAAGATGAAAACGGGGGGGGGGGGGATTGTGCTTCCAGACAAAGCTTTTATAGGCCAAAAACATCTGGGGACCCAAGGTTGGAGAACACTGCTCTATTCAAAGGCATCCTCTGTTTGAAGGGCTGTTGAGTCTGAGTCCAGTTTAAAGATAAAGAACCAGAAGAAAAGGGAGCAAGGCAGAGCCTTGATGTTGCCCACCCACAGTTAGAAGCACCTAGATAGCAAACAGAGCAGGCCCGGAGGAGGTCACCTGGCCACTTTCTTCTCCACCATGGTGAGATGTATTTTTCTATATAAATCATAGTACTGGTGTATAAATGTGCCTCTACAGATAAATTAGCGTGTGCAAATGTTATGCAAAATCTCCATCCTCTTTTTTGGTGATGCATAAGTAGCCTCTTTAGCTGCCCACTTGCCTTAGTTCTGGGCAAGGTTTGGGGAAAGAGGAGTAGGTGGTTGTTGGCAGGGACGACATCAGATTGACGGGGACTGATTAGGAACAGGGAGCTGATGTGGTTGTTGTTGTTTTTTAACTGAAGGATTTAATTGGTTTTGAGTTCATACACTGCCATACCTTTTCAGTTATCAGGAAGAAACAACATATCAGCAGACATAGATTTCATAGATCACAGAGTTGGAAGGGGCCTGCAAGGCCATCGAGTCCAACGCCCGGCTCAATGCAGGAAACTAGAGGAGGGGTCTCCCATCCAAGTAAGCCTGACCCTGCTTAGCTTTCCACACTCAGACAAGCTGAGCCAGCGTGAGCCAGCCATTCTGGCGTGTGGGAGCAACAGATACCATCAAAACTTGGCAACGTTTATCAGGGAGTGCTCCTCAGCGGCACCCAGGGCCGGTGCTACCATTAGGCCAACTAGGCAGCTGCCTAGGGCGCAGGGCTAAAGGGGGCGCCAGAAATAGGGAGGGAGGGCTCAAGTGGGAGGGGGGGCGCTAAATATCTGATCTTGCCTAGGGCACCAAACTGCCTTGCACCCTGGCGGCACCCACTAGATTTCCTCATCACTTGACTCTGAAAATAAAAAGTGGCATTCCTGCTGCCGCTCGTCTCTTTTCCTCCTCCTTGGCGGTCCCATTACCCCTTGGTCACATGACATGTGAAATCTTCTCAGACAGGGGAGCAAATGTTAGCCGCAGCCACCCCCCACCCCACCCCACCCCCGTGGGATGCAGCGAGCACCTCTCTGGGTGCGATCAAGAGAGCTGTCAGGCTGGCATAAGTGAGCCAGCGAGTTCCCTCTGGTGAACGCCTCTTAACATGGGAGAAAAAAATGATCATTCCCAGCAGGCAATCATTTTTAGAAGCAATTCCCTCGATGCAAAAGAGGAATCAGGGCTGTGTAGTGATTCACCGGAACACAGGCGAAGCCGCCCTTGGATACCGAGTCAGAACCGTTGGGTCTGCCTAGCACAGAACCGTGTTTGCACTTTCTGGCATCGGCTCTCCGGGATTTCACAGAAGACGAGCCCTTTTCCAGCCCTACCTGGAGATGCTGGGGACGGAACCCGGGCCTTCTGCATTTAAAAAGCACTGAGCTTTTTGCAGCCCTTCCCAAACTGTGTTCCGTGGGAGAACAGCAAGTGCATGGCACAGTCCAGCCATGGCTCTCACGCAGAGGCTGCATGCAGCTGCCTCCTTGCCTGACGGTGCTCTAGCCGTGCCTACTTTCCAATCAACTGTTGTCGTCCCCGCCCGGGGATGGCTGATTCTGCTGTCTATCTGCATTGGGTCTGGTTGGATCATTTGTTCACTCCTGATGCAGTAGAAATATTTGCTCTCGGGGAGGGTGCCCGTTGCATTTCCACCAGAGTTGCTACTCTAGGCTTCCCTCCTTCCAATAAGGCAGTGTCCTCCAACCTTGGGTCCCCAGATGTTTTTGGCCTACAACTCCCAGCATGCCCCAGCCAGCTACGCTGGCTGGGGCATGCTGGGAGTTGTAGGCCAAAAACATCTGGGGACCCAAGGTTGGAGAACACTGCAGTAAGGAGACTCACCCCTATCAGTGATTCAGGCAGAAACATGGGGGGGGCGACTGGAAGCTCTGCTGAAACGGGATCATTTTTACCACGTGATCCTGTGTGTTTACTTGGAAGTACCTAAACCTGGAGGCATTCAAGGTGCAGCTGGACTGCCATCTGTCAGGGATGCTTTGACCTGGATTCCTGCATTGAGCAGGGGGTTGGACTCGATGGCCTTGTAGGCCCCTCCCAACTCTATTTTCCTATGATTCTAAGTAAGTTCCATCCGGATCAATCAGACTTATATTCCCAGTTAAGTATGGACAGGACGGCATCCTAAAAAGTCAACATTTTGGGTGGCAGAGTCTGCAACCAATTCTAAATGATAGAGAAACTGTCCCTCAGCTTTTAGAGGTTTGGGTGAGGCTGCTTTAATGGTGGTGCGGAATCCTGGCAGGTTCAGTTTGTCTCCCTTCTGCATCGCTGAGATGTGAGAAGTTACACCTGCCAAAAGCCCCACCCACCCACCCCCTCCTACACAATCAACACCTCTTCAATCCATGCAGAGAGCTGCTCACACAAACAACTTCCATGTGGCACTGCGCACATGTCGTTTCCTTTGGAGCCACTCCCCCTGTGGTTGTTTGCCCATATGGATGCATCCGGAAGCTCCGGGTTAGCTATCACATTTTCATTTTTGATCATTTTTGTTTTTAAACAATAAAGAAGCAAGTGACCAAAGGTACAATGCTGTGCAGGTTCAGACAGAAAGCGCATTGTGCATTGGACTGCGCTCTAAATATAATACACAACCAACCAACACACACACACACACACAACACTTCTGATCAAATGTTTTGACAGCCTCTGGAAACCACAAAATAGGCCACACTCCTCCGTTATGAAACTTTTGAACGACGTTTTGAGGCACCTTGTGTGAGAATTTTTGGAGAACCTTGGAGAACCGTTCAGCAAGTGCGAACTCGCCCCTTGTTCGGCTCACGCGAGTCTGTATCGCGATCGTTCTCCTTTTAGCTCTGTTCGGCACACTGTTTGCGAACGCAAAAACACAGAACGGTTGTTACAGGAAGGAGTGCCACTCGATATGCTAAGACACCTGTGTGTCTTACAGCAGTGTTCTCCAGCCTTGGGTCCCCAGAAGTTTTTGGCCTACAACTCCCAGCATGCCCCAGCCAGCTGGTCCAAAAAACGCAGGCAGCTCTTTGGATAAGAACATAAGAAGAGCCCTGCTGGATCAGGCCAAGGGTCCATCGCGCGCAGCATTCTGTTCACACAGTAGCCAAAAGAGTGTGGCGTAGTGGTGAGAGTGTTGGACTGGGACTCGGGAGATCCGGGTTCAAATCCCCGCTCAACCATGAAGCTCACTGGGTGACTTTGGGCCAGTCACTGACTCTCAGCCTAACCTACCTCACAGGGTTGTTGTGAGGGTAAAATGGAGAGAAGGAGGATCATGTAAGCCGCCTTGGGTTCCTTTCAGGAAAAAAGACGGGGTATAAATATAATAATAAATAAATAAATAAATAAGCTAACCCAATGGGAAGCCCACAAGCAAGATATGAGCATCACAGCACCCTCCCGCCCATGTTCCCAAGCAACTGGCGCACACGGGCATACAGCCTCTGATACTGGAGGTAGCATATAGAGCCATCAGGACTAGTAGCCATTGATAGCTTTATCCTCCATGAATTTGTCCCTTTTAAAGTTGTCCAAATTGGTGGCCATCACTACATCTTGTGGAAGTAAATTCCATAATTTAACTCTGCGCAGTGTGGAAGAAGGCCTTCCTTCCATTTATGCTGGCTCAGCTTGTCTGAGTGTGGAAAGCTAGGCAGGGTCAGGCCGGGTTGTTACTTGGATGGGAGAACCCCTCCTCTAGTTCCCTGCGTTGAGCAGGGGTTAGACTTGATGGCCTTGTAGGCCCCTTCCAACTCTATGATCTATGAATCTATGAATCTGTCCTGAATCTCCCACCGATTAGCTTCATGGGATGACCCCACTGGGTTCTAGTATTATGAGAGAGGGAGAAAAATGTCTCCCTCCCTGTCCACTTTCTCCACACCATACATAATTCTGTACATCTCTATCATGTCTCCCCTCACTCGCCTTTTTCCCTAAGCTAAAGAATCCCAGCTGCTGTACCAGCCCCTGGATCATTTTGGTTGCCCCTTTCTGCACATTTCCCCAAGTGTACAATATCCTTTTTTAGGTGTGGTGACCAGAACTGTACACAGTATTCCAAGTGTGGTCGCACCACAGATCCATGTCAACAGTGCCAGTGTGGCGTAGTGGTGAGAGTGTTGGACTGGGACTCGGGAGATCCGAGTTCTAGTCCCCGCTCGGCCATGAAACTCACTGGGTGACTTTGGGCCAGTCACTGACTCTCAGCCTAACCTACCTCACAGGGTTGTTGTGAGGATAAAATGGAGAGGAGGAGGAGGATTATGTAAGCCACCTTGGGTTCCTTTCGGGAAAAAGGCGGGGTATAAATATAATAAATAAATAAATAAATAAATAAAAACAACCACTTCTAGCAATTTCCCACCCCCACCCCCAACAGGAGCAGGTCTTGTAAAAGCGAACGGGTCTAAATTGCCCATTCAAAACCAAGCGACCCCAGAACTAACAGGGACAGCTCACAGCAATATATTGCTGCTGGGAAAAGCCATTCTCCACACAGCTACTGTGAAAATTACAGCTAAGCTCAGAGGGAACAGGGAAGTCTGGGGGGCGGCGGGGTCTGCAGATTTTATTTATTTATTCATTCATTTCCTATACCGCCCAAGAGCCGAAGCTCTCTGGGCGGTGTACAACAATCGAGCATCATCCCTGCTAATCAAACAGTGCCGGGGCTTAGACCCCCAGCAAGCCCTGGCTACACTGCCCACAGATCTTTGAAATTTTAGCAGGGGCCCGTTTCAATGACAAGATCAGTAAAAGGCAGACGTTTCCCTGGAAGAACTGCTTGCGCACTACAACTGACGACCCCAGCAATGAATGGCTCCATTGTCAGTGGGGCTGTGTATCCACTCTGGGTTTCACCCCGAACTTTAAAGGAGCTGTCCATGATGCTGAACCCTCCGCTTCCCCCCACTAGGTTTGGCGCCATGGATAGCTCCTGGCCACGTGGGAGTCTGCAGTGTGTCCACATAGGAAGCTGCCTTATAACAAGTCAGGTCCTTTGTCCATCTCGGCCGGCCTTGCCTGCTCCGATGGGCAGCAGCTCTTCCCTCGTTGTCTGTTCATGAGATTCTCTTAACTGGAGATGCCAAGGATTGAACCTGAGACCTTGGGTGCTTCCAGGTGGACGACTCCCAATACAACCAAGCAAAAGACATTGTGCAGCTAGTCCGTCTTTCCCTCCTTAGCGGAAGAAGTGATAGGAAAACACAGGAGGGCGACGAATGGACGACGATGGTGTCAGCGACTGGGCCCTCCTGTAAAATTCCATGAACGAGGCAGGGAGATTGCACAATAAAAACCTCGCCTGGAAGCACCCTGTCTGCATAAGAAACAGGTGGTTAGGAGTGGGTCACAGCCCACAGCTCTGATGAAAATAACCTTCTAAAACGAGAAATAGAGATGTTGGGAGATCTGATTCCTCTCCTTGGCTGTCAGAAAGGCTGGGAGTTTGATTTCCTTTCTCAACAACAAACACCAAGAAGTCACTGCTGCAAAAAAGGGAAAGAAGCCAGCCTGCATTTAATGCCTCATCCTTCATTTCCTGAACGTATCTGGATTGTCAAATCATCCTCATTAAAACTGAAGTATCAAATTAACCCCGCTGCATCCTCCATGAGAAACTCCCAGGAGGATGTTGCAGTAACAACAGCAAACATCACCAGTTCAAGCTCCTGGCAGCGTTTCAGTCTCTGGCCCCATAGACATCCAGGGCCATTAGTGCTTGCCTAACAGGCTGCTCGAAGCATGACAGCTGGCCATCACCGGCTACCACCCTGTTGCCTTTTATCAGCCACAGATTCCATAATCAAACCAAGAACAGGGTAGAAATAATCCAGCTGCAACCTGACTACACTGGATGCCTGGGTGGTGTAGAATTCTCCAGTAGAATATCCTCCAGAATTTTACAGCTGCATTACATCAGGGATGCGGAACCTCCAGTCCATCGGCCTAATCCAACCCGTGGCGGTTCTGGATCTGGCACGTGGAGTGTCCTTGGGTTCCTCCTGGAGGAATCCTGACTGTTATCTCCAACCTGAGATTGGAGATAACAGCAGGGGGTGCAGGTGGCGAATGGCCAGCGCTCAGAGGAGTGGCCACCCTTCCCAGCGTTGGCCTAGTCCTTTCCCGCAGCGCACATCATTCCCATGGGGATGACATGAACGGCATGAAGAGAAGGACTCGGTCGACGCTGGGAGGAGCAACTGCTCCTTCTAGGGCCGGTCAAGTCCCTTTCTCTGTGCTGAGAGAGGTATGGAACTCTGGGCCTCTCCCGGCATAGAGAAAGGGGAAACGGGTGGGGGCACGGCAATGGCATAAGTGGGCCATCCACTGACTGTCATCTGGCCCATGTAGGACCCCGTGAAACTAGCTCAGCAGCACTCCTGGATTGCATTATGCAAAGCAGAATAGATACATATGCATCCTTTGGCTGAATTGTGCGCTTGGAAAGCTAGAGTGTTTCTCCCCCAGTTTTGTCAATAGCTGGGGAAGAAAAGGGATGCACCTTGAATATTAAGGGGGCACGGGAGGTGTTTGTTGGGAAAGAGTTGCATGCTATAGGGCAGTGGTTCTCAGCCTTTTTTGCCCCATGCACCCCTTTCACCCTATGTCAGAATGTCATTCCCCCCCCTTTCCAAGATTGTCTGACTTAATCTGTGCCATACAATAAGGCGTGAGGTCCTGTGGCTTGTGTACAATCTGTAGAATTGTAATTTGTCGAAAGATCAGTATTCCAACAGTTTGAGTCTGTGGTCCCAATCCCCCCCCCTGAAACCCTAAAATCCCACCCACCCCGGTTGAGAACCCCTGCTATAGGGCTTAAGTTAGGAGCCACGCTGAATGCATTTGCAGACAGCCCTCCCAAAGTGGAATTAGGGCTCACAGGGACGCAGCGGCGCCAACCGTTTTTGATTAGCGGGGGCACTGACTGATGTCCTCTGCTAACTATCCCACCCCACCCCACCCCGCAGAATTTCCTGAGCCCTCTTAATTTAGCTGCAATTTAGCTCACAGTAGCTGTGTGTTGGGGGCAGGCACTGGAATGGATTTTCTCAGCATTGTTGCAATACAAAGTATTTTGGAGCGGCCTGGTGCTGAATGAGTGATTAAGACCCAATAGCTTTATAAAATAGCATAATAATAATAATAATAATAATAATAATAATAATAATAATAATAATAATAATAATACCACCACCACCACCTGCTCCTGATAGAGAGGAAAACAGTTAGAATTGGTTTGTTGACAGGGATTAACACAGCTGCCTGCATTTTTGGCCTCTCCTTGGGGACAGGGACTTTCTGGCCTGCATGCCAAAATGTACCATTACACCACTGGTGGGACGCCATATCTAGCTGTGATCCACACCGAGGTTGACGCCATCTCTGTGTAGCTTATGCAGAGGTGACCCCTAACCGGAGGTAAACTGAGGCGGCAAATCTCAACACCATGAAGGGCAATGGAACAGGAAGTAAGGAGTTCTCTTGCCCATTTGGGACACAATCCACTGGGAAGTTCTCCCCATGTGGATTATGCTTCGGATTTATTAATCTGTCCATTTCTTTAAAAATTATTAATCCGTCCCATCTGGGTTATCAAAAATCCCATGGAGAAGGCCAGGTTTTATTTATGGAGGCCAAGCCCACCAATTTAGCATGCCAGACTCTTGCAAAGCCCTTGGCATGGAAGAAAATCGTGAGAAAAATGTATACATTTAATACTCTACAGTTTGAACACACACACACTGCCATAGAAGGGCACATGGCCTGCTCACTCCCAGCTGGTTGGCATTCACGGGGACGGTCAACATGTTGACTCTAGCATCCTTTGCTCCATGGAAGGAGGAAACTGGCGCTTGAGGTTGCCATGCCAACAATCTGCAGCAGCCGCAGCCACAACCAGCAGGTCGTAGCATTACTTAGCTCTCGGTGTCTAGCACCGGACTGCAAAAGGGACATCGCTGCCAAGTGAAAGAGGAGCTGCAGAAATGCACAGTGCCTCTCCACCGGTGGCTGTAAAAAGCTGTCCAGGTCGATTTGGGAGAGATGAGAATATGCCTTAGTAAAATCAGCACAACAGGTTAATGGCTGGTGGCTACGTATATCATAAACAATTTGTATTATGAATAATTGTCATAATGTTATTTGTGTGCCTATGTACACCGGTTGCTGGGGAACATGGGCATGAGGGTGCTGTTGCATTCATGTCCTGGTTGTGGGTTTCCCGTGGGCAGCTGGTTGGCCACTGTGTGAACAGAATGCTGGACTAGATGGACCCTTGGTCTGAGATCCAGCAGGGCTGTTTTTATGCTCTTATGGATTATGGTTTGTCCTTTCAGAGCTCCAGAAGGTTTCCACCAAAACATCTTAGGCAATTTAAGACGCAATCCTATGCAAGTTTAGACAGAAAAAAAAGCCTACAACTCCCACTGGCTGGGGCATGCTGGGAGTTGTGGGCCTTTTTTCCTGTCCAAACTTGCATAGGATTGCACCTTTACCATCTTATTAAAGTTCCCCACAACTTTCAGTATCACTTTGAGCCTTAACATTCCTTAAAACAGCAGTTCAATTGTAGATGTTAGAAGTTTGTTGAGATTTTTTTAAAAAAGCTTTCAAAAGCCATATAAAAACAGCAAGAGGGGAAGTCCTACAGTTGTCCAGAAGGACATCCCTGTCTCTTATTCCCACCCATTGGGTCTCACATAGCAATGGGTCAGACAGCAGAACCTTTCATGCCGATCTCAAGGATCGGGGAGTTTCAAGTGGGAACAGGCAGGGAACAGGGAACCTGCCATATGGTACGCCCTGGCACAGGCTGTGGGTGTAGGATTTTCTAGTAGCCCACACACACACACAGACGATCATGCGAAGAGGCTATTCAGGACAGTCAGCAAAGGAACACAGGTCAGACTAGCCAAGGGTCTTGCTTTTTGTTTTCTTCTATAGCAGGATTTGGCAGCTGGATGACCATGGGGCTAGATCTGGCCCACTGGGCAACTCCATCTTGTCCTACCAAAGGGTGGTAAAGTGTGTGGCAAAAACAACATTTTCTGGAGCATTTGTTTGCGATGAGAAGAAGCCAAGTTCCACATGTACGTCATATACATTTCTGAGTTGGGAGGGGGGGCAGAGGATATTACTCTCTCACATGTGTTCTGAAAGGCAAAAGACCACTTCACGGAGTCATTCCAGAAGCATTTTCATTCCACAGCCTGTTTTATTCTTTCTTTCAAAGGTTCGTAATCTTCCCAGAGAATGTTTGTTATTGGGTGGATTAAAAAATATCGTAAAATAAGTAACTCTCGGCTGACCAAACAAGTCAGCCAGGAGCCACCAGGCTCAGATACTAGTTGAAGATGGCTAAGTAGCTGACACAGGGGGCCACTGAGAAACAGGGAGGTAACATTACACTCGGGGCAACCCCAAGGTTTGCAGACATATTAGGAAACGTTTAGGAAAAGAAACCTAAGCGAGCAAAAAAAAACCAAACAACCCCCAAACAACCCAGGAAGGAGAGAGCATGCTCAGCGGCCACAGAAAGCGGAGTGTCTGTGTGGAACAGGCGCACTCCACGCTGCAGCATTTTGGTGCAGGCTCCACTAATGAAATTCTAACAACCAAGACAGCTCCTCAGTCAGCAACGTGACTTTTGGACAAGCTCCACTGCACTGTCCTCCTTGTCTGCCTTGTGTTGGGACCAGGGATGGGGACTCGGACTCCAGGACTCGACTCGTGAGTCGGACTGAGTCCCTCCTCTGACTCGAGTCCCAATATTTTAAATGGGACTCGGGACTCGAGACCAAGGACTCTTCAACATCCCTGGCCTGTGCCAGAAGGAGTGGAGAGAAGTGCGATCGCTGGCAAAGATTTTATTTTTTTAAATCATTTTCCTAAAATGCAGCCTTTCAGACATTTTGGGTTTGGCTGCCTCTGCCTGCCTGTCTGGGGTTCCCAGCCTCCTCTGCCTGCCTGGTCTCTTCTTAACCAGTTCCACCGTTTGAATTGTCCAAGACAAAGGCCTCTGCCTGCCTGCTTTGGGGTTCCCTGCCTCCTCTGCCTGCCTGGTTATTTTGGGTTTGTCTGCCTGGTCTGTTCTTGTCAAAATCAGTGGCAGAGTTTTGAAATAAAAAGGCACACTTGTGCCTAGAAATTATTTAAGCCACACATCTGAAGTAGCCTTATTTTGTTGGGGAAAAAAACCCATTGATTTTAATAGGGACCCGTGGAGTCAGCTTTGGGAGTGACTCAGGACTCGGGAGTCACCATTTTGGACCAAGGACTCGGACTCGAGACTCGGGTCCAAAGACTCGTGACTCGAGACCAAGGACTCTTCAACATCCCTGGTTGGAACCAGACCTCCATGGGCCCGTTTCTGAGCTCGCCTGAGGCCTGGCACCCTCGCACTTGGCATGGGGACATATCGATGGGTGAACCAGGCCCTTGTGTAGGGAGGAGAAAAATCGCCCCTTTGCCTGGGAAACAAGGAGATCTTTACTTGCTGTGTGTGTGTGTGTTTTGTGGCACCAACAGGGACAAACCTGTCTGGGAGCGTTTGACATTTGCTGTCATGGAAATGGCATGCCACACTTGCCACAAGAGACTTCACCTGACATCTGTGTCGAATTGCAGGAAGTGGAAAGAAGTGACTGGAATAAAGGGATGTCAGGAAAGCAGGGAATACCTTATTTTGTTAGGGGGAAGGAACCAAATGTTTCAGCCAGTCTCTTCCTCCCTTCTAAAGACGCACCGCCCCAAGCAAGAAATATGGGGCGAAGCGTTCAGGGTTCGGAAATGTTTTGCCGAACTCTGCAGTACGCAGCCACCATGCCCAGGGCGGTGTTTGGGGCACTGCTGTCCACATTTCCTGTTTGCGAGAGACCACCCCAAATAACGGGGACTGGCGCTTGCCTTTCCGTCTGTGCAACCAGCTTTCCAAGGACGCTTCCGGACAAGGCTTTTGTGCCTCGTTCACAGATTTTTATAGGGATCCAGACGATGACGTCTTCAACTCTTAACCCTCCCATGTTTCCCCATCACTTCTTCCATCTTTTCTCTTACCACAAAAAAAAATCCTTTAGGAAAGAAAAGATGGAACATGCCTTCTAAGTGTGGCGTAGTGGTGAGAGTGTTGGACTGGGACTTGGGAGATCCGGGTTCGAGTCCCCGCTCAGCCATTAAACTCACTGGGTGACTTTGGGCCAGGCACTGACTCTCAGCCTAACCTACCTCACAGGGTTGTTGTGAGGATAAAATGGAGAGGAGGAGGAGGAGGAGGATTATGTAAGCCGCCTTGGGTTCCTTGCAGGAAAAAAGGCGGGGTATAAATATAATAATAAATAAATAATAAATAAGTGAGGCCTCCACCTGGAAGCACCCCAACAGAGGTAGAGGTGCAAAAGTGCAGAGATAGGGATTATTTCTCTTTGTTTTCTCTGTACTCGTGGGAGGGCTCCACTTTTTGTAAAATCAGTGTTTGCACTAACAAAAAAAGCTAGCACTCTGGAACCAAATGTATGCATATTTGTTTATTTTGCATAATTCCATCAGCTGTGGAGGGGCAAAGAGCTATATAGTGTGCTGATCTCTGCATGCCACTATCTTTTTGTTTCTTAAGGGCGTAAGCCTATGTATGTTTGGACAAAAAAGTCCTACGATCTTCTGCATGTTTAGACAGAAAAAAAGTCCTACAATCCTATGCATGTTTAGACAGAAAAAAGTCCTGGCTGGGGAAAACTGGGAGTTGTAGGCCTTTTTTCTGTCTAAGCATGCCTAGGATTTTGCTCTGAGAGATGAAAGCACTCAAGATTGTACACTCAACGTGAAAGAGCAATCGTTGCCCAAGACTGTACGCCCAATGTTACTTGCACCTCTTGGGTCAAACTAGGCTTTACTTTAATGGCATGTCTGAATGCCACATCTTCTTCACAAAAAAACAGGCCACCAGGTCCTGCAATCCAGGTCAGAGCAACAGCGCTGGGGGGTGCGTGGGTGTTCAAACCCTTTTGCCCATGTTGTTATCCTGCTGAAAATCACAAACACACCCAGGCTACACACCAGGTTCAGGAGTTAAACTATGCATACAGAAGACACCGTTCTTCTTTCAATTGGATAATTAATCTTCACACCGGAAGAAAGTAATTTGTAAAGGAGCCCTCAGATGCTAAAATTATGGCTAATCAGAGGCTTGAATCTCACCCTTCTTTAGCCTAGAATCGCAGCAGTTTCAAACTGCAGAAAACTCCAGATGAGAAGAGTAATAATTCAGAATATATCAGAGACAAACCTCTCCCTCCTCCGTTACTTTAGCTCTCTAGGCACCCTATTATGGTGTTTAAAGATGAGCCATGCCAGACTAATGAGCTCTTCTGGCTTGGCTAATTGACCGGGTTGTTGATGAGGCTGAGGCAACATTTGCTAAGAACAGCCAAGATATAACCAGGTTCTTGATGTGACCAAGGCAGGCTCAGTCATTCTTAAGTGCGGTAATGAAGGAGATTGATGGCCTGTTGACGCCAGGGAGGCGGCAGTAAGGTGGAAATAAATATAGAACTCAAAATTGAAATATTTATCTGAATACTTATTTATCACTGATTTCAAAAAAATACCTTAACGTTTGATATTTTAAATGTTGTATTCTGAATTCCAAGTGTCATAATTTCAGATTCAGAATGTTGGTAAAATAAATAAATAAACAAACAAACAATAACGTAATCTAGAAGAGATTTCCACAGTCCCAGACTTGAGTCACAATGTTCAAATTTCAGCAGCACTGCACTCAGTGGTCTTGGACAGATTGCTACCTACCAGCCTCCGTTTCTCATCTGTAAAATGGGACCAGCAGTAGCCTATTTCACAAAGTTATTGGGAGAATGAATGGAATAAGGATTGTAAAACTATGTGGCATCCTAGAAGGGCTAAGTAAGCTCTGGGTTGAAGAAGACATTTGAGCCCCATACCTTAAGGGTGCAATCATATATATCAGGGTTCTCCAACCTTGGGTCCCCAGATGTTGCTGGACTACAGTTCCCAGAATCCCTTGCCATTAGCCATGCTAGCTGGGTATGCTGGGAGTTGTAGGCCAGCAACATCTGGGGACCCCAGGTTGGAGAGCCCTGCTCTAGACGCTGCTTAGAGGGCCGTAGGATCACTCTGCCAATTAAACAAATGTTATGTCCTTATTTATTTATTTATTTATTATTTGCATTTATCTATCGCCCATCTGGCAGGCAAACCGGCCACCCTGGGCGATGTACAGAAAATAAAACAGAACAAAATACATTAAAACATTTTTCTCCATTAAAATACATTAAAACAGTATAAAATTTTAAAATCTTAGCCCACCCCATATTCCCGCCTGAATAACCAAGTTTTTAATGAGCGGCGGAAGCTCAGCAGAGAGGGGGCATGGCGGAGGTCACTTGGGAGAGAGTTCCATAGTACGGGGGCTGCCACAGAGAAGGCCCTCTTCCTCGTCCCGACCAGTCTAGCTGCTCTGGCTGAAGGGACAAGGAGAAGGCCGTCTGTGGCAGATCTTGTTGAGCGGCCCACTTGGTGTTGCTGGAGACGCTCCTTGAGATAGACTGGACCGGAGCCGTATAGGGTTTTAAAGGTCAAGGCCAACACCTTGAATTCAGCTCGGCAAGCAACTGGTAGCCAGTGCAGCTCCTTGAGCACTGGCGTGATGTGATCCCGCCGGCGGCTGCCTTTAACCAGGCGAGCCGCCGCGTTCTGTACCAGCTGTAGCTTCCGAACCGTCTTCAAGGGTAACCCCACGTAGAGCGCATTACGGTAGTCTAGGCGAGAGGAGACCAAGGCATGAACCACTGATGGGAGCAGGTGATTAGGAAGGTAGGGGCGCAGCTGCCGTATCAGATGGAGTTGATACAGCGCTGCCCGGCTCACAGCTGCCACCTGAGCCTCCATGGACAGCTGGGAGTCTAGAATGACCCCCAAGCTGCGGACCTGGTCCTTCAGGGGTAGATGTACCCCATTCAGCACCAGGTCAACATCCCCTAACCTCCCCTTGTCCCCCACCGGAAGTACCTCGGTCTTGTCGGGGTTCAGCTTCAGCATTATTAACCAGATTGCATATTTTAAATATATATAGCCCTCGTCATGCATTTTTCTTTGCACGTTAAAAGAACACATGAGCAGAAGAGAGCTCTAGCCATGCCCACCTCCGTCGTTGCATCCGTCGCCCTGTACATGTGGAAGGCGACGGTCTGAGCAGAGAGCCTCCTGTAACCTGTTGAGGCTCTCCACTGCAATTAAGAACCCTGGACTGACACAACCCTGGAAGAACACATCGAGAGGGCTACTATTATTAATACAGGTACTTATAAAAGCTGCCGCCATCTTTAAAGAGGCATCCCTCTCCATTTTCTTTCACACATATAGGAATGCCTCTTCTAAGATGATGCATGCCGCAATATCTACATACATCAGCTAAAAAGTAGAAAGGAAAAGAAACCATGCTTGTTCCATCAGAACAACGTTTTTTTCTTGTACTGCTAAGTTATGAAGATGTTAATTGATTAATCGACTAAAGGTGGTGCAATCCTATGCATGTTTAGACAGAAAAGAGGCCTACAACTCCCAGAGTGCCCCAGCCAGCAGAGCTGGGAGATGTACACCTTTTTTCTGTCTAAACATGCATAGGGACTGCACCCTGAAATGCATATGATTAATTAACCAGGACTTCTTTAATTGAAGGACAGTGCTACTATCATCAATCTACCATTCTGATCCTACGTATATTTACTCAGGGCCAGTGCAAGGCAGTTTGGTGCCCTAGGCAAGATCAGATATTTAGTGCCCCCCCTTCCCACTTGAGCCCTCCCTCCCTCCAGCACTATGCTCCTGGCGCCCCCTTTAGCCCGGCGCTCTAGGCAGCCGCCTAGTTGGCCTAATGGTAGCACCGGCCCTGTATTTACTTAGAAGACAGCCTTACTATACTCAGTCTGCAATCCTACACCCACTTTCCTGGGAGTAAGCACTTAGACATGTAGAGCTTTGAGCCTTTTAAAAATCTGGTCATTTTAGTCATTTTGATGCCTCCAAAAGAAGATCGTGTTGCTAGTCGGTGTGAATCAGCTGACCCAATTCCCCTTCTTCGGTATAGGCAGCAATGGGCTCGTTGCTGATGCCTTACACCGGCGTAGGCCCATTCCACCAAAAAAGAAAAGAGGCACGCTAACCTAGGATGCCTCCATCCATGCTTTTGGCGGTGAGCATTTAAAAATAATTTTTCAAGAGCACGCTCTAATGTTATTTTTGGGATTTGCTCTGAATGTAAATAACGTGGTTAATTAAGTGGATTTTTACTGAGAGCCTACAGGGGTTGTTCTTTGGTAGCAGATACGGGGAGTGTGTTGCTATGGGAACCACACTGTCACCATGGCCTCCCTCCCTCTTGATTTCCCGGCCGATCTATAATAGTATAAACAAGAAGAAATCCTTCCAGCCAGGAGCAGCAGTAAACTGTGAGAAAAACCTTACACTCCTCCAAGCGCACTCACCCCACAAAGGAGCCATCAGCACGAGGGATCCGTCTCTCATGCATGGGCTACGCACAGCAGGAATCATAGAGCCTGAGAATCACAGGGTTGGAAGGGACCTCGGAGATCATCTAGTCCAACCCCCTGCTCAGTGCAGGCTCTGCACTGCAGGACGCAGCTACAACATCCCTGACAGGTGGCCGCGAAGCCTCTGCTTAAATGCCTTCAGGGAAGGGGGAACCCACCACCTCCTCAGGCAGCCTGTTCCACTGCTGAACAGCTCTCATGGTTGGGGAAATTTCTCCTAATGTTATGACAAAATCTGCTTCCCTGACATTTCCACCCATTGGGTCTAGTCCAGCCTTCGGTAGCAACAAGGAACAAGTTCTGTTCCACCTTCTGCATGACAGCCATTCAGATATTTCATGACCGCTGCCATATCTCCCCTTAATTTTCTGTTCTCCAGGCTAAACATACCCAGGTCTTTCAACCGTTCCTCATAGGACTTCTGGGGGATCTTGAAACCAAGTCCTATGAGGTCCTATGAGGTCTTCTCTGCATACGCTCCAACTTGTCAATGTCCTTCTTAAAATGGGGTGCCCAGAACTGGACACGGCACTCCAAAGGCGGCCTGACTAATGCAGAATGGAGTGGAACCATGACTTCCTGCAATCTGGACACTCCAGGGCTGTTAATGCAGCCAAGATTACATTTGCTTTCTTTGCTGCTGCATCACATTGCTGGCTCATATTCTGCTTGTGATCCACTAAGATACCTAGGTCCTTTTCACATGTGCCCTACCTGGCCTTGCTAGGCAAACTGGTCCCCCTCAGCCTCCATATGAGAATGGTGCTTTGAACACACTAACGTTGCAATCCTATGCACCATCTGCCCTCCAGGTGTTTTGGACCGCAACCCCCAGAATTCCTGACCAATGGTCATGCTGGCTGGGGCTGATGGGACTTGAAGTCCAAAACCTCTGGAGGCCACCAGGTTGGGGGAAGCTGCTAAACATACTTACCCAGGGGTAAGCCACACTGAACTCAGTGGGGGGCTTACTTCTGAGTAGAGATGTATAGGATTGCACCATAAAAGAGCTAGGTACGTATATAAATGCTACTTAGCATCAGCATCATCTGCTGTGTCTCTGCTAATTGACTCTCTGTCAAGAGTCCAAAACAACTCCCCAAACTACAGCAGCAAAGAGATGGTGAATGGTGCATACTTCTCTGAAGCTGCCATGATCCAGCAACTTGTTGAGGGATCACGGCTCAGCAGTGGGAGAGCATATACTTTCCATGAACTCCAGTTAAAAAGATGAGGCAACAGGTGACGGGCAAAACAATTCAGCCTGGGATCCACCACAGTCAGAATGGACATTACTGAGCTAAATGAACACGCAGTCTGACCTAGTATAACTGTGGCTGCTTCCCATGGCCTTTCCCTCACACTCAAGTTGGCTGTGGCCCACTGCGTTCTTCTTCTGAACCTTCTCCACCACTACTACCGCCACCCAGGTATTTCCAGACAAGGCCTGTGGGCTCACGCTGGCGGCTCAGCTTGTCTGAGCGCGGAAAGCTAAGCAGGGTCAGGCAGGGTTATTACTTGGATGGGAGACCCCTCCTTTAGGTTGCCTTTTAGGTTGCCTTTAAGATGTTTTTACGATGTTTTAATGATGTTTTAATGATGTTTTTTTATGATGTTTTTAATATGTTTTAAGATGTTTTAATGGTATGTATTGTGTATTTTATATTTTTGTTGTTCCCCGCCTTGATCTAGACGGAGAGGCAGGTAAGAAATAAAATTTATTATTATTATTATTATCATCATCATCATCATCATCATCATCATCATCATCATCTAGTTTCTTGCATCGAGCAGGGGGGGCGGACTCGATGGCCTTGTAGGCCCCTTCCAACTCTATCAATCTGTAAGGCTTTTATCATACCATCACCCTGACTCCTTCACAGAATTTTATTGGGGGTGGGTGGATTCCAGACCCCTTGGTCTTCCATTTATATAACCCTCCCACCACTTCTCTTCTTCCTTCCTACCAGCAGGAAATTGTTGGAGGAGGATGTGGTTAAAAGGAGTCAGTCCTAACCTGATTAGGACAAAGCAGAGTTCCCTCCTTAAGCGCAGCCTGCTTTATTGAAACTGGTTTCACCACGTGAGTTGCTAAACTCTTGCCTCTTAAGGCTATTAAAAGGAATGGAATGTCCATACAAGGTTTAAACCAGTGTTCTCCAACCTTGGGCTCCCCAGATGTTTTTGGCCTACTACTCCCAGCATGCCCCAGCCAGAGAGCTATGCTGGCTGGGGCATGCTGGGAGTTGTAGGCCAAAAACATCTGGGGAGCCCAAGGTTGGAGAACACTGGTTTAAACTAATAAACATTTATCGGTTCTAACTTACTGATCACTCACATATATGCAGGATACATATAGACAGATTAGTTTCACCATGGAAGATCTCTGGCTGGAAGCCAGCTCTGACTTGCATCCTCCATGTTGGGAGAGAGGAGAGAGCAGAGAGCCGCCAAACTAACTTCCACAAAGAAGCCGGAAGAAGATAGATAGAGAGCAGCAGAGCTCTGGCCAGAGAGGCCGAAAGTAGGGAGGAGGAGAGGTTTCTTTCGTTAACCCATTCCTCCCACTCTAATCAGTGGTTACATCACTTTGGTGATTTTAAGCAGGCAACATTACAAATTTCCAAAAGAAATCCATAAGGAAGGAAGGAAGGAAGGAAGGAAGGAAGGAAAGGCTGCACAATGCTTTCTGATTGGTAGCACTAGGTGCCCTCTGTCGGGAAGCATCCCCAAACCGCTTTGGGGTAGAGATTGGCTGGCCCTGCTTGGCCCACCTTCTCCTACAATTTGACCACAAGGACATCGGTCACTTTGGGTTCAGGGGACAAGCCCAAGACAAACCCCTCAAATTGCCTTGAAGGTGGGTGTTTGCTACAGCAGAAAGAAGAGGAGAAAGCTTTGCTTTAAAAACAACAACACCAAAAACCATGTGTGGCGGTTGGTTTCCTACAGACCGATAAATATAGCAAATAAATAAATACATTTGCACACACCCCAAGTAATAGCAGTTCACCCTGGGCTAGATCCGCAGATGCCTTGTGTCGGAGAAAGCTCCTGACATCAGAGGCAGGCAGGGAATCCAGCCCTGGGTTTCAAATAAACTCATCTTCAGAGACTCTTCTCTAGGTATCCCCCTCTGGTTGGGAAATGACCAGAAGACCTTTTCTGTACTGGTGCCGCCCACCTGCTATTAAAAAAAGAAAGAAAGAAAGAAAAGCCTCCCCCAGAGATGCATGCCTGGTCTATCGAAGTTTAGACACTGGGTCAAAAGTGTTTGTTTTATTTGCCCAAGCTACTGATGAACAATGGCTATTGTGTTTTGATTGCGGTTGATGCTGTGTATTATGCTGTTTTACTGGCTTTGTTTTTGTAATGGTATTTTATTGTGACTTTATCTTGGTTATTATTGTTTGCTTTTACTGTTGGAAGCTGCCTTGAAAATTCTCTGAATTGAAAAGGGTGGATAGGAGCGGTGTTTTGAATAAACAAACCAGGGCCAGCAGCTCCAGGTTTTGGAGGGCCCTTGGGCAAGGCACTGTGAATGGGCCCCTCCCTGAGGGAGTCATAGAATCATAGAATCATAGAAAAGTAGAGTTGGAAGGGGCCTGCAAGGCCATCGAGTCCAACCCCCTGCTCAGTGCAGGAATCCAGGTCAAAGCATCCCTGACAGATGGCTGTCCAGCCGCACCTTGAATGCCACCAGAGTGGGAGAGCCCACCACCTCCCTAGGTCGTTGGTTCCATTGTCTTATTGCTCTGACAGTCAGGAAATTTTTCCTGATGTTTAGGTGGAATCTGGGTTTCCGTCACTTGAGCCCATTATTCCGTGTCCTGCAAACTGGGATGATCGAGAAGAGATCCTCTGTGTGACATCCCTTCAAATACTGGAAGAGTGCGATCATATCTCCCCTCAGTCTCCTCTTCTGAAGGCTAAACATGCCCAGTTCTTTCAGTCTCTCCTCATAGGGCCTTCTTTCCAGTCCCTTGATCATCCTTGTTGCCCGCCTCTGAACCCTCTCCAGTTTTGTCTACGTCCTTCTGAAAGTGTGGTGTCCAGAAATGGACGAAGTACTCAACATGAGGCCTAACCAGTGCTGAGTAAAGGGGAACTATCACTTCACCTTCTCACATTGTCCCACCTTCTCACATTTTCACAAGCTGCTATTGCTCCTCATCCTCTTTCTCGTCACTGCTACCACCTGCTTGCATGCAAAGAACCTCGTTTTCACACCACATCAGCCAGCCCTCATGACAACTCTGTGTTTCAAATGGGGCCTTGCTTTTTATTCCATCACTTAAGAGAAGTGACTGGTGCTAGGAGCAGGGCCTTTGCAATCGTGGCACCAAGACTGTGGAATAATCTCCCCACATAAGACACAAAACTGAAGCTCTTTGGCAGCTTTTAGGAAGGGTTGGAAGATACTTTTGCACAGGCTTTTGGCCTGTCTAGTTAAGAGTTGTCACCTGAGTTGGGATACATTATGCTCTTGTGTGCTCATTGTGTGCTTGTATTGTTCTGGGGTTTTATTTTGCTCTTTCTGTGGCATATTATCCACTGAAGGTTGAGCTGAGTGTGAGAAAGATGTCTACAGGCATTTTTAAAAATAAAAATAAATAAATGTCCCTTGTTTTGAGAAAATTTTATTTATTTATTTATTTATTTATTTATTATTATATTTATTAATCGCCCATCTGGCCGGTCACCCGGCCACCCTGGGCGATGTACAATTAAAATACAGTAAAACACAATAAAATATAAAACAATATAAAAAATTCTTATTGAAAACCTAACCCACCCCATATTCCCGCCTGAACAGCCATGTTTTTAATGCACGGCGGAAGCTCATCACGGAGGGGGCATGGCGAAGGTCACTATGGAGGGAGTTCCATAATGTGGGGGCCGCCACAGAGAAGGCCCTCTTCCTAGTCCCCACCAGCCTGGCTGCTCTGGCTGATGGGATAAGGAGAAGGCCGTCCGTGGCAGACCTTGTTGAGCGGCCTACTTGATGTTGCTGGAGGCGCTCCTTGACATAAGCTGGGCCGGAGCCGTGTAGGGTTTTAAAGGTCAAAACCAACACCTTGAATTCGGCTCGGCAAGCAACTGGTAGCCAGTGCAACTCATTAAGCACTGGCATGATGTGATCACGCCGGCGGCTGCCCTTAATCAGGCGAGCCGCCGCGTTCTGTACCAGCTGAAGCTTCCGGACCATCTTCAAGGGTAACCCCACGTAGAGCGCATTACAGTAGTCTAGGCGAGAAAATAAGTATCTAGTATCTTCATTCCTTAAAAAAATGACAAACCATTATTATGTGCAGACCGAGACATTTTGAAAATAACTTTTTAAAAAAGAGCATCATCTTATTCGAGGGTACAATAAACGGATTACCGTATATGCAAAAGGCATCTTGGCAACTGCATATTTAAAATGGTGGAATGCGTTATTTTAAAAAGCGGGATGATACTGATACAAATACACCAGAAGCATTTATTTTAATGGTTCCCATTCTCTGTATGAACAAAATGTCCCCATATATGGAAATGATTCGAAGAAAAATAAAATGTCATCCCAACTTCCAATTATGTGTGTTTTTGTGTGCAAGTCGCCCGGTAGGGGAACTTCAAAGCCACGGTGGGCCATGGGGAATATCGAGACAGGAACTCTTTTGCCAGTATTTTATTAATCCACCCCAGTTATCAGGGCTGGCGTCAAGGGTAGGCACGGTCGGGCACCTGCCAAGGGGCCACACCCCAGCAGGGCCCCACTGGCAACAGCCCCCTGGAGTTGTCCCTCCTCTTTACCACTGCAACCTGCTGGTTCACCTGCCTCTCGCTCTGGCCCAGACAACGGCGGTGGCGAGAAAGAGGAGAACTAGATGCTGCGGCCTACTTGCTCACTTGACTCCCTGCCTGTCGAGCAAGCAAGAGGATGAGGAGCTAGAGCAGCTGGTGACAATGGCGGTGAGAAGGTGGACTCGCTTGAGGGAGGGGGGGTCCATTGAGAGTTTCTTGCCCAAGGGACCCATAAAGGGAGCCGCCACTGGCAGTTATAGAATCATAGAATCATAGAAAAGTAGAGTTGGAAGGGGCCTACAAGGCCATCGAGTCCAACCCCCTGCTCAATGCAGGAATCTAGGTCAAAGCATCTCTGACAGATGTCTGTCCAGCTGCACCTTGAATGCCTCCAGAGTGGGAGAGCCCACCACCTCCCTAGGTAGTTGATTCCATTGTCTTATTGCTCTGACAGTCAGGACATTTTTCCAGATGTTTAGGTGGAATCTGGGTTCCTGTAACTTGAGCCCATTATTCCGTGTCCTGCAAACTAGGATGATCGAGAAGAGATCCTTGCCCTCCTCTGTGTGACATCCCTTCAAGTACTGGAAGAGTGCGATCATATCTCCCCTCAGTCTCCTCTTCTGAAGGCTAAACATGCCCAGTTCTTTCAGTCTCTCCTCATAGGGCCTTCTTTCCAGTCCCTTTATCATCCTTGTTGCCCTCCTCTGAACCCTCTCCAGTTTGTCTATGTCCTTCTATGTCAATGGTTAGGAGGACTCCTTTTCATACGGGCACAGTAGGACAATCAGCCGGAAGTATAGGCAACAGCTGTTCTAAGAGTTAAGGCAAGGAGCCCCTTCTTAGCTCCTCGGGGCAACCTGTTGGCCAACTGAGATCCTCTCTTCTTTGTCACCCTTGGGAAGAGGTGGCTACTTCTTCCTCAGACAGTTCTCCCTCGTGTTGCTCTTCTTCTAGCCACCCTCTTCCTGGCTGTCAAAGCCTCCAGCCCCACTGCAGTAGCCTTAAAGAGGTCCTGCCCAGGTCAGGGGTGCAGAAACTCTTTCAGCCCGAGGGCCAAATTCCATTTCAGAGGGGCTTTCGGTGACACCGTATTCCGGGGCCTGGACAAAGGAGCAGGGCCAGAGGCAAAACGGGCTAGGCTACAATACCAAAGATACCAAATTGCTTGAAGCTCTTACTGCCAGTAGCTAAGTCTTTTGGAATTGGCCAGGGGGGGGACTCGCAAAAGCCAGGGAACCAGGAAATGATTGTTGGGCGGGGGAAGAGGATGTGGCTGTCTGGGAAGCCCCAGAGGGCTAGATTGGGACCCCTGTGCCTGAGGTTCAACACCCTTGGGTCCAGGACCTCCACCTGGGATAGCTGGACCCTGGAGGTGTGGATCGCTTGCTCTTCTCCCCTTCCAGACAGGAAAGTGGGGTAACCCCTTTCTCTGGGTGAACCTGGGCTGTGTCTGGCCCCGGGGCTGAGAATGGTCCAGCTACCCTCCTGCCGGGAGGGTTCTGCCTGGGAGACCCGAATCTATTTCCCAGAGCTCTGACTGCCCACTGGGGCTAATGCAGTGTTTCTCAACCTTGGGTCCCCAGATGTTTTTGGCCTACAACTCCCAGCATGCCCCAGCCAGCATAGCTGGCTGGGGCATGCTGGGAGTTGTAGGCCAAAAACATCTGGGGACCCAAGGTTGAGAAACACTGGGCTAATGGAAGGTTTCCTCCCCCCCCCATAAGCTTAATGGAGGGAAGGGTTACCCGTATACCCTCCCCACATGCTGCACTCTCCCCACAAAAATAATTCTCCCTCCGCCCCTCCTGCATGTCAATAAAGCTTAGGGGGAAACTTCCATTGGTTCCAATCCGAAGTATTTTTCTAATCTTTATTGCCAAGTTGGAGGGGGCAATTTTCAGGGGAGGGGGCAGCTAAGGAGGGGAGGGGATAGCCCTCCCCTCCCCGTGCCCTGTGATCCCACCTGAAAATCAACATGCACCCCTGCATAATAAAGCATAGAAAAGTCAAGCGCAGAAAAAAAGCTTCCCTTGGTGCCAATGAAAGATTTCTCCTAAGCTTGCCTGCTGCTTTCCTCTTCCCTCTCCCCACTTTCATCATCCCTCTGGCTCTGTTCCCTCTCTGCCCTTCTCTTTCTTCCTCCCGCCTGGCCACTTTTCCTCTGAA
Organism: Shinisaurus crocodilurus; assembly: GCA_021292165.1. Classification (NCBI taxonomy): domain Eukaryota; kingdom Metazoa; phylum Chordata; class Lepidosauria; order Squamata; family Shinisauridae; genus Shinisaurus; species Shinisaurus crocodilurus. Next base: position 8,669,713 of record CM037879.1, read on the forward strand.
GACCTCTTTGGCCTTGCTTGTCACCACCTGGACTACTATTCCCAGCCGTAACTACTCCGAACATCTGGGTCAGTCAACAGATGTGCAGCAGCAACCCCCCCCCCCGCCGCCTCTATTTTTTTCAGGTCAGGCCACCGTTGCCCTAGCTTGCCCTTGGGCTGGCAGAGGGATAGCGCAGGACAGGGGGCACAGATTCCTAGCAGGCATATCTGAGAAATTCATTTCAGTTCATTTTTTAATCAGGATTTTACCCAGTTCACACCTTCCGGGCAAATATGGACTCGGAAGCAATCTGCAGTCAAAGTGCATACATTTCCGAGCTTGCGATGTATAATTTGCAGACCCCCCCAAAAAAAATGTGTTCGACAGCGTGTGTACATTTTAAAAATGCATACATTTCAAAAATGTGCAGAAATACACATACATTTTTTTAAAGGAATACATTTTTAAAATGCGTACTTTTAAAAAATGTACATTTGGAAAAAGACGCACAAAAATACGTTCGGATTTTCACGCGAAAAGAAAAAACAAAGCTCATAATCTGATATGGACTTGATTAGGAACGAGCTTTGAGACAGAATTCGGAGAACTTCGGCGAGGTCAAGTTTTGCCGATCCGCATATCCCCTAATTCCAGGGGATTCTGACAATATTGATTCTTCCAAGATCAATCATTGCATGCTTTTCTTTTCGTAACAAACGTTTTTCATATGCACCGTTTCTGTCTTCTACCTGTCAATAAGTTTCCCTCTGTTATCAGTGCCTCACAGTAGCGTTTTTTCAGCAGCTAACACACCACAGCGGCAACGTGCAAATTGGATCTGAGAAAGGGTTGTATAACAGGTACCGTAATTTATCCAAAATCCAGACTAAAACGGCAGGTGGACAGCAGATGACAAAGGGGCCTTGGTGGGCAATTATTATTATTATTATTATTATTTGCATTTATCTATCGCCCATCTGGCCGGCAAACCGGCCACCCTGGGCGATGTACAGAAAATAAAACAGAATAAAGGAATAAAAGCAAGGAATAAAGGATGCAAATCCACAGGGAATTTCTTCTCCATAGAGCCCACAGTAAGGAACAGTGAATGGGGAAGAAACAGGCTATGTCCAAGTTTAGTAAAAGTTTGAAGGTTCCCCAAATATGGTTATCAGTTAGAATCTAAGTATAGAAGCATAAAATGCTCACAACTTTCAGGGAGACAACAACAAATACACCCCCCTCCTTAAAAAAGCAAACCTTTCCCAAATGCTAAAATCCACTCGCAATCATAATTAAAAGCAATTCATGTTATTGGTTCTTAACTCTCATAAAATTCTATTAAAATGAAGTTTTAATGATGCAACTTTAAAAGCTAAGCACTGAGCAAGTGAAGCTTCTGATACCTAACCTATATTCTCAGGATCCAGTTAGTAGCCGTCAGGCACAACCTGGTACCCTCCAAATGCTTTAGACTACAACTCCCATAATCCTTGACCATTAGCCATGCTGACTGGGGCTTATAGGAGTTGTAGTCCCAAACATCTGGAGGGGGCCAGGTTGGCTATAGCAAATCTGTGTTGTGTAGATCCCTTTTTAATCTTTTGTAAACTGCCCAGAGAACGTTGGCTATCGGGCAGTATAGAAAAGTATATAAAGAATGAAAGAAAACCTTCAAAAGTTGCATTTCCTAAAGTAGAATTGTATTTTGCTGCTGACAAGATCTAATAGGCTTAAGCTGGCTGGGGGATGCTGGGAGCAGCCTTCATAGAATCATAGAATCATAGAAAAGTAGAGTTGGAAGGGGCCTACCAGGCCATCGAGTCCAACTGCTCAATGCAGGAATCCAGGTCAAAGCATCTCTGACAGATGGCTGTCCAGCTGCACCTTGAATGCCTCCAGAGTGGGAGAGCCCACAACCTCCCTAGGTAGTTGATTCCATTGTCTTATTGCTCTGACAGTCAGGAAATTTTTCCTGATGTTTAGGTGGAATCTAGGTTCCTGTAACTTGAGCCCATTATTCCGTGTCCTGCAAACTGGGATGATCGAGAAGAGATCCTTGCCCTCCTCTGTGTGACATCCCTTCAAATATTGGAAGAGTGCGATCATATCTCCCCTCAGTCTCCTCTTCTGAAGGCTAAACATGCCCAGTTCTTTCAGTCTCTCCTCATAGGGCCTTGTTTCCAGTCCCTTTATCATCCTTGTTGCCCTCCTCTGAACCCTCTCCAGTTTGTCTATGTCCTTCTTAAAGTGAGGTGCCCAGAACTGGACGCAGTACTCAAGATGAGGCCTAACTAGTGCCGAGTAAAGGGGAATTATCACTTCCCGCGATTTGGAAGCTATACTTCTATTAATACAGCCCAAAAAAGCACTTGCCTTCTTTGCAGCCACATCGCATTGCTGGCTCATATTCAGTTTGTGATCTACCACAATTCCAAGATCCTTCTCACTTGTAGTATTGTTGAGCCAAGTGTCCCCCGTTCTGTAACTCTGCATTTGGTTTCCTCTCCCTAGGTGCAGCACTTGGCATTTATCCCTATTAAATTATGTTCTGTTGTTTTCAGCCCAGCGCTCCAGCCTATCGAGGTCACTTTGAATTTTGTTTCTGTCTTCCAGAGTATTAGCTGTTCCACCCAACTTTGTGTCATCTGCAAATTTGATAAGCATTCCCTGTACCTCCTCATCCAAGTCATTAATAAAAATGTTGAAGAGCACCGGGCCCAGGACCGAGCCCTGTGGTACCCCGCTCGTTACCTCTCCCCAGTTTGAGAAGGAACCATTGATAAGCACTCTTTGAGTCCGATTCTGTAGCCAATTGTGGATCCACCTGATAGTTCCATCTAGCCCACTTTTAGCTAGCTTGCTAATCAGGATATCATGAGGCACTTTGTCGAAAGCTTTGCTGAAGTCCAGATATATATGTCCACAGCATTCCCACAGTCCACAAGGGAGGTTACCCGATCAAAAAATGAGATCAGATTAGTCTGACAGGATTTGTTCTTGACAAATCCATGCTGGCTTCTAGTAATCACTGCATTGTTTTCAAGGTGCTTGCAGACTGACTTCTTTATAATCTGCTCCAAAATCTTCCCGGGGATTGATGTCAGACTGACTGGCCTATAGTTCCCAGGTTCCTCCTTCTTGCCCTTTTTGAAGATGGGAACAACATTTGCCCTCCTCCAGTCGTCTGGCACTTCACCTGTCCTCCATGATTTCTCAAAGATAATAGACAGTGGTTCTGAGAGTTCTTCTGCCAGTTCCTTTATTACTCTAGGATGCAGCTCGCCAGGCCCTTCTTCAACCTGATGCCCTCCAGATGTAAGAACATAAGAAGAGCCCCGCTGGATCAGACCAAGGGTCCATCTAGTCCAGCACTGTGTTCACACAGCAGCCAACCAGCTGCCCACGGGATCCCACAAGCAGGACATGAGTGCAACAGCACCCTCCCACCCATGTTCCCCAGCAACTGGTGTACATAGACATACTGCCTCTGATACTGGAGGAAGCACATAGCCAATCAGGACCAGTAGCCACCAATGGCCTTCTCCTCCATGAATTTGTCCACTTTTTAAGCCCTCCAAATTGGTGGCCATCACCACATCCTGTGGAAGTGAATCCCACAGTTCAACCCTGTGCTGTGTGAAGATGTCCTTCCTTCTTATCTGCCCTGAATCTCCCACCAACCAGCTTCACGGCATGACCCCTTTGGGTTCTAGTATTATGAGAGAGGGAGAAAAACGTCTCCCTGTCCACTTTCCCCACACCAGGCATCATTTTGTACACCTCTCTCATGTCTCCCCTCACTCGCCTTTTCTCTAAGCTAGGCAGCCCCAGTTGTCGTAACCTTTCCCCGTCGGGGCGTTGCTCCAGCCCCTTGATCATTTTAGTCGCCCTTTTCTGCACTTTTTAAATCCAAAATCCATAGCTGGCTGGGGGATGCCGGGAGTTGTAGCCCCAACACATCTGGAGGGCACCAGGTTGGTGAAACCTGGCCTACAACATAGTGGAGAATCTATAGTTGGTGGAGCTTCCCCAACCAGCCCAGAGACCCCTTCCTCAGCCCCCCTCGCCGTCATACCCCCCCCACACACACAGAGTGTGTGGCATTGATGCCAATGGAAGATTTATCAAAGTAAAGGGAGGGGGGGCTTGTAGCTGGGGAGGGAAGGGTTAGCCAGGGATGTTGAAGAGTCCTTGGTCTCGAGTCACGAGTCGAGTCACCGAGTCTTTGGACCCGAGTCTCGAGTCCGAGTCCGAGTCCTGGTCCAAAATGGTGACTCACGAGTCCCGAGTCACTCCCAAAGCTGACTCCACGAGTCCCTATTAAAATCAATGGGGGGGGGGGGTTTCCCAACAAAATAAGGCTACTTCACACTCAGAGCAGCCACACAGAGTAATCTCAGGTCCTTCCTCTGCCTCTCCCAAGTACGCAACACATCAATCAAATAAATCTTGACACACTGTTGGGGCTGCACTCCTGGCAGCCGTCCATAGTGGCCGAGCAGCGGCACACCTCGCTTCCATGCGCTCTTCGCCGGCAATCACGCTCCTCTCCCCTCCTTCTGGCACAGCCCAGGGATGTTGACGAGTCCTTGGTCTCGAGTCCCGAGTCGAGTCTCGAGTCCCATTAAAAATATTGGGACTCGAGTCCGAGTCGAGTCAGAGGGGGGACTCAGTCCGACTCACGAGTCGAGTCCTCGAGTCCGAGTCCCCATCCCTGGGGTTAGCCCACCCCTCCCTGCATGCTGCGACACCCCGCGCACCCCAAAGTCCTCCCAGGTGGCAATTAGGCTCGGAAAAAACCTCCAGTCTTCGTGTGTGTGTGTGTGTGTGTGAGAGAGAGAGAGAGAGAGACACACACACACACACACACAGAGACATAAAGAGAGCCTTCCCCAACCCGGTGAACTCCAGGAGTTTGGGACCGACTCATATCAGCCGTGGCCAACGGCCAGGATCGCAAAACATCTGAAGGGCATCAGCTTGAGGCGGGACGATGTATGTGCATGAATCGGTGGATGTGTAAGAGAGAGAGAGAGAGACAGAGCGCATGATCGTGGGGAGGCCCCGCCTGCTTTTTGCTCTGGCCCCGCCCACTGCAGGAAGCCACCAGGGCAGTGTTCTCCAACCTTGGGTCCCCAGATGTTTTTGGCCTACAACTCCCAGCATGCGCCAGCCAGCTATGCTGGCTGGGGCATGCTGGGAGTTGTAGGCCAAAAACGTCTGGGGACCCAAGGCTGGAGAACACTGCACCAGGGAATGCGGCCCAAGGGCCAAAAATGGTTCCTCACCCCCGATTCAACTCCACGATTCAACCCTTTCAATGTGGGATAGTCCACTGTTGTGTAAGTATTGGGCGGGAGGGGTTTGGGCGCGGCAGCTTCATCAAGAGAAAGCCAGATCCAAAGGTGGCACAACAAGCCCTACAAACCGACGCCGCACAACTCTGCGCCGCGCGAGAGCAGAGGGCCGTCACTACGCCCCCGCAGGCATCACTTCCGTGGGGAACGTACGCAGGACGGCAATGCTGTGCTGGTCGGTGGCCTGCCGCAATCCATGGTGGGCGGATGAGGAGCAGGGCACACACACACCCTTCCCCTCAGCACTGGGATCAGCAGCCTTTCACGAGGCAGGATCTTGCCCCAGCAACTGGACAGACAGAGATTTCCACGAAGGGAAACAGAAGCTGCTTCAGCTGTTGAAAACCAGATGAAGGCAGCCTCTGGAGCCACGTCAGCTCCTGAAGCCACAGAAAGTTGACCTCTGGTATGCCTCCTGCGCTTGCATTCAACACCTAGTAAGATTTCTCAAGATACTCAACCACAATCTACCCAGACACTACGCTCAACATCTGGGGCTTTCCTCCGAATGCCACCTCTGAGGGAGGCTTGGGGGGGTGGCCTTTTCTGTGGTAGCCCCCCAACTCTGGAACAAGCTGCCTCCTGAGGCCCGCCTGGCGCCAAGTCTTATAGCTTTTCTGCACTAGGTTAAGACTGCCCTCTATACTGAGGCTTTTAATAACTCTAAATAGTGCATGGCAGGGTGGTTATTTTTAACTCTTTTTACTGGTCACTTTGTATTATAACTTGTTTTAGGTATTTGTGTCATTTTTTAAAATCTGGTTTTAAATTTTTTATAATGCTTTTATTATGTCTATTTTATACTGTATTGTATTTTTTTATTGATTGTTGTAAACCACCCAGAGAGCTTTGGCTATTGAAATAGTATAGAAATTAAAAAATATTATTATTATTATTATTATTATTATTATTATTATTATATAATAACAACAACAACAACAACAAGAAAGAACTGGTGGTTCAACTACGCAATGAGGATGGCAAATTGATAACAGAAGACAAAGAAAAGGCAGAAGTGTTCAATTCCTACTTTGGCTCGGTCTTCTCCCAAAAGAGGGTCTATGACCCCCCTGGCAAACCTGAAATGCAGACTGAAGGGGCAGAATTGCAGCTTGAGATTGATAGGCAAATGGTCAAGGAGCACCTGATTACTCTGAACGAGTTTAAATCTCCAGGGCCTGATGAGCTGCATCCTAGAGTAATAAAGGAACTGGCAGAAGAACTCTCAGAACCACTGTCTATTATCTTTGAGAAATCATGGAGGACAGGTGAAGTGCCAGACGACTGGAGGAGGGCAAATGTTGTTCCCATCTTCAAAAAGGGCAAGAAGGAGGAACCTGGGAACTATAGGCCAGTCAGTCTGACATCAATCCCCGGGAAGATTTTTGAGCAGATTATAAAGAAGTCAGTCTGCAAGCACCTTGAAAACAATGCAGTGATTACTAGAAGCCAGCATGGATTTGTCAAGAACAAATCCTGTCAGACTAATCTGATCTCATTTTTTGATCGGGTAACCTCCCTTGTGGACTGTGGGAATGCTGTGGACATTATATACCTGGACTTCAGCAAAGCTTTCGACAAAGTGCCTCATGATATCCTGATTAGTAAGCTAGCTAAGAGTGGGCTAGATGGATCAACTATCAGGTGGATCCACAATTGGCTACAGAATCGGACTCAAAGAGTGCTTATCAATGGTTCCTTCTCAAACTGGGGAGAGGTAACGAGCGGGGTACCACAGGGCTCGGTCCTGGGCCCGGTGCTCTTCAACATTTTTATTAATGACTTGGATGAGGAGGTACAGGGAATGCTTATCAAATTTGCAGATGACACAAAGTTGGGTGGAACAGCTAATACTCTGGAAGACAGAAACAAAATTCAAAGTGACCTCGATAGGCTGGAGCGCTGGGCCGAAAACAACAGAATGAAATTTAACAGGGATAAATGCCAAGTGCTGCACCTAGGGAGAGGAAACCAAATGCAGAGTTACAGAATGGGGGACACTTGGCTCAACAATACTACAAGTGAGAAGGATCTTGGAATTGTGGTAGATCACAAACTGAATATGAGCCAGCAATGCGACGTGGCTGCAAAGAAGGCAAATGCAATTTTGGGCTGTATTAATAGAAGTATAGCTTCCAAATCGCGGGAAGTGATAATTCCCCTTTACTCGGCACTGGTTAGGCCTCATCTTGAGTACTGTGTCCAGTTCTGGGCACCTCATTTTAACAAGGACATAGACAAACTGGAGAGGGTTCAGAGGAGGGCAACAAGGATGATAAAGGGACTGGAAACAAGGCCCTATGAGGAGAGACTGAAAGAACTGGACATGTTTAGCCTTCAGAAGAGGAGACTGAGGGGAGATATGATCGCACTCTTCCAGTATTTGAAGGGATGTCACACAGAGGAGGGCAAAGATCTCTTCTCGTTCATCCCAGTTTGCAGGACACGGAATAATGGGCTCAAGTTACAGGAACCTAGATTCCACCTAAACATCAGGAAAAATTTCCTGACTGTCAGAGCAATAAGACAATGGAATCAACTACCTAGGGAGGTGGTGGGCTCTCCCAGTCTGGAGGCATTCAAGGTGCGGCTGGACAGACATCTGTCAGAGATGCTTTGACCTGGATTCCTGCATTGAGCAGGGGGTTGGACTCGATGGCCTTGTAGGCCCCTTCCAACTCTACTTTTCTATGATTCTATGAACAACAATAATACTCGCCCACACATTTCCCAGGTTTTCTTTCCAGCCTTTGGGGCTGAGCCTGGGTCTTGTGAACACCTTTGCCTTTTGTTGTGATCTGTGGCAAAGACTCCGCAGCCCATCTCTCTGTGAAGATCACTTGGTGGGCATGTGGACTAGGCCAGGGGTGTGAAGAAGGTCGATCTCTCGACCTACTGGTAGTTATCTGGGTGATTCAGTACATTGGCAAGGACTTCTGACTCCCAATCATTTAGAAAAAGCAACAACATAACAATCCTTCTGCCCACCGTCCTAAATTACACTACTGAAAGGAAAAAAGCTTGGGGTAACCACAAGTGGGGTTTTATGCAGAAGGAGGGTGAGCACCATTCAGTTCTGCTACTCTACTCAAAACAGATTCTTGGGCTCCGAATTCTTTGATTCTAAGCATATATATATCTTTTGCACAAGGCTCCAGTTGGTGGATCTTAGAATTCTTGCAAAAAACACAGTGGATCCGGCAAGCCTGGGCTATCTGGGTACCATCTACTGTGGCATCTGGATCTGGATCCCCCTTGAGAGGCGGAAGGTGATGGAATCTTAAGAGGCAAACGGAAAATTCCAGAGAGTAGATTACGGCTGAATGGGAAAGCACAGGTTTTGCACACGGAGCACCCCAGTTCCAAGCCCTGGCTTTTCTATTTAAAAGGCTCTCAAGTAGCATGATTAGGAAATAAATACCCTGGGAAAAGTTGTGGGTTGCCAGAGGGTAGACAAAACTGGATAACAAGTAACAATGACCTGACACGTATGTTCCTTTTCAGGGTAGCTTTTGGGGCTAAGAAGTATAAATTCTACTTTTCTGCCCTGTTAAATTGTCGGGAAGAGCTTTCTGTCACTGCTCTGTGTTTTAGCCCTTATATGCTTATTTTAACATTTGTATTTCGTTTATTTTTATTACACGTCACAATGGGCAGGGTTTTTTCCCCCTTTGGAAAAATGATTGATTTTAATAAATAAATAAATAAATAAAACTTTTTAAGAGGGGAGAAAAAGGCTCTTTAGGGCACAATCCTACGCATGTTTAGACAGAAAAATGTCCTACAACTCCCCAGCATGCCCCAGCCGGCTATGCTAGAAATCCTAAGAGTCAGATACCTGGTTTAGGGCATCATTCTGCATGTTCAAAACAACAGAGGCGCACAACCCCTCATGCTCTGTAATGTTCTGTTTGGTTGGTTGTTTCAATGAGATTATTATTGTTTTAAAACCGTTGGTTTTGTTAGCCAAGTCTGGAATTTCTTAGGGTGGGTCAGAAATGCTGGTAAACAAACCGTGACGGCAATCCCCAATCATTATGAGTGCTTTGCACAAAACCTAGTGCTGGTCATCGGCTGTCCCGAGGCACATCCCGCCGCCCGCATTAGATAAGTGCAGGGCTTTTTTTCTGGTGGAACTCACCGGAACTGAGTTCCAGCACCTTTTCTTCTATTAATTGCATTACAATTTAATTGCCATCTACTCCCGAGGAAATGTAATCCAAGAGTTCCGGTACCCTTTTCTCCAGAAAAAAAAGCACTGGATAAGTGTATGCAGCTGAGGTCAAAGGAAGTGGGCCCTCTGTATTTCTCACCTCCTCATAAATCTTCCCCATTCCTTTCAGCTTCCCTTCCTCACAGGGGACCCTTGTGAGCTTCTCAGACACATGGATCGGTGATATGCCATCTTTCTCGGCAGCCTTGACACAGTTCTAGTATTAATGCCGGCTCAGCTTGTCTGAGCGTGGAAAGCTAAGCAGGGTCAAGCCTGGTTATTACTTGGATGGGAGACCCCTCCTCTAGTTTCCTGCATTGAGCAGAGGGTTGGACTCGATGGCCTTGTAGGCTCCTTCCAACTCGATGATCTATGAAATCTAAGCCTGATTATTACTTGGATGGGAGACCCCTCCTCTAGTTTCCTGCATTGAGCAGGGGGTTGGACTCGACAGCCTTGTAGGCCCTTTCCAACTCTATTTATGAAATCTAAGCCTGGTTATTACTTGGATGGGAGACCCCTCCTCTAGTTTCCTGCATTGAGCAGGGGGTTGGACTCGATGGCCTTGTAGGCTCCTTCCAACTCGATGATCTATGAAATCTAAGCCTGGTTATTACTTGGATGGGAGACCCCTCCTCTAGTTTCCTGCATTGAGCAGGGGGTTGGACTCGATGGCCTTGTAGGCTCCTTCCAACGCTATTATCTATGAAATCTATAAGCCAAGGCAGTATTGGCCCTCTGAAGGTGCAATCCTATGCATGTTTAGACAGAAAAAAGGCCTACACTTCCCAGCATGCCCCAGCCAGCATGCTGGGAGATGTAGGCCATTTTTCTGTCTAAACATGCCTAGGATTTGCGCCCTAAATTGCATCTATGCAAGCCACTTTGAGCTCTTCAGAGGAAGAGCACAATATAAGAATATATTATAATGAACAAAATGAGACCTGATCCTTCCATTGTTCTCCTATAAGTCCATCCCCAAGATCTGCTGCTTCTGTGGCCATGGTCCAGCTAAGCCGGGGCTGGGGAACCTCTGGCCAAATCTGGCCTTACCTGGTGTCGCAATCCGGCGCTCTGGGGTTTCTCAGATGGCCGGGCCCACTTCTCCCCCCCCCCCCGGCACCAACCCCTTTCCTCCAGTCATTTGGTGGTTTGTGCAACAACACACACACACACACACACATTCTAAGAGGATGGAGCAGAGGAAATGCTTCCCCAAAGGCTTAGTTACTGGCAGCAAGAACTTCAAGCCAAAATATGCTAGTATTGCGGGGGGGGGGGGGGTGTTGGCCTTTGGCCCCGCCCACCACTGGAACGTGCCCCACCCAGAATTTCTCCAGAAATTGAATTTGGTCCTTGGGGTGAATGAGGTTCGCTGGCCGGCAGCCGCTTTCCAGGGTTTCAGGCAGAGGAAGCTGTTTCCCCATCACCTGCTCCCTAGTTCTTTTTTTACCTGGGGATTCCTGGGACTGAACTGGGGGGCCCTCTCCCACATACAGAGCATGTGCTCTCCCACCGTACCAGTCCCTCCAGCGGGCTGGGGAATGCTGCGAGTTGTAGGACTTTTTTTCCTGTCTAAACATGCATAGGATTGTGCCTTTAATCGATTTGTTAAAATGCTGCTCATTATGAGTGCATATTATTATTATTATTATTATTATTATTATTATTATTATTATTATACGGTGCTTCTTCTGCTGCTTCTTTCCCATGGTTGTCTTGATGTTTTTTACCATTTTATTTGTAAACTACACTGAAAACTGAAGCTGAAGAATGGTATAGAAATCCCACGACAAAGATGAGTAAATAAAAAGATGCAAGGTGGGGCGGGGTGAGCAGGAAGTGGAGCACATGTGCGCCAAAAACGAGCTAATCCAGGGGGATCAGATGCAACCGAGATCCCCAAGGCCCCTGTTCCTTTCTTTCAGCAAAGGGGGACCATAGCTCAGTGTGACAGAGTGCATGCTTTGCATGTAGCAAGTCCCAGGTTCGAACCCCAGCATCTCCAGGTAGGGCTTGGAAGGAATCCTGCCTGCAACCCTGGAGAGCTGCTGCCAGTCAGTGTCGCCAATACTGGGCTAGAGGGACCCAGGGTCTGACTTCAGTAGAAGGCAGCTTCCTATGCTCCTATGTTCCTAGCAAGTGCCCCATGTACAGAAGGATGGTGGGGAAGATGGCCTCCCAGAGATTCGGGGCTTCAAATGAAAGATTCGGGGCTCCAGCCGTAGTGGGCCGCTCCCTAACACCGCCTCTGCCCTTTACTGAGTATTGATTGTACACTTATGCAAACCCACAGAGTTTAGGGGCTGAAATTCCGGACAAACCCAATCCTCCCACGCACACTCACACTCACAGACACACACAAATTCATCAGCCAGAAAACCACCAAGATGGACCTTTCCTCCATGGATGCCCAACTGAGCTACTCCTGTGGATGTGAGACAAGAAGAACAGTTCAACGGCAGCTGGCACTTTTCGGCTCTTACCTGCTGCTGGCTTTGCTCCTCGAGGTTGAGCTTGACCTCCAGAGACTGCCGAGCTTCCAGGAAGGCTTTGCGGTGCTTACGATCAGCCATGTAGTACGACATGATGCCCACACAGATGGTGCACAGGTAGATGGCGACATTGGACAAGATCTTGAAGGAAAGAAGGGGAGGGGAAATGACAGCTATTAGTCTCCACAGAAGATGGGGTGATCTCCTTCCTCCAAAAGATGGAGGTATGGAAGATGAGGGCATTTAGGCCCACTTTCCCATCTGTGTGAGGGGTCACACCGTTGAACCCTGCGCCTCGTGCCGTTCATCTGTTTTGGCCTACAACTTCCATAATCCCTGACCATTGGCCATGCTGATGAGGCTGGTGGGAGTTGTAGTCCAAGACATCTGCAGGGCACCAGGTTGACCACCCCTGGTATAGAATATAGCTGTATACATGCAGAGATGGCAGAGAATCCCACACAGAAGTGTCACAACCCACATCATGAGATGGGCAAGTTCTGTTGAATGAAGAACTCACGATCCTTATGGAGCGGCTTTCTATTGGGTCATTCAACCCAGTTCTCTTGAGGGGCAGTGACTCTGTAGGGCAGTAGTCCAAGAACGTGTGGTTCTTGGACTACTGCAACCCCTATCAGCCCTGGCCAACAGCCCTGCTGTCTGGGGCTGATGGAAATTGGAGTGTAGCAACTCCTGGAGGTCCACACATTCCCCATCCCTGCTCTAGGGCCTCGCGTAGAGGTCTTTCTGAACTCTATCCCCCCCAGATTCTTTTCACTTGAGGTGTCCCACCATCCAAATGGTTCTATATGGAATCAGACCATTAGGACGTTCTGAATGTGAAGCGCATGTTCTACCTCTGAGTTAAGCGCTGTCCCCTTATGCTGAGTCCGGCCATTGGTCAACCCTGTACAGCACTGCCTATTCCATCGGGCAGTGGCTCTTCACAGCCAGAGGGAAAGGGCTTCTCCAGCCAGGGCCGGATTAACATAGGGGCGATTGGAGCGGCCACTCCAGGCCCATAACAGACAATAGGCCCACAATATAGGGACACGAGGCACAATTTGAGTTAGCTCTGATCGTTATCATTCAGCATAATTAATGATTTTTTCAAGATTAGAAAGGTGTTCTAAGCACATCTGCATTACAGGCTTGAGGCAAGTCCTAGCAAGAACTGTTGTTCTCAAATTAGCATTTCGGTAGGTTTTTGCATTTCAATCACTGTTACTACATTTCTTTGAAGCACATGGGGGCTTGCTAGGGTCTGTAATATTCAGATTTAGAAGGGACCTCTCTCTCCAGCCTCGAGCAAAAGATCTTTCTGATTCGCAGCTCAATTGTTCAAATGCTAGTTTAACAAAAAAACAAAAACGAAACAAAGCAACAAGAACAACACAATTATTCTTGGTCAAGCAAAGCTTCCTGGCTTTTTGTTGTGGCTGCTTTTTCTTTTTTAATAAATAAATTTGGGGGAAATTGGGAAGACCGTTACTGATGAGCTGCAGGAGTTTTTGAGTTTTGGCACTTTAATGGTAATTAAAATATTTAATTTGTTTTAATATAAAATTGCGTCTTCATTTTATTTATTTCCATAAAAAGGCCCACCAAAATCCTCAGCACCAGGCCCATAATGCTCTTAATCCGGCCCTGTCTCCAGCCACGGGAACCTGGGGCCTCCTGCATCATGCAAAGCGGCTCCGAGCCCTCGCCAAGCCAGGGGCTGGCTTATCACGTCATGAGAGCAGGGCAGAGGGCGGGGCCACAGAAGGGAAGACACAGGCAAGATGAAGCAAAGGACGTTCAGGATGCTTCAAGGTTGGACGACTAGGTAGTTGGAACCAACTACCTAGGGAGGTGGTGGGCTCTCCCACTCTGGAGGCATTCAAGGTGCAACTGGACAATCATCTGTCAGGGATGCTTTGACCTGGACTCCTGCATTGAGCAGGGGGTTGGACTCGATGGCCTTGTAGGCCCCTTCCAACTCTACTTTTCTATGATTCTATGATTCTATGACTGCACCCCGCAGATTCAAACAGGCTCTCCCTTCCAAACCAATGTACAAGTTTTATTTAAACAAAGACTCCTCTACAGAGCTCTCTCGGGCTCTGGCCACTCTTTCCTCAGGCCAGGAGCAGTGGGTGTTGCCCTCTTCCACTTCCTGGTTCCTCCCAGGGAGCACAACACATTCAGGCTGAATTATGCAGGAAAAGAATGGTGAAAGACGAGAGAGCCTTGAGGCGGAACCCAAGAGGAGGAGGAGGAGGAGGAGGAGGAGGAGGAGGAGGCGGCAGCCTGGCAAATTTATAATCAGAGATGGGTTTCCTCCCCCACAGCTCCTGGCAAAGCCTCTCATACTCTCCAGGCCAGGGGGCAGGGCTTGGGGAGGGGCCCATGGAGGAGGGAGCCCAAGCCTCCGCGGGCCAGATGGGCAACCTCTGCGTGCCACATTAGGCCCCACGGGCAACAGGTTGCCCTCCCCTGTTATAATGGGCGGGGGAGGGTGCGGTCGCACTCCTGTCCTGCTTGTGGGCTCTCCTTGGGCAGCTGCTTGGCCGCTGTGTGAGAACAGAACGCTAGACTAGATGGACCCCGGGTCTCATCCAGCAGGACTCTTCTTAAGGGGGGGGGGGAGGCAGTTGCAAGCATAGGGAGCAAGCCACGCAAAAGGCGACGAGACAAAAGAGAAGGGGGGGAGGGCTGAGTCTGTTGGCATTTACATGCCTGCCCAAAAGTCCTGTGGTTCACCTGTGTGCCTGCTAACTGCAACCTTGCTTTAGCTTCCAGCAAACACAGAGCAAATTCCACCACAGTCCGACCTTTAGTTCTCCTGCTCTGTTGCAGCAATCAGGAAACAGAAGCTTTCCTATTCTAATTGTTTTATTATTTTCATAAAACAATTACACACTACAAAATAAAGACAGTGTCAGTTCTGAGAACATTACATAACATACATCCAAATTAGAAGAAGAAGAAAGATGAAGAAGCAAGCACAGCAAACATACACGCCCAGCTGTGCTTGAGAGCCAATGGGAATTAAGACAGGCATATGACAGTATAGCAACTGTCATATTGTAACACCCACTTTCTCCTACTAGATGGCCGAGGACATCTAGATATGGGAACGAGGAACACCTGTTCCAAAGACCTTCAGCATTGCATTGCTGAATTGCTGGCCGCCAAGTTCCACTAGAAGAAAAACCTTTAAGCAAGCTCATGTTGAATCATAATCCAACAGAGTCTGAGTGCAGAGGTGTTTGTAACAGAGAGAAAAAGAGACAAAGAGACAAAAGCCTGAGCTTCCCATCTTCCCCCTTCTTGGTTATTTTGCGCCTCCTTATTCTGGTGCGCTCCTATCTGGCACTTTGCCCATTCGAATGACTGGCAGGAGAGATGCTCCAGGCCGCTGTTTGACATCGCAGGCTGGGGCACTTCCCCATCAGCAGGGAGCGTCCGTAGCCCAGCGGGGCTGAGCCCCCCCCCCCCCCGTGCTTTGCACGCAGAAGGTCCCAGCTTCGAGCCCCGGCAGCATCTCCAGGCAGGGCGAGGGAGGACTCCTGCCTGAAACGCTGGACAGTCGCTGCTGCCAGAGAGTGTCCACGATGCTGGGCTAGGGGGACCCAGGGTCTGACTCGGGGGTATAAGACGGCTTCCTGCGTTCCAGCAGAACTAGGCACGCAGGAGTGTCCCCAAGCCTGCCACGTCAAGGAGCCACCTTGCAAAGGGTCTTCCATAAGGGATATGGCGGAGAAATTAAAGACTTCCCTGGAAGAGGAAACACCTCCAAGGAAACGGAGGCGAAAGAGTTGCCAGGTGTGTGACCACACCACACTGTGCCTGGCCTGTCCCTGTGCCCGTAACAGCTTGACCTAAAGAAATCAGCAGGTGGAGCTTTTTGTATTAGGGAGATTAGCCTTTAGCACAGTGTTCTCCAACCTTGGGTCCCCAGATGTTTTGGGCTACGCTGGCTGGGGCATGCTGGGAGTTGTAGGCCCAAAACATCTGGGGACCCAAGGTTGGAGAACACTGCTTTTAGCACTTGCCAAGGATTGCAAATCAGGCAGGGGAAGACAGCCCGGGGTGTTGTTGTTGTCTTGGCACCCCTCCCAGGACCACCAGCCACAGTGAGGCGTGTGTCTCTCTCAGCTGCTCCCAATATGTGCTGGGATACAGAGCATTTTCGCTTTATTTATTTATTTATTTATTTATTATATTTCTATCCCGCCTTTTTTCCTTGCAAGGAACCCAAGGGAGCTTACATAATAATCCTCCTCCTCCTCTCCATTTTATCCTCAAACAACAACCCTGTGAGGTAGGCCAGGCTGAGAGTCAGTGACTGGCCCAGAGTCACCCAGTGAGTTTCATGGCCGAGCGGGGACTTGAACCCGGATCTCCCCCGAGTCCCAGTCCAACACTCTCACCACTACGCCACACTGGCTTTCATTGTCTTGGACCTCTCAGATGCTTTTCCTCTAATCTCTTCATTAAAACTTGTTAAGGTGTTTTGGAAAAAAAAAAAAAGATGTTCAAGTCTCTAAGCATTTCAGTGTCAAGGGACAGGGAAGCATCTGGGGAAAGCAACTTCTTAAACGGAGCTGGCATCCGGAGGCCAAGGAACAAACAGTTCCCTAACTTCAGTCAAGGAATCAGACCAGCCTTCCCTAAACTGGTGCCCTCCAGACATGTTG
Source organism: Shinisaurus crocodilurus (assembly GCA_021292165.1). Classification (NCBI taxonomy): domain Eukaryota; kingdom Metazoa; phylum Chordata; class Lepidosauria; order Squamata; family Shinisauridae; genus Shinisaurus; species Shinisaurus crocodilurus. The sequence goes on from CM037879.1 coordinate 8,686,448, forward strand.
GGACTCCAATTCCCATCATTCCCAGACAGCATGGCTAATCACCAACATTACGCTTATGAGACTAACAATAACTTTGTGAGCTGGAACACTTTCAATAATACGCGGAGATCTTTCTGAGAGGTGCAACACCAGCCACCTCCTCATTGTCAGCATCTCCGAGGGCCGCCTTTTCCTGCCCTCTGCTAATATCCACGCAACCTCCTTCTTTGTGGCCTTCTGTCCTGCCATGTCTTGAATCAGAATGCCTCTCCCACACTTCTCTTTGGGTTCTCTTGAATCAGAATGCCCCTCCCACACTTCTCTTTGGTTCTTCTCTTTGGGTTCTCCTGTGCAGTGCACAACTTTAAAGGTCCTAGTCATGGAATAGTGGAGTTGGGAGGGGCCTACAAGGCCATCAAGTCCACCCCCCCCCTGCTCAGTGCACGAATCCAGGTCAAAGCATCCCTGACAGATGATTGTCCAGTTGCACCTTGAATGCCTCCAGTGTGGGAGAGCCCACCAGCTCCCTAGGTAGCTGGTTCCATTGTCTTATTGCTCTGACAGTCAGGAAATTTTTCCTGATGTCCAGGTGGAATCTGGTTTCCTGTCACTTGAGCCCATTATTCCGTGTCCTGCAAACTGGGATGATCGAGAAGAGATCCTGGCCCTCCTCTGTGTGACATCCCTTCAAGTACTGGAAGAGCGCGATCATATCTCCCCTCAGTCTCCTCTTCTAAACATGCCCAGTTCTTTCAGTCTCTCCTCATAGGGCCTTGTTTCCAGTCCCTTTATCATCCTTGTTGCCCTCCTCTGAACCCTCTCCAGTTTGTCTATGTCCTTCTTAAAGTGTGGTGCCCAGAACTGGACGCAGTACTCAAGATGAGGCCTAACCAGTGCCAAGTAAAGGGGAATTATCACTTCATGCGATTTGGAAGCCCGTGTGGTGTAGTGGTGAGAGTGTTGGACTGGGACTCGGGAGATCCGGGTTCTAGTCCCCGCTCGGCCATGAAACTCACTGGGTGACTTTGGGCCAGTCACTGACTCTCAGCCTAACCTACCTCACAGGGCTGTTGTAAGGATAAAATGGAGGAGAGGAGGAGGAGGATTATGTAAGCCGCCTTGGGTTCCTTGCAGGAAAAAAGGCGGGGTATAAATATAATAAATCAATCAATCAATATCTACTAATGCAGCCCCAAATAGCATTTGCCTTTTTTGCAGGCTCATCACATTGCTGGCTCATATTCAGCTTGTGATCTACAACAAGTCCCTGTTTTTAAAAGTTCCCTTTGATCACTGACTGTTTCCCTCCACTAGAACTGAGGTCGCCCTTCCCCTTGTGCCTCCTTTTCTCACATCAGTCTCCGTGTCCTCCGTCATCTTGTTGCTTGCAATTCCCAAAAGTGCCTCTGGCTCTCAATTTGTTAGGCTGCCAACACAAATATCAGCTGCAGAGCCGGACTTTCCTCAGGACCACAGCACGGGAGAAAGGGATGACATCTCCCACGTCTGTTGCAATCCTCTACATGCTGGCTTAGCACAAGGAGTGCCCCCCCCAGATGTTGTTGGACTCCAACTCCCATCAGCCCCAGCCAGCAGGGATGATGGGGGTATGCATCAGTGCTGCCCCTCCACAACCATTCTCCTCATGTGCCAAGGGTGGACAAAGCCCAGAAGCAAATGCATTGCTTCTCTCCCAACCGTTATCTACCCGGACACTACGCTCAACATCTGGGGCCCTCCTCCGATTGCCACCTCCAAGACAGGCTCGGTTGGTGGCAACGAGGAGGAGGGCCTTCTCGGTGGTAGCCCCCCAGTTATGGAATCAGCTCCCCACTGAGACCCGCCTGGCGCCAACCTTACTATCTTTTCGGCGCCAGGTTAAGACTTCCCTCTATGCCAAGGCATTTAGTTAGGAGCTTGGAATAGCACGGAGGAGATTGTCACCTGTAGGCTCAGTTTTATTGGCTTTTGTATTGTTATTTTAAACTGTGTTTTTAAATTTGGTTTTTTATTTTTTTAAACTGTTTTGTATGTTTTAATGTTGTTTTTATGTATAGAGTGTTGTGAACCGCCCAGAGAGCTTCGGCTATGGGGCGGTATATAAATGAAATAAATGAATGAATGAAATGAATGAATGAATTGGTGGCAGTGGAATGCATTCAGGTCCACTTCCTTGTCTGGTTCTTCCACTCCACTGGACCCCAAGTACAGAATCAGCCCACCTTCCCTGGCAGCGCCAGCCGCAGAGTTAACAGAAAGCTTTTGCGATTAGCTCCACCCTTCTGGCCTGCTGGAACCCGTAGGCTCCACCCTAACCTTCCTTTGGCCCCGCCCTGATCCTCTTTAGTCTCCGCCTCTAGCCCCACTCCTTTACCAGCATTTTTGAAATCCGATTCAGCAACTTACAAAAAAGAAGCAGCATTTCTAGGGTGCTTCTCTAGTAGGGGGGGACCACACATTTTGGGCAGCTGTTGTGAAGTTTAAAGGGGGAGGGAGAACCACATACACCACCTTCAGCACCCTGGGAGAAAAGCAGGATATAAATACAGTAAATACTTGTCTTTCTGGATCTGTTCAGCTAGCCTAGTACTCTGATTCTACTCTAGTTGCTGGGGAACATGGGCATGAGGGTGCCGTTGCACTCATGTCCTGCTTGTGGGTTTCCCGTGGGCAGCTGGTTGGCCACGGTGTGAACAGAATGCTGGACTGGATGGACCCTGGGTCTGATCCAGCACGGTTCTTCTGACGTTCTTATGGGAAACTCCCGGCAACTGGAATTCCAGTGGTGGGCGGAACCGAAGGCAAAAGGGCCTGGGTCAAAAGACCAAAAATACCAGCCTATTTTAGTTTAAGCTCTGATTGCCAGTAACTAAGCCTAAGTTAGAAGAGACATTTCGATCTTTTAGAAGGGGAGGGAAACTGCACAAAGGCCGGGAAATCACGTAACAATTTGTGGTTCGGGAAGGGGGCGGGGGCAGAGGAGGGGCGTGGCCTTTTCGGGAACCCTGGAGGGCTGGATTTGGCCCTGGGTGTGCGGCTCTGCACCCCGGCTCTAGGCACAAATTGCTGGGGATGATGAACTGCAGGGGGGGGGGCTTTTGACGTCATGTCCTGCCCATGACCTTCTCAGAGAGGCATACGGCTGGTCGCTGTCAGAATCAGAATACAGTCATGCCTTGGATTGAGAGCATAATTCGTGCCGGAAACGTGCTTGTAATCCAAAACACTCTTATATCAAAACGAAACCCCTCCCCCCAAAAAAATTTGTACAGAGATTTTTAATTTAAGCCGTACTACGGTACTTGTATTGCAAGACGACGCTTGTATATCAAGTAAAAAAAAAATTAAATAAATATTTAAAAAATTTTGCTTGTCTTGCAAAACGCTCTCAAACCAAGTTACTTGTAATCCAAGGTATTACTGTACTAAGCTGGCTGAACAGATCCAGAGAGACAATAATTTATTGTATTTATATCCTACATTTTCCCAAGGTGCTGAAAGCAGTGTATACGGTTCTCTCCCTCCCAGTACCAGCTTTTATTTATTTATTATTTGCATTTATTTATCCCCCATCTGGCCGGCAAACAACAAGCCTGTAAGGAAGCAATCCTTCATGCAAGTTTAGACAGAAAAAAAGGCCTACCACTCCCGGAGTTGTGGCCCTTTTCACTGGGTGACTTTGAGCCAATCAGCCGAACCTACCTTAAGGAGCAATCCTATGCCAGTTTAGACAGAAAAAAAAAAGACCTGGAGTTGTAGGCCTTTTTCCCCCTGTCTAAACTGGCATAGGATTGCTCCTTAAGGTAGGTTCGGCTGATTGACCCAAAGTCACCCAGTAAGCTTCATGGCTGAGTCGGGACTTGAACCTGGATCCAGTCTGGAACTCTTAACCTCCACACCACACTCCCAGTGGGCCATCGGCTGCCTATTGAGGAGCAGGATCCTTAAAGAATATAGCCCAGATGCTACCATCATACTACAAGCTACTTGAAACACTGAAGAGACGCTGCACGCACGGGAGGCTGGTGGGCCCGTCCGTCCGTCCCCCGAAATAGGAGTCACCTGCCTCCACTGGTTGCACGGTACAGGGAAACGCAGGTCCTCGGCTTGCCTTTCCGCAGAGTGCAAACATACAAGAAATGCACGCCCCCGGGATGGGGCGCGGGGGGGGGGGGCTTGGCCAACAGCAGCTCCCCGGAGAGGGTTCTGTTTTCCCAGTATTTCCTGTTAAGCGTCTCCCAGGGGCATGCTGGGAGTTGCAGTCCAACACATCTGGAGGGCAACCAGGTTTGGTAAGGCTGCTAAAGCCGTGAAGGCACTGATGGAAACAGGGCCGGTGCAAGGCAGTTTGGTGCCCTAGGCAAGATCAGATATTTAGCGCGCCCCCCCCCCCCCGCTTCCCACTTGAGCCCTCCCTCCCTATTTCTGGCACCCCCCTTTAGCCCTCCGCCCTAGTCAGCTGCCTAGTTGGCCTAATGGTAGCACCGGCCCTGGATGGAAATGGTAATATTTGCCTGCTTAAATCAACGAGGTAATGTAACAGTGGGAGGAAAGGGTTAATTGAACAATCTCCTCCTGCCTACCTCTCTGTGGCCCTCTCTCCCTCTCCCTCTCCAAGAAGATGGACACACGGTCTGAGCTGGCTTCCAGCCTGTGATCTCCATTCTCCAATGAAGACTCTAGCCTGCCTATATGCATCCTGCATATATGAATAAACCAGTGTTCTCCGAAACCTTGGGTCCCCAGATGTTTTTGGCCTACAACTCCCAGCATGCCCCAGCCAGCTACGCTGGCTGGGGCATGCTGGGAGTTGTAGGCCAAAAACATCTGGGGACCCAAGGTTGGAGAACACTGGAATAAACGGACTGTAAGTAAAACTAATAAATGTCTTTATTAGTTTTAAACCTTGTATGCACAATCCGTTCCTTCAAAGAGCCTTTTAGCAAGGGTTTAGCAACCCACAGTGGCGATAACCAGTTTCAATACCCAGGCTGCGCATAAGAGGGAAAACTCTGCTTCGTCCTACCACCAGTATAGGACCAACTCCTTCCCATATCCTCCAAAAGGCACTGCAGAAACACAGAAAAACCCCGTCTTTTCTGTAATGGAACCAGCAGCACCTAAAGGTAGAGCCATCACTCAGAAGCTCCCTGGTTCGATCCCTGGCTTCTCCAAGTAGGGCTAGGAAAAAATATTGCCCGAAACCCTGGAGAGCCACGGCTGCTAGTCGGTGTCGACCATACCGGGCGGGATGGACCCAGGGTCTGACTCCCTATAAGGCAGCTTTCTAAGTTCCTACGCCAAAGGCATCCTGGAAATACACACTTCTGGTCCTTTATTTATTTATTTATTATATTTATACCCCGCCTTTTTTCCTCTTGCAAGGAACCCGAGGCAGCTTACATAATCCTCCTCCTCTTCCTCCTCCTCCTCTCCCTTTTATCCTCACAACAACCCTGTGAGGTAGGTTAGGCTGAGAGAGTCAGTGACTGGCCCAAAGTCACCCAGTGAGTTTCATGGCCGAGCGGGATCTCCCGAGTCCGAGTCCAACACTCTCACCACTACGCCACACTGGCTCCTGAATTGAAACAAAAGTTCACATAGCAAATACACCCTAGGCCAGTGTTCTCCAACCTTGGGTCCCCAGATGTTTTTGGCCTACAACTCCCAGCATGCCCCAGCCAGCGTAGCTGGCTGGGGCATGCTGGGAGTTGTAGGCCAAAAACATCTGGGGAGCCCAAGGTTGGAGAACACTGGCCTAGGCTCTCTCGGGGTGTGCACCATGGACTCTACTGATTCAGTAGGCCTGAGCAAGATGCAAACTGCGGCTATTAGAAAAGCTAACGGGCCTGCTGTCCAGTTTATAATATTTCAACTAGAGATTATATAGGAATCCAGCATGGGCAGCTAGCGTTATTGCTGCACCGTGTTTCTGCAGCACAGCACTAGGAACATTTGAAGGTTCCTTATACTGAGTCAGACCTTCTTCCATAGCCAGCCACACCATCAAGCAGAAAAGTGGGCAGTGGATCCTGGAGAAACGGGTGGTGAATTTTGGACAGCTGCCCAAAATGTGCTTTCTCCCCCTCTCCTTCTCCCACCCTTAAATGTGGCTGGTGGCTGGCAAAGGTTGTGTTTTTCCATATATATATATATATATATATACACTTTTTATTTATTTCCCCCCCCAGCTATTTTCTGTGTATTAAATTTAAGCCCATTTTCTCTGGGGTTGCTAAGAGACAGTAAACAGACTGGCATGTTTATCTTTCGGACTGCACTGCGTTTGAACCATAGTTTAAAAAAAGAAGGGAAAAAACACTACTGACATATCACGCTATCTCTCTCTCTCTAGAGCAGGGCTCTCCAAGCTAGTGCTCTCCAGATGCATTAGACCACAACTTCCAGCATCCTGTACCCAGCAGGAATGTGTCTCCTCCACAACCATTCTCCTCATGGAGCCAAAGGCAGAAGCAAAAGGGATAGCGGTGGAATGCATTCAGGTCCACTTTCCTTGTGTGGTTCTTCCACTCCACTGGACCCCCAAGTACAGAATCAGCCCACCCGCCCTGGCAGCGCCAGCCGCAGAGTTAACAGAAAGCTTTTGCGATTAGCTCCACCCTTCAGGCCTGCTGGAACCCCTAGGCTCCACCCCAACCTTCCTTTGGCTCCACCCTGATCCTCTTTAGGCTCCGCCTCCAGTTTAAACATAGATAGATAGATAGATAGATAGCAGCTCTGCTGTCCAAGCAAAGGTAGGCCACTTTTACCTTTTGGTTCTTTGCACCTTCAGCCACAAAGTGGACATATTGGCCACTAATGTCAGCTCCAGGTAAGATGACCTCAGGGTGCCCCTCCTTGAGTTGCCTCCCCTCCTCTGTATCACTGTTGCTGTTGCCCATTTATTTGTCATAGAATCATAGAAAAGTAGAGTTGGAAGGGGCCTACAAGGCCATCGAGTCCAACCCCCTGCTCAATGCAGGCATCCAAGTAAAAGCATCCCTGACAGATGCCTGTCCAGCTGCACCTTGAATGCCTCCAGAGTGGGAGAACCCACAACCACCCAAGGTCATTGGTTCCATTGTCGTATTGCTCTGACAGTCAGGAGGTTTTTCCTGATGTCCAGGCAGAATCTGGCTTCCTGTCACTTATTCTGTGTCCTGCACTCTGGGATGGTTGAGAAGAGATCCTGGCCCTCCTCTGTGTGACATCCCTTCAAATACTGGAAGAGTGCTATCATATCTCCCCTCAGTCTTCTCTTCTGAAGGCTAAACATGCCCAGTTCCTTCAGTCTCTCCTCACAGGGCTTTGTTTCCAGTCCCCTGATCATCTTTGTTGCCCTCCTCTGAACCCTCTCCAGTTTGTCTGCATCCTTCTTAAAGTGTGGTGCCCAGAACTGGACGCAGTACTCAAGATGAGGCCTAACCAGTTCTGAGTAGAGGGGAACTAGTGCCTCACGCGATTTGGAAGCTATACTTCTATTAATGCAGCCCAAAACAGCATTTGCCTTTTTTGCAGCCACATCACATTGCTGGCTCATATTCAACTTGTGATCTACAACAATTCCAAGACCCTTCTCACTTCCAGCATGTTTGGAACACAGCACCCCGGGTTCACACAGATGTTACTTAGTCTGTTCATCCCAGTTGAGCCCGGACCAAAGGAGGAACCTGAAAGAAGACCAGGCGGATTGGAAATGGCCTCCGGATGGACACCAAGGGGGCAGAACAGACCTTACAACAAGGCCCAGCTCCATAGAAGCATCCAGGTTGGCCTGATACTTTGGCAACAAAAGGGTTCCAGAGGGGCGGCCGTGTCCGCCTGCCCTTGCAAAAACGATGAAGCGTCTTAAGAGACTCCCAGATTTATTGTGGCGCGAGACTGCTGCCGCCTTACCGAGCCTCTGTACCTCAAGTCTTCCTGCCCATCTTTGCCCCAGCCGGCTCCTTGCAACAGCTGCACGGCCAGCAAGATTTCAACAGTTGATGTTTTCCTGCACTGCTCTTTGTTTTCTTCTCCGACTATCCAGGATTCTACAAGTGGAGGAAGAGAAGTATGTGAGCCCTGAAAATGGGATTTTACTTCTCTTCAGCCACCAGGGAACACCACCCAATTTGGCTTCTACTCACTTTACCTTTTTTTTTTTTTTTGCTTTGCCTAGCGCAACACACAAAATTAATCTCCAGCTTTGCTAATATAAAAACCGTGATGTTTCCCTTCCACCTTTGCTCTCTCAGCCTACCAAGGAACCTGTGTGTTTCACATAAGACTGGAGAAAAATCCAAGCCGCCACTGGACTTTATCTTTCAAGAACGGGAGAATCAATCAGCCATTACGTGTATGTTTGTCCCACTAGCAGTGGTGCAGCTAGGTAACACCTGGAATGAATGGTGTTTTTTATTTATTTATTTATTACATTTATACCCCGCCTTTTTTCCTGCAAAGAACTCAAGGCGGCTTACATAATCCTCCTCCTCCTCTCCATTTTATCCTCACAACAACCCTGTGAGGTAGGTTAGGCTGGGGCGGGGCGGGGGGGCGGCTTTAGAAGGCCACGCGTGTTACTTCATCTGCGGAAGTATCATCAAACATCTCTCCTCCACCACCTCCAGCCGCTATCCCATGCTTTAAAACTGTGTCCGTATTCCCGACATGTTAGAACTACAACAAAACCGTTTGCCCCAACCCTGATTAAAAACAACAACAACCACCACCACCACCTCTGAGCATGTGCAGTTTTGCATTTTGAGCTCATTTAAATCACAGCACTGTCAGGATTAAAATGGGAGTTTGCTACTGCGCCTGCTGCTTTCTGGGGCTCCTCTTGGGCTGCGTAGCCCTGGACTTCGGCCTGGAGGTCTGGCCCCAGCTGCACCACTGCCAGTAATTTTAAACCCAGGACTTAATGGCCTTATGGGCGGGTGTGAACGCCACTCCATGCTTTCAAGCTGCTTCTGCATTCCCCGATATGTTACGCAGTGTTCTCCAACCTTGGGTCCCCAGATGTTTTTGGCCTACAACTCCCAGCATGCCCCAGCCAGCGTAGCTGGCTGGGGCATGCTGGGAGTTGTAGGCCAAAAACATCTGGGGACCCAAGGTTGGAGAACACGATGTTAGAGCAACAACAAAAGGGTCAACCCTTTATAAAAAAAAAAACAACTCCATGTGAAGTTTTGCATTTTAAACTCACTTAAATCATGGCTCCAGCGTGACTGCAGGAATCAAACGGAGTTTGCCTCTGCTGCCCTGATGTCCTCATCATCAACCGCTGCTCTCTGGGTGACTTGGGGGGGCCCCCTCGGCTGCAGGGCCCTGGCCTCGGGCCCCAAGGAGCACCACCATGCGCTCCTTGGCTGGGTTTTCTCCCACATAAGCCTCGTCCCTACCCTCTCATTAGAACACAAGCATAACCCTGCCAAAACAAGACCGAGGGGCGACCTAGCATCCTGATCCAAGCCAGGGCCCGTCAGATGCCCGTCCAAGAAGCTCACACGCACTGCTTGCAGGGGACCGGCCCTCCGTTGCAGCTGCTAGCCAGTGACCGGTCGCTCAGATGCACTGCCTCTGAACGTGGAGGCTCTCTTTCGCTCTCATGACTAATAATAGCCATTGATCTCTCCATATCGGCCTTCCCCAAAACTGGTGCCCTCCAGATGTGTTGGCAGTGGGTGGGACTACAACTGGCCCTGCTGGGTGGGGATGATGGGAGTTGTAGTCCATCGCACTTGGGAGGGCACCAGATTGGGAAAGGCTGCTCTATATACATTTGCCTCATGCTCTTCCTCATTCCGTGTGTCGTCCTGGTCTTCTTCTTCCCCTTCCTCCTCCTACTCCCTTTTCAGATCGTCAGCAAGTACACACAAAATATTTTTTGGGGGTGAAGCTTTACCGGCTGCAAAGCACCCAGTATGCATTGAGGGCTCTAGAAGAAAAAAGAATATATTTTTTTTTGAATGCTGCAAATAAATCACATGCAATAATAAATGACGATGGAGATGATGAAGAGGACGGCAACAGCTGCACCTGTTGAATTTCTGACTGCCCCCACAGCAGTTCTCCCAGTAGGAAAGATAGTAACCCCGGGCGCTTGGGGTGGGTGGGGGGGGAATCTCGGGCATTGTGGAGGTCTTCAAACTAGCAGAAAGAGGAGCAACTCCCTGAACAAGCTGAAGAAGAAAAAACAGCAAGGGGAGGATGGGGGAACCCCATCTCTACACACACACACACACACACGAACTCATAAATGTGCACCAGTGACTTGCTATTTTTAACGCCTTGGAGTTGTCATGACAACGTGGTTCTGAAGCACTGAAGATGCCTGGCTCCTGGGGGAGGGGGGGGCTTTTTAAGCCTCCTCGTAACAGCTACTACAGGCCAAGCAGCAAACGTGGCCCCACCTGCGTCTCTGGAGGTCGCTTACCCCCACTTACAGCTTTTCCTCAGCATGGAAAGGCAGCGACGGTGAAGGCTGGATCGGTTGGACTTCTGCCTGCCATGCAGGCATGTTGCATGAAAGGTAAAGAGCGGCCCCGCTGGATAAAAGTAGGATTGTCAACTGGTCAGGAAAAAAAGAATGTGAGGAGGGTGTTAGGTTTAGTGGGGGAGAGGGGAGGCCTGGTCTGCTCCCTTCCGGGCCGGCACCAAAGGTCGGCACGATTGGGGCACCTGCCAAGGGCCCGCCACCCAGCAGAGGGCCCACTGACAAGAGCCCGCAGGCCTGCTTCTCCTCCTCTTCACCACCACAACCTGCTTCACCACCAAGGTTGGAGAACACTGCTATATACGGTCAACAAACTCATTCTCCAAGTGCCAAACCTTATACAGCCAAAGTGGCGCCATCCATACCCAAGAAGGAAGAATCAGCAGGCTTCGGGGTATCCTGAGGTCTGCAGAAGTCCCCGCCTCCAAAAAATTAGGGAAATGCACACACTAAGGGCGGGGGGGCGGGATCCCCAAACAGCTCAGCATGCTGGGTGGGGGAAACAGAAAATAAAGGGGTGGAATGGAACAGAGCGTCCTGGGAGAGGGAGTGGGCATGTCTGGCTCTCATAACGATCAGGAACACTCTGCGCTGTAACATATAGCTGCAGCCTGCAGGTCCCATGCGTGCTTTCTGAACTATATCCAGAAAATTTTGACGCGCAGGCGCTGGTCATGACTGTCTCCATCGCCACCCCCTCAAAGAGAGGGCCGGTTCACACAACACGGGAACCGCGGGGGAGTGCTGCTCCCCCGCGGTTCCCGTGTCGTGTGCACGCCGACCGGAGGTGCCCCCGCGGGGCAGCCGCGGGCGGGACCCACGGAAAGTGACCACGGTCGGTAGCGGGTAAGCCCCTACCCCGCGTGGTCACCGTGCCGTCGGAACAGCGGGCGGCCGTCCCGCGGGGTCCCCACAGAGACGGCAGCCCAGAGCGGCCGGAGCCGCTGCTGCTCCAGCCTGTAGGGGCAAACGGCCCCTCTGGGCATCCCAGGCCTCACCCCCTACCGCCGGGAGGCCTGTACTGCAGTGCGGGGACTACGGGGTCTGCCCACACGCGCGGGGCGCCGGTCGTGTGCGGCGCCCCGCCGGACCCCGTGGACGGCCCCGCGGTTCCTCCCCCGCCAGCAGCCTGGGTCGTGTGAACCGGCCCAGAGAGTGCAAAAATGCAGGAAGCCGTGTGTCAATCCACCTCTCTCTCTCTTGTACGTCTTTAGTAAAGCTAACGGGACTTAACTGCCCAATCAAGACCAAGCCACCCCAAAATTCTTCGCATCACAACAACATACTGTCGCTGGGGAAATCCACCCCACCCCACCCCGCAAGCTAGTATGAGGATTTCAACTAAGCTCAGAGGAAACAGGGAAGCCTCGGGGTGGTGGTGGTGGCAGATGATTTCATGGGCCCTGCTGATCAAAAGGTCCTGGCAAGTCGGCCCTGTGAGCCCTGGTTCCGTTACACCACCGGCCACGTCTCCCACGTAGGTGATGGAAACGACTTATTTATTTATTTATTTATTTATTTATTATATTTATTAATCGCCCATCTGGCCGGTCACCCGGCCACCCTGGGCGATGTACAATTAAAATACAGTAAAACAACACAATAAAATATAATGATTAAAACAATATAAAAATTCTCATTAAAAACCTAACCCACCCCATATTCCCGCCTGAACAGCCATGTTTTTAATGCACGGCGGAAGCTCATCACGGAGGGGGCATGGCGAAGGTCACTAGGGAGGGAGTTCCATAATGTGGGGGCCGCCACAGAGAAGGCCCTCTTCCTAGTCCCCACCAGCCTGGCTGCTCTGGCTGATGGGATAAGGAGAAGGCCGTCCGTGGCAGACCTTGTTGAGCGGCCTACTGGATGTTGCTGGAGGCGCTCCTTGAGATAAGCTGGGCCGGAGCCGTGTAGGGTTTTAAAGGTCAAAACCAACACCTTGAATTCGGCTCGGCAAGCAACTGGTAGCCAGTGCAACTCATTAAGCACTGGCGTGATGTGATCACGCCGGCGGCTGCCCTTAATCAGGCGAGCCGCCGCGTTCTGTACCAGCTGAAGCTTCCGGACCGTCTTCAAGGGTAACCCCACGTAGAGCGCATTACAGTAGTCTAGGCGAGAGGAGACCAAGGCATGAACCACTGATGGGAGCAGGTGATTAGGACTTAAAACGGGATGCGTTGTGAACTGCGCTCCCTCCTTCGGAGCGGGAAACCGCTGAGACGGTGAGGTCGTCGGGTCCAGCAGCAGCATATGTCACACACACGCGCACATGCCCCACCCCGACACATGCCGGCCTGGATGCACCCTGCCTCAAATCACAGAATCACCGAGCTGGAAGGGGCCATTTAGGCCGTCGAGTCCAACCCCTTGCTCGGTGCCGGAATCTAGTTTAACGCATCCCTGACCGACGGCTGTCCAGCCTCTGCTTGACTGCCTCCAGTGACGGGAGAGCCCAGCAGCTCCGGTTCCATGCTGGTTTGGATGCAACAAGGTGGGTTTGAAAGGCCGCGGCGGAAGGTTTAGAAACGGCGCGCTCCCAGACCTCCTGTCGGCCCTGTGTGTTATTATTGTGCATGTTTCTGACTCCAGAGGTGTCTGGCTCCCTGTGGAGACCCGTCCAGCGCTTCAGTTGCCAGTGTTAAACACAAGCAATTAGCTTTAAAAAGGGCCGGGAGACGAAGAGGCTGAAAACACAAACAAAGCCCAACAACCGAGAAGAAGCATCGCTAGACGGAAAGGAAGCCACGAGAGCGGACAACAACCGCCAAGCGTGTGCGCGCTTACTGGGATAGAAACTTGACTCCGTACGCGCACCGCTTTGACTCTGCATGCACTGCTACGGAAAGCACAGGGCTGGCCTAGCCAGGGAACCCCGGACCCGAGGAGGCTAGAGCCCAAAAAGGAGGAAGGGGCGGCAGTCTCTTGGGCCGAGCTGCCCCCATGAATGTTTGTAAGAAGCAGAGCACTTAGGCATAGAAGAATACCCTTAAGAGACCCCACCCCATCCACAAGCTGTCTGGAACTGTTTCTCTCCACATCTGTAGGCAGGTGGAAAAGCAGGGTGCCTCTGAACATGTGAAGTCATTCATTTATTCATATCCCATTTCTCCATGCGCCTGAGACAGCTTACAACAACCACATTATATATATATATATATATATATATATATATATATATAAAAATGCCTTAATTTGTCTCCCATTCCTCCAAAGTCCTCACAACAATCCTGCGAAGTAGGCCAGCCAGGTGTTATTAGAGGGCCCTCTTTCCTCCCCACGGAGCTACACGTCGCCAGCGTTCCTGTAACAGGGGGAATAACCTTAAACTCCTTGGTGTCTGTGGTGGTCCCGCGACCACCACAGCGCCCTGGCCAGGCCAGGAATTCCGCTGCCGTTTCCCACAGCCGGTTTCCCACCCCCCACACACACACCTGTTGGATACAACTTCAGTAGAGCTGCACTTTCCAAACTGTGCCCAGGGGCACCCTGGCTTTCCTTTATTTATTTATTTTTTATTATTTATTATATTTATACCCCGCCTTTTTTCCTGCAAGGAACCCAAGGCGGCTTACATAATCCTCCTCCTCCTCCTCTCCATTTTATCCTCACAACAACCCTGTGAGGTAGGTTAGGCTGAGAGTCAGTGACTGGCCCAAAGTCACCCAGTGAGTTTCATGGCCGAGCGGGGACTAGAACCCGGATCTCCCGAGTCCCAGTCCAACACTCTCACCACTACGCCACTACTGGCCTTGGATGCTTATCAGAAGTTCCTTGGCGAAAAGACCAGAAATGATGGGCAAATGTCTCTGGAGAAATCCTGGTCCTACGGAGGGACTATCATCATCATCATCAGGCGATCACTCGTGACCGAGTAAGATTGTCTTCCGGGATAAAAGGAGGAAATTCTAAAGAAGATTGTGTAGACTCTAGCGATGGGTCCGTAAGTGACTGTGGAGGCCAATTCTAGATCCACACAGCTTCCCACAGTGAGGACACAGGTTACCAGATAGAAGATGGTCCTGTAAAGGATTCATTTGACGTGCTTTTCGCTTAGCACGTTTCTCCCTTTCACCTTGCACTCGGGCTTCTTCAAAGTCCATGGAACCTTTGTGAAAGGCCAACCTCCATTTAGATCGTTCATGGGCCAGAGCTTCCCAGTTTTCGATGTTTATATTGCATTTTTTTAGATTAGCCTTATGAACATCTTTAAACCTCTTATATTGACCACCGATATTCCGCTTTCCATTCTTGAGTTGGGAGTAAAGTAACTGCTTTGGGAGACGGCAGTCAGGCATTCGAACAACATGACCGGTCCACTGAAGTTGGCGTTGAAGGATCATTTTTTCAATGCTAGTAGTCTTTGCTTCTTCCAGTACACTGACATTTGTTCGTCTATCTTCCCAAGTAATTCGCAGGATTTTCCGGAGGCAACGTTGATGAAACCTTTCAAGGAGGTGGAAGTGACGTTTATAGATAGTCCATGTTTCGCAGGCATACAATAAAGTTGGTAATACAATGGCTTCATAAACCAGTGTTTTGGTCTTCTTACAAATATCCCGATCCTCGAACACTCTATGTTTCATTCGAGAAAATGCGGCACTTGCGGAGCTCAAACGATGCTGGATTTCACTGTCGATGTTAGCTGTAACAGAAAGATAGCTGCCAAGATAGAGAAAATGATCGACATTTTCCAGTATTGTCCCGCCAAGCTGGATAGATGGCATCACCAAAGGGTTAGCTTGCACTTGCTGATGAAGCACTTTGGTCTTTTTGATATTAAGTGAGAGGCCAAGTTTTCCGTATGCTTCTGCAAAAGCATTTAGGATAGTTTGGAGATCATCCTCTGAATGTGCGGAGACCACATTATCATCAGCATACTGAAGTTCCACAACGGAGGTTGTAATTACCTTACTTTTTGCTTTCAGCTTGCTGAGATTAAAAAGCTTTCCATCTGTTCGATATATAATTCCCACACCAGTGGGAAGTTTCCCCTTGACAAGATGTAAAACCATGGCGATGAAAATGGCAAATAATGTTGGGGCGATAACACATCCCTGTTTAACACCTGATCCCACTTTAAATGGAGCACCATGAGAGCCGTTGTTGTCCAAAACCGTTGCCGTCATGTTGTCATGGAGAAGTCGCAAGATATTCACAAATTTATTGGGGCATCCAATTTTCATAAGGATAGTCCAGAGAGCTGTACGGTCTACAGTATCAAAGGCCTTAGCCAAATCGATAAATGCCATATAAAGGGGTTGATTTTGCTCCCGGCATTTTTCTTGGAGCTGACGTGCAGTAAAAATCATGTCTACTGTCCCTCTAGAGGGGCGGAAACCATATTGAGTTTCAGGGAGGATCTCTTCTGAAATAGATAGAAGACGGTTTGCGAGAATCCTAGCAAATATTTTACCTGCGGTTGCTAAGAGAGAAATGCCCCGATAGTTTCCACAGTCTGTTCTATCACCCTTCTTAAAGAGGGTGATAATTATGGCATCCCTGAAGTCTTCTGGGATCTCTTCTCTTATCCAGATTTTTTCAATGAGCTTATGAAGATGTTGTACAAGTTCGGGGCCCCCTTCTTTAAAGATTTCAGCAGGAATCCCATCTGGTCCACTAGCTTTGTTGTTCTTCATTTGATTAATGGCTTTTTTTACTTCATCCAAAGTGGGGAGTATTGCAAGTTCCTCTTTAATTTGTTTTTGTGGGATTTGCGAAAAAATCTCATTATCCACCTTAGATTTACGATTTAAAAGGTCATAATAATGCTCTTTCCAACGCAGTGCAATAGACTCTTTGTCTTTTAAGAGTTTGGTGCCATCTTTTGATTGTAAAGGGTTTGTACCATAGGTTTTTGGTCCATAAATGGCCCTTGTGGCCTTAAAAAAGCCCCGTGCATCATGAGATTCTGCAAGTTGTTGAATTTCCTCAGCTTTCTTTTTCCACCAAGCGTTCTTAAGTTCTCTTGTTCTTCTTTGGACCTCAGCCTTTGCGCTAGCGTAGGTTTTTTTCTTGGCAGCGCAGTTAATATCATTTTGCCATATTTGGAAGGCTTTCCTTTTTTGGTCAATTATATATTTAATCTCATTATCATTTTCATCAAACCAATCCTGATGTTTCTTAGTTTCATATCCAATAGTTTGTTCACAAGCTGCAGTAATGGAGGTTTTCAGCTTAGACCAATGGTCCTCAATGTTGTCAGGAGGTTCCGTAGGTAGATGTTCCTTAAGAAGTGATTGAAGACAAGTTTGCTTAATAGGATCTTGAAGGACTTGGATGTTCATTTTACGCCTTGGTTTCCTTCCTTGAAGCCTACGTTGGGGAGCAATGTTGATAACCATTGTGGACCGGATTAGTCGGTGGTCTGTCCAGCAGTCGTCGGCACTCACCATGGCCCTAGTAAGAAGTACATCGCGGCGATCTCTAACACGGACAATTACATAATCCAGAAGATGCCAGTGCTTTGACCGTGGGTGCTGCCATGATGTTTTAAGCTTATTCTTTTGTCGAAAGAGCGTGTTTGTAATAGTGAGATTATGCTCTGCACATATAGACAAAAGTAAGAGTCCGTTCGGGTTGCTATTACCAACTCCGTCTTTTCCAATAGTTTCTGGCCATAAATCAGAGTCACGCCCGACTCTTGCGTTAAAATCGCCGAGGAGGATAATTTTATCCTCCTTAGGTATCTCTGACAGGAGAGTGTCCAACTGGCTATAAAAACTTTCCTTGATGTCATCATCAGCATCTAATGTTGGTGCATAAGCGCTCAGAATAGTTACCTGTTGGTTATTGGCGAGCTTTAATCGAAGAGTTATCAGGCGTTCGTTAATGCCAGTAGGAACTTCTGACAAAGAGTTCACTAGTTCATTTTTGATGGCAAAGCCTACTCCATGTATTCGTCGGTCCTGCTCAGGTAGTCCTTTCCAGAAGAAGGTATAACCTCCTTTTTCTTCTTTCAACTGTCCCTCTCCTGCCCTTCGAGTTTCTTGAAGTGCTGCTATGTCAATTTTAAACCGTCTCAGCTCCCTTGCAATAATAGCAGTCCTACGCTCAGGGCGTTCACTATCTATGTTATCCAGCAATGTCCGTATATTCCATGTTCCAAAATTCAAATGTCTTTTTCGACCGCTAAAATGGTGACCCCACTGGACGCGGTAATCCAGTCAGGGGAGAGAGAGGTAGACTATGTTTAGGGCACCTTTTCTAGCCCCCTCCCCATACGGGGTGAGCAGAGTGGATCCTAAATAGGGCTGCTCAGTCATGGATACAGCTGCCGAGCTGCTCGACTACCTCGTTCCTTGAACAGGGCGACTGAGTCTGCATCCACCGCCCATGTGCTGGTCCATGGCTAGGGGCTTCCAGATTCACAGTCCTGCCCCCGTCGCCGTTCGCCAGTCGCCATGGGACTTTTTTTATGTTTGTTTGGTTGGGTTGGGTTGGATGGGTTGGGTTGGAAGACGCCTGTGCGTGAAACTGTTTTATGTGGGGAGATCGGTGCACAACGAATCACCACACAAACTTGACAGAGTACGGCAGAGATCCAATGGCACGGTTACCCTGACGATTGGAAAACCATTCTCTGCTGCAGCCTTCATCCGCCTTCACAGCCGTTGTAATTTAGGTTTAATTATCTTCCGCCTGTTCTGCCGTTGAGGACTTTGTTTTGGATCGTTCTTTGTCTGGTTCCTCTCCCCGGACCTTACCGCCATGGGTGACCCTACTGGGAGTACATAGCTCCCGACGGCATTGCTCACAGGATTCATCGGAACACGCAAGCCCACTCACCACTTCAAGGTGACGATCCGGCGAGGGGGGAGGGACTAAATAGCTAGCTGCTACTGGTATGACAGCAGCATGGGGTTTCATTTGACTTATTACAGTACATTTCTATACTGCCCAATAGCCAATGCTCTCTGGGCGGTTTACATAGATTAAACCATTACAATACAATATAATAACATAATATATAACCATTAACCTACAAAAATATAAAAACAATTTTGAACAATCAACAACAAAAACCCCAGGACCATTAAAATGCATGATCGTATGTGGTCAAATGCCTGGGAGCTGAGGAAAGTCTTGTCCCGGCACCCAAAAATGGCCATGTTGGTGCCAGGTGGACCTCACTGGGGAGATTGTTCCAAAATCAGGGGGCCATCACCAAGAAGGCCCTCTCTCTTGTTGCCATCCTCCAAGCCTCCCTCAGAGGAGGCACTTGGAGGGCCTCAGAGGATAATTGAAGTGTGTGTGTGTGTGTGTGATTGTTTGCAGAAAGAGGGAGCAAGTGAGCTTGTAGTATGGCCAGGTCTGGACAAAGATGGAGGAGAGAAAAGCAACATAACAGGGCCTGGTGATGGTGGGGTTATAAAGAAAGTGGCAACAGTATTACACTACAGGTCTTGGGGCGGATGGCCTCAGAGAGATGCTGGATGGCTGTACCAGTATATTTCCAGGCCGTGTAACTTTTCACCCCTAAGTCCGTCCCAGCCCATCGCTGCATTTAATTTGTCTTTGTATTCTCTTGCAACACGTTTAGTCTGGGAGGTGCAAATCAGGCCAGGTTTGTATTGAAATTAGCAAAGGCCGAATTCCTCGCACATCCCGAGCTGGAGGTTCATCTGGCGAGAGGAGAAGAAAAAGAGGAGGGGGGGGGAAGCGACATTGCCCAGGGGGGAGCCTGGGGTATGGGAGGGGGGGGGGATCCATCAAACCCTGGCCCGTGCGTGGCCCATGCCACGTTCATGGCTCATCTTCATCTTGCTCCTTGCTGGCACATCCAGCCTATTAATAGCACCTCCCCGGAGGGAACCATCCGAAGGTCCACGCAACAATTATGATCATAATAAAGCAGTTCAAGTAGGCGATGTTTATTTCTGGACGCCGCGTCCCTCTTTTTCCAGTGTGTAGAGTTTGGAGCATGCTGCGTTGCCAAGGTTTCGCTGGCCCCGCACTCCCTGTACCACCAAAATGATCAACACAGAGAGAACCACAAAAGCAGCTGAGAAAGCTGTCGCTCTTCCTGCCGAAGCCGGGGCACTGCTGTCGTCTGGGGTGGGGGGCATTTTCCAAATTTTTTTTGGGGGGGGGGTTGGGTAGAGGAGGATCGTTGCTTGGGCTGCCTTAGGGTTGTCACTTCTCCCAAAGGGGGACACGGGTTTTCCTTGTGTTGCTTTCTTGTATTGTGTTGCTGTAAGGGTTTCTCTGCACTGCTACTAACTGCGCTTGCAGCAAGCCCGTTTCAGGCCATCTCCAGCCCGCTGGTTTTCTGTTAGATGGAGAAGCCCAGGGGACCACAGGGAACTCAAGCTCAGCAGCTCAAGCGAGTGAGCCCATCCGCCTGCTGCTTTATTAGTCATAATACTTCTTGGTGTCTACATAGCTCGCTCCCAATTATTCAAAAGTTACGCTTTATACATATTACCTCAGTAGAACAACCCTGTAAGGTAGGCCAATATTATTATTATTTATCCTTCAACTGAAGTGAGATTGGAACTAGAAGGAAGCTGCCCAGCTCACATATGTGCAGCCACGAGGACAGCCATTGTGTTCCCAAGAGATATGTTGGACTACAAGCCCCAGCATTCCTGACCATTGGCCATGCTGGCTAGGGCTGATGGGAGATGAAGTCCAAAATATCTAGAAGGCACCGGGTTAGGGAAGGCTGCTTTCAGGGCTGACTTCCAGACTAGATTTATTTATGTATTATTATTATTATTATTATTATTATTATTATTATTATTATTACATTTATATCCTGCCTTTTCCCCTCTTGCCAGAGACCCAAAAGCAGCTTACATGGTCCTCCTCCATTTTATCCTCACAACAACCCTGTGAGGTAGCTTAGGCTGAGAGTCAGGGACTAGCCCTAAGTCACCCAGTGAGCTTCATGGTCGAGTGGGGACTTGAACCCGGATCTCCCAGGCCCCAACCCAGCACTCTCACCACTACGCCACACTGGCTCTCCCTGGTTTTATTGTTTTAAATTGTTGTACACAGCCTTGATGGCTTTTTAGCAAATAAAGCAGTATCTTCTTCATCATCTTCTTCTTCTTCATCATCCCACCAGACATTATCAGTTGCTCCCGGATTGTACCTTTTCAGACCTCAGTTCAACAATTGTAAGTTTGAACACACACACACACACACACACACACACTCCCTTGCATAGGATTGTGCAAATTAGGGGCACAATCCTTTGCATGTTTAAGACAGTACAAGGGTCCTACAGCTCCCAGCATGCCCCAGCCAGAAAAGAGGCCTACAACTCCCAGCATGCTCCAGCCCGGGAAACTGCCACCTGGACACGCCCCAGGGGACCAAAGATCTCCACAATCCCTAAGGTCTCACAGAAATTGGTTTCCGGGTGCACAAGTCAGCATCCTGAGACTCCCAGCACTCGGTTTCTCAAAAAACAAACAAGCAAGTTCCTAGTACTCAGTGCTGGAAAAAATTAGCTGGACACACCATGGGAAATTCCCAGTGCAAAATATGAAGTGCGCAGGGTGGGGTAGTAGGAAGAAGAAGTGAGCAGAATTTCCGGTGGCTGCGGAGTCAGTCATAATCGATTCACCTTTTGCTACTACCTCTAGCATAAAATCAACAGAACAAAACACAGATAAAACTCCCAGTATTGCATCAAAAAGGAAGCTCTGAGCCATATAAACAGCACCCAAGGGATCAGGGAACAAAGGGTTCACCAGCCTGTATAATTTTCTCCTTGATGACAGGAGCAAAATGAATTAGAGGTAGCAAACAAATATACGCAAATCTGAGCGGGGACCGGCAGAAGGTACACTGGGATCTACTGGTAGATCTCAAGAGCGTTTTGCACGACTTCTCCAAGGGATTCTGACTCCCAAGGCCAGCCAGGCAGGAACAAGCAAACAGCAACAAGTAAAACTGCAAGTGGGGGCGGGGAACCTGTCTGCAGTGGCTGGCCTTGTACTAATAACTTCTCTCTTGGCCTCAGTGTTGCTCACCTGTGAAATGGGAGCATTCCTTGGTTGTCAGTGACCGGGTCTTCATGCAACTGCAGATCTACACCTGGCTGCAGGAGGGAGTTTACTCTGCCCCTGCGCTGGAGTCATCATTTTACATTTGGCTTCTCCCCCTCCCGCCCGCCCCCCCCCCGTTCCCACCACCCCATTTTGCACCTGGCTCCAGCTGGTGGGCCTCAGATTTCTGGCAATAAACAAAGGAAGCCCCACCCACCAGACGTCCGTCCACCCCTGAACTAGAGGCTTGCAGCAGCAGAAGGGAGTTTCCAGACGCGCTACCAGTCAAAAGTCATGGCGCAGCTATTCCGTCTTTCCCACCCTTTGAACAGATTTTCTGGGGCGAGAAAAAAAATAGAATCACAGAATCACAGAAAAATAGAGTTGGAAGGGTCCTACAAGGCCATCGAGTCCAACCCCCTGCTCAGTGCAGGAATCCAGGTCAAAGCATCCCTGACAGATGGCCGTCCAGCCGCACCTTGAATGCCTCCAGAGTGGGAGAGCCCAACACCTCCCTAGGTAGTTGGTTCCATTGTCTTATTGCTCTGACTGGCAGGAAATTTTTCCTGATGTTTAGGTGGAATCTGGGTTCCTCCCTAGGTAGTTGGATCCATTGTCTTATTGCTCTAACAAGCAATCCATTGGATCCAGTTGGATCCATTGTCTTATTGCTCTGACAGTCAGGAAATTTTTCCTGATTGTTTAGGTAGAATCACTTGAGCCCATTATTCCGTGTCCTGCAAACTGGGATGAGCGAGAAGAGATCCTGGCCCTCCTCTTTGGAGTACTGGAAGAGTGCGATCCTATCTCCCCTCAGTCTCCTCTTCTGAAGGCTAAACATGTCCCCTCAGTCTCTCCTCACAGGGCCTCGTTTAGAAGGAAGATGCATCGGTGGAAAAAACTGGAGAGGGTTGCAGACAGACCCCCCCCCCTGTCAAATTCTGTGAATGCTCAGCAAAAGTCTTTTCCTGGAAGCAGCCAAAGATCCAAACTGCAGCCGTCCTGAGCTCTGCTGCAGTTCCTCCCCATGTGGATCGCTTCCCTCTAGTCCAGCCTTCCCCAACCTGGTTCCCTCCAGATGTGTTGGACTACAACTCCCAGAATCCCCCAGCCAGCTGGCTGGGGGATTCTGGGAGTTGTGGTCCAACACATCTGGAGGGAACCAGGTTGGGGAAGGCTGCTCTAGTCTCTCTCTCTCTCTCTCTCTCTCTCTGCTCCCCAACACCTTCTCTAGTTTTTTTCTGGAAGGTGCTCTTATTATTTTTCATTATTATATTGACATCCCACCTTTTTTTTCCTGCAAGGAACCCAAGGTGGCTTGCATAATCCTCCTCCTCCTCCTCCTCCTCCTCCTCCTCCTCCTCCTCCTCCTCCTCCTCCATTTGATCCTCACCACAACCCTGTGAGGTAGGTGAGGCTGAGAGAGTGAGTGACTGGCCCAAAGTCACCCCGTGAGCTTCATGGCCCAGTGGGGACTAGAACCCGGATCTCCCGCATCTCCAGTCCAACACTCTCACCACTAGGCCACACTGCCTCTCTGCCAGCCTCAGCTCCTGCTTCCCCATCACTCTGCTGACTCTTTCTTCCCTAGCCCCAGTTTTCTCCTCCCCTCCTGCTCAGCCCTTCGCCCATCCTGCCCCCGACTCAGCCAGTGGCAGACAAAGGAAGGCATTTCAGCCTGTCCCGCCCCTCTGTGAACCACTGCAAAGCCATTTAGTGCAGCCTTCCCCAATCATAGAATCATAGAATCATAGAAAAGTAGAGTTGGAAGGGGCCTACAAGGCCATCGAGTCCAACCCCCTGCTCAATGCAGGAATCCAGGTCAAAGCATCTCTGACAGATGTCTGTCCAGCTGCACCTTGAATGCCTCCAGAGTGGGAGAGCCCACCACCTCCCTAGGTAATTGGTTCCATTGTCTTATTACTCTGACAGTCAGGAAATTTTTCCTGATGTTTAGGTGGAATCACTTGAGCCCATTATTCCATGTCCTGCAAACTGGGATGATCGAGAAGAGATCCTGGCCCTCCTCTGTGTGACATCCCTTCAAGTACTGGAAGAGTGCGATCATATCTCCCCTCAGAGATCTGATCTGGTGCCTTCTGGGTGTGCTGGACTACAGGTCCCAGCATCCCCCCCAGGTTGGGGGGAAGGCTGTTTTAGAGCACAATCTTGTGCATGTTTAGGCGGGGGGGGGAGTTCTACAACTCCCATCATGGTTGGCTGGGATATGCTGGGATACCTAGGCCTTTTTTCTGTCTAAACATGCATAGGATTGTGTGCCCTTGGTGCATTACAAGATAGCATGATTTGCACAGGTTGCAGAATTTAGCCTTTCTCAGTGCAGAATTTATGCAGTATTTTGATTTTTAAAACCTTAAGTGCAAAGTGCACACAGCTGCAGCTCCGAAGGGCCGCTCTTTCTCTTTGCAGGTGAATCATGCTACATGTGAGGCTGTCTCAAACAAAAGTCACATCCTGAGGTTGTCAAAAAAAGCAAAGGTACCCTGTTGACCATAAGAAAAACTGCAAAAACAATGTTGCTGTGTAATACCTTTATTAGGCCATGCGAGCTTTCAAGGTCACCAGATCTCTTCTTCGGGCATGATGTTAAAAAGTCACAACAAAAGTATTACAGCAACATCCCAAGGACAGCACCCCAAGGATGCTTGACTAAGACTGAAAGCAGCCAATGGTTTTTCAGAGCACTGAAGGCTTGGGAGAGAGACTTCACTTCCAAGGTGTATATGTATTTCTTTTGAGCCCACTACCACTTCTGGCCAACCAGGTTGTGCAGGTTTTTGAAACGATACAAAAACCTGCAAACTGGTTTACCGAAGGAGGAAGTGGCATGAGTGTCCAAACTATTCTGTCCCTTTCAAACCAGCTCTGAAAAACCTATTGCCCACCTCCAAGTTAATGAGATCCTCCGGTCACTGCTTCTCCGTCTATGTTTTGCAGATCTGCTGTGCAGTTTCATATTCCTGGCTTTTCAGGATACTCCGTGCACATACACAGAGCCCTACGCGCAGAGAGAAACGGAGCATGCGCTCCATCTGTCACAAAGCACTAAGGGTCCAGAAATAGCAATGTGGTAAACACACATACTCCATGCTTGCTGGGTGACACACGCAGATCTCGAGTGTCGGCCTCCGCAGCTGTGTTGCAAGCAACCCCATGAGAAAAACCTTTAAAGGGCAAAACACTGCAGGAAAGACACTGCCTCAGTTCAGACGGCACACAGCAGAAACCCGCGCCCAAGGAAATGTAGGCATGGTTCGCCGTGATATCTGAATGTACAACTCATGGGTTTACCACACCACCTGCCCTACTTGTCTGCTGGAAATGGCCAGTGCCACGGCGCCATTTCCTGCTACTTGGCAGTGACCTGTCCTCAAAGATACGGGCCAGCTGCTCTCACGTGTACTCCTAAAAGAGCCCCCTTTTAAAAACCTGGCTTGCTATTGCTCTTTTGCTCCAGACCCCTCTTTTCTCAGACACATTTAAAAAAACGACGAGTCAAGACTGACTGACATTGACCCGGGAACACAATTCTTCCATCAGCAACCACAAAATATAAACTCAGCCTCTAAAACAGTGTTCTCCAACCTTGGGTCCCCAGATGTTCTCGGCCTGCAACTCCCAACATGCCCCAGCCAGCGTAGCTGGCTGGGGCATGCTGGGAGTTGTAGGCCAAGAACATCTGGGGACCCAAGGTTGGAGAACACTGCTCTAAAAAGGCATTCTGCTTATAAAGGACTGGGGCATGCTGGGAGTTGTAGGGCTTTTTTCTGTCTAAATGTGTGTAGGATTGCACCTAAGACAGTCAGCTCTTTCCCATACAGGAAGCAAAAGACCAATAAATTAATTACTGGACTAAACAATATATATACAGGCCTGTGGCTCACGCTGGCTCAGCTTGTCTGAGTGTGGAAAGCTAAGCAGGGTCAGGCCTGGTTATTACTTGGATGGGAGAACCCCTCCTCTAGATTCCTGCATTGAGCAGGGGGTTGGACTCGATGGCCTTGTAGGCTCCTTCCAACTCTATGATCTATAAATCTATGAAATAATTACTAGCTCCAGCTTCCCCCTCTCCCACCTCGTCACTCCACTCATTCCCGGCCCTTTTAATTGCATTGGATCCTTTCACACACTCTCAGCTACACACACACTTCCATCTACAAGAGCAGCAATCTACAATCTACAAAGAGAGCCAATCTACAATTGCAAAAAACACAACCAATATACCGTAGTCAGGTCAGGTCAGATCAACACCCTAGTTTTAACCCCAAATCCTGCCTCCGGCAGGGCCGACTTTCCTTTTCATATGCACATCTTCCCCCAGACAGAATGAACCACATCACTTCCGATTTCAGGCAGAGAAAACCACTTTTGATTAATGCTGCTCCACATAAAACAAAACAAAACATTTTTTAAAAAAAAATACAGAAATTACCATATCAGGGTGGAATGTTCTACCACAAGCCTGTTCTGATGGTTTTCTATTTGAAGGGAGATGTTCATGTACGGGAGCATTAAAAAAAAAAAAAAGTGATTCTGCACATACAGTCTATGTCAGTGCAGCCCACGTTCTACCGCTCCGTTCTACGGTATCGACAGACCAGTCTCTTGTCAATGAGTGTCACTAATGATGGGCAAAAGAAGGGCTACGGACAAAGAGGCCATGTCAGGCCCATATACAAAACTATTCTGTTGGATGATAAAACAGACAAAGTGGAATTTTGTGAAGACAGAAGAACTGGACGATAGAAAAAGCGGATTGTGCGTTTACTCGTATAGTCAGGGCCGGTGCTACCATTAGGCCAACTAGGCAGCTGCCTAGGGCGCAGGGCTAAAGGGGGCGCCAGAAACGCCTTGGGGGAAAAAATACAGCGCTCTCAAGTGGGAAGGGGGGCGCTAAATATCTGATCTTGCCTAGGGCACCAAACTGCCTTGCACCGGCCCTGCGTATAGTGCAATCCTACGCATGTTTACTCAGAAGTAGGCCCCGTTATGTTAAATGGAGCTTACTCACAGATGAGTGCGCATAGGATTGCTGCCTTAGGGCGGTGGTATCTACCACCCAAAGGGGAGAACTAGCAGGTCTGTTTCCAGGTGCCCAAAAGACCTTCCTTCGACTCTTGCTTGTGGAAAAACCTACTTCTCGAAGATTACATGGTTATAACATGCCAGTGCCCTTACGATAAAGTTCTTAACATTGTGCTCCCTTTGTCTCTCTCAATAAGCATTCTCTGTGCATGTGCTTGATTTCTTTCACTCGGCTTTTCTTTGGTCCGAGTTGACATTTTTCTTTCAACATTTTCTAATCTGATGTTGCTCACATTCAGTTTATTCACCAATCCTCACAGGTAACTATTTATTTTCTCCCCCCCCCCCCGCCATGCACAAATTTAGCCTTTAAAAGGAAGAGGAGGGGGAAGCAACCTCATCCAACAAACAGGCCTTCATCTCAACAGACATGCGTAGGTACAGGAAATGCACTAAAGTTCATCCTAGCATGTCAAAGGGTCAAAGACAAGGTCACGTACATAGGAAGCTACTTTATATGGGGTCAGACCCTGGGTCCCTCTAGCCCAGTGTTGTCGACACTGACTGGCAGCAGCTCCCCAGGGTTTGAGGCAGGAATTTTTCCAGCCCTAGCTGGAGATGCTGGGGGTCGAACCTGGGACCTTCTGCATTTAAGGCAAAGACTCTACCACTGGGCCACAGTCCTCTCCTAAAGAAGCTGCCCTCTAGCAAGTCAGACTATCAGCTATGGGCCTTTCCCTAAAAAAAAAGAAGGGGGGGGGGAAGAAAAAGTAAGATTCCAGTCCTCATTATTCTGGATAAACGTCTGATTTAAATAAGAATTTGGAAGCTGCCGGGTGACCGGCCAGATGGGCGATTACTAAATATAAGAAATAAATAAAAATACAGTCATGCCTTGGATTGAGAGCATAATTCGTTCCAGAAACGTGCTTGTAATCCAAAACACTCTGATATCAAAACGAAATTCCCCCCCCCACAAAAAATTGGTACAAAGATTTTTAATTTAAGCCGTACTACAGTACTTGTATTGCAAGACGTCGCTTGTATATCAAGTCAATTTTTTTTTAAAAAAATAAATATTTAAAAATGTGCTTGTCTTGCAAAACGCTCTCAAACCAAGTTACTTGCAATCCAAGGTATGACTGTAAGTCTTTTCCAGCTCTACCTGGAGATGCCATGGACGGACTGAACCTGGGGACCTTTTGCATGCAAAGCCTGTGCTCTACCACTGAGTTGCAGACCTTCTCCCCCCCCCCCCGCCTCACCCCCGGACATTTTGCCTCCCCTACTGGTTGTACCATATCGTGCAATCCCAAGAACATCTTGCAGTGCTGCCGCAGGCACAACTATTGCATCACGTGCCAACAATTAAGCCACACCCTCTTCTGCAATTCCACCTAAACATCAGGAAAAATGTCCTGACTGTTTTATTTTTTTTTTATTTTTTTTAATTTACATTTATCAATCGCCCATCTGGCCGGCAACCAGCCACCCTGGGCGATGTACAAAATAAAATACATTTAACAAGATAAAATACATTTAAAACAAGATAAAATACATTTAAAACAGTATTAAATTTTTTTAAAAAATCTTAACCCACCCCATATTCCCACCTGAACAGCCAGGTTTTTAAGGAGCGGCGGAAGCTCAGCAGAGAGGGGGCATGGCGGAGGTCACTCGGGAGAGAGTTCCACAGTACGGGGGCCGCCACAGAAAAGGCCCTCTTCCTCGTCCCCACCAGTCTAGCTGCTCTGGCTGAAGGGACAAGGAGAAGGCCGTCTGTGGCAGATCTTGTTGACTGTCAGAGCAATAAGACAATGGAACCAACTACCTAGGGAGGTGGTGGGCTCTCCCACTCTGGAGGCATTCAAGGTGAAGCTGGACAGCCATCTGTCAGGGATGCTTTGACCTGGATTCCTGTGTTGCGCAGGGGGTTGGACTCGATGGCCTTGTAGGCCCCTTCCAACTCTACTTTTCTATGATTCTATGACCCCGCGGGGAACACTTCCCGGTCTACAGCGTGGGGCTCCCACAGTCAACCCTCAGAATCATTCCACGCAGCTGCCGTTGGGCTAACCTCAAACAAGGTAAGGCAAACCCCGAATAAGCAGGGCAGCCCACAGTGGCTGCTGTAGATCTAACCTGGAAGCAGAACACCAGTTAGGACAGGCCATGGGAGGGCTCCTGCCCTGAAAGGGGGCCAAGAAAAAATTTAAATCATCATCATCTGTACTGAGGAAGCAACTTGTGGCATTTTCCAAGACAAACCAGAGGAAAATCAGCTGACCAAGGCACACCCTAGAATCATCAGTTTCTGTTTGGTTGCCAGCTCATACAACTGGACTCCTAGTGTGTGGACTCTCTGTAGGACCAGGGGTGGGGAAGCTGTGACCCTCCAGATGTTGTTGGAGTCTAGACAGCATGGCCAATGGTTGGGGGGTGATGGGTGTTATCGTCCAACAACATCTGGAGGGCCACCGCTCCCTGAGAAGAATTTGATAGGGAATTTAGCAACTAGGACAGTGATGGCGAACCTTTTTGAGCCCGAGTGCCCAAACTGCAACACAAAACCAACTAATTTATTTCAAAGTGCCAACACTGCAAATTACCGTAAACCTGAATACCGAGGTTTTAGTTTTAGAAAAACAACTCATACAGTTGTCCGAACTAATTAACATCTTTTGTCTTTAAAGAAAAACACAATAACAGAGCTTTCAATGATACAAACAGTTTTTTGTTGGAAAAAAAATCAACTCAAAAAATTATTATAGTACTACATTGTACACATAGCCTGAAGGGAATTTATACAAACTTTTTAAATTATATGCCAGACTGAAATTGTATGGGGCAAGCTTTACTCCTTTCCCTGCTTCTACAGGTGTCGGATTAGTAAAAGTAAAAGTCAACCTGTACTAGGATGAGCAAGATAAACAAGAAAACTAAACGTGCTTAACACATTTTACACTTTATGTCTTGGACTGCAAACACTGCATTAGGTAAAAGTTTGCATTGGGCATGCTTTTGCACAATTACCGGTAATGTGATTTTTGCTATTGCATGCATTGCTATTGCATGCATGCTGATAATTTGTCAAACTCAGGTCAACTGTTAGGGCTTTACCTCCAAGCCATACTCTGTGCATCATTCTTCAAAATCTTTTAAATGTGATAACAATGTAGAAAAGAATTCTGTAACAGGAATTCTAGAATAAAATCATTCTGTTCCACACTGTGAGAAAGAACAAGATCATTCGTGTTTTGCAGAAGGGGACGGTCTTTTCGCGATCTGGTTGACCCATGGCTTGAGTGCCCGCAGAGAGGTCCCTGCGTGCCAGCTGCGGCACCCGTGCCATGGGTTCACCATCACTGAACTAGGAGGTCAACCTTCAATTGCATACGATCTGCTCATCCCTTTTGCAAGCCTTCCAGTAACTCATAGGCCTTTTTGGGGGGGGGGGGGCAAAGTCAAAAGCAAGTCGCCCTTACCTGCCACAGCAAGTCCTCTCCTTTGAGGGTCTCCCGCTGCCGTTGCTGCCGCTGCCGCTGCTGTGCGATGGTGACCCCCAACACCAGAGTGTGAATGCTGCAGGAGACGGCCGAGATAAGGACCACGGGGGTGAGGCGCAAGGGGAGGGTGAGGAAAAAGGAGAAGACGAAGAAGGCCTGCCAGCCAACCGTGTCACTGGCCTCGTGGTAGCGGGCGAAGTTCAGGCCCAGGTAGCAGAATATCTGGGCGGCTATGAGTATCCACAGAAGGTAGGGCATGAACTTCCGGGTGACGCGGTCCGGCAGGAGTTCATACTTGCATAGGACGAAAAGGAGGATCTGGGCGGCCAAGGCCACCGCAGCTGCCAGGGTGGGGGCCAGCTTCTCCGCGGTGTACACCACGGCGCACATGACGATGACGTAGCAGTCGAAGAGGGCGGCAAAGACCACCAAGACCAGCAAAGTCTCGTGGCGCTGCCGCCGGAAGTAGGTCTGGTAGAGGTTCTCCAGGGACTCCGGGGCAAAAGTGAGGCGCATGAAGCGCGGCAGGCAGAGGCACGAGCCGGAGTTCCTCACCGTCACCTCGTGGGTCCGTCCTACCCCGTGCTCGGGGTCAGAGGGCAAGCTGACGGAGTAGTCCGCAGAATATTCCGCCGAGTATTCGGGCTCAGAGAAGGCCCTGTTCCGGGGCATCCTGCTCGTTTTCATCAACCGGCCCTCAGAGAATTTGTGACGGGGAGGCGCCTAAGGCCAAAAGTCACCTCAGCGATGGTCTGTCTTCCGTTAACACCAGGCTACAGGCAGGCCAAGGCATGGAGGCATCGGGAGCAGTTATTCACCGGCCTTCTTCCACTCTCCTTCACAGTCAGACCCGTACAGGTCGCTAATGGAGAGAGGAACATATTGGTAGGCACGAAACCCCTGTATTTATTAGCCCGCTTCCGGCCTGGCGCACCAAATGCTGAATGTCCCACAAACCGGCTGAGAACCCACCCGGCCGCGTCTCTTTCTTGGGCTGCCCTTTCTTTCTTTCTTTATTTATTTATTTAATACAATTTTTCTACAGCCCGATAGCCGAACTCACTGGGTGACTTTGGGCCAGTCACTGACTCTCAGCCTAACCTACCTCACAGGGTTGTTGTGAGGATAAAATGGAGAGGAGGAAGAGGAGGATTATGTAAGCCGCCTTGAGTTCCTTGTAGGAAAAAAGGTGGGGTATAAATGTAATAAAGCTAAATTTAAAATTAACATTTAAAATAAAAATAAAAACGAAAAAAATAGCTGGTCAAGCAATCAAAGAATTTTTTTTTAATCAAAAAAGATCGGTTTCCTGAATTAAAGGAGATTCCCCCTCACCACCACTGCCACCCATAAAGGGTGCTTGAATATGGAGTTCCTTCCCCTTCCAAATCCATGTGGATTAGCTTGCTTCAGCTTCCAGAGCTCCTCTCCCATGTCTGTGCCCCTAAACCAGTATAATTGCAGGAATAGAACAACTCTTGGGCTGATGCTGGATTCACCCCTCTCTGCTCACCCAGAACGAGTGACACAGTTTCAGCATCCAGATGCCGTTGAGAAAGCAAACCGGGATAGCGGACAGCAGGTTGAGGCCGCGATCCACATCCTCCCAGCGGGCTGCCTCAGTTTCCCCACCTGCTCAGCCCCCCCACGGGGCCCCACCCCCCACCCCCCGTCACTTCCACTGCAAGCCTGGCTCCTATTTCTTACCACGCGTCTCAACGGTGTTGTCTAGAAGCGGGCCGGGCAAAGTCTCCGGATCAGGCCCCGTCGAAAGGGGGGGGGAAGTCTAGGGCTGGCCGAGAGAGTCAGCTCTTGCCCACGGAGAGAGGGAGAGCGGCCGAGCGGGGGCACAGACGCCGCCACCACCACGCCGCCTCTCTCGCATCCTTATTAATCTGGCTGCCGGTCCGAGATGGCAGGTCGGAGCAGGAGGAGGCCGAGAGACGGCACCCGGCAAAGAGGGGGGAGAAAGGGATGCCTCCTCCTCCCCGCCCGGCAGCGCAGACTACGGCAGCATCCCTCCCGCTCAGCGGAAAAGCCCGCCCCTGCCCTGCGGCTTCAGCCCGACGTCCTCCTCCATCTGATCTCCCTCTGATCTGCCTCCGGGGCTGCTCGGACCCAAGGTGAGCTCTCCGCCCGTCCGTCCGTCTGTCTCTCTCTCTCGTGGCTGCTTTTCTCCCCGCCGCCCGAAAGAGCCGCGCCGGGGTTCCTGCCCGCGCGCCCGGGTCTGCGCGCGAGTGTGGCACATGCACACGGGACGGGAGCCGGGATCATCAGAGAGAGAAGTCTCCTCCTCCTCCCCGGAGCGACGCCGAATGCGAGAGGGGCAGAAAAGGGAGGAGCAGGAGGGAAGAGCCTCCTCGCTGAGGGTCGAGCGGCAAGACGCGTGTGCGTGCGTGTGTGTGTGGGTGTGTGTGTGTGTGTGTGGAATGAACTCAAGCAAGTGCAGAGGAAGACCAGGCGTGCCCACACACGTGGGTAGGTGGGAGGGTGCCCCACTCTCAGCTACTGAGGGCTGGAGCGTGCTTTTTTTTTTTTTCCTCGCGCCCCCAAAAGGACAGAAGAGCTCACGAGGAAGGGGGTCCGTGGCGGAGGGCTTGGGGGCTGCTCGCTGCCGGGGGGGGGGGGGAGGCACGCGCTTTATGCAGGCCACGAGGAGCCTCTCCAGATCCCCAGACAGGGGGGGGGGGGTTTCCCAGCAGACGGGACCGGGTGCAAGGGGCGGCCTGGTGGCGGGGCTGGCTGGAGGGGTCCCCTCCCCTCTTTCCACCGCTCTGCGTGCAGTCCTCGTGCCCCCCCCCTCCCGCCGCCGCCACACGAGCCGCTCCCGCCCGCATCGCAGTCGCGAAGGAGGCGGCGGCGGCGGCGACCCCACCCCGGGCGGGGCGGCCCCAATCCCACCCTCCTCCTCTCGGCCGCTTGGAGAGGTAACCCTTTCCGCACCGAGCCGCCATCCTCCTGGCTGAGGCCGCCCGGAGTTTCTCCTGCCACGGAGTTACCACGGGTAGAAGATGCCGGCTATCCCGGTTTGCCCAGTGCCCAAGGTCGCAGCGATCCAAACCGGCAGAGAGGGGAAGGCGTGTCCAGAAGCTCTCTTCACTCTCATATCACGTGTGTTTAGGGCTCAACCCGTGCCTTTAAAGTGGGTTTGAGGAGCTCTCTGAACGTCTGAGGGCCAGTGTGGTCCAGTAGCCAGAATGTTACAGGTCTGAGCCTAGAAGAGAGAGGTCCAATTCCATGCAGGATTCATAGGATGGTGGCCTCTGGTGAGCCAATACGCCTTGGCCTCAGTTTCTCCGCCTGTAAAATGGGAATCTCGAGGACCTGCAAGGACAAACGTCTACTGGAAAGTAGCACTGATGTTCAGGATTCAGCTTTTGCCATGCCACCGCTATAAACACCCCCCAAAGCAGCCATCTGTCAGGGATGTTTCGACTTGGATTCCTGTGTTGCACAGGAGATTGGACTCGATGGCCTTATAGGCCCCTTCTAACTCTAATTTTCTATGATTCTATGTTGTTTAGTGCCATGTCAGAAAGCAAGTCCCACATATTCTGGTGGATTCACATGACCCTCTTAACTGCATGAACAAATGCAATACCATTTGACCGCAATTTAAAATGGGGAGTGGGAAATTACTGTAATACACTGCTTCAGCCTCTCGCCGGATCGTCACCTTGAAGTGGTGAGTGGGCTTGCGTGTTCTGATGAACCCTGTGAGCAATGCCGTCGGGAGCGATGTACTCCCAGTAGGGCCACCCATGGCGGTAAGGTCCGGGGAGAGGAACCAGACAAAGAACGATCCAAAACATAAAGTCCTCAACGGCAGAACAGGCGGAAGATAATTTAAACCTAAATTACAACGGCTGTGAAGGCGGATGAAGGCTGCAGCAGAGAATGGTTTTCCAATTGTCAGGGTAACCGTGCCGTTGGATCATTGCCGTACTCTGTCAGGTTTGTGTGGTGATTCATTGTGCACTGATCTCCCCACATAAAACAATTTCATGCACAGGCGTCTTCCAACTCAACCAAAAAACAAAAAAAAAAGTCCCCTGACGACTGGCGAATGGGGCAGGACTGTGAATCCGGAAGCCCCTAGTCATGGACCAGCACATGGGCAGTGGATGCAGATTCAGTCGCCCTGTTCAAGGAACGAGGTAGTCGAGCAGCTTGGCAGCTGTATCCATGACTGAGCAGTCCTATTTAGGATTCACTCTGCTCACCCCGTATGGGGAGGGGGCTAGAAAAGGTGCCCTAAACATAGTCTGCCTCTTTCTCCCCTGACTGGATTACCGCTTCCAGTGGGGTCACCATTTTAGCGGTCGAAAAAGACGACTGAATTTTGGAACATGGAATATACGGACATTGCTGGATAACATAGATAGTGAACGCCCTGAGTGTAGGACTGCTATTATTGCAAGGGAGTTGAGAAGGTTTAGAATTGACATAGCAGCACTTCACGAAACTCGAAGGGCAGGAGAGGGACAGTTGAAGGAAGGAAAAGAAGGTTATACCTTCTTCTGGAAAGGACTACCTGAGCAGGACCGACAAATACATGGAGTAGGCTTTGCCATCAAAAATGAGCTAATGAACTCTTTGTCAGAAGTTCCTACTGGCATTAACGAACGCCTGATAACACTTCGATTAAAGCTCGCCAATAACCAGCAGGTAACTATTTTAAGCACTTATGCGCCAACATTAGATGCTGATGAAGACATCAAGGAAAGTTTTTATACCCAGTTGGACACTCTCCTGTCAGAGATACCAAAGGAGGATAAAATTATCCTCCTCAGCGACTTTAACGCAAGAGTCAGGCATGACTTTGATTTATGGCCAGAAACTATTGGAAAAGACGGAGTTGGTAATAGCAACTCGAATGGAATTTTACTTTTGTCTAAATGTGCAGAGCATAATCTCACTATTACAAACATGCTCTTTCGACAAAAAAATAAGTTTAAAACATCATGGCAGCAACCTCAGTCAAAGCACTGGCATCTTCTGGATTATGTAATTGTCCGTGTTAGAGTTCACCGCAATGTACTTCTTACTAGGGCCATGGTGAGTGCCGACGACTGTTGGACAGACCATTGACTAATCCGGTCCACTATGGTTATCGATATTGCTCCCCAATGTAGACTTCAAGGAAGGAAACCAAGGCATAAAATGAACATCCATGCCCTTCAAGATCCTAGTAACAGAACTCGCCTTCAATCATTTCTTAGGGAACATCTACCTACGGAAACTCCTGATAACATTGAGGACCATTGGTCTAAGCTGAAAACCTCCATTACTGCAGCTTGTGAACAAACTATTGGATATGAAACTAAGAAACATCAGGATTGGTTTGATGAAAATGATAATGAGATTAAATATATAATTGACCAAAAAAAGGAAAGCCTTCCAAGTATGGCAAAATGATACTAATTGTGCTGCCAAGAAAAAAATCTATGCCAGTGCAAAGGCTGAGGTCCAAAGAAGAACAAGAGAACTTAAGAACATTTGGTGGGAAAAGAACGCTCAAGAAATTCAACAACTTGCAGAATCTCATGATGCACGGGGCTTTTTTAAGGCCACAAAGGCCATTTATGGACCAAAAACCTATGGTACAAACCCTTTGCAATCAAAAGATGGCACCAAACTCTTAAAAGACAAAGAGTCTATTGCACTGCATTGGAAAGAGCATTATTATGACCTTTTAAATCGTAAATCTAAGGTGGATAAAGAGATTTTTTCGCAAATCCCACAAAAACAAATTAGAGAGGAACTTGCAATACTCCCCACTTTGGATGAAGTTATAAAAGCCATTAATCAAATGAAGAATAACAAAGCTAGTGGACCAGATGGGATTCCTGCTGAAAACTTTAAGGGGGCGGGGCGAACTTGTACAACATCTTCATAAACTCATCGAAAAAATCTGGATAAAAGAAGAGATTCCAGAAGACTTCAGGGATGCCATAATTATCACCCTCTTTAAGAAGGGTGATAGAACAGACTGTGGATATATGGAATCAATTATTAGACTATGTATTAATAAAGGGGAAGGGGAGCATGCCTTGTCAGGATATGTTATATTTTTTGAATTTGGAATTCATTTGATCAAGGGGATGGAAGTATATTAATTGGTCCCTTGGAGGGGGGGTGCACTTTATGATTTATTGTACGTTGTTTATGTTATATTTTTGTGTTATTCTTGTATTTTGTTATATTTTGTTTTGAAAAGTAAATAAAATTTTAAAAAGAAGAAGAAAAGAACAGACTGTGGAAACTATCGGGGCATTTCTCTCTTAGCTACCGCAGGTAAAATATTTGCTAGGGCTCTCGCAAACCGTCTTCTATCTATTTCAGAAGAGATCCTTCCTGAATCTCAATATGGTTTCCTCCCCTCTAGAGGGACAGTAGACATGATTTTTACTGCATGTGATGTCAGCTCCAAGAAAAATGCCGGGAGCAAAATCAACCCATTTATATGGCATTTCTTGATTTGGCTAAGGCCTTTGATACTGTAGACCGAAAGGCTCTCTGGACTATCCTTATGAAAATTGGATGCCCCAATAAATTTGTAAATGTCTTGCGACTTCTCCATGACAACATGACGGCAACGGTTTTGGACAACAACGGCTCTCATGGTGCTCCATTTAAAGTGGGATCAGGTGTTAAACAGGGATGTGTTATTGCCCCAACATTGTTCGCTATTTCCATCGCTATGATTTTACATCTTGTTGAGGGGAAACTTCCCACTGGTGTGGGAATTATATATCGACCAGATGGAAAGCTTTTTAATCTCAGTAGGCTGAAAGCAAAAAGTAAGGTAATCACAACTTCCGTTGTGGAACTTCAGTATGCTGATGATGATACAGGCCTGTGGCTTATGCTGGCTCAGCTTGTCTGAGTGTGGAAAGCTAAGCAGGGTCAAGCCTGGTTATTACTTGGATGGGAGACCCCTCCTCTAGTTTCCTGCATTGATCAGGGGGTTGGACTCGATAGCCTTGTAGGCTCTTTCCAACTCTATGATCTATAAATCTTTAAATCTATGTTGTCTTTGCACATTCAGAGGATGATCTCCAAACTATCCTAAATGCTTTTGCAGAAGCATATGAAAAACATCAAAAAAACAAAAGTGCTTTATCAGCAAGTGCTTCATCAGCAAGTGCTTCATCAGCAAGTGCAAGCCAATCCTTTGGTGATGCCATCTATCCAGCTTGGCGGGGCAATGCTGGAAAATGTCGATCATTTTCTCTATCTTGGCAGCTATCTTTCTGTTACAGCTAACATCGACACTGAAATCCAGCATCGTTTGAGCTCCGCAAGTGCCACATTTTCTCGAATGAAGCATAGGGTGTTCGAGGATCGGGATATCTGTAGGGAGACCAAAATGCTGGTTTATAAAGCCATTGTATTACCAACTTTATTGTATGCCTGCGAAACATGGACTATCTATAAACGTCATTTCCACCTCCTTGAAAGATTTCATCAACGTTGCCTCCGGAAAATCCTGCGAATTACTTGGGAAGATAGGCAAACAAATGTCAGTGTACTGGAAGTAGCAAAGACTACTAGCGTTGAAAAAATGATCCTTCAGTGCCAACTTCAATGGACTGGTCATGTTGTTCGAATATCTGACTGCCGTCTCCCAAAGCAGTTACGGTACTTTATTCCCAACTCAAGGATGGAAAGCGGAATATCGGTGGTCAGTATAAGAGGTTTAAAGTTGTTCTTAAAGCTAATCTTAAAAAATGCAATATAAACATCGAGAACTGGGAAGTTCTGGCCCATGAATGATCTAACTGGAGGTTGGCCTCTCACAAAGGTTCTATGGTCTTTGAAGAAGCCCGAGAGCAAGGTGAAAGGGAGAAACGTGCTAAATGAAAAGCACGTCAAACAAATCCTTTGCAGGACCATCTTCCATCTGATAACCTGTGTCCTCAATGTGGGAAGCTGTGTGGATCTAGAATTGGCCTCCACAGTCACTTACGGACCCATCGCTACAGTCTACACAATTTTATACAATTTCCTCTCTCTCTATTTTTCTTTTTGTAATTTTATCCTGGAAGAGAATCTTACTCGGTCACGAGTGATCGCCTACTGACTATACTTTTGTAAGTGTTCATTTGAATGCATAGGCCCAAACTGCCAGCACTGGGGTGTTTTTTTTAATCTACCTCACACGGTTGTTGTGAGGATTGCAACTAGAGAATACATGTGCAGTGCTGTATGAAAATACTATACAAATGATAAGTATTTGTTGTTGTTGACGGTGTCGACTGTATTTCTTTCTCTAGCTATGAGGAAATCAAACACTGGCCAGCCAAACAGGAGGAGGCTTTTTTCCAGCAAGGGTTCGCACTGCCATTTCAGTCCAGTTTAAAATGAGGAAATAAAATCTAGTGGACCTGGGTTGCAGCCAAATAGTAAGTCCATGATTGGCAGCTATAGAATAAGTGACATGGCATTGGCTAATCACATTGACAAACTAGAGAGCGTCCAGAAGAGGGCGTCCAGGAGGGGGAGGAATTGACCCAGACACTATCTCCATCATCTAAGGCCCTTCTCCGGGTGCCTCCTCTGAGGGAGGCTCGGAAGGCAGCAACAAGGGAGAGGACCTTCTCTGTGGTGGCCCCCCAATTCTGGAGCGATCTCCCCGAGGCCTGCCTAGCACCAACATTGTTATCTTTTCTGCACCACATTAAGACCTTTTTCTCTCAGGCATGTGGCAGCATACGATGAGGGTTTAATCAGGTCTTTTTCTTGCTGTTGATGGTTTAACTTTGTTTTTCGATATATGTATGTCTCTCTCTGTGCCATATGTTTGTACGCATATGGTCTTCATAATGACACAATTAGTATCATTTTGCCATATTTGGAAGGCTTTCCTTTTTTTGGTCAATTATATATTTAATCTCATTATCATTTTCATCAAACCAATCCTGATGTTTCTTAGTTTCATATCCAATAGTTTGTTCACAAGCTGCAGTAATGGAGGTTTTTGGCCCAGCGCTCCAGCCTATCGAGATTGCTTTGAATTTTGTTTCTGTCTTCCAGAGTATTAGCTGTTCCACCCAACTTTGTGTCATCTGCAAATTTGATAAGCATTCCCTGCACTTCCTCATCCAAGTCATTAATAAAAATGTTGAAGAGCACCGGGCCTAGGACTGAGCCCTGTGGTACCCCGCTTGTTACCTCTCCCCAGTTTGAGAAGGAACCATTGATAAGCACTCTTTGAGTTCGATTCTGTAGCCAATTGTGGATCCACCTGATAGTTGTTCCATCCAGCACACTTTTAGCTAGCTAAAAGTTTAATTCCACTGCAGAATGGGAGGGAAAGCAGACAAATATAACATGGGGACAAGTTCCCCAACCATCGTGGGGACAACCTGTCATGTCTTCTATGCTTATCCCTCTTTCTCCTGGAGTGGGATAAAAGTTTAGGATTAGCCTGTAATAAAAAAAAACCCAAGACCCAGAAAAGGGACAGCACTGGAAGGCAAAGGAAGTTCATGTGAAGAAAGGTGTGGGGTGCAGGACACGCAGGGACTGTGGCTTGCGTCAAGCCTCCCAGTGGATCGAGGGCTTAGGTGGGAGTTGGACCCCACAATGTCCCAGGCATAAACCCAGTCTCCCATTTACTGGACCACCCTAGCTCAACACCTCTTGGTGACATAAGCACGTCCATCTGCTTTTGTACCCGTTCCATCACTCTCCCAAATTAAGCTGTCAACACATTTGTCACTGACAAAGTGTCTCAGCCCCAGTGACAAAGCCTCACGGTAAAAAGAAGTTAAGCACATACCCAAGTTCAGTACCCATGCGAGTTTCGGAACAGGGCGAGGAGACCAGGACAGTCCACTCTTCCTTACCTTCTCCGAGTATATATCTTTATTATTAACCAACCCCCATTAATAAAGTTATATTAATTTTATTCCCCCCCCCAGCAGGGCCAGGTGGAGATGGGCTGCTCTGCGTGTGTGTGTGTGTATGTGTGTGTGCGTGCCTGTCTTTCTGTTGGGTGGTAACATTTCGCTTTCTCTTTAGATGAGACCAAAACATCTGGGGGACACCAGCTTTGATAAGGATTGCATAGGATTGCAGCCTTTTCTTATCAGGAGGTTGTAGAAGTTGTAACGGAATGTGCTAGAATCGGGCTATATACAGTCATGTGAAAAAGAAAGTACACCCTTCTCGAGTTCCATGGTTCCACGTTTCAGGACAGAAGAAAAATCATCGGGCCCATAGCAGGTCTCAAAAGTAGGTAAAGACAACCGCAGATACCGTGGCATTATTTATTATACAGAGATACAGTCAAAATGGAGAAGCCATGTGAGAGAAACTACGTAGGTACACCTTATGATTCAATAGCTGGTAGAACCACGTTTAGCAGCAATAACTTGAAGTGATCATTTTCGGTGTGATGAGTCTCTCACATTGTTGTGGAGGAATTTTGGCCCACTCTTCTTTACAACATTGCTTCAGTTCATTGCGGATTGCGGGCATTTGTTTATGCACAGCTCTCTTAAGGTCCCGCCGCAGCATTTCAATCGGGTTGAGGTCTGGACTTTGAGCCGTTGCAGCACCTTGATTCTTTTCTTTGTCAGCCATTCTGTTGTAGATTTGCTGGTGTGCTTGGGATCATTGTCCTGTTGCATGACCCAATTTCGGCCAAGTTTTAGCTGCCGGACAGATGGCCTCACATTCGACTCTAGAATACCTTGGTATACAGAGGAGGCCATGGTCGACTCAATGACCGCAAGGTGCCCAGGTCTTCTGGCTGCAAAACAAGCCCAAATCGTCACCCCTCTACCACCGTGCTTGACAGTTGCTCAGAGATGTTTGTGCTGCTATGCTGTGTTTGGTTTTCGCCAAATGTGGCGCTGTGCATTATGGCCAAACAGTTCCACTTTGGTCTCGTCCGCCCAAAGGACATTGTTCCAGAAGGCTTGTGATTTGTTCAGATGCAACTTTGCAAACCCAAGCCGTGCTGCCATGTTCTTATTAGAGAGAAGAGGCTTTCTCCTGGCAGCCCTTCCATTTAAACCATACTTGTTCAGTCTTTTTCGAATTGTACTGTCATGAACTTTAACGTTGCACCTGCTGACTGTGACCTGTAGTGCCTGAGATGTAACACTTGGATGTGTTGCAATTTCTGAGCATTGCACGGTCTGCCCTTGGGGTAAATTTGCTGGGATGTCCACTCCTGGGAAGACTGGCAACTGTCTTGAATTTTTTCCACTTGTGAATAATCTTCCTCACTGTAGAATGATGGACTTTAAATTGTTTGGAAATGGCCTTATAACCCTTCCCGGATTGATGGGCAGCAGCAATTGCGTCCCTAAGATCATTGCTGATGTCTTCTCTCCTTGGCATTGTGGTAACACACGCCTGACTGCTGGAGACCAGCAAACTCCTGACACTTCAGTTTTTATAGAGGTGGTCACACTTGCTGATGATTAATTCATCAAGGGCATTTGCTTAGCCTCTTCATACCTATGGCAGCAGTAAGGGTGTACTTAGTTTTTCTCACATGGCTTCTCCATTTTGGCTGTATTTCTGTACAATAAGTAATGCCACGGTGTACTCTGTCATGTGTTGCTGTTCATCTACGGTTCTCTTTACCTAATTTTGAGACCTGCTACGGGCCCGATGATTTTTTTCCTGTCCTGATACGTGGAACTATGGAACTTGAGAAGGGTGTACTTTCTTTTTCACATGACTGTATACACACACACACACACACACACACACTGATGTCAACTTAATGTCTGTTCCAGGTAAATTGGTTGAAAACGTTATTAAAGAT
Source organism: Shinisaurus crocodilurus (assembly GCA_021292165.1). Taxonomy (NCBI): domain Eukaryota; kingdom Metazoa; phylum Chordata; class Lepidosauria; order Squamata; family Shinisauridae; genus Shinisaurus; species Shinisaurus crocodilurus. The sequence continues at coordinate 8,728,247 of CM037879.1, forward strand.
AAAATCAGTAAGCATATAGAAGGGCAAGCCCTGCTGGGAAAAAATCAGCATGGCTTCTGCAAAGGTAACTCCTGTTTCACTAACCTTTTAGAGTTCTTTGAGAGTGTCAATAAACGTGTGCACAGGGGTGATCCGGTAGACACTGTTTACTTGGACTTCCAAAAGGCTTTAAAAAAACCTTTTTTATTTTTATGGAAACAAAAACAAACAACACAAAACATATAACGATAATTAACAATTAACAGAACTAAAAGGACTTCTGAATTTTTCTACAGCAAATATAAGTTTCTCAAATCAATAATCAAAACAGAAAAGTTCTTTTTCTATTGTCACCAATTTATCTTCTTAATCTTTTTTCTATTGTCACCAATTTATCCTCTTATTATTCCACAAAACCACATATAAACAAATCATTTTTTTCTAAACCCTGCAAAAAGTCAATTAGAGGTTTCCACTCAGCAGTAAACATAGATGTTCTCTTTTATGTCTCTCTCTCTCTCTCTCTCTCTCTCTGTGTATGAATGATTGTCTTGGTTTTGCTAAAAGTTGTGGGAGACCCCTCCTCTAGTTTCCTGCATTGAGCAGGAGGTTGGACTCGATGGCCTTGTAGGCTCCTTCCAACTCTATGATCCTATGAAATCCTAAACATGGATATAATATCTCCCCTGTGTGAGTTCTTTGTTATGTGCAGTTTTTCCTAAAATCAAAGTTCTTTTCATGATCCAAGCATTTATATGGTATCTCCCCTGAGTGAGTTCCTTGATGATAAGTGAAAGGAATCTTCTGACTGAAGCTCTTTCCACAGTCCCAAGCACTGATATGGTTTTTCTCCAGTGTGAATTCTTTGATGATAAGTAAGATTTATCATCTGACTGAAGTTCTACCGTCCAGGCACTGATATGGTTTCCCCGTGTGAGTTCTTTGAGGGTACATGAAGCTTTCCCTCCAATGAAAGTTCTTTCTAGACTGCAAGCTTTGTTATGTTTTCTCTCCAGTGTGAATTCTTTGATGACAGGTGAGCTTTGTCTTTGAACTGAATCTCTTTCCACACACCAAGCCCTGATATGGTTTCTCCCCCGTGTGAATCCTTTGATGAGAAGTGAGCTGTCTCTTCCAGTTGAAGCTCTTTCCACACTCCAAACATTGATATGGTTTCTCCCCTGTGTGAATTCTTTCATGAGAAGTGAGCTGTCTCTTCCAGTTGAAGCTCTTTCCACACTCCAAACATTGATATGGTTTCTCCCCTGTGTGAACTCTTTGATGAGAAGTGAGCTGTGCCTTCGAACTGAATCTCTTTCCGCACTCCAAGCATTCATATGGTTTCTCACCTGTGTGAATTCTTTGATGAGAAGTGAGATGTGTCTTTTTCCTGAATCTCTTTCCGCACTCCAAGCACTGATATGGTTTCTCCCCTGTGTGAGTTCTTTGATGAGAAGTGAGCTGTGGGTTTGAACTGAATCTCTTTCCACACTCCAAGCATTGATATGGTTTCTCCCCTGTGTGAATTCTTTCATGACAAGTGAGCTGTGGCTTTGAACTGAATCTCTTTCCACACTCCAAGCACTGATATGGTTTCTCCCCTGTGTGAACTCTTTGATGAGCAGTGAGCTGTGTCTTCGAACTGAATCTCTTTCCACACTCCAAGCACTGATATGGTTTCTCCCCTGTGTGAATTCTTTCATGAGAAGTGAGATTTGTCTTTTTCCTGAATCTCTTTCCACACTCCAAGCATTGATATGGTTTCTCCCCTGTGTGAGTTCTTTGATGAGAAGTGAGATTTATCTGTTGACTGAATCTCTTTCCACACTCCAAGCACTGATATGGTTTCTCCCCTGTGTGAATTCTTTGATGGGAAGTGAGATTTGACTTTTTACTGAAGCTCTTTTCGCACTCCAAGCATTGATATGGTTTCTCCCGTGTGACTTCTTTGATGAGAAATGAGATGTGTCTTCTCAGTGAAGCTCTTTCCACACTCCAAGCATTCATATGGTTTCTCCCCTGTGTGAACTCTGTGATGAGAAGTGAGCTGTGACTTCGAACTGAATCTCTTTCCACACTCCAAGCATTCATATGGTTTCTCCCCTGTGTGAATTCTTTGATGAGAAGTGAGATGGGTCTTGCCACTGAAGCTTTTTCCACAGTCCAAGCATTGATATGGTTTCTCCCCTGTGTGAATTCTATGATGAGAAGTGAGCTGTGTCTTCCAACTGAATCTCTTTCCACACTCCAAGCATTCATATGGTTTCTCACCTGTGTGAACTCTTTGATGAGAAGTGAGCTGTGGCTTCGAACTGAATCTCTTTCCACACTCCAAGCATTGATATGGTTTCTCCCCTGTGTGAATTCTTTCATGAGAAGTAAGATGTGTAGTCCCAGTGAAGCTCTTTTGATATGGTTTCTCACCTGTGTGAATTCTTTCATGAGAAGTGAGATTTATCCGTTGACTGAATCTCCTTCCACAGTCCAAGCACTGATGTGGTTTCTCCCCTGTGTGGATTTTGCAATGAACACCGAGGCTTGATTTAGACTTGACGGTTTTCCCACACACAGAGCACACATAGTTTGCCTCTTTTTTAATCCATTTTTTCTTCCATTGAGATATCATTGTAGTCACTGCCCTGAGAAGCAAAGGATTTATTCCTCTTCCAATTTAGTTCACTTTCTCTTCTCTGAGGTTCCCTATTTTTAAATATGTTTTTTGGGGGGGGACATCCCAGATGGTTCTCTCTTATTCTCCATTTCATACCTGTCACTTTCTAGAATAAATACAAGAAATCGATAAAAGCCTGAGTTAGAAATAGATCTTCAAATCATTGAATGACTTCAGCTGACTATTGTGATAAAAGGAAGAACTCTCAACACCGAGACTGGAGGCAGTTCTTACTCTGTGCCCAACCGCCTCTTTTGACTGGCATTGACTGAGAGCTGGTGTAGTCAAGAGCAATGGATTGGGACCAGACAGTCCTGGGCTCTGCTCCCAGCTCAGACATGTATTTTCCTGGGTGCTGCGGGGCCAGTTTCTCTCTCACACCCACGCCTACCCCACAGGATTGTTGTGCAGGTAAGTGCACAATCTGATGCATGATGTTATGAGCTGTTTGGAGGGACAGTAGGATGCAAATACAGATAAAAAGAGAAAGGAGAAGAGCCGTCAATAAGTGGCAGAGAACCTTTTCCTATTGGGTGCCCTATATATTATGTATATAAGTTAAATATGTTCTTGGTATGCAGAAAGTCCCAAGTTCAATCCCCACCACCTCCAGTTAAAGATCTCGAAAGGAGCCCTTGGATGTCCTGAGCATGAGACCTCAGAGAGAGGCTGAGAGCAGATGATATCAGTCTAGGAGGGCCACTGACAGTTTGAAATGTTCATATTGCAGCGTGATCGAGGGCTAATGGAGCCAGATATACTGCCGGGACTCAAAAAACCTATTTCCTGTCACAACAGAGCACAATGAGAGGGAAGAGCCCTCCTTGAGCTTCCCTCTTCCTCCAAGGCCCCAACTTTGTTCTGACACTAATGACAGCTTCTTGCTCCTGCTCCACCCAGCATCAGCAGCTGCCCCCAATCGACTGTATAATGACTTGGATCAGGAGGTACAGGGAATGCTTATCAAATTTGCAGATGACACAAAGTTGGGTGGAACAGCTAATACTCTGGAAGACAGAAACAAAATTCAAAGTGACCTCGATAGGCTGGAGCGCTGGGCCGAAAACAACAGAATGAAATTTAACAGGGATAAATGCCAAGTGCTGCACCTAGGGAGAGGAAACCAAATGCAGAATTACAGAATGGGGGACACTTGGCTCAACAATACTACAAGTGAGAAGGATCTTGGAATTGTGGTAGATCACAAACTGAATATGAGCCAGCAATGCGACGTGGCTGCAAAGAAGGCAAATGCAATCTTGGGCTGTATTAATAGAAGTATAGCTTCCAAATCGCGGGAAGTGATAATTCCTCTTTACTCGGCACTGGTTAGGCCTCATCTTGAGTACTGCGTCCAGTTCTGGGCACCTCACTTTAAGAAGGACATAGACAAACTGGAGAGGGTTCAGAGGAGGGCAACAAGGATGATAAAGGGACTGGAAACAAGGCCCTATGAGGAGAGACTGAAAGAACTGGGCATGTTTAGCCTTCAGAAGAGGAGACTGAGGGGAGATATGATCGCACTCTTCCAGTATTTGAAGGGATGTCACACAGAGGAGGGCAAAGATCTCTTCTCGGTCATCCCAGTTTGCAGGACACGGAATAATGGGCTCAAGTTACAGGAACCTAGATTCCACCTAAACATCAGGAAAAATTTCCTGACTGTCAGAGCAATAAGACAATGGAATCAACTACCTAGGGAGGTGGTGGGCTCTCCCAGTCTGGAGGCATTCAAGGTGCGGCTGGACAGACATCTGTCAGAGATGCTTTGACCTGGATTCCTGCATTGAGCAGGGGGTTGGACTCGATGGCCTTGTAGGCCCCTTCCAACTCTACTTTTCTATGATTCTATGATTCTATGACTTCCCCTGTGGGTCAACGGACATTCACAGGAAAAGGTTTCCTCACCCCTGGCCCTAAAGGATCAGCATTCCTGATACAGGAAGGACCAGTCCCAGGTGAGCCTCTCAACACGTGAACATCTTGCTTGGCTGGCCAGCCCTGCTTTCTCACTCTGTCTGTGATATGTGGCACAGGACCTTCTCAGTAGTGACACCAGTGCTGTGCAACACCCTCCGTAGGGACATCTGAACAGCCTCTTTTGACTGGCATTGACTGAGAGCTGGTGTAGTCTGATCTCGTCTGATCTCAGAAGCTAAGCAGGGTTGGGTCAGGTTAGTACTTGGGTGGGTGACTGCCTGGGAAGACCAGGTGCTGGGGGGGGACGGGGACCAGAGCTCAGTGTGAGAGAGCACCCGCTTTGCATGCGGAAGGTCCCAGGTTCGATCCCTGGCTTCTCCAGGTAGGGCTAGGAAATAATCCTGCAAGAAACCCCAGAGAGCGGCTGCTGCCAGTCGGTGTCAACAATACTGGGCTAGAGGGACCAAGGATCTGACTCAGTAAGAAGGCAGCTTCCAATGTTCCTGTGTTCCTGTGACACGTGCCTGCCTCCCTCCTCCCTCCCTGTTGCCCTTTGGGTTGCAGGCTATGATAGTGTTGCGCCGTCAGGCTCATGTCTGTACTTGCATTCACTGCAGCTCTAAATATTTCCTGATGTTTCCAGGACCTGATGCTCATTATTGTTTTGATTATGTTCTGTGCCTTTTTTTACCATCCTGTATTGAAGTCTAACGCTGTTCACTCCTTTGTGATTTTTTGTTTAATGGAAAGGCAGGATTATAAATGTTTTAAGAAATAAAAGTGGACAAATCCTGCTAAACCAAAAAGAAGGGACCCTGAGATGCTGGGATACACCATCGAATTGCACACGGGCCCCTCCACTGCAGGCCTTCCAGTGTTGCTTAAAAGCTTCTCGGTTCTCGGCTGCCTTTCCCTAAGTACAGTGGTTGTGCTGCTGGTTTTTGAGACTCCTGAGCTGTCTGAATGTGACTCCCAGAAATGTTTCTGGTATGGCTGAGCCCGGTGTCTTGAAGCTCCTGTTGCAACAGTGTATAATGACTGGATTATTTTAATGCATCCTCCTTTGCTTGCGTATGCCACTTGCGAGGGGGATGCCCAAAAGGTGGCCTAGAAATACTTCAGTGAATATAGAGAATGGGGAAAACATTACTAACATTCCTCCTCCTACTGCCATCATTGCATTTGTAAAGAGATATTATCGTCAGCCAGGGAAAGAGGGAGCCTTACCGAGAGAGGCCACGATCCCACAATTCTCCTCTATGATTTGCCTGTGCAGGGCTCCCTGGTCAGGATCCATCAGTGCCCACTCCTCCTTGCTGAAGGACACAGCGATCTCCTCAAAGGGCACCAGACCCTGGACAGAAAAAACATCAACATTTCCTCCTCACACCTAACGTAAAGATCATCTAGTAACAAAATCCAAAAGGCTGCTTCAAGTGAGTTGGCTGGGCATTTATAGTGGACGATTTAAGCATCTAGGAGTCGCATTTACAGCCTTCCTTTTGGAGGACAAGGCTACCAAAGGGCTACTAGTCCTGATGGTGACCTCCAGGATCTGGGGAAGCACGCCTCTCAAGACCAATTACAGGGGAAGAACAGCATCCGAAGGACATTGCGCTCATGCGCTGCTGGTGGGCTCCACAGGTATCGTCTGGCTGGCCACTGTGGGAAACGGGATGCTGGACTAGAGGGGCCTTTGGCCTGACCCAGCAGGGTGCTTCTTGTGTTCTTAGCCTTGCTGGAAGCAAACAGGAGGAGAGAGTTCTGTTCAGGCCCAGCGAGGTGAGCAGGGGACAGGGGCACCCAAGGGATCCTTCTCCCGACCTGATCCGCTCCAACGCCATCACAAAGAAGAAGCAGTGGCTGAGGATTTATTCCTGGCATCACTCCATCCCCTCTGAGAGAGAAAGGAAACCGGGAGCGTATGCTTGTCTTGCAAATTAAGATGACAGTCCTAAGAATATACGACAATAAGGGCCATTCTGGATCAGGCCAAATGTCCATCTAGTCCACTATTTTGTTTACACACTGGTCAACCAACTGCCCACGGAAATTCACAAACAGGACATAAGTGCAACAACACCCTCCCGCCCATGTTCCCCAGCAACTGGTGTACATAGGCATACTGCCTCTGATACTGGAGATCGTGTATAGCTATATATGCCCATCACGAACACAGCTGTCTGTGTGTCTATGGATCATATTACACACTACCATGAGCACCCTGGATATATTAAACCCACTTACTAGCAAGTAAGCCCCTTTGAACAGAACAGGACTTCCTTCTCAGGAAAATACACAGGACTGCAGCTTAAGTGATGCAAGTGTAAGAACACAGGCCTGTCAGGAGGTGTCTTATCCTTTATTTGCAGTCTGGATGTTTTAGTACGATTGGGTGAAAATGCATCTCTCCCCAGTTGGGCTCTTGGCCACAATTCAAAGTGCAGATTTCCTTGTCTAACGTCTTCAGTTATTGAATATGATTTTTTTAACTGAGAAAAAGGCTGGAGACAGGTTTCTTCCCCCCCCAACGACTCGGGGGGGGGGGGAATAAAAGCAGCCCAAGGATTTCTTGCACGCTCCCCAACCCCGCAGCTAATCCTTACCCTGTGAGGTGGCACCTCCATCACTCTCCTGCTCGATGCCCGTTCGCAGGGGACTCTGCAGGGGGCGGGGAAATCAGGCCCCACTCCGGCACACAGATTCTCTACCTGAAACGTAATGTGGATCCAAGACATGCCATGAGAAGAGAATTAAAAAATGATACACTCTTGGGGCAGGGGGCATGGGTATGGGAGATCCCTCCTCCTCAGATTTACAGAAAAGGTCGGGTAATTCGCAGAGAGAGTTTTGGGATGTCCCCCCCTCACATGCTTGACCCCTTGGAGCTCCCAGGATGCAGTGCTCTCACCCGCTGCTCCTCCTGCTTCTTCTCCTCCTCCCGGCTCAGGAGGAAGCCTTCTGCCAGGGCCACCGCCTGGGAACTGGTCTCCGCCCCACATTCCCTCACCCAGCTCGACATCTCCAGGGGCAGGATGCTCAGGAACTGCTCCAGGACTACCAGGTCCACGATCTGATTTTTGGTGTGTCGCTCTGGCTTCAGCCACTGACGGGAGAGATGGTGGAGCTGGGTGCAGACCTCTCGGGGGCCCTGAGCCACCCGGTAGCGGAGCTGCCTGAAATGCTGGCGCCGCGCATCTGAGCTGACCATTTCCTGGCCCAGCATCTTCTGTCCCGTAGTTTCCCAGGTTTCACTGGCACTCCCAGTCCTGATGGCATCGCGGCCTCTTCCTGCATCAGCGGTATCTGAGTCCTGCTCGTCCATCTTTGATCCGTGCAGCAAAGAGCGGTGCTAATGAAGCTCTGCAAAGCCAAGACATGTAAAGAATTATCAACCTGTCAGGGCAAGAAGGAATGGCAAGGACTCCAGAAGAAAAGGCAGGCACATGCCAAGACTCAAAGAGAAAATGGAGACTAGGTTGGGGAGGTTCTGGGAGCCACGAACCAAAACACCTTTCGTGTCAGATTCACATGTGCATAAAACCTAGATATTCTGATAAAAACATCACCTTTTCTTTATTTTAAACATACTTTATCGCACATTAAATCATTTTAAATACTGGTTAACATTTTCTCAGATTTTCTGAGGCAAACGTCTTCAGCAGATGGCGGCTCCATTCCTAACTGTTGCAGAAAGAAGCTGCCTTCCTGAAAAAGTGCAATGGTTCACACAGGACAGCGTCCTGCTCCCGAGGATACCAAAATGCTTGTGCCCCACAGAAACTGGAAGTTGGTTGTGCTCTGTGGAGGTGTCTTTTCTATATCCATGGTTTATCTAACACCTCCTTTCTATTCTTGTTTAAATAATAATAATAATAATTTTATTTCATTTTATGTTTTCTCTGGGCAGTGTACAGAGAATAAAATCCAAAAAATACAATATAATAACAAAATATAAAACCCATTTGCATAAAAAAAAACATGAAACAATTTTGCACAATCAACAATAAAAAATCCCAAGTTAGGGTTGGGCCTACACAATTTAACAAATTCACAGAGCTGTCTCTCTGGCTATCATGAGGTATGAAAATTATTAACTATTATTATTATTATTATTATTATTATTATTATTATTATTATTATTATTAACAACAACAACAACAACAACAATTTTATTTCAATACCGCCCAATAGCCAAAGCTCTCTGGGTGGTATACAACAGTAAATAAAAATAAAATGAAATACAATATAAATACATACAATAAAAACACTATCAGAGATGCTTTGACCTAGATTCCTGCATTGAGCAGGGGGTTGGACTCGATGGCCTTGTAGGCCCCTTCCAACTCTACTTTTCTATGATTCTATGATTCTATTAAAAAATTCGATCTTAAAATTTAAAAACCAAATTTAAAAATGAGTCAAACGACTAAAAACAAGTTAATACAACGTTAACTGTTTAAAAAGTTGACATCACCACTACCACCCATGTGCTACTTAGAGTTGTTCAATGCCTCAACATAGAGGGCAGTCTTAACCTGGCAGCGAAAGGATAGTAGAGCTGGCACCAGGTGGGCCTCAGTGTGGAGCTCGTTTCACAGTTGGGGGCTACCACAGAAAAGGCCCACCTGTTATTACTGCCCTCCAGGCCTCCCTCGGAGGTGGCAGTCAGAGGAAGGCCCCAGATGTTGCGCATAGTGTTCGGGTAGATAGTGTAGATTCTTGCAGAGGAAAAGCTACAGGGACCCCATGTGTCAGTGAGCAAGAGGCTGAAGGCCGGTCAAGCAGAGACAATGAATCCAAGGCCTACAACAAGAGGAAGAGAAGAGTACTAGCTGTGGGAGTCTCCCTCCTGCAAGGGATTGAAACCGAAGTATGTTGCGAAGACCCATGGACCCACCAGGTGTGCTGTCTCCCCGGGCAGACGGATTAAAGATGTGACAGAATGGTTGCCAAGCCTAGTAAAGCCCACTGACACATATCCCAAATGATACTGACAACAAGCAGTTACAAAGAAAAGCACGTCAGACTTTGAAGCTTTGGGAAGGAAACACAGGAACTTTGGGGCCCAGATAGTTTTCCCATCCATCCTTCCAGTACTTGGAAGAGGCATAGAAAGGGAAAGAAAAATACTCTGGGTGAATGACTGGCTATGAAGGTGGTGCCGACATGAGAGATTTGGATTCTGGGTCCACGGGCTACACTTCCTGGAAGATGGATTGCTGGCAAGGGATGTGTTGCACCTCACAAGGACTGGGAAGGATGTGTTTAGCCACAGCATGAGGAACTTCATGAGGAGGGCTTTAAACTGAATCCAAAGACGTAAACTCGGGGATAACAATGGACGCAGCCCCCAATTGCTCTGTGGCAGCCCCCAATTTATGGAACTCTCTCCCCAGTGACCTCCGCCATGCCCCTTCCTTGATTAGCTTCCGCCGGGCATTAAAAACGTGGCTTTTCAGGCGGGAATATGGGGTGGCTTAGGATTTTTAAGTTTTGTACTGTTTTTAATTGTGTTTTATACTGTGTGTGTGTGTGCTCCCCCCCTCCCCTCTTGTATTTTATTGGAATGTACATCGCTCAGAGTGGCTGGATGTCTGGCCAGATGGGTGATTCATAAATATAATAATAAATAAATATTTTGCACTAGTTGAAGTTTCCGAACCAAATATACAGGCAGCCCCAAGTATAGCGCATTACAGAAATCAAGCGTAGAGGTTACCAGCGCATGCACCACCGTTACTAAGTCCACATTTTTCGGGAATGGGCATAGCTGGCGTATCAATCGAAACTGATAACAGGCACTTATTAGACTATGTATTAATAAAGGGGAAGGGGAGTATGCCTTGTCAGGATATGTTATATTTTTGGAATGTGGGATTTACGGTAATTGATTAAGGGGATGGATGTATATTAGTTGGTCCCTAGGCAGGTGGGGGGTGCACCTTATGATTTATTTTAGTTGTATGGTTGTGTTTTATAGTTTTGTATGTAATTTATCATAACTAAATAAAATTTATTTAAAAAAAACAAAAAAACAGGCCTCCACCTGAGGGGCCAGGAGCAGGGTCGGGTCAAGAAGTACTCCCAAGCTACAAACTTGTTCCCTCAGGGGGAGTGCAACCCCATCCAGAACTGGTTGACAAACCTCAATTCCTGAATTAGGACCCTTCACCATGAGCACCTCAGTCTTGCCAGGATTCAATTTCAGTTTGTTCTTACTGACCTCAGGCAGTCATTCAGAGGAGCCATACCTTCCTTGGATAAAGATGTTAAGGAGAAATAGATTTGAGTGTCATCAGCATACTGATAACACACCCAACCCCAAATCCCCTGATGATCTCTCCCAGCGGTTTCATAGAATCATAGAAATCATAGAAAAGTAGAGTTGGAAGGGGCCTACAAGGCCATGGAGTCCAACCCCCTGCTCAATGCAGGAATCCAGGTCAAAGCATCCCTGACAGATGGCTGTCCAGCCGCACCTTGAATGCCTCCAGAGTGGGAGAGCCCACCACCTCCCTAGGTAGTTGGTTCCATTGTCTTATTGCTCTGACCGGCAGGAAATTTTTCCTGATGTTTAGGTGGAATCTGGGTTCCTGTAACTTGAGCCCATTATTCCGTGTCCTGCAAACTGGGATGATCGAGAAGAGATTCTTGCCCTCCTCTGTGTGACATCCCTTCAAGTACTGGAAGAGTGCAATCATACCTCCCCTCAGTCTCCTCTTCTGAAGGCTAAACATGCCCAGTTCTTTCAGTCTCTCCTCATAGGGCCTTGTTTCCAGTCCCTTGATCATCCTTGTTGCCCTCCTCTGAACCCTCTCCAGTCTAGTTTGTCTACGTCCTTCTGAAAGTGTGGTGCCCAGAACTGGACGCAATACTCAAGATGAGGCCTAACCAGTGTAAATATTAAACAGCATTGGGGACAGAATGGAGCCCAGAGGGACTCCACATAACAGCTGCTTTTTAGAGGAGCAATTATCCCCGAGCGACACCATCTGAAACCATCCTGAGAGGAAGGAGCGGAACCACTGCAAAGCAGCACCCCCAACCCGCAACTCCCTCAGGCGGCGCAGAAGGAAACCATGGTCAATGGTATCAAATACCGCTGAGAGGTCCAAAAGAATCAATAGGGATGCACTCCCCCTATCGATTCCCAGGCGAAGATCATCAACCAAGGCGACCATGGCAGTCTCCACTCCGTATCCCACTCTGAAGCTGGTTTGAAATGGGTCTAGATAATTGGTTTCATCCAAGACAGCTTGGAGTTGAATGGCCACCACCTTTTCAATTACCTTGCCCAAAAATGGTGGATTACTCACTGGCCTATAATAATTAAAATCAAGGGAGGGCTTCTTCAGAAGCGGTCTAACAATTGCTTCTTTCAAGCGAGATGGAAAATTACCCTCTCTTAGGGAGGCATTAACAATATTCAACAAAAATTGTTTTACTGTCTCCCCTCCCTGGACTACTAGCCAGAGGATCAGTGGGCAAGGATCGAGAGGGCAAGTAGTCTTTTTAACCAGTCCAAGCAGCTTGTCCACGTCATCAGGAGTCACAGACTGAAAGTGATCTAATTTAATCATGCAAGAAGAGTTGCTGGACACCCCACTGTTGACCTCTGTACCAACGACGGCGTCCAAGTCGGCTCGTATCCGAGAGATTTTATCCGCAAAAAAAGCATTGAAAGCATCACAGCGAGCTACTGAAGGTTCTAAAATCTGGTTCAGGATGGGGGGGGGGGGGCATGACTCAGCTAGGCGCGAGTTTGTGGATGCGATGCGTGCAGAGTAGAAAACTCTCTTCGCTGCACGTATCGCCACTCCATAGGTCTTCAAATGATCTCTGTGAAGTGTCTTGTTGGATTCAAGCCAAGTTTTGTGCCATCGGCGCTCTAGTTGTCGTCCTCCTCGCCGCTTCAGCTCCCTCAGTTCTTCTGTAAGCCACGGGGCTCGTCTAGAAGTGGGAAGCAGAGGACGTCTAGGTGCGATCGTGTCGATTACCCTAGTCAGATCTTCATTCCACGTGGATGAAAGGGCTAAAATTGCTCCAGCCCTGATGGCTTACAATCCACCCTGTAGGCCCGTCTGCCTACGGGGATACAGCAGAGCGTGAGACGGAAGATATAGCCTTTGTCTCGTGTGTGTAACTGGCCCATGTAGTTCACACAGAGATTCAGCTTTCCCTCCTGGACGCAGCATTTCCAAGCGTCTCGGATTACAGCTAACTTGCAGCTTGCTCGTCCTGTCAGCTCAACTGTAATTAGGAATGACATCCATAGAATCCACAACAGGGTTTTTACTACCTGTTTATTCTATATCAGAGTAAATACAATCTCCTAAGTTACAGTCTATATTGCAGATTATAATGCATAGCCAGTGCATAGCCAGTCCAGTCTAGCACACTTCATTACATGTTTGCAATAAGTCAGAGCATCAGAGAGAAGAGACAAGAAGAAGCACACACTAAGCAATCCTTCTCTCTACTAAAACTGGTTACAGGAAAATGAAACCTAACAATCATACTACGTCATCAGAAAGTACAAACCATGTGATCAGCTCATATTTCTTTCCCACCTACTTTTCCCATGAGAATAGAATAGTAGTGCCAGACTCAACATGATTGTTTTTCTAGCCATCCTGTACCTTTCCAAATGAAAACACTTGTGCCACAGCTGTTGTTTTGTTACATGTCCCAACAGTGGAGACCAAGGGCTCGACAGGGTCGCCGGCGGTACCAGCCAAGAAACCCTCCCCCCCAAGGCATTCTGGAAATGCACTAGATCCATCAGCCGTCGGGGGCGGACCCTCTTAACCAGTCCACCATCCCTGCAGAGGTGGGCAGCAGCCATGATACCAGTCCTGACCAGGTAGTGATCCATCCATGACAGTGCAGAGACCACTAGAACCTCTTACCCATGGATCATGCTCCTGGCAGGAACAAAAGATCAAATTGAGCGTGTGACCAGCTTGATGTGTCGGCCCCCTGACCAATTGGGACAGGCCCATAGTGGTCATGGTTGCCATGAACTCCTGAGCTGCACCTGACAAGCCAGACACGAGGGGGATGTTGAAGTCACCCAGAGCCAAAAGCTGGGGTGACTCCAACACCAGCTCCGAGACGAGCTCTGTCAGCTCAGTTAGGGACTCCGTTAGGCAGCGGGGTGGCCGGTACACTAACAGAATCCCCAATCTGTCCCTAGTCCCGAGGCTAAGGTCCACACGCTCGATATGAGCCAGCTCCCTCACAGGTAACCTGGTCAGGGAGAGGCCATCTTTATGAACCACTGCTACACCCCCTCCCCGCCCTACACATCCCCTTGCCTGCTCCACCACGGAGTACCCGGCCGGGAGAAGCTGCGCCCATACTGGTCCACTCGCCTCCCCTAGCCGGGTCTCCGTAAAGCACATCAGGTCGGCCTTTTCATCCATGATTAGATCATGGATAATTTCGGTCTTATTTCAAACCGACCTGGCATTGCGGCGGAGCAGGCAAAGGTCCTGCGGGTGGCTTGGCCCGCTCCCCAAGGTCCCCGGGCGGGCAGGGCAATCAGAAGGCAGGACAGGTGTGAGATATCTGTGCCCCCCCTTCTCCTATAGTGGGTTTTTGCCCTGCCAACACCGTGTGCCCACCACTGTAATGGCTGCCCGTACACACATAATACTGCCTTAATCACAAAAGAACTCACACAGCAACAATCAGCAAGATAAGAATACAATCAGGCTCAACATCCCACCTCTCACCTGGAAATGCATATCCAACCACTCCCCTCCCGTCTCTCACCCAAGAAAAACAATAGAAGCCAAAGTAAAAAAACAGACGAAATGGATATACAGACAGTATCAAGACCATACCTCCCAACAATCAAAAATGTTGTTGTTGTTGCCAAGTCCCGTAAAGGATTCCTCTGATGTTACAAAATAAATCCGCCTGCCCTGCTGAATTCCAGTGAGATGTAGTAGCATCCAGACGTAGCCTCCAGTCTGACTCCAAGTGCGACGCTAAGTGCACACACTTGGCGCACCTCTGGAAGCCCCGCCTGAAATACCTGGGGGGCCACGGACAAACCAAGGGGGGCACGGATCATAGATTTCATAGATCATAGAGTTGGAAGGAGCCTACAAGGCTATTGAGTCCAACCCCCTGCTCAATGCAGGAAACTAGAGGAGGGGTCTCCCATCCAAGTAGTAATAACCAGGCTTGACCCTGCTTAGCTTTCCACACTCAGACAAGCTGAGCCGGCGTGAGCCACACCTCCGCCCCAGACGACCTGAAGTCGTTTCTTTGCCTCCCTCACTGCCCCTAAACATACCTGACTGTAGGCACATACCAGGGCTCGGTTGCATCCACTAGGACAGTGTTCTCCGACCTTGGGTCCCCAGATGTTTTTGGCCTACAACTCCCAGCATGCCCCAGCCAGCGTAGCTGGCTGGGGCATGCTGGGAGTTGTAGGCCAAAAACATCTGGGGACCCAAGGTCGGAGAACACTGCACTAGGAGTTCCTCTCCATCTGCACTCAAGCTGCCTCGTTTTGTTTCATTGCTCTAAGCCCCGGGGCATATCACGGAGACTTCAGAGAGGGCACTCAGGGACTAGCAATCGTGTCAATCGCCCAGGTCATCTCTGTATGTAACCACAACAAATATCCTTTTTAAAAGATCCCTTTTTTTGCAATCATCATCATCATCATCATCATCATCTTAATAATAATCTCGACCTGACTGCTCTCTTTCTGTTCAGGAGAGCATTAGGGCTGACACAAGACATGTTGCTCCCCGCCCTGCCAAAGCGCGTCTCCCCACATCCCTGGCAGGAGAAGCGCAAGAAGAGGGTGGGAAATACTCAGTTGCTGGACTTTCAGGGCACCCCGAATCAGCTGCCGGAGGCGACACCTCCCTCTGCCCAATGGTGGGGCCGGCCCTGGGCGGGGGTGGGGGGCACCTCATCCGCCCCCCTCGGCCCAATTGGGCTTGCTTTGGACGGTCCAGCCAAGCCAGCCCAGAACCAGGGGAGCATCTCGGCCACGCGCAGAAACCCCTCGGAGGAGCCGCGTTGGGGAGCCCGGAGCCACAGGGCCCGATTTGGGGGCGGGTGGGTGGGGGGCAATGACTTTAGCCGATGTCCGCGTGCAGAGTCCACGAACCTGGTGGATCCCGCGCAGACCTCCTTTAATCCCCCCCCCCCCCAAAGCAAAAGGTTCTCCAGGCTTTACGGAGGAGGAGAGGAAGAAAGAGGCGCCCGAGCTTTGGGGGAAACCTCAAACGGATCAGCCTGTGGGGTGAAATGGGGGGGGGCGTCCCAGCTTGCACTTCCCAGCCCTTCTGACACTTCCCCAAATCTGCAGAGGCTTCCCCCCACACACACACGCTTCTGACTCTCCTCTCCTTTCGCAAGGTGGGCTTTAGTTTTGGGCACCCATCGCCCCCCCCACCTGGTCCTCCCCCCTGCTGTGCCCCCTCCCCGACTACAGCCCAGGGCTGCCCCCCCCCACACACCCACGTTCACAAGGGTGGGGGGTCTCACCTGATCGCAGGAGGGAGGGAGACACCGAGGCGGTCCGTGGGAAAGACCGGAGTCGCCGGGCAGGAAAAGTCAGGAGAGGAAGAAGGCGGGATTTGGAGGGGGGCGGGACTTGGGGGGGGTGAGGTGGCGGGGAGGCGGGGAGGGAGGTGCCGTTGCCATGGAGACCGGGCCCCGCCCTGCCTCCCCAAATTGCCTTCCTCTCCAGGAAGGCGGCTCATTGCGGGGGGGGGGGGGAGACAAGCCGCAGGGCACTTCCTTGGGACCCCCCCCCCAGCAGAACCAGTGGACCGGGCTCAGGCGTGGCACCCCAGGGAGGCAGGGCTCCTCCGGGCCGGCGGGTGGGGACGGGCTGCTTTGTGCGCGTGTCTGGTGGGCGGTAAACTTTTGCTTCCTCTTTGGACCAGCCTCCCCCACTGTGGCAGGCTTTTGGCCATGCTGGCTGGGAATGATGGGAATCGTAGTCCAAAGCATCTGGAGGTTTAAGAACATAACCCTTAAGAAGCAGCCTTAAGAACCTGCACATAGGAACAGCCCTGCTGGGTCAGAACAAGGGTCCATCTGGTACAGCATTGTGTTCACACAGTGGCCAGCCAGCCGCCCACGGGGTCCCACAAGCGGGACATGAGGGCAACAGCACCCTCCCACCCATGTTCCCCAGCAACTGGTGTACCTAGGCATCCAGCTTGTGAACCTGGAGCCAGCATAGGGCCATGAGGACTAGCAGCCATGGATTCATAGATTCATAGACCAATACAGGTAACTAGAGTTGGGGTCTCCCATCCAAGTAATAACCAGGCTTGACCCTGCTTAGCTTTCCACACTCAGACAAGCTGTGCCAGCATAAGCCACAGGCCTGATAGGCTCCTCCTTCATGAACTGGTCCCACCCCCTTTTAAAGCCCTCCAAATTGGTGGCCGTCACTCCATCTTGTGGAGGTGGATTCCAGAGATTGACGAAGCGCTGTGCAGGGAAGGGTGCTGCAGAGGTTCAGTGGGGCTTGCTCTCAGGAAAGGGGTGCACAACTTCTAGGGACCCCCGAGGGCTGCATGCAGTGCTGGGTTGGTGCCCGGGGGCCACCCGCAGAATCCCCCCCCCCACAATCCTGCTGAACCCTCACTGGGGCACAGGAACGCTTTTAGTCTCACTCCCATCCCAGGGGTCTTGGGTAGACGACACACATGGATCTCATCACTCTCCGATGGCCACCGATGAGGTAAGCTTCCCCAGACATCAATAAGCAGGTTCGTCTGTGGCTGAATGGGAGAAGAGGTTAGAAAGCAGTATCTGCCATACACAGGAAATGCTCAGCCTGTCAGGATAAGGTTGGAGAAGGCCAGAGTGACACCCCCTCGTCTCATCCCAAACTCAAGGTGGGATGCGCGTCACATGCGCTGCTGCTAGTCACCCTAGCCAGTGCTGCATATTCTCCAAGCCCAACCCAGACACGCACACAGAGTATCCTTTAAAGGATGGGAGTCCCCCACTCTTGGCTCCTGGAAAGGACCGTGGAATGGAGGTGGAGGCAGAAATGGGTCTCCTGGAATGTGCTGGCTCTGAGGCCAATCCCACCCCCCTTTAGATGACAATATTTGACACGAGACCCAACCTCTCATGGTATAGTTATGCTCATATATCTGTCTGCATGTGTTTATCCTGAAAAACTATTGGCAGGTCAGGGGAGAAGAAAGAGCCCCAACAGGCCTGTGGCTCACGCTGGCTCAGCTTGTCTGAGCGTGGAAAGCTAAGCAGGGTCAGGCCTGGTTATTACTTGGATGGGAGACCCCTCCTCTAGTTCCCTGCATTGAGCAGGGGGTCGTAGGCTCCTTCCAACTCTATGATCTATGAAATCTATGAAATGCCACAAACAATATCAACCACATTTTAAATTTCAATTCCATAAACTGTAACTTTGAACTTTGCCAAATCCGCCACTTCAAAAGAAGCCTGCCTGCCTTGAGGTCCTACTTTGTGCTGTGGGTGGGTGGGTGGGTGTGCATGGCTGATGGGAGAGAGTCCCAGCCAGGGTGCAGGAAGAAATGAGAAGCATTTAGAAAAGACCTGCTTTGAAAGGAAGAGCATGCCATCCTCAGGACGCTCTTTTCAGGAACCTGCATGGACAGGTGGGCCTACAGCAGCACCCAGGGGCCAATGCAAAGCTCAGGTAGCTTCTCCAGTAAAGTCTATTTGAAGGGAAGACAAGCGTGTCCTTTGGTGCTCCACCCAACAAAGCAAAGCATTCCGGCACAAAGGCAGGCCTAGCAACAAGGCAGCCAGGGCTGGCTGAGCTGTCTCCAGTTGTTCTTGGTGCTTTAATTCTGTTCCAGAAAGGGAGGGAAAGCAGGCAAATATAACATGGGGACAAGTTCCCCAACCATCGTGGGGACAACCTGTCTTGTCTTCTATGCTTATCCCTCTTTCTCCTGGAGTGGGATAAAAGTTTAGGATTAGCCTGTAATCAAAAAAATCCAGACCTGGAAAATGGGCAGCACTGGAAGGCAGAGGAAGTTCATGTGAAGAACAGTGTGGGGTGCAGGGCACGCAGGGACTGTGACTTGCGTCAAGCCTCCCAGTGGATCGAGGGCTCAGGTGGGGGCTGAACCCCAAAATGTCCCAGGCATAAACCCAGACCCGCATTTATTGGACGACCCTAGCTCAACACCTCCTGATGACATAAGCACGTCCATGTGCTTTTGTACCTGTAAAGAAAAGAGCCTCTGGGGTGTCTCTCTCTCTCTCTCTCTCTCTCACACACACACACACACACAAACACACACTCCTCATGTGTAAATCAGGTAATCCCAGCTAGGAGCTGGGAGGGGCAAAATGTACATACAGTAGTTCCTCTTGATGGCTCAAGGGGACTCAATGTCTGCTAAGCCCTTTAGCATGCAAATGTAGTCCAAGCCCTGTAGTCATGAGTCACCCCTCCCCTGCCTGGCCAGGTGAAGTTCATCCTGATTGGCCGAAGGCAGCTGGGCTACTGAAAAGGGGGGGGGGGAGAAATCTATATTGCCAGCTGTGGCTTCTGGTTTTGGTTGTTGGTCGTCAGGCAGCAAGCTGCAAGCAGGTCTATGGCTTCGGTCAGACCTCACCCACCATCCCTGGGGAGCTCCCAGAGAACAATGCTAAATGAGGGCTGTGGCGAAGGCAAGCCCTGAAGAGGGCCACCCATCCCGGACCTTAGGGTGGGTGTGATGGTCTCCTCTTGTGGTAGGGCTTTGCTGAAACAAGCCCTGAAGAAGACCGGCCCCCAGGTAAATGTGAGTGCCTGAGAGATATAAGGAATCAGTTTTATTATTTTGTAGCTCTACTATATTTGTACCAAAGTGTCTCCCTACCTTGTCTCCTTCCCTCCTTCCCCACCTTTTGTTGTAATCTGTTTACCTGAATAAACAAAGGGTGGGTTGGCAGAGTCATAGAATCATAGAAAAGTAGAGTTGGAAGGGGCCTACAAGGCCATCGAGTCCAACCCCCTGCTCAGTGCAGGAATCCAGGTCAAAGCATCCCTGACAGATGGCTGTCCAGCTGCACCTTGAATGCCTCCAGAGTGGGAGAGCCCACCACTTCCCTAGGTAGTTGATTCCATTGTCTTATTGCTCTGACAGTCAGGACATTTTTCCAGATGTTTAGGTGGAATCTGGGTTCCTGTAACTTGAGAAGAAGAGAAGATCGAGAAGAGATCCTGGCCCTCCTCTGTGTGACAACCCTTCAAGTACTGGAAGAGTGCTATCATATCTCCCCTCAGTCTCCTCTTCTGAAGGCTAAACATGCCCAGTTCTTTCAGTCTCTCCCCATAGGG
Organism: Shinisaurus crocodilurus; assembly: GCA_021292165.1. NCBI lineage: Eukaryota > Metazoa > Chordata > Lepidosauria > Squamata > Shinisauridae > Shinisaurus > Shinisaurus crocodilurus. The sequence goes on from CM037879.1 coordinate 8,748,136, forward strand.
CCTTGTTTCCAGTCCCTTTATCATCCTTGTTGCCCTCCTCTGAACCCTCTCCAGTATGTCTATGTCCTTCTTAAAGTGAGGTGCCCAGAACTGGACGCAGTACTCAAGATGAGGCCTAGCCAGTGCTGAGTAAAGGGGAATTATCACGTCACGTGATTTGGAAGCTATACTTCTATTAATGCAGCCCAAAATAGCATTTGCCTTCTTTGCAGCCACATCGCATTGCTGGCTCATATTCAGTTTGTGATCTACCACAATTCCAAGATCCTTCTCACTTGTGGTATTGTTGAGCCAAGTGTCCCCCATTCTGTAATTCTGCATTTGGTTTCCTTTCCCTAGGTGCAGCACTTGGCATTTATCCCTATTAAATTTCATTCTGTTGTTTTCGGCCCAGCGCTCCAGCCTATCGAGATCTCCTTAAATTTTGTTTCTTTCTTCCAGAGTATTAGCTGTTCCACCCAACTTTGTGTCATCTGCAGATTTGATAAGCATTCCCTGCACCTCCTCATCCAAGTCATTAATAAACATTGAAGAGCACCGGGCCCAGGACCGAGCCCTGTGGTACCCCGCTTGTTACCTCTCCCCAGTTTGAGAAGGAACCATTGATAAGCACTCTTTGAGTCCGATTCTGTAGCCAATTGTGGATCCACCTGATGGTTGTTCCATCTAGCCCACTTTTAGCTAGCTTGCTAATCAGGATATCATGAGGCACTTTGTCGAAAGCTTTGCTGACGTCCAGATATATAATGTCCACAGCATTTCCACAGTCCACAAGGGAGGTTACCCAATCAAAAAATGAGATCAGATTAGTCTGGCAGGATTTGTTCTTGACAAATCCATGCTGGCTTGTAGTAATCACTGCATTGTTTTCAAGGTGCTTGCAGACTTCTTTATAATCTGCTCCAAAATTTTCCCAGGGATTGATGTCAGACTGACTGGCCTATAGTTCCCAGGTTCCTCCTTCTTGCCCTTTTTGAAGATGGGAACAACATTTGCCCTCCTCCAGTCATCTGGCACTTCACCTGTCCTCCATGATTTCTCAAAGATAATAGACAGTGGTTCTGAGAGTTATTCTGCCAGTTCCTTTATTACTCTAGGATGCAGCTCGTCAGGCGCTGGAGATTTAAACTCGTTCAGAGTAATCAGGTGCTCCTTGACCATTTGCCTATTAATCTCAAGCTGCAATCCTGCCCCTTCAGTCTGCACTTCAGGTTTGCCAGGGGGGTCATAGACCCTCTTTTGGGAGAAGACCGAGCCGAAGTAGGAATTGAACACTTCTGCCTTTTCTTTGTCTTCTGTTATCAATTTGCCATCCTCATTGCATAGTTGAACCACCATTTCTTTCCTCTGTCTTTTACTATGCACGTATCTGAAGAAAGCTTTCTTGTTGTTTTTAGCATCCCTCGCTAACCTTAGATCATTCTCAGCTTTAGCCCTCCTGACACTATTCCTGCAGTTCTGTGCCACCTGCCTGTCAGCCAAGCCCCCCTTCCTTCACAGTACCTGTTCCATCACTCTCCCAAATTAAGCTGTCAACACATTGGTCACTCATGAAGAGTCCAGCCCCAGTGACAAAGCCTCAAGTTAAAAAGAAGTTAAGCACATAGCCGAGTGAAGCACCCATGCAAGTTTCAGAACAGGGCGAGACCAGGACAGTCCACTCTTCCTTACCCTCTCCGAGTAAACAACTTTATTATTAAACAAAACCCAATGATAAAATTATATTAATTTTACCCCCCCCCCCAAACAGGGTCAGGTGGAGTTGGGCTGCTCTGTGTGTGTGTGTGTGTGTGTGTGTGTGTGTGTGTGTGTGTGCGGGCCCACGTGTCTTTCTGTTGGGTGGTAACGTTTCGCTTTCTCTTTAGATGAGACCAAAACATCTGGGACACCAGGTTTGATAAGGATTGCATAGGATTGCAGCCCTTTCTTATCAGGTTGTAGAAGCTGTAACACAATGTGCTGGAATTGGGCTACACACACACACACACACAGGGAGAGAGAGAGTCAGAAACAAGCCAGTTCCCATCATGTCTGTTCCAGGTAAATTGGTTTAAAACGCCATTAAAGATAAAATCAGTAAGCATATAGAAGGGCAAGCCCTGCTGAGAAAGAAGCAGCATGGCTTCTGCAAAGGTAAGTCCTGTCTCACTAACCTTTTAGAGTTCTTTTGAGAGTGTCAATAAACATGTGGACAAGGGTGATCCGGTAGGCACTGTTTACTTGGACTTCCAAAAGGCTTTTTTAAAAACAAAAACCTTTTTTATTTGTATAAAAACAAAAACAAACAACACAAAACAAATAATAATTAACAATTAACAAAACTAAAGTAACAAATAGTTTCTCTAATCAAAATTCAAAACGGAAAAGTTCTCTTTTTTCTATTGTCACCAATCTTATTATTATTCCACAAAACAACATAGAAACAAAAGTTTTTCTAAACCCTGCAAAAGTCAGTTAGAAGTTTCCACTAAGCAGTAAATGTAGATGTTGTCTTTTCTCTAATTGCACTCCAAGCATTGATATGGTTTCTCACCTGTGTGGATTCTTTGATGAGAAGTGAGATTTGTCTTCCAACTGAATCTCTTTCCACACTCCAAGCATTGATATGGTTTCTCCCGTGTGAATTCTTTCATGAGAAGTGAGATGTTCCTTCCGACTGAAGCTCTTTCCGCACTCCAGACATTGATACGGTTTCTCCCGTGTGAATTCTTTGATGAGAAGTGAGCACTCTCTTCCGAATGAATCTCTTCCCACACTCCAAGCATTGATATGGTTTCTCCCCTATGTGAGTTCTTTGATGAGAAGTGAGATGTGTCTTCCAACTGAATCTCTTTTCACACTCCAAGCATTGATATGGTTTCTCCCCTGTGTGAATTCTTTCATGAGAAGTGAGATGTTCCTTCCGACTGAAGCTCTTTCCGCACTCCAGACATTGATACGGTTTCTCCCCTGTGTGAATTCTTTGATGAGAAGTGAGCACTCTCTTCCGAATGAATCTCTTTCCACACTCCAAGCATTGATATGGTTTCTCCCCTGTGTGAGTTCTTTGATGAGAAGTGAGATGTGTCTTCTGACTGAAGCTTTTTCCACAGTCCAGGCATTGATATGGTTTCTCCCCTGTGTGAGTTCTTTGATGAGAAGTGAGACGTGTCTTCCAACTGAATCTCTTTCCACACTCCAAGCACTGATATGGTTTCTCCCCGGTGTGTGTTCTTTGATGAGAAGTGAGATTCATCTGTTGACTGAATCTCTTTCCACACTCCAAGCACTGATATGGTTTCTCAGCTGTGTGAATTCTATGATGAGAAGTGAGCTGTGTCTTCCAACTGAATCTCTTTCCACACTCCAAGCACTGATATGGTTCCTCCCCTGTGTGAGTTCTTTGATGAGAAGTGAGAAGTTGCTTCTGACTGAATCTCTTTCCACACTCCAAGCATTCATATGGTTTCTCCCCTGTGTGAATTCTTTCATGACGAGTGAGCTGAAACTTCCGAATGAATCTCTTTCCACACTCCAAGCATGGATATGGTTTCTCCCCTGTGTGAATTCTTTGATGACAATTGAGACTTATCTTCCGACTGAAGCTCTTTCCACACTCCAAGCATTCATATGGTTTCTCCCCTGTGTGAATTCTTTCATGACAAGTGAGATGTGTCTTTTGACTAAATCTCTTTCCACACTCCAAGCATTCGTGTGGTTTATCTCCTGTGTGAATTCTTTGATGAGAAGTCAGATTTTTCTTCAACTTGAATCTCTTTCCACACTCCAAGCATTGATATGGTTTCTCCCCTGTGTGAGTTCTTTGATGAGAAGTGAGATGTGTCTTCCAACTGAATCTCTTTCCACACTCCAAGCATTGATATGGTTTCTCCCCTGTGTGAATTCTTTCATGAGAAGTGAGATGTTCCTTCCGACTGAAGCTCTTTCCGCACTCCAGACATTGATACGGTTTCTCCCCTGTGTGAATTCTTTGATGAGAAGTGAGCACTCTCTTCCAAAGGAATCTCTTTCCACACTCCAAGCATTGATATGGTTTCTCCCCTGTGTGAGTTCTTTGATGAGAAGTGAGATGTGTCTTCTGACTGAAGCTTTTTCCACAGTCCAAGCACTGATATGGTTTCTCCCCGGTGTGTGTTCTTTGATGAGAAGTGAGATTCATCTGTTGACTGAATCTCTTTCCACACTCCAAGCACTGATATGGTTTCTCACCTGTGTGAATTCTATGATGAGAAGTGAGCTGTGTCTTCCAACTGAATCTCTTTCCACACTCCAAGCACTGATATGGTTCCTCCCCTGTGTGAGTTCTTTGATGAGAAGTGAGAAGTTGCTTCTGACTGAATCTCTTTCCACACTCCAAGCATTCATATGGTTTCTCCCCTGTGTGAATTCTTTCATGACGAGTGAGCTGAAACTTCCGAATGAATCTCTTTCCACACTCCAAGCATTGATATGGTTTCTCCCCTGTGTGAATTCTTTGATGACAACTGAGACTTACCTTCCGACTGAAGCTCTTTCCACACTCCAAGCATTCATATGGTTTCTCCCCTGTGTGAATTCTTTCATGACAAGTGAGATGTGTCTTTTGACTAAATCTCTTTCCACACTCCAAGCATTGATATGGTTTCTCCCCTGTGTGAGTTCTTTGATGAGAAGTGAGATGTGTCTTCCAACTGAATCTCTTTCCACACTCCAAGCATTGATATGGTTTCTCCCCTGTGTGGATTTTGCAATGAGCATTAAGGTTTGATTTAGACGTGGAGGTTTTCCCAAACAGAGAGCACACATAGTTTCCTTGTTTTTTAGCCAGTTCTTCTTCCATTGAGATATCATTGTAGTCACTGCCCAGAGAAGCAAAGGATTTATCCCTCCTCTTCGGATTTACTTCGGTTTCCTTTCTCCACCTTTCTCTATTATTACATCTGTTTGTTTTCAGAGACATCCCAGATGGTTCTCTCTTATTCTCCAGTTCACACCTGTCACGTTCTAGAATCAAGACAAGAAATTGGTAAAAGCTTGAGTTAGAAATAGAGATTCAAATCATTGAATGACTTCAGTTGACTATTGTAACAAAAGGAAGAACTCTCAACACCGAGACTGGAGGCAGTTCTTACTACGTGCCTAACTGCCTCTTTTGACTGGCATTGACTTAGAGCGGGTGTGGTCAAGAGCAATGGATTGGGACCAGAGAGTCCTGGGCTCTACTTCCAGCTGACATGAATTATTTCAGGGCGCTATGGGGCCGGTTACTCACTCACACCCTCGCCTGCCCCACAGGATTGTTGTGAACGTAAGTGGACAATCTGATACATGATGTTATGAGCTGTTTGGAGCAACAGTAGGATGCAAATACAGATAACAAAAGAAAGGAGAAGAGCCATCAAGAAGTGGCAGAGAACCTTTTCTTATTTAGTGCCCCATAAATTATGTACTTAAGGTAAAAATACTCATTTTAAGGTCTGAGCTATGGTGGTGTTGGCGGCAAAGATACCATATTTCTCTCCTACCGTTATGGACTCAGCACCATCCAGTGGAGCCTGTGGTATCCAAACTCACCATGGGACCTGAGGAATGAAGGTACCGTCCCCACTGGAGCCCACTCCGATCAACTTGCTCAGCATTTTACGGATAAAGTTGCTCCCGTCCATTCTAACCTGGTTGCCACGTTAATCACACGTCGGGTCTACAGCTCCCGGCCTTTCCTGACCCAACCGAAAGGGCCGAAGTTCAACAGTCACTTTTGATGCTGCCCAGCGTGCATTACTTATTGGGAATGCATATTCCCAGAGACATATCTCACATGGCCAAGTTAAACTTCAATAAGTTGATCACTGAATGTCACGGGATGTGGGTTTTTGCATCTATGCCGGAATCATCAATGGATTTGCTGTGAGTGCTTGACTTAAATTTATTTTTTTTTTTCTTTCCTGTTTCCTTTTCTGGTTTTGCTTTGTTGGAATTCACAATAAAAAAAATAATTTTAAAAATCTTGCTTGTCTGAGTGTGGAAAGCTAAGCAGGGTCAAGCCTGGTTATTACTTGGATGGGAGACCCCTCCTCTAGTTTCCTGCATTGAGGAGGGGGTTGGACTTGATGGCCTTGTAGGCTCCTTCCAACTCTACAATCTATGAAATCTATGAAATCTCTTTCTCTTTCTTTCTTTCCTTTTATGGTTTTGCTTTGTCACACTAATGATCCCATCCATTACAACTTTGTTCTGAAATTAATGGCAGCTTCATGCTCCTGCACCACCCACCATCAGCAGCTGCCCCCAATCGACTTCCCCTGTGGGTGAACGGACAGGAAAATGTTTCCTCACCCCTGGCCCTAAAAGATCAGCATTCCTGATACAGGAAGGGCAGTCCCAGGTGAGCCTCTCAACACGTGAACATCTTGCTTGGCTTCGCAGCTCTGCTTTCTCACTCTGTCTATGACAGGGGTTCTCAACCAGGGGGGAGATTTTAGGGTTTCAGGGGGGGAATTGGCACCACAGACCCAAACTGTTGGAATACTGATCTTTCTACAAATTACAATTCTACAGATGGTGCATAATCTATAGGACATCACACCTAATTGTATGACACAATGAGTGGTGAGAGTGTTGGACTGGGACTCGGGAGATCTGGGTTCTAGTCTCCGCTCAGCATGAAACTCACTGGGTGACTATGGGCCAGTCACTGACTCTCAGCCTAACCTACCTCACAGGGTTGTTGTGAGAATAAAATGGAGAGGAGGAGGGGGAGGAATATGTAAGCCGTCTTGGGTTCCATACAGGAAAAAAGGCGGGGTATAAATATAATAAATAAAATAAATAAATAAATAGACACAGATTAAGTCAGATAATCTTTGAAAGGGGGGAATGACATTCTGACATATGGTGAAAAGGGTGTATGGGGCAAAAAAAGTTGAGAACCACTGGAGTATGATAGGTGGCACGGGACCTTCTCAGTAGTGGTGCCAATGCTGTGCAACGCCCTCCGTAGGGACATCTGAACAGCCCGATCGCGTCTGATCTCGGAAGCTAAGCAGGGTCGAGTCTGGTCAGTACTTGGGTGGGTGACCGCATTGGAATACCAGGTGCTGTAGAGGGGGACCAGAGCTCAGTGTGAGAGAGCACCCGCTTTGCATGCGGAAGGTCCCAGGTTCGATCCCTGGCTTCTCCAGGTAGGGCTAGGAAAGAATCCTGCAAGAAACCCCGGAGAGCGGCTGCTGCCAGTCAGTGTGGACAATACTGGGCTAGAGGGACCAAGGGCCTGACTCAGTAGAAGGCAGCTTCCGATGTTCCTGTGACACATGCCTCCCTCATCGCCTTTTGGGTTGTAGGCTACGACTGTGCCGCGCCATCTGGTTATACGCTGGCACATAGGCTCATATCTGTATTTGCATTCACCGTAGCTCTTTTATTTCCTGACGTTTCCAGGACCTGATGCTCATTATTGTTTTGATTATGTTCTGTGTCTTTTTTACCATTTTGTATTGATGTCTAACACTGTTCACCCCTTTGCAATTTTTTGTTTAATGGAAAGGCAGGATTATAAATGTTTTAATAAATAAAAGTGGGCAAATCCTGCTAGACCAAACAGAAGGGATCCTGAGAGGCTGAGATGCACCATCGAATTGCACACGGGCCCCTCCACTGCAGGCCTGCCAGTGTTGCTTAAAAGCTTCCCGGTCCTCGGCTGCCTTTCCCTAAGTACAGTGGTTGTGCTGCTGGTTTTTGAGACTCCTGAGCTGTCTGAATGTGACTCCCAGAAATGTTTCTGGTATGGCTGAGCCCGGTGTCTTGAAGCTCCTGTTGTAACAGTGTTTAATGACTGGATTACTTTAATGCATCCTCCTTTGCTTGCGTATGCCACTTGCGAGGGGGATGCCCAAAAGGTGGCCTAGAAATACTTCAATGAATATAGAGAATGGGGAAAACATTACTAACATTCCTCCTACTACTGCCATCATTGCATTTGTAAAGAGATATTATCGTCAGCCAGGGAAAGAGGGAGCCTTACCGAGAGAGGCCACGATCCCACGATTCTCCTCCATGATTTGCCTGTGCAGGGCTCTCTGGTCAGGATCCAGCAGTGCCCACTCCTCCTTGCTGAAGGACACACCAATCTCCGCAAAGGGCACCAGACCCTGGATGGGAAAAACATCAACATTTCCTCCTCACACCTAATGTAAAGATCCTCTAGTATCAAAATCCAAAAGGCTGCAAGTGAGTTGGCTGGGCATTTATATTGGATGATTTAAGCATCCACGAGTGGCATTTGCAGCCTTCCTTTTGGAGGACAAGGCCACCAAAGGGATACTAGTCCTGATGGTGACCTCCAGGATGTGGGGAAGCACGCCTCTCAAGACCATTTACAGGGGAAGAACAGCGTCCGAGGGCTATTGCCCAGCGAGGTGAGCGGGGGACAGGGGCACCCAAGGGATCCTTCTCCCGACCTGATCCGCTCCCACGCCATCGCAAAGAAGAAACGCTGGCTGAGGATTGATTCCTGACATCATTCCATCCCTTCTGAGAGAGAAAGGAAACTGGGAGCGCATGCTTGTCTTGGGAGATAAAAATGACAGTCCTAAGAAGAACGTATGACCATAAGGAGGGCCATTCTGGATCAGGCCAAATGTCCATCTAGTCCACTCTTCTGTCTACACACTGGTCAACCAACTGCCCACGGAAACTCACAAGCAGGACATGAGTGCAACAACACCCTCCCGCCCATGTTCCCCAGCAACTGGTGTACATAGGCATACTGCCTCTGATACTGGAGATCGTGTTTAATTATATATACCCAGCACAAACACAGCTGTCTATGTGTCTAAGGATCACATTTCCCACTACCACGAGCCCCCTGGCCCCTGGATATATTATTTATTTATTATTTGCATTTATTTATTGCCCATCTGGCTGGCAAACCGGCCACCCTGGGCGATGTACATAAGATAAAAACGCACTTACTAGCTAGTAAGCCCCTTTGAACACAACAGGACTTCCTTCTCAGGAAAATACACAGGACAGCAGCTTAAGTGATGTAAGTGTAAGAACACAGGCATGTCAGGAGATGTCTTATCCCTTATTTGCAGTCTGGTTGTTTTAGGACGACTGGGTGAAAATGCATCTCTCCCCAGTTGGGCTCTTGGCCACAATTCAAAGTGCAGATTTCCTTGTCTAACGTCTTCAGTTATTGAATATGATTTTTTTAACTGAGAAAAAGGCTGGAGACAGGTTTCTTCCCCCCACCCTCCAAATGACTGGGGGGGGGGGGATAAAAGCAGCCCAAGGATTTCTTGCACGCTCCCCAACCCCGCAGCTAATCCTTACCCTGTGAGGCGGCACCTCCATCACTCTCCTGCTCGATGCCCGTTCGCAGGGGACTCTGCAGGGGGCGGGGAAATCAGGCCCCACTTCGGCACACAGATTCTCTACCTGAAATATAATGTGGATCCAAGACATGCCATGAGAAGAGAATTAAAAAATAATACACTCTTGGGGCATGGGGCATCCCTCCTCAGATAACTTCCAGAAAAGGTTGAGTAATTCATAGACTGAGTTTTGGGAAGTCCCCCCTCACATGCTTGACCCCGTGGAGCTCCCAGGATGCAATGCTCTCACCCGCTGCTCCTCCTGCTTCTTCTCCTCCTCCCAGCTCAGGAGGAAGCCTTCTGCCAGGGCCACCGCCTGGGAACTGGTCTCCGCCCCACATTCCCTCACCCAGCTCGACATCTCCAGGGGCAGGATGCTCAGGAACTGCTCCAGGATTACCAGGTCCACCATCTGATTTTTGGTGTGTCGCTCAGCCTTCAGCCACTGACGGGAGAGATGGTGGAGCTGGGTGCAGACCTCTCGGGGGCCCTGAGCCGCCCGGTAATGGAGCTGTCTGAAACGCTGTTGCCACACATCTGAGCTGACCATTTCCTGGCTCACGATATTCTGTCCCGTAGTTTCCCAGGTTTCACTGGCACCCCCAGTCCTGATGGCATCGCGGCCTCTTCCTGCTTCAGCGGTAGCAGAGTCCTGCTCGTCCATCTTTGATCCGTGCAGCAAAGAGCGGTGCTAATGAAGCTCTGCAAAGCCAAGACCTGTAAAAGAATCATTACCCTGTCAGGGCAAGAAGGAGGGCAAGGACTCCAGGTGGCAAGCAGGTCCCGTTCCAGAAGGAAAGGCAGGCACATGCCAAGACTCAAAGAGAAACCAGAGACTAGTTTGGGGAGGTTTCTTTGCCTGGGAGCCACGAACCAAAACTCCTTTCGTGGGCTTGAAAGTCAGAGGACGCAGCATCCTCCACGCACCACAAGGTTCCTCCCCGTCCAAACCAGCTCCCACTCTCAGTCTTCCGTTGAGCCCCCTGCCCATTCGTCTTCCTAAGCCCCCACCATACCCCTCCCCATCAGGCATCCTGCTACTGCTCTGTTCTTCAGCCTCTCTTAGGCAAAACTACCTGGAAATTGTTTTAAAAACCAAATTTAAATAGGACTCAAACAACTAAAAACAAGTTAGTACAACGTGAACTGTTGAACAAGTTGACATCACCACCACCACCCATGTGCTATTTAGAGTTGTTCAATGCCTCTACATAGAGGGCAGTTTTAACCTGGCGCTGAAAAAATAGTAGAGCTGCTGCCAGGCGGGCCTGTGAGGGGAGCTTGTTCCACAGTTGGGGGGCAGCCACAGAAAAGGCCCTCTCTCTTGTTGCCATCCTCCAGGCCTCCCTCGGAGGTGGCAGTCAGGGGAAGGCCCCAGATGTCGACCGCGGTGTCCGGGGAGATTGCAGTTGGGAGAGGCATTGGGTCAAGTATTGCAGTCCCAAGTCATGCAAGGCTTTATAGGTTTAGATCAGCACCTGGAATCAGGCTCAGAAGTATCGAGGCAGCCAGTTCAAGCGGGCCAGAACTGGTGTTATGTGTATAGACCTACTGGTCCTGGTTATTAGTCTGGCTGCTGCATTTTGGAGAAGCTGCAGCTTCTGAATAGTCTTCAAGGGCAGCTCCACGTAGAGTGCACTGCAGTAGTCTAATTTAGAGATTACCAGAGCATAGATTACAGAAACCAGACTATCCCTTTCCAAATACAGGCAAGCAGGGATACCAGCCGGAGCTGATAGAAGGCACTCTGTGCCACTGAGGCCACTTGAGCCTCAAGTGACAAAGATGGCCCAAAGAGGAACCCCAAGCTATGAACCTGCTCCTTCAAGGGGAGTGCAACCCCATCCAGAACAGGTTGAACACCCTCCATCCGGTCAGGGGAACCACCCACTAACAGCATCTCAGTCTAGTCTGGATTGAGCCTCAGTTTGTTAGCCCTCATCCAGTCCATTGTTGTGGCCAGGCACTGGTTTTGTACATCCACGGCCTCAGCTGCTGAAGATAAAAAGGAGAAATAGGGCTGCGTGTCATCGGTGGCATTGATGACAACGCACTGCAAAACTCCAGATGACCCCACTCATCGGCTTCATGTAGATGTTGAATAGCATGGGGGATAAGACCGACCCCTGAGGGACCCCATACTGGAGAGTCCACGGGGGGCCAAGCAGCATTCCCCAAGCACCACCTTCTGGAGCTGGCCATCCAAGTAGGAGCGGAACCACTGCAATGCAGTAACCCCCACTGGCATCTCAGACAGCCACCCCAGAAGGATATAATGGTCGATGGTATCAAAAGACGCCAAGAGATCCAGGAGTATTTCCCCAACCCCCATAAAGTTTTATTAATACAGTCATGCCTTGGATTGAGAGCATAACTTGTTCCGGAAACGTGCTTGTAATCCCAAACACTCTTATATCAAAACGAAATTCCCCCCAAAAAATTTGTACAGAGATTTTTAATTTAAGCCGTACTACAGCGCTTGTATTGCAAGACGTCCCTTGTATATAAGGTCAATTTAAAAAAAAATAAATTCAATAAATAACAATATTTTCTCTTATTCTATAATTACATAGAAAAGTCTCTTTTTTCTGTTATCTAAAAACAAAAACCCTTCTTTGTTCACCAACCTCACAAATGAACAAGTCATTTTTTTCATTGATCACCTCCCTGGCCCAGCCGGCTGTTCCTCCCCTGCTAAAATTAATAAGCCAAGAAGGGCAAGGATCCAATGCGCATGCGGTTGCACGAACCTGTCCAAGCACTTTGTCAACATCCTTGAGCTGTACCAACTGAAACTCATGCAAGAAAATTTGACCAGGCTGAGCTCTGGGTTCCTCCTCTGATTTAACTCACATTGGAGTCCAAGTACCGGCAGATGCAAGAGATTTTTCCTGGAAGTGACAAGCAACTATACCAGGGGTCTTCAAACTAAGGCCCGCGGGCCACACCCGCGGCCGATTGGCGGAAGCAGACTTTTTTTTTAACTCTTTCGCTTCAAGCGGTGATTCTTTTGCCGAGTATGCTCATTTGTGTGATGGCAAAAACAAAAGTATATTTGTGTTAGGCATGAAACAATTGTGCAACTATATATGTAAATACCACCAGCCCTGCCAGGAGTATTCATTAATATTCCCCCTTCTTCCTTCCCCATTCCTTTTTCCTTGTGTGTCCTGTCTTTTTAGGTTGTAAGCCTGCGGGCAGGGACTGTATTGTTAATTGCTGTAAACCACCCAGAGAGCTTCAGCTATTGGGCGGTATAAAAATGAAATAAATAAATAAAATAACTTTCCATTTAAGGGGGGAAAAATTCACCCCATCAAGTAAAAAAAAAAAAGGGACCTGGGTCCTTTTTTTTTTACTTGATCCATTCATTCATATTTTTTTTCAAACTATAGTCCGCCCCCCCAACAGTCTGAGGGACAATGAACTGGCCCCGTTTAAAAAGCTTGAGGACCCCTGAACTATACTGTATTGTAGCGGGCCTCAGAGGGGTCCAGGATGTCCTTGGGGTCAGCATATAATAGCCCCCCCCCCACCCGGACAACCCAAAAGAGGCCTAAACATGTTGCTCCCGCCCCGCCCAAGCGCCCAGTGCCCAAGGCTGGTCCAGTCATTCCGGCACCAGAACGGAGAGCGTCTCCCCACATCCCGGGCAGGAGAAGCGCAAGAAGAGGGTGGGAAATACTCAGTCACTGGACTTTCAGGGCACCCGAATCAGCTGCCGGAGGCGACACCTCCCTCTGCCCCATGGTGGGGCCAGCCCTGGGCGGGGGTGGGGGGCACCTCATCCGTCCCCCTCGGCCCAACTGGGTTTGCTTTGGGCGGTCCAGCCAAGCCAGCCCAGAACCAGGGGAGCATCTCGGCCACGCGCAGAAACCCCTCGGAGGAGCCGCGTTGGGGAGCCCGGAGCCACAGGGCCCGATTTGGGGGTGGGCGGGGGGGGCAATGATTTTAGCCGATGTCCCGGTGCAGAGTCCACGAACCTACTGGATTCCTCGCAGACTTCCTTTAATCCCCCTCCCCCCCCACAAAGCAAAGGATTCTCCTGGCTTTACGGAGGAGAGAAAGAAAGAAGCGCCCGAGCTTGTGGGGGAAACCCCAAACGGATCACCTGTGGGGTGAAATGGGGGGGTGTTCCAGCTTGCACCTTCCCCCCCCGCCATGCCCCCCTCCCCTACTGCAGCCCAGGGCCGCCCCCTACCCAAATTCACAAGGGGGGGGTCTCACCGGATCGCGGGAGGGAGGCAGGCACCGAGAAAGAGCAGAGTCGCCGGGCAGGAAAAGGCAGGAGCAGAGTCTGCAGTTGCCAGGGAAATGGCGCGACCCACAGCAAAACCCATCAGCCATCAGGGCTTCTTCCCATCCGGAACTCCCAGCGACTTCAAGCTGCTTTTAAAGGGGCCACGTGGCCAGTGGCGGCTCAGCTTGCCGTTCTAGCTTAGCTGCAATTGAACTGTGCCCACGGCCCCTTTAAGAGGAGAGAGACGCTGGGAGGTGGAGGCGAGGGGTGCGCGTGCCTGTGCGTACGCGTGCACGGGTACGGGTGGGCGCCCCATGGGGAAGGGATCAGCTGGGGGGGAAGGAGGAGGAGGAGAGGAGGAGGAGGCGGGGGCTGCACGGGGTGGCCTGGAGGGAGGGAGGGAGGGAGGGAGGAGAGAACGAGGGAATTGATCACATGGTTCCCATCTTTATATTGCCAAAGATTTCCTTTCCTGACAGAGCTGACTACTGTGTGCCTCTTAACAGCTGAGATACAGTGTCAGAAGGAAAGGCAAGAACCTTCTCTGAAGCTCGATCCTGACAATTTTAAAAGAAAAAGATTGCCTTGCAAGCACTGACCCCCCCCCCCATGAAAAACACCAGATATCCAAAATTAAGGGTTTAAGTAAGGTTTTAAAAAACACACAACAAAAACCACATTTAAAATATTATAAAAGAATATAAAATCTAATAATGTAAAAATTATAATATATCATATATTATATAATAATATAATTCTGGAAAAGTCATCCTAGCACTGGCACTGCTGCTGCTGCTTCCTCTTCTTCTAGCAAGGAGCAGCATTTCACAATTATCCCTCAATTACAAGATCCTTCTTCACACAGTGCATAATCAATTTGCTGCCACCAGATGCGATGCTCAGTGTTGTAGATTGCTTGAAAACATGGCGCTTCAGTGTTTAATACCGGATATATTTGCTCAAATGCAAGATATTTGTATTGTGGAAAGGACAAATATTTATTAACCTCTTACCATGAATTTTTAAAAAAAGAATACAAGTTGAAATATTTTGTCCCAGAATACATTTACATTTAAGGCATACCCTTTCTCCTTAATTTTTTTTTTTTAATCTGTTAAACTTTCTGAGTCTTTTAACAAAGCATAGTCAATACCGGTGGCCCTCCTTGACCATTTATTAATGAATTTACCTAAATCTAATAGTGTGATTCAGTGGTACACTTACTTGGGAGTAAGCCCTGTTGAATTCCGTGGGACATACTTCTGAGTGATCATGCTAGGATTGTGCTATAAGGCAGCAGTCTTCTGGCCACTTCCTTGAGAGTAAAGCCCCATGGAAAGAAGTGGGAGTAGCTTCTGAATGAACATTGATCGCATCAGGCTGTAAAACTAGACTTTGCTCCTATCGGAGCTCCAGGAATAGCCCTTGATGGTCAGAGACGAATAATGGGCAGCTTCTCATGAATTTATTCTGAAGACTGACACAATTTGTGCTCTTCAAAGGCTTGTGCTCTGAACTTGGCTGTCAAACAATAACCTCCAGATTGCCTTATTCAACCCATAAGTTTAACAGACCAAAGGAAGGACATCTTTATGCAAACCAAGTCCCCGCAGACACTGAAGCAACCTGGGTTTGTATATAAGGACTGGGCTTGCATCTTCCTGTAAGAGAAGGTGTTCATGCCTTCCTCTCTTTGCTAGGTTAAGTCCATAAAAAGAGCCCTACTGGTCCAGCATCCTGGTTCCCACAGTGACCAACCAGAGGCTCTGGAAAGCTCTCCAGCAGCACATGAGGGTAACAGTGCGCTCCCACTCATGTTCCCCAGCAACTGGTCTTCAGAGGCATGGTGTCTCCAATCCTGGAGGTGCTATGTAGCCATCTTGACTAGTCCATTGATAGCCTTATCAGTAACAGAATACCTTGAGAAGGGAAACTAGATCCTAACCTCCATGAATTTGTCTACTCCAAGTTGGCAGCCATGGCTACATCTTGTGGCAGTGAATCCCACAGTTCAACTATGCACTATGCAAATAAATATTTCATTTTGTTTGTGCCAAATGTGCCACCGTTTAGCTTTAGTGGAAAACACCAGGTTCTAGGTGAGAGGGAGAAAATACTGCAGTTTTGTGTGTTTCCGCTGATCACTTTTGTACTTGGCCATGCCCTTTGCTTGCCTGGCCACACCCTCTTGATCACACCTTCATGTTGTTTAACCATACCTCTAACAAATTCATAGGTGTGCCCCTATTTCTATTTCCATCTGTGAAATGTTGGAGGGCCTGCAGGAGAGGAAGGAGGGACGTGGGTTGGGGGGGGCAGGAACATTTTATGATTTTGAGATGGGGTGGAGGGAGGTGTCGTTGCCATGGAGACAGGACCCCACCCTGCCTCCCCAAATTGCCTTCGTCTCTAGGATTCTGGCTCAGTTCCTTTGCAGGGGGGCACGCAGCAGGATCCTTCCTTCGGACCCCCACAAGCAGAACCAGCAGACTGGGTCAGGCGCAGCACCCCCGCTAGGCTGGACTCCTCTGGGAGAAACGCCCAAGCTTGTGGGGAGACCCCAAACGGATCAGCCGCGGAGGCCACCTGCCTGTGGGGTGAAATGGGGGCGGGTGTTCCAGCTTGCACCTCCCAGCCCCTCTGACACCAGCCCAAATCTGCAGAGGCTTCTGCTACACTCACACACTTCTGACTCTCCTCTCCTTTCGCAAGGTGGACTTTACTTTTGGGCTCATCGCCCCCCCCCACACACCTGGTCCTCCCCCCTGCTGTGCCCCCCTCCCCTACTACAGCCCAGGGCTGCCCCCCACCCAGGTTCACAAGCCGAAGTAGGAATTGAACACTTCTGCCTTTTCTTTGTCTTCTGCTATCAATTTGTGATCGGGAATGTGATGGGGAAGCCACTATTATTTCATAGATTTCATCGATCATAGAGTTGGAAGGAGCCTACCAGGCTATCGAGTCCAACCCCCTGCTCAATGCAGGAAACTAGAGGAGGGGTCTCCCATCCAAGTAACAACCAGGCTTGACCCTGCTTAGCTTTCCACATTTCTTTCCTCTGTCTTTTACTGTGCATGTATCTGAAGAAAGCTTTTTTGTTGCTTTTAGCATCCCTCGCTAACCTTAGCTCATTCTCAGCTTTAGCCTTCCTGACACTATTCCTGCAGTTCTGTGCTAGCTGCCTGTACTCTTCCCTTGTAGCCTGTCCTTCCTTCCACTTCCTATACGTTTCCTTTTTTGTTTTCAGGTCATCTTTGAGTTTATTGTGAAGCCACATTGGCTTCTTCTGTTGCCCTCTGCCTTTTTTCCTTGTGAGAATTGTTTGCAATTATGCCTTTAAAATTTCCTTTTTTTAAAACTCCCACCCATCCTGGGCTCCTTTTCTCATTAGGGTCACTTGCCATGGGACCTTACTTATCATTGTTCTGAGTTTGTTAAAATTGGCTTTCCTAAGATCCAGGGTACGCATTTGGCTACACTCAGCTTTTGCTTCCTTTAGAATCAAGAACTCAAGTATAACACGGTCACTTTCCCCTAGAGTTCCCGAAACTGCCACTTTATCATCTAACTCGTCTCTGTTGGTTAGAATCAGGTCAAGGATAGCCGATCCTCTAGTTCTTTCCTGCACACATTTACATTCAGATGGTTTTCCCCAAGCACCCTCAATGGGTTGCCAAGTCATCATCAGGCGATCAATCGTGACCGAGTAAGATTGTCTTCCGGGATAAAAGGAGGAAATTCTAAAGAAGATTGTGTAGACTCTAGCGATGGGTACGTAAGTGACTGTGGAGGCCAATTCTAGATCCACACAGCTTCCCACAGTGAGGACACAGGTTACCAGATAGAAGAAGGTCCTGTAAAGGATTCATTTGACGTGCTTTTCGCTTAGCACGTTTCTCCCTTTCACCTTGCACTCGGGCTTCTTCAAAGTCCATGGAACCTTTGTGAAAGGCCAACCTCCAGTTAGATCGTTCATGGGCCAGAGCTTCCCAGTTTTCGATGTTTATATTGCATTTTTTTAGATTAGCCTTATGAACATCTTTAAACCTCTTATATTGACCACCAATATTCCGCTTTCCATCCTTGAGTTGGGAGTAAAGTAACTGCTTTGGGAGACGGCAGTCAGGCATTCGAACAACATGACCGGTCCACTGAAGTTGGCGTTGAAGGATCATTTTTTCAATGCTAGTAGTCTTTGCTTCTTCCAGTACACTGACATTTGTTCGCCTATCTTCCCAAGTAATTTGCAGGATTTTCCGGAGGCAACGTTGATGAAACCTTTCAAGGAGGTGGAAGTGACGTTTATAGATAGTCCATGTTTCGCAGGCATACAATAAAGTTGGTAATACAATGGCTTCATAAACCAGTGTTTTGGTCTTCTTACAAATATCCCGATCCTCGAACACTCTATGTTTCATTCGAGAAAATGCGGCACTTGCGGAGCTCAGACGATGATGGATTTCACTGTCGATGTTAGCTGTAACAGAAAGATAGCTGCCAAGATAGAGAAAATGATCGACATTTTCCAGTATTGTCCCGCCATGCTGGATAGATGGCATCACCAAAGGATTGGCTTGCACTTGCTGATGAAGCACTTTGGTTTTTTTGATGTTAAGTGAGAGATCAAGTTTTTCGTATGCTTCTGCAAAAGCATTTAGGATAGTTTGGAGATCATCCTCTGAATGTGCAGAGACCACATTATCATCAGCATACTGAAGTTCCACAACGGAGGTTGTAATTACCTTACTTTTTGCTTTCAGCCTGCTGAGATTAAAAAGCTTTCCATCTGTTCGATATATAATTCCCACACCGGTGGGAAGTTTCCCCTTGACAAGATGTAAAACCATGGCGATGAAAATGGCAAATAATGTTGGGGCGATAACACATCCCTGTTTAACACCTGATCCCACTTTAAATGGAGCACCATGAGAGCCGTTCTCCAAAACCGTTGCCGTCATGTTGTCATGGAGAAGTCGCAAGATATTCACAAATTTATTGGGGCATCCAATTTTCATAAGGATAGTCCAGAGAGCTGTACGGTCTACAGTATCAAAGGCCTTAGCCAAATCGATAAATGCCATATAAAGGGGTTGATTTTGCTCCCGGCATTTTTCTTGGAGCTGACGTGCAGTAAAAATCATGTCTACTGTCCCTCTAGAGGGGCGGAAACCAAATTGAGTTTCAGGGAGGATCTCTTCTGAAATAGATAGAAGACGGTTTGCGAGAATCCTAGCAAATATTTTACCTGCGGTTGCTAAGAGAGAAATGCCCCCATAGTTTCCACAGTCTGTTCTACCACCCTTCTTAAAGAGGGTGATAATTATGGCATCCCTGAAGTCTTCTGGGATCTCTTCTCTTATCCAGATTTTTTCGATGAGTTTATGAAGATGTTGTACAAGTTCGGGCCCCCCTTTTTTAAAGATTTCAGCAGGAATCCCATCTGGTCCACTAGCTTTGTTGTTCTTCATTTGATTAATGGCTTTTTTTACTTCATCCAAAGTGGGGAGTATTGCAAGTTCCTCTTTAATTTGTTTTTGCGGGATTTGCAAAAAAATCTCATTATCCACCTTAGATTTACGATTTAAAAGGTCATAATAATGCTCTTTCCAACGCAGTGCAATAGACTCTTTGTCTTTTAAGAGTTTGGTGCCATCTTTTGATTGTAAAGGGTTTGTACCATAGGTTTTTGGTCCATAAAGTACCCTCAATTGCCCCCCTTCCGAGCACCTCTGATGGGCCATGGGCAAAGTGGCGCTGAAACCTCCCCACCCCCTCCTGCTGACCCAACCGTTCCCTCCTGTCAGTAGAGGGAGGGATCGAGGGGGAGAAGCGAGGCGGTCAAAGAAGCAACCAAGGCTCCGAGAGGTTCTTGGAAGCAAGGTGTGGGGAAGGACGGAGTGGGTCGTTGGCTCAGGCCAGCCCAGACACTCAACACCCAAACAGACTGCCTGGGTACATTGCCCGAAGTTCGTTATACCAGTTACAAGTATTAGACTAGGGTAGATTCTTCGTTGTCAGCTGAGAACAGCGTAGCTTCTTTGTTGTTTTATAGTTCTTTTTAAATATTTTATTTAATTTTTGTAAACTAAATACAAGACAATATAACAAAAACACACAACTAAACCTGCATACACAAAATCATAAAGTGCACCCCCCACCCTCCTAGGGACCAATTGTTATACTTCCATCCCATTAATCAACCTTCCATATTCCAAAAATATAACATAACCTGACAAGGCATACTCCCCTTCCCCTTTATTAATACATACTCTAATAATTGATTCCCAATACCCATAGAATTATTTTTCTTTAATTCTCCCTTTTTGCATTTGATATTACAGGTTAATTTATCGTTTAGGGCTATATCCCATACTTCCTTATACCAATCAGTAATTAAAAAGACATGTTGTACTTTCCATTTTCTCGCTATCATTAGTTTAGCAGCAATTAACAAGTTTACAATTAATTCCTTTGTATTTTGGTCACAAATAACTTTCTCCATTATTGATAACAATGCTAGTTTTGGACAGGCCTCTAGTTTAATACAAATAATTTCCGATATATCTGTAAAAACCCAGTACATTTTTACAACTCCACCACATATGAGCATATGTCCCTTTTTCCTGAAATCCTCTCCAACAAAGTGCAGAGCAATTATTAACTATTCTATTTAATCTTACTGGAGTTACGTAAATACCACCTCCAAATTAGTTTATAGAAATTCTCCCTTATCCTTATCGACATAACTTTCTGAATACATCTATCCCATATATTGTTCCAACCCACCTTTGAAGTCTCCCCAAATTCAGTCTTTAGATGGTCATTTTGTTCTTCAGCTCTTTGAATCACTCTATATAAATCCCTTGTTATACCTCTTGTTGACCCGTTCCCTTCTAAACCATCTCTAGACATGGCAATCGTTTGAAATTGGGTTAGCGAAAACCCTCTCATGCTTGGTTCTCCTTTTCCACTTCTTCGACCACTGTTCTAACTGCAGGAAATTTAATTTAAATTCAGCTCTTTGAATCACTCTACAGTAATACCTTGGATTGCAAGTAACTTGGTTTGAGAGCATTTTGCAAGACAAGCAAATTTTTAAATATTTATTTAATTTTTTTTTACTTGATATACAAGCAACGTCTTGCAATACAAGTACTGTAGTATGGCTTAAATTAAAAAACTCTGTACAATTTTTTTTGGGGGGGGGATTTTGTTTTGCTATAATAATGTTTTGGATTACAAGCACGTTTCCGGAACGAATTATGCTCTAAATCCAAGGCATGACTGTATATAAATCCCTTGTTATACCTCTTGTTGACCCATTCCCTTCTAAACCATCTCTAGAGATGGCAATCGTTTGAAATTGGGTTACCTAAAGCCCTCTCATGCTTGGTTCTCCTTTTCCACTTCTTCAACCACAGTTCTAACTGCAGGAAATTTAATCATGATATTCTTCTTCTTCTTCCAACAATTTCCATTATTTGGTCTCCAGTCTCCATCTTTTCCACCCATTCCATTAATCTGATAACCCTTTCTTTTCTTAATATGCCCTCCAAATCCAATCTTAAATTTTTGGGGAAGTCATTTATAACCACCACTGGAATTAATGGGGATATCCTTGGTATAAATATATTCCTCCTACTGCTCCAAATCTCTAACATACTTCTTAAAAAGGGGTTGTCGATTCTTTTTATCATTTTATTATAATTTTTAAGAAATAAAATATTTTCCAAAGGATTTCATAGTTCGTGTGTTTCCAACTCAAACCACATTATTCCTTTAGGAGTTTTATAGTTCTGCCTGTGTGTAACAAGTTTTACTTTCCCTTTGTCAATTTCACTCCCTTATCTCCCCTTTCAATTTGTATGTTTACTACTGCCAATAAACCTGTGTCACTTTTGCCTAAAGCATAGTTTCACTTTGACTCAGTGCCTCAATCCAGTGTAAGTGACCCGAGTTGAACTGGGGATCGCAAGAAGGAGCTCTGAGCTGTCAAAAGAGCTGCATAGCTCCCGGTCTTGCAGGAAGGGACTGGCGGTGGTCCTTCACAAGCACTTTTCAGTAGTCGAACCCAGAGGTTATGGTATAGAAAACTGTAACCAGGCTCTCCCTATCCATTACACAGTTGGAGATACCAAAAGGGCCTCAGGGCATCTACTAAGTGGCTTCTCCAACAGGAAATACGGGTTCAATTGTGCCTGAATCTTGCGCCATACGCCAAGCATATCTATGGTTTCTCCCCTGTGTGAGCTATATGATGGGAAGTGAGATCTGACTGAAACTTTTCCCACATTCCAAGCATTTATACATTTTCTCCCCTTACCTTGCTTCTTTGATGAGAAGCAAGGTTGGTGTTTGAATCTTGTTTCACACTCCAAGCATTTGTATGATTTATCCCCTCTGTGCGGTATTCGATGAGGTAAGATCAATTTTCTGATTGAAGATTTTTCCATATTCCAAAGATGTATATGGATCCCGACCTATCTGAGTTCTTTGATGAAAAGCAAGGTTTGTGTTTCTACTGAAGCTCTTTCCACAGTCCAAGTACTTCTATGTTTTCTCTCCTGTGTGAGTTCTTTGATGCTTATGGAGGGCTATACTCTGATTTGGTTTCTCCCCTGTGGGAACTCTTTGAAGAGAGGTGAGATGTGTCTTCCAATTGAAGCTCTTTCCACACTCCAAACATTGCTACAGTTTCTCCCGTGTGTGAATTCTTTCATGGGAAGTGAGATTTGACTTTTTATTGAATCTTTTTCCGCATGC
This sequence comes from Shinisaurus crocodilurus, assembly GCA_021292165.1. Lineage (NCBI taxonomy): Eukaryota > Metazoa > Chordata > Lepidosauria > Squamata > Shinisauridae > Shinisaurus > Shinisaurus crocodilurus. Next base: position 8,770,492 of record CM037879.1, read on the forward strand.
CAAGCACTGATATGGTTAATCCCCTGTGTGAGTTATTTGATGAGAAGTGAGATTTATCTGTTGACAATCTCTTTCCACACTCCAAGCATTGATATGGTTTCTTTCCTGTGTGAGTTCTTTGAAGAGAGGTGAGATGTGTCTTCCAATTGAAGCTCTTTCCACACTCCAAGCATTGATATGGTTTCTCCCCGGTGTGTGTTCTTTGATGAGAAGTGAGATTCCTCTGTTGACTGAATCTCTTTCCACACTCCAAGCATTGATATGGTTTCTCCCCTGTGTGAATTCTTTGATGAGAAGTGAGATTTATCCTTTGATTGAATCTCTTTCCACACTCCAAGCATTGATATGGTTTCTCCCCGGTGTGTGTTCTTTGATGAGAAGTGAGATTCCTCTGTTGACTAAATCTCTTTCCACACTGCAAGCATTGATATGGTTTCTCCCCTGTGTGAATTCTTTCATGAGAATTCAGATTTGCCTTCTGACTGAAGCTCTTTCCACACTCCAAGCATTGATATGGTTTCTCCCCTGTGTGTGTTCTTTGATGAGAAGTGAGATGTGTCTTCCGACTGAAGCTCTTTCCACACTCCAAGCATTGATATGGTTTCTCCCCTGTGGGTGTTCTTTGATGAGAAGTGAGATGTGTCTTCCGACTTAATCTCTTTCCGCACTCCAAGCACGGATATGGTTTCTCCCGTGTGAGTTCGTTGATGAGAAGTGAGCTGTGTCTTCGAACTGTATTTCCACACACCAAGCATTCATATGGTTTCACCCCTGTGTGAATTCTTTCATGAGAAGTGAGATGTTCCTTCCGACTGAAGCTCTTTCCACACTCCAAACATTGCTATGTTTTCTCCTCTGTGTGAATTCTTTGATGAGAAGTGAGATTTATCTTTTGATTGAATCTCTTTCCACACTCCAAGCATTGATATGGTTTCTCCCCGGTGTGTGTTCTTTGATGAGAAGTGAGATTCCTCTGTTGACTGAATCTCTTTCCACACTCCAAGCATTGATATGGTTTCTCCCCTGTGTGAATTCTTTGATGAGAAGTGAGATTTATCTTTTGATTGAATCTCTTTCCACACTCCAAGCATTGATATGGTTTCTCCCCAGTGTGTGTTCTTTGATGAGAAGTGAGATTCCTCTGTTGACTAAATCTCTTTCCACACTCCAAGCATTGATATGGTTTCTCCCCTGTGTGAATTCTTTGATGAGAATTCAGATTTGCCATCTCACTGAATCTCTTTCCACACTCCAAGCATTGATATGGTTTCTCCCCTGTGTGAATTCTTTGATGAGAATTCAGATTTGCCTTCTGATTGAAGCTCTTTCCACACTCCAAGCATTGATATGGTTTCTCCCCTGTGTGAATTCTTTGATGAGAATTCAGATTTGCCTTCTGACTGAAGCTCTTTCCACACTCCAAGCATCGATATGGTTTCTCCCCTGTGTGTGTTCTTTGATGAGAAGTGAGATGTGCCTCCCGACTGAAGATTTTTCCACACTCAAAGCATTCGTATGGTTTCTCCCCTGTGTGAAATCTTTGATGAGAAGTGAGCTGTGTCTTCCAATTGAATCTCTTTCTACACTCCAAGCATGGATATGGTTTCTCTCCTGTGTGAATTCTTTGATAATAAGTGAGCAGTGTCTTCCAATTGTATCTCTTTCCACACTCCAAGCACTGATATTGTTTCTCCCCTGTGTGAATTATTTCATGAGAAGTGAGGCTTATCTTTTGACTGAATCTCTTTCCGCACTCCAAGCATTGGTGTGGTTTCTCCCCCGTGTGGATTTTGCAATGAGCATTAAGGTTTGATTTAGACTTCAAGGTTTTCCCACACACAGAGCACACATAGTTTTCCTGTGTTTTAGCAATTTTTTCTTCCTTTGAGGTATCATTGTAGTCACTGCCATGAGAAGCAAAGGATTTATTCCTCCTCTTTCGATTTAGTTCACTTTCTCTTCTTTCAGGTTCCCTATTTTTAAATATGTTTGTTTTCCGGGACATCCCAGATGGTTCTCTCTTATTCTCCATTTCACACCTGTCACTTTCTAGAATGAAGACAAGAAATTGGTAAAAGCCTGAGTTAGAAATAGAGATTCAAATCATTGAATGACTTCAGCTGACTATTGTGATAAAAGGAAGAACTCTCAACACCGAGACTGGAGGCAGTTCTTACTATGTGCCTAACCGCCTCTTTTGACTGGTATTGACTGAGAGCTGGGGTTGTCAAGAGCAATGGATTGGGACCAGAGAGTCCTGGGCTCTGTTCCCAGCTCAGACATGAATTTTTTCAGGGTGCTATAGGGCCGGTTACTCTCTCACACCCTCGCCTGCCCCACAGGATTGTTGTGCAGGCAAGTGGACCATCTGAGGCATGATATTATGAGCTCTTTGGAGCAACAGTAGGATGCAAATACAGATAACAAGAGAAAGGAGAAGAGCCATCAAGAAGTGGCAGAGAACCTTTTCTTATTGGGTGCCCCATAAATTATGTACATGAGTTAAATATGTTCTTGGTATGCAGAAAGTCCCAAGTTCAATCCCCACCACCTCCAGTTAAAGATCTCGGAAGGAGTCCTTGGATGACCTGAGCATGAGACCTCAGAGAGAGGCTGTGAGCAGATGATACCAGTCTAGGAGTGCCGCTGGTAGTTTGGAATATTCATATTGCAGCGACATCGAGGGCTAATGGAGCCAGATATACTGCTGGGACTCCTGGAATAGGCCTGACAGAGTTAGATATTTTATAAATCTGTGTAAGAAATGTTTTTAGGATGTTTTAAGATGTTTTAATAGTATGTATTGTGTTGTTTTAGTTTATGTATTTTATATTTTCTGTTGTTCCCCGCCTCGATCTAGATGGAGAGGCAGGTAATAAATAAATTATTATTATTATTATTATTATTATTATTATTATTACAGTAGTACCTTGAACTACGAGCATAATTCGTTCCAGAACCATGCTCGTGATCCAAAATACTCGTACAGCAAAGCGAGTTTCCCCATTAGAAATAATGGGAACTCAGATGATTCGTTCCACAACGATTTAATCACTGCTTTGCCCCATGAAGGGAGCCGGCAAAGCAGTGATTAAATGGTTGAGGAATGAATCAGTGGAGTTCCCATTATTTCCAATGGGGAAACTTGCTTTGATGTGCTGGCTCCCGGGGTCCTGGCCGCGCCTCGCCTGCCTCCACTTGCTCTGCCAGGAGTGGACAGGAGACGGGGGCTTAGCTGGAGGCGCGGCACAGCCGGGCTCGGCTGCCGCCTCGCGCTGCTGCGCCGGCCAGCCGAGAGTCCAGGAGGTGCATCTCCCTGCCAGGGAGCCGGCAAGTGCTTTGCCGGCTCCCGGGGAGATGCGTGGAGCCGCTCTCGCTGCTTCCTACCATTCTAAAGAAGCTTCTGAAGCGGCAGCTCGCCTCTCTGCTGTGAGCCGCCCGCGCTGCTGGCGCCGGTCCCGTCGCACCCAGAAGTGACGCGACAGGACCGGCCTCCCACCCCCGCCTGCTAGCATCTCCAGCTGGAGCGGCTCCACGCATCTCCCCGGGAGCCGGCAAAGCACTTGCCGGCTCCCTGGCAGGGAGATGCACCTCCTGGACTCTCGGCCGGCCGGCCGGCGCAGCAGCGCGAGCCGGTGGGCGAGCCCGGGCGAGCCTCGCGGGAAGCCCCCGCCTCCTGGAATCTCGGCCGGCCGGCAAAGCGGCGCGAGGCGGTGGGCGAGCCCAGGTGCGCTGCGCCTCCAGGTAAGCCCCCATCTCCGGTCCACTCCTGGAAAAGAAAAGGTGGGGAGCGGTGGGAGCGCATGGAGGCGGCAGTGCTTTTCCGGCTCCCTGGCAGGGAGCCGCGGAGGCCAGGCGTGGGTGCCAGCAGCGAGTAACCCGGTGTGCTCGTTTTGCAAGACTTCGCTCGTTCAGCAAGTCAAAAAATTTTTAAAATTTTTGCTCGTCTTTCAAAATGCTCGCACACCGGGTTACTCGTAATCCAAGGTATTACTGTATTATTATTATTATTATTATTATTATTATTTAAGAAACAAGTGTGTATGTTTGAAATAGAAAAACTTGCCTCTTACCATTTTTAAGAAAACGTTTTTAAACCATTTCTATATGTATAGAGTACAGAGTTATTAGTGTACACTGAGAAGGCATTTTTATTATGTGTTGTACCCACCATGTTTTACAACATGTATTTACTAGATGTATTTTAAATATTTACAGCCCTCTGAGGAAGGCCTTAAAAAAAGCCATAGGCCGAAACGCGTAGGGCTCCTCCACCTGAAAACAAATACTAAAGAATTTGCACCCTGAGAACTCACTGCCCTATAATTATTAAAATCCAGGGGATCAAAGGAGGGCTTTTTCAAAAATGGTCTAATAATAGTTTCTTTCATGCATGTAGGGAGAAAGCCCTCTTTTAGGGAAGCGTTAATAATATTCAACAAAAGTTGTCTTACTGTCTCTCCTCCCTGGGCTATAAGCCAGGATGGGCAAGGGTCAGGAGGGCAAGTAGTCTTATTGACCAAACCAAGAAGCTTGTCCACGTCATCAGGAATCACCAACTGAAAGTGACCCAATTTAATCAGGCAAGAAGAGTTGCTGGACACCCCACTGTTGACTTCTGTATCCACAAGGGCGTCTAGGTTGGCACGAATCCAAGAAATTTTATCTGCGAAAAACTCGTTAAAAGCCCCACAGTGAGCCACTGAAGGTTCTAAAATCTGATTTTGAATAGGGGGGGAGCCTGGCTCAGCTCCCTAACCACTCTGAACAGCTCAGCTGGACACGAGTTCACAGACGCGATACATGCCGAGCAGAAAGCTCTCTTCGCCGCACGTATCGCCACTCCATAGCTCTACAGATGATCTCTATGGAGTGTTTTGTCGGATTCGAGTCGAGTTCTCCGCCATCGGCGCTCTAGTCGTCTTCCTCTCCGCTTCAGCTTCCTCAGTTCTTCAGAAAACCACGGAGCTCGTTTAGAAGTGGGTCAGAGAGGACATCTAGGAGCGATCGTGCTGATGACCCTAGCCAGGTCTTCATTCCATTTGGAGACCAAGGACACGACAGGTTCGCTGGCGGAACCATCCAAAAGACCCCCCCAAGGCATTCTGGAAATGTATTGGATTCATCAGCCTTCGGGAACGTACCATTTTAACTGGTCCACCACCCCTGCAGAGGCGGGCAGCAGCCTTAATGCCAGTCCTGACCAGATGGTGATCCGTCCAAGACAACGGAGAGACCACTGGGACCACTACCCATGGATCATTATTGAGGCTGATCTGATATATCACTTTATGGATAAAGTTGATCCCATCCATTCCAGCTTTGTTCTGACACTAATGACAGTTTCTTGCTCCTGCCCCACCTGCCATCAGCAACTGTCCCCAATCGACTTCCCCTGTGGGTCAACGGACATTCACGGAAAAACGTTTCCTCACCCCTGGCCCTAAAGGAAGAGCAATCCTGATACAGGAAGAACCAGTCCCAGGTGAGCCTCTCAACACGTGAACATCTTCCTTGGCTGCCCGGCTCTGCTTTCTCACTCTGTCCATGATATGCAGCACAGGAACTTCTCAGCAGTGGCACCGATGCAGTGCAACGCCCTCCGTAGGGACACATGCCTACCTCCTCCTTCCCGTCCGCCTTTTGGGTTGCAGCCTATGACACTGCTGTGTTGTTAGGCTTTGCGCTGGCACATTGGCTCATGTCTGTATTTCCATTCACTGCAGCTCTTCATATTTCCTGATGCTTTCAGGACCTGAGCCTGATTATTGTTTATTGTTTATAAGTTCTGTGCCTTTTTTACCATTTTGTATTGAAATGAAATATTTTATTTATATCCCGCCTTTTTTCCTACAAGGAACCCAAGGCGGCTTACATAATCTTCCTCCTCTCCATTTCATCCTCAGAACCCTGTGAGGTAGGTTAGTCTGAGAGTCAGTGACTGGCCCAAAGTCACCCAGTGAGCTTCATAGCCGAGTGGGGACTCGAACCCGGATCTCCCGAGTCCCAGTCCAACACTCTAACCACTTCGCCACTGCTAACTCCTTTGTGATTTTTTGTTTAATGTAAAGGCAGGATTATAGATGTTTTAAAAAATGAAAGTGGACAAATCCTGCTAAACCAAAAAGGAGGGATTCTGAGATACACCATCGAATTGCACACGGCCCCTACACTGCAGGCCTTCCAGTATTGCTTAAAAGCTTGCCTGTCCTCGGCTGCCTTTCCCTAACCACGGTGGTTGTGCTGCTGGTTTTTGAGACTCCTGAGCTGTGTGAATGTGTCTCCTGGAAATGTTTCTGGTGTGGCTGAGCCCGGCGTCTTGAAGCTCCTGTTGTAACAGTGTATAATGACTGGATTATTTTAATGCATCCTCCTTTGCTTGCGTATGCCACTTGCGAGGAGGATGCCCAAAAGGTGGCCTAGAAATACTTCAATGAATATAGAGAATGGGGAAAACATTACTAACATTCCTACTACTATTACTACTACTACTACTACCACCATCATTGCATTTGTAAAGAGATATTATCGCCAGCCAGGGAAAGAGGGAGCCTTACCGAGAGAGGCCACGATCCCACGATTCTCCTCCGTGATTTGCCTGTGCATGGCTCTCTGGTCAGGATCCAGCAGTGCCCACTCTTCCTCGCTGAAGGACACAGCGATCTCCTCAAAGGGCAGAAGAAACATCAACAGACCCTGGACAGAAGAAACATCAACATTTCCTCCTCACACCTAATGTAAAGATTGTCTAGTAACAAAATCTAAAAGGCTGCTTCAAGTGAGTTGGCTGGGCATTTATAGCGGACGATTTAAGCATCCAGGAGTGGCATTTGCAGCCTTCCTTTTGGAGGACAAGGCTACCAAAGGGCTACTAGTCCTGATGGTGATCTCCAGGATCTGGGGAAGCACGCCTCTCAAGACCAATCACAGGGGAAGAACAGCATCCGAGGGCTATTGTGCTCATGCACTGCTTGTGAGCTACACAGGTATTTTCTGGCTGGCCAGTGTAGGAAACGGGATGCTGGACTAGATGGGCCTTTGGCCTGACCCAGCAGGGTGCTTCTTGTGTTCCTATTCTTGCTGGAAGCAAACAGAAGGAGAGAGTTCTGTTCAGGCCCAGCGAGGTAAGGCACCCAAGGGATCCTTCTCCCGACCTGATCCGCTTCCACGCCATCACAAAGAAGCAGCAGTGACTGAGTATTGATTCCTGGCATCATTCCATCCCCTCTGAGAGAAAAAGGAAACCGGGAGTGTATGCTTGTCTTGGAGATTAAGATGACAGTCCTAAGAACCTGCGGCTGTAAGAAGGGCCACTGTGGATCAGGCCAAATGTCCATCTAGTCCACTCTTCTGTCTACACACTGGTCAACCAACTGCCCACGGAAACTCACAAGCAGGACATGAGTGCAACAACACCCTCCCGCCCATGTTCCCCAACAACTGGTGTACATAGGCATACTGCCTCTGATACTGGGGATCGTGTATAGCTATGCATGCCCATCACAAACACAGCTGTCCATGTGTCTACGGATCACATTTCCCACTAACAGGAGCTCCCCAGCCCCTGGATATATTGAATGTACTTACTAGGTAGTTAGCCCCTTTGAACACAACAGGACTTCCTTCTCAGGAAAATACACAGGACTGCAGTTTAAGTGATGCAAGTGTAAGAACACAGGCATGTCAGGAAATGTCATCCTTTATTTACAGTTTGGATGCTTTAGGGCAATAGGGTGAAAATGCATCTCTCCCCAGTTGGGCGCTTGGCCAGAATTCAAAGTGCAGATTTCCTTGTCTAACGTCTTCAGTTATTGAATATCATTTTTTTAACTGAGAAAAAGGCTGGAGACAGGTTTCTTCCCCCCACCCTCCAAACGACTCAGGGGGGAATAAAAGCAGCCCAAGGATTTCTTGCACACTCCCCAACCCCACAGCTAATCCTTACCCTGTGAGGCAGCACCTCCATCACTCTTCTGCTCAATGCCCGTTCGCGGGGGACTCTGCAGGGGGCAGGGAAATCAGGCCCCACTCCGGCACACAGATGCTCTACCTGAAACGTAATGTGGATCCAAGACATGCAATGAGAAGAGAATTAAAAAATGATACACTCTTGGGGCAGGGGGCATGGGACATCCCTCCTCAGAGAATTTCAGTAAAAAGTTGGGTAATTTGCAGAGAGAGTTTTGGGATGTCCTCCCTCACATGCTTGACCCCTTGGAGCTCCCAGGATGCAATGCTCTCACCCGCTGCTCCTCCTGCTTCTTGTCCTCCTGCCGGCTCAGGAGGAAGCCTTCTGCCAGGGCCACCGCCTGGGAACTGGTCTCTGCCCCACATTCCCTCACCCAGCTCGACATCTCCAGGGGCAGGATGCTCAGGAACTGCTCCAGGATTACCAGGTCCACGATCTGAGTTTTGGTGTGTCGCTCTGGCTTCAGCCACTGACGGGAGAGATGGTGGAGCTGGGTGCAGACCTCTCGGGGGCCCTGAGCTGCCCGGCAGCGGAGCTGCCTGAAATGCTGGCACCACACATCTGAGCTGACCATTTCCTGGTCCAGCATCTCCTGTCCCGTAGTTTCCCAGGTTCCACTGGCACTCCCAGTCCTGATGGCATCGCGGCCTCTTCCTCCTTCAGCGGTAGCAGAGTCCTGCTCGTCCATCTTTGATCCGTGCAGCAAAGAGTGGTGCTAATGAAGCTCTGCAAAGCCAAGACCTGTAAAAGAATTATTACCGTGTCAGGGCAAGAAGGATCTTTTATTTATTTATTTAATACATTTTTATACCGCCCAGTAGTTGAAGCTTTCTCGGCGGTATATTATGGTTATAGCCATAATATACAATATAATATAAATATAAACTTTAAAATCACAGATTAAAACAAACAGCAGAGCTAGCAGCAACAGTTACAATAACAGAGTTAAAAACAACTACAAGATTAAAATGATTAAGATGATTAAAATGATTTAAATGCCTGGGAGAGTAGAAAGGTCTTCACCTGGCGCCGGAAGGAGTACAATGTAGGCGCCAGGCGAGCCTCTTTGGCGAGCCTCTTTGGGGAGCTCATTTGGGGTGCCACAGCAGAAAAGGCCCTCCTCCTGGTAACCACCTGCCTCACTTCTTTTGGCAGGGGCTCTCGGAGAAGGACCGCTGATGAAGATCTTAGTGTCCGGGCAGGTACATATGGGAAGAGACGATCCTTCAGATACCCTGGCCCCAAGCCGTTTAGGGCTTTGAATGTTAGTACCAGCACTTTGAATCGGGCCTGGAAACGGACTGGCAGCCAGTGCAGATGAGAAAGCACTGGCATAATATGTTCATGTCAACCAGTCCCCATTAACAATCTCGCTGCCCTATTTTGGACCAGCTGAATAACTCCTATAAACCTCTCACCAAACACCATAGTTTTTGTTATCTTTAATGCTGGCCATTCCACGCAATCAAAAGCTTAAAAAATATCTAATGCTAGAACCCCAGCTTTCAAATTATTTTTCTTTATTACATATATTATATTTAATACTCTTCTAGTTAGGTCTACCATTTGTCTACCTTGTATGAAACCACACTGATGTAGCCCTACATACTTACTAACAAACCTATTCATTTTTCTCGTTAATATTGCAGGCATTAATTTTCCATCTTGATTGATTAATGAAATTGGTCTATAAGATCCCGGATCTGATGGATCCTTCTTTGGTTTCGAGATTAAAATAGTCAAAGATTGCTTCCACGAAAGGGAGGGATATCTCCCCCCCTGTAAAATATCATTAAACAACAATTTTAACTTAGGGAACAACATTTTCTTAAAGACCGTATAATTTTCAGCCCCTAACCCATCTAATCCTGGCGTTTTACCTCATTTCAATTTATTTATAGTATACTCTAAGTCAGGGCCAGTGCAAGGCAGTTTGATGCCCTAGGCAAGATCAGATATTTCGCGCCCCCCCTTCCCACTTGAGCCCTCCCTCCCTCCACCTTTAGCCAGGCCCCCTAGGCAGCCGCCTAGTTGGCCTAATGGCCCTGCTCTAAGTCCAGTTGCACGAACCTGTCAAAGCACCTTGTCAAGATCCTCAAGCTGTACCAACTGAAACTCACCCCAGAAAAACTGGCCAGACTGTGCTCTGGGAACCTCACCTGAGTCAACTGCCATAACATTGGAGTCTAAGTCCCGGCAGATGCAAGAGATTTCTTCCTGGAAGTGCCTAGCAAACATATCACAGCGCGCCCCAGAGGGCTCCAGAATGTACTTGGGGCCAGCATAGAATAGGCCCCGGACAACCCTAAAAAGCTCCGCTGGGCAGCAAATGGAAGACTGAATAGAGGCAGTGAGATGTTGTTTCTTTGCCTCCCTCACTGCCCCTAAATACACCTGACTGCAGGCACATACCAGGGTTTCATTGCATCCACTACTAGGAGTTCCTCTCCATCTGCACTCAAGCTGCCTCCTGTTTTTGTTTTGTTGCATAAATCCAGAGCAATCCTGCCAGTCGCCAAGAACAGCTCTGTATGTAACCACAACAAATATCCTTTTTTAAAAATCCCTCTTTGCAAGAATAATAATCTTGATAATAATCTCGACCAGACTACACTCTCTGTCTCAGGAGTGCATTAGGGCTGACACGAGTCATTTTTCTGCTGTTTCCAATCCCCGCCCTGCCAAAGCGCCCAGTCCCAAGGCTGGTCCAGTCATTCCGGCACCTGAACATCCCCGGCAGGAGAAGAGCCAGAAGAGGGTGGGAAATACTCAGTTGCTGGACTTTCTGGGCACCCCGAATCAGCTGCCGGGGGCGACACCTCCCTCTGCCCAGCGGTGGGGCCAGCCCTGGACGGGGGTGGGGGGCACCTCATCCGCACCCCTCGGCCCAACTGGGTTTGCTTTGGACGGTCCAGCCAAGCCAGCCCAGAACCAGGGGAGCATCTCGGCCACGCGTAGAAATCCCTCGGAGGAGCCGCGTTGGGGAGCCCGGAGCCACAGGGCCCGATTTGGGGGGGGCAATGACTTTAGCCGGTGTCCGGGTGCAGAGTCCACGAACCTGCTGGATCCCGCGCAGACCTCCTTTAATCCCCCCCCCCCAACCAAAGGATTCTCCTGGCTTTAAGGAGGAGGAGAAAGAAAGAAGCGCCCGAGCATGTGGGGAAACCCCAAACGGATCAGTTGCGGAGGCCCCCTGCCTGTGGGGTGAAATGGGGTGTGTGTGTTTGCAGCCCAAATATGTAGATTCTCCCACCCCCACTTTAGACTCTTCTCTCCTTCCGCGGGCTGGTCTTTGAGGCTGGCCCCCATGCCCCCCCCCCACTGGGCCTCGGCCCTCCCCGCCATGCCCCCTCCCCCACTGCAGCCCAGGGCCGCCCCCTCCCCAAATTCACAAGGGGGGGTCTCACCTGATCGCAGGAGGGAGGGAGGCACCGAGGCAGTCGGCGGGAAAGGCCAGAGTCGCCGGGCAGGAAAAGGCAGGAGCAGAGTCTGCAGTTGCCTTGAAAATGGCGCGACCCTCAGGAAAACCTATAATAAGCCATCGGGGCTTCTCCTCACTTTGTCCTGCAGAGTCGGGAGCGACCAGCTACTTCAAGCTGCTTTTAAAGGGGCCACGTGGGCAGTGGCGGCTCAGCTTGCAGTTTTAGCTTAGCTGCAACTGGATTTTGCCCACGGCCCCTTTAAGAGTAGAGAGACGCTGCTACGCTGGGAGGCGGAGGCGAGGGGTGCGCGTGCCTGTGCGTGCGCGTGCACGCCCCATGGGGAAGGAGTTAGCTGGGGGGAAAGAGGAGGCGGAGGCGGGGGCTGCCCTGGGTGGCCTGGACCGAGGGAGGGAGAGGAGAATGAGGGAACTGATCACATGATTCCTGTCTTTATATTGCCAAAGATTTCCTTTCCGAACAGAGCTGACTGCTCTGTGCCTCTTAACAGGTGAGATACAGTGTCGGAAGGAAAGGCAAGAACCTTCCCTGAAGCTCAATCCTGACAATTTTAAAACAAAAAGAAAAAGATTGCCTTGCAAGCACTGACCCACCCCCCCATGAAAAACACCAGATATCCAAAATTAAGGGTTTCAGTAAGGTTTTAAAAAAAATAATACAAAAGCCACTTATAAAATATTATAAAAGAATATAAAATCTAATAATGTAAAAATTATAATATATCATATATTATATAATAATATAATTCTGGAAAAGTCATCCTAGCACTGGCGCTTCTAAGAAGGAGCAGCATTTCACAATTATCCCTCAATTACACGATCCTTCTTCACACAGTGCATAATCAATTTGCTGCCACCAGATGCAATGGTCAGTGTTGTAGATTGCTTGAAAACATAGAGCTTCAGTGTTTAATACTGGATAGATGTGCTCAAATGCAAGATATATGTATGGTGGGAAGGACAAATATTTATTAACCTCTTACCATGATTTTTTTAAAAAAAGAATAAAGGTTGAAATATTTTGTCCCAGAATACATTTACATTTGAGGCATACCCTTTCTCCTTAATTTTTTTTTTTTTTTTTTTAATCTGTTAAACCTTATAACAAAGCATCGTCAATACCGGCTGCCCTCCTTGACCATTTATTAATTGTGGAGGAAAGGGGGGCTGCCTGACCCACTACAACCCACCCTTTCTTACCCAAAGGACCCAAGATCCCCAGAGATCTCAAGGTACCAGATTGCCAGCCTCAGCTGTCTGCAATCTTACTTGAATCTCTGTTCAGGGACTCACCTTTAATTCTGTAACCTGGATTTAGATACTGAAGCCACAGAGCAACTACAAAACTCACGTGGGGTAAAACTAAGAAAGGTTTATTCTGGTAGCATTTTACAACAAAAGGTGGGAAATGACGAGAAGCACAAATAGAGAGAGAACTTTGTACACAGAGAATATCTACAAATACAAAACTGATTCTTTATATCTCTCAGGCACATACTTAACCGGGGATTAATTACTTCATCAGCAAGTGCAAAAGCCAACGTTGGTGATGCCATATATCCAGCGGCGGACATACTGGAAAATTCGATCATTTTCCTCTATCTGGCAGCGATCTTTCTGTTACACTACATCGGCAGTGAAATATCCAGCAATCTCCTGGCTCCGCAAGTGCCGCATTTTTCTCGAATTAAACATAGAGTGTTCGAGGATCTGGTATTTTTAAGAAAACCAAACACTGGTTATGAAGCCATGATTTACACTTTTATGTATGCCGCTAAACAATGGTACTATCTATAAACGTCACTTCCACCTCCTTGAAAGTTTCATCAACGTTCCTCCGAAAATCCTGCAAATTACTTGGGAAGATAGGCGAACAAATGTCAGTGTACTGGAAGAAGCAAAGACTACTAGCATTGAAAAAATGATCCTTCAACGCCAACTTCAGTGGACCGGTCATGTTGTTCGAATGCCTGACTGCCGTCTCCCAAAGCAGTTACTTTACTCCCAACTCAAGGATGGAAAGCGGAATATCGGTGGTCAATATAAGAGGTTTAAAGATGTTCATAAGGCTAATCTAAAAAAATGCAATATAAACATCGAAAACTGGGAAGCTCTGGCCCATGAACGATCTAAATGGAGGTTGGCCTTTCACAAAGGTTCCATGGACTTTGAAGAAGCCCGAGTGCAAGGTGAAAGGGAGAAACGTGCTAAGCGAAAAGCACGTCAAATGAATCCTTTACAGGACCATCTTCTATCTGGTAACCTGTGTCCTCACTGTGGGAAGCTGTGTGGATCTAGAATTGGCCTCCACAGTCACTTACGGACCCATCGCTAGAGTCTACACAATCTTCTTTAGAATTTCCTCCTTTTATCCCGGAAGACAATCTTACTCGGTCACGAGTGATCGCCTGATGATGATGAGTTCTCTTTTAGGGTTGGATACAGCACAGCCTTGCCGCCTGGGGGGACTACTTCACCTACTGGAAGGTCTGAGATGGGTAGCTCTCCACAAGGCCTGCCTTTACCAGAGCCCTCATTCAGCTAATTTTACCAGGAGCTACCTGGGGTCGGATCCTGAGGCCCCCTGAAGGCTTGGACCTCTGCTTGGCTTGCTGCCATTGCTCCAACAGCCAGCAACCATGCCACGACCCAAAGACAAAGAACAAAACCCACGCTTTGGGAAATATACCTTCCCCCCCCTCCTTTCTGTAGCTTTGCTGCTTCTAGCCAATCATGATGCACTTCACTTGGCCAGGTAGGGAGGGGGACTCATGACTCATGGCTTACTGGGCCTACCAGCCTTACTTGATTTACACATGAGGAGGTGTGTGTGTATGTGTGTGCGCATGTAGAACCCCCAAAGGCTCTTCTCTTCACATTAATGAATTTACCCAAATCTAATAGTGTGAATTCAATGGTACACTTACTTGGGAGCAAGCCCTGTTGAATTCCGTGGGACATACTTCTGAGTGATCTTGCTTAGGATTGTGCTATAAGGCAGCAGTATTCTGGCCACTTCCTTGAGAGTAAAGCCCCATGGAAAGAAGTGGGAGTAGCTTTTGAATGAACGTTGATAGCATCAGGCTGTAAATCTAGACTTTGCTCCTATCAGAGCTCCGGGAATAGCCCTTGATGGTCAGAGTTGAATAATGGGCAGCTTCTCATGAATTTATTCTGAAGACTGACACAATTTGTGCTCTTCACAGGCTTGTGCTCTGAACTTGGCTGTCAAAAATTAACCTCCAGATTGCCTTATTCAACCCAGAAGTCTAACAAACAAAAGGAAGGACATCTTCATGTGCAAACCAAGTCCCCACATACACTGAAGCAACCTGGGTTCGTATAGAAGGACTGGGCTTGCATCTTCCTGTAAGAGAAGGTGTTCATGCCTTCCTCTCTGTGCTAGGTTAAGTCCATAAAAAGAGCCCTACTGGTCCAGCATCCTGTTTCCCACAGTGACCAACCAGAGGCCCCGGAAAGCTCTCCAGCAGGACATGAGGGTAACAGTGCGCTCCCACTCATGTTCCCCAGCAAGTGGTCTTCAGAGGCATGGTGTCTCCCATCCTGGAGGTGCTATGTAGCCATCTTGACTAGTCCATTGATAGCCTTATCAGTAATAGAATGCCTTGAGAAGGGAAACTAGATCTTAACCTCCATGAATTTGTCTACTCCAAGTTGGCAGCCATGGCTACATCTTGTGGCAGTGAATCCCACAGTTCAACTATGCACTATGCAAATAAATATTTTATTTTGTTTCTGCCAAATGTGCCACCGTTTAGCTTTAGTGGATAACCCCAGGTTCTAGGAGAGAGGGAGAAAATACTGCAGTTTTGTGTTTCCTCTGATCACTTTTCTACTTGACCATGCCCTTGGTTGCCTGGGCATACCCTTGGCCACGCCCTCATGCTGCCTGGCCACACCCTCTTGATCACATCTGTATGTTGCTTAACCATACCTCTGACCAATTCACAGGTGTGCCCCTATTTCCATCTGTGAAATGTTGGAGGGTCTGCAGGAGGGGAAGAAAGGACGTGGGGTGGGGGGGCAGGAACATTTTATGATTTTGAGGTGGGGTGGAGGGAGGTGTCGTTGCCAAGGAGACAGGGACCCGCCCAGCCTTCCCTAATTGCCGCCTTCTCTAGGATTCCGGTTCAATTCCTTTGCAGAGGGGCAGGCAGCGGGGTCCTTCCCCGGGACCCCCCAAGCAGAACCAGCAGACCAGGTCAGGCATGGCACCACCGCTAGGCTGGAGTCCTCTGGGAGAAAGAAGGAAACGCCCGAGCTTGTGGGAGACCCCAAACGCGGAGGCCACCTGCCTGTGGGGTGAAATGGGGGGGGGGGTGTTCCAGCTTGCACCTCCCAGTCCCTCTAGACACCAGCCCAAATCTGCAGAGGCTCCTTCTACACTCACACACTTCTGACTCTCTCCTTTCGCAAGGTGGACTTTAGTTTTGGGCTCATCGCCCCCCCTGGTCCTCCCCCCTGCTGTGCCCCCTCCCCTACTACAGCCCAGGGCTGCCCCCCACCCAGGTTCACAAGCCGAAGTAGGAATTGAACACTTCTGCCTTTTCTTTGTTTTCTGTTATCAATTTGTGATCGGGAATGTGATGGGGAAGCCACTATTATTTCATAGATTTCATCGATCATAGAATTGGAAGGAGCCTACAAGGCTATCGAGTCCAACCCCCTGCTCAATGCAGGAAACTAGAGAAGGGGTCTCCCATCCAAGTAACAACCAGGCTTGACCCTGCTTAGCTTTCCACATTTCTTTCTCTGTCTTTTACTGTGCATGTATCTGAAGAAAGCTTTTTTGTTGCTTTTAGCATCCCTCGGTAACCTTAGCTCATTCTCAGCTTTAGCCTTCCTGACACTATTCCTGCAGTTCTGTGCTACCTGCCTGTACTCTTCCCTTGTAGCCTGTCCTTCCTTCCACTTCCTATACGTGTCCTTTTTTGTTTTCAGGTCATCTTTGAGTTTATTGTGAAGCCAAATTGGCTTCTTCTGTTGCCCTCTGCCTTTTTTCCTTGTGGGAATTGTTTGCAATTGTGCCTTTAGAATTTCCTTTTTTAAAAACTCCCACCCCTCCTGGGCTCCTTTTCTCATTAGGGTCCCTAGCCATGGGACCTTACTTATCATTGTTCTGAGTTTGTTAAAATTGGCTTTCCTAAAATCCAGGGTACATGTTTGGCTACACTCAGCTTTTGCTTCCTTTAGAATCAAGAATTCAAGTATAACATGGTCACTTTCCCCCAGAGTTCCTGAAACTGCCACTTTATCCACTAACTCATCTCAGAAGAGAAATCTGACTTCTCATCAAAGAACTCACACAGGGGAGAAACCATATCAATGCTTGGAGTGTGGAAAGAGATTCAGTCAACAGATAAATCTCACTTCTCATCAAAGAACTCATACAGGGGAAAAACCATATCAATGCTCGGAGTGTGGAAAGAGATTCAGTTGGAAGACACAGCTCACCTCTCATCAAAGAGTTCACACAGGGGAGAAACCATATCAGAGTATAGCCCTCCATAAGCATCAAAGAACTCACACAGGAGAGAAAACATAGAAGTACTTGGACTGTGGAAAGAGCTTCAGTAGAAACACAAACCTTGCTTTTCATCAAAGAACTCAGATAGGCCAGGATCATAGAATCATAGAAGTAGAGTTGGAAGGGGCCTACCAGGCCATCGAGTCCAACCCCCTGCTCAATGTGTATATATCAACTCCATCTGATACGGCAGATAAGGTAATTACAACCTCCGTTGTGGAACTTCAGTATGCTGATGATAATGTGGTCTCCGCACATTCAGAGGATGATCTCCAAACTATCCTAAATGCTTTTGCAGAAGCATACGAAAAACTTGGTCTCTCACTTAAATCCAGCATCGTCTGAGCTCTGCAAGTGCCGCATTTTCTCGAATGAAACATAGAGTGTTCGAGGATCGGGATATTTGTAAGAAGACCAAAACACTGGTTTATGAAGCCATTGTATTACCAACTTTATTGTATGCCTGCGAAACATGGACTATCTATAAACGTCACTTCCACCTCCTTGAAAGGTTTCATCAACGTTGCCTCCGGAAAATCCTGCAAATTACTTGGGAAGATAGGCGAACAAATGTCAGTGTACTGGAAGAAGCAAAGACTACTAGCATTGAAAAAATGATCCTTCAACGCCAACTTCAGTGGACCGGTCATGTTGTTCGAATGCCTGACTGCCGTCTCCCAAAGCAGTTACTTTACTCCCAACTCAAGGATGGAAAGCGGAATATCGGTGGTCAATATAAGAGGTTTAAAGATGTTCATAAGGCTAATCTAAAAAAATGCAATATAAACATCGAAAACTGGGAAGCTCTGGCCCATGAACGATCTAAATGGAGGTTGGCCTTTCACAAAGGTTCCATGGACTTTGAAGAAGCCCGAGTGCAAGGTGAAAGGGAGAAACGTGCTAAGCGAAAAGCACGTCAAATGAATCCTTTACAGGACCATCTTCTATCTGGTAACCTGTGTCCTCACTGTGGGAAGCTGTGTGGATCTAGAATTGGCCTCCACAGTCACTTACGGACCCATCGCTAGAGTCTACACAATCTTCTTTAGAATTTCCTCCTTTTATCCCGGAAGACAATCTTACTTGGTCACGAGTGATCGCCTGATGATGATGATGATGAGCCCAAAGTCACCCAGTGAGCTTCATGGCCGAGTGGGGACTAGAACCCGGATCTCCCGAGCCCCAACCCAGCACTCTCACCGCTACGCCACACTGGCTCTCCCTGGTTTTATTGTTTTAAATTGTTGTACACAGCCTTGATGGGATTACTTGGATGGGAGACCCCTCCTCTAGTTTCCTGCACTGAGCAGGGGGTTGGACTCAGCCTTGTAGGCTCCTTCGAACTCTATGATCTATGACATCTGTAAGTGCGTGCCAGCCCCTCCTCAGGAAATACAGCCTCTTGTTAGCAGCAAAAATCTCTAAAGAAAAATGAATTCTTCACTCTTACCACATATACACTTTAAATTTAACCCCAAATGACATAACATCACAGCCATGCCCTCCTTCCATTTGAGTAAATGACTAGGTTCATACAACACAATAAGCCTTGGTGGCTTATAAGTCATGTTTGTTCCAGGGTGGCTTGTCGCGTTGTCTGAACCCGGCCAGAGTGGCTCGTGCGTGGTGAACAAATCCTGCTGCTGGGCTCAGACAACACGACAAGCACTCTGAAACAAACATGGCCTATAAGCCACCGTGGCTTATCGTGTTGCGTGAAAACAGTCAGTGTCTTTCAGTAAATTTATTTATTTATTTATGCATTTATATCCCGCTCTTCAGCCAGAAAAGGCTCTCAGAGCGGCTTACAAAGATTAATAATAAGACAGTCCCTGCCCTCAGGCTCACAATCTAAAAGACATGACACAAGTGGAAAAGGGATTGGGAGGGAGGAGGAAGAATGCAAAACTCAGGCACCAGTTCTTAGTTTAAAAGGTTATTCTAAGTTTTTCTTTTTCTCTTTTTCTTTTTTTGGGCAAGGAAGGGCAAAACATGCTCCCTGCAGCTGCTCCCTCTCTGGCAGATGTATGGGGCCAGGCTGGTCTCCCCCTTGCTCTGATGTTACTCCTGGGAGGCAGGGGGTGCAGCCTCCCAGTGGCCTTTGGTTCTCTCTGGCCGATGGATGAGTCTCCCGCCCCAGGGAACTGTCACTTAATGTTAAAGATATCCAGGGGCTGAAGGGAAATGGCTCCGCTCCCTTTTCAGATATTTATTTAAAATGTTTCTGAGGCTGCCCCTTCAATAAAGCTAAGTGGGTAGCATAAAAGTAAGAAAGTGACAGTTCCAAAATCAAAATGGGCAGAGATCAAGACAGCAATAAAACAACAATAGAGTGGATAACAGCAGTGTTCGGGTCAGCTCATGTCACAGGTTGGAGTGCCAGGCGAGTACTGCCTTCAGCTGGTTCCAGAAAGAGCCCACCCGTTGTGTCAGGAGGGTTGGTGTGTGGATCGTGTCATTCTATATCTTAGTCGCTATGTGACACGGGACTGTGTTGTCTCCGGGTGGAGTCAGGAGATCTCTGTGTTTCTATTTCTGTCCGTATTTAAGAGAGGCAAAGCTCTTGCAGAGATTCCTGACTGGTGTCCACTAGGGACTCCCGTGGAAGTCGGGGTGGCGCAACTGGAAAGGGCCTCTCCTCAGGAATTACCCACCTACGTGCAGATGGTGAGGGACCCGGGAGGAGGCTTTTCAGAGGATGCTTGGCCACAGCGATGTGGTAGGAGACAGCCCTTTCTGTGCCAGCTCCCAAGTTGTTTAGGGCTTCGTACGTAAGAGCACCAGCAGCCTGAATTACACCCAGAAGCTGGTGCAATTGTTGAAACAACTGGTGAGATATATTTTGGAGCACCAGCCCCAGTTAGTAACCGAGCAGCACCACATACAAAGTCTAATTTGAACAGAAGACAAGCCTGTCCTTTGTTGCTCCACCCCACAAAGCAAAGCATTCCGGCACAAAGGCAGGCCTAGCAACAAGGCAGCCAGGGCTGGCTGAGCTCGTCCCCAGGTGTTCTTGGTTCTTTAATTCCAGAATGCAAGGGAAAGTGGGCAAAGTTACCATGAGGGCAAGTTCCCCAACCATCGTGGCAACAACCTGTCATGTCTCCTATGCTTATCCCTCTTTTTTCCGGATTGGGATAAAAGTTTAGGATTAGCCTGTAATGCAGAAAAATCCCACACCTGGAAATTGGGCAGCACTGGAAGGCAAAGGAAGTTCATGTGAAGAAAGGTGTGGGATGCAGGACACACAGGGACTGTGACTTGCGTCAAGCCTCCCAGTGCATCGAGGGCTCAGGTGGGAGTTGGACCCCAAAATGTCCCAGGCATAAACCCAGACCCGCATTTACTGGACCACCCCAGCTCAAAACCACTGGATGACATAAGCACGTCCATCTGCTTTTGTACCCGTTCCATCACTCTCCCAAATTAAGCTGTCAACACATTCGTCACTGACAAAATGTCTCAGCCAGTGACAAAGCCTCAAGGTAAAAAGAAGTTAAGCACACACCCCAGTTCAGCACCCATGCAAGTTTTGCAACAGGGCGAAGAGACCAGGACAGTCCTCTCTTCCTTACCTTCTCCGAGTAAATAACTTTATTATTAAACAAAACCGAATAATAAAATTATGTTAATTTTATCCCCCCCCCCCCCCCAACAGGGTCATGTGGAGTTGGGCTGTAATCTCTGTGTGTGCGTGCCTGTCTTTCTGTTGGGTGGTAACATTTCGCTTTCTCTTTAGATGAGACCAAAACATCTGGGAGACACCAGATTTGATAAGGATTGCATAGGATTGCAGCCCTTTCTTATCAGGTTGTAGAAGCTCTAACAGAACATGCTGGAATTGGGCTACACATACACACACGTCAAAAACAGGACAGTTCCCTTAATGTCTATTCCAGGGAAATTAGTTGAAAACATTATTAAAGATAAAATCAGTAAGCATATAGAAGGGCAATCCCTGCTGGGAAAGAATCAGCATGGCTTCCACAGAGGTAAGTCTTTTCTCACTAACCTTTTAGAGTTCTTTGAGCGTGTCAATAAACATGTGGACAAGGTGTTGTGATATGTATCACTTTACCAGCTGCAGCACATTGTTTACACACGGAAGAGACAGAATGGCTAGGTAAACAGGTTTGTTATGTCTTGCTAGAATCCTTGTATTCTGGGCTGTGGGAACAATATGAGCTGGTCACATGGTTTGTATGTTCTGATGACGTGTTAACTTGTTTTCTGTCTGAGGCCATCTTAGGGAGAAGGTGGACTGCTTTCTCTGTTCTTGTTCTTCTTGCTTGACGTTGTTCCTGCAACAATGTAACGTCTTTGCTGAGGGGGAGTGAAGCTCAACTTACTCCACTGGACCTAATGCTTGCTATGCATTTATACTCTGCACATGGACTGTAACTAGGAAATGTATACTCTGTAGAACTTTACTTGCTAAGTAAATAAACAGGTAGAATTAGAACCTGTGGTGTTCCAGAGTGTTTCCTGACTCCATGGATTAATCTGCAACAGGGAAGCTGGAAGCAAGTCTGATTACAGGGGCAGGCTGGGCTGGCCAAACTGGTACCGACGCTGCACGCTGCGCAGGGAGGTGAGATTTGGAAGATCTGTGTGTGGAATTTCAGGCGTCTGTTAGCACACAGATAGGATTATAAATCTCCCAACTCGCACAGCTCCTTCACAAGGGTGATCCGGTAGACACTGTTTACTTGGACTTCCAAAAGGCTTTTTTAAAAACTAAAAACAAAAGCCTTTTTTATTTTTATAAAAACAAAAACAAACAACACGAAACAAATGACAATTAACAATTAACAAAACTAAAAGGACTTCTGAATTTTTCTACAGCAAATATAAGTAACAAATAGTTTCTCTAATCAAAAATCAAAACGGAAAAGTTCTATTTTCTATTGTCACCAATTTATCCTATTATTATTCCACAAAACACATAGAAACAATTTTTTTTCTAAACCCTGCAAAAGTCAATTAGAGGTTTCCACTCAGCAGTAAATGTAATGTTGTCTTTTCTCTAATAAATGTATATCTCTCTCTGTGTATATATATATGAATGATTGTCTTGGTTTAGCCAAGTGGAAATATGTGTTCAATATAGAAATAAATTATTTTTTTCTTCTTTTTAACCCTTTCCAAAAATAGGAAAGTGTTAAAAAAGCAAATTAAAATATCTTGAATTTGTTAAAGGGATCTGCAACTCAGGAACACTTAACTGAGAAAATCAAACCAGCCCTGTAATCTAGGAAGATGGTATCCAGCTCAATATTTCTCACTATGCATTAATTTATGTGAAGGACTGCCAACCAGTCTTTTCTTCAAGACGAGAGATCAAGGGTGCAAAACTGCCAGCCTTAGCTCTGCCATCTTGACCTGATTCTCTCAGGGCCTTGCCCTTGGTTTATTCACTGGATTTAGCACTGAACCCCAGAGGAACCACACACACCGTGTGGGGTAGAACCAGGAAAGTTTATTTAAGGTAAACAGATTACAATAAAAGGTGGGGAATGAGGGAAGGGGAAAAGGTGGGGAAACACTTTGGTATACACAAGTAGAGCTGCAAAACAATAAAGCTAGTCCCTTACTATATAAATACTGAGGCACTTACTCCTTGCCTCAGGAAGAAGCCCTACTCTGTGCTCCTTCCGTGTCCAGACAACAACAACTCAAACCAGAAGCCACAGCTGGCAGTATAGATTCCCCGCCCACCCCTCCTTTCCTAGCTTGGCTGTCCTTGGCCAATCGGGATGAACTTCCTCTGGACTAGGCAGAATTGGGGAGCCTCATGACTAGAGGGCTTGGGCCACATTTGCATGCGAATACCTGTGGCACAGGGAGATCAAAGAGAAACTAGGCATATTTGCAAGAGACTCTTGAGGCCTAGAGCCTTCAGAGGAACTATGTACATTTTGCATGAGGCTCTCAACCTCCAGCTGGGATTACACTTATTTACGTGTGTGTGTGTGTGTGTGTGTGTGTGTGTGGTGCAGGAGACTGACGCTTTTCTTCACAATTTAAGAGAAACAAAGCTTCACTACGCTTATATTTCTTTGTTGCTTTAGCTTCAGCACATAAACATGGCTCCATACCGGCATTCATTTATCAAACGCACCACATACATGGGTTTTTCAATATGAAGTAGAAGTTGAATTGTGATCAAGCATTGATATAATATCTCCCCAGTATTAGTTCTTTGATATTATGTGCAGCTTTTCCTCAAATCAAAGTTCTTTTCATGATCCAAGCATTTATATGGCTTCTCCCCTGTGTGAGTTCTTTGATGGTACATGAAGCTGTCCCTCCAATGAAAGTTCTTTCCACACTCCAAGCATTGATATGGTTTCTCCCCTGTGTGAATACTTTGATGAGAAGTGAGATGTTCCCTCCGACTGAAGCTCTTTCCGCACTCCAGACATTGATATGGTTTCTCCCGTGTGAATTCTTTGATGAGTAGTGAGATTTGCCTTCCGAGTGAAGCTCTTTCCACACTCCAAGCATTGATATGGTTTCTCCCCTGTGTGAGTTCTTCGATGAGAAGTGAGATTTATCTGTTGACTGAATTTCTTTCCGCACTCCAAGCACTGATATGGTTTCTCCCCTGTGTGAGTTCTTTCATGATAAGTGAGATGTGTCTTCTGACCGAAGCTCTTTCCACACTCCAAGCATTCATATAGTTTCTCCCCTGTGTGAAATCTTTGATGAGAAGTGAGCAGTGCCTTCCGACTGAATCTCTTTCCGCACTCCAAGCATTCACACGGTTTCTCCCCTGTGTGAGTTCTTTGATGAGAAGTGAGAAGTTGCTTCTGACTGAAGCTTTTTCCACACTCCAAACATTCATATGGTTTCTCACCTGTGTGAATTCTATGATGAGAAGTGAGACGTGGCTTCTGACTGAATCTCTTTCCACACTCCAAGCATTGATATGGTTTCTCCCCTGTGTGAGTTCTTTGATGACGAGTGAGCTCTGTCTTCTGACGGAATCTCTTTCCACACTCCAAGCATTGATATGGTTTCTCCCCTGTGTGGATTTTGCAATGAACATTGAGGCTTGATTTAGACTTGAAGGTTTTCCCACACACAGAGCACACACAGTTTTCCTGTTTTTTAGCCATTTTTTCTTCCATTGAGATATCATTGTAGTCACTGCCCTGAGAAGCAAAGGATTCATTCCTACTCTTCCGATTTAGTTCACTTTCTCTTCTCTGAGATTCCCTATTTTTCAATATGTTTGTTTTCGGGGACATCCCAGATGGTTCTCTCTTATTCTCCATTTCACACCTGTCACTTTCTAGAATGAAGACAAGAAATTGGTAAAAGCCTGAGTTAGAAATAGAGGTACCCTCCCTACCGGAGGGAAATGAAGGTACCCTCCCTACTGGAACCCACGCCCCACTGGGATCAACGTGCTCAGCATTTTATGGATAAAGTTGCTCCCGTCCATTCTAACCTGGTTGCTACGTTAATCACATGTCGGGTCTACGGCTCCCGGCCTTTCCTGACCCAACCGAAAGGTCTGATGTTCAACAGTCACTTTTGATGCTGCCCAGGGTGCATTACTTATTTTTGGGAATGCATATTCCCAGAGATATATCTCACATGACCAAGTTAAACTTCAATAAGTTGATCACTGAATGTCACGGGATGTGGGTTTTTGCTTCTATGCCGGAATCATCAATGGATTTGCTGTGAGTGCTTGACTTAAGTTTATTGTATCTTTTTTCTTTTCTTTTTTCCTTTTCTGGTTTTGCTTTGTTGGAATTCACAATACAAACAATAATTTTAAAAAGCTTGCTCACACTTTATGGATAATGTTGATCCCATCCATTCCAACTTTGTTCTGACACGAATGACAGCTTCTTGCTCCTGCTCCACCCACCATCAGCAGCTGCCCCCAATCGACTTCCCCCATGGGTCAACGGACGTTCACGGGAAAAGGTTTCCTCACCCCCGGCCCTAAAGGAGCTGCATTCCCGATACAGGAAGGACCAGTCCCAGATGAGCCTCTTAACACATGAACATCTTCCTTGGCTGCCCAGCTCTGCTTTCTCACTCTGACTATGAAAGGGGTTCTCAACCAGGGGGGGAATTTTAGGGTTTCAGGGGGGGAATTGGCACCACAGACCCAAACTGTTGGAATACTGATCTTTCTACAAATTACAATTCTACAGATTGTGCATAATCCACAGGACCTCACACCTTACTGTATGGCACAGATTAAGTCAGACAATCTTGGAAAGGGGGGAATGACATTCTGACATACGGTGAAAAGGGTGCCTGGGGCAAAAAAAGTTGAGAGCCACTGGAGTATGACGTGTGGCACGGGACCTTCTCAGTAGTGGTGCCAATGCTGTGCAACATTGGCACCGCTCCGTAGGGACATCTGAACAGCCCGATCTTGTCTGATCTCGGAAGCTAAGCAGGGTTGGGCCTAGTCAGTACTTGGGTGGGTGACCGCATTGGAATATCAGGTGCTGTAGGGGGGGGACCAGAGCTCTGTGCGAGAGAGCACCTGCTTTGCATGCGGAAGGTCCCAGGTTCGATCCCTGGCTTCTCCAGGTCGGGCTGGGAAAGAATCCTGCAAGAAACCCCAGAGAGCGGCTGCTGCCAGTCAGTGTCGACAATACTGGGCTAGAGGGACCAAGGGCCTGACTCAGTAGAAGGCAGCTTCCGATGTTCCTGTGACACACGCCTCCCTCCTCGTCGCCTTTTGGGTTGTAGGCTACGACAGTGCTGCACCATCAGGTTTTGCACAGGCACATTGGCTCATATCTTTATTTGCATTCACTGTAGCTCTTATATTTCCTGACGTTTCCAGGACCTGATGCTCATTGTTTTGATTATGTTCTGAGCCTTTTTAACCATTTTATATTGATGTCTAACACTGTTCACCCCTTTGCAATTTTTTATTTAATGGAAAGGCAGGATTATAAATGTTTTAATAAATAAAAGTGGGCAAATCCTGCTAGACCAAAACGAAGGGATCCTGAGAGGCTGGGATACACCATCGAATTGCACACGGGCCCCTCCACTGCAGGCCTTCCAGTGTTGCTTAAAAGCTTGCCTCTCCTCCGCTGCCTTTCCCTAATCACCGTGGTTGTGCTGCTGGTTTTGAGACTCCTGAGCTGTCTGAATGTGCCCCCTGGAAATGTTTCTGGTATGGCTGAGCCCAGCATCTTGAAGCTCCTGTTGCAACAGTGTATAATGACTGGATTATTTTAATGCATCCTCTTTTGCTTGCGTATGCCACTTGCGAGGGGGGTGCCCAAAAGGTAGCCCAGAAATACTTCAATGAATATAGAGAATGGGGAAAACATAACTAACATTCCTACTACTACTACCATCATTGCATTTGTAAAGAGATATTATTGCCAGCCAGGGAAAGAGGGAGACTTACCAAGAGAGGCCACGATCCCACAATTCTCCTCCATGATTTGCCTGTGCAGGGCTCTCTGGTCAGGATCCAGCAGTGCCCTCTCCTCCTCACTGAAGGACACTGCGATCTCCTCAAAGGGCACCAGACCCTGGACAGAAGAAATATCAACATTTCCTCCTCACACCTAAAGTAAAGATCATCTAGTAACGAAATCCAAAAGGCTGCTTCAAGTGTTGGCTGGGCAATTATAGTGGACGATTTAAGCATCTAGGAGTGGCATTTGCAGCCTTCCTTTTGGAGGACAAGGCTACCAAAGGGCTACTAGTCCTGATGGTGACCTCCAGGATCTGGGGAAGCACGCCTCTCAAGACCAATCACAGGGGAAGAACAGCGTCCGAGGGCTATTGCCCAGCGAGGTGAGCGGGGCACAAGGGCACCCAAGGGATCCTTCTCCTGACCTGATCCTCTCCCACGCCATCACAAAGAATAAGCGGTGGCTGAGGATTGATTCCTGGCATTATTCCATCCCCTCTGAGAGAGAAAGGAAACCGGGAGCGTATGCTTGTCTTGGAGATTAAGATGACAGTCCTAAGAACATGCGGCCGTAAGAAGGGCCATTGTGGATCAGGCCAAATGTCCCTCTCGTCCACTCTTCTGGCTACACACCTGTCAACCAACCGGAAACTCACAAGCAGAACATGAGTGCAACAACACCCTCCCGCCCATGTTCCCCAACAACTGGTGCACATAGGCATACTGCCTCTGATACTGGAGATCGTGTTTAATTATATATACCCAGCACAAACACAGCTGTCTATGTGCCTAAGGATCACATTTCCCACTACCAATAGCCCCCTGGCCACTGGATATATTATTTATTTATTTATTATTTGCATTTACCGTATTTATCGCCCATCTGGTTAGCAAACTGGCCACCCTGGGCGATGTACATAAGATAAAAACGCACTAACTAGCTAGTAAGCCCTTTTGAACACAACAGGACTTTCTTCTCAGGAAAATACATAGGACTGCAGCTTAAGGGATGCAAGTGTAAGAACACAGGTATGTCAGGAAATGTCTTATCCCTTATTTGCAGTTTGGATGTTTTAGGACGACCGGGTGAAAATGCATCTCTCCCCAGTTGGGCTCTTGGCCACAATTCAAAGTGCAAATTTCCATGTTTAACGTCTTCAGTTAATGAATATGATTTTTTTTAACTGAGAAAATGGCTGGAGACAGGTTTCTTCCCCCCACCCACCCCAAATACCTGAGGGGGGGGAATAAAAGCAGCCCAAGGATTTCTTGCACGCTCCCCAACCCCGCAGCTAATCCTTACCCTGTGAGGCGGCACCTCCATCACTCTCCTGCTCGATGCCCGTTCGCAGGGGACTCTGCAGGCGGCAAGGAAATCAGGCCCCACTTCGGCACACATATTCTCTACCTGAAACAGAATGTGGATCCAAGACATGCAATGAGAAGAGAATACAGAAATGATACACTCTTATTGAGGCAGGGGTATGGGAGATCCCTCCTCAGAGGATTTCCAGAAAAGGTCGGGTAATTCGCAGAGAATTTTGGGATGTCCCCCCTCACATGCTTGACCCCTTGCAGCTCCCAGGATGCAATGCTCTCACCCGCTGCTCCTCCTGCTTCTTCTCCTCCTGCCGGCTCAGGAGGAAGCCTTCTGCCAGGGCCACCGCCTGGGAACTGGTCTCCGCCCCACATTCCCTCACCCAACTCGACACCTCCAGGGGCAGGATGCTCAGGAACTGCTCCAGGATTACCAGGTCCACGATCTGATTTTTGGTGTGTCGCTCTGGCTTCAGCCACTGACGGGAGAGATGGTGGAGCTGGGTGCAGACCTCTCGGGGGCCCTGAGCTGCCCAGTAGCAGAGCTGACTGAAACGCTGGCGCCACACATCTGAGCTGACCATTTCCTGGCCCAGCATCTTCTGTCCTGTAGTTTCCCAGGTTTCACTGGCACTCCCAGTCCTGATGGCATCGTGGCCTCTTCCTGCTTCAGGGGTAGCCGGGTCCTGCTCGTCCATCTTTGATCCGGGCAGGAAAGAACAGGTGGTAATGAAGCTCGGCAAAGCCAAGACCTGTAAAAGAATCATTACCCCGTCAGGGCAAGAAGGAATGGCAAGGACTCCAGGTGGCACCCAGGTCCCGTTCCAGAAGGAAAGGCAGGCACATGCCAGGACTCAAAGAGAAACCAGGGACTACGTAGGTTGGGGAGGTTCTGGGAGCCACAAACCAAAACTCCTTTCATGGGCTTGCAAGTCAGAGGATGCAGCATCCTCCGTGCACCCCAACGTTCCTCCCAGTCCAAACCAGCTCCCACTCTCAGCCTCCCGTCGAGCCCATTCTTCTTCCAGAGCCCCCACCACACCCCTCCCCATCAGGCATCCTGCTACTGCTCTGTTCTCCTTCAGCCTCTCTTAGGCAAAACTCCCTGATAATTGTTTTAAAAACCAAATTTAAATAGGACTCAAATGACTAAAAACAAGTTAGGCCTCATCTTGAGTACTGCGTCCAGTTCTGGGCACAACACTTTCAGAAGGACGTAGACAAACTGGAGAGGGTTCAGAGGAGGGCAACAAGGATGATAAAGGGACTGGAAACAAGGCCCTATGAGGAGAGACTGAAAGAACTGGGCATGTTTAGCCTTCAGAAGAGGAGACTGAGGGGAGATATGATAGCGCTCTTCCAGTACTTGAAAGGGTTGTCACACAGAGGAGGGCCAGGATCTCTTCTCGATCATCCAAGTTTGCAGGACACGGAATAATGGGCTCAAGTTACAGGAACCCAGATTCCACCTAAACATCAGAAAAAATTTCCTGACAGTTAGAGCCATAAGACAATGGAATCATCTACCTAGGGAGGTGGTGGGCTCTCCCAATCTGGAGGCATTCAAGGTGCAGCTGGACTGCCATCTGTCAGGGATGCTTTGACCTGGATTCCTGCATTGAGCAGGGGGTTGGACTCGGTGGCCTTGTAGGCCCCTTCCAACTCTACTTTTCTATGATTCTAAGTTAGTACAACGTGAACTGTTGAACAAGTTGACATCACCACCACCACCCATGTGCTATTTAGAGTTGTTCAATGCCTCTACATAGAGGGCAGTTTTTAACCTGGAGCTGAAAGGATAGTAGAGCTGGCGCCAGGCGGGCCTGTGAGGGGAGCTTATTCCACAGTTGGGGGGCAGCCACAGAAAAGGCCCTCCCTCTTGTTGCCATCCTCCAGGCCTCCCTCGGAGGTGGCAGTCGGGGGAAGGCCCCAGATGTCGACCGTGGTGTCCGGGGAGATTGCAGTTGGGAGAGGCATTGGGTCAAGTATTGCGGTCCCAAGTCATGCAGGGCTTTATAGGTTTAGATCAGCACCCGGAATCAGGCTCAGAAGTATCGAGGCAGCCAGTTCAAGCGGGCCAGAACTGGTGTTATGTGTATAGACCTACTGGTCCTGGTTATTAGTCTGGGTGCTGCATTTTGGAGAAGCTGCAGCTTCTGAATAGTCTTCAAGGGCAGCTCCACATAGAGTGCATTGCAGTAGTCTAATTTAGAGATTACCAGAGCATAGATTACAGAAACCAGACTATCCCTTTCTAAATACCGGCAAGCAGGGATCCCAGCCGGAGCTGATAGAAGGCACTCTGTGTCACTGAGGCCAGTTGAGCCTCAAGTGACAAAGATGGCCCAAGGAGGACCCCCAAGCTACGAACCTGCTCCTTCAAGGGGAGTGCAACCCCATCCAGAAGAGGCTGAACACTCTCAATCTGGTCAGGGGAACCACCCACTGACAGCATCTCAGTCTAGTCTGGATAGAGCCTTCAGTTTGTAAGCCCTCATGCAGTCCATTGTCGTGGCCAGGCACCGGTTTAGCACATCCACAGCTTCAGCTGCTGAAGATGAAAAGGAGAAATAGGGCTGCGCGTCATCACCATATTGATGGAAACGCACTGCAAAACTCCGGATTACCCCACTCAGCGGTTGCATGTAGATGTTAAATAGCATGGGGATAAGACCGACCCCTGAGGGACCCCATACTGGAGAGTCCACGGGGGGGGGGGGGGGGGCAAGCAGCATTCCCCAAGCACCACCTTCTGGAGCTGGCCATCCAATTAGGAGCAGAACCACTGCAATGCAGAACCCCCCACTGGCAATATTAAACATTTTTCAAAGAGATAATAAAAATTTATTATACAAGAACCTAGTAAGATTTCTATTACAAGCTGCTAAATTATTAATAGCAAGAGGATGGAAAGATGCCAAAGGGCTAACCATCAATCACTGGTATAATGTGGTATGGGAAATTGCATTAATTGAAAAACTAACTCAAAAATTGAGAATTACAGGGGGGGGGGGGAGAGAAAACAAACTCCTTTGAAGCAGAATGGTGGCCTTTTATCCAATTTTCATACAGAACATCTACAACAAAAATACCTCAAGCCTTCCAGCACATTTGGATGCAATAAACTTACAAATATCCACCTATCACAAAACTGACTACTTTATGGACGAAAAAGACTCTGGAAAAGGTGCCCAGCCAGATTTGTTCCTTTGAATTTTGGTTCGGAGGGGGGGGGATTTACTTTGTTCTGATCTAATACAATTTCTGTAAAGGATTAGATGTTTTGTTGGTTGTTCGGTTGTTTTGTATATGTTAAAATTCAAATAAACAAATGAAAAAAAAAAGAAAAAAAAGAACCCCCCCCCCTGGCACCCCAGACAGCCACCTGTCAAGGTTCCGCTACTGCAGGGACCCCTCGACCTGCCTTTGGAAGATCTCTGCCTCTTCTCAAAGCTTCTCCCATTCCAGGAGATCAAATCCTTTGCCTGTTTCCAGTAGCATGGGAATAGGCTTTAGACGTGGTGAATAAGTCACTCCAACAACTCAGGGTAAACAACAACACTTTACTTATTACATTACGGTATTTACACAATAGAGCCGTTATAAATCAAAAGCAAGTATGATAAAATTAAACAGACAAAAAACACAAGGTTCTCTAACTTAACTTTAGTCTACCTCTCTCCTCTGCAGTCAGTCTCTCTCTGCTCTAGCTGACCACACCCCACACATATATAGCCTTCCCAGGATTGGAAGGTTATAACCATGTGACCATGAACAGGAGAAATAATTCTTAACATCTATTGGGTGAACTGAAACTCACAAAGGCCCCCCTCCCATCTTGAAATGATGTTTGGGCCTTCAGGCTTCAACTAATTTAGGGAAGTGTTTGGGCCTTCAGGCTTCAACAAACTTCAGCCTGTGTAGGCCTCAATCCTTCACACCACCCGAGAAGGATATCATTGTCGTTGGTATCAAAAGCCGCCAAGAGATCCAGGAGTATTTCCCCAACCCCATAAAGTTTTATTAATACACTCATGCCTTGGATTGAGAGCATAATTCGTTCCGGAAACGTGCTTGTAATCCAAAACACTCTTATATCAAAACGAAATTTCCCCCAAAAAATTTGTACAGAGATTTTTAATTTAAGCCGTACTACAGCACTTGTATTGCAAGACGTCCCTTGTATATAAAGTCAATTTTTAAAAAATGAATTTAATAAATAACAATATTTTCTCTTATTCTATAATTACATAGAAGATTCTTTTTTCTGTTATCTAAAAACAAAAACCCTTCTTTGTTCACCAACCTCACAAATGAACAAGCCATTTTTTTCATTGATCACCTCCCTGGCCCAGCCGGCTGTTCCTCCCCTGCTAAAATTAATAAGCCAAGAAGGGCAAGGATCCAGTGCGCATGCGGTTGCACGAACCTGCAAGCACTTTGTCAACATCCTTGAGCTGTACCAACTGAAACTCATGCAAGAAAATTTGACCAGGCTGAGCTCTGGGTTCCTCCTCTGATTTAACTCTTATAACATTGGAGTCCAAGTCCCGGCGGATGCAAGAGATTTTTCCTGGAAGTGACAAGCAACTCTACTGTATTCTAGCGGGCCTCAGAGGGGTCCAGGATGTCCTTGGGGCCAGCATATAATAGCCCCCCCCCCCCGGACAACCCCAAAGAGGCCTAAACATGTTGCTCCCGCCCTGCCAAAGCGCCCAGTGCCCAAGGCTGGTCCAGTCATTCCGGCACCAGAACAGGAGAGCGTCTCCCCACATCCCCGGCAGGAGAAGAGCCAGAAGAGGGTGGGAAATACTCAGTCACTGGACTTTCAGGTCACCCCGAATCAGCTGCCGGGGGCGACACCTCCCTCTGCCCCATGGTGGGGCCGGCCCTGGGCGGGGGTGGGGGGCACCTCATCCGTCCCCCTCGGCCCAATTGGGCTTGCTTTGGGCGGTCCAGCCAAGCCAGCCCAGAACCAGGGGAGCATCTCGGCCACGCGCAGAAACCCCTCGGAGGAGCCGCGCTGGGGAGCCCGGAGCCACAGGGCCCGATTCGGGGGTGGGGGGTGGGCGGGGGGCAATGACTTTAGCCGGTGTCCGGGTGCAGAGTCCACGAACCTGCTGGATTCCTCGCAGACCTCCTTTAATCCCCCGCCCCCAACCCAAAGGCTTTCCTCGCTTTTAGGAAGAGGAGACTAAGAAAGAAGCGCCCGAGCTTGAGGGGAAACCCCAAACGGATCAGCTGCGGAGGCCCCCTGCCTGTGGGGTGAAATGGGGAGGGGTGTTCCAGCTTTCCCCCCCCCCGCGTCATGCCCCCCTCCCCCACTGCATCGCAGGGCCACCCCCTGCCCAAATTCACAAGGGGGGGTC
Source organism: Shinisaurus crocodilurus (assembly GCA_021292165.1). NCBI lineage: Eukaryota > Metazoa > Chordata > Lepidosauria > Squamata > Shinisauridae > Shinisaurus > Shinisaurus crocodilurus. The sequence goes on from CM037879.1 coordinate 8,803,549, forward strand.
TCACCTGATCGCGGGAGGGAGGGAGGCAGGCACCGAGGCAGTCGGTGGGAAAGGCCAGAGTCGCCGGGCAGGAGCAGAGTCTGCAGTTGCCGTGAAAACGGCGCGACCCGCAGCAAAACCCATCAGCCATCAGGGCTTCTTCCCATCCGGAACTCCCAGCTACTTCAAGCTGCTTTTAAAGGGGCCACGTGGGCAGTGGCGGCTCAGCTTGCAGTTTTAGCTTAGCTGCGATTGTATTTTGCCCACGGCCCCTTTAAGAGTAGAGGGACGCCGCAGAACTGGGAGATGGAGGCGAGGGGACCCCTGCCTGTGGGGTGAAATGGGGGGTCCAGCTTGCACCCCCCCCCACCCCCTCTGACACCAGCCCAAATATGTACTCTTCTCTCCTTCCGCGGGCTGGTCTTTGAGGCTGGCCCCCGTCGCCCTCCCGCGATGCCCCCCTCCCCCACTGCAACCCAGGGCCGCCCCTGCCCAAATTCACAAGGGGGGTGGGGGTCTCACCGGATCGCGGGAGGGAGGGAGGCACCGAGAAAGAGCAGAGTCGCCGGGCAGGAAAAGGCAGGAGCAGAGTCTGCAGTTGCCGTGAAAATGGCGCGGCCCTCAGGAAAACCCATCTGCTATCACGGATTCTCCTCACGTTGTCCTTCAAGCTGCTTTTAAAGGGGCCACGTGGGCAGTGGCAGGTCAGCTTGCCGTTCTAGCTTAGCTGCAATTGAATTGTGCCCACGGCCCCTTTAAGAGGAGAGGGACGCCGCTACGCTGGGAGGTGGCGAGGGGTGCGCGTGCCTGTCTGCATGCGCGTGCACGGGTGGGCGCCCCATGGGGAAGGGATTATAGCTGGGGGGAAAGAGGAGGAGGGGGGGGCTGCCCCGGGTGGCCTGGACGGAGGGAGGGAGAGGAGAAACAGGGAACTGATCACGTGAATCCTATCTTTATATTGCCAAAGATTTCCTTTCCTGACAGAGCTGACTACTCGGTGCCTCTTAACAGGTGAGATACAGTGTCAGAAGGAAAGGCAAGAACCTTCCCTGAAGCTCAGTCCTGACAATTTTAAAACAAAAAGAAAAAGATTGCCTTGCAAGCACTGACCCCTCCCCCCCATGAAAAACACCAGATATCCAAAATTAAGGGTTTCAGTAAGGTTTAAAAAAAAAATTACAAAAGCCACTTATGAAATATTATAAAAGAATATAAAATCTAATAATGTAATAATTATAATATATCATACATTATATAATAATATAATTCTGGAAAAGTCATCCTAGTACTGGTGCTGCTACCTCTTCTAAGAAGGAGCAACATTTCACAATTATCCCTCAATTAAATATAAGAGGTTTAAAGATGTTATTAAGGCTAATCTAAAAAAAATGCAATATAAACATCGAAAACTGGGAAGCTCTGGTCTATGAACGATCTAACTGGAGCTTGGCCTTTCACAAAGGTTCTATGGACTTTGAAGAAGCCCGAGTGCAAGGTGAAAGGGAGAAACGTGCTAAGCGAAAAACACGTCAAATGAATCCTTTACAGGACCATCTTCTATCTGCTCACTGTGGGAAGCTGTGTGGATCTAGAATTGGCCTCCACAGTCACTTACGGACCCATCGCTAGAGTCTACACAATTTTGTTTAGAATTTTCCTCCTTTTAAAATCTCCTTTTTGTAAAAAAAAATAATAATAATTAAAAAAAATTATCCTGGAAGACAATCTTACTCGGTCACGATTGATCGCCTGACTGACTGACTTCTTCACACAATGCATACTCAATTTGCTGCCACCAGATGCGATGGTCAGTCTTGTAGATTGCTTTAAAACATGGAGGTTGTGTTTAATACTGGATATATGTGCTCAAATACAAGATATATACATTGTGGGAAGGACAAATATTTATTAACCTCTTACCATGAATTTTAAAAAAAGAATAAAGGTTGAACTATTTTGTCCCAGAATACATTTACATTTAAGGCATACCCTTTCTCCATAATTTTAAAAAAATAAAATAAAGCTTGTTAAGCCTTCTGGGTCTTTTAACAAAGCATAGTCAATATCGGTGGCCCTCCTTGACCATTTATTAATGAATTTACCCAAATCTAATAGTGTGATTCAATAGTACACTTACTTGGGAGTAAGCCCCGTTAATTCCATGGGACATACTTCTGAGTGATCATGCTAGGATTGTGCTATAAGGCAGCAGTATTCTGGCCACTTCCTTGAGAGTAAAGCCCCATGGAAAGAAGTGGGAGTAGCTTCTGAATGAACATTGATCACATCAGGCTGTAAAACTAGACTTTGCTCCTATCGGAGCTCCAGGAATAGCCCTTGATGGTCAGAGACTTATAATGGGCAGCTTCTCATGAATTTATTCTGAAGACTGACACAATTTGTGCTCTTCAAAGAAGGCTTGTGCTCTGAACTTGGCTGTCAAACAATAACCTCCAGATTGCCTTATGCAACCAATAAGTTTAACAGACAAAAGGAAGGACATCTTCATGCAAACCAAGTCCCCGCAGACACTGAAGCAAGCTGGGTTTGTATAGAAGGACTGGGCTTGCATCTTCCTGTAAGAGAAGGTGTTCATGCCTTCCTCTCTGTGCTAGGTTAAGTCCATAAAAAGAGCCCTACTGGTCCAGCATCCTGTTTCCCACAGTGACCAACCAGGGGCCCCGGAAAGCTCTCCAGCAGGACATGAGGGTAACAGTGCGCTCCCACTCATGTTCCCCAATAAGTGGTCTTCAGAGGTGTGGTGTCTCCAATCCTGGAGGTGCGATGTAGGCATCTTGACTAGTCCATTGATAGCCTTATCAGTAATAGAATACCTTGAGAAGGGAAACTAGATCCTAACCTCCATGAATTTGTCTACTCCAAGTTGGCAGCCATGGCTACATCTTGTGGCAGTGAATCCCACAGTTCAACTATGCACTATGCAAATAAATATTTCATTTTGTTTGTGCCAAATGTGCCACCGTTTAGCTTTAGTGGATAACCCCAGGTTCTAGGAGAGAGGGAGAAAATACTGCAGTTTTGTGTGTTTCCTCTGATCACTTTTGTACCTGACCATGCCCTTGGTTGCCTGGGCATACCCTTGGCCACGCCCTCATGCTGCCTGGCCAAACCCTCTTGATCACACCTTCATGTTGTTTAACCATACCTCTAACAAACTCACAGGTGTGCCCCTATTTCTATTTCCATCTGTGAAATGTTGGAGGGTCTGCAGGAGGAAGAAGGGACGTGGGGTGGGGGGCAGGAACATTTTATGATTTTGAGGTGGGGTGGAGGGAGGTGTCGTTGCCATGGAGACAGGGACCCGCCTAGCCTCCCCAAATTGCCGCCTTCTCTAGGATTCTGGTTCAGTTCCTTTGCAGAGGGGCAGGCAGCGGGGTCCTTCCCCGGGACCCCCCAAGCAGAACCAGCAGACCGGGTCAGGCAAGGCACCACCGCTGGGCTGGAGTCCTCTGGGAGAAAGAAGGAAACGCCTGAGCTTCTGGGGAGACCCCAAACGGATCAGCCGTGGAGGCCACCTGCCTGTGGGGTGAAATGGGGTGTGTGTGTTCCATCTTGCACCTCCCAGTCCCTCTAGACACCAGCCCAAATCTGCAGAGGCTTCTTCTACACTCACACACTTCTGACTCTCCTTTCGCAAGGTGGACTTTAGTTTTGGGCTCATCGCCCCCCCCACCTGGTCCTCCCCCCCTGCTGTGCCCCCTCCCCTACTACAGCCCAGGGCTGCCCCCCACCCAGGTTCACAAGCCGAAGTAGGAATTGAACACTTCTGCCTTTTCTTTGTCTTCTGTTATCAATTTGCCATCCACATTGCATAGTTGAACCACCATTTCTTTCCTCTGTCTTTTACTGTGCATGTATCTGAAGAAAGCTTTCTTGTTGTTTTTAGCATCCCTCGCTCATTCTCAGCTTTAGCCTTCCTGACACTATTCCTGCAGTTCTGTGCTACCTGCCTGTACTCTTCCCTTGTAGCCTGTCCTTCCTTCCACTTCCTATACGTGTCCTTTTTTGTTTTCAGGTCATCTTTCAGTTTATTGTGAAGCCACATTAGCTTCTTCTGTTGCCCTCTGCCTTTTTTCCTTGTGGGAATTGTTTGCAATTGTGCCTTTAGAATTTCCTTTTTTAAAAACTCCCACCCCTCCTGGGCTCCTTTTCTCATTAGGGTCCCTAGCCATGGGACCTTACTTATCATTGTTCTGAGTTTGTTAAAATTGGCTTTCCTAAAATCCAGGGTACGTGTTTGGCTACACTCAGCTTTTGCTTCCTTTAGAATCAAGAACTCAAGTATAACATGGTCACTTTCCCCCAGAGTTCCTGAAACTGCCACTGCTCAATATTTCTCACTATGCATTAGGGCTTCGTACGTAAGAGCACCAGTAGCCTGAATTACACCCAGAAGCCGGTACAGTTGTTGAAACAACTGGTGAGATATATTTTGGAGCACCAGTCCCAGTTAGTAACCAAGCAGCACCACATACGAAGTCTAATTTGAACAGAAGACAAGCCTGTCCTTTGGTGCTCCACCCCACAAAGCAAAGCATTCCGGCACAAAGGCAGGCCTAGCAACAAGGCTGAGCTGTCTCCAGTTGTTCTTGGTGCTTTATCATAGAAAAGTAGAAATCCTAGCTTGTGCTGGGTGTGTGTGTGGGTCTGTGCATGGCTGATGGGAGAGAGTCCCAGCCAGGGTGCAGGAGGAAATGAGAAGCATTTAGAAAAGACTTGCTTTGAAAGGAAGAGCATGCCATCCTCAGGACGCTCCTTTCAGGAACCTGCATGGACAGGTGGGCCTACAGCAGCACCCAGGGGCCAATGCAAAGCTCAGGTAGCTTCTCCAGTAAAGTCTATTTGAAGGGAAGACAAGCGTGTCCTTTGGTGCTCCACCCAACAAAGCAAAGCATTCCGGCACAAAGGCAGGCCTAGCAACAAGGCAGCCAGGGCTGGCTGAGCTCGTCTCCAGGTGTTCTTGGTGCTTTAATTCCAGAATGCAAGGGAAAGTGGGCAAAGTTACCATGAGGGCAAGTTCCCCAACCATCGTGGCAACAACCTGTCATGTCTCCTATGCTTATCCCTCATTTTTACGGATTGGGATAAAAGTTTAGGATTAGCCTGTAATGCAGAAAAATCCCACACCTGGAAAATGGGCAGCACTGGAAGGCAAAGGAAGTGCGTGTGAAGAAAGGTGGGGCATGCAGGACACACAGGGACTGTGACTTGCGTCAAGCCTCCCAGTGGATAGAGGGCTCAAGTGGGAGTTGGACCCCAAAATGTCCCAGGCATAAACCCAGACCCACATTTACTGGACCACCCCAGCTCAAAACCACTGGATGACATAAGCACGTCCATCTGCTTTTGTACCCGTTCCATCACTCTCCCAAATTAAGCTGTCAACACATTCGTCACTGACAAAGTGTCTCAGCCAGTGACAAAGCCTCAAGGTAAAAAGAAGGTAAGCACACACCCCGGTTCAGCACCCATGCAAGTTTCGCAACAGGGCGAGGAGACCAGGACAGTCCTCTCTTCCTTACCTTCTCCGAGTAAATAACTTTATTATTAAACAAAACCCAATAATAAAATTATTTTAATTCCCCCCCCCCCCCCCAAACAGGGTCATGTGGAGTTGGGCTGTAATCTCTGTGTGCGCGTGCCTGTCTTTCTGTTGGGTGGTAACATTTCGCTTTCTCTTTAGATGAGACCAAAACATCTGGGAGACACCAGATTTGATAAGGATTGCATAGGATTGCAGCCCTTTCTTATCAGGTTGTAGAAGCTCTAACAGAACATGCTGGAATTGGGCTACACATACACACACGTCAAAAACAGGACAGTTCCCTTAATGTCTATTCCAGGGAAATTAGTTGAAAACATTATTAAAGATAAAATCAGTAAGCATATAGAAGGGCAATCCCTGCTGGGAAAGAATCAGCACGGCTTCCACAGAGGTAAGTCTTTTCTCACTAACCTTTTAGAGTTCTTTGAGCGTGTCAATAAACATGTGGACAAGGTGTTGTGATATGTATCACTTTACCAGCTGCAGCACATTGTTTACACACGGAAGAGACAGAATGGCTAGGTAAACAGGTTTGTTATGTCTTGCTAGAATCCTTGTATTCTGGGCTGTGGGAACAATATGAGCTGGTCACATGGTTTGTATGTTCTGATAACGTGTTAACTTGTTTTCTGTCTGAGGCCATCTTAGGGAGAAGGTGGACTGCTTTCTCTGTTCTTGTTCTTCTTGCTTGACGTTGTTCCTGCAATAATGTAACCTCTTTGCTGAGGTGGAGAGAAGCTCAACTTACTCCACTGGACCTAATGCTTGCTATGCATTTATACTCTGCACATGGACTGTAACTAGGAAATGTACACTCTGTAGAACTTTACTTGCTAAGTAAATAAACAGGTAGAATTAGAACCTGTGGTGTTCCAGAGTGTTTCCTGACTCCATGGATTAATCTGCAACAGGGAAGCTGGAAGCAAGTCTGATTACAGGGGCAGGCTGGGCTGGCCAAACTGGTACCGACGCTGCACGCTGCGCAGGGAGGTGAGATCTGGAAGATCTGTGTGTGGAATTTCAGGCGTCTGTTAGCACACAGATAGGATTATAAATCTCCCAACTCGCACAGCTCCTTCACAAGGGTGATCCGGTAGACACTGTTTACTTGGACTTCAAAAAGACTTTTTTAAAAACAAAAACCTTTTTTATTTTTATAAAAACAAAAACAAACAACACGAAACAAATGATAATTAACAATTAACAAAACTAAAAGGACTTCTGAATTTTTCTACAGCAAATATAAGGAACAAATAGTTTCTCTAATCAAAAATCAAAACGGAAAAGTTCTATTTTCTATTGTCACCAATTTATCGTATTATTATTCCACAAAACACATAGAAACAAAATATTTTCTAAACCCTGCAAAAGTCAATTAGAGGTTTTCACTCAGCAGTAAATGTAGATGTTGTCTTTTCTCTAATTAGTGTATCTCTCTCTCTGTGTATATATATATGAATGATTGTCTTGGTTTAGCCAAGTGGAAATATGTGTTCAATATAGAAATAAATTAATTTTTTCTTCTTTTTAACCCTTTCCAAAAATAGGAAAGTGTTAAAAAAGCAAATTAAAATATCTTGAATTTGTTAAAGGGATCTGCAACTCAGGAACACTTAACTGAGAAAATCAAACCAGCCCTGTAATCTAGGAAGATGGTATCCAGCTCAATATTTCTCACTATGCATTAATTTATGTGAAGGACTGCCAACCGTTCTTTTCTTCAAGACGAGAGATCAAGGGTGCAAAACTGCCAGCCTTAGCTCTGCCATCTTGACCTGATTCTCTCAGGGCCTTGCCCTTGGTTTATTCACTGGATTTAGTACTGAACCCCAGAGGAACCACACACACCGTGTGGGGTAGAACCAGGAAAGTTTATTTAAGGTAAACAGATTACAATAAAAGGTGGGGAATGAGGGAAGGGGAAAAGGTGGGGAAACACTTTGGTATACACAAGTAGAGCTGCAAAACAATAAAGCTAGTCCCTTACTATATAAATACTGAGGCACTTACTCCTTGCCTCAGGAAGAAGCCCTACTCTGCGCTCCTTCCGTGTCCAGACAACAACAACTCAAACCAGAAGCCACAGCTGGCAGTATAGATTCCCCGCCCACCCCTCCTTTCCTAGCTTGGCTGTCCTTGGCCAATCGGGATGAACTTCCTCTGGACTAGGCAGAATTGGGGTAGCCTCACGACTAGAGGGCTTGGGCCACATTTGCATGCGAATACCTGTGGCACAGGGAGATCAAAGAGAAACTAGGCATATTTGCAAGAGACTCTTGAGGCCTAGAGTCTTCAGAGGAACTATGTACATTTTGCATGAGACTCTCAACCTCCAGCTGGGATTACACTTATTTACCTGTGTGTGTGTGTGTGTGTGTGTGTGGTGCAGGAGACTGATGCTTTTCTTCACAATTTAAGAGAAACAAAGCTTCACCGCTTATATTTCTTTGTTGCTTTAGCTTCAGCACATAAACATGGCTCCATGCCGGCATTCATTTATAAAACGCACCACATACATGGGTTTTTCAATATGAAGTAGAAGTTGAATTGTGATCAAGCATTGATATAATATCTCCCCTGTATTAGTTCTTTGATATTATGTGCAGCTTTTCCTCAAATCAAAGTTCTTTTCATGATCCAAGCATTTATATGGCTTCTCCCCTGTGTGAGTTCTTTGATGGTACATGAAGCTGTCCCTCCAATGAAAGTTCTTTCCACACTCCAAGCATTGATATGGTTTCTCCCGTGTGAATTCTTTCATGAGAAGTTCCTTCTGACTGAAGCTCTTTCCGCACTCCAGACATTGATATGGTTTCTCCCATGTGAATTCTTTGATGAGTAGTGAGATTTGCCTTCCGACTGAAGCTCTTTAAACACTCCAAGCATTGATATGGTTTCTCCCCTGTGTGAATACTTCGATGAGAAGTGAGATGTGACTTCTGACTGAAGCTCTTTCCACACTCCAAGCATTGATATGGTTTCTCCCCTGTGTGAGTTCTTTGATGAGAAGTGAGATATTTCTTCAAATTGAATCTCTTTCCACACTCCAAGCATTCATACGGTTTCTCCCCTGTGTGAGTTCTTTGATGAGAAGTGAGCTCTGTCTTCTGACTGAATCTCTTTCCGCACTCCAAGCATTCACACGGTTTCTCCCCTGTGTGAGTTCTTTGATGAGAAGTGAGATGTGGCTTCTGACTGAATCTCTTTCCACACTCCAAGCATTCATATGGTTTCTCCCCTGTGTGAATTCTATGATGACAAGTGAGCAGTGCCTTCCGACTGAATCTCTTTCCACACTCCAAGCACTGATATGGTTCCTCCCCTGTGTTAGTTCTTTGATGAGAAGTGAGAAGTTGCTTCTGACTGAATCTCTTTTCACACTCCAAGCATTCATACGGTTTCTCCCCTGTGTGAGTTCTTTGATGAGAAGTGAGACGTGGCTTCCGACTGAATCTCTTTCCACACTCCAAGCATTCATATGGTTTCTCCCCTGTGTGAGTTCTTTGATGAGAAGTGAGCAGTGCCTTCCGACTGAATCTCTTTCCACACTCCAAGCACTGATATGGTTTCTCCCCTGTGTGAGTTCTTTGATGAGAAGTGAGAAGTTGCTTCTGACTGAAGCTCTTTCCACACTCCAAGCATTGATATGGTTTCTCCCCTGTGTGAGTTCTTTGATGAGAAGTGAGACGTGGCTTCTGACTGAATCTCTTTCCACACTCCAAGCATTGATATGGTTTCTCCCCTGTGTGAGTTCTTTGATGAGAAGTGAGCTGTGTCTTCTGACTGAAGCTCTTTCCACACTCCAAGCATTGATATGGTTTCTCACCTGTGTGAGTTCTTTGATGATAAGTGAGATTTATCTGTTGACTGAATCTCTTTCCACACTCCAAGCATTCATATGGTTTCTCACCTGTGTGAATTCTATGATGAGAAGTGAGACGTGGCTTCTGACTGAATCTCTTTCCACACTCCAAGCATTGATATGGTTTCTCCCCTGTGTGAGTTCTTTGATGACGAGTGAGCTCTGTCTTCTGACTGAATCTCTTTCCGCACTCCAAGCATTCATACGGTTTCTCCCCTGTGTGAGTTCTTTGATGAGAAGTGAGATGTGGCTTCTGACTGAATCTCTTTCCACACTCCAAGCATTGATATGGTTTCTCCCCCGTGTGGATTTTGCAATGAACACTGAGGCTTGATTTAGACTTGAAGGTTTTTCCACACACAGAGCACACACAGTTTTCCTGTTTTTTAGCCATTTTTTCTTCCATTGAGATATCATTGTAGTCACTGCCCTGAGAAGCAAAGGATTCATTCCTCCTCTTCCGATTTAGTTCACTTTCTCTTCTCTGAGATTCCCTATTTTTCAATATGTTTGTTTTCGGGGACATCCCAGATGGTTCTCTCTTATTCTCCATTTCACACCTGTCACTTTCTAGAATGAAGACAAGAAATTGGTAAAAGCCTGAGTTAGAAATAGAGGTACCCTCCCTACCGGAGGGAAATGAAGGTACCCTCCCTACTGGAACCCACGCCCCACTGGGATCAACGTGCTCAGCATTTTATGGATAAAGTTGCTCCCGTCCATTCTAACCTGGTTGCTACGTTAATCACATGTCGGGTCTACGGCTCCCGGCCTTTCCTGACCCAACCGAAAGGTCTGATGTTCAACAGTCAGTTTTGATGCTGCCCAGGGTGCATTACTTATTTTTGGGAATGCATATTCCCAGAGACATATCTCACATGACCAAGTTAAACTTCAATAAGTTGATCACTGAATGTCACGGGATGTGGGTTTTTGCATCTATGCCGAAATCATCAATGGATTTGCTGTGAGTGCTTGACTTAAATTTATTGTATCTTTTTTCTTTTCTTTTTTCCTTTTCTGGTTTTGCTTTGTTGGAATTCACAATACAAACAATAATTTTAAAAAGCTTGCTCACACTTTATGGATAATGTTGATCCCATCCATTCCAACTTTGTTCTGACACGAATGACAGCTTCTTGCCCCTGCTCCACCCACCATCAGCAGCTGCCCCCAATCGACTTCCCCCATGGGTCAACGGACGTTCACGGGAAAAGCTTTCCTCGCCCCCGGCCCTAAAGGAGCTGCATTCCCGATACAGGAAGGACCAGTCCCAGATGAGCCTCTTAACACATGAACATCTTCCTTGGCTGCCCAGCTCTGCTTTCTCACTCTGACTATGAAAGGGGTTCTCAACCAGGGGGGGAATTTTAGGGTTTCAGGGGGGGAATTGGCACCACAGACCCAAACTGTTGGAATACTGATCTTTCTACAAATTACAATTCTACAGATTGTGCATAATCCACAGGACCTCACACCTTACTGTATGGCACAGATTAAGTCAGACAATCTTGGAAAGGGGGGAATGACATTCTGACATACGGTGAAAAGGGTGCCTGGGGCAAAAAAAGTTGAGAGCCACTGGAGTATGACGTGTGGCACGGGACCTTCTCAGTAGTGGTGCCAATGCTGTGCAACATTGGCACCGCTCCGTAGGGACATCTGAACAGCCCGATCTTGTCTGATCTCGGAAGCTAAGCAGGGTTGGGCCTAGTCACTACTTGGGTGGGTGACCGCATTGGAATACCAGGTGCTGTAGGGGGGGGACCAGAGCTCAGTGCGAGAGAGCACCTGCTTTGCATGCGGAAGGTCCCAGGTTCGATCCCTGGCTTCTCCAGGTCGGGCTGGGAAAGAATCCTGCAAGAAACCCCAGAGAGCGGCTGCTGCCAATCAGTGTCGACAATACTGGGCTAGAGGGACCAAGGGCCTGACTCAGTAGAAGGCAGCTTCCGATGTTCCTGTGACACACGCCTCCCTCCTCGTCGCCTTTTGGGTTGTAGGCTACGACAGTGCTGCGCCATCAGGTTTTGCACAGGCACATTGGCTCATATCTGTATTTGCATTCACTGTAGCTCTTATATTTCCTGACGTTTCCAGGACCTGATGCTCATTGTTTTGATTATGTTCTGAGCCTTTTTTACCATTTTATATTGATGTCTAACACTGTTCACCCCTTTGCAATTTTTTATTTAATGGAAAGGCAGGATTATAAATGTTTTAATAAATAAAAGTGGGCAAATCCTGCTAGACCAAAACGAAGGGATCCTGAGAGGCTGGGATACACCATCGAATTGCACACGGGCCCCTCCACTGCAGGCCTTCCAGTGTTGCTTAAATGCTTGCCTCTCCTCGGCTGCCTTTCCCTAATCATGGTGGTTGTGCTGCTGGTTTTTGAGACTCCTGAGCTGTCTGAATGTGCCCCCTGGAAATGTTTCTGGTATGGCTGAGCCCAGCATCTTGAAGCTCCTGTTGCAACAGTGTATAATGACTGGATTATTTTAATGCATCCTCTTTTGCTTGCGTATGCCACTTGTGAGGGGGGTGCCCAAAAGGTAGCCCAGAAATACTTCAATGAATATAGAGAATGGGGAAAACATAACTAACATTCCTACTACTACTACCATCATTGCATTTGTAAAGAGATATTATTGCCAGCCAGGGAAAGAGGGAGACTTACCGAGAGAGGCCACGATCCCACAATTCTCCTCCATGATTTGCCTGTGCAGGGCTCTCTGGTCAGGATCCAGCAGTGCCCACTCCTCCTCACTGAAGGACACTGCGATCTCCTCAAAGGGCACCAGACCCTGGACAGAAGAAACATCAACATTTCCTCCTCACACCTAAAGTAAAGATCATCTAGTAACGAAATCCAAAAGGCTGCTTCAAGTGTTGGCTGGGCAATTATAGTGGACGATTTAAGCATCTAGGAGTGGCATTTGCAGCCTTCCTTTTGGAGGAGAAGGCTACCAAAGGGCTACTAGTCCTGATGGTGACCTCCAGGATCTGGGGAAGCACGCCTCTCAAGACCAATCACAGGGGAAGAACAGCGTCCGAGGGCTATTGCCCAGCGAGGTGAGCGGGGGACAAGGGCACCCAAGGGATCCTTCTCCTGACCTGATCCTCTCCCACGCCATCACAAAGAATAAGCGGTGGCTGAGGATTGATTCCTGGCATTATTCCATCCCCTCTGAGAGAGAAAGGAAACCGGGAGCGTATGCTTGTCTTGGAGATTAAGATGACAGTCCTAAGAACATGCGGCCGTAAGAAGGGCCATTGTGGATCAGGCCAAATGTCCCTCTCGTCCACTCTTCTGTCTACACACCGGTCAACCAACCGGAAACTCACAAGCAGAACATGAATGCAACAACACCCTCCCGCCCATGTTCCCCAACAACTGGTGCACATAGGCATACTGCCTCTGATACTGGAGATCTGTATAGCTATATATACCCATCACAAACACAGCTGTCTATGTGCCTAAGGATCACATTTCCCAATACCAATAGCCCCCTGGCCCTTGGATATATTATTTATTTATTTATTATTTGCATTTATTTATCGCCCATCTGGTTAGCAAACCGGCCACCCTGGGCGATGTACATAAGATAAAAACGCACTTACTAGCTAGTAAGCCCTTTTGAACACAACAGGACTTTCTTCTCAGGAAAATACATAGGACTGCAGCTTAAGGGATGCAAGTGTAAGAACACAGGCATGTCAGGAGATGTCTTATCCCTTATTTGCAGTTTGGATGTTTTAGGACGACTGGGTGAAAATGCATCTCTCCCCAGTTGGGCTCTTGGCCAGAATTCAAAGTGCAGATTTCCTTGTCTAATGTCTTCAGTTATTGAATATGATTTGTTTAACTGAGAAAAAGGCAGGAGACAGGTTTCTTCCCCCCCCCCATCCCCCAACCGACGCGGGGGGGGGGGGGAATAAAAGCAGCCCAAGGATTTCTTGCACGCTCCCCAACCCCGCAGCTAATTCTTACCCTGTGAGGTGGCACCTCCCTCACTCTCCTGCTCGATGCCCGTTCGCAGGGGACTCTGCAGGGGGCAGGGAAATCAGGCCCCACTTCGGCACACAGATGCTCTACCTGAAATGTAATGTGGATCTAAGACATGCAATGAGAAGAGAATACAGAAATGATACACTCTTGGGGCAGGGGGCATGGGACATCCCTCCTCAGATAACTTCCAGAAAAGGTTGAGTAATTCATAGACTGTGTTTTTGGAAGTACCCGCTCACATGCTAGACCCCTTGGAATGCAATGCTCTCACCCGCTGCTCCTCCTGCTTCTTCTCCTCCTCCTGGCTCAAGAGGAAGCCTTCTGCCAGGGCCACCGCCTGGGAACTGGTCTCCGCCCCACATTCCCTCACCCAGCTCGACATCTCCAGGGGCAGGATGCTCAGCAACTGCTCCAGGATTACCAGGTCCACCATCTGATTTTTGGTGTGTCGCTCTGGCTTCAGCCACTGACGGGAGAGATGGTGGAGCTGGGTGCAGACCTCTCGGGGGCCCTGAGCTGCCCAGTAGCAGAGCTGTCTGAAACGCTGGCACCACACATCTGAGCTGACCATTTCCTGGCCCAGCATCTTCTCTCCTGTAGTTTCACAGGTTTCACTGGCACTCCCAGTCCTGATGGCATCGCGGCCTCTTCCTGCTTCAGGGGTAGCCGGGTCCTGCTCGTCCATCTTTGATCCGGGCAGCAAAGAGCGGTGCTAATGAAGCTCTGCAAAGCCAACACCTGTAAAAGAATCATTACCCTGTCAGGGCAAGAAGGAATGGCAAGGACTCCAGGTGGCAACCAGAAGGAAAGGCAGGCACATGCCAGGACTCAAAGAGAAACCAGGGACTAGGTTGGGAGGTTCTTTGCATGGGAGCAAAGTCAGAGGATGCAGCATCCTCCGTGCACCCCAACGTTCCTCCCCGTCCAAACCAGCTCCCACTCTCTGCCTCCCGTTGAGATCATTCTTCTTCCAGAGCCCCCACCAGACCCCTCCCCAGCAGGCATCCTGCTACTGGTCTGTTCTCCTTCAGCCTCTCTTAGGCAAAACTCCCTGGAAATTGTTTTAAGAACCAAATTTAAATAGGACTCAAATGACTAAAAACAAGTTAGGCCTCATCTTGAGTACTGCGTCCAGTTCTGGGCACAACACTTTCAGAAGGATGTAGACAAACTGGGGAGGGTTCAGAGGAGGACAACAAGGATGATCAAGGGACTGGAAACAAGGCCCTATGAGGAGAGACTGAAAGAACTGGGCATGTTTAGCCTTCAGAAGAGGAGACTGAGGGGAGATATGATAGCGCTCTTCCAGTACTTGAAAGGGTTGTCACACAGAGGAGGGCCAGGATCTCTTCTCGATCATCCAAGTTTGCAGGACACGGAATAATGGGCTCAAGTTACAGGAACCCAGATTCCACCTAAACATCAGAAAAAATTTCCTGACAGTTAGAGCCATAAGACAATGGAATCATCTACCTAGGGAGGTGGTGGGCTCTCCCAATCTGGAGGCATTCAAGGTGCAGCTGGACTGCCATCTGTCAGGGATGCTTTGACCTGGATTCCTGCATTGAGCAGGGGGTTGGACTCGATGGCCTTGTAGGCCCCTTCCAACTCTACTTTTCTATGATTCTAAGTTAGTACAACGTGAACTGTTGAACAAGTTGACATCACCACCACCACCCATGTGCTATTTAGAGTTGTTCAATGCCTCTACATAGAGGGCAGTTTTTAACCTGGAGCTGAAAGGATAGTAGAGCTGGCGCCAGGCGGGCCTGTGAGGGGAGCTTATTCCACAGTTGGGGGGCAGCCACAGAAAAGGCCCTCCCTCTTGTTGCCATCCTCCAGGCCTCCCTCGGAGGTGGCAGTCGGGGGAAGGCCCCAGATGTCGACCGTGGTGTCTGGGGAGATTGCAGTTGGGAGAGGCATTGGGTCAAGTATTCCGGTCCCAAGTCATGCAGGGCTTTATAGGTTTAGATCAGCACCTGGAATCAGGCTCAGAAGTATCGAGGCAGCCAGTTCAAGCGGGCCAGAACTGGTGTTATGTGTATAGACCTACTGGTCCTGGTTATTAGTCTGGCTGCTGCATTTTGGAGAAGCTGCAGCTTCTGAATAGTCTTCAAGGGCAGCTCCACGTAGAGTGCATTGCAGTAGTCTAATTTAGAGATTACCAGAGCATAGATTACAGAAACCAGACTATCCCTTTCCAAATACGTGCAAGCAGGGATCCCAGCCGGAGCTGATAGAAGGCACTCTGTGTCACTGAGGCCAGTTGAGCCTCAAGTGACAAAGATGGCCCAAGGAGGACCCCCAAGCTACGAACCTGCTCCTTCAAGGGGAGTGCAACCCCATCCAGAAGAGGCTGAACACTCTCCATCCGGTCAGGGGAACCACCCACTGACAGCATCTCAGTCTAGTCTGGATAGAGCTTCAGTTTGTAAGCCCTCATCCAGTCCATTGTCGTGGCCAGGCACCGGTTTAGCACATGCACAGCTTCAGCTGCTGAAGATGAAAAGGAGAAATAGGGCTGCGCGTCATCACCATATTGATGGAAACGCACTGCAAAACTCCGGATGACCCCACTCAGCGGTTGCATGTAGATTTTAAATAGCGTGGAGGGATAAGACCGACCCCTGAGGGACCCCATACTGGAGAGTCCACGGGGGGGCCAAGCAGCATTCCCCAAGCACCACCTTCTGGAGCTGGCCATCCAAGTAGGAGCAGAACCACTGCAATGCAGAACCCCCCACCGGCAATATTAAACATTTTTGAAAGAGATAATAAAAATTTATTATACAAGAACCTAATAAGATTTCTATTACAAGCTGCTAAATTATTAATAGCAAGAGGATGGAAAGATGCTGTCAAGGTTCCGCTACTGCAGGGACCCCTTAACCTTCCTTTGGGAGATTTATGCCTCTCCTCCAAACTCCTCCCGTTCCAGGAGATCAAGTCCTTTTACAGCTTCCAATAGCATGGGTGTAGGCTGTAGACGTGGTGAATAAGTCACTCCAAACTCCAGGGTAAACAACAACACTTTACTAATAATATTAGGGTTTTTACTTAATAGAGTGGTTATATTTCTAAAGCAAGTATGATAAAATAAAACAAACAAACAATCCACTGTTCTCTAGTTAACTTCAGACTACCTATATCCTATGCAGCCAGTTTCTCTTTCTCTCTCTCTGCTGGTCTCTCTCTGCTGGTTCTCTGCTGCTGGTTCTAGCTCTCTCCCAGCACACACTAACTGCTAGCTGACCACACCCCACATATATAGTCTTCCCAGGAATGGAAGGTTATAACCATGTGACCTTGCACAGGAGAACTAAGTCTTAACTTCTATTGGGCGAACTAAAACTCTCAAACTCCCCCTCCCATCCAAGTGTTTGAGCCTTCAGGCTTCAACAAACCCAATCCTGTGTAGGCCTCAATCCATCACAGATGCCAAAGGGCTAACCATCAATCACTGGTATAATGTGGTATGGGAAATTGCATTAATTGAAAAACTAACTCAAAAATTGAGAATTACGGGGGGGGGGGGAAGAAAACAAACTCCTTTGAAGCAGAATGGTGGCCTTTTATCCAATTTTCATACAGAACATCTACAACAAAAATACCTCAAGCCTTCCAGCACATTTGGATGCAATAAACTTACAAATATCCACCTATCACAAAACTGACTACTTTATGGACGAAAAAGACTCTGGAAAAGGTGCCCAGCCAGATTTGTTCCTTTGAATTTGGTTCGGGGGGGGGGATTTACTTTGTTCTGATCCAATACAATTTCTGTAAAGGATTAGATTGGTTGTTCGGATGTTTTGTATATGTTAAAATTCAAATAAACAAATGAAAAAAAAAGGAAAAAAAAGAACACCCCCCCCCCGGCACCCCAGACAGCCACCTGTCAAGGTTCCGCTACTGCAGGGACCCCTCGACCTGCCTTTGGAAGATCTCTGCCTCTTCTCAAAGCTTCTCCCGTTCCAGGAGATCAAATCCTTTGCCTGTTTCCAGTAGCATGGGAATAGGCTTTAGACGTGGTGAATAAGTCACTCCAACAACTCAGGGTAAACAACAACACTTTACTTATTACATTAGGGTATTTACACAATAGAGCCGTTATAAATCAAAAGCAAGTATGATAAAATTAAACAGACAAAAAACACAAGGTTCTCTAACTTAACTTTAGTCTACCTCTCTCCTCTGCAGTCAGTCTCTCTCTGCTCTAGCTGACCACACCCCACACATATATAGCCTTCCCAGGATTGGAAGGTTATAACCATGTGACCTTGAACAGGAGAAATAATTCTTAACATCTATTGGGTGAACTGAAACTCACAAAGGCCCCCCTCCCATCTTGAAATGATGTTTGGGCCTTCAGGCTTCAACTAATTTAGGGAAGTGTTTGGGCCTTCAGGCTTCAATAAACTTCAGCCTGTGTAGGCCTCAATCCTTCACACCACCCGAGAAGGATATCATTGTCGTTGGTATCAAAAGCCGCCAAGAGATCCAGGAGTATTTCCCCAACCCCCATAAAGTTTTATTAATACAGTCATGCCTTGGATTGAGAGCATAATTCGTTCCGGAAACGTGCTTGTAATCCAAAACACTCTTATATCAAAACGAAATTTCCTCCAAAAAATTTGTACAGAGATTTTTAATTTAAGCCGTACTACAGCACTTGTATTGCAAGACGTCCCTTGTATATAAAGTCAATTTTTAAAAAATGAATTTAATAAATAACAATTTTCTCTTATTCTATAATTACATAGAAAATTCTCTTTTTTCTGTTATCTAAAAACAAAAACCCTTCTTTGTTCACCAACCTCACAAATGAACAAGTCATTTTTTTTCATTGATCACCTCCCTGGCCCAGCCGGCTGTTCCTTCCCTGCTATAAATTAATAAGCCAAGAAGGGCAAGGATCCAATGCGCATGCGGTTGCACGAACCTGCCCAAGCACTTTGTCAACATCCTTGAGCTGTACCAACTGAAACTCATGCAAGAAAATGTGACCAGGCTGAGCTCTGGGTTCCTCCTCTGATTTAACTCTTATAACATTGGAGTCCAAGTCCCGGTGGATGCAAGAGATTTTTCCTGGAAGTGACAAGCAACTATACTGTATTCTAGCGGGCCTCAGAGGGGTCCAGGATGTCCATGGGGTCAGCATATAATAGCCCCCCCCCCCGGACAACCCCAAAGAGGCCTAAACATGTTGCTCCCGCCCTGCCAAAGCGCCGAGTGCCCAAGGCGGGTCCAGTCATTCCGGCACCAGAACAGAGCGCGTCTCCCCACATCCCGGGCAGGAGAAGAGCCAGAAGAGGGTGGGAAATACTCAGTCACTGGACTTTCAGGTCACCCCGAATCAGCTGCCGGGGGCGACCCCTCCCTCTGCCCCATGGTGGGGCCGGCCCTGGGCGGGGGTGGGGGGCACCTCATCCGCCCCCCTCGGCCCAATTGGGCTTGCTTTGGGCGGTCCAGCCAAGCCAGCCCAGAACCAGGGGAGCATCTCGGCCACGCGCAGAAACCCCTCGGCGGAGCCGCGCTGGGGAGCCCGGAGCCACAGGGCCCGATTCGGGGGTGGGTGGGCGGGGGGGCAATGAGTTTAGCCGGTGTCCGGGTGCAGAGTCCACGAACCTGCTGGATTCCTCGCAGACCTCCTTTAATCCCCCGCCCCCAACCCAAAGGCTTTCCTGGCTTTATGGAAGAGGAGAGAAAGAAAGAAGCGCCCGAGCTTGAGGGGAAACCCCCAAACGGATCAGCTGCGGAGGCCCCCTGCCTGTGGGGTGAAATGGGGAGGGGTGTTCCAGCTTTCCCCCCCCCGCGTCATGCCCCCCTCCCCCACTGCATCGCAGGGCCACCCCCTGCCCAAATTCACAAGGGGGGGTCTCACCTGATCGCGGGAGGGAGGGAGGGAGGGAGGCACCAAGGCAGTCGGTGGGAAAGAGCAGAGTCGCCGGGCAGGAAAAGGCAGGAGCAGAGTCTGCAGTTGCCGTGAAAACGGCGCGACCCGCAGCAAAACCCATCAGCCATCGGGGCTTCTTCCCATCCGGAACTCCCAGCTACTTCTAGCTGCTTTTAAAGGGGCCACGTGGGCAGTGGCGGCTCAGCTTGCAGTTTTAGCTTAGCTGCGATTGTATTTTGCCCACGGCCCCTTTAAGAGTAGAGAGACGCCGCAGAACTGGGAGGTGGAGGCGAGGGGTGTGCGTGCCTGTGCGTGCGCGTGCACGGGTGGGCGCCCCATGGGGAAGGGATCAGCTGAGGGGGAAAGAGGAGGAGGAAGAGGAGGAGGAGGGGGCTGCCCCGGGTGGCCTGGAGGGAGGGAGGGAGGGAGGGAGGGGAGAAACAGGGAAGTGATCACGTGATTCCTATCTTTATGTTGCCAAAGATTTCCTTTCCTTTCAGAGCTGACTACTCTCTGCCTCTTAATAGGTGAGATACAGTGTCAGAAGGAAAGGCAAGAACCTTCTCAATCTTGACAATTTTAAAAGAAAAGAAAAAGATTGCCTTGCAAGCACTGAAATTAATTACTGAAATTAAGGGTTTCAGTAAGGTTTTAAAAAATTACAAAAGCCACTTATGAAATATTATAAAGGAATATAAAATCTAATAATGTAATATTATAATATATCATATATTATATAATAATATAATTCTGGAAAAGTCATCCTAGCACTGGCACTGCTGCTGCTGCTTCCTCTTCTTCTAGCAAGGAGCAGCATTTCACAATTATCCCTCAATTACAAGATACTTAGAATCATAGAAAAGTAGAGTTGGAAGGGGCCTACAAGGCCATCGAGTCCAACCCCCTGCTCAACGCAGGAATCCAGGTCAAAGCATCTCTGACAGATGATTGTCCAGCTGCACCTTGAATGCCTCCAGACTGGGAGAGCCCACCACCTCGCTAGGTAGTTGATTCCATTGTCTTATCGCTCTAACAGTCAGGAAATTTTTCCTGACGTTCAGGTGGAATCTGAGTTCCTGTAACTTGAGCCCATTATTCCATGTCCTGCAAACTGGGATGATCGAGAAGAGATCCTGGCCCTCCTCTGTGTGACATCCCTTCAAGTACTGGAAGAGTGCGATCATATCTCCCCTCAGTCTCCTCTTCTGAAGGCTAAACATGCCCAGTTCTTTCAGTCTCTCCTCATAGGGCCTTGTTTCCAGTCCCTTGATCATCCTTGTTGCCCTCCTCTGAACCCTCTCGTTTGTCTACGTCGTTCTGAAAGTGTGGTGCCCAGAACTGGACGCAGTACTCAAGATGAGGCCTAACCAGTGCTGAGTAAAGGGGAATTATCACTTCCCGCGATTTGGAAGCTATACTTCTATTAATGCAGCCCAAAATAGCATTTGCCTTCTTTGCAGCCACATCGCATTGCTGGCTCATATTCAGTTTGTGATCTACAATTCCAACATCCTTCTCACTTGTAGTATTGTTGAGCCAAGTGTCCCCCATTCTGTAACTCTGCATTTGGTTTCCTCTCCCTAGGTGCAGCACTTGGCATTTATCCCTATTAAATTTCATTCTGTTCACATTCTGTTCATCCCTATTAAATGTCATACTTCTTCACACAATGCATAATCAATCTACTGCCACAAGATGTGGCATGGACTTTGAAGAAGCCTGAGTGCAAGGTGAAAGGGAGAAACGTGCTAAGCAAAAAGCACGTCAAATGAATCCTTTACAGGACCATCTTATATCTGGTAACCTGTGTCTTCACTGGATAAATGCCAAGTGCTGCTGTCAAGGTTCCGCTACTGCAGGGACCCCTCGACCTGCCTTTGGAAGATCTCTGCCTCTTCTCAAAGCTTCTCCCTTCCTTTCCAGGAGATCAAATCCTTTGCCTGTTGCCAGTAGCATGGGTGTAGGCTTTAGACGTGGTGAAGAAGTCACTCCAACAAACCAGGGTACCCAACAACACATTACTTATTATATTAGGGTATTTACTTAATAGAGCAGTTGTAATTCAAAAGCAAGTATGGTAAAATAAAACAAACAACTAATACAAGATTCTCTAGCTTAACTTCAGACTACCTCTCTCCTCTGCAGTCAGTCTCTCTCTGCAGTCTGCTGACCACACCCCACACATATATAGCCCTCCCAGGATTGGAAGGTTATAACCATGTGACTTTGATCAGGAGAACTAATTCTTAACTTCTATTGGGTGAACTAAAACTC
The DNA here is from genome assembly GCA_021292165.1 of Shinisaurus crocodilurus. NCBI lineage: Eukaryota > Metazoa > Chordata > Lepidosauria > Squamata > Shinisauridae > Shinisaurus > Shinisaurus crocodilurus. The sequence continues at coordinate 8,825,135 of CM037879.1, forward strand.
TCAAACTCCCCCTCCCATCCTGAAGTGTTTGGGCCTTCAGGCTTCAACTAATTTAGGGAAGTGTTTGGCCTTCAGGCTTCAACAAACTCAAGCCTGTGTAGGCCTCAATCCTTCACATCTCCCCCGCCCCCTTCTCCTCAAGTGGAACAATTTCCCTTTTACAGAAGAGAATTGTGAAACGTTAACCTACACCAAAAAGGCAACTGTTTTTTGGTTATTTCCTAGACAAAGCATCGGCTATCACATTCTCCTTCCCAGGCACATGTTCAATGTTCATTTGAAATTCCTGCAATTTCCAAGACCATCTCTGAAGCTTGGAGTTGGTGTTTTGCATTGTTTGTATCCATTGTAAGGCATGATGATCAGTCCATAAAGTAAATTCTTGCCCAAAAACATAAGGCTTGAGCTTGTCCAGAGCCCACACTACTGCCAGACATTCCTTTTGGATCGTAGACAGGTTTCTCTCCCTGGGTAAAAGCTTCCTACTCAGGTAGGCTACTGGATGTTTAACAGAGTCATAGTCTTGCAACAATACTGCACCTATGCCAGTCTCAGAGGCATCTGTAGCCACAATAAAGGTTTTTTCAAAGTCAGGTGCATCTTAACACAGGCCTTGAGCTTAAAATGTCCTTTAGTCTATCAAAAGCTCTTTGACATTCATCAGTCCACACAATTTTGTCGGGTTTACATTTCTTGGTTAAATCAGTCAAAGGTCCAGCAATTTCACCAAAATGGGGAACAAATCTCCTGTAATACCCAGCAAATTCCAAGAATGACCTGACCTGTTTCTTGGTTGTAGGTATGTCCCAGGTTCTGATAGCTTCAACCTTGTCCCATAAAGGTGTGATATGGCCATTTCCAACCCTGTGCCTTAAGTATACTTCTGCACCTGTAAAACTACTCCACTACTCTCATAGTGTGGCTTCATCATATTTACATGTACTACCCTTGGTCTTTTTTCAGATTTTTCCACCACATAGGTTAAATCATCCATTTTCTCTCTGACTGTGTAGGGGCCTTCCCAAGCAGCCTTAAGCTTGTCTTTGTGCAGGGGAAGAAATATCATTACCTGATCCCCTACCTCAAATACTCTAGAGCGTGCCTTTTGATCATACCAGAACTTTTGCACCTCTTGGGCTTTGGTTACATTGGCTTGAACTAGTTTACAGAGTGTATCAAGGGTTTGTCTAAGTTTTAACACATAATCCACCACAGAGGATTATTCCCAGTTTTCCCTCAGGAGATCAAGAGGGCCTCTCACTCTTCTGCCATACAACAGCTCGAAAGGTGAGAATCCCGTTGATTCCTGTGGAACTTCCCTGTAGGCAAAGAGTAGGTGTTGCAGTTTGTCATCCCAGTCATTTGGGTGTGTGTTTACATAAGCCCTAATCATTCCTTTGAGTGTGGCGTTAAATCTTTCCACCATTCCATTGCATTGAGGGTGATAAGGAGTGGTTTTCAAGTGTTTTACCCCGCAACACTTCCACAGACACTCCATTATCTCGGAAAGGAAATTTGACCCACAAACTGTCAAGATTTCAGAGGGAAATCCAGTTCTGCAAAATATAGTTAGCAAAGCCTCAGCTACAGATGGAGCATCTATAGAGGCTAGTGCTACAGCTTCCGGGTATCTTGCGGCAAAATCCACCACTGTGAGGATGTACTTTTTTCCCTTGTGGGTGGGTTTAGTGAAAGGCCCTAAAATATCCATGCCCACCCTAAAGAAAGCTTCTCCTATAATAGGCAGAGGCTGTAAAGGGGCTTTACTGTGATGCCCTGCCTTTCCCACACGCTGACAGGTTTCACAAGACCTGCAGTACTCTGCTACTTGCTTAGCAATTCCAGGCCAAAAGAAGTTTGCCATGAGCCTTTGTTGAGTCTTGTTTTTCCCCAAGTGCCCTACACTAGGGGAAAAACAGGAAATAGAGCAGTTGTAATTCAAAAGCAAGTATGGTAAAATAAAACAAACAACTAATACAAGGTTCTCTAGCTTAACTTCAGACTACCTCTCTCCTCTGCAGTCAGTCTCTCTCTGCAGTCTGCTGACCACACCCCACACATATATAGCCCTCCCAGGATTGGAAGGTTATAACCATGTGACCTTGATCAGGAGAACTAATTCTTAACTTCTATTGGTTGAACTAAAACTCTCAAACTCCCCCTCCCATCCTGAAGTGTTTGGGCCTTCAGGCTTCAACTAATTCAGGGAAGTGTTTGGGCCTTCAGGCTTCAACAAACTTAAGCCTGTGTAGGCCTCAATCCTTCACAGCTGCACCTAGGGAGAGGAAACCAAATGCAGAGTTACAGAATGGGGAACACTTGGCTCAACAATACTACAAATGAGAAGGATGTTGGAATTGTGGTAGATCACAAACTGAATATGAGCCAGCAATGCGATGTGGCTGCAAAGAAGGCAAATGCAATTTTGGGCTGTATTAATAGAAGTATAGCTTCCAAATCGCGGGAAGTGATAATTCCCGCGGTCCTTTTTTTTTTTTACTTGATTAAATGGAAAGTTATTCAATTAATAATAAATAAATTATAAATTATTTTGCTGTCTACAATTGAAATACATTTTAAAAAGGAATAGAAAGGCTTGATTTGCACACTGCACATATCTTATTTGTAGTGCAAAGAAACAGGAAAAAACAATACAACGATCACAGCCTTAAAAGTACAAACAGAATAGAAAGGCTTGATTTGCACACTGTACATATCTTATTTGTAGTGCAAAGAAACAGGAAAAAACAATACAAGGATCGCAGCCTTAAAACCACAAACAGAATAGAAAGGCTGGATTTGCACACTGCACATATCTTATTTGTAAGTGCAAAGAAACAGGAAAAAACAATACAAGGATTGCAGCCTTAAAAGCACAAACAGAATAGAAAGGCTTGATTTGCACACTGCACATATCTTATTTGTAGTGCAAAGAAACAGGAAAAAAACAATACAGTAATACCTTGGATTACAAGTAACTTGGTTTGAGAGCGTTTTGCAAGACAAGCAAATTTTTAAATATTCATTTAATTTTTTTTTACTTGATATACAAGCGACGTCTTGCAATACAAGTACTGTAGTACGGTTTAAATTAAAAATCTCTGTACAATTTTTTTGAGGGGGATTTCGTTTTGATATAAGAGTGTTTTGGATTACAAGCACGTTTCCGGAACGAATTATGCTCTCAATCCAAGGCATGACTGTATATAAATCCCGTTATACCTCTGGTTGACCCGTTCCCTTCTAAACCATCTCTAGACATGGCAATAATTTGAAATTGGGTTAAAGCCCTCTCATGCTTGGTTCTCCTTTTCCACTTCTTCGACCACTGTTCTAACTGCAGGAAATTTAATAATGATATTATTATTATTCTTCCAACAATTTCCATTATTTGGTCTATAGTCTCCATCTATTCCACACATTCCATTAATCTGATAACCCTTTCTTTTCTTAATATGCCCTCCAAATCCAATCTTAAATTTTTGGGGAAATCATTTATAACCACCACTGGAATTAATGGGCATATGCCTGGTATAAATATATTCCTCACACTGCTCCAAATCTCTAACATACTTCTTAAAAAGGGGTTGTTGATTCTTTTTATCATTTTATTATAATTTTTAAGAAATAAAATATTCTCCAAAGTATTTCGTAGTTCATGTGTTTCCAACTCAAACCACATTATTCCTTCAGGACTTTTATAGTTCTGCCTGTGTGTAACAAGCTTTACTTTCCCTTTGTCAATTTCACTCCCTTATCTCCCCTTTCAATTTGTATGTTTACTACTGCCAATAAACCTGTGTCACTTTTGCCTAAAGCATAGTTTCGCTTTGACTCAGTGCCTCAATCCAGTGTAAGTGACCTGAGCTGAACTGGGGATCGCAAGCAGGAGCTCTGAGCTGTCAAAAGAGCTGCATAGCTCCCGGTCTTGCAGGAAGGGACTGGCGGTGGTCCTTCACAAGCACTTTTCAGTAGTCGAACCCAGAGGTTATGGTATAGAAAACTGTAACCAGGCTCTCCCTATCCATTACACAGTTGGAGATACCAAAAGGGCCTCAGGGCATCTACTAAGTGGCTTCTCCAACAGGAAATACGGGTTCAATTGTGCCTGAATCTTGCGCCATACGCCAAGCATATCTATGGTTTCTCCCCTGTGTGAGCTATATGATGGGAAGTGAGATCTGACTGAAACTTTTCCCACATTCCAAGCATTTCTACATTTTCTCCCCTTACCTTGCTTCTTTGATGAGAAGCAAGGTTGGTGTTTGAATCTTGTTTCACACTCCAAGCATTTGTATGATTTCTCCCCTCTGTGCGGTATTCGATGAGGTGAGATCCATTTTCTGATTGAAGATTTTTCCATATTCCAAAGATGTATATGGATCCTGGCCTATCTGAGTTCTTTGATGAAAAGCAAGGTTTGTGTTTCTACTGAAGCTCTTTCCACAGTCCAAGTACTTCTATGGTTTCTCTCCTGTGTGAGTTCTTTGATGCTTATGGAGGGCTATACTCTGATATGGTTTCTCCCCTGTGGGAACTTTTTGATGAGAGGTGAGATTTATCTTTTGATTGAATCTCTTTCCATATTCCAAGCATTGCTATGGTTTCTCTCCTGTGTGAATTCTTTCATGAGAAGTGAGATTTGACTTTTTATTGAATCTTTTTCCGCATGCCAAGCACTGATATGGTTAATCCCCTGTGTGAGTTATTTGATGAGAAGTGAGATTTATCTGTTGACAATCTCTTTCCACACTCCAAGCATTGATATGGTTTCTCTCCTGTGTGAGTTCTTTGATGAGAAGTGAGATGTGTTTTCTTTCTTTTTTTTTAAATTTTATTTATATATATTTTTTAAAAGAACACACATACAAAAAAACCCCCATAAACCTACAAATCATACACTACAGGTGCACCCGTCACCCCGGGGCCAAAACCATTTCTATCCACATAATCCATTATTAATCTATATTCCAAAAATACATCATATCATGACATGGCTTACTCCCTTTCCCCTATACTAAAACATAATCTAAAAATGACCCCCATATTTCCTTCAAATTATTTTTCTTTAATTGTCCCCTTTTACATTTAATACTACATGTTAGTTTATCATTTAAAGCAATATCCCAAACCTCTTTATACCAGTCTATTATTAAATACTGATGTTGAACTTTCCAATTCCTTGCAATCAATAATCTCCCTGCCGCTAATAAACTTACAATTAGTTCCTTTTTCTCTTGTGAGCACAGAAGTTTCTCCGTTATTGATAACAATGCTAATTTTGGACAGACCTCCACATTAATACCACTAATTTCTGAAATTTCTCCAAAAATTTTATTCCAAAAATCCAATACGCTTTTACAGCTCCACCACATATGAGCATAAGTACCAAGTTCCTGGCATCCTCTCCAACACAATGGAGCACAATTACTATCTATTTTATTTAATCTTACTGGAGTCAAATACCATCTCCAAACAGTTTTTTAAAAATTCTCTTTTATCCTTACTGACATATTTCTTAATATACGTCTGCCCCAAATATTTATCCACCCCGCATTCGATATCTCCTCCTCAAATTCCATTTCCCACATTATCTTGAGGTTGTCTTTTTTCACTTCAATACTCTGCATCATTTTATATATCGTGAGATGTGTTTTCTGACTGAATCTCTTTCCACACTCCAAGCATTGATACGATTTCTCCTCTGTGTGAATTCTTGGATGAGAATTCAGATGTACCTTCTGACTGAAGCTCTTTCCACACTCCAAGCATTCATACGGTTTCTCCCGTGTGAGTACTTTGATGAGAAGTGAGATGTGGCTTCTGACTGAAGCTCTTTCCACACTCCAAACATTCATATGGTTTCTCACCTGTGTGAATTCTATGATAAGAATTCAGATTTGCCTTCTGACTGAAGCTCTTTCCATACTCAAAGCATTGATATGGTTTCTCCCCTGTGTGAATTCTTTGATGAGAATTCAGATTTGCCTTCTGACTGAAGCCCTTATCCACACTCCAAGCATTGATATGGTTTCTCCCGTGTGAAATCTTTGATAAGGAGCAGTGTCTTCCAACTGAATCTCTTTCCACACTCCAAGCACTGATATGGTTTCTCCCCTGTGTGAATTCTTTGATAAGTGAGCAGTGTCTTCCAACTGAATCTCTTGCCGCACTCCAATCACTGATATGCTTTCTCCCATGTGTGAATTCTTTGATGATAAGTGAGCTGTGTCTTCCAATTGTATCTCTTTCCACACTCCAAGCATTGATATGGTTTCTCCCCTGTGTGAATTCTTTGATGAGAAGTGAGATTTGACTTTTTACTGAATCTCTTTCCGCACTCCAAGCATTGATATGGTTTCTCCCCGGTGTGTATTCTTTGATGAGAAGTGAGGCTTATCTTTTGACTGAATCTCTTTCCACACTCCAAACATTCATATGGTTTCTCCCCTGTGTGTATTCTTTGATGACGAGTGAGGTCTGTCTTCTGACTGAATCTCTTTCCGCACTCCAAGCATTGGTGTGGTTTCTCCCCTGTGTGAAATCTTTGATGAAAAGTGAGCTGTGCGTTCCAACTGAATTCCTTTCCACACTCCAAGCATTGATATGGTTTCTCCCCCGTGTGAATTCTTTGATGAGAAGTAAGTTGTGTCTTCGAACTGAATTTCTTTCCACACTCCAAGCATTCATATGGTTTTCCCCCTGTGTGGATTTTGCAATGAGCATTAAGGTTTGATTTAGACGTGGAGGTTTTCCCACACACAGAGCACACACAGTTTTCCTGTGTTTTAGCCATTTTCCCTTCCATTGAGATATCATTGTAGTCACTGCCCTGAGAAGCAAAGCATTTATTCCTCCTCTTTCGATTTAGTTCACTTTCTCTTCTCTGAGGTTCCCTATTTTTAAATATGTTTGTTTTCGGGGACATCCCAGATGGTTCTCTCTTATTCTCCATTTCACAGCTGTCACTTTCTAGAATGAAGATAAGAAATTGGTAAAAGCCTGAGTTAGAAATAGAGATTCAAATCATTGAATGACTTCAGCTGGCTATTGTGATAAAAGGAAGAACTCTCAACACCGAGACTGGAGGCAGTTCTTACTATGTGCCTAACCGCCTCTTTTGACTGGTATTGACTGAGAGCTGGTGTAGTCAAGAGCAATGGATTGGGACCAGAGAGTCCTGGGCTCTGCTCCCAGCTCAGACATGAATTTGTTCAGGGTGCTATGGGGCCAGTTACTCTCTCACACCCTCGCCTGCCCCACAGGATTGTTGTGCAGGCAAGTGGACCATCTGAGGCATGATATTATGAGCTCTTTGGAGCAACAGTAGGATGCAAATACAGATAACAAGAGAAAGGAGAAGAGCCATCAAGAAGTGGCAGAGAATCCCTCTGCAGGGGTGTACAGAGAACCTTTTCTTATTGGGTGCCCTATATATTTATTATTTATTTATTTATTATTAATATTTATTTATAGCCCATCTGGCCGGCAACCGGCCACCCTGGGCGATGTACACAGAATAAAATACATAAATGCAATAAAATACATTAAAACAATATAAAAATTTTAAAATCTTAACCCACCCCATATTCCCGCCTGAACAACCAGGTTTTTAATGAGCGACGGAAGCTCATCAGAGAGGGGGCATGGCGGAGGTCACTCGGGAGAGAGTTCCACAGTACGGGGGCCGCCACAGAAAAGGCCCTCTTCCTCGTCCCCACCAGTCTAGCTGCTCTGGCTGAAGGGACAAGGAGAAGGCCATCCGTGGCAGATCTTGTTGAGCAGCCCACTTGGTGTTGCTGGAGACGCTCCTTGAGATAAACTGGACCAGAGCCGTATAGGGTTTTAAAGGTCAAAACCAACACCTTGAATTCGGCTCGGCAAGCAACTGGTAGCCAGTGCAAATCCTTCAGCACTGGCGTGATGTGATCCCGCCGGCGGCTGCCTTTAACCAGGCGAGCCGCCGCGTTCTGTACCAGCTGCAGCTTCCGAACCGTCTTCAAGGGTAACCCCACGTAGAGTGCATTACAGTAGTCTAGGCGAGAGGAGACCAAGGCATCAACCACTGATGGGAGCAGGTGATTAGGAAGGTAGGGGCGCAGCTGCCGTATCAGATGGAGTTGATACAACACTGCCCGGCTCACAGCTGCCACCTGAGCCTCCATGGACAGCTGGGAGTCTAGAATGACTCCCTAAGCTGCGGACCTGGTCCTTCAGGGGTAGATGTACCCCATTCAGCACCAGGTCAACATCCCCTAACCTCCCCTTGTCCCCCACCAGCAGTACCTCGGTCTTGTCGGGGTTCAGCTTCAGCATGTTCCTTCCCATCCAGCCAGCCACTGCCTCCAGGCACTTGGACAGGGTCTCAACGGCCAACCTCGGTGAGGACTTGAAACAGAGGTAGAGCTGCGTGTCATCCGCATACTGATGACACCGCACCCCAAACCTCCTGATGATAGCTCCCAGCGGCTTGAGGTAGATGTTGAATAACATCGGGGAGAGGATGGAACCCTGCGGCACTCCACCAGTGAGCAGCCGAGGGTCCGAAGCCTCCTCCCCGAGAACTACCCTCTGGTACCTTCCAGAGAGGAAGGACCGGAACCACTGCAATACAGTGCCTCCCAAGCCCAACCCCTCCAGGCGGTCCAGGAGGATACCGTGGTCAACGGTATCAAAAGCCGCCGAGAGATCGAGGAGGACTAGAAAGGAGCATTCGCCCCTATCCAAAGCCCTCCTCATATCATCCACCAAGGCGACCAAGGCCGTCTCCGTCCCATGTCCAGACCTGAAGCCCGACTGGCACGGATCTAAATAATCAGCTTCATCCAAGTGTGCCTTCAGCCGAGCACCCACCACCCGCTCGATCACCTTGCCCAGAAATGGTAAACTGGAGACTGGGCGAAAGTTGTTTAAATCCTGGGGATCCAAGGAGGGCTTCTTTAGAAGCGGTCTTATTACTGCCTCCTTGAGGGCTGATGGCATCACTGCCTCCTCGAGGGAGGCATTCACCACCGCCTTGATCCCCTCACCCAGTCTCTCCCTGCAGCTCATTATGAGCCAGGACGGGCAAGGATCAAGCAAGCAGGTGGTCGGCCTCACAGATGAAAGCACCTTGTCCACTTCATCAGAAGGAAGAAGCCGAAACCGATCCCACAAAACCGGTCTGCCATTGGCCTCCTCCCGCTCACTCCCTGTGTCCACGACGCACGATATCCCACTCCTAATCCGATCGATTTTATCTGCGAAGTGCTTCGCTAAAGCCTCACAGGAGGCTTTAGACTGTTCCAATGGGTCCTGAGCGACAGGACCGACCAGACTCCGGACCACTTGGAACAGCCTCCTGGGGCAGCACTCCGCAGACGCAATGGAGGCAGCATAGAAATTCTTTTTTGCTGCCTTCACCGCCACCCGGTAGGCTGAAGATGCAGCTCTAACCAGTGTTCGATGCAGAAAGTCCCAAGTTCAATCCCCACCACCTCCAGTTAAAGATCTCGAAAGGAGTCCTTGGATGTCCTGAGCATGAGACCTGAGAGAGGCTGTGAGCAGATGATACCAGCCTAGGAGGGCCACTGGTAGTTTGAAATGTTCATATTGCAGCGACATCGAGGGCTCATGGAGCCAGATATACTGCTGGGACTCCTGGAATAGGCCTGACAGAGTTAGATATTTTATAAATCTGTGTAAGAAAACAAGTGTGTATGTTTGAAATAGAAAAACTTGACTCTTACCATTTTTAAGAAAACGTTTTTAAACCATTTCTATATGTATAGAGTACAGAATTATTAGTGTATACTGAGAATGCATTTTTATTACGTGTTTTACAACATGTATTTACTAGATGTATTTTAAATATTTACACCACCCTGAGGAAGGCCTTAAAAAAAGCCAGAGGCCGAAACGCGTCGGGCTCCTCCACCTGAAAACAAATACGGTAATAAAGAATTTGCACCCTGAGAACTCACTGCCCTATAATTATTAAAATCCAGGGATCAAAGGAGGGCTTTTTCAAAAATGGTCTAATAATAGTTTCTTTCAAGCATGTAGGGAGAAAGCCCTCTTTTAGGGAAGCGTTAATAATATTCAACAAAAGTTGTCTTACTGTCTCCCCTCCCTGGGCTATAAGCCAGGATGGGCAAGGGTCAGGAGGGCAAGTAGTCTTATTGACCAAACCAAGAAGCTTGTCCACGCCATCAGGAATCACCAACTGAAAGTGACCCAATTTAATCAGGCAAGAAGAGTTGCTGGACACCCCACTGTTGACTTCTGTATCCACAATGCCGTCTAGGTTGGCACGAATCCGAGAAATTTTATCTCCGAAAAACTCGTTAAAAGCCTCACAGCGAGCCACTGAAGGTTCTAAAATCTGATCTTGAATAGGGGGAGCCTGGCTCAGCTCCCTAACCACTCTGAACAGCTCAGCTGGACGCGAGTTCACAGACGCGATACATGCAGAGCAGAAAGCTCTCTTCGCCTGCACGTATCACCACTCCATAAGCTCTACAGATGATCTCTATGGAGTGTTTTGTCGGATTCGAGTCGAGTTCTCCGCCCGTCCCAGGTGAGCCTCTCAACACGTGAACATCTTCCTCTGGCTGCCCGGCTCTGCTTTCTCACTCTGTCCATGATATGCAACACAGGAACTTCTCAGCAGTGGCACCGATGCAGTGCAACGCCCTCCATAGGGACACATGCCTACCTCCTCCCTCCCTGCCGCCTTTTGGGTTGTAGCCTATGACACTGCTGTGTTGTTAGGCTTTGCGCTGGCACATTGGCTCATGTCTGTATTCCCATTCACTGCAGCTCTTCATATTTCCTGATGCTTTCAGGACCTGAGCCTGATTATTGTTTATAAGTTCTGTGCCTTTTTTACCATTTTGTATTGAAATGAAATATTTTATTTATATCCCGCCTTTTTTCCTACAAGGAACCCAAGGCGGCTTTCATAATCTTCCTCCTCTCCATTTCATCCTCACAACCCTGTGAGGTAGGTTAGTCTGAGAGTCAGTGACTGGCCCAAAGTCACCCAGTGAGCTTCATAGCCGAGTGGGGACTCGAACTCAGATCTCCCGAGTCCCAGTCCAACACTCTAACCACTTCGCCACTGCTAACTCCTTTGTGATTTTTTGTTTAATGGAAAGGCAGGATTATAGATGTTTTAAAAAATGAAAGTGGACAAATCCTGCTAAACCAAAAAGGATGGATTCTGAGATGCTGAGATACACCATCGAATTGCACACGGGCCCCTCTACTGCAGGCCTTCCAGTGTTGCTTAAAAACTTGCCGGTTCTCGGCTGCCTTTCCCTAATCACCGTGGTTGTGCTGCTGGTTTTTGAGACTCCTGAGCTGTCTGAATGTGCTCCCTGGAAATGTTTCTGGTATGGCTGAGCCTGGTGTCTTGAAGCTCCTGTTTTAACAGTGTATAATGACTGGATTACTCTAATGCATCCTCCTTTGCTTGCGTATGCCACTTGCGAGGGGGTGACCAAGAGGTAGCCTAGAAATACTTCAGGAATGTAGAGAATGGGGAAAACATTACTAACATTCCCACTGCTGCTGCTGCTACTACTACTACTCACCAGCATTGCATTTGTAAAGAGATATCGCCAGCCAGGGAAAGAGGGAGCCTTACCGAGAGAGGCCACGATCCCACGATTCTCCTCCGTGATTTGCCTGTGCAGGGCTCTCTGGTCAGGATCCAGCAGTGCCCACTCCTCCTTGCTGAAGGACACAGCGATTTCCTCAAAGGGCACCAGACCCTGGACAGAAGAAACATCAACATTTCCTCCTCACACCTAACGTAAAGATCGTCTAGTAACAAAATCCAAAAGGCTGCTTCAAGTGAGTTGGCTGGGCATTTATAGTGGACGGTTTAAGCATCCAGGAGTGGCATTTGCAGCCTTCCTTTTGGAGGACAAGGCTACCAAAGGGCTACTAGTCCTGATGGTGATCTCCAGGATCTGGGGAAGCACGCCTCTCAAGACCAATCACAGGGGAAGAACAGTGTCCGAGGTCCACTGCGCTCATGCGCTGCATGTGAGCTACACAGGTATTTTCTGGCTGGCCAGTGTGGGAAACGGGATGCTGGACTAGATGGGCCTTTGGCCTGACCCAGCAGGCTGCTTCTTGTGTTCCTATTCTTGCTGGAAGCAAACAGGAGGAGAGAGTTCTGTTCAGGCCCAGCGAGGTGAGCGGGGGACAGGGGCACCCAAGGGATCCTTCTCCCGACCTGATCCGCTCCAACGCCATCACAAAGAAGAAGCGGTGGCTGATGAATGTTTCCTGGCATCACTCCATCCCCTCTGAGAGAGAAAGGAAATCGGGAGCGTATGCTTGTCTTGGAGATTAAGATGACAGTCCTAAGAACATAAGAAGGGCCATTCTGGATCAGGCCCAATGTCCATCTAGTCCACTCTTCTGTCTACACACTGGTCAACCAACTGCCCACGGAAACTCACAAGCTGGACATGAGTGCAACAACACCCTCCCGCCCATGTTCCCCAGCAACTGGTATACTGCCTCCGATACTGAAGGTCGTGTATAGCTATGTATGCCCATCACAAACACAGCTGTCTATGTGTCTACGGATCACACTTCCCACTAACAGGAGCTCCCCGGCCCCTGGATATATTGAATGCACTTACTAGGTAAGTAAGCCCCTTTGAACACAACAGGACTTCCTTCTCAGGAAAATACACAGACTGCAGCTTAAGTGATGCCTGTGTTCTTACACTTGCATGTCAGGAAATGTCTTATCCCTTATTTGCAGTTTGGATGCTTTAGGACGACTGTGTGAAAATGCATCTCTCCCCAGTTGTGGCTCTTGGCCACAATTCAAAGTGCAGATTTCCTTGTCTAACGTATTCAGTTATTGAATATGATTTTTTTAACTGAGAAAAAGGCTGGAGACAGGTTTCTTCCCCCCACCCTCCAAACGACTGGGGGGGGGGGGAATAAAAGCAGCCCAAGGATTTCTTGCACGCTCCCCAACCCCGCAGCTAATCCTTACCCTGTGAGGTGGCACCTCCATCACTCTCCTGCTCGATGCCCGTTCGCAGGGGACTCTGCAGGGGGCAGGGAAATCAGGCCCCACTTCGGCACACAGATGCTCTACCTGAAACGTAATGTGGATCCAAGACATGCCATGAGAAGAGAATAGAGAAATGACACACTCTTGGGGCAGGGGTCATGGGAGATCCCTCCTCAGAGGATTTCCAGAAAGGGTTGAGTAATTCATAGACTGAGTTTTGGGAAGTCCCCCCTCACATGCTTGACCCCGTGGAGCTCCCAAGATGCAATGCTCTCACCCGCTGCTCCTCCTGCTTCTTCTCCTCCTCCCGGCTCAGGAGGAAGCCTTCTGCCAGGGCCACCGCCTGGGAACTGGTCTCCGCCCCACATTCCCTCACCCAACTCGACATCTCCAGGGGCAGGATGCTCAGGAACTGCTCCAGGACTACCAGGTCCACGATCTGATTTTTGGTGTGTCGCTCTGGCTTCAGCCACTGACGGGAGAGATGGTGGAGCTGGGTGCAGACCTCTCGGGGGCCCTGAGCCGCCTGGTAGTGCAGCTGCCTGAAATGCTGGCGCCACACATCTGAGCTGACCATTTCCTGGCCCAGCATCTTCTGTCCCATAGTTTCCCAGGTTTCACTGGCACTCCCAGTCCTGATGGCATCGCGGCCTCTTCCTGCTTCAGCGGTAGCAGAGTCCTGCTCGTCCATCTTTGATCCGTGCAGCAAAGAGCGGTGCTACTGGAGCTCTGCAAAGCCAAGACCTGTAAAAGAACCATTACCCTGTCAGGGCAAGAAGGAATGGCAAGGACTCCAGATGGCAACCAGGTCCCGTTCCAGAAGGAAGACAGGCACATGCCAAGACTCAAAGAGAAACCAGAGACTAGGTTGGGAGGTTCTTTGCATGGGAGCAAAGTCAGAGGATGCAGCATCCTCCGCGCACCCCAACGTTCCTCCCCGTCCAAACCAGCTCCCACTCTCAGCCTCCCGTTGAGCCCCCTGGCCATTCGTCTTCCAAAGCCCCCACCACACCCCTCCCCATCAGGCATCCTGCTACTGCCGTATTTCTCCTTCAGCCTCTCTTAGGCAAAACTACCTGGAAATTGTTTTAAAAACCAAACTTAAATAGGACTCAAATGACTAAAAACAAGTTAGTACAACGTGAACTGTTGAACAAGTTGACATCACCACCACCTCCCATGTGCTATTTAGAGTTGTTCAATGCCTCCACATAGAGGGCAGTAGAGCTGGCACCAGGTGGGCCTGTGAGGGGAGCTCATTCCAAAGTTGGGGGGCAACCACAGAAAAGGCCCTCCCTCTTGTTGCCATCCTCCAGGCCTCCCTCGGAGGTGGCAGTCGGGGGAAGGCCCCAGATGTTGACCGTGGTGTCCAGGGAGATTGCAGTTGGGAGAGGCATTGGGTCAAGTATTGCAGTCCCAAGTCATGCAGGGCTTTATAGTTTTAGATCAGCACCTGGAATCAGGCTCAGAAGTATCGAGGCAGCCAGTTCAAGCTGGCCAGAACTGGTGTTATGTGTATAGACCTACTGGTCCTGGTTATTAGTCTGGCTGCTGCATTTTGGAGAAGCTGCAGCTTCTGAATAGTCTTCAAGGGCAGCTCCACCTAGAGTGCATTGCAGTAGTCTAATTTAGAGATTACCAGAGCATAGATTACAGAAACCAGACTATCCCTTTCCAAATACCGGCAAGCAGGGATCCCAGCCGGAGCTGATAGAAGGCACTCTGTGTCACTGAGGCCAGTTGAGCCTCAAGTGACAAAGATGGCTCAAGGAGGAGCCCCAAGCTATGAACCTGATCCTTCAAGGGGAGTGCAACCCCATCCAGAAGAGACTGAACACCCTCCATCCGGTCAGGGGAACCACCCACTGACAGCATCTCAGTCTAGTCTGGATTGAGCCTCAGTCTGTTAGCCCTCATCCAGTCCATTGTCGTGGCCAGGCACTGGTTTTGTACATCCACGGCCTCAGCTGCTGAAGATGAAAAGGAGAGATAGGGCTGCACGTCATCACCATATTGATGGAAACACAAAATTCCCCCAAACAAATTTGTACAGAGATTTTTAATTTAAGCCGTACTACAGCACTTGTATTGCAAGACGTCCCTTGTATATAAGGTCAATTTTAAAAAAATAAATTTAATAAATAACAATATTTTCTCTTATTCTATAATTACATAGAAAATTCTTTTTTCTGTTATCTAAAAACAAAAACCCTTCTTGTTCACCAACCTCACAAATGAACAAGCCATTTTTTTCATTGATCACCTCCCTGGCCCAGCCGGCTGTTCTTTCCCTGCTAAAATTAATAAGCAAAGAAGAGCAAGGATCCAATGCGCATGCGGTTGCACGAACCTGCAAGCACTTTGTCAACATCCTTGAGCTGTACCAACTGAAACTCATGCAAGAAAATTTGACCAGGCTGAGCTCTGGGTTCCTCCTCTGATTCAACTGCTATAACAACTGGAGTCCAAGTCCAGGTGGATGCAAGAGATTTTTCCTGGAAGTGACAAGCAACTATACATGTATTGTAGCGGGCCTCAGAGGGGTCCAGGATGTCCTTGGGGCCAGCATATAATAGGCCCCGGACAACCCCAAAGAGGCCTAAACATGTTGCTCCCGCCCTGCCGAAGCGCCCAGTGCCCAAGGCTGGTCCAGTCATTCCGGCACCAGAACAGAGCGCGCCTCCCCACATCCCCGGCAGGAGAAGAGCAAGAAGAGGGTGGGAAATACTCAGTCACTGGACCTTCAGGGCACCCCGAATCAGCTGCCGGGGGCGACCCCTCCCTCTGCCCAATGGTGGGGCCAGCCCTGGGCGGGGGTGGGGGGCACCTCATCCGCCCCCCTCGGCCCAACTGGGTTTGCTTTGGACGGTCCAGCCAAGCCAGCCCAGAACCAGGGGAGCATCTCGGCCACGCGCAGACATCCCTCGGAGGAGCCGCGTTGGGGAGCCCGGAGCCACAGGGCCCGATTTGGGGGTGGGCGGGTGGGGGGCAATGACTTTAGCCGGTGTCCAGGTGCAGAGTCCACGCGCAGTCCTCCTTTAATCCCCCCCCAAACCAAAGGATTCTCCTGGCTTTACGGAGGAGGAGAGAAAGAAAGAAGCGCCCGAGCATGTGGGGAAACCCCAAACGGATCAGTTGCGGAGGCCCCCTGCCTGTGGGGTGAAATGGGGTGTGTGTGTTTGCAGCCCAAATATGTAGATTCTCCCACCCCCACTTCAGACTCTTCTCTCCTTCCGCGGGCTGGTCTCTGAGGCTGGCCCCCATCGCCCCCCCCCACTGGGCCTCGGCCCTCCCCGCCATGCCCCCTCCCCCACTGCAGCCCAGGGCCGCCCCCTCCCCAAATTCACAAGGGGGGGTCTCACCTGATCGCAGGAGGGAGGGAGGGAGGCACCGAGGCCGTCGGCGGGAAAGGCCAGAGTCGCCGGGCAGGAAAAGGCAGGAGCAGAGTCTGCAGTTGCCGTGAAAATGGGGCGACCCTCAGGAAAACCCATAATAAGCCATCAGGGCTTCTCCTCGCTTTGTCCTGCAGAGTCGGGAGCGACCAGCTACTTCAAGCTGCTTTTAAAGGGGCCACGTGGGCAGTGGCAGCTCAGCTTGCAGTTTTAGCTTAGCTGCGATTGAATTTTGCCCACGGCCCCTTTAAGAGTAGAGAGGCGCCGCAGAACTGGGAGGTGGAGGCGAGGGGTGCGCGTGTATGCGCGTGCGCGTGCGCGTGCACGGGTGGGCGCCCCATGGGGAAGGGATTAGCTGGAGGGAAAGAGGAGGAGGAGGAGGAGGAGGAGGAGGGACTTGATCACATGATTCCTATCTTTATATTGCCAAAGATTTCCTTTCCTGACAGAGCTGACTCGGTGCCTCTTAACAGGTGAGATACAGTGTCAGAAGGAAAGGCAAGAACCTTCCCTGAAGCTCAGTCCTGACAATTTTAAAACAAAAAGAAAAATATTGCCTTGCAAGCACTGACCCCCCCTCCCCATGAAAAACACCAGATATCCAAAATTAAGGGTTTAAGTAAGGTTTTAAAAAAAAATTACAAAAGCCACTTATGAAATATTATAAAAGAATATAAAATCTAATAATGTAATAATTATAATATATCATACATTATATAATAATATAATTCTGGAAAAGTCATCCTAGTACTGGTGCTGCTGCTGCTACCTCTTCTAAGAAGGAGCAACATTTCACAATTATCCCTCAATTAAATATAAGAGGTTTAAAGATGTTATTAAGGCTAATCTAAAAAAAAATGCAATATAAACATCGAAAACTGGGAAGCTCTGGTCCATGAACGATCTAACTGGAGGTTGGCCTTTCACAAAGGTTCATAGAATCATAGAATCATAGAAAAGTAGAGTTGGAAGGGGCCTACAAGGCCATCGAGTCCAACCCCCTGCTCAATGCAGGAATCCAGGTCAAAGCATCTCTGACAGATGTCTGTCCAGCCGCACCTTGAATGCCTCCAGACTGGGAGAGCCCACCACCTCCCTAGGTAGTTGATTCCATTGTCTTATTGCTCTGACAGTCAGGAAATTTTTCCTGATGTTTAGGTGGAATCTAGGTTCCATGGACTTTGAAGAAGCCCGAGTTCAAGGTGAAAGGGAGAAATGTGCTAAGCGAAAAGCACGTCAAATGAATCCTTTACAGGACCATCTTCCATCTGGTAACCTGTGTCCTCACTGTGAGAAGCTGTGTGGATCTAGAATTGGCCTCCACAGTCACTTACGGACCCATCGCTAGAGTCTACACAATTTTGTTTAGAATTTTCCTCCTTTTAAAATCTCCTTTTTGTAAAAAAATAAAATAATTAAAAAAATTTATCCTGGAAGACAATCTTACTCGGTCACGAGTGATCGCCTGACTGACTGACTTCTTCACACAATGCATAATCAATTTGCTGCCACCAGATGCGATGGTCAGTCTTGTAGATTGCTTTAAAACATGGAGCTTGTGTTTAATAGTGGATAGATGTGCTCAAATGCAAGATATATGCATTGTGGGAAGGACAAATATTTATTAACCTCTTACCATGAATTTTTAAAAAAAGAATAAAGGTTGAAATATTTTGTCCCAGAATACATTTACATTTAAGGCATACCCTTTCTCCATAATTTAAAAAAATAAAATAAAGCTTGTTAAGCCTTCTGAGTCTTTTAACAAAGCATAGTCAATACCGGTGGCCCTCCATGACCATTTATTCATGAATTTACCCAAATCTAATAGTGTGATTCAATGGTACACTTACTTGGGAGTAAGCCCTGTTCAATTCCGTGGGACATACTTCTGAGTGATCATGCCTAGGATTGTGCTATAAGGCAGCAGTATTCTGGCTACTTCCTCGAGAGTAAACCCCATGGAAAGAAGTGGGAGTAGCTTCTGAATGAACATGTATTGCATCAGGCTGCAAAACTAGACTTTGCTCTATCAGAGCTCCAGGAATAGCCCTTGATGGTCAGAGACGAATAATGGGCAGCTTCTCATGAGATTATTCTGAAGACTTGACACAATTTGTGCTCTTCAAAGAAGGCTTGTGCTCTGAACTTGGCTGGCTGTCAAACAATAACCTCCAGATTGCCTTATTCAACCCAGAAGTCTATCAGACAAAAGGAAGGATATCTTCATGTGCAAACCAAGTCCCCGCAGACACTGAAGCAACCTGGGTTTGTATATAAGGACTGGGCTTGCATCTTCCTGTAAGAGAAGGTGTTCATGCCTTCCTCTCTGTGTTAGGTTAAGTCCATAAAAAGAGCCCTACTGGTCCAGCATCCTGTTTCCCACAGTGACCAACCAGAGGCTCTGGAAAGCTCTCCAGCAGGACATGGTGGTAACAGTGCGCTCCCACTCATGTTCCCCAGCAAGTGGTCTTCAGAGGCATGGTGTCTCCAATCCTGGAGGTGCTATGTAGCCATCTTGACTAGTCCATTGATAGCCTTATCAGTAATAGAATGCCTGGAGAAGGGAAACTAGATCCTAACCTCCATGAATTTGTCTACTCCAAGTTGGCAGCCATGGCTACATCTTGTGGCAGTGAATCCCACAGTTCAACTATGCACTATGCAAATAAATATTTCATTTTGTTTGTGCCAAATGTGCCACCGTTTAGCTTTAGTGGATAACCCCAGGTTCTAGGAGAGAGGGAGAAAATACTGCAGTTTTGTGTGTTTCCTCTGATCACTTTTGGACCTCACCATGCCCTTGGTTGCCTGGGCCTACCCTTGGCCACGCCCTCATGCTGCCAGGCCACGCCCTCTTGATCACACCTTCATGTTGCTTAACCATACCTCTAACAAATTCACAGGTGTGCCCCTATTTCCATCGGTGAAAAGTTGGAGGGTCTGCAGGAGAGGAAGGAGGGACGTGGGGTGGGGGGCAGGGACATTTTATGACTTTGAGGTGGGGTGGAGGGAGGTGCCTGTTGCCATGGAGACAGGGCCCCCACCCTGCCTCCCCAAATTGCCTTCCTCTCTAGGATTCCGGCTCAGTTCCTTTGCAGGGGGGCACGCAGCAGGATCCTTCCTTCGGACCCCCCCAAGCAGAACCAGCGGACTGGGTCAGGCGCAGCACCCCTGCGAGGCTGGACTCCTCTGGGCCGGCTAGTTTGTGCACGTGTCTGGTGGGCGGTAAACTTTTGCTTCCTCTTTGGACCAGCCTCCCCCCCCCCAGGTGGGCAATTAGCCATGCTGGCTGCGAATGATGGGAATTGTAGTCCATTGCATCTGGAGGGCACAAAGGCTCTACATCAGCCTCATGAACATAACACTCCTCCTCCATGAACTGGTCCCACCCCCTTTTAAAGCCCCCCAAATTGGTGGCTGTCACGCCATCTTGTGGAGGTGGATTCCATACTTTGACTAAGCGCTGTGTAGGGAAGGGTGCTGCAGAGGTTCAGTGGGGCTTGCTCCCAGGTAAGGGGTGCACAACTTGTAGGGGGCCCCCGAGGCCACATGCTGTGCTGGATTTGTGCCCGGGGGCCACCCGCAGAATCCACCCTCCCAATCCAGCTGAACCCTCACTGGGGCACAGGGATGCTTTTAGTCTCACTCCCATCCCAGGGGTCTTGGGTAGACGACACACATGGATCTCATCACACTCCGATGGCCACCGATGAGGCATGTTTCTCCAGACATCAATAAGCAGGTTACTCTGTGGCTCAGTGGGAGGGGAGGCTGGAAAACAGTATCTGCCATCCACAGGCAATGCTCAGCCTGTCAGGATAATGTTGGAGAAGGCCAGAGTGACACCCCCTCGGCTCATCCCAATCTCAAGGTGGGATGCATGTCACATGCGCTGCTGCTAGTCAAGCCAGCCGTGCTGCATATTCTCCAAGCCCAACCCAGACACGCACACGCAGAGGGAGCGCCACTCTTGGCTCCTTGAGAGGACCGTGGAATGGAGGTGGAGGCAGAAATAGGTCTCCTGGAATGTGCTGGCTCTGAGGCCAATCCCACCCCCTTAGATGGCAACATTTTGCTGGAGACCCAGCTTCTCATGGTATAGTTATGCTCATATACCTGTATACATGTGTTTAACTAGAAAAACTATTGACTGGTCAGGGGAAGAGTCCCAACATGCCACAAACAATACCAACCGCATTTTAAATTTCAATTCCATAAACTGTGCTTTGAACTTTGCCAAATCCACCACTTCAAAAGGAGAAGCTTGGCCGCCTCCTGAAGTCCTACCTTGTGCTGTCCATTGGGTGGGTGGGTGGGTCTGTGCATGGCTGACGGGAGAGAGTCCCAGCCAGGGTGCAGGAAGAAATGAGAAGCACACATTTGGAAAAGATCTGCTTTGAAAGGAAGAGAATGCCATCTTCAGATGCTCTTTTCAGGAACGTGCATGGACATGTAGGCCTACAGCAGCACCCAGTGGCCAATGCAGAAAATCAGGTAGCTTCTCCAGCAAAGTCTAATTTGAATGGAAGACAAGAGTGTCCTTTGGTGCTCCTCCCCACAAAGCATTCCTGCACAAAGGCAGGCTGAGCATCAAGGCAGCCATGGCTGGCTGAGCTATTCTCCAGTTGTTCTTCGTGCTTTATCATAGAATCATAGAAAAGCAGAGTTGGAAGGGTCCTACAAGGCCATCGAGTCCAACCCCCTGCTCAATGCAGGAATCCAGGTCTAAGCATCCCAGACAGATGGCTGTCCAGCTGCACCTTGAATGCCTCCAGAGTGCGAGAGCCCACCACCTCCCTAGGTAATTGGTTCCATTGTCTTATTACTCTGACAGTCAGGACATTTTTCCAGATGTTTAGGTGAAATCTGGGTTCCTGTAACTTGAGCCCATTATTCCGTGTCCTGCAAACTGGGATGATCGAGAGGAGATCCTGGCCCTCCTCTGTGTGACAACCCTTTCAAGGACTGGAAGAGTGTGATCATATCTCCCCTCAGTCTCCTCTTCTGAAGGCTAAACATGCCCAGTTCTTTCAGTCTCTCCTCATAGGGCCTTGTTTCCAGTCCCTTTATCATCCTTGTTGCCCTCCTCTGAACCCTCTCCAGTTTGTCTAAATCCTTCTTAAAGTGCGGCACCCAGAACTGGACGCAGTACTCAAGATGAGGCCTAGCCAGTGCTGAGTAAAGGGGAATTATCATGTCACGTGATTTGGAAGCTATACTTCTATTAATGCAGCCCCAAATAGCATTTGCCTTCTTTGCAGCCACATCGCATTGCTGGCTTATATTCAGTTTGTGATCTACCACAATTCCAAGATCCTTCTCACTTGTGGTATTGTTGAGCCAAGTGTCCCCCATTCTGTAACTCTGTATTTGGTTTCCTTTCCCTAGGTGCAGCACTTGGCATTTATCCCTATTAAATTTCATTCTGTTGTTTTCGGCCCAGCGCTCCAGCCTATCAGGATCACTTTGAATTTTGTTTCTGTCTTCCAGAGTATTAGCTATTCCACCCAACTTTGTGTCATCTGCAAATTTGATAAGCATTCCCTGCACCTCCTCATCCAAGTCATTAATAAAAATGTTGAAGAGCACTGGGCCCAGGACCGAGCCCTGTGGTACCCCGCTCGTTACCTCTCCTGAGTTTGAGAAGGAAACATTGATAAGCACTCTTAGAATCTGATTCTGTAGCCAATTGTGGATCCACCTGATAGTTGTTCCATCTAGCCCACTTTTAGCTAGCATGTTAATCAGGATATCATGAGGCAATTTGTCAAAAGCTTTGCTGAAGTCCAGATATATGATGTCCACAGCATTCCCACAGTCCACAAGGGAGGTTACCTGATCAAAAAATAAGATCAGATTAGTCTGGCAGGATTTGTTCTTGACAAATCCATTGTGGCTTCTAGTAATCACTGCATTGTTTTCAAGGTGCTTGCAGACTGACTTTTTAATAATCTGCTCCAAAATTTTCCCAGGGATTGATGTCAGACTGACTGGCCTGTAGTTCCCAGGTTCCTCCTTCTTGCCCTTTTTGAAGATGGGAAACATTTGCCCTCCTCCAGTCATCTGGCACTTCACCTGTCCTCCATGATTTCTCAAACATAATAGACAGTGGTTCTGAGAGTTCTTCTGCCAGTTCCTTTATTACTCTAGGATGCAGCTCGTCAGGCCCTGGAGATTTAAACTCATTCAGAGTAATCAGGTGCTCCCTGACCATTTGCCTATCAATCTCAAGCTGCAATCCTGCCCCTTCTGTCTGCACTTCAGGTTTGCCGGGGGGGGGGGTCATAGACCCTCTTTTGGGAGAAGACCGAGCCGAAGTAGGAATTGAACATTTCTGCCTTTTCTTTGTCTTCTGTTACCAATTCGCCATCCTCATTGCGTAGTTGAACCACAATTTCTTTCCTGTCCTTTAATATGCACGTTATCTGAAGAAAGCTTTCTTGTTGTTTTTAGCATCCCTCGCTAACCGTAGCTCATTCTCAGCTTTAGCCTTCCTGACACTATTCCTGCAGTTCTGTGCCACCTGCCTGTACTCTTCCCTTGTAGCCTGTCCTTCCTTCCACTTCCTATACATGTCCTTTTTTTAGATCATCTTTGAGTTTATTGTGAAGGCACATTGGCTTCTTCTGTTGCCCTCTGCCTTTTTTCCTTGTGGGAATTGTTTGCAATTGTGCCTTTAAAATCTCCTTTTTTAAAAAACTCCCACCCCTCCTGGGCTCCTTTTCTCATTAGGGTCGCTTGCCATAGGACCTTCCTTATCATTGTTCTGAGTTTGTTAAAATTGGCTTTCCTAAAATCCAGGGTACGCGTTTGGCTACACTCAGCTTTTGCTTCCTTTAGAATCAAGAACTCAAGTATAACATGGTCACTTTCCCCCAGAGTTCCCGAAACTGCCACTTTATCCACTAACTCATCTCTGTGGGATAGAATCAGGTCAAGGATAGCCGATCCTCTAGCTCGTTCCGGCACACATTTACATTCAGATGGTTTTCCCCAAGCGCCCTCAATGGGTTGCCAAGTACCCTCAATTGCCCCCCTTCCGAGCACCTCTGATGGGCCATGGGCAAAGTGGCGCTGAAACCTCCGCACCCCCTCCTGCTGACCAGACCGGTCCCTCCTGTCAGTAGAGGGAGGGGTCAGGGGATCGAGGGGGAGAAGCGAGGCGGTCCAAGAAGCAACCAAGGCTCCGAGAGGTTCTTGGAAGCAAGGTGCGGGGAAGCACGGACACTCAACACCCAAACAGACTGCCTGGGTACATTGCCGGAAGTTCGTTATACCAGTTACAAGTATTAGACTAGGGTAGATTCTTCGTTGTTAGCTGAGAATAGCGTCGCTTTTTGTTGTTTTAATATTTTATTTAATTTTTGTAAACTAAATACAAGACAATATAACAAAAACACACAACTAAACCTGTATACACAAAATCATAAAGTGCATTCCCCACCCTCCTAGGGACCAATTGTTATACTTCCATCCCGTTAATCAACCTTCCATATTCCAAAAATGTAACATATCCTGACAAGGCATACTCCCCTTCCCCTTTATTAATACATACTCTAATAATTGATTCCAAATACCCATAAAATTATTTTTCTTTAATTCTTCCTTTTTGCATTTGATATTACAGGTTAATTTATCGTTTAGGGCTGTACCCCATACTTCCTTATACCAATCAGTAATTAAAAAGACATGTTGTACTTTCCATTTTCTCACTATCATTAGCTTAGCTGCAGTTAACAAGTTTACAATTAATTCCTTTGTATTTTGGTCACAAATAACTTTCTCCATTATTGATAACAATGCTAGTTTTAGACAGACCTCTAGATTAATACAAATAATTTCCGATATATCTGTAAAAACGCAGTACATTTTTACAACTCCACCACATATGAGCATAAGTCCCTTTTTCCTGAAATCCTCTCCAACAAAGTGCGGAGCAATTATTATCTATTCTATTTAATCTTACTGGAGTTACGTAAGTACCACCTCCAAATTAGTTTATAGAAATTCTCCCTTATCCTTATTGACATAACTTTCAGAATACATCTATCCCATATATTGTTCCAACCCACCTTTGAAGTCTCCCCAAATTCAGTCTTTAGATGGTCATTTTGTTCTTCAGCTCTTTGAAGCACTCTATATAAATCCCTTGTTATACCTCTTGTTAACCCGTTCCCTTCTAAACCATCTCTAGACATGGCAATCGTTTGAAATTGGGTTAAAGACCTCTCATGCTTGGTTCTCCTTTTCCACTTCTTCGACCACATGTTCTAACTGCAGGAAATTTAAACATGATATTCTTCTTCTTCTTCCAAAAATTTCCATTATTTGGTCTCTAGTCTCCATCTTTTCCACCCATTCCATTAACCCTTTCTTTTCTTAATATGCCCTCCAAATCCAATCTTAAATTTTTGGGGAAATCATTTATAACCACCACTGGAATTAATGGGCATATGCCTGGTATAAATATATTCCTCACACTGCTCCAAATCTCTAACATACTTCTTAAAAAGGGGTTGTTCATTTTTTTTATCATTTTATTATAATTTTTAGGAAATAAAATATTCTCCAAAGTATTTCGTAGTTCATGTGTTTCCAACTCAAACCACATTATTCCTTCAGGACTTTTATAGTTCTGCCTGTGTGTAACAAGCTTTACTTTCCCTTTGTCAATTTCACTCCCTTATCTCCCCTTTCAATTTGTATGTTTACTACTGCCAATAAACCTGTGTCACTTTTGCCTAAAGCATAGTTTCACTTTGACTCAGTGCCTCAATCCAGTGTAAGTGACCCGAGCTGAACTGGGGATCGCAAGCAGGAGCTCTGAGCTGTCAAAAGAGCTGCATAGCTCCCGGTATATGGCGGTGGTCCTTCACAAGCACTTTTCAGTAGTCGAACCCAGAGGTTATGGTATAGAAAACTGTAACCAGGCTCTCCCTATCCATTACACAGTTGGAGATACCAAAAGGGCCTCAGGGCATCTACTAAGTGGCTTCTCCAACAGGAAATACGGGTTCAATTGTGCCTGAATCTTGCGCCATACGCCAAGCATATCTATGGTTTCTCCCCTGTGTGAGCTATATGATGGGAAGTGAGATCTGACTGAAACTTTTCCCACATTCCAAGCATTTATACATTTTCTCCCCTTACCTTGCTTCTTTGATGAGAAGCAAGGTTGGTGTTTGAATCTTGTTTCACACTCCAAGGATTTGTATGATTTCTCCCCTCTGTGCGGTATTCGATGAGGTGAGATCCATTTTCTGATTGAAGATTTTTCCATATTCCAAAGACGTATATGGATCCTGGCCTATCTGAGTTCTTTGATGAAAAGCAAGGTTTGTGTTTCTACTGAAGCTCTTTCCACAGTCCAAGTACTTCTATGGTTTCTCTCCTGTGTGAGTTCTTTGATGCTTCTGGAGGGCTATACTCTGATATGGTTTCTCCCCTGTGGGAACTCTTGGATGAGAGGTGAGATTTATCTTTTGATTGAATCTCTTTCCATATTCCAAGCATTGCTATGGTTTCTCCCCTGTGTGAATTCTTTCATGAGAAGTGAGATTTGACTTTTTATTGAATCTTTTTCCGCATGCCAAGCACTGATATGGTTAATCCCGTGTGAGTTATTTGATGAGAAGTGAGATTTATCTGTTGACAATCTCTTTCCACACTCCAAACATTCATATAGTTTCTCACCTGTGTGAATTCTATGATGAGAAGTGAGCTGTGTCTTCCAACGGAATCCCTTTCCACACTCCAAGCATTCATACGGTTTCTCCCGTGTGAGTACTTTGATGAGAAGTGAGATGTGGCTTCTGACTGAAGCTCTTTCCACACTCCAAGCATTGATATGGTTTCTACCCTGTGTGAGTTCTTTGATGAGAAGTGAGATATGTCTTCAGACTGAAGCTTTTTCCACACTCCAAACATTCATATGGTTTCTCACCTGTGTGAATTCTATGATGAGAATTCAGATTTGCCTTCTGACTGAAGCTCTTTCCATACTCAAAGCATTGATATGGTTTCTCCCCTGTGTGAATTCTTTGATGAGAATTCAGATTTGCCTTCTGACTGAAGCCCTTTCCACACTCCAAGCTTTGATATGGTTTCTCCCGTGTGAAATCTTTGATAAGTGAGCAGTGTCTTCCAACTGAATCTCTTTCCACACTCCAAGCACTGATATGGTTTCTCCCCTGTGTGAATTCTTTGATAAGTGAGCAGTGTCTTCCAACTGAATCTCTTGCGGCACTCCAATCACTGATATAGTTTCTCCCATGTGTGAATTCTTTGATGATAAGTGAGCTGTGTCTTCCAATTGTATCTCTTTCCGCACTCCAAGCATTGATATGGTTTCTCCTCTCTGTGAATTCTTTGATGAGAAGTGAGATTTGACTTATTAATGAATCTCTTTCCGCACTCCAAGCATTGATATGGTTTCTCCCCGGTGTGTATTCTTTGATGAGAAGTGAGGCTTTTCTTATGAATGAATCTCTTTCCACACTCCAAACATTCATATGGTTTCTCCCCTGTGTGTATTCTTTGATGACGAGTGAGGTCTGTCTTCTGAGTGAATCTCTTTCCGCACTCCAAGCATTGGTGTGGTTTCTCCCCTGTGTGAAATCTTTGATGAAAAGTGAGCTGTGTGTTCCAAATGAATCCCTTTCCACACTCCAAGCATTCATATGGTTTCTCCCCTGTGTGGATTTTGCAATGAGCATTAAGGTTTGATTTAGACGTGTAGGTTTTCCCACACACAGAGCACACATAGTTTTCCTGCGTTTTAGCCATTTTTCCTTCCATTGAGATATCATTGTAGTCACTGCCCTGAGAAGCAAAGCATTTATTCCTCCTCTTCCGATTTAGTTCACTTTCTCTTCTCTGAGGTTCCCTATTTTTAAATATGTTTGTTTTCGGGGACATCCCAGATGGTTCTCTCTTATTCTCCATTTCACACCTGTCACTTTCTAGAATGAAGATAAGAAATTGGTAAAAGCCTGAGTTAGAAATAGAGATTCAAATCATTGAATGACTTCAGCTGACTATTGTGATAAAAGGAAGAACTCTCAACACCGAGACTGGAGGCAGTTCTAACTATGTGCCTAACCGCCTCTTTTGACTGGTATTGACTGAGAGCTGGTGTAGTCAAGAGCAATGGATTGGGACTAGAGTCCTTGTCTCTGCTCCCAGCTCAGACATGAATTTTTTCAGGGTGCTATGGGGCCGGTTACTCTCTCACACCCTCGCCTGCCCCACAGGATTGTTGTGCAGGCAAGTGGACCATCTGAGGCATGATATTATAAGCTCTTTGGAGCACAGTAGGATGCAAATACAGATAACAAGAGAAAGGAGAAGAGCCATCAAGAAGTGGCAGAGAACCTTTTCTTATTGGGTGCCCTATATATTATGTATATGCGTTAAATATGTTCTTGGTATGCAGAAAGTCCCAAGTTCAATCCCCACCACCTCCAGTTAAAGATCTCGAAAGGAGCCCTTGGATGTCCTGAGCATGAGACCTCAGAGAGAGGCTGAGAGCAGATGATATCAGTCTAGGAGGGCCACTGGTTGTTTGAAATGTTCATATTGCAGCGACATCGAGGGCTAATGGAGCCAGATATACTGCTGGGACTCCTGGAATAGGCCTGACAGAGTTAGATATTTTATACATCTGTGTAAGAAAACAAGTGTGTATGTTTGAAATAGAAAAACTTGACTCTTACCATTTTTAAGAAAACGTTTTTAAACCATTTCTATATGTATAGAGTACAGAGTTAT
Organism: Shinisaurus crocodilurus; assembly: GCA_021292165.1. Classification (NCBI taxonomy): domain Eukaryota; kingdom Metazoa; phylum Chordata; class Lepidosauria; order Squamata; family Shinisauridae; genus Shinisaurus; species Shinisaurus crocodilurus. The sequence continues at coordinate 8,853,326 of CM037879.1, forward strand.
TAGTGTATACTGGGAATGCATTTTTATTACGTGTTGTACCCACCATGTTTTACAACATGTATTTACTAGATGTATTTTAAATATTTACAGCACCCTGAGGAAGGACTTAAAAAAAGCCAGAGGCCGAAACGCGTCGGGCTCCTCCACCTGAAAACAAATACGGTAATAAAGAATTTGCACCCTGAGAACTCACTGCCCTATAATTATTAAAATCCAGGGGATCAAAGGAGGGCCTTTTCAAAAATGGTCTAATAATAGTTTCTTTCAAGCATGTAGGGAGAAAGCCCTCTTTTAGGGAAGCGTTAATAATATTCAACAAAAGTTGTCTTACTGTCTCCCCTCCCTGGGCTATAAGCCAGGATGGGCAAGGGTCAGGAGGGCAAGTAGTCTTATTGACCAAACCAAGAAGCTTGTCCACGCCATCAGGAATCACCAACTGAAAGTGACCCAATTTAATCAGGCCAAGAAGAGTTGCTGGACACCCCACTGTTGACTTCTGTATCCACAATGGCGTCTAGGTTGGCACGAATCCGAGAAATTTTATCTGCGAAAAACTGATTAAAAGCCTCACAGCGAGCCACTGAAGTTTCTAAAATCTGATCTTGAATAGGGGGAGCCTGGCTCAGCTCCCTAATCACTCTGAACAGCTCAGCTGGACGCGAATTCACAGACGCGATACATGCAGAGCAGAGAGCTCTCTTCGCTGCACGTATCGCCACTCCATAGCTCTACAGATGATCTCTATGGAGTGTTTTGTCGGATTCGAGTCGAGTTCTCCGCCATCGGCGCTCTAGTCGTCTTCCTCTCCGCTTCAGCTTCCTCAGTTCTTCAGAAAACCACAGAGCTCATTTAGAAGTGGGTCGGAGAGGACATCTAGGAGCCATTGTGTTGATGACCCTAGCCAGGTCCTCATTCCATTTGGAGACCAAGGACACGACAGGATCGCTGGCGGAACCATCCAAAATACCCCATTCTGGAATTCGTATTCCAGGCATTCTGGAAACGTATTGGATCCATCAGCCTCCGGGGACGTACCATTTTAACTGGTCCACCACCCCTGCAGAGGCGGGCAGCAGCCTTAATGCCAGTCCTGGCCAGATGGTGATCCGTCCAAGACAACGGAGAGACCACTGGGACCTCTACCCATGGATCATTATTGAGGCTGATTTGATATATCAACCCACAATTCAAGTTTATAAATACTTATTATCTGTGAATATGTGCGAAATAAGATACACAGGGCCATAAACAGGAATAGAATACACAACTGGATTATTCTATTTTACCCAGTCAATGAATTGCCATTTTTGCATCTATGCCAGAATCATCAATGGATATATTATAAGTGATTTATTGAAATTTATATAGGAATATTGTATCCCCCCCCCCCTTTTCTTTCTTTTTCTTTTTCCTTTTATTGTGTGTGTTTGGGTGTTTTTGTTTTTTTAATTCACATTAAAAAATTAATTTTATGAATAAAGTTGATCCCGTCCATTCCAACTTTGTTCTTACACTAATGACAGCTTCTTGCTCCTGCCCCACCCGCCATCAGCAGCTGCCCCCAATCAACTTCCCCTGTGGGTCAACGGACATTCACGGAAAAACGTTTCCTCACCCCTGGCCCTAAAGGAAGAGCAATCCTGATACAGGAAGCACCAGTCCCAGGTGAGCCTCTCAACACGTGAACATCTTCCTGGGCTGCCCGGCTCTGCTTTCTCACTCTGTCCATGATATGCAGCACAGGAACTTCTCAGCAGTGGCACCGATGCAGTGCAACGCCCTCTGTAGGGACACATGCCTACCTCCTCCCTCCCTGCCACCTTTTGGGTTGTAGCCTATGACACTGCTGTGCTTTTTGGTTTTGCGCTGGCACATTGGATCATGTCTGTATTTCCATTCACTGCAGCTCTTCATATTTCCTGATGCTTTCATGACCTGAGCCTGATTATTGTTTATTGTTTATAAGTTCTGTGCCTTTTTTACCATTTTGTATTGAAATGAAATATTTTATTTATATCCCGCCTTTATTCCTACAAGGAACCCAAGGCAGCTTACATAATCTTCCTCCTCTCCATTTCATCCTCAGAACCCTGTGAGGTACGTTAGTCTGAGAGTCAGTGACTGGCCCAAAGTCACCCAGTGAGCTTCATAGCCGAGTGGGGACTCGAACTCAGATCTCCCGAGTCCCAGTCCAACACTCTAACCACTTCGCCACTGCTAACTCCTTTGTGATTTTTTGTTTAATGGAAAGGCAGGATTATAGATGTTTTAAAAAATGAAAGTGGACAAATCCTGCTAAACCAAAAAGGAGGGATCCTGAGATGCTGAGATACACCATCGAATTGCACACGGCCCCTCCACTGCAGGCCTTCCAGTGTTGCTTAAAAGCTTGCCTGTCCTCGGCTGCCTTTCCCTAATCACCGTGGTTGTGCTGCTGGTTTTTGAGACTCCTGAGCTGTCTGAATGTGTCTCCTGGAAATGTTTCTGGTGTGGCTGAGCCCGGCGTCTTGAAGCTCCTGTTGTAACAGTGTATAATGACTGGATCACTTTAATGCATCCTCCTTTTGTTGCGGATGCCATTTGCGAGGGGGATGCCCAAAAAAGGTAGCCTAAAAATACTTCCATGAATATAGAGAATGGGGAAAACATTACTAACATTCCCACTACTACTACTACTACCACCATAATTGCATTTGTAAAGAGATATTATCGCGAGCCAGGGAAAGAGGGAGCCTTACCGAGAGAGGCCACGATCCCACGATTCTCCTCCATGATTTGCCTGTGCAGGGCTCTCTGGTCAGGATCCAGCAGCGCCCACTCCTCCTGGCTGAAGGACACAGCGATCTCCTCAAAGGGCACCAGACCCTGGAAGGAAAAACAGAAACATTTCCTCCTCACACCTAATGTAAAGATCGTCTAGTAACAAAATCCAAAAGGCTGCTTCAAGTGAGTTGGCTGGGCATTTATAGTGGACGATTTAAGCATCCAGGAGTGGCATTTGCAGCCTTCCTTTTAGAGGACAAGGCTAGCAAAGGGCTACAAGTTGTGATGGTGATCTCCAGGATCTGGGGAAGCACGCCTCTCAAGACCAATCACAGGGGAAGAACAGTGTCCAAGGTCCACTGCACTAATGCGCTGCTTGTGAGCTACACAGGTATTTTCTGGCTGGCCAGTGTGGGAAACGGGATGCTGGACTAGATGGGCCCTTGGCCTGACCCAGCAGGGTGCTTCTTGTGTTCCTATTCTTGCTGGAAGCAAACAGGAGGAGAGAGTTCTGTTCAGGCCCAGCGAGGTGAGCGGGGGACAGGGGCACCCAAGGGATCCTTCTCCCGACCTGATCCGCTCCCACGCCATCACAAAGAAGAAGCGGTGGCTGAGGATTGATTCCTGGCATCACTCCATCCCCTCTGAGAGAGAAAGGAAATCGGGAGCGTATGCTTGTCTTGGAGATTAAGATGACAGTCCTAAGAACATAAGACCATAAGAAGGGCCATTCTGGATCAGGCCCAATGTCCATCTAGTCCACTCTTCTGTCTACGCACTGGTCAACCAACTGCCCACAGAAACTCACAAGCTGGACATGAGTGCAACAACACCCTCCCGTCCATGTTCCCCAGCAACTGGTATACTGCCTCCGATACTGAAGGTCGTGTATAGCTATGTATGCCCATCACAAACACAGCTGTCTATGTGTCTACGGATCACATTTCCCACTAACAGGAGCTCCCCGGCCCCTGGATATATTGAATGCACTTACTAGGTAGTAAGCCCCTTTGAACACAACAGGACTTCCTTCTCAGGAAAATACACAGGACTGCAGCTTAAGTGATGCAAGTGTAAGAACACAGGCCTGTCCGGAGATGTCTTATCCCTTATTTGCAGTTTGGATGCTTTAGGACGACTGTGTGAAAATGCATCTCTCCCCAGTTGGGCTCTTGGCCACAATTCAAAGTGCAGATTTCCTTGTTTAACGTATTCAGTTATTGAATATGATTTTTTTAACTGAGAAAAAGGCTGGAGAGAGGTTTCTTCCCCCCACCCTCCAAACGACTTGGGGGGGGGGGATAAAAGCAGCCCAAGGATTTCTTGCACGCTCCCCAACCCCGCAGCTAATCCTTACCCTGTGAGGCGGCACCTCCATCACTCTCCTGCTCGATGCCTGTTCGCAGGGGACTCTGCAGGGGGCGGGGAAATCAGGCCCCACTTCGGCACACAGATGCTCCACCTGAAACGTAATGTGGATCCAAGACATGCAATGAGAAGAGAATACAGAAATGATACACTCTTGGGGCAGGGGGCATAGGAGATCCCTCCTCAGAGGATTTCCAGAAAGGGTTGAGTAATTCATAGACTGAGTTTTGGGAAGTCCCCCCTCACATGCTTGACCCCTTGGAGCTCCCAGGATGCAATGCTCTCACCCGCTGCTCCTCCTGCTTCTTCTCCTCCTCCCGGCTCAGGAGGAAGCCTTCTGCCAGGGCCACCGCCTGGGAACTGGTCTCCGCCCCACATTCCCTCACCCAGCTCGACATCTCCAGGGGCAGGATGCTCAGGAACTGCTCCAGGATTACCAGGTCCACCATCTGAGTTTTGGTGTGTCGCTCTGGCTTCAGCCACTGACGGGAGAGATGGTGGAGCTGGGTGCAGACCTCTCGGGGGCCCTGAGCCGCCCGGTAATGGAGCTGCCTGAAATGCTGGTGCCACACATCTGAGCTGACCATTTCCTGGCTCACGATATTCTGTCCCGTAGTTTCCCAGGTTTCACTGGCACTCCCAGTCCTGATGGCATCGTGGCCTCTTCCTGCTTCAGCGGTAGCAGAGTCCTGCTCGTCCATCTTTGATCCGTGCAGCAAAGAGCGGTGCTAATGAAGCTCTGCAAAGCCAAGACCAGTAAAAGAATTATTACCCTGTCAAGGCAAGAAGGAACAGTGAGGACTCCAGGTGGCAATCAGGTCCCGTTCCAAAAGGAAAGGCAGGCACAACCAAATTTAAATAGGACTCAAATGACTAAAAACAAGTTAGTACAATGTGAACTGTTGAACCAGTTGACATCACCACCACCACCCATGTGCTATTTAGAGTTGTTCGATGCCTCTACATAGAAGGCAGTTTTAACCTGGCGCTGAAAGGATAGTAGAGCTGGCGCCAGGCGGGCCTGTGAGGGGAGCTTATTCCACAGTTGGGGGGCAGCCACAGAAAAGGCCCTCCCTCTTGTTGCCATCCTCCAGGCCTCCCTCGGAGGTGGCAGTCGGGGGAAGGCCCCAGATGTCAACCCTGGTGTCCGGGGAGATTGCAGTTGGGAGAGGCATTGGGTCAAGTATTGCAGTCCCAAGTCATGCAAGGCTTTATAGGTTTAGATCAGCACCTGGAATCAGGCTCAGAAGTATCGAGGCAGCCAGTTCAAGCGGGCCAGAACTGGTGTTATGTGTATAGACCTACTGGTCCTGGTTATTACTCTGGCTGCTGCATTTTGGAGAAGCTGCAGCTTCTGAATAGTCTTCAAGGGCAGCTCCACATAGAGTGCATTGCAGTAGTCTAATTTAGAGATTACCAGAGCATAGATTACAGAAACCAGACTATCCCTTTCCAAATACCGGCAAGCAGGGATCCCAGCCGGAGCTGATTGAAGGCACTCTGTGTCACTGAGGCCAGTTGAGCCTCAAGTGACAAAGATGGCTCAAGGAGGAGCCCCAAGCTATGAACCTGATCCTTCAAGGGGAGTGCAACCCCATCCAGAACAGGCTGAACACCCTCCATCCGGTCAGGGGAACCACCCACTGACAGCATCTCAGTCTAGTCTGGATTGAGCCTCAGTCTGTTAGCCCTCATCCAGTCCATTGTCATGGCCAGGCACTGGTTTTGTACATCCACGGCCTCAGCTGCTGAAGATAAAAAGGAGAAATAGGGCTGCAGGTCATCACCATATTGATGGAAACGCAAAATTCCCCCAAACAAATTTCTACAGAGATTTTTAATTTAAGCCGTACTACAGCACTTGTATTGCAAGACGTCCCTTGTATATAAGGTCAATTTTAAAAAAATAAATTTAATAAATAACAATATTTTCTCTTATTCTATAATTACATAGAAAATTCTTTTTTCTGTTATCTAAAAACAAAAACCCTTCTTGTTCACCAACCTCACAAATGAACAAGCCATTTTTTTCATTGATCACCTCCCTGGCCCAGCCTGGCTGTTCTTTCCCTGCTAAAATTAATAAGCCAAGGAGGGCAAGGATCCAATGCGCATGCGGTTGCACGAACCTGTCCAAGCACTTTGTCAACATCCTTGAGCTGTACCAACTGAAACTCATGCAAGAAAATTTGACCAGGCTGAGCTCTGGGTACCTCGCCTGATTCAACTGATATAACAACTGGAGTCCAAGTCCCGGTGGATGCAAGAGATTTTTCCTGGTAGTGACAAGCAACTATACTGTATTGTAGGCGGGCTCAGAGGGGTCCAGGATGTCCTTGGGGCAGCATATAATAGGCCCCGGACAACCCCAAAGAGGCCTAAACATGTTGCTCCCGCCCTGCTGAAGCGCCCAGTGCCCAAGGCTGGTCCAGTCATTCCGGCACCAGAACAGAGCGCGTCTCCCCACATCCCCGGCAGGAGAAGAGCCAGAAGAGGGTGGGAGATACTCAGTCACTGGACTTTCAGGGCACCCCGAATCAGCTGCCGGGGGCGACACCTCCCTCTGCCCAATGGTGGGGCCAGCCCTGGGCGGGGGTGGGGGGCACCTCATCCGCCCCCCTCGGCCCAACTGGGTTTGCTTTGGGCGGTCCAGCCAAGCCAGCCCAGAACCAGGGGAGCATCTCGGCCACGCGCAGAAATCCCTCGGAGGAGCCGCGTTGGGGAGCCCGGAGCCACAGGGCCCGATTTGGGGGTGGGCGGGGGGGCAATGACTTTAGCCGGTGTCCAGGTGCAGAGTCCACGCGCAGACCTCCTTTAATCCCCCCCCAAACCAAAAGGTTCTCCTGGCTTTACGGAGGAGGAGAGAAAGAAAGAAGCGCCCGAGCATGTGGGGAAACCCCAAACGGATCAGTTGCGGAGGCCCCCTGCCTGTGGGGGTGAAATGGGGTGTGTGTGTTTGCAGCCCAAATATGTAGATTCTCCCACCCCCACTTCAGACTCTTCTCTCCTTCCGCGGGCTGGTCTCTGAGGCTGGCCCCCATCGCCCCCCCCCCCACTGGGCCTCGGCCCTCCCCGCCATGCCCCCTCCCCCACTGCAGCCCAGGGCCGCCCCCTCCCCAAATTCACAAGGGGGGGTCTCACCTGATCGCAGGAGGGAGGGAGGGAGGCACCGAGGCCGTCGGCGGGAAAGGCCAGAGTCGCCGGGCAGGAAAAGGCAGGAGCAGAGTCTGCAGTTGCCAGGAAAATGGGGCGACCCTGAAGAAAACCCATAATAAGCCATCAGGGCTTCTCCTCGCTTTGTCCTGCAGAGTCGGGAGCGACCAACTACTTCAAGCTGCTTTTAAAGGGGCCACGTGGGCAGTGGCAGCTCAGCTTGCAGTTTTAGCTTAGCTGCGATTGTATTTTTCCCACGGCCCCTTTAAGAGTAGAGACGCCGCTACGCTGGGAGGTGGAGGCGAGGGGTGCGCGTGTCTGTGCGTGCGCGTGCACGGGTGGGCGCCCCATGGGGAAGGGATCAGCTGGGGGGAAAGAGGAGGAGGAGGAGGAGGAGGGACTTGATCACATGATTCCTATCTTTATATTGCCAAAGATTTCCTTTCCTGCCAGAGCTGACTCGGTGCCTCTTAACAGGTGAGATACAGTGTCAGAGGGAAAGGCAAGAACCTTCCCTGATTAGCTCAGTCCTGACAATTTTAAAACAAAAAGAAAAAGATTGCCTTGCAAGCACTGACCCCCCCCCCCATGAAAAACACCAGATATCCAAAATTAAGGGTTTAAGTAAGGTTTTAAAAAATTTTTACAAAAGCCACTTATGAAATATTATAAAAGAATATAAAATCTAATAATGTAATAATTATAATATATCATACATTATATAATAATATAATTCTGGAAAAGTCATCCTAGTACTGGTGCTGCTGCTGCTACCTCTTCTAAGAAGGAGCAACATTTCACAATTATCCCTCAATTAAATATAAGAGGTTTAAAGATGTTATTAAGGCTAATCTAAAAAAAATGCAATATAAACATCGAAAACTGGGAAGCTCTGGTCCATGAACGATCTAACTGGAGCTTGGCCTTTCACAAAGGTTCCATGGACTTTGAAGAAGCCCGAGTGCAAGGCGAAAGGGAGAAACGTGCTAAGCGAAAAGCACGTCAAATGAATCCTTTACAGGACCATCTTCCATCTGGTAACCTGTGTCCTCACTGTGGGAAGCTGTGTGGATCTAGAATTGGCCTCCACAGTCACTTACGGACCCATCGCTAGAGTCTACACAATTTTGTTTAGAATTTTCCTCCTTTTAAAATCTCCTTTTTGTAAAAAAATAAAATAATTTAAAAAAATTATCCTGGAAGACAATCTTACTCGGTCACGAGTGATCGCCTGACTGACTGACTTCTTCACACAATGCATAATCAATTTGCTGCCACCAGATGCGATGGTCAGTCTTGCAGATTGCTTTAAAACATGGAGCTTGTGTTTAATACTGGATAGATGTGCTCAAATGCAAGATATATGCATTGTGGGAAGGACAAATATTTATTAACCTCTTACCATGAATTTTTAAAAAAGAATAAAGGTTGAAATATTTTGTCCCAGAATACATTTACATTTAAGGCATACCCTTTCTCCATAATTTAAAAAAAATAAATAAAGCTTGTTAAGCCTTCTGAGTCTTTTAACAAAGCATAGTCAATCCCGGTGGCCCTCCTTGACCATTTATTAATGAATTTACCCAAATCTAATAGTGTGATTCAATGGTACACTTACTTGGGAGTAAGCCCTGTTGAATTCCGTGGGACATACTTCTGAGTGATCTTGCCTAGGATTGTGCTATAAGGCAGCAGTCTTCTGGCCACTTCCTTGAGAGTAAAGCCCCATGGAAAGAAGTGGGAGTAGCTTCTGAATGAACATGTATCACATCAGGCTGTAAAACTAGACTTTGCTCCTATCGGAGCTCCAGGAATAGCCCTTGATGGTCAGAGACTTATAATGGGCAGCTTCTCATGAGATTATTCTGAAGACTTGACACAATTTGTGCTCTTCAAAGGCTTGTGCTCTGAACTTGGCTGGCTGTCAAACAATAACCTCCAGATTGCCTTATTCAACCCAGAAGTCTAACAAACAAAAGGAAGGACATCTTCATGTGCAAACCAAGTCCCCGCAGACACTGAAGCAACCTGGGTTTGTATATAAGGACTGGACTTGCATCTTCCTGTAGGAGAAGGTGTTCATGCCTTCCTCTCTGTGCTAGGTTAAGTCCATAAAAAGAGCCCTACTGGTCCAGCATCCTGGTTCCCACAGTGACCAACCAGAGGCTCTGGAAAGCTCTCCAGCAGGACATGGTGGTAACAGTGCGCTCCCACTCATGTTCCCCAGCAAGTGGTCTTCAGAGGCATGGTGTCTCCAATCCTGGAGGTGCTATGTAGCCATCTTGACTAGTCCATTGATAGCCTTATCAGTAATAGAATGCCTGGAGAAGGGAAACTAGATCCTAACCTCCATGAATTTGTCTACTCCAAGTTGGCAGCCATGGCTACATCTTGTGGCAGTGAATCCCACAGTTCAACTATGCACTATGCAAATAAATATTTCATTTTGTTTGTGCCAAATGTGCCACCGTTTAGCTTTAGTGGATAACCCCAGGTTCTAGGAGAGAGGGAGAAAATACTGCAGTTTTGTGTGTTTCCTCTGATCACTTTTGGACCTGACCATGCCCTTGGTTGCCTGGGCCTACCCTTGGCCACGCCCTCATGCTGCCTGGCCACGCCCTCTTGATCACACCTTCATGTTGCTTAACCATACCTCTAACAAATTCGCATGTGTGCCCCTATTTCCATCTATGAAATGTTGGAGGGTATACAGGAGAGGAAGAAAAGACGTGGGGTGGGGGGCAGGGACATTTTATGACTTTGAGGTGGGGTGCAGGGAGGTGCCATTGCCATGGAGACAGGGCCCCACCCTGCCTCCCCAAATTGCCTTCCTCTCTAGGATTCCAGCTCAGTTCCTTTGCAGGGGGGCACGCAGCAGGATCCTTCCTTCGGACCCCCCCAAGCAGAACCAGCGGACTGGGTCAGGCGCAGCACCCCTGCGAGGCTGGACTCCTCTGGGCCGGCTAGTTTGTGCATGTGTCTGGTGGGCGGTAAACTTTTGCTTCCTCTTTGGACCAGCCTTCCCCCCCCAGGTGGGCAATTAGCCATGCTGGCTGGGAATGATGGGAATTGTAGTCCATCGCATCTGGACGGCACAAAGGCTCTACATCAGCCTCATGAACATAACACTCCTCCTCCATGCACTGGTCCCACCCCCTTTTAAAGCCCTCCAAATTGGTGGCCGTCACGCCATCTTGTGGAGGTGGATTCCATACTTTGACTAAGCGCTGTGTAGGGAAGGGTGCTGCAGAGGTTCAGTGGGGCTTGCTCCCAGGTAAGGGGTGCACAACTTGTAGGGGGGCCCCGAGGGCCACATGCTGTGCTGGATTTGTGCCCGGGGGCCACCCGCAGAATCCCCCCTCCCAATCCTGCTGAACCCTCACTGGGGCACAGGGATGCTTTTAGTCTCACTCCCATCCCAGGGGTCTTGGGTAGACGACACACATGGATCTCATCACACTCCGATGGCCACCGATGAGGCATGTTTCTCCAGACATCAATAAGCAGGTTACTCTGTGGCTCAGTGGGAGGGGAGGCTGGAAAACAGTATCTGCCATCCACAGGCAATGCTCAGCCTGTCAGGATAATGTTGGAGAAGGCCAGAGTGACACCCCCTCGGCTCATCCCAATCTCAAGGTGGGATGCATGTCACATGCGCTGCTGCTAGTCAAGCCAGCCGTGCTGCATATTCTCCAAGCCCAACCCAGACACGCACACGCAGAGGGAGCGCCACTCTTCGCTCCTTGAGAGGACCGTGGAATGGAGATGGAGGCAGAAATAGGTCTCCTGGAATGTGCTGGCTCTGAGGCCAATCCCACCCCCTTAGATGGCAACATTTTGCTGGAGACCCAGCTTCTCATGGTATAGTTATGCTCATATACCTGTATACATGTGTTTAACTTGAAAAACTATTGACTGGTCAGGGGAAGAGTCCCAACATGCCACAAACAATACCAACCATATTTTAAATGTCAATTCCATAAACTGTGCTTTGAACTTTGCCAAATCCACCACTTCAAAAGGAGAAGCTTGGCCGCCTCCTGAAGTCCTACCTTGTGCTGTCCATTGGGTGGGTGGGTGGGTCTGTGCATGGCTGATGGGAGAGAGTCCCAGCCAGGGTGCAGGAAGAAATGAGAAGCACACATTTGGAAAAGACCTGCTTTGAAAAGAAGAGCATGCCATCCTCAGATGCTCTTTTCAGGAACGTGCATGGACATGTGAGCCTACAGCAGCACCCAGGGGCCAATGCAGGAAATCAGGTAGCTTCTCCAGCAATGTCTAATTTGAATGGAAGACAAGAGTGTCCTTTGGTGCTCCACCCCACAAAGCATTCCTGCACAAAGGCAGGCCGAGCATCAAGGCAGCCATGGCTGGCTGAGCTATTCTCCAGTTGTTCTTGGTGCTTTATCATAGAATCATAGAAAAGCAGAGTTGGAAGGGTCCTACAAGGCCATCGAGTCCAACCCCCTGCTCAATGCAGGAATCCAGGTCTAAGCATCCCAGACAGATGGCTGTCCAGCTGCACCTTGAATGCCTCCAGAGTGCGAGAGCCCACCACCTCCCTAGGTAATTGGTTCCATTGTCTTATTGCTCTGACAGTCAGGATATTTTTCCAGATGTTTAGGTGAAATCTGGGTTCCTGTAACTTGAGCCCATTATTCCGTGTCCTGCAAACTGGGATGATCGAGAGGAGATCCTGGCCCTCCTCTGTGTGACAACCCTTTCAAGGACTGGAAGAGTGTGATCATATCTCCCCTCAGTCTCCTCTTCTGAAGGCTAAACATGCCCAGTTCTTTCAGTCTCTCCTCATAGGGCCTTGTTTCCAGTCCCTTTATCATCCTTGTTGCCCTCCTCTGAAACCTCTCCAGTTTGTCTAAATCCTTCTTAAAAGTGTGGCACCCAGAACTGGACGCAGTACTCAAGATGAGGCCTAGCCAGTGCTGAGTGAAGGGGAATTATCATGTCACGTGATTTGGAAGCTATACTTCTATTAATGCAGCCCCAAATAGCATTTGCCTTCTTTGCAGCCACATCGCATTGCTGGCTTATATTCAGTTTGTGATCTACCACAATTCCAAGATCCTTCTCACTTGTGGTATTGTTGAGCCAAGTGTCCCCCATTCTGTAACTCTGTATTTGGTTTCCTCTCCCTAGGTGCAGCACTTGGCATTTATCCCTATTAAATTTCATTCTGTTGTTTTCGGCCCAGCGCTCCAGCCTATCAGGATCACTTTGAATTTTGTTTCTGTCTTCCAGAGTATTAGCTATTCCACCCAACTTTGTGTCATCTGCAAATTTGATAAGCATTCCCTGCACCTCCTCATCCAAGTCATTAAGAAAAATGTTGAAGAGCACTGGGCCCAGGACCGAGCCCTGTGGTACCCCACTCGTTACCTCTCCTGAGTTTGAGAAGGAAACATTGATAAGCACTCTTAGAGTCTGATTCTGTAGCCAATTGTGGATCCACCTGATAGTTGTTCTATCTAGCCCACTTTTAGCTAGCATGTTAATCAGGATATCATGAGGCAATTTGTCAAAAGCTTTGCTGAAGTCCAGATATATGATGTCCACAGCATTCCCACAGTCCACAAGGGAGGTTACCTGATCAAAAAATAAGATCAGATTAGTCTGGCAGGATTTGTTCTTGACAAATCCATTGTGGCTTCTAGTAATCACTGCATTGTTTTCAAGGTGCTTGCAGACTGACTTTTTAATAATCTGCTCCAAAATTTTCCCAGGGATTGATGTCAGACTGACTGGCCTGTAGTGCCCAGGTTCCTCCTTCTTGCCCTTTTTGAAGATGGGAACATTTGCCCTCCTCCAGTCGTCTGGCACTTCACCTGTCCTCCATGATTTCTCAAACATAATAGACAGTGGTTCTGAGAGTTCTTCTGGCAGTTCCTTTATTACTCTAGGATGCAGCTCGTCAGGCCCTGGAGATTTAAACTCATTCAGAGTAATCAGGTGCTCCCTGACCATTTGCCTATCAATCTCAAGCTGCAATCCTGCCCCTTCAGTCTGCACTTCAGGTTTGCCGGGGGGGGGGGGGTCATAGACCCTCTTTTGGGAGAAGACTGAGCCGAAGTAGGAATTGAACATTTCCGCCTTTTCTTTGTCTTCTGTTATCAATTCGCCATCCACATTGCCGTAGTTGAACCACCATTTCTTTCCTGTCCTTTAATATGCACGTTATCTGAAGAAAGCTTTCTTGTTGTTTTTAGCATCCCTCGCTAACCGTAGCTCATTCTCAGCTTTAGCCTTCCTGACACTATTCCTGCAGTTCTGTGCTACCTGCCTGTACTCTTCCCTTGTAGCCTGTCCTTCCTTCCACTTCCTATACGTGTCCTTTTTTGTTTTTAGATCATCTTTTGAGTTTATTGTGAAGGCACATTGGCTTCTTCTGTTGCCCTCTGCCTTTTTTCCTTGTGGGAATTGTTTGCAATTGTGCCTTTAAAATCTCCTTTTTTAAAAAAACGCCCACCCCTCCTGGGCTCCTTTTCTCATTAGGGTCGCTTGCCATAGGACCTTCCTTATCATTGTTCTGAGTTTGTTAAAATTGGCTTTCCTAAAATCCAGGGTACGCGTTTGGCTACACTCAGCTTTTGCTTCCTTTAGAATCAAGAACTCAAGTATAACATGGTCACTTTCCCCCAGAGTTCCCGAAACTGCCACTTTATCCACTAACTCATCTCTGTGGGATAGAATCAGGTCAAGGATAGCCGATCCTCTAGCTCCTTCCTGCACACATTTACATTCAGATGGTTTTCCCCAAGCGCCCACAATGGGTTGCCAACCAAGTACCCTCAATCGGCCCCCCTTCCGAGCACCTCTGATGGGCCATGGGCAAAGTGGCGCTGAAACCTCCGCACCCCCTCCTGCTGACCAGACCGGTCCCTCCTGTCAGTAGAGGGAGGGGTCGGGGGATCGAGGGGGAGAAGCGAGGCGGTCAAAGAAGCAACCAAGGCTCCGAGAGGTTCTTGGAAGCAAGGTGCGGGGAAGCACGGACGCTCAACACCCAAACAGACTGCCTGGGTACATTGCCGGAAGTTCGTTATACCAGTTACAAGTATTAGACTAGGGTAGATTCTTCGTTGTTAGCTGAGAATAACGTCGCTTCTTTGTTTTAATATTTTATTTAATTTTTGTAAACTAAATACAAGACAATATAACAAAAACACACAACTAAACCTGTATACACAAAATCATAAAGTGCATTCCCCACCCTCTTAGGGACCAATTGTTATACTTCCATCCCGTTAATCAACCTTCCATATTCCAAAAATGTAACATATCCTGACAAGGCATACTCCCCTTCCCCTTTATTAATACATACTCTAATAATTGATTACAAATACCCATAAAATTATTTTTCTTTAATTCTTCCTTTTTGCATTTGATATTACAGGTTAATTTATCGTTTAGGGTTGTACCCCATACTTCCTTATACCAATCAGTAATTAAAAAGACATGTTGTACTTTCCATTTTCTCACTATCATTAGCTTAGCTGCAGTTAACAAGTTTACAATTACCGGTAATTCCTTTGTATTTTGGTCACAAATAACTTTCTCCATTATTGATAACAATGCTAGTTTTAGACAGACCTCTAGATTAATACAAATAATTTCCGATATATCTGTAAAAACCCAGTACATTTTTACAACTCCACCACATATGAGCATATGTCCCTTTTTCCTGAAATCCTCTCCAACAAAGTGCGGAGCAATTATTATCTATTCTATTTAATCTTACTGGAGTTACGTAAGTACCACCTCCAAATTAGTTTATAGAAATTCTCCCTTATCCTTATTGACATAACTTTCAGAATACATCTATCCCATATATGGTTCCAACCCACCTTTGAAGTCTCCCCAAATTCAGTCTTTAGATGGTCATTTTGTTCTTCAGCTCTTTGAAGCACTCTATATAAATCCCTTGTTATACCTCTTGTTAACCCGTTCCCTTCTAAACCATCTCTAGACATGGCAATCGTTTGAAATTGGGTTAAAGACCTCTCATGCTTGGTTCTCCTTTTCCACTTCTTTGACCACTGTTCTAACTGCAGGAAATTTAAACATGATATTCTTCTTCTTCTTCCAAAAATTTCCATTATTTGGTCTCTAGTCTCCATCTTTTCCACCCATTCCATTAATCTGATAACCCTTTCTTTTCTTAATATGCCCTCCAAATCCAATCTTAAATTTTTGGGGAAGTCATTTATAACCACCACTGGAATTAATGGGCATATCCCTGGTATAAATATATTCCTCCTACTGCTCCAAATCTCTAACATACTTCTTAAAAAGGGGTTGTCGATTCTTTTTATCATTTTATTATAATTTTTAAGAAATAAAATATTCTCCAAAGTATTTTGTAGTTCATGTGTTTCCAACTCAAACTACATTATTCCTTTAGGAGTTTTATAGTTCTGCCTGTGTGTAACAAGCTTTACTTTCCCTTTGTCAATTTCACTCCCTTATCTCCTTTCAATTTGTATGTTTACTACTGCCAATAAACCTGTTTCACTTTTGCCTAAAGCATAGTTTCGCTTTGACTCAGTGCCTCAGTCCAGTGTAAGTGACCCGAGCTGAACTGGGGATCGCAAGCAGGAGCTCTGAGCTGTCAAAAGAGCTGCATAGCTCCCGGTCTTGCAGGAGGGGACTGGCGGTGGTCCTTCACAAGCACTTTTCAGTAGTCGAACCCAGAGGTTATGGTATAGGAAAACTGTAACCAGGCTCTCCCTATCCATTACACAGTTGGAGATACCAAAAGGGCCTCAGGGCATCTACTAAGTGGCTTCTCCAACAGGAAATACGGGTTCAATTGTGCCTGAATCTTGTGCCATATGCCAAGCATATCTATGGTTTCTCCCCTGTGTGAGCTATATGATGCGAAGTGAGATCTGACTGAAACTTTTCCCACATTCCAAGCATTTATTCATTTTCTCCCCTTACCTTGCTTCTTTGATGAGAAGCAAGGTTGGTGTTTGAATCTTGTTTCACACTCCAAGCATTTGTATGATTTCTCCCCTCTGTGCGGTATTCGATGAAGTGAGATCCATTTTCTGATTAGAAGATTTTTCCATATTCCAAAGATGTATATGGATCCTGGCCTATCTGAGTTCTTTGATGAAAAGCAAGGTTTGTGTTTCTACTGAAGCTCTTTCCACAGTCCAAGTACTTCTATGGTTTCTCTCCTGTGTGAGTTCTTTGATGCTTATGGAGGGCTATACTCTGATATGGTTTCTCCCCTGTGGGAACTCTTTGATGAGAAGTGAGATTTATCTTTTGATTGAATCTCTTTCCATATTCCAAGCATTGCTATGGTTTCTCCCCTGTGTGAATTCTTTCATGAGATGTGAGATTTGACTTATCTAATCTTTTTCTGCATGCCAAGCACTGATATGGTTAATCCCGTGTGAGTTATTTGATGAGAAGTGAGATTTATCTGTTGACAATCTCTTTCCACACTCCAAGCATTGATATGGTTTCTCTCCTGTGTGAGTTCTTTGATAAGAAGTGAGATGTGTTTTCTGACTGAATCTCTTTCCACACTCCAAGCATTGATATGGTTTCTTCCATGTGTGAAATCTTTGATGAGAAGTGAGCTGTGTGTTCCAACTGAATCTCTTTCCACACTCCAAGCATTGATATAATAATAATAATAACAACAATAATAAATTTTATTTCTTACCCGCCTCTCCGTCTAGGTCGAGGCGGGGAACAAAAAAAATATAAAATACACAATACATACTATTAAAACATCTTAAAACATATTAAAAACATCATAAAAAACATCATTAAAACATCGTAAAAACATCTTAAAGGCAACGTAAAATTCCGCAGGATAGGCCTGCTGGAAGAGATCAGTCTTTATGGCTTTTTTAAATTCCAAAAGACTGGTGAGCTGACGAATCTCCTCCGGCAGGCCATTCCATATTCTGGGAGCAGCAGAAGAAAAGGTCCTCTGGGTAGTACCCGTCAGCCTAGTTTTGGCTGACTGAAGTAAATTCTTCCCAGAGGACCCGAGTGTGCGGGGTGGATTGTATGGGAGAAGGCGATCCCATAGGTAGCCTGGACCCAAACCATGTAGGGCTTTAAAGGTAATAACCAACACATTATACTTCACCCGGAAACTGATTGGCAGCCGGTGGAGTGCTTTTAAAACTGGTGTGATGTGAGCACCCCTAGGTGTACCAGTAACCGGCCAGATGGGTGATTAATAAATATAATAAATAAATAACCAGTCTGGCTGCCATATTTTGCACTAGTTGAAGTTTCCGGACTAGGTACAAAGGTAGCCCTATGTACAGCGCATTGCAGAAGTCGAGCCTCAAAGTTACCAGCGCACGCACTACTGTCTTTAGGTCCTCCGATTCTGGGAAGGATATGATTTCTCCCCTGTGTGAATTCTTTGATGAGAATTCAGATGTGCCTTCTGACTGAAGCTCTTTCCACACTCCAAGCACTGATATGGTTTCTCTCCTGTGTAAGTTCTTTGATGAGAAGTGAGATGTTCCTTCCGACTGAAGCTCTTTCCACACTCCAAGCATTGCTATGGTTTCTCCTCTGTGTGAATTCTTTGATGGGAAGTGAGATTTATCTTTTGATTGAATCTCTTTCCACACTCCAAGCATTGATATGGTTTCTCCCCGGTGTGTGTTCTTTGATGAGAATTCAGATTTGCCTTCTGACTGAAGCTCTTTCCACACTCCAAGCATTTATATGGTTTCTCCCCTGTGTGAATTCTTTGATGAGAATTCAGATTTGACTTCTGACTGAAGCTCTTCCCACACTCCAAGCACTGATATGGTTTCTCCCCTGTGTGTGTTCTTTGATGAGAAGTGAGATGTGCCTTCCGACTGAAGATCTTTCCACACTCCAAGCATTCGTATGGTTTCTCCCCTGTGTGAAATCTTTGATGATAAGTGAGCAGTGTCTTCCAATTGAATCTCTTTCCACACTCCAAGCACTGATATGGTTTCTCCCCTGTGTGAGTTCTTTGATGAGAAGTGAGCAGTGTCTTCCAATTGTATCTCTTTCCACACTCCAAGCATTGATATGGTTTCTCCCCTGTGCGAATTCTTTGATGGCAAGTGAGATTTGACTTTGTACTGAAGCTCTTTCCACACTCCAAGCACTGATACGGTTTCTTCCCTGTGTGAATTATTTCATGAGAAGTGAGGCTTATCTTTTGACTGAATCTCTTTCCACACCCCAAGCATTCATATGGTTTCTCCCCTGTGTGTATTCTTTGATGACGAGTGAGGGCTATCTTCTGACTGAATCTCTTTCCGCACTCCAAGCATTGGTGTGGTTTCTCCCCCGTGTGGATTTTGCAATGAGCATTAAGGTTTGATTTAGACTTCAAGGTTTTCCCACACACAGAGCACACATAATTTTCCTGTGTTTTAGCCATCTTTTTTTCCATTGAGATATCATTGTAGTCACTGCCCTGAGGAGCAAAGCATCTATTCCTCCTCTTCCGATTTAGTTCACTTTCTCTTCTCTGAGGTTCCCTATTTTTTAATATGTTTGTTTTCGGGGACATCCCAGATGGTTCTCTCTTATTCTCCATTTCACACCTGTCACTGTCTAGAATGAAGACAAGAAATTGGTAAAAGCCTGAGTTAGAAATAGAGATTCAAATCATTGAATGACTTCAGCTGACTATTGTGATAAAAGGAAGAACTCTCAACACCGAGACTGGAGGCAGTTCTTACTATGTGCCTAACCGCCTCTTTTGACTGGTATTGACTGAGAGCTGGTGTAGTCAAGAGCAATGGATTGGGACTAGAGTCCTTGTCTCTGCTCCCAGCTCAGACATGAATTTTTTCAGGGTGCTATGGGGCCGGTTACTCTCTCACACCCTCGCCTACCCCACAGGATTGTTGTGCAGGCAAGTGGACCATCTGAGGCATATTATGAGCTCTTTGGAGCAACAGTAGGATGCAAATACTGATAACAAGAGAAAGGAGAAAAGCCATCAAGAAGTGGCAGAGAACCTTTTCTTATTGGGTGCCCTATATATTATGTATATGAGTTAAATATGTTCTTGGTATGCAGAAAGTCCCAAGTTCAATCCCCACCACCTCCAGTTAAAGATCTCGAAAGGAGTCCTTGGATGTCCTGAGCATGAGACCTGAGAGAGGCTGTGAGCAGATGATACCAGCCTAGGAGGGCCACTGGTAGTTTGAAATGTTCATATTGCAGCGACATCGAGGGCTCATGGAGCCAGATATACTGCTGGGACTCCTGGAATAGGCCTGACAGAGTTAGATATTTTATAAATCTGTGTAAGAAAACAAGTGTGTATGTTTGAAATAGAAAAACTTGACTCTTACCATTTTTAAGAAAACGTTTTTAAACCATTTCTATATGTATAGAGTACAGAATTATTAGTGTATACTGAGAATGCATTTTTATTACGTGTTTTACAACATGTATTTACTAGATGTATTTTAAATATTTACACCACCCTGAGGAAGGCCTTAAAAAAAAGCCAGAGGCCGAAACGCGTCGGGCTCCTCCACCTCAAAACAAATACGGTAATAAAGAATTTGCACCCTGAGAACTCACTGCCCTATAATTATTAAAATCCAGGGGATCAAAGGAGGGCTTTTTCAAAAATGGTCTAATAGCTTCTTTCAAGCATGTAGGGAGAAAGCCCTCTTTTAGGGAAGCGTTAATAATATTCAACAAAAGTTGTCTTACTGTCTCCCCTCCCTGGGCTATAAGCCAGGATGGGCAAGGGTCAAGAGGGCAAGTAGTCTTATTGACCAAACCAAGAAGCTTGTCCACGCCATCAGGAGTCACCAACTGAAAGTGACCCAATTTAATCAGGCAAGAAGAGTTGCTGGACACCCCACTGTTGACTTCTGTATCCACAATGGCGTCTAGGTTGGCACGAATCCGAGAAATTCTATCTGCGAAAACCTCATTAAAAGCCTCACAGCGAGCCACTGAAGGTTCTAAACTCTGATCTTGAATAGGGGGAGCCTGGCTCAGCTCCCTAACCACTCTGAACAGCTCAGCTGGACGTGAGTTCACAGACGCGATACATGCAGAGCAGAAAGGTCTCTTCGCCGCACGTATCGCCACTCCATAGCTCTACAGATGATCTCTATGGAGTGTTTTGTCGGATTCGAGTCCAGTTCTCCGCCATCGGCGCTCTAGTCGTCTTCCTCTCCGCTTCAGCTTCCTCAGTTCTTCAGAAAACCACGGAGCTCATTTAGAAGTGGGTCGGAGAGGACATCTAGGAGCCTTCGTGTTGATGACCCTAGCCAGGTCCTCATTACATTTGAGACCAAGGACACGACAGGATCGCTGGCAGAACCATCCAAAAGACCCCCCCAAGGCATTCTGGAAACGTATTGGATCCATCAGCCTCCGGGGACGTACCATTTTAACTGGTCCACCACCCCTGCAGAGGCGGGCAGCAGCCTTAATGCCAGTCCTGACCAGATGGTGATCCGTCCAAGACAACGGAAAGACCACTGGGACCTCTACCCATGGATCATTTTTGAGGCTGATATGATATCATCATCATCATCATCATCATCATCATCATCAGGCGGCGATCACTAAGATTGTCTTCCAGGATAAAAATTCACAAAAAGGAGATTTTTAAAAGGAGGAAATTCTAAAGAATTGTGCAGAGTCTAGTGATGGGTCCGTAAGTGACTCTGGAGGCCAATTCTAGATCCACACACAGTGAGGACACATGTTACCAGATGGAAGATGGTCCTGTAAAGGATTCATTTGACGTGCTTTTCGCTTAGCACGTTTCTCCCTTTCGCCTTGCACTCGGGCTTCTTCAAAGTCCATAGAACCTTTATGAAAGGCCAACCTCCATTTAGATCGTTCATGGGCCAGAGCCTCCTAGTTTTTGATGTTTATATTGCATTTTTTTAGATTAGCCTTAAGAACATCTTTAAACCTCTTATACTGACCACCGATATTCTGCTTTCCATCCTTGAGTTGGGAATAAAGTAACTGCTTCGGGAGACGGCAGTCAGGCATTCGAACAACATGACCGGTCCACTGAAGTTGGCGTTGAAGGATCATTTTTTCAATGCTAGTAGTCTTTGCTTCTTCCAGTACACTGACATTTGTTCGCCTATCTTCCCGTCCAAGACAACCGAGAGACCACTGGGACCTCTACCCATGGATCATTATTGCGGCTGATCTGATATATCAACCCACAATTCAAGTTTATAAATACTTATTATCTGTGAATATGTGTGAAATAAGATACACAGGGCCATAAACAGGAATAGAATACACAATTGGATTATTCTATTTTACCCAGTCAATGAATTGCCGTTTTTGCATCTATGCCAGAATCATCAATGGATATATTATAAGTGATTTATTGAAATTTATATAGGAACATTGTATTCCCCCCCCCCCCTTTTCTTTCTTTTTCTTTTTCCTTTTATTGTGTGTTTGGGTGTTTTTGTTTTTTTAATTCACATTAAAAAATTAATTTTAAAAAACTTGCTCACACTTTATGGATAAAGTTGATCCCATCCATTCCAACTTTGTTCTGCCACTAATGACAGTTTCTTGCTCCTGCCCCACCCACCACCAGCAGCTGCCCCCAATCGACTTCCCCTGTGGGTCAACGGACATTCACGGAAAAACGTTTCCTCACCCCTGGCCCTAAAGGAAGAGCAATCCTGATACAGGAAGAACCAGTCCCAGGTGAGCCTCTCAACACGTGAACATCTTCCTTGGCTGCCCAGCTCTGCTTTCTCACTCTGTCCTATGATATGCAGCACAGGAACTTCTCAGCCGTGGCACCAATGCAGTGCAACGCCCTCTGTAGGGACACATGCCTACCTCCTCCCTCCCTGCCGCCTTTTGGGTTGTAGCCTATGACACTGCTGTGCTGTTAGGTTTTGCGCTGGCACATTGGCTCATGTCTGTATTTCCATTCACTGCAGCTCTTCATATTTCCTGATGCTTTCAGGACCTGAGCCTGATTATTGTTTATTGTTTATCTGTGCCTTTTTTACCATTTTGTATTGAAATGAAATATTTTATTTATATCCCGCCTTTATTCCTACAAGGAACCCAAGGCAGCTTACATAATCTTCCTCCTCTCCATTTCATCCTCACAACCCTGTGAAGTAGGTTAGTCTGAGAGTCAGTGACTGGCCCAAAGTCACCCAGTGAGTTTCATAGCCGAGTGGGGACTCGAACTCAGATCTCCCGAGTCCCAGTCCAACACTCTAACCACTTCACCACTGCTAACTCCTTTGTGATTTTTTGTTTAATGGAAAGGCAGGATTATAGATGTTTTAAAAAATGAAAGTGGACAAATCCTGCTAAACCAAAAAGGAGGGATTCTGAGATACACCATCGAATTGCACACGGCCCCTACTCTGCAGGCCTTCCAGTATTGCATAAAAGCTTGCCTGTCCTCGGCTGCCTGTCCCTAATCACCGTGGTTGTGCTGCTGGTTTTTGAGACTCCTGAGCTGTGTGAATGTGTCTCCTGGAAATGTTTCTGGTGTGGCTGAGCCCGGCGTCTTGAAGCTCCTGTTGTAACAGTGTATAATGACTGGATCACTTTAATGCATCCTCCTTTTGTTGCGGATGCCACTTGCGAGGGGGATGCCCCAAAAAGGTAGCCTAAAAATACTTCCATGAATATAGAGAATGGGGAAAACATTACTAACATTCCCACTACTACTACTACTACCACCATCATTGCATTTGTAAAGAGATATTATCGCCAGCCAGGGAAAGAGGGAACCTTACCGAGAGAGGCCACGATCCCACGATTCTCCTCCGTGATTTGCCTGTGCAGGGCTCTCTGGTCAGGATCCAGCAGTGCCCACTCCTCCTTGCTGAAGGACACAGCGATCTCCTCAAAGGGAACCAGACCCTGGAAAGAAAAACAGAAACATTTCCTCCTCACACCTAATGTAAAGATCGTCTAGTAACAAAATTCAAAAGGCTGCTTCAAGTGAGTTGGCTGGGCATTTATAGTGGACGATTTAAGCATCCAGGAGTGGCATTTGCAGCCTTCCTTTTAGAGGACAAGGCTAGCAAAGGGCTACTAGTCGTGATGGTGATCTCCAGGATCTGGGGAAGCACGCCTCTCAAGACCAATCACAGGGGAAGAACAGTGTCCAAGGTCCACTGCACTAATGCGCTGCTTGTGAGCTACACAGGTATTTTCTGGCTGGCCAGTGTGGGAAATGGGATGCTGGACTAGATGGGCCTTTGGCCTGACCCAGCAGGGTGCTTCTTGCGTTCTTATTCTTGCTGGAAGCAAACAGGAGGAGAGAGTTCTGTTCAGGCCCAGCGAGGTGAGCGGGGGACAGGGGCACCCAAGGGATCCTTCTCCCGACCTGATCCACTCCAACGCCATCACAAAGAAGCAGCGGTGGCTGAGGATTGATTCCTGGCATCACTCCATCCCCTCTGAGAGAGAAAGGAAATCGGGAGCGTATGCCTGTCTTGGAGATTAAGATGACAGTCCTAAGAACGTATGACCATAAGAAGGGCCATTCTGGATCAGGCCAAATGTCTATCTAGTCCACTCTTCTATCCAACTGCCCACGGAAACTCACAAGCTGGACATGAGTGCAACAACACCCTCCCGCCCATGTTCCCCAGCAACTGGTGCACATAGGCATGCTGCCTCTGATACTGGAGATCGTGTATAGCTATGCATGCCCATCACAAACACAGCTGTCTATGTGTCTACGGATCACATTTCCCACTAACAGGAGCTCCCCAGCCCCTGGATATATTTCATAGATTTCATAGATCATAGAGTTGGAAGGAGCCTACAAGGCTATCGAGTCCAACCCCCTGCTCAATGCAGGAAACTAGAGGAGGGGTCTCCCATCCAAGTAATAACCAGGCTTGACCCTGCTTAGCTTTCCACACTCAGACAAGCTGAGCCAGCATAAGCCACAGAATGCACTTACTTGGTAGTTAGCCCCTTTGAAAACAACAGGACTTCCTTCTCAGGAAAATACACAGGACTGCAGCTTAAGTGATGCAATTGTAAGAACACAGGCATGTCAGGAGATGTCTTATCCTTTATTTGCAGTCTGGATGTTTTAGTACGATTGGGTGAAAATGCATCTCTCCCCAGTTGGGCGCTTGGCCAGAATTCAAAGTGCAGATTTCCTTGTCTAACGTCTTCAGTTATTGAATATGATTTTTTTAACTGAGAAAAAGGCAGGAGACAGGTTTCTTCCCCCCACCCCCCAAACGACTCGGGGGGGGGGGGAATAAAAGCAGCCCAAGGATTTCTTGCACGCTCCCCAACCCCACAGCTAATCCTTACCCTGTGAGGCGGCACCTCCATCACTCTCCTGCTCGATGCCCGTTTGCGGGGGACTCTGCAGGGGGCGGGGAAATCAGGCCCCACTTCGGCACAAAGATGCTCTACCTGAGACGTAATGTGGATCCAAGACATGCAATGAGAAGAGAATACAGAAATGATACACTCTTGGGGCAGGGGGCATGGGTATGGGAGATCCCCCCTCAGAGGACTTCCAGAAAAGGTCGGGTAATTCATAGATCAAGTTTTAGCATGTCCCCGCTCACATGCTTGACCCCTTGGAGCTCCCAGGATGCAATGCTCTCACCCGCTGCTCCTCCTGCTTCTTCTCCTCCTGCCGGCTCAGGAGGAAGCCTTCTGCCAGGGCCACCGCCTGGGAACTGGTCTCCGCCCCACATTCCCTCACCCAGCTCGACATCTCCAGGGGCAGGATGCTCAGGAACTGCTCCAGGATTACCAGGTCCACCATCTGATTTTTGGTGTGTCGCTCTGGCTTCAGCCACTGACGGGAGAGATGGTGGAGCTGGGTGCAGACCTCTCGGGGGCCCTGAGCTGCCCGGTAGCGGAGCTGCCTGAAACGCTGTTGCCGCACATCTGAGCTGACCATTTCCTGGCTCACGATATTCTGTCCCGTAGTTTCCCAGGTTCCACTGGCACTCCCAGTCCTGATGGCATCGCGGCCTCTTCCTGCTTCAGG
This sequence comes from Shinisaurus crocodilurus, assembly GCA_021292165.1. Lineage (NCBI taxonomy): Eukaryota > Metazoa > Chordata > Lepidosauria > Squamata > Shinisauridae > Shinisaurus > Shinisaurus crocodilurus. The sequence continues at coordinate 8,878,614 of CM037879.1, forward strand.
GGTAGCCAAGTCCTGCTCGTCCATCTTTGATCCGTGCAGCAAAGAGCGGTGCTACTGAAGCTCTGCAAAGCCAAGACCTGTAAAAGAATCATTACCCTGTCAGGGCAAGAAGGAATGGCAAGGACTCCAGGTGGCAACCAGGTCCCGTTCCAGAAAGAAAGGAAGGCACATGCCAAGACTCAAAGAGAAACCAGGGACTAGGTTGAGGAGGTTCTGAGAGCCACGAACCAAAATGCCTTTCATTGGCTTGAAAGTCAGAGGACGCAGCATCCTCCGCGCACCCCAACGTTCCTCCCCGTCCAAACCAGCTCCCACTCTCAGCCTCCCGTTGAGCCCCCTGCCCGCTCTTCTTCCAAAGCCCCCACTACACCCCTCCCCATCAGGCATCCTGCTACTGCTGTATTCTCCTTCAGCCTCTCTTACACGAAACTACCTGGAAATTATTTTAAAAACCAAATTTAAATAGGACTCAAATGACTAAAAACAAGTTAGTACAATGTGAACTGTTGAACAAGTTGACATCACCACCACCACCCATGTGCTATTTAGAGTTGTTCAATGCCTCTACATAGAGGGCAGTTTTAACCTGGCGCTGAAAGGATAGTAGAGCTGGTGCCAGGCGGGCCTGTGAGGGGAGCTTATTCCACAGTTGGGGGGCAGCCACAGAAAAGGCCCTCCCCATCTTGTTGCCATCTTCCAGGCCTCCCTCGGAGGTGGCAGTCGGGGGAAGGCCCCAGATGTCCACCGTGGTGTCCGGGGAGATTGCAGTGCGGAGAGGCATTGGGTCAAGTATTGCAGTCCCACGCCATACATGGCTTTATAGGTTGAGACCAGCACCTGGAATCAGGCTCAGAAGTATCGAGGCAGCCAGTTCAAGTGGGCCAGAACTGGTTTTATTGACCTACTGGTCCTGGTTCTGGGTTGGTTGTGGTGTGTTGGGAATGTTAGAGAGTTTGGGAGTTAGGTTAGGTGGGTTATTCGTGTCTTGTCAGGAGTTTTAAGAGGAATCAGTGTTTGTAAGAGGAGTGAGAGTATTTGGAGTTATAGGGACTTAGGTTTATTATGAAGTGTTTGGTGTAGGCAGGTTTATTTTCTGGAACTATGATTTTGATAATTAAAGGAAACTTATTTTTATTTAGTTTGCTACCCAAATCCTACGTGTCAGCTTGGCGTTGTTAACCTGCTTTACTTTTAAATCTACACACACACACCTTTGTACCCACACAGCATCATGAATTTAAAAAATAGATCCTTAATAACCAGAATTAATCTTTTCCCTCATTAGTAGGTTTCATTTGACCCTCCACTCAGGTTTTTTAAGTGTTGATGCTTGGCCTGAGAAGGGTTTATGCGCCTCGTCCCAAGGATCCAATGTGCATGCAGTTGCATGAATCTGTCCAAGCACTTTGTCAACATCCTTGAGCTGTACCAACTAAAACTCATGCAAGAAAATTTGACCAGACTGAGCTCTGGGTACCTCACCTGATTTAACTCCTATATTGGAGTCCAAGTCCCATCGGATGCAAGAGATTTTTCCTGGAAGTGACAAGCAACTATATTGTATTGTAGCGGGCCTCAGAGGGGTCCAGGATGTCCTTGGGGCCAGCATATAATAGGCCCCGGACAACCCAAAAGAGCTCAACATGTTGTTCCCGGCCCTGCCGAAGCGGGTCCAGTCATTCCGGCCCCTGAACATCCCCGGCAGGAGAAGAGCCAGAAGAGGGTGGGAAATACTCAGTCACTGGACCTTCAGGGCACCCCGAATCCGCTGCCGGAGGCGACACCTCCCTCTGCCCAATGGTGGGGCCAGCCCTGGGCGGGGGTGGGGGGCACCGCATCCGTCCCCCTCGGCCCAATTGGGTTTGCTTTGGACGGTCCAGCCAGGCCAGCCCAGAACCAGGGGAGCATCTCGGCCACGCGTAGAAACCCCTCGGAGGAGCCACGTTGGGGAGCCCGGAGCCACAGGGCCCGAGTTGGGGGGGGCAATGACTTTAGCCGATGTCCGGGTGCAGAGTCCACGAACCTGCTGGATCCCGCGCAGACCTCCTTTAATCCCCCCCCCCCAACCCAAAAGGTTCTCCTGGCTTTACGGAGGAGGAGAGAAAGAAAGAAGCGCCCGAGCTTGTGGGGAAACCCCAAACGGATCAGCCTGTGGGGTGAAATGGGGGGGGGGTTTCGAATTCACATGGGGGGGTCCTCACCGGATCGCAGGAGGGAGGGAGGCACCGAGGCAGTCGGTGGGAAAGCGCAGAGTCGCCGGGCAGGAAAAGGCAGGAGCAGAGTCTGCAGTTGCCGTGAAAATGGGGCGACCCGCAGCAAAACCCATCAGCCACCGGGGCTTCTCCTCACTTTGTTCTGCGGAGTCGGGAACTCCCAGCTGCTTCAAGCTGCTTTTAAAGGGGCCACTGACAGTGGCAGCTCAGCTCGGAGGTTTAGCTTAGCTGCAATTGAATTGTGCCCACGGCCCCTTTAAGAGTAGAGAGAGGCCGCTGAATTGGGAGGTGGAGGCGAGGGGTGCGCGTGCGCGGGTGGGCGCCCGCATGGGGAAGGAGTTAGCTGGGTGGAAAGAGGAGGAGGAGGAGGAGGAGGAGGAGGGGGCTGCCCCGGGTGGCCTGGACCGAGGGAGGGAGAGGAGAAACAGGGAACTGATCACGTGAATCCTATCTTTATATTGCCAAAGATTTCCTTTCCTAACAGAGCTGACTACTCTGTGCCTCTTAACTGGTGAGATGCAGCGTCAGAAGGAAAGGCAAGAACCTTCTCTGAAGCTCAATCCTGACAATTTGAAAAGAAAAAGAAAAAGATTGCCTTGCAAGCACTGACCCCCCCCCCCCCATGAAAAACACCGGATATCCAAAATTCAGGGTTTCAGTAAGGTTTTTTTAAAAAAAATACAAAAGCCACTTATGAAATATTATAAAAGAATATAAAATCTAATAATGTAATAATTATAATATATCAGATATTATATAATAATATAATTCATCCTAGCACTGGCGCTGCTGCTGCTACCTCTTCTAAGAAGGAGCAGCATTTCACAATTACCCAGGTGCTGGGCCTGGGTCTGCAAGGAGGCAGGGACAGATCGAGCCCTGCAGAGGGTCCAACCCCTGCCGGGCAGGTAGCCCAGCAACTGGGTGCCAGTCTGCTTGCAGCCAGGAGAGCCTGACTCCCCTTCCGAAACGATGACGGAAAGCTTTCTCATGGTTGCATCCACAATAGGAAGTGCATAACACTCTCTCCTCTTCTAGCTAAACTGCCCAGTTCTTTCAGTCTCTCCTCATAGGGCCTTGTTTCCAGTCCCTTTATCATCCTTGTTGCCCTCCTCTGAACCCTCTCCAGTTTGTCTATGTCCTTGTTAAAGTGAGGTGCCCAGAACTGGACGCAGTACTCAAGATGAGGCCTAACCAGTGCCGAGTAAAGGGGAATTATCACTTCCCGCGATTTGGAAGCTATACTTCTATTAATACAGCCCAAAATTGCATTTGCCTTCTTTGCAGCCACGTCGCATTGCTGGCTCATATTCAGTTTGTGATCTACCACAATTCCAAGATCCTTCTCACTTGTATTATTGTTGAGCCAAACCCAGGTTGCTGCAGTGTATGCAGGGACTTGATTTGCATGAAGATGGCCTTCCTTTGGTCTGTTAGACTCATGTTACAACAGGAGCTTCAAGACGCCGGGCTCAGCCACACCAGAAACATTTCCAGGAGACACATTGAGACAGCTCAGGAGTCTCAAAAACCAGCAGCACAACCACCGTGATTAGGGAAAGGCAGCCGAGGACAGGCAAGCTTTTATGCAATACTGGAAGGCCTGCAGAGTAGGGGCCGTGTGCAATTCGATGGTGTATCTCAGGATCCCTCCTTTTTGGTCGAGCAGGATTTGTCCACTTTCATTTTTTAAAACATCTATAATCCTGCCTTTCCATTAAACAAAAAATCACAAAGGAGTTAGCAGTGGCGAAGTGGTTAGAGTGTTGGACTGGGACTCGGGAGATCTGAGTTCGAGTCCCCACTCGGCTATGAAACTCACTGGGTGACTTTGGGCCAGTCACTGACTCTCAGACTAACCTACCTCACAGGGTTGTGAGGATGAAATGGAGAGGAGGAAGATTATGTAAGCTGCCTTGGGTTCCTTGTAGGAATAAAGGCGGGATATAAATAAAATATTTCATTTCAATACAAAATGGTAAAAAAGGCACAGAACTTATAAACAATAAACAATAATCAGGCTCAGGTCCTGAAAGCATCAGGAAATATGAAGAGCTGCAGTGAATGGAAATACAGACATGAGCCAATGTGCCAGCGCAAAACCTAACAGCACAGCAGTGTCATAGGCTACAACCCAAAAGGCGGCAGGGAGGGAGGAGGTAGGCATGTGTCCCTACGGAGGGCGTTGCACTGCATCGGTGCCACTGCTGAGAAGTTCCTGTGCTGCATATCATGGACAGAGTGAGAAAGCAGAGCTGGGCAGCCAAGGAAGATGTTCACGTGTTGAGAGGCTCACCTGGGACGGGTCCTTCCTGTATCAGGATTGCTCTTCCTTTAGGGCCAGGGGTGAGGAAACGTTTTTCCGTGAATGTCCGTTGACCCACAGGGGAAGTCGATTGGGGGCAGCTGCTGGTGGTGGGTGGGGCAGGAGCAAGAAGCTGTCATTAGTGTCAGAACAAAGTTGGAATGGATGGGATCAACTTTATCCATAAAGTGTGAGCAAGTTTTTTAAAATTAATTTTTTAATGTGAATTAAAAAAACAAAAACACCCAAACACACACAATAAAAGGAAAAAGAAAAAGAAAGAAAAGGGGGGGGGGGAATACAATGTTCCTATATAAATTTCAATAAATCACTTATAATATATCCACTCATGATTCTGGCATAGATGCAAAAACGGCAATTCATTGACTGGGTAAAATAGAATAATCCAGTTGTGTATTCTATTCCTGTTTATGGCCCTGTGTATCTTATTTCACACATATTCACAGATAATAAGTATTTATAAACTTGAATTGTGGGTTGATATATCAGATCAGCCTCAATAACGATCCATGGGTAGAGGTCCCAGTGGTCTCTCCGTTGTCTTGGACGGGAAGATAGGCGAACAAATGTCAGTGTACTGGAAGAAGCAAAGACTACTAGCATTGAAAAAATGATCCTTCAACGCCAACTTCAGTGGACCGGTCATGTTGTTCGAATGCCTGACTGCCGTCTCCCAAAGCAGTTACTTTATTCCCAACTCAAGGAAAGCAGAATATCGATGGTCAGTATAAGAGGTTTAAAGATGTTATTAAGGCTAATCTAAAAAAATGCAATATAAACATCGAAAACTGCGAAGCTCTGGCCCATGAACGATCTAACGCAGGGGTCCTCAAACTTTTTAAACAGGGGGCCAGTTCATTGTCCCTCAGACTGTTGGGGGGCCGGACTATAGTTTGAAAAAAATATGAACGAATGGATCAAGTTTAAAAAAAGGACCCGGGTCCTTTTTTTTTACTTGATAGGGATGATTTCCCCCCCCTTAAATGGAAAGTTATTTTATTTTATTTATTTATTTATTTATTTCATTTCATTTTTATACCGCCCAATAGCTGAAGCTCTCTGGGCGGTTTACAGCAATTAACAAGACAGTCCCTGCCCGCAGGCTTACAATCTAAAAAGACACGACACACAAGGAAAAAGGAATGGGGAGGGAAGAAGAGGGAATATTAATGAATACTCATGGCAGGGCTGGTGGTATTTACATATATAGTTACACAATTGTTTCAGGCCTAACACGAATATACTTTTGTTTTTGCCATCACACAAAAGAGCATACTCTGCTTCAATCCAAAGTAGCATTTTTTAAACATTAGAAATCTGACTTAGCTACATCAGCTCATACATAAGAGGTAAAACACCCCCACTAATTTTTCCATATTATGGAAAAGAATTAAAAGAATCGGCGCTTGAAGTGAAAGAGTTAAAAAAAAGTCTGCTTCCACCGATCGGACGCTGGGCCGGATAAAAAGGCAAGGCAGGCCGGATGTGGCCCGCGGGCCTTAGTTTGAAATCCCCTAATCTAACGGGAGGTTGGCCTTTCACAAAGGTTCTATGGACTTTGAAGAAGCCCGAGTGCAAGACGAAAGGGAGAAATGTGCTAAGCGAAAAGCACGTCAAATGAATCCTTTACAGGACCATCTTCCATCTAGTAACCTGTGTCCTCACTGTGGGAAGCTGTGTGGATCTAGAATTGGCCTCCACAGTCACTTACGGACCCATCACTAGACTCTACACAATTCTTTAGAATTTCCTCCTTTTAAAATCTCCTTTTTGTAAATTTTTATCCTGGAAGACAATCTTACTCGGTCACGAGTGATCGCCTGATGATGATGATGATATCAGATCAGCCTCAAAAATGATCCATGGGTAGAGGTCCCAGTGGTCTCTCCGTTGTCTTGGACGGATCACCATCTGGCCAGGACTGGCATTAAGGCTGCTGCCCGCCTCTGCAGGGGTGGTGGACCAGTTAAAATGGTACGTCCCCGAAGGCTGATGGATCCAATACGTTTCCAGAATGCCTTGGGGGGGGGGTCTTTTGGATGGTTCCGGCAGCGATCCTGTCGTGTCCTTGGTCTCCAAATGGAATGAGGACCTGGCTAGGGTCATCAACACGATCGCTCCTAGATGTCCTCTCCAACCCGCTTCTAAACGAGCTCCGTGGTTTTCTGAAGAACTGAGGAAGCTGAAGCAGAGAGGAAGACGACTAGAGCGCCGATGGCGGAGAACTCGACTCGAATCCGACAAAACACTCCATAGAGATCATCTGTAGAGCTATGGAGTGGCAATACGTGCGGCGAAGAGAGCTTTCTGCTCGGCATGTATCGCGTCTGCGAACTCGCGTCCAGCTGAGCTGTTCAGAGTGGTTAGGGAGCTGAGCCAGGCTCCCCCCCTATTCAAGATCAGATTTTAGAACCTTCAGTGGCTCGCTGTGAGGCTTTTACAGAGTTTTTCGCAGATAAAATTTCTCGGATTCGTGCCAACCTAGACGCCATTGTGGATACAGAAGTCAACAGTGGGGTGTCCAGCAACTCTTCTTGCCTGATTAAATTGGGTCACTTTCAGTTGGTGACTCCTGATGACGTGGACAAGCTTCTTGGTTTGGTCAATAGGACTACTTGCCCTCCTGACCCTTGCCCATCCTGGCTTATAGCCCAGGGAGGGGAGACAGTAAGACAACTTTTGTTGAATATTATTGCTTCCCTAAAAGAGGGCTTTCTCCCTACATGCTTGAAAGAAGCTATTATTAGACCATTTTTGAAAAAGCCCTCCTTTGATCCCCTGGATTTTAATAATTATAGGGCAGTGAGTTCTCAGGGTGCAAATTCTTTATTATTTGTTTTCAGGTGGAGGAGCCCGACGCGGTTCAGCCCAAGGGTTTTTTTTAAGGCCTTCCTCAGGGGGCTGTAAATATTTAAAAGACATCTAGTAAATACATGTTGTAAAACATGGTGGGTACAACACAAAATTAAAATGCCTTCTCAGTGTACACTAATAACTCTGTACTCTATACATATAGAAATGGTTTAAAAAGTTTTCTTAAAAATGGTAAGAGTCAAGTTTTTCTATTTCAAACATACACACTTGTTTTCTTACACAGATTTATAAAATATCAAACTCTGTCAGGCCTATTCCAGGAGTCCCAGCAGTATATCTGGCTCCATGAGCCCTCGATGTCGCTGCAATATGAACATTTCAAACTACCAGCGGCCCTCCTAGACTGGTATCATCTGCTCACAGCCTCTCTCTGAGGTCTCATGCTCAGGACATCCAAGGACTCCTTTCGAGATCTTTAACTGGAGGTGGTGGGGATTGAACTTGGGACTTTCTGCATACCAAGAACATATTTAACTCATATACATAATATGTATATGAGTTAAAGTGGTATATGAGTTAAAGTATACAAGTGGTTCTCTGCCACTTCTTGATGGCTCTTCTCCTTTCTCTTGTTATCTGTATTTGCATCCTACTGTTGCTCCAAAGAGCTCATAATATCATGCCTCAGATGGTCCACTTGCCTGCACAACAATCCTGTGGGGCAGGCGAGGGTGTGAGAGAGTAACCGGCCCCATAGCACCCTGAAAAAATTCATGTCTGAGCTGGGAACAGAGCCCAGGACTCTCTGGTCCCAATCCATTGCTCTTGACTACACCAGCTCTCAGTCAATACCAGTCAAAAGAGGCGGTTAGGCACATAGTAAGAACTGCCTCCAGTCTCAGTGTTGAGAGTTCTTCTTTTTATCACAATAGTCAGCTGAAGTCATTCAATGATTTGAATCTCTATTTCTAACTCAGGCTTTTACCAATTTCTTGTCTTCATTCTAGAAAGTGACAGGTGTGAAATGGAGAATAAGAGAGAACCATCTGGGATGTCCCCGAAAACAAACATATTTAAAAATAGGGAACCTCAGAGAAGAGAAAGTGAACTAAATCGGAAGAGGAGGAATAAATGCTTTGCTTCTCAGGGCAGTGACTACAATGATATCTCCATGGAAGGAAAAATGGCTAAAACACAGGAAAACTATGTGTGCTCTGTGTGTGGGAAAACCTTGAAGTCTAAATCAAACCTTAATGCTCATTGCAAAATCCACACAGGGGAGAAACCATATGAATGCTTGGTGTGTGGAAAGAGATACAGTTCGAAGACACAGCTCACTTCTCATCAACAAATTCACACAGGGGAGAAACCATATCCGTGCTTGGAGTGTGGAAAGAGATTCAGTTGGAACACACAGCTCACTTCTCATCAAAGATTTCACACAGGGGAGAAACCACACCAATGCTTGGAGTGCGGAAAGAGATTCAGTCAGAAGACAGACCTCAGTCGTCATCAAAGAATACACACAGGGGAGAAACCATATGAATGTTTGGAGTGTGGAAAGAGATTCAGTCAAAAGATAAGCCTCACTTCTCATCAAAGAACACACACCGGGGAGAAACCCTATCAATGCTTGGAGTGCGGAAAGAGATTCAGTAAAAAGTCAAGTCTCACTTCTCATCAAAGAATTCACACAGGGGAGAAACCATATCAATGCTTGGAGTGTGGAAAGAGATACAAGTGGAAGACACTGCTCACTTATCATCAAAGAATTCACACACGGGAGAAACCATATCAGTGCTTGGAGTGCGGCAAGAGATTCAGTTGGAAGACACTGCTCACTTATCATCAAAGAATTCACACAGGTGAGAAACCATATCAATGCCTGGACTGTGGAAAGAGTTTCAGGCAGAAGACACATCTCACTTCTCATCAAAGAACTCACACCAGGGAGAAACCATATCAATGCTTGGAGTGTGGAAAGAGATTCAGTCAAAAGATAAGCCTCACTTCTCATGAAAGACTTCACACTAGGGAGAAACCATATTAATGCTTGGAGTGTGGAAAGAGATTCAGTTGGAAGCCACAGCTCACTTCTCATGAAAGAATTCACACGGGAGAAACCATATCAGTGCTTGGAGTGTGGAAAAAGCTTCAGTCAGAAGGCACATCTAGATTCTCATCAAAGAATTCACAAAGGGGAGAAACCATATCAATGCTTGGAGTGTGGAAAGAGATTCAGTCAACAGATGCATCTCACTTCTCATCAAAGAACTCACACAGGGGAGAAACCATATCAATGCTTGGAGTGTGGAAAGAGATTGTCAACAGATAAATCTCACTTCTCATCAAATAACTCACACAGGGGAGAAACCATATCAGTGCTTGGTGTGAGGAAAAAAATTCAATAAAAAGTCAAATCTCACTTCTCATGAAAGAATTCACACTGGGGAGAAACAATAGCAATGCTTGGAATGTGGAAAGAGATTCAATCAAAAGATAAATCTCACTTCTCATGAAAGAATTCACACGGGAGAAACTATAGCAATGTTTGGAGTGTGGAAAGAGCTTCATTTGGAAGACACAGCTCACCTCTCATCAAAGAGTTCACACAGGGGAGAGACTATATCAGAGTATAGCCCTCCATAAGCATCAAAGAACTCACACAGGAGAGAAACCATAGAAGTACTTGGACTGTGGAAAGAGCTTCAGTAGAAACACAAACCTTGCTTTTCATCAAAGAACTCAGATAGGCCAGGATCCATATACATCTTTGGAATATGGAAAAATCTTCAATCAGAAAATGGATCTCACCTCATCGAATACCGCACAGAGGGGAGAAATCATACAAATGCTTGGAGTGTGTGTCAAGGTTCCGCTACTGCAGGGACCCCTTGATCTGCCCTTTGGAAAGATCTCTGCTTCTTCCCCAAAGACTCTCCCTCTCTAGGAGATCCAGTCCTTTGCCTGCTTCTTCCAGTAACGTGGGTGTAGGCTTTAGGCGTGGTGAATAACTCCAAACTCCAGGGTAAACAATAGCACTTTACTTAGTTAATTAGAGTCTTTACTTAATAGAGTGGTTATAATTCAAAAGCAAGTATGAAAAAATAAACAAACAACAAACATTCATGTTCCTAGATTAACTTCAGACTACGGTAACCTATCTCCGATGCAGAATATTAATAATATAATAATTTGAATTTATTCTGGAATAAATTCTGGTATAAATAATGCCAGAATAAATGTGTTAGCCTTGTAGTTGCCACAAGACTCCTCGCTGGTTTTGCTGCAACAAAATACCACAGCTATCCATCTGGAAAATCCTATATATGTGTACTCTGAAGTAGGTCCCATTGAGTTCAATGGGATTTACTCCCTGGTACAGAATGGGTACAGAATTGCTGCCTTATTGGATCATAAGCTTTAATGGAAAAGAGCCAGCTTCATTGAAAGATTGAGAGCCAGTGTGGCTTATTGGTTACAGTGTCAGACCGGGACTCAGGAGATCTGGGTTCTAGTCCCCACTGGGCCATGAAGCTCACTGGGTGACTTTGGGCCAGTACCTGACTCTCAGTCTAACCTACCTCACAGGGTTGTTGTGAGGACAAAATGGAGAGGAGGAGGAGGAGGAAGATTATGTAAGCAACCTTGGGTTCCTTGCAGGAAAAAGGTGGGACATAAATAAATAAAATTATCTGCAGTTGACAGATAACATAGATGTAGGGTGTGTGTGTGTGTAAACAGTGGACCCAAATGGCCATAACGTACAAGAAGCATAAATCTGTGGGATTATTATGCAAAGTTGATATGTATAAAGATCAGTGCAGCAGAGTTACCATTTGCAACAGCAGTAACTGGGGAAAACCCCACTTTCCTTGTTTTGCTATGTTAATTGAACACCTGTAGTCCAAGGAAGACTGGTGGAGAACTGCAATTCCCCTCATGCAAGGCGGGAATCTGTTTCGTTTCCCCCGCCCCTTCCTTCTGATGACCATTCAAGGCCGTTCCCAGAGTGCACTGCTCCGAAAGGACACCTCTTCTCTCTTCTTCCCACGCTTGCACAAGAGGCTTCCTGCGTGCTAGAGCAACGTTATTTAAATAAAGGACTACGACTCCCCGTCATGCGGCGGCTCCGCTCGCGCGGTGCACTCTGGGGACTGTAGTTTGTTGGTTCTCCAAAGCTCGTCCTATGCAGTCAGTCTGTCTCTCCCTGCTTCTCTCTCTGCTGTTTCTCTGCTTCTGCTGCTAGCTCTGTCTGCTTCTGCAGTCAGGCTCCCACTGCTCCTAGCCTGCAGTCTGCTAGCTGACCACACCCCACACACATATATAGCCTTCCCAGGAATGGAAGGTTATAATCATGTGACTTTGAATAGGATATCTAATTCTTAACTTCTATTGGGTAACTTAAAACTCTCAAACTCCCCATCCCATCCTGGAGTGTTTGGGCCTTCAGGCTTCAACAAACTGAAGCCTGTGTAGGCCTCAACAAACCCAATCCTGTGTAGGCCTCAATCCCTCACAGTGTGAAACAAGATTCAAACACCAACCTTGCTTCTCATCAAAGAGGCAAGGTAAGGGGAGAAAATTGGAATGTGGGAAAAGTTTCAGTCAGATCTTACTTCCCATCATCTACGGTAGCTCACACAGGGGAGAAACCATAGATATGCTTGGCATATGGCACAAGATTCAGGCACAATTGAACCCGTATTTCCTGTTGGGAGAAGCCACTTAGTAGATGCCCTGAGGCCCTTTTGGTATCTCCAACTGTTTAATGGATAGGGAGAGCCTGGTTACAGTTTTCTATACCATAACCTCTGGGTTCGACTACTGAAAAGTGCTTGTGAAGGACCACCGCCACTCCCTTCCTGCAAGACCGGGAGCTATGCAGCTCTTTTGACAGCTCAGAGCTCCTGCTTGCGATCCCCAGTTCAGCTCGGGTCACTTACACTGGATTGAGGCACTGAGTCAAAGCGAAACTATGCTTTAGGCAAAAGTGAAACAGGTTTATTGGCAGTAGTGAACATACAAATTGAAAGGGGAGATAAGGAAGTGAAATTGACAAAGGGAAAGTAAAGCTTGCTACACATAGGCAGAACTATAAAAGTCCTGAAGGAATAATGTGGTTTGAGTTGGAAACACATGAACTACGAAATAATTTGGAGAATATTTTATTTCTTAAAAATTATAATAAAATGATAAAAAGAATCGACAACCCCTTTTTAAGAAGTATGTTAGAGATTTGAAGCAGTAGGAGGAATATATTTATACCAGGGATATCCCCATTAATTCCAGTGGTGGTTATAAATGATTTCCCCAAAAATTTAAGATTGGATTTGGAGGGCATATCAAGAAAGGAAAGGGTTATCAGATTAATGGAATGGGTGGAAAAGATGGAGACTAGAGACCAAATAATGGAAATTGTTGGAAGAAGAAGAATATCATGATTAAATTTCCTGCAGTTAGAACAGTGGTCGAAGAAGTGGAAAAGGAGAACCAAGCATGAGAGGGCTTTAACCCAATTTCAAATGATTGCCATGTCTAGAGATGGTTTAGAACGGAACGGGTCAACAAGAGGTATAACGAGGGATTTATATAGAGTGCTTCAAAGAGCTGAAGAACAAAATGACCATCTACAGACTGAATCTGAGGAGACTTCAAAGGTGGGTTGGAACCATATATGGGATAGATGTATTCTGAAAGTTATGTCAATAAGGATAAGGGAGAATTTCTATAAACTAATTTGGAGGTGGTACTTACGTAACTCCAGTAAGATTAAGTAGAATAGATAATAATTGCTCCGCACTTTGTTGGAGAGGATGTCAGGAAAAAGGGACATATGCTCATATGTGGTGGAGTTGTAAAAATGTACTGGGTTTTTACAGATATATCGGAAATTATTTGTATTAAACTAGACGTCTGTCCAAAACTAGCATTGTTATCAATAATGGAGAAAATTATTTGTGACCAAAATACAAAGGAATTAATTGTAAACTTGTTAACTGCAGCTAAGCTAATGATAGTGAGAAAATGGAAAGTGCAACATGTCTTTTTAATTACTGATTGGTATAAGGAAGTATGGGATATAGCCCTAAACGATAAATTAACCTGTAATATCAAATGCAAAAAGGGAGAATTAAAGAAAAATAATTTTATGGGTATTTGGAATCAATTATTAGAGTATGTATTAATAAAGGGAAGGGGAGTATGCCTTGTCAGGATATGTTATATTTTTGGAATATGGAAGGTTGATTAATGGGATGGAAGTATAACAATTGGTCCCTAGGAGGGTGGGGGGTGCACTTTATGATTTTGTGTATACAGGTTTAGCTGTGTGTTTTTGTTATATTGTCTTGTATTTAGTTTACAAAAATTAAATAAAATATTTAAAAAGAACTATAAAACAACAAAGAAGCTACAGTATTCTCAGCTGACAACGAAGAATCTACCCTAGTCTAATACTTGTGAGTATAACGAACTTCGGGCAATGTACCCAGGCAGTCTGTTTGGGTGTTGAGCGTCTGGGCTGGCCTGAGCCAACGACCCACTCCGTGCTTCCCCACACCTTGCTTCCAAGAACCTCTCAGAGCCTTGGTTGCTTCTTTGACCGCCTCGCTTCTCCCCCTCGATCCCCCGACCCTTCCCTCTACTGACAGGAGGGACCGGTCTGGTCAGCAGGAGGGGGTGCGGAGGTTTCAGCGCCACTTTGCCCATGGCCCATCAGAGGTGCTCGGAAGGGGGGCGATTGAGGGTACTTGGCAACCCATTGAGGGCGCTTGGGGAAAACCATCTGAATGTAAATGTGTGCAGGAAGGAACTGGAGGATCGGCTATCCTTGACCTGATTCTAACCAACTAGAGACGAGTTAGTGGATAAAGTGGCAGTTTCGGGAACTCTGGGGGAAAGTGACCATGTTATACTTGAGTTCTTGATTCTAAAGGAAGCAAAAGCTGAGTGTAGCCAAACACGTACCCTGGATTTTAGGAAAGCCAATTTTAACAAACTCAGAACAATGATAAGGAAGGTCCCATGGCAAGCGACCCTAATGAGAAAAGGAGCCCAGGAGGGGTGGGAGTTTAAAAAAAAGGAAATTTTAAAGGCACAATTGCAAACAATTCCCACAAGGAAAAAAGGCAGAGGGCAACAGAAGAAGCCAATGTGGCTTCACAATAAACTCAAAGATGACCTGAAAACAAAAAAGGACATTTATAGGAAGTGGAAGGAAGGACAGGCTACAAGGGAAGAGTACAGGCAGGTAGCACAGAACTGCAGGAATAGTGTCAGGAAGGCTAAAGCTGAGAATGAGCTAAGGTTAGCGAGGGATGCTAAAAACAACAAGAAAGCTTTCTTCAGATACATGCACAGTAAAAGACAGAGGAAAGAAATGGTGGTTCAACTATGCAATGAGGATGGCAAATTGATAACAGAAGACAAAGAAAAGGCAGAAGTGTTCAATTCCTACTTCGGCTTGTGAACCAGGGTGGGGGGGCAGCCCTGGGCTGTAGTAGGGGAGGGGGCACAGCAGGGGGGAGGACCAGGTGGGGGGGGGGCGATGAGCCCAAAAGCTAAAGTCCACCTTGCGAAAGGAGAGGAGAGTCAGAAGTGTGTGAGTGTAGAAGAAGCCTCTGCAGATTTGGGCTGGTGTCTAGAGGGACTGGGAGGTGCAAGCTGGAACACCCCCCCCCATTTCACCCCACAGGCAGGTGGCCTCCACGGCTGATCCATTTGGGGTCTCCCCACAAGCTCGGGCGTTTCCTTCTTTCTCCCAGAGGACTCCAGCCTAGCGGTGGTGCTGTGCCTGACCCGGTCTGCTGGTTCTGCTTGGGGGGTCCCAGGGAAGGACCCCGCTGCCTGCCCCTCTGCAAAGGAACTGAACCGGAATCCTAGAGAAGGCAGCAATTTGGGGAGGCTGGGCGGGTCCCTGTCTCCATGGCAACGGCACCTCCCTCCACCCCACCTCAAAATCATAAAGTGTTCCTGCCCCCCCACCCCACGTTCCTCCTTGCTCTCCTGCAGACCCTCCAACATTTCACAGATGGAAATAGGGGCACACATGTGAATTTGTTAGAGGTATGGTTAAGCAACATGAAGGTGTGATCAAGAGGGTGTGGCCAGGCAGCATGAGGGCGTGGCCAAGGGTATGCCCAGGCAACCAAGGGCATGGTCAGGTCCAAAAGTGATCTGAGGAAACACACAAAACTGCAGTATTTTCTCCCTCTCTCCTAGAACCTGGGGTTATCCACTAAAGCTAAACGGTGGCACATTTGGCACAAACAAAATGAAATATTTATTTGCATAGTGCATAGTTGAACTGTGGGATTCACTGCCAGAAGATGTAGCCATGGCTGCCAACTTGGAGTAGACAAATTCATGGAGGTTAGGATCTAGTTTCCCTTCTCCAGGCATTCTATTACTGATAAGGCTATCAATGGACTAGTCAAGATGGCTACATAGCACCTCCAGGATGGGAGACACCATGCCTCTGAAGACCACTTGCTGGGGAACATGAGTGGGAGCACACTGTTACCCTCATGTCCTGCTGGAGAGATTTCCGGAGCCTCTGGTTGGTCACTGTGGGAAACAGGATGCTGGACCAGTAGGGCTCTTTTTATGGACTTAACCTAGCACAGAGAGGAAGGCATGAACACCTTCTCTTACAGGAAGATGCAAGCCCAGTCCTTATATACAAACCCAGGTTGCTTCAGTCTATGCGGGGACTTGGTTTGCACATGAAAATGTCCTTCCTTTTGTCTCTTAAACTTATGGGTTGAATAAGGCAATCTGGAGGTTATTGTTTGACAGCCAAGTTCAGAGCACAAGCCTTTGAAGAGCACAAACTGTGTCAGTCTTCAGAATAAATTCATGAGAAGCTGCCCATTATTCAACTCTGACCATCAAGGGCTATTCCCGGAGCTCCGATAGGAGCAAAGTCTAGTTTTACAGCCTGATGCTATCAACGTTCATTCAAAAGCTACTCCCACTTCTTTCCATGGGGCTTTACTCTCAAGGAAGTGGCCAGAATACTGCTGCCTTATAGCACAATCCTAGGCAAGATCACTCAGAAGTGTGTCCCACGGAACTCAACAGGGCTTACTCCCAAGTAAGTGTACCATTGAATCACACTATTAGATTTTGGTAAATTCATTAATGTGAAGAGAAGAGCCTTTGGGGGTTCCTACATGCACACACACACACACGCCTCCTCATGTGTAAATCAAGTAAGGCCGGTTGGGGGCTGGGAGGAGGCGAAATGTACATAAAGTATGGGATGGGCATGGCGGATGGGGCATGGCGTGCCGGTGACCCGGCTTTCATATGCAAATGTAGTTCAGGCCCAGTAAGCCATGAGTCCCCCTCCCTGCCTGGCCAAGTGAAGTGCATCTGCCATCGCCTCTGCTGGAGAGGGCCAAGCCAGGCAAGTAGCCCAGCCTTGCTGCTTGCTGCCTGCTGCCTGGGAGGGACCACCCGCACCACCGGTGGGACTGCTGGCTGCCGCTGCAGGACCGGGCCCAGCCAGGAGCCACCCCGCCTCACATGGAACTGTGGGGCCATAAAGATCCGGCCCCTTTGGGGGAGCCACTTCGGGGTGGCACGAGGGCGAGGGCCTGCCCCCGTGCTGATGGGGATATAGGTGGGGCTGGGGTTTTTATGAGGCCCTGCTTTTTGAAGGGCTTGGGGGTTTTAGGGGTTGATTTTAGGGGTGGGTCTCCCGCCTGATCGACGGAAGCGAGGGGGCATGTGCCTCTCCCAGGGAGATGATGGAGGGAGTTCTGGGGGGCAAAATATACCACTGTTGAGCGGCAGGCGCTGGCAGAACGCTAGGGGCAGGCCACGCCAACTGCGGGGGACAAGGGATCGATGCTTAATACCTATCCCTTGTCCCGGGCCTGCCCAGAGCCAAGGGATAACTGGGGGATGTGTGGCTCCTCCCCCCACCCTGCGTTTGCTGTTGTGCAATGCCAGGTCCGTTACCCAGAAAACATCTCTCATCCATGACTTGATCCTGGATGGGGGTGCGGACCTGGCATGTATTACGGAAACCTGGCTGGACGAGGCCACTGCTCCAACTCTGGCGGCCTTGTGTCTGGCTGGTTTCTCGTATGCCCAGGAGACAAGGGTTGGGGGACGGGGAGGGGGAGTGGCTGTTATCTATCGGGAGTCCTTGGTCCTTACCAGACTCCCTCTCCGGGAGACCAAGTTTATTGAGTGCATGTACTGGAGGTTGGGTCCCAAGGGCAGTCTGGGGATTCTGCTCGTGTACCATCCACCCCGCTGCACGACAGACTCCCTGGCCGAGGTGCTGGAGGTGGTCTCCGATGTGCGTGTGTTGTCCCCCAGGCTATTGGTGCTGGGGGACTTCAACGTGCATTCGGGGGCTGCCCTCACAGGGGCACCTCGGGACTTCATGGAGACCATGGCTTCCTGGGAGCTGCACCCTGTATTAACTGGACCTACCCATGTAGCCGGTCATGCACTGGAGTTGGTTTTTGTTTCTGGAGAGGGGGGAAATGATCTGGAAATCGGGGGTATATCCGCCACCCCCTTGTCATGGTCAGATCACTATCTGGTGGGGTTGGATTTCTCGATGCCACAACCCCTCTGCAGGGGTGAGGGACCTATTAGGATGGTCCGCCCCAGGCGTCTTATGGATCCGGATGGATTCCTGAACGCGCTTGGGGAATTGGAGCACACAAATGGTAGCTCGGTCGAGACCCTGGTGGACGACTGGAATGCTGCAATCACCAGGGCATTAGACCGAGTTGCTCCGAAGCGCCCTCTTCGCCTAAACAGAGCGCGCGCGGCGCCATGGTTCACTCCGTCGCTGCGAGCTCTGAAACAAGAGGTGAGAAGGCTAGAGCGCCGATGGCGTAATTCCCGCTCCGAAGACGATCGAACACTGGTTAGAGCTGCATCTTCAGCCTACTGGGTGGCGGTGAAGGCAGCAAAAAAGAATTTCTATGCTGCCTCCATTGCGTCTGCAGAGTGCTGCCCCAGGAGGCTGTTCCAAGTGGTCCGGAGTCTGGTCGGTCCAGTCGCTCCGGACCCATTGGAACAGTCTAAAGCCTCCTGTGAGGCTTTAGCGAAGCACTTCGCAGATAAAATCGATCGGATTAGGAGTGGGATATCGTGCGTCGTGGACACAGGGAGTGAGCGGGAGGAGGCCAATGGCAGACCGGTTTTGTGGGATCGGTTTCGGCTTCTTCCTTCTGATGAAGTGGACAAGGTGCTTTCATCTGTGAGGCCGACCACCTGCTTGCTTGATCCTTGCCCGTCCTGGCTCATAATGAGCTGCAGGGAGAGACTGGGTGAGGGGATCAAGGCGGTGGTGAATGCCTCCCTCGAGGAGGCAGTGATGCCATCAGCCCTCAAGGAGGCAGTAATAAGACCGCTTCTAAAGAAGCCCTCCTTGGATCCCCAGGATTTAAACAACTTTCGCCCAGTCTCCAATTTACCATTTCTGGGCAAGGTGATCGAGCGGGTGGTGGGGGCTCAGTTGAAGGCACACTTGGATGAAGCCGATTATTTAGATCCGTGCCAGTCGGGCTTCAGGTCTGGACATGGGACGGAGACGGCCTTGGTCGCCTTGGTGGATGATATGAGGAGGGCTTTGGATAGGGGCGAATGCTCCTTTCTAGTCCTCCTCGATCTCTCGGCGGCTTTTGATACCGTTGAGCACGGTATCCTCCTGGACCGCCTGGAGGGCTTGGGCTTGGGAGGCACTGTATTGCAGTGGTTCCGGTCCTTCCTCTCTGGAAGGTACCAGAGGGTAGTTCTCGGGGAGGAGGCTTCGGACCCTCGGCTGCTCACTTGTGGAGTGCCGCAGGGTTCCATCCTCTCCCCGATGTTATTCAACATCTACCTCAAGCCGCTGGGAGCTATCATCAGGAGGTTTGGGGTGCAGTGTCATCAGTATGCGGATGACAGGCAGCTCTACCTCTGTTTCAAG
This sequence comes from Shinisaurus crocodilurus, assembly GCA_021292165.1. NCBI lineage: Eukaryota > Metazoa > Chordata > Lepidosauria > Squamata > Shinisauridae > Shinisaurus > Shinisaurus crocodilurus. The sequence goes on from CM037879.1 coordinate 8,897,911, forward strand.
TCCTCACCGAGGTTGGCCGTTGAGACCCTGTCCAAGTGCCTGGAGGCAGTGGCTGGCTGGATGGGAAGGAACATGCTGAAGCTGAACCCCGACAAGACCGAGGTACTGCTGGTGGGGGACAAGGAGAGGTTAGGGGATGTTGACCTGGTGCTGAATGGGGTACATCTACCCCTGAAGGACCAGGTCCTCAGCTTGGGAGTCATTCTAGACTCCCAGCTGTCCATGGAGGCTCAGGTGGCAGCTGTGAGCCGGGCAGCGCTGTATCAACTCCATCTGATACGGCAGCTGCGCCCCTACCTTCCTAATCACCTGCTCCCATCAGTGGTTCATGCCTTGGTCTCCTCTCGCCTAGACTACTGTAATGCGCTCTACGTGGGGTTACCCTTGAAGACGGTTCGGAAGCTGCAGCTGGTACAGAACGCGGCGGCTCGTCTGGTTAAAGGCAGCCGCCGGCGGGATCACTGTGAGAGTTGGACTGACCCGGGTTCAAAAGCTCCCCTAGCCAATGACCCTCAGTCCCAGTCACGCAAGCGGAAGGAGGAGATAACAGCAGTTAATAAAGATTAAAGAGTTTATTTGTAAGACCCAATTACATGGGATTAAGGCAATCAATGCATTTCTACTCACTACATCATTGCAGACTCAAACCCACTACCCCAGTGGTAAGGCTAGATGAAGTGAAGTCCAGAACAATCCACATGTCGTGCTGAGACGAACAAGCAGCAGAGAGAGATGAAGAGGAATGACGGAAGCAAGCAAGTGTGCTAGCTTATATACCCCAGACCCTGCATCTATGAATAGGATATTACTCACCCAGTTGCACAACCTACTCATCAACATGTTTATCCAAACCTGTTCAAGGCTGCTGAGTCACATCACCTCGAGACTATGTCTCCTGACCAAAGACCTTCTGTACTTGAACTCAAGTAACACCCACCAGGTCAGGTGATAATCCCGATGTCAGGTGGTAATCTCGTTCTGCCTATGCAAAACCTAACATCCCCCTGCTTTTGCATTTGCGTAGAACGTGGTTATTTACCTCATACAACAGCAACAGCTTTGTTGACATCTGATGCTGTTCCTTCATCTATGGACTTTGATAAAAAAAACTTCTGCAGGAATGACTTTACCTGTCAGAAATTTGAACCACCATCAAATCACTTCTGATGTATCCCTCCTTATGACACAGTTTTATTTGCAGACCCAAAACGTTGTGTATTGCTATCTGCCTGCAGCATAGCAATCCTGCCTTGGTTTCCTGAAAAAACTGTAATAGGTTTTTCACATCAATCTCAGCATCATTTAAACATTTTTACAATTTAAACTATTTAAACAAATGCATTCACTATTCAAGCTTTAATAGCATAATAGCACAATACATAATACAATAGCAATACAATAGCATAATAGCACAATACATAATACAATGCATTCAGTTCAGCTTCAGTTGAACTCTAACTTTTAGATGATTGTTTCTACAAAATCAATCAAACAAAGTATGATTATAAAAATAACAAACTTCAGGTGTGTTCTTGTTGTTCTTACTATCACAACCACAACTGGCATTTCTGTGAATCTGTAAGCCACCTGTGCTCTGACTTGTAACTCTTAGTCTGAAGTGTGATGTTCCTTCCAGATAACACTCAACTCCTTTTCAGAGCTCTCCAAGCATGTCCTGTTGGTCTAACAGTCTGCCTATCACACTGACAGCAATACCTGGCCTTGTTGCTTGTACAGTAAAGCTCAACAGCCCAATGCTTCTGTGTAGCATTCAAACTGCTTTTCCATCAGCATGTGCTTGAAAATCTTCAACTATTTGGAGTCTCGCACTGAGTTAACTATCTCCAAAATTCTCAATCACATCCATGATATTTCTCTGGTTTGTTGCAGTAAGATACTGCCCTCTTGGTTCTCCCTCAACTTCTATTTACAAATAAACAGTTGATCCTCCACCAAGCAGTTTCAATTCAATGAAATTCCAAACCCTGGATCAATTATATCATATTGCTTTTATCTGTCCAGAAAAAACAATAGATCACCCATCTAAACAAAGTACATAAAGTCTATGTCCCTGTTCCCCTGTTTAATAAACAAACATTGATCTGCCTCTCTGTGCAAATCACACTTCAGCAATGTTTGAGTTCAAAACAGAGTTCCAGCCTCCAGCTGATTCCTAGCTTTTCTTAAAGAAATTCTCACAGACAGTTTTCCAAAGACTTCCTCTCATTTAAAATGCTTATGTTCCAATATTTCCTTGTGAAATATCCATACATCTTTACATTCTTAAACATCAGTCTAACTGTTTCCAAAGCAAATTGTTGTTGCACTCATCTTATGATTATCCAGCTCCTTTTAACTTGAGCAAAAAATCACAAGCAACCAATCTTGCTATTTTTCATATAACCTTTTCCCAATCTGGTTAGTTTTCATTTAAAAATCTATCTGGTAACAATGAGTTCCATGGACTGCTGTTTGTTTCCCCAGCTTCCATGTTTTGTTCTTTTCCAAAGAATTCAACTCAGCTTGCATAGCCTGAAGCTATGGTTCAGCTTCCTTAACAGACAATTTTTTCACCTCTTTGAAATTTTGAAGTTTCAAATGGCTTTTCCCCTGCAAATTCATCCTGATATCTCACAGGTTGTTTGACTCACCTGTTCCTTACCTCATCAGTTATCAGGTTCCTGTTCCAATAAATTTGCACCAATGATGAACAATCATTTGTTTAATCTCCACTAAACCAAATGTGTATCAGTTTGTCAAATTTACCTGACTGTCTTTCAGCAAATGCTTTTCTATTCTGACTCTGCCCTTGATGCATCCCCTGCATTAACAGAATTAATTTTGAAAAATGATCTCATCTTTTCATTTAGCATTATACTAAACACACTTCTAGATAATCTCACTATCCAAGTGTTGTTCATGTAAAACACAATATTCTCATTTCTAGAAAATCTCATGTAAGCTCCCTTACAGATTTCTTCTAACTTTGAGGTGTATGTACCTACATATCAGATCCAAGATCCTGAAATGTTTCTCCAGAAGATTCTTCCTTCTACACTACTTTCTATAAGGTGTACAGTTCATCACACAGAACTAAAACTTCTATCATGTACATAATCAAAAACATTTAAGAGCTTCTACCCAAACCTCATTAACCAAATTATTATCACCTCTTCTGAGTGTTTGTTTACTCTTTCACACAATCCATGTGTTCAATATCACATCCTGTTAGAAAGTCATCAAAACATGCACTGAATTGAACTTCCCAAATCTGAAAAGAAATAGGTAACATGGGTAATATGCTTGTTTCCCATCCAAGCACAAAACACCTTGACTCTGTTCAATACTCCAGCTTTCTATCTAACATGTACACAACCTGTACCTCGTGTATTGATCAATGGACATCATGAAATAACGTGCCTTTCCTCTAAAAACCATCAGAGTATCCACAAGATCACCAAGAACAAATTGAATGAAATGAACTGTTTTTTTTAGCTTGCCTTCCAGTTTACCTGTTGAAGCTAGCATCCCTTGTTTATGTGCACAAAATTACCTTTCATGTGAAAATTACAGTTTCCAATGCTTTCCCCACAAACAGTTTGCATTTTCTTTCACAAGCCTGTGAATCTAAATGATCAAACATTCATGTGATATGCATGCATGTACATGTCATACATATAAGCATTTAACCTTTTTATATAGTTGCAACAGTACAACTTTCCATTTCTTTATTACACCATTACAGTATAAAAGAAATAATCCATCTCTTAGCTTTGCCATATAAACATACCTACTAATTCAGTATTTTACATTTTGCTACAGAAAAAATCCACAATATACTCAAGTCATATATACATTCAGTACATTTCCTGACATTTCAAAGCATATATTACACTTTCTTGAGTCCAAGTTATCCAAACTTTCAAGAAATACATTTCCAAACATGACTGTTAAACCTCTGACCATTTGCATAGTCCTCTTTCTGTTTATTCATGTCCAACACAGAAAGCTTCGTTTAAACAATCCACTGTTTCTGTCCAAACAAAATAATGTGTCCATTTTGTTATGTCCTGGGTTAAAACATAAAGTTTGTCCCATCAGCAGCACCCCTGCTGATTTCAAGCTCCTTCTTCTGTGATCCCACATGAAGAAAATGAAGAACAGCTTCTCATTTTAAGCACAGCTTTCTCTGTTCAAAACTGCGCGCTGCTTTTCTGTTGTTTCAAAACCACGCCTCCGCTGGTTTGATACAGCCTCCGCTGTAGTATCAGGTTTCCCTTTTGCTGCGACATGACGCTCCAGACGCTTTACCCACGTCAGACGTAATCCACGCATTTGTAATCCAAGCCACTTGTTGATACAATGCAAAAGATAGCTGATCCGCTGCTGTGTGAAGAAGAAAACTGTAAAAGAAATATGATCCTCCTGCCTGTAGCCTTGACTCAAAGACACAGAGCCTCCTGAAGATTATTTCTTTGCCCGATACAGCTCTTTGACAATCACTCCAGCAAGCTGTGGAATACGATATCCTTGTGTCCAGCGTTGTTCACTTTTCAGCCTGGTAGCTGCCCGATCCTCGGATTTTGCCAAGCCTGGCATCTCCGTTCCAGCTGCTTCCAAAACGAAAAATCCTCCGTCTCTCTGTTTCTGCATACTTCAGTTGTGCTGCATTCCAAGCCGCTGTTATCAGCTCCAGCTTTAGCAACACTGCATCGCCTTTTCCGGTTTGTTTACAAACCGTTTCTTACAAATAGTAAACAAATTCCTTTAACTCTATAACTGCTGAATTTTTCCAAACTGCGTCTCTGTGGCTTATCTGCCCATCAGATAACCATCAGATCGTTATCTGATCCTTATCTGGGCCCATAACCGATGTGAGAGTTGGACTGACCCGGGTTCAAAAGCTCCCCTAGCCAATGACCCTCAGTCCCAGTCACGCAAGCGGAAGGAGGAGATAACAGCAGTTAATAAAGATTAAAGAGTTTATTTGTAAGACCCAATTACATGGGATTAAGGCAATCAATGCATTTCTACTCACTACATCATTGCAGACTCAAACCCACTACCCCAGTGGTAAGGCTAGATGAAGTGAAGTCCAGAACAATCCACATGTCGTGCTGAGACGAACAAGCAGCAGAGAGAGATGAAGAGGAATGACGGAAGCAAGCAAGTGTGCTAGCTTATATACCCCAGACCCTGCATCTATGAATAGGATATTACTCACCCAGTTGCACAACCTACTCATCAACATGTTTATCCAAACCTGTTCAAGGCTGCTGAGTCACATCACCTCGAGACTATGTCTCCTGACCAAAGACCTTCTGTACTTGAACTCAAGTAACACCCACCAGGTCAGGTGATAATCCCGATGTCAGGTGGTAATCTCGTTCTGCCTATGCAAAACCTAACATCCACATCACGCCAGTGCTGAAGGATTTGCACTGGCTACCAGTTGCTTGCCGAGCCGAATTCAAGGTGTTGGTTTTGACCTTTAAAACCCTATACGGCTCCGGTCCAGTTTATCTCAAGGAGCGTCTCCAGCAACACCAAGTGGGCCGCTCAACAAGATCTGCCACGGATGGCCTTCTCCTTGTCCCTTCAGCCAGAGCAGCTAGACTGGTGGGGACGAGGAAGAGGGCCTTTTCTGTGGCGGCCCCCGTACTGTGGAACTCTCTCCCGAGTGACCTCCGCCATGCCCCCTCTCTGATGAGCTTCCGTCGCTCATTAAAAACCTGGTTGTTCAGGCGGGAATATGGGGTGGGTTAAGGTTTTAAAATTTTTATATTGTTTTAATGTATTTTATTGCATTTATGTATTTTATTCTGTGTACATCGCCCAGGGTGGCCGGTTGCCGGCCAGATGGGCGATAAATAAATATTAATAATAAATAAATAAATAAATCATGATTGGCTAGAAGCAGCAAAGCTACAGAAAGGAGGAGGGGGGGAGGTGTATTTCCCAAATCGTGGGTTTTGTTCTTTGTCTTTGGGTCGTGGCATGGTTGCTGGCTGTTGGAGCAATGGCAGCAAGCCAAGCAGAGGTCCAAGCCTTCAGGGGGCCTCAGGATCCGACCCCAGGTAGCTCCTGGTGAAATTAGCTGAATGAGGGCTCTGGTAAAGGCAGGCCTTGTGGAGAGCTACCCATCTCAGACCTTTGAGTAGGTGAAGTAGTCCCCCCAGGCGGCAAGACTGTGCTGGATCCAACCCTAAAAGAGAACTAACCCCCAGGTTACAGTGTGTGCCTGAGAGATATAAAGAATCAGGTTTTGTTATTTTGTAGCTTTACTCTGTGTACCAAAGTGTCTCTCTCTATTTTGTGCTTCTCTCATTTCCCACCTTTTGTTGTAAAATGCTACCAGAATAAACCTTTCTTAGTTTTCCCCCCATGAGTTTTGTAGTTGCTCTGTGGCTTCAGTATCTAAATCCAGGTTACAGAATTAAAGGTGAGTCCCTGAACAGAGATTCAAGTAAGATTGCAGACAGCTGAGGCTGGCAATCTGGTACCTTGAGATCTCTGGGGGTCTTGGGTCCTTTGGGTAAGAAAGGGTGGGTTGTAGTGGGTCAGGCAGCCCCCCCTTCCTCCACAATTAATAAATGGTCAAGGAGGGCAGCTGGTATTGACTATGCTTTGTTAAAAGACTCAGAAGGTTTAACAGATTTAAAAAAAAAAAAAAATTAAGGAGCAAGGGTATGCCTCAAATGTAAATGTATTCTGGGACAAAATATTTCAACCTTTATTCTTTTTTTAAAAAATTCATGGTAAGAGGTTAATAAATATTTGTCCTTCCCACCATACATATATCTCGCATTTGAGCACATATATCCAGTATTAAACACTGAAGCTCCATGTTTTAAAGCAATCTACAACACTGACATTGCATCTGGTGGCAGCAAATTGATTATGCACTGTGTGAAGAAGGATCGTGTAATTGAGGGATAATTGTGAAATGCTGCTCCTTCTTAGAAGCGCCAGTGCTAGGATGACTTTTCCAGAATTATATTATTATATAATATATGATATATTATAATTATTTCATTATTAGATTTTATATTCTTTTATAATATTTCATAAGTGGCTTTTGTAATTTTTTTTAAACCTTACTTAAACCCTTAATTTTGGATATCTGGTGTTTTTCATGGGGGGGTGTCAGTGCTTGCAAGGCAATCTTTTTCTTTTTCTTTTAAAATTGTCAGGATTGAGCTTCAGAGAAGGTTCCTGCATTTCCTTCAGACACTGTATCTCACCAGTTAAGAGGCACCGAGTCAGCTCTGTTAGGAAAGGAAATCTTTGGCAACGCAAGGATAGGAATCATGTGATCAAGTCCCTCCTCCTCCTCTTTCCCCCCAGCTGATCCCTTCCCCATGGGGCGCCCACCCGTGCACGCGCGCGCACAGGCACGCGCACCGGCACGCGCACCCCTCGCCTCCACCTCCCAGCGTAGCGGGTCTCTCTACTCTTAAAGGGGCCGTGGGCAAAATCCAGTTGCAGCTAAGCTAGAACTGCAAGCTGACTTGCAACTGCCCACGTGGCCCCTTTAAAAGCAGCTTGAAGTCGCTGGGAGTTCCCGACTCTGCAGGACAAAGCAGAAGAAGCCCCGGTGGCTGATGGGTTTTCCTGAGGGTCGCCCCATTTTCCTGGCAACTGGAGTCTCTGCTCCTGCCTTTTCCTGCCCGGCGACTCTGCGCTTTCCCACTGACTGCCTCGGTGCCTCCCTCCCTCCCGCGATCCGGTGAGACCCCCCTTGTGAATATGGGTAGGGGGCGGCCCTGGGCTGCAGTGGGGGAGGGGGGCATGGCGGGGGAAAGGTGCAAGCTGGAAACCCCCCCCCCCATTTCACCCCACAGGCTGATCCGTTTGGGGTTTCCCCACAAGCTCGGGCGCTTCTTTCTTTCTCCTCCTCCGTAAAGCCAGGAGAACCTTTTGGTTTGGGGGGGGGGATTAAAGGAGGTCTGCGCGTGGACTCTGCACCCGGACACCGGCTAAAGTCATTGCCCCCCACCCGCCCACCCCCGCCCAGGGCTGGCCCCACCATTGGGCAGAGGGAGGTGTCGCCCCCGGCAGCTGATTCGGGGTGCCCTGAAAGTCCAGTGACTGAGTATTTCCCACCCTCTTCTGGCTCTTCTCCTGCCCGGGATGTTCTGGTGCCGGAATGAGTGGACCAACCTTGGGCACTGGGCGGTTCGGCAGGGCGGGAGCAACATGTTCAACTTGAGCTCTTTTGGGTTGTCCGGGGCCTATTATATGCTGACCCCAAGGACATCCTGGACCCCTCTGAGGCCCACTACAATGCAGTATAGTTGCTTGTCACTTCCAGGAAAAATCTGTTGCATCTGCCGGGACTTGGACTCCAATTGTTATAGCAGTTGAATCAGGCGAGGAACCCAGAGCTGAGCCTGGTCAAATTTTCTTGCATGAGTTTCAGTTGGTACAGCTCAAGGATGTTGACAAAGTGCTTGGACAGGTTCATGCAACCACATGCGCATTGGATCCTTGTCCTTCTTGGCTTATTAATTTTAGCAGGGAAGGAACAGCCGGCTGGGCCAGGGAGGTGATCAATGCCTCCTTGCGAGAGGGAGTGGTCCCATGGCGCTTGAAAGTGGAAAGAAGTGGTGGTGAGGCCACTGTTGAAGAAACCCTCCTTGGACCCGGATGATCTTAGCGACTTCAGGCCAGTGGCAAATGTGCCTTTCCTGGGCAAGGTCCTTGAGCAGGTTGTGGCCAACCAGCTCCAGCCGCTCTTGGATGAGACTGATTATCTGGATCCATTTCAGTCAGGGTTCAGGCCTGGTTTTGGCACGGAAAGAGCTTTGCTCTACCGGGAGTGTGACCTTGTTGATACTCCTGGATCTCCTCAACATTGCCCACAACAAAAGAATGGTTGCTGAATTATTTATTTATTTATTTATTTGTATCCTGCCTTTTCCCCCAACACAAGGCGGCTCCCAACCTTTAAAACTCATACAATGAAAACAAAAATAGAAAAATACAAAACTTAAAAATAGAATTAAACCATCAATAATGTTAAATATTAATACCTTGGATTGCAAGTAACTTGGTTTGAGAGCATTTTGCAAGACAAGCAAAATTTTAAATATATATATATATATATATATATATTTAGTTGATATACAAGGGACGTCTTGTAATACAAGTACTGTAGTATGGCTTAAATTAAAAATCTCTGTATAAATTTTTTTGAGGGGATTTCGTTTTGATATAAGAGTGTTTTGGATTAAAAGCACGTTTCCGGAACAAATTATGCTCTCAATCCAAGGCATGACTGTATATATATATATATGTATATATATATAATTAAAAACGACAATATACATAATATATTGTGCTGGTGAGGATGCTTGAGCTGGCAGAGATGGCTAAACTTACATCATTAATCAAAGAAAAGACAATATCTACGTTTATTGAACGGAAACCTTTACTTGATTTCTTGCAGGGATTAGGGAAAAAATGACTTGTTTATTTGTGAGTTTGGTGAATAAGAAGTTGTTGTTGTTTTTTTTGAGATGACAGAAAAAAGAGAATTGTCTATGTAATTATGGAGTAAGAGAAAATATTGTTAGTTACCGTATATTTGCTGTAGAAAAAATTGGAAGCCCATTTTAGGTTTTTGTTTGTTTGTTCAGCTTTGTATGTTTTGTGGTGTTGGTTTTTGTTTTTAATATTAAGAAAATATACAAAACTTTATGTGGGGGGGAAGATACTCCTGGATCCCTTGGCATCCTTCTGGGGTGGCTGTCTGAGTTGCCAGTGGGGGGTACTGCCTTGCTCTGGTTCTGCTCCTACTTGCATGGCCAGCTCCAGAAGGTGGTGCTTGGGGAATGCTGCCCGGCCCGGTGGACTCTCCAGTATGGGTTCCCTCAGGGGTCGGTCTCATCCCCCATGCTATTCATGTGGCTCACGCTGGCTCAGCTTGTCTGAGCGTGGAAAGCTAAGCAGGGTCAAGCCTGGTTATTACTTGGATGGGAGACCCCTCTAGTTTCCTGCATTGAGCAGGGGGTTGGACTCGATAGCCTTGTAGGCTCCTTCCAACTCTATTATGAATCATCTACATAAAACCACTGAGTGGGGTCAGCCGGAGTTTTGCAGTGCGTTGCCATCAATACACCGATGACACGCAGCCCTATCTCTCCTTTTCACCTTCAGCAGCTGAGGCCGTGGATGTGCTAAACCAGTGCCTGGCCACGACAATGGACTGGATGAGGGCTAACAAACTGAGGCTCAATCCAGACTAGATTTAGATGCTGTTAGTGGGTGGTTCCCCTGACGGGATGGAGGGTGTTCAACCTGTTCTGGATGGGGTTGCACTTCCCTTGAAGGAGCAGGTTCATAGCTTGGGGGTCCTCCTTGAGCCATCTTTGTCACTTGAGGCTCAACTGGCCTCAGTGGCACAGAGTGCCTTCTGTCAGCTCCGGCTGGTATCCCTGCTTGCCGGTATTTGGAAAGGGATAGTCTGGTTTCTGTAATCTATGCTCTGGTAATCTCTAAATTAGACTACTGCAATGCGCTCTACGTGGAGCTGCCCTTGAAGACTATTCAGAAGCTGCAGCTTCTCCAAAATGCAGCAGCCAGACTAATAACCAGGACCAGTAGGTCTATACACATAACACCAGTTCTGGCCCGCTTGAACTGGCTGCCTCGATACTTCTGAGCCTGATTCCAGGTGCTGATCTAAACCTATAAAGCCCTGCATGACTTGGGACCGCAGTACTTGACCCAACGCCTCTCCCAGCTGCAATCTCCCCGGACACCAGGGTCGACATCTGGGACCTTCCCCCGACTGCCACCTCCGAGCAGGGCCGGCGCTACCATTAGGCGGACTAGGCAGCTGCCTAGAGCGCCGGCCTAAAGGGGGCGCCAGAAAAGCCTTGGGGAAAAAAATGCAGCAGCGCTAAAATGCGTATTTTACAAAGTTTGTTTTGCCAATCATATCTTGACTTGCACGCCCCCTCCCCCCTCTAATGATCGGAGCCGCCCCTGAGGTGCCCTTCTTGCTTCTTGGGCTGGATTGGCTGGAGGAAGGGGAAGGGGGCGCCACCGCGCAACGGAGGGACGGGCGCGCATGGAATAGGGCGTGCGCGTGTGGGGTGCCCCCGAACTCGCTCGCGTGGGCCAGCCGCGCCCCCTCCCTCCCTCCGCCGTGTGCATGCCGACCACGTCTTCCGATTCCTCCCGCGGCGGTTCCCCCCCCCCTTCATATTTGGATCAATCGTTTAAATAACCAGCCATATGCTTGGTTCCATCTTCCTCTCAGGATCGGCACCGGCGGTAACCCAGCACAAAGCAGAGCCACACACAAAGTCCTCATCAGAAGCTGAACACAGCATCACGCTCGCTGGGAAATGCCGCCGTATCTTCCCCAACATGCACATTTCAACAGCTGGTACAGTACAGAAAAGTGCACTCAGACCTCATCTCTGTGGCACCCACAGAGAGTCAAGCAGCTGCGGGGGGCGGCCGGACGGGGGTCGCTCTGCGGGGACAGCCTCGAGGGTGCCTCCCTCTCGCCCCTCGGTCGTAGCGAGGCATCCCTTATCCTCCGAGGAGGGCGAGGCGCCCCTCCCTCCTCCCCCCATCAGGCTTCAGCTCATGGTCTTGGGGGGGGGGGCGTATTCCCTCCGCTTTTGGTATACATAAATATATTTTAGCCTACTTTGAGGTTTTCTGATTCTTTTAATGATCACCGGGAAATAACTGTACAGGACACAGGAGGGGGAGTAAAATAGCCCCACATCTGTGGGGATAATCGGGAGAACAGTCTGAGGAGGGCCTTTTTAAGGCAGGCCAGCCCTCGTTCTGTTGCGACTTCTCCCCGCCTCTCTCCTCTTTTCTTTTTTTTTAAATGTTTCTTTTTTGGTATTCTGTTGTTTCTTAAAAGTGTGTGTGTGTGTGTGTGTGTGTAAAATATATATGGTCCATTGCATAGGAAAATGCTGCAGTTTTGCAGGATGTTGTCCTAACATACGTTTTGTTGGCCTAAGCTACCTCACAGGGTTGTTGTGAGGATAAAATGGAGACGAGAAGGAGGACCATGTAAGCTGCTTTGGGGGCCCTGGCAAGAGGGAAAAAAGCAAGGATATAAAAGTAACAATAATAATAATACATAAATAAATCTAGTCTGGAAGTCAGTCCTGAAAGCAGCCTTCCCTAACCCGGTTTTTGGACTTCAACTCCCATCAGCCGTAGCCAGCATGGCCAATGGTCAGGGATGCTGGGGCTTGTAGTCCAACATATCTCTTGGGAACACAGTGGCTGTCCTCGTGGCTGCACATATGTGAGCTGGGCAGCTTCCTTCCAGTTCCAATCTCACTTCAGTTGAAGGATTTTTTATTTATTTATTTATTATATTTATACCCCGCCTTTTTTCCTGCAAGGACCCAAGGCGGCTTACATAATCCTCCTCCTTCTCCTCTCCATTTTATCCTCACAACAACCCTATTAGGTAGGTTAGGCTGAGAGTCAGTGACTGGCCCAAAGTCACCAATAAATCATAATATTGGCCTACCTTACAGGGTTGTTCTACTAAGGATATATATATATATATATATATAAAGTGTAACTTTTGAATAACTGGAGCGAGCTGTGTAGACACCAAGAAGCATTACTAATGAAGCCGCAGGCGGATGGGCTCGAACTACTAGCCCGTCCCGGAAGAGCCCAGCCTCAAAGGGGGGGTGCCGCGCCAGACCCCGGTTCCCTGGTTCTGCTGGTCCCCCTCCCCCCAAAAAGGAACTCAGACGCCTTCTAGGAGTGGAAGGGAATTGGGGGGGGCAGGGGGGGGCGGTCTCCATGGGAGCGACACTTCCCCCCCCCCGCATCCCTCCTCCCCTCCTGACTTTTCCTGCCCAGCGACTCCGGACTATTTCCCACCGACTGCCCGGGTGCCTGTCTCCCTCCCTCCCTCCCGCGATCAGGTGAGGTGAGACCCCCCCTTGGGAATTTGGGGAGGGGCCGCAGTGGGCTGCATCAGGGGAGGGGTGCACGGCAGGGGGAGGACCAGGTTGGGGGGCGATGGGAGAAAAGTCAGAAGTCTGCAGATTTGGGCTGGTGTCAGAGGGGCTGGGAGGTGCAGGCTGGAAAAAAACCCCCATTTCACCCCACAGGCAGGGGGCCTCCGCGGCTGATCTGTTTGGGGTTTCCCCACAAGCTGTACCGCTTCTTTCTTTCTCTCCTCTGTAAAACCATGAAGAACCTTTTGGTTTTGGGGGGGCGGATTAAAGGAGGTCTGCGCGGGATCCAGCAGGTTCGTGGACTCTGCACCCGGACATCGGATAAAGTCATTGCCCCCACCCACCCACCCACCCAAATTGGACCCCGTGGCTCCGGGCTCCCCAACGCGGCTCCTCCGAGGGATTTCTGCGCGTGGCCGAGATGCTCCCCTGGTTCTGGGCTGGCTTGGCGGGACCGTCCAAAGCAAACCCAGTTGGGCCGAGGGGGGGCGGATGAGGTGCCCCCCACCCCCGCCCAGGGCTGGCCCCACCATGGGGCAGAGGGAGGTGTCGCCCCCGGCAGCTGATTCGGGGTGCCCAGAAAGTCCAGTGACTGAGTATTTCCCACCCTCTTCTTGCTCTTCTCCTGCCGGGGATGTTCAGATGCCGAAATGACTAGACGTGCCTTGGGCACTGGGCGCTTTGGCAGGCCGGGGATTGATAATAGCAGAAAAATGTCTCGTGTCAGCCCTAATGCACTCTTGAGACAGAGAGAGTAGTCTGGTCGAGATTATTATCAAGATTATTATTCTTGCAAAGAGGGATTTTTAAAAAAGGATATTTGTTGTGGTTACATACAGAGCTGTTCTTGGCGACTGACAGGATTTCTCTGTATTTATGCAACAAAACAAAAACAGGAGACAGCTTGAGTGCAGATGGAGAGGAACTCCTAGTAGTGGATGCAATGAAACCCTGGTATGTGCCTGCAGTCAGGTGTATTTAGGGGCAGTGAGGGAGGCAAAGAAACAACATCTCACTGCCTCTATTCAGTCTTCCATTTGCTGCCCAGCTGGAGCTTTTTAGGGTTGTCCGGGGCCTATTCTATGCTGGCCCCAAGTACATTCTGGAGCCCTCTGGGGCGCGCTGTGATATGTTTGCTAGGCACTTCCAGGAAGAAATCTCTTGCATCTGCCGGGACTTAGACTCCAATGTTATGGCAGTTGACTCAGGTGAGGTTCCCAGAGCACAGTCTGGCCAGTTTTTCTGGGGTGAGTTTCAGTTGGTACAGCTTGAGGATCTTGACAAGGTGCTTTGACAGGTTTGTGCAACTGGACTTAGAGTATGCTATAAATAAATTGAAATGAGGTAAAACGCCAAGATTAGATGGGTTAGGGGCTGAAAATTATAATGTCTTTAAAAAAATGTTATTCCCTAAATTAAAATGGTTGTTTAATGATATTTTACAGGGGGGGAGATATCCCTCCCTTTCGTGGAAGCAATCTTTGACTATTTTAATCACGAAACCAAAGAAGGATCCATCAGATCCGGGATCTTATAGACCAATTTCATTAATCAATCAAGATGCAAAATTAATGTCTGCAATATTAGCGAGAAAAAATAGGTGTGTTAGTAAGTATGTAGGGCTAGATCAATGTGGTTTCATACAAGGTAGACAAATGGTAGACCTAACTAGAAGAGTATTAAATATAATATATGTAATAAAGAAAAATAATTTGAAAGCTGGGGTTCTAGCATTAGATATTTTTAAAGCTTTTGATTGCGTGGAATGGCCAGCATTAAAGATGATAACAAAAACTATGGGGTTTGGTGAGAGGTTTATAGGAGTTATTCAGCTGGTCCAAAATAGGGCAGCGAGATTGTGAATGGGGACTGGCCGACTGTCCGAACATATTATGCCAGTGCTTTCTCATCTGCACTGGCTGCCAGTCCGTTTCCAGGCCCGATTCAAAGTGCTGGTACTAACATTCAAAGCCCTAAACGGCTTGGGGCCAGGGTATCTGAAGGATCGTCTCTTCCCATATGTACCTGCCCGGACACTAAGATCTTCATCAGCGGTCCTTCTCCGAGAGCCTCTGCCAAAAGAAGTGAGGCAGGTGGTTACCAGGAGGAGGGCCTTTTCTGCTGTGGCACCCCGGTTGTGGAATGAGCTCCCCAAAGAGGCTCGCCTGGCGCCTACATTGTACTCCTTCCGGCGCCAGGTGAAGACCTTTCTACTCTCCCAGGCATTTAAATCATTTTAATCATCTTAATCATTTTAATCTTGTAGTTGTTTTTAACTCTGTTATTGTAACTGTTGCTGCTAGCTCTGCTATTTGTTTTAATCTGTGATTTTAAAGTTTATATTTATATTATATTGTATATTATGGCTATAACTGTTGTAAACCGCCGAGAGAGCTTCAACTATTGGGCGGTATAAAAATGTATTAAATAAATAAATAAAAGATCCTTCTTGCCCTGACACGGTAATAATTCTTTTACAGGTCTTGGCTTTGCAGAGCTACATTAGCACCACTCTTTGCTGCACGGATCAAAGATGGACAAGCAGGACTCTGCTACCCCTGAAGCAGGAAGAGGCCGCGATGCCATCAGGACTGGGAGTGCCAGTGGAACCTGGGAAACTACGGGACAGGAGATGCTGGGCCAGGAAATGGTCAGCTCAGATGTGCGGTGCCAGCATTTCAGGCAGCTCCACTACCAGGCGGCTCAGGGCCCCCGAGAGGTCTGCACCCAGCTCCACCATCTCTCCCGTCAGTGGCTGAAGCCAGAGCGACACACCAAAACTCAGATCGTGGACCTGGTAATCCTGGAGCAGTTCCTGAGCATCCTGCCCCTGGAGATGTCGAGCTGGGTGAGGGAATGTGGGGCGGAGACCAGTTCCCAGGCGGTGGCCCTGGCAGAAGGCTTCCTCCTGAGCCGGCAGGAGGAGAAGAAGCAGGAGGAGCAGCGGGTGAGAGCATTGCATCCTGGGAGCTCCAAGGGGTCAAGCATGTGAGGGGGGACATCCCAAAACTCTCTCTGCAAATTACCCGACTTTTTACTGAAATTCTCTGAGGAGGGATCTCCCATGCCCCTTGCCCCAAGAGTGTATCATTTCTGTATTCTGTTCTCATTGCATGTCTTGGATCCACATTACGTTTCAGGTAGAGCATCTGTGTGCCGAAGTGGGGCCTGATTTCCGTGCCCCCTGCAGAGTCCCCTGCGAACTGGGATCGAGCAGGAGAGTGATGGAGGTGCCGCCTCACAGGGTAAGGATTAGCTGTGCGGTTGGGAGCGTGCAAGAAATCCTTGGGCTGCTTTTATTCCCCCCCTGAGTCATTTGGAGGGTGGGGGGAAGAAACCTGTCTCCAGCCTTTTTCTCAGTTAAAAAAATGATATTCAATAACTGAAGACGTTAGAATTCTGGCCAAGCGCCCAACTGGGGAGAGATGCATTTTCACCCAATTGTCCTAAAGCATCCAAACTGCAAATAAAGGATAAGACATTTCCTGACATGCCTGTGTTCTTACACTTGCACCACTTAAGCTGCAGTCCTGTGTATTTTCCTGAGAATGAAGTCCTGTTGTGTTCAAAGGGGCTAACTACCTAGTAAGTGCATTCAATATATCCAGGGGCTGGGGAGCTCCTGTTAGTGGGAAATGTGATCCGTAGACACATAGACAGCTGTGTTTGTGATGGGCATACATAGCTATACACGATCTCCAGTATCAGAGGCAGTATGCCTATGTGCACCGGTTGCTGGGGAACATGGGCGGGAGGGTGTTGTTGCACGCATGTCCAGCTTGTGAGTTTCCGTGGGCAGTTGGTTGACCAGTGTGTAGACAGAAGAGTGGACTAGATGGACATTTGGCCTGATCCACAATGGCCCTTCTTACGGCCGCATGTTCTTAGGACTGTCATCTTAATCTCCAAGACAGGCATACACTCCCGATTTCCTTTCTCTCTCAGAGGGGATGGAATAATGCCAGGAATCAATCCTCAGCCACCGCTTCTTCTTTGTGATGGCGTGGGAGCAGATCAGGTCGGGAGAAGGATCCCTTGGGTGCCCCTGTCCCCCGCTCACCTCGCTGGGCCTGAACAGAACTCTCTCCTCCTGTTTGCTTCCAGCAAGAATAGGAACACGAGAAGCACCCTGCTGGGTCAGGCCAAAGGCCCCTCTAGTCCAGCATCCCGTTTCCCACACTGGCCAGCCAGAAAATACCTGTAAAGCTCACAAGCAGTGCATGAGCGCAGTGGACCTCGGACGCCGTTCTTCCCCTGTAATTGGTCTTGAGAGGTATGCTTCCCCAGATCCTGGAGATCACCATCAGGACTAGTAGCCCTTTGGTAGCCTTGTCCTCCAAAAGGAAGGCTGCAAATGCCACTCCTGGATGCTTAAATCGTCCACTATAAATGCCCAGCCAACTCAATTGAAGCAGCCTTTTGGATTTTGTTACAAGATGATCTTTCCGTTAGGTGTGAGGAGGAAATGTTGATGTTTCTTCTGTCCAGGGTCTGGTGCCCTTTGAGGAGATCGCTGTGTCCTTCAGCCAGGAGGAGTGGGCACTGCTGGATCCTGACCAGAGAGCCCTGCACAGGCAAATCATGGAGGAGAATCGTGGGATCGTGGCCTCTCTCGGTAAGGCTCCCTCCTTCCCTGGCTGGTGATAATATTTAATATAATTATGGTGGTAGTAGTAGTAGTAGTGGGAATGTTAGTAATGTTTTCCCCATTCTCTATATTCATGGAAGTATTTTTAGGCTACCTTTTTTGGGCATCCCCCTCGCAAGTGGCATACGCAACCAAACGAGGATGCATTAAAGTGATCCAGTCATTATACACTGTTACAACAGGAGCTTCAAGACGCCGGGCTCAGACATACCAGAAACATTTCCAGGAGACACATTCACACAGCTCAGGAGTCTCAAAAACCAGCAGCACAACCACCGTGGTTAGGGAAAGGCAGCCGAGGACAGGCAAGCTTTTATGCAATAATGGAAGGCCTGCAGTGTAGGGGCCGTGTGCAATTCGATGGTGTATCTCAGCATCTCAGAATCCCTCCTTTTTGGTTTAGCAGGATTTGTCCACTTTCATTTTTTAAAACATCTATAATCCTGCCTTTCCATTAAACCAAAAATCACAAAGGAGTTAGCAGTGGCGAAGTGGTTAGAGTGTTGGACTGGGACTCGGGAGATCTGAGTTCGAGTCCCCACTCGGCTATGAAACTCACTGGGTGACTTTGGGCCAGTCACTGACTCTGAGACTAACCTACCTCACAGGGTTGTGAGGATGAAATGGAGAGGAGGAAGATTATGTAAGCTGCCTTGGGTTCCTTGTAGGAAAAAAGGCGGGATATAAATAAAATATTTCATTTCAATACAAAATGGTAAAAAAGGCACAGAACTTATAAACAATAAACAATAATCAGGCTCAGGTCCTGAAAGCATCAGGAAATATGAAGAGCTGCAGTGAATGGAAATACAGACATGAGCCAATGTGCCAGCGCAAAGCCTAACAACACAGCAGTGTCATAGGCTACAACCCAAAAGGCGGACGGGAGGGAGAAGGTAGGCATGTGTCCCTACGGAGGGCGTTGCACTGCATCGGTGCCACTGCTGAGAAGTTCGTGTGCTGCATATCGTGGACAGAGTGAGAAAGCAGAGCCGGGCAGCCAAGGAAGATGTTCACGTGTTGAGAGGCTCACCTGGGACTGGTTCTTCCTGTATCAGGATTGCTCTTCCTTTAGGGCCAGGGGTGAGGAAACGGTTTTCCGTGAATGTCCGTTGACCCACAGGGGAAGTCGATTGGGGGCAGCTGCTGGTGGTGGGTGGGGCAGGAGCAAGAAACTGTCATTAGTGTCAGAACAAAGTTGGAATGGATGGGATCAACTTTATCCATAAAGTGTGAGCAAGATTTTTAAAATTATTTTTTTAATGTGAATTAAAAAAACAAAAACACCCAAACACACACAATAAAAGGAAAAAGAAAAAGAAAGAAAAGGGGGGGGGGGATACAAAGTTCCTATATAAATTTCAAGAAATCACTTATAATATATCCATTCATGATTCTGGCATAGATGCAAAAACGGCAATTCATTGACTGGATAAAATAGAATAATCCAGTTGTGTATTCTATTCCTGTTTATGGCCCTGTGTATCTTATTTCACACATATTCACAGATAATAAGTATTTATAAACTTGAATTGTGGGTTGATATATCAGATCAGCCTCAATAATGATCCATGGCTAGAGGTCCCAGTGGTCTCTCCATTGTCTTGGACGGGAAGATAGGCGAACAAATGTCAGTGTACTGGAAGAAGCAAAGACTACTAGCATTGAAAAAATGATCCTTCAACACCAACTTCAGTGGACCGGTCATGTTGTTCGAATGCCTGACTGCCCTCTCCCGAAGCAGTTACTTTATTCCCAACTCAAGGATGGAAAGCAGAATATCGGTGGTCAGTATAAGAGGTTTAAAGATGTTCTTAAGGGTTATCTAAAAAAATGCAATATAAACATCGAAAACTGGGAAGCTCTGGCCCATGAACGATCTAACGGGAGGTTGGCCTTTCACAAAGGTTCTATGGACTTTGAAGAAGCCCGAGTGCAAGGCGAAAGGGAGAAACGTGCTAAGCGAAAAGCACGTCAAACGAATCCTTTACAGGACCATCTTCCATCTGGTAACCTGTGTCCTCACTGTGGGAAGCTGTGTGGATCTAGAATTGGCCTCCACAGTCACTTACGGACCCATCACTAGACTCTACACAATTCTTTAGAATTTCCTCCTTTTAAAATCTCCTTTTTGTAAATGTTTATCCTGGAAGACAATCTTACTCGGTCACGAGTGATCGCCTGATGATGATGATATCAGATCAGCCTCAAAAATGATCCATGGGTAGAGGTCCCAGTGGTCTCTCCGTTGTCTTGGACGGATCACCATCTGGCCAGGACTGGCATTAAGGCTGCTGCCCACCTCTGCAGGGGTGGTGGACCAGTTAAAATGGTACGTCCCCGGAGGCTGATGGATCCAATACGTTTCCAGAATGCCTTGGGGGGTCTTTTGGATGGTTCCGCCAGCGATCCTGTCGTGTCCTTGGTCTCCAAATGGAATGAGGACCTGGCTAGGGTCATCAACACGATGGCTCCTAGATGTCCTCTCCAACCCACTTCTAAACGAGCTCCGTGGTTTTCTGAAGAACTGAGGAAGCTGAAGCAGAGAGGAAGATGACTAGAACGCCGATGGCGGAGAACTCGACTCGAATCCGACAAAACCCTCCATAGAGATCATCTGTAGAGCTATGGAGTGGCGATACGTGCGGCGAAGAGAGCTTTCTGCTCAGCATGTATCGCGTCTGCGAACTCGCGTCCAGCTGAGCTGTTCAGAGTGGTTAGGGAGCTGAGCCAGGCTCCCCCTATTCACAATCAGATTTCAGAACCTTCAGTGGCTCGCTGTGAGGCTTTTAACGAGTTTTTCCCAGATAAATTTTCTCAGATTCGTGCCAACCTAGACGCCATTGTGGATACAGAAGTCAACAGTGGGGTGTCCAGCAACTCTTCTTGCCTGATTAAATTGGGTCACTTTCAGTTGGTGATTCCTGATGACGTGGACAAGCTTCTTGGTTTGGTCAATAAGACTACTTGCCCTCCTGACCCTTGCCCATCCTGGCTTATAGCCCATGGAGGGGAGACAGTAAGACAACTTTTGTTGAATATTATTAATGCTTCCCTAAAAGAGGGCTTTCTCCCTACATGCTTGAAAGAAGCTATTATTAGACCATTTTTGAAAAAGCCCTCTTTTTGATCCCCTGGGTTTTAATAATTATAGGGCAGTGAATTCTCAGGGTGCAAATTCTTTATTATTTGTTTTCAGGTGGAGGAGCCCGACGCGTTTCGGCCTATGGCTTTTTTTAAGGCCTTCCTCAGGGGGCTGTAAATATTTAAAATACATCTAGTAAATACATGTTGTAAAACATGGTGGGTACAACACATAATTAAAATGCCTTCTCAGTATACACTAATAACTCTGTACTCTATACATATAGAAATGGTTTAAAAACATTTTCTTAAAAATGGTAAGAGGCAAGTTTTTCTATTTCAAACATACACACTTGTTTTCCTACACAAATTTATAAAATATCGAACTCTGTCAGGCCTATTCCAGGAGTCCCAGCAGTATATATAGCTCCAGGAGCCCTCGATGTCGCTGCAATATGAACATTTCAAACTACCAGTGGCCCTCCTAGACTGGTATCATCTGCTCACAGCCTCTCTCTGAGGTCTCATGCTCAGGACATCCAAGGACTCCTTTCGAGATCTTTAACTGGAGGTGGTGGGGATTGAATTTGGGACTTCCTGCATACCAAGAACATATTTAACTCCTATACATAATATATAGGGCACCCAATAAGAAAAGGTTCTCTGCCACTTCTTGACGGCTCTTCTCCTTTCTCTTGTTATCTGTATTTGCATCCTACTGTTGCTCCAAAGAGCTCATAACATCATGCCTCAGATGGTCCACTTGCCTGCACAACAATCCTGTGGGGCAGGCGAGGGTGTGAGAGAGTAACCAGCCCCATAGCACCCTGAAAAAATTCATGTCTGAGCTGGGAGCAGAGCCCAGGACTCTCTGGTCCCGATCCATTGCTCTTGACTACACCACCAGCTCTAAGTCAATGCCAGTCAAAAGAGGCGGTTAGGCACATAGTAAGAACTGCCTTCCAGTCTCAGTGTTGAGAGTTACTTCCTTTTATCACAATAGTCAGCTGAAGTCATTCAATGATTTGAATCTCTATTTCTAACTCAGGCTTTTACCAATTTCTTGTCTTCATTCTAGAAAGTGACAGGTGTGAAATGGAGAATAAGAGAGAACCATCTGGGATGTCCCCGAAAACAAACATATTTAAAAATAGGGAACCTCAGAGAAGAGAAAGTGAACTAAATCGGAAGAGGAGGAATAAATGCTTTGCTTCTCAGGGCAGTGACTACAATGATATCTCAATGGAAGGAAAAATGGCTAAAACACAGGAAAACTATGTGTGCTCTGTGTGTGGGAAAACCTTGAAGTCTAAATCAAACCTTAATACTCATTGCAAAATCCACACAGGGGATAAACCATATGAATGCTTGGTGTGTGGAAAGAGATACAGTTCGAAGACACAGCTCACTTCTCATCAACAAACTCACACAGGGGAGAAACCATATCCGTGCTTGGAGTGTGGAAAGAGATTCAGTTGGAAGACACGGCTCACTTCTCATCAAAGATTTCACACAGGGGAGAAACCATATCAATGCTTGGAGTGTGGAAAGAGCTTCAGTCAGAAGGCAAATCTGAATTCTCATCAAAGAATTCACACAGGGGAGAAACCATATGAATGCTTGGAGTGTGGAAAGAGCTTCAGTCAGAAGGCATATCTGAATTCTCATCAAAGAATCACACACCGGGGAGAAACCATATCAATGCTTGGAGTGTGGAAAGAGATTCAGTGGGAAGAGAAATCTCACTTCTCATCAAAGAACACACACCGGGGAGAAACCATATCAATGCTTGGAGTGTGGAAAGAGCTTCAGTCAAAAGATAAATCTCACTTCTCATCAAAGAACACACACTGGGGAGAAACCATATCAATGCTTGGAGTGTGGAAAGAGATTCAGTGCGAAAAGAAATCTCAATTCTCATCAAAGAATTCACACAGGGGAGAAACCATATCAATGCTTGGAGTGTGGAAAGAGATACAATTGGAAGACACTGCTCACTTCTCATCAAAGAATTCACACACGGGAGAAACCATATCAGTGCTTGGAGTGCAGCAAGAGATTCAGTTGGAAGACACTGCTCACTTATCATCAAAGAATTCACACAGGGGAGAAACCATATCAGTGCTTGGAGTGTGGAAAGAGATTCAGTGGGAAGACACGGCTCACTTCTCATCAAAGATTTCACACAGGGGAGAAACCATATCAATGCTTGGAGTGTGGAAAGAGCTTCAGTCAGAAGTCAAATCTGAATTCTCATCAAAGAATTCACACAGGGGAGAAACCATATCAATGCTTGGAGTGTGGAAAGAGCTTCAGTCAGAAGGCAAATCTGAATTCTCATCAAAGAATTCACACAGGGGAGAAACCATATCAATGCTTGGAGTGTGGAAAGAGATTCAGTGAGAAGAGAAATCTCACTTCTCATCAAAGAACACACACCGGGGAGAAACCATATCAATGCTTGGAGTGCGGAAAGAGATTCAGTAAAAAGTCAAGTCTCACTTCTCATCAAAGAATTCACACAGGCGAGAAACCATATCAATGCTTGGATTGTGGAAAGAGATGCAATTCGAAGACACTGCTCACTTATCATAAAAGATTTCACACACGTGAGAAACCATATCAGTGCTTGGAGTGCGGCAAGAGATTCAGTTGGAAGACACTGCTCACTTATCATCGAAGAATTCACACAGGGGAGAAACCATATCCGTGCTTGGAGTGTGGAAAGAGATTCAGTTGGAAGACATGGCTCACTTATCATCAAAGATTTCACACAGGGGAGAAACCATATCAATGCTTGGAGTGTGGAAAGAGCTTCAGTCAGAAAGGCAATCTGAATTCTCATCAAAGATTCACACAGGGAGAAACCATATCAATGCTTGGAGTGTGGAAAGAGATTCAGTGAGAAGAGAAATCTCACTTCTCATCAAGAACACACACCGGGAGAAACCATATCAATGCTGGAGTGTGGAAAGAGATTCATCAAAGATAAATCTCACTTCTCATCAAAGAATTCACACAGAGTAAAAAACATAGCAATGTTTGGAGTGTGGAAAGAGCTTCAGTCGGAAGGAACAATCTCACTTCTCATCAAAGAACTCACACAGGAGAGAACCATATGTATGCTTGGAGTGTGGAAAGAGATTGTCAACAGATAAATTCTCCACTTCTCATCAATAACTCACACGGATTAACCATATCAGTGCTTGGCCTGCAGAAAAAGATTCGATAAAAGTCAAATCTCACTTCTCATGAAAGAATTCACACAGGGGAGAAACCATAGCAACGCTGGAATATGGAAAGAGATTCAATTGCAAAGATAAATCTCACCTCTCATCAAAGAGTTCCCACAGGGGAGAAACCATATCAGAGTATAGCCCTCCATAAGCATCAAAGAACTCACACAGGAGAGAAACCATAGAAGTTCTTGGACTGTGGAAAGAGCTTCAGTAGAAACACAAACCTTGCTTTTCATCAAAGAACTCAGATAGGCCAGGATCCATATACATCTTTGGAATATGGAAAAATCTTCTATCAGATAATGGATCTCACCTCATCGAATACCGCACAGAGGGGAGAAATCATACAAATGCTTGGAGTGTGAAACAAGATTCAAACACCAACCTTGCTTCTCATCAAAGAAGCAAGGTAAGGGGAGAAAATGCATAAATGCTTGGAATGTGGGAAAAGTTTCAGTCAGATCTCACTTCGCATCATATAGCTCACACAGGGGAGAAACCATAGATATGCTTGGCATATGGCACAAGATTCAGGCACAATTGAACCCGTATTTCCTGTTGGAGAAGCCACTTAGTAGATGCCCTGAGGCCCTTTTGGTATCTCCAGCTGTGTAATGGATAGGGAGAGCCTGGTTATAGTTTTCTATACCATAACCTCTGGGTTCGACTACTGAAAAGTGCTTGTGAAGGACCACCGCCAGTCCCTTCCTGCAAGACCGGGAGCTATGCAGCTCTTTTGACAGCTCACAGCTCCTGCTTGCGATCCCCAGTTCTGCTCAGGTCACTTATACTGGATTGAGGCACTGAGTCAAAGCGAAACTATGCTTTAGGCAAAAGTGACACAGGTTTATTGGCAGTAGTAAACATACAAATTGAAAGGGGAGATAAGGGAGTGAAATTGACAAAGGGAAAGTAAAGCTTGTTACACACAGGCAGAACTTTAAAAGTCCTGAAGGAATAATGTGGTTTGAGTTGGAAACACATGAACTACGAAATACTTTAGAGAATATTTTATTTCTTAAAAATTATAATAAAATGATAAAAAGAATCGACAACCCCTTTTTAAGAAGTATGTTAGAGATTTGGAGCAGTAGGAGGAATATATTTATACCAGGGATATCCCCATTAATTCCAGTGGTGGTTATAAATGACTTCCCCAAAAATTTTTGGAGGGCATATTAAGAAAAGAAAGGGTTATCAGATTAATGGAATGGGTGGAAAAGATGGAGACTAGAGACTAAATAATGGAAATTGTTGGAAGAAGAAGAAGAATATCATGATTAAATTTCCTGCAGTTAGAACAGTGGTCGAAGAAGTGGAAAAGGAGAACCAAGCATGAGAGGGTTTAACCCAATTTCAAATTATTGCCATGTCTAGAGATGGTTTAGAAGGAAACGGGTCAACAAGAGGTATAACAAGGGATTTATAGAGTGATTCAAAGAGCTGAAGAACAAAATGACCATCTAAAGACTGAATTTGGGGAGACTTCAAAGGTGGGTTGGAACAATATATGGGATAGATGTATTCAGAAAGTTATGTCGATAAGGATAAGGGAGAATTTCTATAAACTAATTTGGAGGTGGGACTTAACTCAGTAAATAAATAGAATAGTAAAATTGTTCTCCCACTTTGTTGGGAGGAGGCGGAAAGAGTTCACTGATAGAATAATATAATTGGCACTTTGTGAGAGTGTCAGGAAAGGGACATATGGGTTGTGTGATTATGGTTAGAGTGTTTGATGGACTAGAGATCTGGTTCAAATCCGTCGGCCTAAACCACTGGTGACTTTGGCAGTCCGCTTGCTAACTACTCACAGGGTGGTGAGTAAATGGAGAGAGGATAGAAGAGTGTAGCACCTTGGGTCCTGAGGAAAAAAGAGGGTAAAAACAAAATACAATGCTCAAGTGGGGATTGTAAAAATGTAACTGTTTTTGGCAAATTTTTACAGAAATCGGATTATTGTAAATGAGGCCGTCCAAAACTAAATGTATCAATAATGGAGAACGTTATTTGTGACAAAATATAAGAATTAATTGTAACTTGTAACTGAGTAGTAAGATACGATAAAATGGAAGTACAATGCCTTTATCTGATGGTATTAGGTATATTAATAAGGGAAGGAGGGCCTGTAGGATTGTATTTTGGAATATGGAAGGTTGTATTAACGGATGGAAGTATAACAATTGGTCCCTAGGAGGGTGGGGGGTGCACTTTATGATTTGTGTATACATGTTTAGCTGTTTGTTTTGTTTATTGTCTTTGTATTTAGTTTACAAAAATTAAACAAAATATTAAAAAAGAACTATAAAACAACAAAGATGCTACGCTATTCTCAGCTAACAACTGAAGAATCTACCCTAGTCTAATACTTGTAACTGGTATAACGAACTTACGGCAATGTACCCAGGCAGTCTGTTTGGGTGTTGAGCGTCTGGGCTGGCCTGAGCCACCGACCCAGTCCATGCTTCCCCGCACCTTGCTTCCAAGAACCTCTAGGAGCCTTGGTTGCTTCTTTGACCGCCTCGCTTCTCCCCCTCGATCCCCCAACCCCTCCCTCTACTGACAGGAGGGACCGGTCAGGTCAGCAGGAGGGGGTGCAGAGATTTCAGCGCCACTTTGCCCATGGCCCATCAGAGGTGCTCGGAAGGGGGGCAATTGAGGGTACTTGGCAACCCATTGAGGGCGGTTGGGGAAAACCATCTGAATGTAAATGTGTGCAGGAAGGAACTGGAGGATCGGCTATCCTTGACCTGATTCTAACCAACAGAGACGAGTTAGATGATAAAGTGGCAGTTTCGGGAACTCTGGGGGAAAGTGACCATGTTATACTTGAGTTCTTGATTCTAAAGGAAGCAAAAGCTGAGTGTAGCCAAACGCGTACCCTGGATTTTAGGAAAGCCAATTTTAACAAACTCAGAAAAATGATAAGTAAGGTCCCATGGCAAGCGACCCTAATGAGAAAAGGAGCCCAGGAGGGGTGGGAGTTTTAAAAAAAGGAAATTTTAAAGGCACAATTCCCACAAGGAAAAAGGCAGAGGGCAACAGAAGAAGCCAATGTGGCTTCACAATAAACTCAAAGATGACCTGAAAACAAAAAAGGACACGTACAGGAAGTAGAAGGAAGGACAGGCTACAGGGGAAGAGTACAGGCAGGTAGCACAGAACTGCAGGAATAGTGTCAGGAAGGCTAAAGCTGAGAATGAGCTAAGGTTAGCGAGGAATGCTAAAAACAACAAGAAAGCTTTCTTCAGATACATGCACAGTAAAGGACAGAGGAAAGAAATGGTGGTTCAACTACGCAATGAGGATGGCAAATTGATACCAAGACAAAGAAAAGGCAGAAGTGTTCAATTCCTACTTCGGCTCGGTCTTCTCCCAAAAGATGGTCTATGACCCCGCCTGGCAAACCTGAAGTGCAGACTGAGGGGGCAGGATTGCAGCTTGAGATTGATAGGCAAATGGTCAGGGAGCACCTGATTAACGAGTTTAAATCTCCAGGGCCTGATGAGCTGCATCCTAGAGTAATAAAGGAACTGGCAGAAGAACTCTCAGAACCACTGTCTACTATCTTTGGGAAATCATGGAGGACAGGTGAAGTGCCAGACGACTGTAGGAGGGCAAATGTTGTTCCCATCTTCAAAAAGGGCAAGAAGGAGGAACCTGGGAACTACAGGCCAGTCAGTCTGACATCAATCCCTGGGAAAATTTTGGACCAGATTATAAAGCAGTCAGTCTGCAAGCACCTTGAAAGCAATGCAGTGATTACTAGAAGCCAGCATGGATTTGTCAAAAACAAATCCTGTCAGACTAATCTGATCTCATTTTTTGATTGGGTAACCTCCCTTGTGGACTGTGGGAATGCTGTGGACATCATATATCTGGACTTCAGCAAAGCTTTTGACAAAGTGCCTCATGATATCCTGATTAACATGCTAGCTAAAAGTGGGCTAGATGGAAGAACTATCAAGTGGATCCACAATTGGCTACAGAATCGCTCAAAGAGTGCTTATCAATGGTTCCTTCTCAAACTGGGGAGAGGTAACGAGCGGGGTACCACAGGGCTCGGTCCTGGGCCCAGTGCTCTTCAACATTTTTATTAATGACTTGGATGAGGAGGTGCAGGGAATGCTTATCAAATTTGCAGATGACACAAAGTTGGGTGGAACAGCTAATACTCTGGAAGACAGAAACAAAATTCAAAGTGATCTCGATAGGCTGGAGCGCTGGGCCGAAAACAACAGAATGAAATTTAATAAGGATAAATGCCAAGTGCTGCACCTAGGGAAAGGAAACCAAATACAGAGCTACAGAATGGAGGACACTTGGCTCAACAATACTACAAGTGAGAAGGATCTTGGAATTGTGGTAGATCACAAACTGAATATGAGCCAGCAATGCGATGTGGCTGCAAAGAAGGAAAATGCTATTTTGGGCTGCATTAATATAAGTATAACTCCAAATCGCGTGAAGTGATAATTCCCCTTTACTCAGCACTGGTTAGGCCTCATCTTGAGTATTGCATCCAGTTCTGGGCACTACACTTTCAGAAGGACGTAGACAAACTGGAGAGGGTTCAGAGGAGGGACAACAAGGATGATAAAGGGACTGGAAACAAGGCCCTATGAGGAGAGACTGAAAGAACTGGGCATGTTTAGCCTTCAGAAGAGGAGACTGAGGGGAGATATGATTCGCACTCTTCCAGTACTTGAAGGGATGTCACACAGAGAAGGGCCAGGATCTCTTCTCGATCATCCCAGTTTGCAGGACACGGAATAATGGGCTCAAGTTACAGGAACCCAGATTCCACCTAAACATCTGGAAAAATGTCCTGACTGTCAGAGCAATAAGACAATGGAACCAATTACCTAGGGAGGTGGTGGGCTCTCCCACTCTGGAGGCATTCAAGGTGCAGATGGACAGCCATCTGTCTGGGATGCTTTGACCTGGATTCCTGCATTGAGCAGGGGGTTGGACTCGATGGCCTTGTAGGCTCCTTCGAACTCTACTTTTCTATGATTCTGTGATAAAGCACCAAGAACAACTGGAGACTAGCTCAGGCAGCCCTGCCTTGGAGACTAGCTCAGCCAGCCATGGCTGCCTTGATGCTCGGCCTGGCTTTGTGCAGGAATGCTTTGTGGGGTGGAGCACCAAAGGACATGCTTGTCTTCCATTCAAATTAGACATTGCTGGAGAAGCTACCTGATTTCCTGCATTGGCCCCTGGGTGCTGCTGTAGGCTCACATGTCCATGCACGTTCCTGAAAAGAGCATCTGAGGATGGCATGCTCTTCTTTTCAAAGCAGGTATTTTCTAAATGTGTGCTTCTCATTTCTTCCTGCACCCTGGCTGGGACTCTCTCCCGTCAGCCATGCACAGACCCACCCACCCACCCAATGGACAGCACAAGGTAGGACTTCCGGAGGCGGCCAGGCTTCTCCCTTTGAAGTGGTGGATTTGGCAAAGTTCAAAGCACATTTTATGGAATTGAAATTTAAAATGCGGTTGGTATGGTTTGTGGCATGTTGGGACTTTTTCTTCTCCTCTGACCAGTCAATAGTTTTTCAGGTTAAGCACATGCAGACAGATATATGAGCATAACTATACCATGAGAAGTTGGGGCTCGTGTCAAATGTTGTCATGGCCTGGAGACCATCTAGCTGTGAGTCCTGCCAGACCTGGTCCCTGCTTCCCTGGCTCATCACACCTGGCCAGGGAGTGTGGGGCCTGACTGACTCCAGCTACAAAGGCTGCTGCTGCTCCTGCAAGACCTGGTCCCTGCTTCCCTGGCTCATCACACCTGGCCAGGGAGGGTGGGTCCTCACTGACTCCAGCTACAAAGGCTGCTCCTGCCTTGTTTGTTTGTTGGTATCTGTAATTATTTCTGTTGTATTATTTTTTTTTTAATATTTAGTGTTTTTTTAATATTTTTTAACTAGTATTGCTGTTCTTATATTCTGTAGATTATTATTATTTTTTAATACTATATTCAGTGTTCCTTGATGTTTTGTGTTCATGTCTTTTAGATTGTGAGCCTGAGGGCAGGGACTGTCTTATTATTAATTTGTGTAAGCCGCTCTGAGAGCCTTTTCTGGCTGAAGAGCGGGATATAAATGAAATAAATAAATAAATCTAAGGGGGGTGGGATTGCCCTCAGAGCCAGCACATTCCAGGAGACCTATTTCTGCCACCAAATACAGGCCTGTGCCTCACGCTGGCTCAGCTTGTCTGAGCGTGGAAAACTAAGCAGGGTCAGGCCTGGTTATTACTTGGATGGGAGACCCCTCCTCTAGTGTCCTGCATTGAGCAGGGGGTTGGACTCGATAGCCTTGTAGGCCCCTTCCAACTCTACGATCTATGGAACCTCCATTCCACGGTCCTTTCCAGGAGCCAAGAGTGGCGGGCGCCCATCCTTTAAAGGATGCTCCTTCTGTGTGTGTGTGTGTGTGTGTGTGTGTCTCGGTTGGGCTTGGAGAATATGCAGCACGGCTAGGGTGACTAGCAGCAGCGCATGTGACGCGCATCCCACCTTGAGTTTGGGATGAGACGAGGGGGTGTCACTCTGGCCTTCTCCAACATTATCCTGACAGGCTGAGCATTTCCTGTAGATGGCAGATACTGCTTTCTACCCTCTTCTCCCATTGAGCCACAAAGTAACCTGCTTATTGATGTCTGGGGAAACTTGCCTCATCGGTGCCCATCGTAGTGTGATGAGATCCATGTGTGTCATCTACCCAAGACCCCTGGGATGCGAGTGAGACGAAAAGCGTTCCTGTGCCCCAGTGAGGGTTCAGCCGGATTGGGAGGGGGGATTCTGCGTGTGGCCCCCGGGCACCAACCCAGCACCGCATGCAGCCCTCGGGTGTCCCTAGAAGTTGCACACCCCTTACCTGGGAGCAAGCCCCACTGAACCTCTGCAGCACCCTTCCCTACACAGCCCTTAGTCAAACTATGGAATCCACCTCCACAAGATGGAGTGACGGCCACCATTTTGGAGGGCTTTAAAAGGGGGTGGGACCAGTTCATGGAGGAGGAGTGATGTTCATAAGGCTGATGTAGAGCCTTTGTGCCCTCCAGATGCGATGGACTACAATTCCCATCATTCCCAGCCAGCATGGCTAATTGCCCCCCTGGGGGGGAGGCTGGTCCAAAGAGGAAGCAAAAGTTTACCGCCCACCGGACACGTGCACAAACTAGCCCATCCCTACCCAGCCGGCCCAGAGGAGTCCAGCCTAGCGGGGGTGCTGCACCTGACCCAGTCCGCTGGTCCTGCTTGGGGGGTCCGAAGGAAGGATCCTGCTGCGTGCTCCCCTGCAAAGGAACTGAGCCGGAATCCTAGAGAGGAAGGCAATTTGGGGAGGCAGGGTTGGCCCCTTGTTTCCATGGCAATGGCACCTCCCTCCACCCCTCCTCAAAGTCATAAAATGTCCCTGCCCCCCACCCCACATCCCTCTTTCCTCTCCTGCAGACCCTCCAACTTTTCACAGATGGAAATAGGGGCACACCTGTGAATTTGTTAGAGGTATGGTTAAGCAACATGAAGGTGTGATCAAGAGGGTGTGGCCAGGCAGCATGAGGGCGTGGCCAAGGGCATGCCCAGGCAACCAAGGGCATGGTCAAGTACAAAAGTGATCAGAGGAAACACACAAAACTGCAGTATTTTCTCCCTCCTAGAACCTGGGGTTATCCACTAAAGCTAAATGGTGGCACATTTGGCACAAACAAAATGAAATATTTATTTGCATAGTGCATAGTTGAACTGTGGGATTCACTGCCACAAGATGTAGCCATGGCTGCCAACTTGGAGTAGACAAATTCATGGAGGTTAGGATCTAGTTTCCCTTCTCAAGGCATTCTATTACTGATAAGGCTATCAATGGACTAGTCAAGATGGCTACATAGCACCTCCAGGATGGGAGACACCATGCCTCTGAAGACCGCTTGCTGGGGAACATGAGTGGGAGCGCACTGTTACCCTCATGTCCTGCTGGAGAGCTTTCCGGGGCCTCTGGTTGGTCACTGTGGGAAACAGGATGCTGGACCAGTAGGGCTCTTTTTATGGACTTAACCTAGCACAGAGAGGAAGGCATGAACACCTGTTACAGGAAGATGCAAGCCCAGTCCTTATATACAAACCCAGGTTGCTTCAGTGTCTGCGGGGACTTGGTTTGCATGAAGATGTCCTTCCTTTGGTCTGTTAGACTTATGGGTTGAATAAGGCAATCTGGAGGTTATTGTTTGACAGCCAAGTTCAGAGCACAAGCCTGTGAAGAGCACAAATTGTGTCAGTCTTCAGAATAAATTCATGAGAAGCTGCCCATTATAAGTCTCTGACCATCAAGGGCTATTCCTGGAGCTCCGATAGGAGCAAAGTCTAGTTTTACAGCCTGATGCGATACATGTTCATTCAGAAGCTACTCCCACTTCTTTCCATGGGGTTTACTCTCGAGGAAGTGGCCAGAATACTGCTGCCTTATAGCACAATCCTAGGCATGATCACTCAGAAGTATGTCCCACGGAATTGAACAGGGCTTACTCCCAAGTAAGTGTACCATTGAATCACACTATTCGATTTAGGGAAATTCAATAACAAATTGTCAAGGAGGGCCACCGGTATTGACTATGCTTTGTTAAAAGACTCAGAAGGCTTAACAGATTTTTAAAAAAAAAAATTAAGGAGAAAGGGTATGCCTTAAATGTAAATGTATTCTGGGACAAAATATTTCAACCTTTATTCTTATTTTTAAAATTCATGGTAAGTGGTTAATAAATATTTGTACTTCCCACAATACATATATCTTGCATTTGAGCACATATATCCAGTATTAAACACTGAAGCTCCATGTTTTAAAGCAATCGACAACACTGACATCACATCTGGTGGCAGCAAATTGATTATGCACTGTGTGAAGAAGGATCTTGTAATTGAGGGATAATTGTGAAATGCTGCTCCTTGCTAGAAGAAGAGGAAGCAGCAGCAGTACCAGTACTAGGATGACTTTTCCAGAATTATATTATTATATAATATCTGATATATTATAATTATTACATTATTCGATTTTATATTCTTTTATAATATTTCATAAGTGGCTTTTGCAATTTTTTTTTTAAACCTTACTTAAACCCTTAATTTTGGATATCTGGTGTTTTTCAGGGGGGGTGTGTGTCAGTGCTTGCAAGGCAATCTTTTTCTTTTCGTGTTCAAATTGTCAGGATTGAGCTTCAGAGAAGGTTCTTGCCTTTCCTTCTG
The DNA here is from genome assembly GCA_021292165.1 of Shinisaurus crocodilurus. NCBI lineage: Eukaryota > Metazoa > Chordata > Lepidosauria > Squamata > Shinisauridae > Shinisaurus > Shinisaurus crocodilurus. The sequence goes on from CM037879.1 coordinate 8,931,093, forward strand.
ACACTGTATCTCACCAGTTAAGAGGCACAGAGTAGTCGGCTCTGTTCGGAAAGGAAATCTTTGGCAATATAAAGACAGGAATCATGTGATCAATTCCCTCGTTCTCCTCTCCCTCCCTCGGTCCGGGGCACCCGGTGCGTGCAGCCCACGCCGCCGCCGCCGCCGCCTCCTCCTGCTCCTCCTCTTTCCACCCAGCTAATCCCTTCCCCAAGGGGCGCCCACCCGTGCACGCGCACGCACAGGCACGCGCACCCCTCGCCTCTACTTCCCAGCTCAGCGGCGTCTCTCCTCTTAAAGGGGCCGTGGGCAAAATCCAGTTGCAAAGCTAAAACTGCAAGCCGAGCTGCCACTGCCCACGTGGCCCCTTTAAAAGCAGCTTGAAGGACAGCGTGAGCAGAAGCCGTGATGGCTGCTTATGGGTTTTCCTGAGGGCCGCGCCATTTTCCTGGCAAGTGGGGACTCTGCTCTTTCCCACGGGCTGCCTCGGTGCCTCCCTCCCTCGATCTGGTGAGACCCCCCCCCTTGCTGCAGTGGGGGAGGGGGGCATCGCGGGAGGGCGACGGGGGCCAGCCTCAAAGACCAGCCCGCGGAAGGAGAGAAGAGTCTAAAGTGGGGGTGAGAGAATCTACTTATTTGGGCTGATGTCAGAGGGGGTGGGGGGGTGCAAGCTGGACCCCCCATTTCACCCCACAGGCAGGGGGCCTCCGCAACTGATCCGTTTGGGGTTTCCCCACATGCTCGGGCGCTTCTTTCTTTCTCCAAGCTGGAGCACCCCTCCCCATTTCAACTCGAGCACGTCTTCCTTCCTCTCCTCCGTAAAGCCAGGTTTGGGGGGGGGGGATTAAAGGAGGTCTGCGCGGAATCCAGCAGGTTCGTGGACTCTGCACCCGGACACCGGCTAAAGTCATTGCCACCCACCCCCCCCCAAATCGGGCCCTGTGGCTCCGGGCTCCCCAACGCGGCTCCTCCGAGGGGTTTCCGCGCGTGGCCGAGATGCTCCCCTGGTTCTGGGCTGGCTTGGCTGGACCGCCCAAAGCAAGCCTAATTGGGCCGAGGGGGACGGATGAGGTGCCCCCCCCACCCCCGCCCAGGGCTGCCCCCACCATTTGAGGCGTCCTGGAAGTCCAGTGACTGAGTATTTCCCACCCTCTTGCTCTTCTCCTGCCGGGGATGTGGGGAGGCGCGCTCTGTTCTGGGGCCGGAATGACTGGACCAGCCTTGGGCACTCGGCGCTTCGGCAGGGCGGGAGCAACATGTTTAGGCCTCTTTTGGGTTGTCCGGGGCCTATTATATGCTGGCCCCAAGGACATCCTGGACCCCTCTGAGCCCGCCTATAATACAGTATAGTTGCTTGTCACTTCCAGGAAAAATCTCTTGCATCCCCCTGGATTGGGCTCCAATGTGAGAAGAAGCCGTGATGGCTTACTATGGGTTTTCCTGAAGGTTCCTGCATTTCCTTCTGACACTGTATCTCACCAGTTAAGAGGCACCGAGTCAGCTCTGTTAGGAAAGGAAATCTTTGGCAACGTAAGGATAGGAATCATGTGATCAAGTCCCTCCTCCTCTTTCCACCCAGCTGATCCCTTCCCCATGGGGCGCCCACCCGTGCACGCGCACGCACAGGCACGCGCACCCCTCGCCTCCACCTCCCAGTTGAGCGGCGTCTCTCTACTCTTAAAGGGGCCGTGGGCAAAATCCAGTTGCAGCTAAACTAAAACTGCAAGCCGAACTGCAAGGGGGAAGTTTCTTGCATTTCCTTCTGACACTGTATCTCACCTGCTAGAGGCACGGAGTCAGCTCTGTTAGGAAATGAAATCTTTGGCAAAATAAAGACAGGAATCATGTGATCAAGTCCCTCATTCTCCTCTCCCTCCCTCGGTCCGGGACACCCGGGGTAGCCCCCACCTCCTCCTCTTTCCGCCCAGCTGATCCCTTCCCCATGGGGCGCCCGCACGCGCACAGGCACGCGCACCCCTCGCCTCCCCGTCCCAGCTTAGCAGCGTCTCTCTACTCTTAAAGGGGCCGTGCGCAAAATTCAGTTGCAGCGAAGCTAAAACTGCAAGCCGAACTGCCACTGCCCACGTGGCCCCTTTAAAAGCAGCTTGAAGGACAACGTGAGAAGAAGCCGTGATGGCTTATTATGGGTTTTCCTGAGGGCCGCGCCATTTTCCTGGCAAGTGGGGACTTTGCTCCTGCCTTTTCCTGCCTGGCGACTTTGCTCTTTCCCACCGGCTGCCTCGGTGCCTCCCTCCCTCCCGCGATCCGGTGAGACCCCCCTTGTGAAGAGGGGGAGGGGGCATGGCGGGGGGGAGGTGCAAGCTGGAACACCCCCCCATTTCACCCCACAGGTGATCCGTTTGGGGTTTCCCCACATGCTCGGGCGCTTCTTTCTTTCTCTCCTCCGTAAAACCAGGAGAACCTTTTGCTTTGTGGGGGGGGGGGATTAAAGAAGGTCTGCGAGGAATCCAGCAGGCTCGTGGACTCTGTACCCGGACATCGGCTAATATCGTTGCCCCCCCACCCGCCCACCCCCCAAATCGGGCCCTGTGGCTCCGGGCTCCCCAGCGCGGCTCCTCCGAGGGATTTCTGCGCGTTGCCGAGATGCTCCCCTGGTTCTGGGCTGGTTTGGCTGGACCGTCCAAAGCAAACCCAGTTGGGCCGAGGGGACGGATGAGGTGCCCCCCACCCCCGCCCAGGGCTGGCCCCACCATTGGGCAGAGGGAGGGGTCGCCCCCTGCAGCTGATTCGGGGTGCCCTGAAAGTCCAGTAACTGAGTATTTCCCACCCTCTTCTGGCTCTTCTCCTGTCTTATCCCCCATGCTATTTAACATCTACATGCAGCCGCTGAGTGGGGTCATCCGGAGTTTTGCAGTACGTTGCCATCAATATGGTGATGACACGCAGCCCTATTTCTCCTTTTCATCTTCAGCAGCTGAAGCTGTGGATGTGCTAAACCGGTGCCTGGCCACGACAATGGACTGGATGAGGGCTAACAAACTGAAACTCTATCTGAGATGCTGTTAGTGGGTGGTTCCCCTGACTGGATGGAGGGTGTTCAGCCTGTTCTGGATGGGGTTGCACTCCCCTTGAAAGAGCAGGTTCATAGAATCATAGAAAAGTAGAGCTGGAAGGGGCCTACAAGACCATCGAGTCCAACCCCCTGCTCAATGCAGGAATCCAGGTCAAAGCATCCCCGACAAATGGCTGTCCAGCTGCACCTTGAATGCCTCCAGATTGGGAGAGCCCACCACCTCCCTAGGTAGTTGATTCCATTGTCTTATTGCTCTGACAGTCAGGAAATTTTTCCTGATGTTTAGGTGGAATCTAGGTTCATAGAATCATAGAACATTAGAAAAGTAGAGTTGAGAGGGGCCTACAAGGCCATCGAGTCCAACCCCCTGCTCAGTGCAGGAATCCAAGTCAAAGCATCCCTGACAGATGGCGGTCCAGCTGCACCTTGAATGCCTCCAGATTGGGAGAGCCCACCACCTCCCTAGGTAGTTGATTCCATTGTCTTATGGCTCTAACAGTCGGGAAATTTTTTCTGATGTTTAGGTGGAATCTAGGTTTCTGTAACTTGAGCCCATTATTCCGTGTCCTGCAAACTGAGATGATCGAGAAGAGATCCTGGCCCTCCTCTGTGTGACATACCTTCAAGTACTGGAAGAGTGCGATCATATCTCCCCTCAGTCTCCTCTTCTGAAGGCTAAACATGCCCAGTTCTTTCAGTCTCTCCTCATAGGGCCTTGTTTCTGTTGTGACATGTATCACAATCACCAGCTGTGGCACATTGTTTACAAATGAAAGGAACAGAATGGCTGGTAAACAAGTTATGTTTTGTCTCCTACTTCCTGTGTGTTTCTCATGGGAAAAGTAGGTGTGAAAGAAATACGAGCTGGTCACATGGTTTGTATGTTCTGATGATGTACTGACTTGTTGTTTCTCTGTCTGTAGCCATTTTGGAGAGATGTTGAACTGTTCTCTCTTCTTCACTCTCTTGTCTTCTGACTAGTGCTTGCTGGACTAAATGCAATCATGTAATGTCTGTGCTGAGTGGAGTGAAGCTCAACTTGCTCCACTGGATTAAATGCTTGCTATGCATTGTACTCTGCACATGGAAATGTATGCTCTGTAGAATAAGCTTTGTTAAGTGAATAAACAGGTAGTACATAGACCTGTGGAGTTTACAGAGTTATTTCCTTACTACTGGAATCTGCAAACAGGAGGAAGCTGAGTTGGCTGACATCCGATACGCTGGAATGCTGCGCTGGGAGTGGGAGAGACAGATCTGAACTTCTGTGTGTGGATTTATGGGCGTCTGCACACGGGAATAGGATTTTAAATCTTCCATCTCACTCAAGCGAGGCGCTCTGTTTTTCCTCGCACGCCTTCAGTTTCCAGTCCCTTTATCATCCTTGTTGCCCTCCTCTGAACCCTCTCCAGTTTGTCTATGTCCTTCTTAAAGTGAGGTGCCCAGAACTGGACGCAGTACTCAAGATGAGGCCGAACCAGTGCTGAGTAAAGGGGAATTATCACTTCCCGCGATTTGGAAGCTATACTTCTATTAATACAGCCCAAAATTGCATTTGCCTTCTTTGCAGCCACATCGCATTGCTGGCTCATATTCAGTTTGTGATCTACCACAATTCCAAGATCCTTCTCACTTGTAGTATTGTTGAGCCAAGTGTCCCCCATTCTGTAACTCTGCATTTGGTTTCCTCTCCCTAGGTGCAGCACTTGGCATTTATCCCTATTAAATTTCATTCTGTTGTTTTCGGCCCAGCGCTCCAGCCTATCGAGGTCACTTTGAATTTTGTTTCTGTCTTCCAGAGTATTAGCTGTTCCACCCAACTTTGTGTCATCTGCAAATTTGATAAGCATTCCCTGTACCTCCTGATCCAAGTCATTAATAAAAATGTTGAAGAGCACTGGGCCCAGGACCGAGCCCTGTGGTACCCCGCTCGTTACCTCTCCCCAGTTTGAGAAGGAATCATTGATAAGCACTCTTTGAGTCCGATTCTATAGCCAATTGTGGATCCACCTGATAGTTGTTCCATCTAGCCCACTCTTAGCTAGCTTACTAATCAGGATATCATGAGGCACTTTGTCAAAAGCTTTGCTGAAGTCCAGATATATGATGTCCACATCATTCCTACAGTCCACAAGGGAGGTTACCCGATCAGAAAATGAGATCAGATTACTCTGACAGGATTTGTTCTTGACAAATCCATGCTGTCTTCTAGTAATCATTGCATTGTTTTCAAGGTGCTTGCAGACTGACTTCTTTATAATCTGCTCCAAAATTTGGAAAGGGAATAGTCTGGTTTCTGTAATCTATGCTTTGGTAATCTCTAAATTAGACTACTGCAATGCACTCTATGTGGAGCTGCCCTTGAAGACTATGCAGAAGCTGCAGCTTCTCCAAAATGCAGTAGGCAGACTAATAACCAGGACCAGTAGGTCTATACACATAACACCAGTTCTGGCCCGCTTGAACTGGCTGCCTCGATACTTCTGAGCCTGATTCCAGGTGCTGATCTAAACCTATAAAGCCTTGCATGACTTGGGACTGCAATACTTGACCCAATGCCTCTTCCAACTGCAATCTCCCCGGACACCACGGTCGACATCTGGGGCCTTCCCCCGACTGCCACCTCCGAGGGAGGCCTGGAGAATGGCAATAAGAGGGAGGGCCTTTTCTGTGGTTGCCCCCCAACTGTGGAATAAGCTCCCTTCACAGGACTGCCTGGCGCCAGCTCTACTATCCTTTCAGCGCCAGGTTAAAACTGCCCTCTATGTAGAGGCATTGAACAACTAAATAGCACATGGGTGGTGGTGGTGGTGTCAACTTGTTCAACAGTTCACGTTGTACTAACTTGTTTTTAGTCATTTGAGTCCTATTTAAATTTGGTTTTTAAAACAATTTCCAGGTAGTTTTGCCTAAGAGGAGCTGAATGAGAATACGGCAGTGGCAGGATGCCTGATGGGGAGGGGTGTGGTGGGGGCTTTGGAAGAAGAATGGGCTCAACGGGAGGCTGAGAGTGGGAGCTGGTTTCGACGGGGAGGAACGTTGGGGTGCACGGAGGATGCTGCATCCTCTGACTTTGCTCCCATGCAAAGAACCTCCCAACCTAGTCTCTGGTTTCTCTTTGAGTCCTGGCATGTGCCTGCCTTTCCTTCTGGAACGGGACCTGGTTGCTGCCTGGAGTCCTTGCCATTCCTTCTTGCCCTGACAGGGTAATGGTTCTTTTACAGGTCTTGGCTTTGCAGAGCTTCATTAGCACCGCTCTTTGCTGCACGGATCAAAGATGGACGAGCAGGACTCTGCTACCGCTGAAGCAGGAAGAGGCCGCGATTCCATCAGGACTGGGAGTGCCAGTGAAACCTGGGAAACTATGGGACAGAATATCGTGAGCCAGGAATTGGTCAGCTCAGATGTGTGGCGCCAGCATTTCAGGCAGCTCCGCTACCGGGCGGCTCAGGGCCCCCGAGAGGTCTGCACCCAGCTCCACCATCTCTCCCGTCAGTGGCTGAAGCCAGAGCGACACACCAAAACTCAGATGGTGGACCTGGTAATCCTGGAGCAGTTCCTGAGCATCCTGCCCCTGGAGATGTCGAGCTAGGGTGAGGGAATGTGGGGCGGAGACCAGTTCCCAGGCGGTGGCCCTGGCAGAAGGCTTCCTCCTGAGCTGGGAGGAGGAGAAGAAGCAGGAGGAGCAGCGGGTGAGAGCATTGCATTGTGGGAGCTCCAAGGGGTCAAGCATGTGAGGGGGGACATCCCAAAACTCTCTCTGCAAATTACCCGACTTTTTACTGAAATTCTCTGAGGAGGGATCTCCCATGCCCCCTGCCCCAAGAGTGTATCATTTCTGTATTCTCTTCTGATTGCATGTCTTGGATCCACATTACGTTCAGGTAGAGCATCTGTGTGCTGAAGTGGGGCCTGATTTCCCTGCCCCCTGCAGAGTCCCCCGTGAACGGGCATTGAGCAGAAGAGTGATGGAGGTGCCGCCTCACAGGGTAAGGATTAGCTGCGGGGTTGGGGAGCGTGCAAGAAATTATTGGGCTGCTTTTATTCCCCCCCCCCTAAGTCGTTTGGAGGGTGGGGGGAAGAAACCTGTCTCCAGCCTTTTTCTCAGTTAAAAAAATCATATTCAATAACTGAAGACGTTAGACAAGGAAATCTGCACTTTGAATTGTGGCCAAGAGCCCAACTGGGGAGAGATGCATTTTCACCCAATTGTCCTAAAGCGTCCAAACTGCAAAAAAAGGATAAGACATTTCCTGACATGCCTGTGTTCTTACAATTGCATCACTTAAGCTGCAGTCCTGTGTATTTTCCTGAGAAGGAAGTCGTGTTGTGTTCAAAGGGGCTAACTACCTAGTAAGTGCATTCAATATATCCAGGGGCTGGGGAGCTCCTGTTAGTGGGAAATGTGGCCAAAGGCCCATCTAGTCCAGCATCCCGTTTCCCACAGTGCCCAGCCAGGAGATACCTGTGGAGCCCACAAGCAGTGCATGAGCGCAATAGACCTGGGACGCTGTTCTGCCCCTGTAATTGGTCTTGAGAGGCGTGCTTCCCCAGATCCTGGAGATCACCATCAGGACTAGTAGCCCTTTGGTAGCCTTGTCCTCCAAAAGGAAGGCTGCAAATGCCACTCGTGGATGCTTAAATCGTCCACTATAAATGCCCAGCCAACTCACTTGAAGCAGCCTTTTGGATTTTGTTACTAGACGATCTTTACATTAGGTGTGAGGAGGAAATGTTGATGTTTCTTCTGTCCAGGGTCTGGTGCCCTTTGAGGAAATCGCTGTGTCCTTCAGCAAGGAGGAGTGGGCACTGCTGGATCCTGACCAGAGAGCCCTGCACAGGCAGATCATGGAGGAGAATCGTGGGATCGTGGCCTCTCTCGGTAAGGCTCCCTCTTTCCCTGGCTGGCGATAATATCTCTTTACAAATGCAATGCTGGTGAGTAGTAGTAGTAGCAGCAGCAGCAGCGGGAATGTTAGTAATTTATTCCCCATTCTCTATATTCATTGAAGTATTTTTAGGTGGGGCAGGAGCAAGAAGCTATCATTAGTGCAGTGCTTCTCAATTATTTTCTGTGATGCCCCCCCTAGGAAGAAGAAAACATTTCGCGCCCCCCGCGCGACTGTAAATAGTATCATTTGTCTATAAAATTGTTATAAGTACACCTCTGCATAACACTGTATCCTTATTAACGTATAAGAGAATTAAAAAAGAAAGAAACGTGGATCAATTTACAACAAAGAATAGCTTTATTAACTGTAGCAGAAAAGATTTAAAGGAGCACAGGATTTAAAGGAACACAATATTAAAAAAAACTTTTAACTGAGGTCAAACGAGCCCCCCTTTACGGAGCCTCGCACCCCCCCTGGGGGGCCCGCCCCACTAATTGAGAAGCACTGCATTAGTGTCAGAACAAAGTTGGAATGGACGGGATCAACTTTATTCATAAAGTGTGAGCAAGTTTTTTTAAATTAATTTTTTAATGTGAATAAAAAAACCAAAAACACCCAAACACACACAATAAAAGGAAAAAGAAAAAGAAAGAAAGGGGGGGGGGAATACATAGTTCCTATATAAATTTCAATAAATCACTTATAATATATCCATTGATGATTCTGGCATAGACGCAAAAACGGCAATTAATTGACTGGGTAAAGTAGAATAATCCACTTTTGTATTCTATTCCTGTTTATGGCCCTGTGTATCTTATCTCACACATATTCACAGATAATAAGTATTTATAAACTTGTATTGTGGGCTGACATGTCAGCTCAGCCTCAATAATGATCCATGGGTAGAGGTCCCAGTGGTCTCTCCGTTGTCTTGGACGGATCACCATCTGGTCAGGACTGGCATTAAGGCTGCTGCCCACCTCTGCAGGGGTGGTGGACCAGTTAAAATGGTACGTCCCCGAAGGCTGATGGATCCAATACGTTTCCAGAATGCCTTGGGGGGGTCTTTTGGATGGTTCCGCCAGTAATCCTGTCCTGTCCTTGGTCTCCAAATGGAATGAAGACCTGGCTAGGGTCATCAGCACGATCGCTCCTAGATGTCCTCTCCGACCCACTTCTAAACGAACAATTGCCATTGTTTCAAGGAGGCACGATGTGGTAGTAATGGGAGACTTCAATTTCCCTGATATCTGTTGGGAGACTTATTCAGCCAAGCATGGCCCCTCCAAGAAATTCCTGAGCTGTGCTGCTGATAACTTCCTCCTACAGAAAGTGGAGGAAGGAACTAGAGGATCGGCTATCCTTGACCTGATTCTAACCAACAGAGACGAGTTAGTGGATAAAGTGGCAGTTTCGGGAACTCTGGGGGAAAGTGACCATGTTATACTTGAGTTCTTGATTCTAACGGAAGCAAAAGCTGAGTGTAGCCAAACACGTACCCTGGATTTGAGGAAAGCCAATTTTAACAAACTCAGAACAATGATTAGTAAGATCCCATGGCAAGTGACTCTCACGAGAAAGGGAGCCCAGGAGGGGTGGGAGTTTTTAAAAAAGGAAATTTTAAAGGCACAATTGCAAACAATTCCCACAAGGAAAAAAGGCAGAGGGCAACAGAAGAAGCCAATGTGGCTTCACAATAAACTCAAAGATGACCTGAAAACAAAAAGGACACGTATAGGAAGTGGAAGGAAGGACAGGCTACAGGGGAAGAGTACAGGCAGGTAGCACAGAACTGCAGGAATAGTGTCAGGAAGGCTAAAGCTGAGAATGAGCTAAGGTTAGCGAGGAATGCTAAAAGCAACAAAAAAGCTTTCTTCAGATACATGCACAGTAAAAGACAGAAGAAAGAACTGGTGGTTCAACTACGCAATGAGGATGGCAAATTGATAACAGAAGACAAAGAAAAGGCAGAAGTGTTCAATTCCTACTTCGGCTCGGTCTTCTCCCAAAAGAGGGTCTATGACCCCCCTGGCAAACCTGAAGTGCAGACTGAAGGGGCAGGATTGCTGCTTGAGATTGATAGGCAAATGGTCAAGGAGCACCTGATTACTCTGAACGAGTTTAAATCTCCAGGGCCTGATGAGCTGCATCCTAGAGTAATAAAGGAACTGGCAGAAGAACTCTCAGAACCACTGTCTATTATCTTTGAGAAATCATGGAGGACAGGTGAAGTGCCAGACGACTGGAGGAGGGCAAATGTTGTTCCCATCTTCAAAAAGGGCAAGAAGGAGGAACCTGGGAACTATAGGCCAGTCAGTCTGACATCAATCCCCGGGAAGATTTTTGAGCAGATTATAAAGAAGTCAGTCTGCAAGCACCTTGAAAACAATGCAGTGATTACTAGAAGCCAGCATGGATTTGTCAAGAACAAATCCTGTCAGACTAATCTGATCTCATTTTTTGATCGGGTAACCTCCCTTGTGGACTGTGAGAATGGTGTGGACATTATATACCTGGACTTCAGCAAAGCTTTCGACAAAGTGCCTCATGATATCCTGATTAGTAAGCTAGCTAAGAGTGGGCTAGATGGAACAACTATCAGGTGGATCCACAATTGGCTAAAGAATCGGACTCAAAGAGTGCTTATCAATGGTTCCTTCTCAAACTGGGGAGAGGTAACGAGCGGGGTACCACAGGGCTCGGTCCTGGGCCCGGTGCTCTTCAACATTTTTATTAATGACTTAGCTGAGGAGGTGCAGGGAATGCTTATCAAATTTGCAGATGACACAAAGTTGGGTGGAACAGCTAATACTCTGGAAGACAGAAACAAAATTCAAAGTGACCTCGATAGGCTGGAGCGCTGGGCCGAAAACAACAGAATGAAATTTAACAGGGATAAATGCCAAGTGCTGCACCTAGGGAGAGGAAACCAAATGCAGAGTTACAGAATGGGGGACACTTGGCTCAACAATACTACAAGTGAGAAGGATCTTGGAATTGTGGTAGATCACAAACTGAATATGAGCCAGCAATGCGACGTGGCTGCAAAGAAGGCAAATGCAATTTTGGGCTGTATTAATAGAAGTATAGCTTCCAAATCGCGGGAAGTGATAATTCCCCTTTACTCGGCACTGGTTAGGCCTCATCTTGAGTACTGCGTCCAGTTCTGGGCACCTCACTTTAACAAGGACATAGACAAACTGGAGAGGGTTCAGAGGAGGGCAACAAGGATGATAAAGGGACTGGAAACAAGGCCCTATGAGGAGAGACTGAAAGAACTGGGCATGTTTAGCCTTCAGAAGAGGAGACTGAGGGGAGATATGATCGCACTCTTCCAGTATTTGAAGGGATGTCACACAGAGGAGGGCAAAGATCTCTTCTCGTTCATCCCAGTTTGCAGGACACGGAATAATGGGCTCAAGTTACAGGAACCTAGATTCCACCTAAACATCAGGAAAAATTTCCTGACTGTCAGAGCAATAAGACAATGGAATCAACTACCTAGGGAGGTCGTGGGCTCTCCCACTCTGGAGGCATTCAAGGTGCAGCTGGACAGACATCTGTCAGGGATGCTTTGACCTGGATTCCTGCACTGAGCAGGGGGTTGGACTCGATGGCCTTGTAGGCCCCTTCCAACTCTACTTTTCTATGATTCTATGATTCTATTCCGTGGTTTTCTGAAGAACTGAGGAAGCTGAAGCGGGGAGGAAGACGACTAGAGCGCCGATGGCGGAGAACTCGACTCGAATCCGACCAAACACTCCATAGAGATCATCTGTAGAGCTATGGAGTGGCGATACGTGCGGCGAAGAGAGCTTTCTGCTCTGCATGTATCGCGTCTGCGAACTCGCGTCCAGCTGAGCTGTTCAGAGTGGTTAGGGAGCTGAGCCAGGCTCCCCCTATTCAAGATCAGATTTTAGAACCTTCAGTGGCTCGCTGTGAGGCTTTTAACGAGTTTTTCGCAGATAAAATTTCTCTGATTCGTGCCAACCTAGACGCCATTGTGGATACAGAAGTCAACAGTGGGGTGTCCAGCAACTCTTCTTGGCCTGATTAAATTGGGTCACTTTCAGTTGGTGACTCCTGATGACGTGGACAAGCTTCTTGGTTTGGTCAATAAGACTACTTGCCCTCTTGACCCTTGCCCATCCTGGCTTATAGCCCAGGGAGGGGAGACAGTAAGACAACTTTTGTTGAATATTATTAACGCTTCCCTAAAAGAGGGCTTTCTCCCTACATGCTTGAAAGAAGCTATTATTAGACCATTTTTGAAAAAGCCCTCCTTTTATCCCCTGGATTTTAATAATTATAGGGCAGTGAGTTCTCAGGGTGCAAATTCTTTATTATTTGTTTTCAGGTGGAGGAGCCCGACGCGTTTCAGCCTAAGGCTTTTTTTAAGGCCTTCCTCAGGGGGCTGTAAATATTTAAAATACATCTAGTAAATACATGTTGTAAAACATGGTGGGTACAACACATAATAAAAATGCATTCTCGGTATACACTAATAACTCTGTACTCTATACATATAGAAATGGTTTAAAAACATTTTCTTAAAAATGGTAAGAGGCAAGTTTTTCTATTTCAGACATACACACTTGTTTTCTTACACAAATTTATAAAATATCGAACTCTGTCAGGCCTATTCCAGGAGTCCCAGCAGTATATCTGGCTCCATGAGCCCTCGATGTCGCTGCAATATGAACATTTCAAACAACCAGTGGCCCTCCTAGACTGATATCATCTGCTCTCAGCCTCTCTCCGAGGTCTCATGCTCAGGACATCCAAGGACTCCTTTCGAGATCTTTAACTGCAGGTGGTGGGGATTGAACTTGGGACTTTCTGCATACCAAGAACATATTTAACTTATATACATAATTTATAGGGCACCCAATAAGAAAAGGTTCTCTGCCACTTCTTGATGGCTCTTCTCCTTTCTCTTGTTATCTGTATTTGCATCCTACTGTTGCTCCAAAGAGCTCATAATATCATGCCTCAGATGGTCCACTTGCCTGCACAACAATCCTGTGGGGCAGGCGAGGGTGTGAGAGAGTAACCGGCCCCATAGCACCCTGAAAAAATTCATGTCTGAGCTGGGAGCAGAGCCCAGGACTCTCTGGTACCGATCCATTGCTCTTGACTACACCACCAGCTCTAAGTCAATGCCAGTCAAAAGAGGTGGTTAGGCACATAGTAAGAACTGCCTCCAGTCTCGGTGTTGAGCGTTCTTCCTTTTATCACAATAGTCAGCTGAAGTCATTCAATGATTTGAATTTCTATTTCTAACTCAGGCTTTTACCAATTTCTTGTCTTCATTCTAGAAAGTGACAGGTGTGAAATGGAGAATAAGAGAGAACCATCTGGGATGTCCCCGAAAACAAACATATTTAAAAATAGGGAACCTCAGAGAAGAGAAAGTGAACTAAATCGGAAGTGGAGGAATAAATGCTTTGCTTCTCAGGGCAGTGACTACAATGATATCTCAATGGAAGAAAAGATGGCTAAAACACAGGAAAACTATGTGTGCTCTGTGTGTGGGAAAACCTTGAATTCTAAATCAAACCTTAATGCTCATTGCAAAATCCACACAGGGGAGAAACCACACCAATGCTTGGAGTGCGGAAAGAGATTCAGTCAGAAGACAGAGCTCACTCGTCATCAAAGAACTCACACAGGGGAGAAACCATATCAATGCTTGGAGTGTGGAAAGAGCTTCAGTCAGAAGCCACATCTCACTTCTCATCAAAGTACTCACACAGGGGAGAAACCGTATGAATGCTTGGAGTGTGGTAAGGGATTCAGTTTGAAGACACAGCTCACTTCTCATCATAGAATTCACACAGGTGAGAAACCATATCAGTGCTTGGAGTGTGGAAAGAGATTCAGTTGGAAGACACAGCTCACTTCTCATCAAAGTACTCACACAGGGGAGAAACCGTATGAATGCTTGGAGTGTGGTAAGGGATTCAGTTGGAAGACACAGCTCACTTCTCATTCATAGAATTCACACAGGTGAGAAACCATATCAGTGCTTGGAGTGTGGAAAGAGATTCAGTTGGAAGACACAGCTCACTTCTCATCATAGAATTCACACAAGTGAGAAACCATATCAGTGCTTGGAGTGTGGAAAGAGCTTTCAGTCAGAAGGTACATCTGAATTCTCATCAAAGATTTCACACAGGGGAGAAACCGTATCAGTGCTTGGAGTGTGGAAAGAGCTACATTCACAAGACAAATCTCACTTCTCATCAAAGAGCTCACACTGGGGAGAAACCGTATCAATGCTTGGAGTGTGGAAAGAGCTTCAGTCAGAAGTCACATCTCACTTCTCATCATAGAATTCACACAGGTGAGAAACCATATCAGTGCTTGGAGTGTGGAAAGAGATTCAGTGAACAGATTAATCTCACTTCTCATCAAAGAATTCACACCGGGGAGAAACCTTATCAATGCTTGGAGTGTGGAAAGAGCTTCAGTCAGAAGACACAGCTCATTTCTCATCATAGAATTCACACAAGTGAGAAACCATATCAGTGCTTGGAGTGTGGAAAGAGCTTCAGTCAGAAGGTACATCTGAATTCTCATCAAAGATTTCACACAGGAGAGAAACCATATCAATGCTTGGAGTGTGGAAAGCGATTCAGTCAACAGATGAATCTCACTTCTCATCAAAGAACTCACACTGGGGAGAAACCGTATCAATGCTTGGAGTGTGGAAAGAGCTTCAGTCAGAAGCCACATCTCACTTCTCATCATAGAATTCACACAGGTGAGAAACCATATCAGTGCTTGGAGTGTGGAAAGAGATTCAGTGAACAGATTAATCTCACTTCTCATCAAAGAATTCACACCGGGGAGAAACCTTATCAATGCTTGGAGTGTGGAAAGAGCTTCAGTCAGAAGACACAGCTCACTTCTCATCATAGAATTCACACAGGTGAGAAACCATATCAGTGCTTGGAGTGTGGAAAGAGATTCAGTTGGAAGACACAGCTCACTTCTCATCATAGAATTCACACAGGTGAGAAACCATATGAATGTTTGGAGTGTGGAAAAAGCTTCAGTCTGGAGCCACATCTCACTTCTCATCAAAGAACTCACACAGGAGAGAAACCATATCAATGCTTGGAGTGTGGAAAGAGATTCAGTCAACAGATGAATCTCACTTCTCATCAAAGAATTCACACCGGGGAGAAACCATATCAATGCTTGGAGTGTGGAAAGAGCTTCAGTTGGAACACACAGCTCACTTCTCATCGAAGTATTCACACAGGTAAGAAACCATATGAATGCTTGGAGTGTGGAAAGAGCTTCAGTCGGAAGACACAGCTCACTTCTCATGAAAGAATTCACACAGGGGAGAAACCATATCAATGGTTGGAGTGTGGAAAGAGATTCATTTGGAAGAGAGTGCTCACTTCTCATCAAAGAATTCACACGGGAGAAACCGTATCAATGTCTGGAATGCAGAAAGAGCTTCATTCGGAAGGAACATCTCACTGCTCATGAAAGAATTCACACTGGGAGAAACCACATGAATGCTTGGAGTGTGGAAAGAGATTCATTCGGAAGAGAGAGCTCACTTCTCATCAAAGAATTCACACTGGGGAGAAACCATATCAATGTCTGGAGTGTGGAAAGAGATTCATTCAGAAGACACCTCACTTCTCATCAAAGAATTCACACAGGGGAGAAACCATATCAATGCTTGGAGTGTGGAAAGAACTTTCATTGGAGGGGCAGCTTCATGTACCTTCAAAGAACTCACACACGGGAGAAAACCATATAGATGCTTGGATCATGAAAAGAACTTTGATTTGAGGAAAAGCTGCACATAATATCAAAGAACTAACCCGGATGTGATATTATATCAATGCTTGATCACAATTTAACTCCTATTTCATACTGAAAAACCCATGTATTCGGTGCACTCTATAAATGAATGCCGGCATGGAGCCATGTTTATGTGCTGAAGCTAAAGCAACAAAGAAATATAAACGTAGTGAAGCTTTGTTTCTCATAAATTGTGAAGAAAAGTGTCAGTCTCCTGCACCAACCACACACACACACAGACACGTAAATAAGTGTAATCCCAGCTGGAGGTTGAGAGCCTCATGCAAAATGTACATAGTTCCTCTGAAGACTCTAGGCCTCAAAAGTCTCTTGCAAATATGCCTAGTTTCTCTTTGATCTCCCTGTGCCACAGGTATTCGCATGCAAATGTGGCCCAAGCCCTCTAGTCGTGAGGCACCACAATTCTGCCTAGTCCAGAGGAAGTTCATCCCGATTGGCCAAGGACAGCCAAGCTAGGAAAGGAGGGGTGGGCGGGGAATCTATACTGCAAGCTGTGGCTTCTGGTTTGAGTTGTTGTTGTCTGGACACGGAAGGAGCACAGAGTAGGGCTTCTTCCTGAGGCAAGGAGTAAGTGCCTGGGTATTTATATAGTAAGGGACTAGCTTTATTGTTTTGCAGCTCTACTTGTGTATACCAAAGTGTTTCCCCACCTTTTTCCCTTCCCTCATTCCCCACCTTTTATTGTAATCTGTTTACCTTAAATAAACTTTCCTGGTTCTACCCCACACGGTGTGTGTGGTTCCTCTGTGGTTCAGTGCTAAATCCAGTGTATAAACCAAGGGCAAGGCCCTGAGAGAATAGGTCAAGACGGCAGAGCTGAGGCTGGCAGTTTTGCACCCTTGATCTCTCGTCTTGAAGAAAAGACTGGTTGGCAGTCCTTCAAATAAATTAATGCATAGTGAGAAATATTGAGCTGCCCCCCCCCAAAAAAACTGTGCGTCTTATGGAGCAAATATTGTTTTTTTAAAAAAATAATAAAAAAAATTTTTTTTAACCGTTCGGTAGGGTGTAAGTGCGCCTTATGGTCCGGTGCGACTTATGAAGCAAAAACTGCGGTAGATACCTAGATACCATCTTCCTAGATTACAGGGCTGGTTTGATTTTCTCAGTTAAGGGTTCCTGAGTTGCAGATCCCTTTAACAAATTCAAGATATTTTAATTTGCTTTTTTAACACTTTCCTATTTTTGGAAAGGGTTAAAAAGAAGAAAAAATAATTTATTTCTATGTTGAACACATATTTCCACTTGGCTAAACCAAGAGAATCATTCATATATATATACACACAGAGAGAGATACATTAATTAGAGAAAAGACAACATCTACATTTACTGCTGAGTGGAAACCTCTAAAATTACTTTTGCAGGGTTTAGAAAAAAAATTGTTTCTATGTGTTTTTGTGGAATAATAATACGATAAATTGGTGACAATAGAAAATAGAACTTTTCCGTTTTGATTTTTGATTAGAAAAACTATTTGTTACTTATATTTGCTGTAGAAAAATTCAGAAGACCTTTTTAGTTTTGTTAATTGTTAATTATTTGTTTCGTGTTTGTTTTTGTTTTTATAAAAATAAAAAAGGTTTTTGTTTTTTGTTTTTAAAAAAGCCTTTTGGAAGTCCAAGTAAACAGTGTCTACCGGATCACCCTTGTGAAGGAGCTGTGCGAGTTGGGAGATTTATAATCCTATCTGTGTGCTAACAGACGCCTGAAATTCCACACACAGATCTTCCAGATCTCACCTCCCTGCGCAGCGTGCAGTTTGGCCAGCCCAGCCTGCCCCTGTAATCAGACTTGCTTCCAGCTTCCCTGTTGCAGATTAATCCATGGAGTCAGGAAACACTCTGGAACACCACAGGTTCTAATTCTACCTGTTTATTTACTTAGCAAGTAAAGTTCTACAGAGTATACATTTCCTAGTTACAGTCCATGTGCAGAGTATAAATGCATAGCAAGCATTAGGTCCAGTGGAGTAAGTTGAGCTTCTCTCCACCTCAGCAAAGAGGTTACATTATTGCAGGAACAACGTCAAGCAAGAAGAACAAGAACAGAGAAAGCAGTCCACCTTCTCCCTAAGATGGCCTCAGACAGAAAACAAGTTAACACGTCATCAGAACATACAAACCATGTGACCAGCTCATATTGTTCCCACAGCCCAGAATACAAGGATTCTAGCAAGACATAACAAACCTGTTTACCTAGCCATTCTGTCTCTTCCGTGTGTAAACAATGTGCTGCAGCTGGTAAAGTGATACATATCAGAACACCTTGTCCACATGTTTATTGACACGCTCAAAGAACTCTAAAAGGTTAGTGAGACAGGACTTACCTCTGTGGAAGCTGTGCTGATTCTTTCCCAGCAGGGATTGCCCTTCTATATGCTTACTGATTTTTAATAACGTTTTCAACTAATTTACCTGGAATAGACATTAAGGGAACTGGCCTGTTTTTGACGTGTGTGTGTGTAGCCCAATTCCAGCATGTTCTGTTACAGCTTCTACCTACAACCTGATAAGAAAGGGCTGCAATCCTATGCAATCCTTATCAAATCTGGTGTCTCCCAGATGTTTTGGTCTCATCTAAAGAGAAAGTGAAATGTTACCACCCAACAGAAAGACGCACGCACACACAGATTACAGCCCAACTCCACCTGACTCTGTTTGGGGGGGGGGGGATAAAATTAACATAATCTTATTATTGGGTTTTGTTTAATAATAACGTTATTTACTCGGAGAGGGTAAGGAAGAGAGGACTGTCCTGGTCTCCTCGCCCTGTTGCGAAACTCGCATGGATGCTGAACTCGGATGTGTGCTTAACTTCTTTTTACCTTGAGGCTTTGTCACTCAGGCTGAGACACTTTGTCAGTGATGAATGTGTTGACAGCTTACGTAATTTGGGAGAGTGATGGAACAGGTACAAAAGCAGATGGATGTGCTTATGTCATCAAGAGGTGTTGAGCTAGGGTGGTCCAGTAAATGCGGGTCTGGGTTTATGCCTGGGACATTTTGGGGTTCAACTCCCACCTGAGCCCTAGATCCACTGGGAGGCTTGACGCAAGTCACAGTCCCTGCGTGTCCTGCACCCCACACCGTTCTTCACATGCACTTCCTTTGCCTCCCAGTGCTGCGCATTTTCTGGGTCTTGGGTTTTTTTTATTACAGGCTAATCCTTAACTTTTATCCCAATCTGGGAGAAAGAGGAATCCCTCCTCAAAGGATTTCCAGAAAAGGTTGAGTAATTCATAGATTGAGTTTTGGGACGCCTCCCCCCACATGCTTGACCCCTTGGAGCTCCCAGGATGCAATGCTCTCACCCGCTGCTCCTCCTGCTTCTTCTCCTCCCGGCTCAGGAGGAAGCCTGCCAGGGCCACCGCCTGGGAACTGGTCTCCGCCCCACATTCTCTCCCCCAGCTCGACATCTCCAGGGGCAGGATACGCAAGAACTGCTCCAGGATTACCAGGTCCACGATCTGATTTTTGGTGTGTCGCTCAGCCTTCAGCCACTGACGGGAGAGATGGTGGAGCTGGGTGCAGACCTCTCGGGGGCCCTGAGCTGCCCGGTAGCGGAGCTGCCTGAAACGCTGTTGCCACACATCTGAGCTGACCATTTCCTGGCTCACGATATTCTGTCCCGTAGCTTCCCAGGTTTCACTGGCACTCCCAGTCCTGATGGCATCGCGGCCTCTTCCTGCATCAGCGTTATCCGAGTCCTGCTCGTCCATCTTTGATCCGTGCAGCAAAGAGCGGTGCTACTGAAGCTCTGCAAAGCCAAGACCTGTAAAAGAATCATTACCCTGTCAGGGCAAGAAGGAATGGCAAGGACTCCAGGTGGCAAGCAGGTCCCGTTCCAGAAGGAAAGGCAGGCACATGCCAAGACTCAAAGAGAAACCAGAGACTCGGTTGGGGAGGTTCTGGGAGCCACGAACCAAAACACCTTTCATGGGCTTGAAAGTCAGAGGATGCAGCATCCTCCGCGCACCCCAACGTTCCTCCCCGTCCAAACCAGCTCCCACTCTCAGCCTCCCGTTGAGCCCCCTGCCCGCTCTTCTTCCAAAGCCCCCACCACACCGCTCCCCATCAGGCATCCTGCTACTGCTGTATTCTCCTTCAGCCTCTCTTACACGAAACTACCTGGAAATTTTATTATTTATTTATTTATTTATTTTATTATATTTATACCCCGCCTTTTTTCCTGCAAGGAACCCAAGGCGGCTTACATAGTCCTCCTCTCCACTTTATCCTCACAACAACCCTGTGAGGTAGGTTAGGCTGAGAGTCAGTGACTGGCCCAAAGTCACCCAGTGAGTTTCATGACCGAGCGGGGACTAGAACCCGGATCTCCTGAGTCCCAGTCTAACACTCTAACCACTACGCCACACTGGCTGTTTTAAAAACCAAATTTAAATAGGACTCAAATGACTAAAAACAAGTTAGTACAACGCAAGCATAGAAGACATGACAGGTTGTCCCCACGATGGTTGGGGACTTGTCCCCACATTCTATTTTCCTACTTTCCCTCCCATTCTGGAATGGAATTAAAGCACCAAGAACACCTGGAGACAGCTCAGCCAGCCCTGGCTGCCTTGTTGCTAGGCCTGCCTTTGTGCCGGAATGCTTTGTGGGGTGGAGCACCAAAGGACACGCTTGTCTTCTGTTCAAATTAGACTTCGTATGTGGTGCTGCTCGGTTACTAACTGGGACTGGTGCTCCAAAATATATCTCACCAGTTGTTTCAACAACTGCACCGGCTTCTGGGTGCAATTCAGGCTGCTGGTGCTCTTACGTACGAAGCCCTAAACAACTTGGGAGCTGGCACAGAAAGGGCTGCCTCCTGCCCCATCGCTGTGGCCAAGCATCCTCTGAAACGCCTCCTCCCGGGTCCCTCACCATCTGGACGTAGGTGGGTAATTCCTGAGATATCAGTTGTGCCACCCCAACTTCCATGGGAGTCCTAGTGGACACCAGTCAGGAATCTCGGCAAGAGCTTTGCCTCTCTTAAATAAGAACAGAAATAGAAACACAGAGATCTCCTGACTCCACCCGGAGACAACACAGTCCCGTGTCACATAGCGACTAAAATATAGAATGACACGATCCACACACCAACCCCCCTGACACCACGGGTGGGCTCTTTTCGGAACCAGCTGAAGGCAGTACTCGCCTGGCACTCCAACCTGTGACATGAGCTGGCCCGAACACTGCTGTTATCCGCTCTATTATTGTTTTATTGCTGTCTTGATCTCTGCCCATTTCAATTTTGATTTTGGAACTGTCACTTTCTTACTTTTATGCTACCCACTTAGCTTTCTTGAAGCCTCAGAAACATTTTAAAGAAATAAATATCTGAAAAGGGAGCCATTTCCCTTCAGCCCCTGGATTTCTTTAACATTTACTGAAAGACACTGACTCTTTTCACACAACACAATAAGCCACGGTGGCTTATAGGCCATGTTTGTTTCAGGGTGGCTTGCCGTGTTGTCTGAGCCCAGCAGCAGGATTTGTTCACCACGCACGAGCCACTCTGGCCGGGTTCAGACAACACGACAAGCCACCCTGGAACAAACATGGCTCATAAGCCACCAAGGCTTATTGTGTTGTATGAACCTAGTCATTTACTCAAATGGAAGGAGGGCATGGCTGTGATGTTATGTCATTTGGGGTTAAATTTAAAGTGTATATGTGGTAAGTGTGAAGAAATTCATTTTTCTTTAGAGATTTTTGCTGCTAACAAGAGGCCGTATTTCCTGAGGAGGGGCTGGCACGCACTTACAGATGTCATAGATCATAGAGTTGGAAGGAGCCTACAAGGCTATCGAGTCCAACCCCCTGCTCAGTGCAGGAAACTAGAGGAGGGGTCTCCCATCCAAGTAATCCCATCAAGGCTGTGTACAACAATTTAAAACAATAAAACCAGGGAGGGCCAGTGTGGCGTAGCGGTGAGAGTGCTGGGTTGGGGCTCGGGAGATCCGGGTTCTAGTCCCCACTCGGCCATGAAGCTCACTGGGTGACTTTGGGCTAGTCCCTGACTCTCAGCCTAAGCTACCTCACAGGGTTGTTGTGAGGATAAAATGGAGAGGAGGAGGAGAAGGAGGACCATGTAAGCTGCTTTTAGGTCCCTGGCAAGAGGGAAAAAGCAAGGATATGAAAGTAACAACAACAACAATAATAATAATAATAAATAAATAAATAAATAAATCTAGTCTGGAAGTCAGCCCTGAAAGCAGCGTTCCCTAACCCGCTGCCTTCTAGAGCAGCCCAGCCTGAGCCCGTTTCCCTGGTTCTGCTGGTCCCCCCCCCCCACGAAAAGGAGTGGAAGAGAATGGGGGGGAGGGCGGAGCCCGGTCTCCATGGCAGCGGCACTTCCCCCCCCCCCCGCGTCCCGCCTCCCCTCCTGACTTTTCCTCCCCGGCGACTCCGGACTCTTTCCCACGGACTGCCCGGGTGCCTCGCTCGCTCCCTCCCTCCCGCGATCAGGTGAGACCCCCCCCTTGGGAATTTGGGCGGGGGGCGGCCCTGGGCTGCATCAGGGGAGGGTGCACGGCAGGGGGGAGGACCAGGTTGGGGGGCGATGGGAGAAAAGTCAGAAGTCTGCTGATTTGGGCTGGTGTCAGAGGGGCTGGGAGGGGCAAGCTGGAACGCCCCCCCCCATTTCACCCCACAGGCAGGGGGCCTCCGCGGCTGATCCGTTTGGGGTTTCCCCACAAGCTCGGGCGCTTCTTTCTCTCCTCCGTAAAGCCTGGATAACTTTTTGGTTCTGGGTGACTTTGGGCCAGTCACTGACTCTCAGCCTAACCTACCTCACAGGGTTGTTGTGAGGAAAAAATGGAGAGGAGGAGGATTATGTTATCTGAAAGTTCCTTGCTGAAAAAAGGCGGGGTATAAATGTAATATATTAATAAATTAAAGTTTATATTTTCCTCATCCACCTGGACATCGGCTAAAATCAATGCCCCCCACCCACCAAATCGGGCCCTGTGGCTCCGGGCTCCCCAACGCGGCTCCTCCGAGGGGTTTCTGCGCGTGGCTGAGATGCTCCCCTGGTTCTGGGCTGGCTTGGCTGGACCGCCCAAAGCAAACCCAATTGGGCCGAGGGGGGCGGATGAGGTGCCCCCCACCCCCGCCCAGGGCTGGCCCCACCATTGGGCAGAGGGAGGTGTCGCCCCGGCAGCTGATTCGGGGTGCCCTGAAAGTCCAGTGACTGAGTATTTCCCACCCTCTTCTTGCTCTTCTCCTGCCGGGGATGTGGGGAGACGCGCTCTGTTCTGGGGCCGGAATGACTAGACCCGCCTCGGGCACTCAGCGCTTTGGCAGGGCGGGGAGCAACATGTCTTGTGTCAGCCCTAATGCGCGCCTGACCACAGAGAGAGATTATTATTTGGACTATTATTGCAAAAAAGGGTTTTTTTAAAGGATATTTGTTGTGGTTACATCCTTTTCCCTTGTGTGTCTTTTAGATTGTAAGCCTGCGGGCAGGGACTGTCTTGTTAATTGCTGTAAACCGCCCAGAGAGCTTCGGCTATTGGGTGCTATAAAAATGAAATCAATAAATAAATAACCAACACTTTATACTTCGCCCAGAAACTGATTGGCAGCGAGTGAAGTGCTTTTAAAACTGGTGTAATATGGACACCCCTAGGTGTACTGGTGACCAACCTGGCTGCCATATTTTGCACTAGTTGAAGTTTCCAGACTAGGTAGAAAGGTAGCCCTATGTACAGTGCATTGCAGAAGTTGAGCCTCGAAGTTACCAGCGCATGCACTACCGTCTTTAGGTCTTCCAACTCAGGGAAGGGGCGCAGCTGACGTATCAGCCGAAGCTGATAATAGGCACTCCTAGCCATCGCATCTATCTGAGCTGTCATTTGGAGCGACGGATCCAGGAGCACACCGAGCTGTGAACACAGTCTTTCAGGCAGAGTGTAACCCCATCCAGAACTGGTTGACACACCTCCAAACCCAGGTTGTGACCTTTGACAGCAAGCACCACCGTCTTGTCTGGATTCAGTTTCAGTTTATATTTTCCTCATCCAGCCCATTTCCACCTCCAGGCATTCATTCAGAGGAGACACACTATCCTTTGCTGATGCTGTTGCCGAGGGCATAGAGAAATATATTTGGGTGTCATCAGCATACTGATAGCACCCCACCCCATGCCTCCGGATGACCTCTCCCAGCGGCTTCATGTAAATATTAAATAGCATTGGGGAAAGAATGGCACCTTGCGGTATGCCACATAGCAGCTCCTTCTTTGAGGAGCAGCTATCCCCAAGCATCACCATCTGGAACCTGCCCGAGAGGTAGGACCAGAACCACTGGAGCACAGTACCCCCGATTCCCAATCCCCTCAGGCGTTCCAGAAGGATACCATGGTCAATGGTATCGAAAGCCGCTGAGCGGTCCAGGAGCACCAACAGGGACACACACACCATCAGTACTCAGGCGTAGATCATCCGCTAAGGCGACCATAGCAGTCTCAACTCCGTATCCTGCTGTGAAGCCAGTTTGAAATGGGTCTAGCAAATCAGTGTCATCCAAGCCTGCTTGGAGTTGGAAGGCAACCGCCCTCTCGATCACCCAGATATGATAGCGCTCTTCCAGTACTTGAAGGGTTGTCACACAGAGGAGGGCCAGGATCTCTTCTCGATCATCCCAGTTTGCAGGACACGGAATAATGGGCTCAAGTTACAGGAACCCAGATTCCACCTAAACAGGAAAAATTCCTGACTGTCAGAGCAATAAGACAATGGAACCAACTACCTAGGGAGGTGTTGGGCTCTCCCACTCTGGAGGCATTCAAGGTGCAGCTGGACAGCCATCTGTCAGGGATGCTTTGACCTGGATTCCTGCATTGAGCAGGGGGTTGGACTCGATGGCCTTGTAGGCCCCTTCCAACTCTACTTTTCTATGATTCTATGATTTCTCAAAGATAATAGACGGTTCTGAGAGTTCTTCTGCCAGTTCCTTTATTACTCTAGGATGCAGCTCGTCAGGCCCTGGAGATTTAAACTCGTTCGGAGTAATCAGGTGCTCCTTGACCATTTGCCTATCAATCTCAAGCTGCAATCCTGCCCCTTCAATCTGCACTTCATGTTTGCCAGGGGGGTCATAGAACCTCCTTTGGGAGGAGACCGAGCTGAAGTAGGAATTGAACACTTCTGCCTTTTCTTTGTCTTCTGTTATCAATTTGCTGTCCTCATTGCATAGCTGAACCACCATTTCTTTCCTCTGTCTTTTACTATGCATGTATCTGAAGAAAGCTTTCTTGTTATTTTTAACATCCCTGGCTAGCCTCAGCTCATTCTCAGGTTTAGCCTTCCTGACACTATTCCTACAGTTCTGTGCTACCTGCCTGTACTCTTCCCTTGTAGCCTGTCCTTCCTTCCACTTCCTATACGTGTCCTTTTTTGCTTTCAGGTCATCTCTTGAGTTTTTTGTGAAGCCACATTGGCTTCTTCTGTTGCCCTCTGCCTTTTTTCCTTGTGGGAATTGTTTGCAATTGTGCCTTTAGAATTTCCTTTTTTAAAAACTCCCACCCCTCCTGGGCTCCTTTTCTCATTAGAGTCGCTTGCCATGGGACCTTACTTATCATTGTTCTGTGTTTATTAAAATTGGCTTTCCTAAAATCCAGGGTACGTGTTTGGCTACACTCAGCTTTTGCTTCCTTTAGAATCAAGAACTCAAGTATAACATGGTCACTTTCCCCCAGAGTTCCCGAAACTGCCACATTATCCACTAACTCATCTCTGTTGGTTAGAATCCGGTCAAGGATAGCCGATCCTCCAGTTCCTTCCTGCACACATTTACATTCAGATGGTTTTCCCCAAGCGCCCTCAATGGGTTGCCAAGTACCCTCAATCGCCCTTCCGAGCACCTCTGATGGGCCATGGGCAAAGTGGCGCTGAAACCTCTGCACCCCCTCCTGCTGACCAGACCGGTCCCTCCTGTCAGTAGAGGGAGGGGTTGGGGGATCGAGGGGGAGAAGCGAGGCGGTAAAAGAAGCAACCAAGGCTCCGAGAGGTTCTTGGAAGCAAGGTGCGGGGAAGCACGGAGTGGGTCGGTGGCTCAGGCCAGCCCAGACACTCAACCCCCAAGCTGACTGCCTGGGTACATTGCCATAAGTTCGTTATAGTCACAAGTATTAGACTAGAGTAGATTCTTCGTTGTCAGCTGAGAATAGCGTAGTTTCTTTGTTGTTTTATAGTTCTTTTTAAGTATTTTATTTAATTTTTGTAAACTAAATACAAGCCAATATAACAAAAACACACAACTAAACCTGTATACACAAAATCATAAAGTGCACCCCCCCACCCTCCTAGGGACCAATTGTTATACTTCCATCCCATTAATCAACCTTCCATATTCCAAAAATATAACATATCCTGACAAGGCATACTCCCCTTCCCCTTTATTAATACATACTCTAATAATTGATTCCAAATATCCATAAAATTATTTTTCTTTAACTCTCCCTTTTTGCATTTGATATTACAGGTTAATTTATCGTTTAGGGCTATATCCCATACTTCCTTATACCAATCAGTAATTAAAAAGACATGTTGTACTTTCCATTTTCTCGCTATAATTAGCTTAGCTGCAGTTAACAAGTTTACAATTAATTCCTTAGTATTTTGGTCACAAATAACTTTCTCCATTATTGATAACAATGCTAGTTTTGGACAGACCTCTAGATTAATACCAATAATTTCCGATATTTCTGTAAAAACCCAGTTCATTTTTACAACTCCACCACATATGAGCATTTATTTATTTATTATATTTATACCCCTCCTTTTTTCCTGCAAGGAACCCAAGGTGGCTTACATCATCTTCCTCATCCTCCTCTCCATTTTACCCTCACAACAACCCTGTGAGGTAGGTTAGGCTGAGAGTCAGTGACTGGCCCAAAGTCACCCAGTGTGTTTCATGGCCGAGCGGGGATTTGAACCCAGATCTCCTGAGTCCCAGTCCAACACTCTAACCACTACGCCACACTACGCCATATGTCCCTCTTTCCTGACATCCTCTCCAACAAAGTGCGGAGCAATTATTATCTATTCTATTTCAAACTTGGAAACCATCTCAGACTTCCGCTACAAGTTACTCTCATGGAATGTAGCAGGACTGTCCAATAAAATAGTTGATAAGGAGATAACCACATTTTTGAAGAACTATTCTATCATTCTATTCTATTTAATTTTACTGAAGTTAAGTCCCACCTCCAAATTAGTTTATAGAAATTCTCCATTATCCTTATCGACATAACTTTCTGAATACATCTATCCCATATATTGTTCCAACCCACCTTTGAAGTCTCCTCAAATTCAGCCTTTAGATGGTCATTTTGTTCTTCAGCTCTTTGAAGCACTCTATATAAATCCCTCATTATACCTCTTGTTGACCCGTTCCCTTCTAAACCATCTCTAGACATGGCGATCGTTTGAAATTGGGTTAAAGCCCTCTCATGCTTGGTTCTCCTTTTCCACTTCTTCGACCACTGTTCTAACTGCAGGAAATTTAATCATGATATTCTTCTTCTTCTTCTTCCAACAATTTCCATTATTTGGTCTCTAGTCTCCATCTTTTCCACCCATTCCATTAATCTGATAACCCTTTCTTTCCTTAATATGCCCTCCAAATCCAAAATTTTTTGGGAAATCATTTATAACCACCACTGGAATTAATGGGCATATGCCTGGTATAAATATATTCCTCACATTGCTCCAAATCTCTAACATACTTCTTAAAAAGGGGTTGTTGATTTTTTAAATCATTTTATTATAATTTTTAAGAAATAAAATATTCTCCAAAGTATTTCGTAGCTTCATGTGTTTCCAACTCAAACCACATTATTCCTTTAGGAGTTTTATAGTTCTGCCTGTGTGTAACAAGCTTTACTTTCCCTTTGTCAATTTCACTCCCTTATCTCCCCTTTCAATTTGTATGTTTACTGCTGCCAATAAACCTGTTTCACTTTTGCCTAAAGCATAGTTTCGCTTTGACTCAGTGCCTCAATCCAGTGTAAGTGACCCGAGTTGAACTGGGGATCGCAAGCAGGAGCTCTGAGCTGTCAAAAGAGCTGCATAGCTCCCGGTCTTGCAGGAAGGGACTGGCGGTGGTCCTTCACAAGCACTTTTCAGTAGTCGAACCCAGAGGTTATGGCAGTGATGGCGAACCTTTTTGAGCCCGAGTGCCCAAACTGCAACACAAAACCAACTTATTTATTTCAAAGTGCCAACACTGCAATTAAACCTGAATACTGTACCGAGGTTTTAGTTTTAGAAAAACAACTCATACAGGTGTCCCAACTAATTAACATCTTTTGTCTTAAAAGAAAAACACAATAACAGAGCTTTCAATGATACAAACAGTTTTTTGTTGAAAAAACAATCAACTCAAAAAATTATTATAGGACTACATTGTACACATAGCCTGAAGGGAATTTACACAAACTTTTAAAATAATTAGGCACATGTATTTTTGGATAAGGGATTCTCAACTTGTAATATGATTACCGGTATATGCCAGACTGAAATTGTATGGGGCAAGCTTTACCCCGGGCCCTTTCCCTGCTTCTACAGGTGTCGGATTAGTAAAAGTAAAAGTCAACCTGTACTAGGATGAGCAAGATAAACAAGCAAACTAAACACGCTTAACACATTTTAAACACTTTATGTCTTGGACTGCAAACACTGCATTAGGTAAAAGTTTGCATTGGGCATGCTTTTGCACAATTAATGTGATTTTGCTATTGCATGCATGCTGATCATTTGTCAAACCTTGGCTCATACTCCGTTAGTTTGAGAGCAACACATGCAGCACTCAGGTCAACTGTTAGGGCTTTACATCCAAGCCATGCTCTGTGCATCATTCTTCAAAATCTTTTAAATGTGATAACAATGTAGAAAAGAATTCTGTAACAGGAATTCTAGAATAAAATCATTCTGTTCCACACTGTGAGAAAGAATAAAATCATTAGTGTTTTGCAGAAGGGGACAGTCTTTTTGCGATCTGGTGACCAATGAATGGCTCGAGTGCCCACAGAGAGGTCCCTGCGTGCCAGCTGTGGCACCCGTGCCATAGGTTCGCCATCACTGGGTTATGGTATAGAAAACTGTAACCAGGCTCTCCCTATCCATTACACAGTTGGAGATACCAAAAGGGCCTCAGGGCATCTACTACGTGGCTTCTCCCAACAGGAAATACGGGTTCAATTGTGCCTGAATCTTGCGCCATACGCCAAGCATATCTATGGTTTCTCCCCTGTGTGAGCTATATGATGGGAAGTGAGATCTGACTGAAACTTTTCCCACATTCCAAGCATTTATGCATTTTCTCCCCTTACCTTGCTTCTTTGATGAGAAGCCAGGTTGGTGTTTGAATCTTGTTTCACACTCCAAGCATTTGTATGATTTCTCCCCTCTGTGCGGTATTCGATGAGGTGAGATCCATTTTCTGATAGAAGATTTTTCCATATTCCAAAGACTTATACGGATATATACACATTGCGCAGGGGGTTGGACTCGATGGCCTGCTAGGCCCCTTCCAACTCTACTTCTATGATTCTATGATCCTGGCCTATCTGAGTTCTTTGATGAAAAGCAAGGTTTGTGTTTCCACTGAAGCTCTTTCCACAGTCCAAGTACTTCTATGGTTTCTCTCCTGTGTGATTTCTTTGATGCTTATGGAGGGCTATACTCTGATATGGTTTCTCCCCTGTGTGAACTCTTTGATGAGAGGTGAGCTGTTTCTTCCAACTGAATCTCTTTCCACACTCCAAGCATTGATATGGTTTTCCCCCTGTGTGAGTTCTTTGATGAGAAGTGAGATTTATCTGTTGACTGAATTTCTTTCCGCACTCCAAGCACTGATATGGTTTCTCCCCTGTGTGAGTTCTTTCATGATAAGTGAGATGTGTCTTCTGACTGAAGCTCTTTCCACACTCCAAGCATTCATATGGTTTCTCCCCTGTGTGAAATCTTTGATGAGAAGTGAGCTGTGTGTTCCAACTGAATCTCTTTCCACACTCCAAGCATTGATATGGTTTTTCCCCTGTGTGAGTTCTTTGATGAGAAGTGAGATTTATCTGTCGACTGAATTTCTTTCCGCACTCCAAGCACTGATATGGTTTCTCCCCTGTGTGACTTCTTTGATGAGAAATGAGATGTGTCTTCTGACTGAAGCTCTTTGCACACTCCAAGCATTCATATGGTTTCTCCCCTGTGTGAAATCTTTGATGAGAAGAGAGCTGTTTCTTCCAACTGAATCTCTTTCCACACTCCAAGCACTGATATGGTTTCTCCCCTGTGTGAATTCTTTGATGGGAAGTCAGACGTGTCTTCCAATTGAATCTCTTTCCACACTCCAAGCATGGATATGGTTTCTCCCCAGTGTGAGTTCTTTGATGAGGTGTGAGATTTCTCTTCATACTGAATCTCTTTCCACACTCCAAACATTGATATGGTTTCTCCCCTGTGTGAGTTCTTTGATGAGAAGTCAGATTTCTCTTCTGACTGAAACTCTTTCCACACTCCAAGCATTGATATGGTTTCTCCCCTGTGTGAGTTCTTTGATGAGAAGTGAGATTTATCTTTTGATTGAATCTCTTTCTACATTCCAAGCATTGATATGGTTTCTCCCCTGTGTGAATTCTTTCATGAGAAGTGAGATTTGACTTTTTATTGAATCTCTTTCCGCACGCCAAGCATTGATATGGTTTCTCCCCTGTGTGAATTCTTTCATGAGAAGTGAGATTTATCTGTTGACTGAATCTCTTTCCACACTCCAAGCATTCATATGGTTTCTCCCCAGTGTGAATTCTTTGATGAGAAGTGAGTTCTGTCTTCTGACTGAATCTCTTTCCGCACTCCAAGCATTGATGTGGTTTCTCCCCTGTGTGGATTTTGCAATGCACATTAAAGTTTGATTTAGACTTGAAGGTTTTCCCAGATAAAGAGCACACATAGCTTGCCTCTTTTTTATCCATTTTTTCTTCCATTGAGATATCATTGTAGTCACTGCCCTGAGAAGCAAAGGATTTATTCCTCCTCTTCTGATTTACTTCACCTTCCTTTCTCCACCTTTCTCTATTTTTACATCTGTTTGTTTTCGGGGACATCCCACATGGTTCTCTCTCATTCTCCATTTCACACCAGTCACTTTCTAGAATGAAGACAAGAAATCAGTAAAAGCCTGAGTTAGAAGTAGAGCTTCAAATCATTGAATGACTTCAGTTGACTATTTTGAAAAGAGAAAGAACTATCAACACAGAGACTGGAAGCAGTTCTTACTATGTTCCTAACCGCCTCTTTTGACTGGCATTGACTTAGAGCTGGTGCTGTAATCAAGAGCAATGGATTGGGACCAGAGAGTCCCGGGCTCTGCTCCCAGCTCTAACATGAATTTTTCTGGGACCGGTTACTCTCTCACACCCTCGCCTGCCCCACAGGATTGTTGTGCAGGTTAGTGGACAATCTGATGCATGATATGAGCTCTTTGGAGCAACAGTAGGATGCAAATACAGATAAAAAGAGAAAGGAGAAGAGCCATCAAGAAGTGGCAGAGAACCTTTTCTTATTGGGTGCCCTACATATTACGTATATAAGTTAAATATGTTCTTGGTATGCAGAAAGTCCCAAGTTCAATCCCCACCACCTCCAGTTAAAGATCTCGAAAGGAGTCCTTGGATGTCCTGAGCATGAGACCTGAGGGAGAGGCTGTGAGCAGATGATACCAGTCCTAGGAGGGCCACTGGCAGTTTGAAATGTTCATATTGCAGCGAGATTGAGGGCTCATGGAGCCAGATAGAGGGCTCCTGCTGGACTCCTGGAATAGGCCTGACAGAGTAAGATACTTTATTATAAATTTCTGTAAGAAAACAAGTGTGTATGTTTGAAATAGAAAAACTTGACTCTTACCATTTTTAAGAAAACGTTTTAAACCATTTCTATATGTATAGAGTACAGAGTTATTAGTGTATAATGAGAATGCATTTTTATTATGTGTTGTACCCACCATGTTTTACAACATGTATTTACTAGATGTATTTTAAATATTTACAGCCCTCTGAGGAAGGCCTTAAAAAAAGCCATAGGCCAAAACGCGTCGGGCGCCTCCACCTGAAAACAAATAATAAAGAATTTGCACCCTGAGAACCTGTTCTCTCCCTCGCTGTGGCTCCACCTCTGCTAAACTGAAAAGATACCAAACACCTCCTTCCCAAGGAAACCCGAACTTTGCGAAGCGCTGCCCCCTGGAACCTCTCACCGCTCAGAGGAGTGGTGGAAGAGCAACCATGGAAGTCCTACGGCGGCATGATGTTTCCCCCAGAAACCGGAGGAAAAGGACAAGCACCTGTCCTCTTGTTCCCCAGAACCACCTCTCTTTCACAGTTCACGTATTTATTTAATAAGTCACACTCGCAGATCAGCTCAGGACATTTCAAAGTAATATTAGCTTCTCTTTATCCCACCCAATAGTCCATTCCCATCAACTCTGGGGAAGGGGCTACGGTGCTGCTGCGGCCCATCCCGCCCGCCCGTCATCATGCAACCTACTAATGCATATTCCCAGAGACGTATCTCAGATGACCAAGTTAAACTAGAATAAGCTGATCAATGAGATCTCACTGCATGTACATAGATGGGTATCTCTAAAACTGAGTTGGGAGGGTTGAGTCTGTTCATACACATAAGATGAATATCATACCTTGGAGTGTCACTGTTTTACGTGGGATTCCTCTATTTATACCTGGCAAGTGTTTCGTAGATTTCTCTGGGGTTCCTCTCCACTACGAATTTCCTTGAAAAGGATGCAACTTCCAATGAAAGACAGCGGGTTTGGCCTTCCAGATCGTGCGTTATATCATAGGGCTTATTTGTTGTCCAGTACTAATCTTTAGTCTTTTCCACTTAAGACTATCCACCTTGGTCAGTTTGGGAATCTTTCTGTCTGCACCCTCTCTCCAAGTGGATGGCATTAGGATCTCGGCACACTCAAATGGATAGGGTTCCTCCTACAACTATGGCTGGTCAGAGAGGTGTGGCGTATAATATCATGTCACTTACACTTTGATCCATTTTCTCATGCTCAATTGACTCTATGGCGAAACCCAGATTTAAAAATGGGTGAGAAAAAGTTCACGAGGCGGACATGGACAGATGAGGTGGGTTTTTTTTAACCTTCGATCAATTAGTGGGTGCTGATGATGACCCTTTGTCATTTTCTGCTTTGCGTGCCACGTACCATTTGCCTCCCACGGCTGCATGTCGGCACTTCCAGCCACAACACTGGTTGGAATCTTGCTTTGGCCCTGCTGCTTTTAGAGCTTCAGAGTCCCCTTCGCTATTGGAAGTACTTATTGAGGCTGATCTGATATATCGACCCATGATTCAAGTTTATAAATACCTATTATCTGTGAATATGTGAAATATGATACACAGGGCCATAAACAGGAATAGAATACACAACTGGATCATTCTATTTTACCCAGTCAATGAATTGCCATTTTCGTGTCTATGCCAGAATCATCAATGGATATATTATAAGTGATTTATTGAAATTTATATAGGAACATTGTATTTTTCCCCCTTTTCTTTCTTTTTTCTTTTTCCTTTTATTGTGTGTTTTGGTGTTGTTGTTGTTTTAATTCACATTAAAAATTAATTTAAAAAAACTTGCTCACACTTTATAAATAAAGTTGATCCCATCCATTCCAACTTTGTTCCGACACCAATGACAGCCTCTTGCTCCTGCTCCACCCACCATCCAGCAGCTGCCCCCAATCGACTTCCCCTGTGGGTCAACGGACATTCACGGGAAAAGGTTTCCTCACCCCTGGCCCTAAAGGAAGAGCAATCCTGATACAGGAAGAACCAGTCCCAGGTGAGCCTCTCAACACATGAACATCATCCTTGGCTGCCCGGCTCTGCTTTCTCACTCTGTCCATGATATGCAGCACAGGAACTTCTCAGCAGGGGCACCAATGCATGTGCAACGCCCTCGCCCTCCATAGGGACACACACCTCCATCCTCCCTCCCTGCCGCCTTTTGGGTTGTAGGCTACGACAGTGCTGCGCCATCAGGTTTTGTGCTGGCACATTGGATCATGTCTGTATTTGCCTTCACTGCAGCTCTTAATATTTCCTGATGTTTTCAGGACCTGATGCTCAGTGTTGTTTTGATTATGTTCTGTGCCTTTTTTACCATTTTGTATTGAAATGAAATGAAATATTTTATTTATATTCCCGCCTTTTTTCCTGCAAGGAACCCAAGGCGGCTTACATAATATTCCTCCTCTCCATTTCATCCCGCACAACCCTGCGAGGTAGGTTAGTCTGAGAGTCAGTGACTGGCCCAAAGTCACCCAGCGAGCTTCATAGCCGAGTGGGGACTTGAACTCAGATCTCCGAGTCCCAGTCCAACACTCTAACCACTACGCCACTGCTAACTCCTTTGTGATTTTTTGTTTAATGGAAAGGCAGGATTATAGATGTTTTTAAAAATGAAAGTGGACAAATCCTGCTAAACCAAAAAGGAGGGATTCTGAGATGCTGAGATACACCATCAAATTGCACACGGCCCCTACACTGCAGGCCTTCCAGTATTGCTTAAAAGCTTGCCTGTCCTCAGCTGCCTTTCCCTAATCACAGTGGTTGTGCTGCTGGTTTTTGAGACTCCTGAGCTCTCTGAACGTGTCTCCTAGAAATGTTTCCGGTATGGCTGAGCCCGGCGTCCTGTTGTCATCATCATCATCATCAGGCGATCACTCGTGACCGAGTAAGATTGTCTTCCGGGACAATCCACTGTTGTAACAGTGGATAATGACTGGATTACGTACTTTCCAAAATGCAGCTCCAAAATGCATCCTCCTTTGGTTGTGTATGCCACTTGCGAGGGGGATGCCCAAAAAGGTAGCCTAGAAATACTTCAATGAATACAATGAATACAATGAATACAATGAATACAATGAATACAGAGAATGGGGAAAACATTACTAACATTCCTACTACTACTGCTACTGCCATCATTGCATTTGTAAAGAGATATTATCGCCAGCCAGGGAAAGAGGGAGCCTTACCGAGAGAGGCCACGATCCCACAATTCTCCTCCATGATTTGCCTGTGCAGGGCTCTCTGGTCAGGATCCAGCAGCGCCCACTCCTCCTTGCTGAAGGACACAGCGATCTCCTCAAAGGGCACCAGACCCTGGACAGAAAAAACAGCAACATTTCCTCCTCACACCTAACGTAAAGGTCATCAAGTAACAAAATCCAAAAGGCTGCTTCAAGTGAGTTGGCTAGGCATTTATAGTGGACGATTTAAGCATCCAGGAGTGGCATTTGCAGCCTTCCTTTCGGAGGACAAGGCTACCAAAGGGCTACTAGTCCTGATGGTGACCTCCAGGATATGGGGAAGCACGCCTCTCAAGACCAATTACAGGGGAAGAACAGCATCCGAGGGCTATTGCCCAGCGAGGTGAGCGGGAGACAGGGGCACCCAAGGGATCCTTCTCCCGACCTGATCTGCTCCCACGCCATCACAAAGAATAAGCGATGGCTGAGGATTGATTCCTGGCATCATTCCATCCCCTCTGAGAGAGAAAGGAAACCGGGGAGCGTATGCTTGTCTTGGAGATTAAGATGACAGTCCTAAGAACATGCGGCCGTAAGAAGGGTCATTGTGGATCAGGCCAAATGTCCATCTAGTCCACTGTTCTGTCTACGCACTGGTCAACCAACTGCCCACGGAAACTCACAAGCTGGACATGAGTGCAACAACACCCTCCCGCCCATGTTCCCCAGCAACCGGTGCACATAGGCATACTGCGTCTGATACTGGAGATCGTGTATAGCTATGTATGCCCATCACAAACACAGCTGTCTATGTGTCTACGGATCACATTTCCCACTAACAGGAGCTCCCCAGCCCCTGGATATATTGAATGCACTTACTAGGTAGTAAGCCCCTTTGAACACAACAGGACTTCCTTCTCAGGAAAATACACAGGATTGCAGCTTAAGTGGTGCAAATGTAAGAACACAGGAATGTCAGGAGATGTCTTATCCTTTATTTGCAGTCTGGATGCTTTAGGACGACTGGGTGAAAATGCATCTCTCCCCAGTTGGGCTCTTGGCCACAACTGAGAAGTAGACCTCTGGACTCTGCGCTAACTGAGGAAGCCCAGGTGGCTGTGGTGTACCGGAGTGCATTTTACAAGCTTAGGCTGGTACGCCAGCTGCGGCCCTATCTGAAGAGGACAGACCTCGCCTCAGTTATCCATGCATTAATGACATCCCCCGAGGCAGCATCTGTTCCTGACTCCCAGCTGAGCAGAAGCACAGGAAAGAGGCTCCAGCTGTTCTTGGGGCGGTGATAAGGCAAGCAGGCTCCCAGAGAGCGAGTGAACAGAGCGAGCACACAGGGAGAGCAAACAGGAGTTTGGCAGTGGAGTTTGGCAAGGGAGGTCAAGGGGGAGGTCCCTAAGAAATTTCCTAGATTGTTTTGTTCTAATACCACACACTTACAGGCCAGGGGGACTCTGTTGTTGACATTCAGGGAAGGCAAGACAAGGCACCGGCCATTCCAGTACGAAAAGAAAGGCAGAAACATGAAGGGAACAGAGAACTATGGAAGGAAAGGAATCTGCAGTGGTGGTGACCTGCAATGTGTGTGCAATGTTTGTTTTCCTGCCGGAGATCAACGTGGCCTACACGTGCAACAAGTGCAAGCTGGTCACGCTGTTGGAAGAAAAGGTCAGAGGACTGGAGCAGCAAGTGTCAACCCTCAGGAGTATAAGAGAAAGTGAAGAATTCTTAGACAGAACGGTGGATCTACAGCACCAAAGCATAGTACAGGAGCCAGAAGGGCAATCAAACCAAGGCCTACAGCAAGAGAAAGAGAAGAGTACTAGTAGTGGGAGACTCCCTCCTGCGGGGGATCGAGGCCAAAGTATGTCACGAAGACCCATGGACTCGCCAGGTGTGCTGTCTCCCTGGGGCACGGAATTTAAGGATGTGACAGAGCAGCTGCCGAGGCTCATACAGCCCACCGATACATACCCCTTTCTTCTCTTCCACGTGGGTACAAATGATACTGCAAAGCAAAGTTACAGAGAAATCACGGCAGACTTTGAAGAGTTGGGATGGGAACTCAAGAACTTTCGGGACACAGATAGTTTTCTCATCCATCCTTCCAGAACTTGGAAGAGGAATAGAAAGGGAAAGAAAAATACTCTGAGTGAATGACTGGCTATGAAGGTGGTGCCGACGCGAAAGATTTGGATTCTGGGACCACGGGCTACACCTCCTGGAAGACGGACTACTGGCAAAGGATGGGTTGCACCTCACAAGGACTTGGAAGAATGTGTTTGGCCACAGCATGAGGAACTTAATCAGGAGGGCTTTAAACTGAATCCAACAGGGGAGGGAGACATAAACTCGGGGGTACCAATGGAAGAAGGCCTCTATGCCACAATGGAGAGAACAGCTCCAGCGGTGCCCATTGATAGTCTACCACAAAATGTAGGGAAAAAGTCGGACTATAAAGCACATAGTCTTCGATGTCTCTATACTAATTAATGCTCAGAGTATGGGCAACAAACAGAACAAACCTGAACTCTTGATATATGAGGGCAAATACGACTTGATAGGGATAACTGAAACCTGGTGGGATGACTCCCATGGCTGGAATACAGCAATTGAGGATATAACTTGTTCAAAAGGAACAGAAGCAACAGAAAGGGAGGTGGAGTTGCACTGTATGTTAAAGATACGTATCTCTGCACAGAGATACAGGAAGAGGAGCTTGGCAGCCCCATTGAGAGCATCTGGGTTAAAATAAAGGGGGCAAAAGATAAGACAAACATGGCGGTTGGCAAGAAGGAGGAACCTGGGAACTATAGGACAGTCAGCCTGACATCGATCCCTGGAAAAGTTTTGGAGCAGATTATAAAGAAGTCAGTCTGCAAGCACCTTGAAAACAATGCAGTGATTACTAGAAGCCAGAATGGATTTGTCAAGAACAAATCCTGCCAGACTACTCTGATCTCATTTTTTGATCGGGTAACCTCCCTTGCGGACTGTGGGAATGCTGTGGACATCATATATCTGGACTTCAGCAAAGCTTTTGACAAAGTGCCTCATGATATCCTGATTAGCAAGCTAGCTAAAACTGGGCTAGATGGAACAACTATCAGGTGGATCCACAATTGGCTACAGAATCGGACTCAAAGAGTGCTTATCAATGGTTCCTTCTCAAACTGGGGAGAAGTAACGAGCGGGGTACCACAGGGCTCGGTCCTGGGCCCGGTGCTCTTCAACATTTTTATTAATGACTTGGATCAGGAGGTACAGGGAATGCTTATCAAATTTGCAGATGACACAAAGTTGGGTGGAACAGCTAATACTCTGGAAGACAGAAACAAAATTCAAAGAGATCTCGATAGGCTGGAGTGCTGGGCCGAAAACAACAGAATGAAATTTAACAGGGATAAATGCCAAGTGCTGCACCTAGGGAGAGGAAACCAAATGCAGAGTTACAGTTCACCTGAACAGAGCTTGCACGGCACCTTGGTTTACTCCATCGCTGCGAGGTCTGAAGCGGGAGGTGAGAAGGCTAGAGCGCCGATGGAGTAAATCCCACTGTGAAGACGATCGGACACAGGTCAGAGCTGCATCTTCAGCCTACCAGGTGGCGGTGAAGGCAGCAAAGAAGAATTTCTATGCTGCCTCCATCGCGTCTGCAGAGTGCTGCCCCAGGAGGCTGTTCCAAGTGGTCCGGAGCCTGGTCGGTCCAGTTGCTCCGGATCCGTTGGAACAGTCTAAAGCCTCCTGTGAGGCTTTAGCGAAGCACTTTGCAGATAAAATTGATCGGATTAGGAGTGGGATTCCGTGCGTCGTGGACACAGTGGGTGAACAGGAGGAGGCCAGTGGCAGTCCGGTTTTGTGGAATCGGTTCCAGCTTCTTCCTTCTGGTGAAGTGGACAAGATGCTTTCTTCTGTTTAGCTGACCACCTGCTTGCTTGATCCTTGCCCGTCCTGGCTTGTTATGAGCTGCAGGGAAAAACTGGGTGGGGAGATCAGGGTGGTGGTGAATGCTTCCCTCGAGGAGGGAGTGATGCCATCAGCCCTCGAGGAGGCAGTAATAAGACCGCTTCTAAAGAAGCTGCTCCTTAGATCCCCAAGATTTGAACAACTTTCTCACAGTCTCCAATTTGCCATTTCTTGGCAAGCTGATTGAGCGAGTGGTGAGGGCTCAGTTGAAGGCACATTTGGATGAAGCCGATTATTTAGATCCATGCCAGTCGGGCTTCAGGCCTGGACATGGGACGGAGACGGCCTTGGTCGCCTTGGTGGATGATATGAGGAGGGCTTTGGATAGGGGCGAATGCTCTTTTCTAGTCCCTCGATCTCTCAGCGGCTTTTGATACCGTTGACCACGGTATCCTCCTGGACCGCCTGGAGGGGTTGGGCGTGGGAGGCACTGTATTGCAGTGGTTCTGGTCTTTCCTCTCTGGAAGGTATCAGAGGGTAGTTCTTGGGGAGGAGGCTTCAGACCCTCGGCCGCTCACCTGTGGGGTGCCGCAGGGTTCCATCCTCTCCCCGATGTTATTTAACATCTACCTGAAGACGCTGGGAGCTATCATCAGGAGGTTTGGGGTGCGCTGTCATCAATATGCGGATGACACACAGCTCTACCTCTCCTTCAAGTCCTCACCAAGGTTGGCTGTTGAAACCCTGTCCAAGTGCCTGGAGGCAGTGGGTGGCTGGATGGGAAGGAACATGTTGAAACTGAACCCCGACAAGACCAAGGTACTTCTGGTGGGAGACAAGGGGAGGTTAGGGGATGTAGACCTGGTGCTGAATGGGGTACATCTACCCCTGAAGGACCAGGTCCGCAGCTTGGGAGTCATTCTAGACTCCCAGCTGTCCATGGAGGCTCAGGTGTCAGCTATGAGCCGGGCGGCGCTGTATCAGCTCCATCTGATACGGCAGTTGCGCCCCTACCTTCCTAATCATCTGCTCCCATCAGTGGTTCATGCCTTGGTCTCCTCTCGCCTAGACTACTGTAATGCACTCTACGTGGGGATACCCTGGAAGATGGTTCGGAAGTTGCAGCTGGTACAGAATGCAGCAGCTCACCTGGTTAAAGGCTGCCGCTGGCATGATCACATCACTCCGGTGCTCAAAGAGTTGCACTGGCTACCAGTTGTTTGCCGAGCTGAATTCAAGGTGTTGGCGTTGACCTTTAAAACCCTGTACGGCTCCGGTCCAGTTTATCTCAAGGAGCGCCTCCAGCAACATCAAATAGGCCGCTCAACAAGATCTGCCACAGGACGCCCTTCTCCCTGTCCCATCAGCCAGAGAAACCAGGCTGGTGGGGACTAGGAGGAGGGCCTTTGCTGTGGCAGCCCCCAATTTATGGAACGCTCTCCCCAGTGACCTCCGCCATGCTCCTTCCTTGATTAGCTTTTGCCGTGCATTAAAAATGTGGCTTTTCAGGCGGGAATATGGGGTGGGTTAGGATTATTAAGTTTTGTACTGTTTTTAATTGTGTTTTATACTGTGTGTATGTGTCCCCCCCCCCCCTCTTGTATTTATTGGATTGTACATCGCTCAGAGTGGCCGGATGTCTGGCCAGATGGGCGATTCATAAATATAATTAAAAAAAAAAAATACAAGTGAGAAGGATCTTGGAATTGTGGTAGATCACAAACTGAATATGAGCCAGCAATGCGATGTGGCTGCAAAGAAGGCAAATGCAATTTTGGGCTGCATTAATAGAAGTATAGCTTTCAAATCGCGTGAAGTGATAATTCCCCTTTACTCAGCACTGGTTAGTCCTCATCTTGAGTACTGCGTCCAGTTCTGGGCACCGCACTTTAAGAAGGATGTAGACAAACTGGAGAGGGTTCAGAGGAGGGCAACAAGGATGATAAAGGGACTGGAAACAAGGCCCTATGAGGAGAGACTGAAAGAACTGGGCATGTTTAGCCTTCAGAAGAGGAGACTGAGGGGAGATATGATCGTACTCTTCCAGTACTTGAAGGGTTGTCACACAGAGGAGGGCCAGGATCTCTTCTCGTTCATCCCAGTTTGCAGGACACGGAATAATGGGCTCAAGTTACAGGAACCCAGATTCCACCTGCACATCAGGAAAAATTTCCTGACTGTCAGAGCAATAAGACACTGGAACCAACTACCTAGGGAGGTGGTGGGCTCTCCCACTCTGGAGGCATTCAAGGTGCAGCTGGACAGCCATCTGTCAGGGATGCTTTGACCTGGATTCCTGCATTGAGCAGGGGGTTGGACTCGATGGCCTTGTAGGCCCCTTCCGACTCTACTTTTCTATGATTCTATGCTTCTAATTCAAAGTGCATATTTCCATTTCTAACGTCTTCACCTATTGAATATGATTTTTTTAACTGTGAAAAAGGCTGGAGACAGGTTTCTTCCGCCCACCCCCTAATGACTCAGGGGGTGAATAAAAACAGCCCATGGTTTTCTTGCATGCTCCTCAACCCCGCAGCCAAACCTTACCCTGTGAGGCGGCACCTCCATCACTCTTCTGCTCGATGCCCGTTCGCAGGGGACTCTGCAGGCGGCATGGAAATCAGGCCCCACTTTGGCACACAGATTCTCTACCTGAAACATAATGTGGATCCAAGACATGCCATGAGAAAAGAATACAGAAATGATACACTCTTGGGGCAGGGGGCAGGGGGCAGGGGTATGGGTCATCCCTCCTCAGAGGATTTCAGAAAGGGTTGAGTAATTCATAGACTGAGTTTTGGGATGTCCCCGCTCACAGGCTTGACCCCCATTGACCTCCCAGGATGCAATGCTCTCACCCGCTGCTCCTCCTGCTTCTTCTCCTCCTCCCGGCTCAGGAGGAAGCCTTCTGCCAGGGCCACCGCCTGGGAACTGGTCTCCGCCCCACATTCCCTCACCCAGCTCGACATCTCCAGGGGCAGGATGCTCAGGAACTGCTCCAGGATTACCAGGTCCACGATCTGAGTTTTGGTGTGTCGCTCTGGCTTCAGCCACTGACGGGAGAGATGGTGGAGCTGGGTGCAGACCTCTCGAGGGCCCTGAGCTGC
The DNA here is from genome assembly GCA_021292165.1 of Shinisaurus crocodilurus. Lineage (NCBI taxonomy): Eukaryota > Metazoa > Chordata > Lepidosauria > Squamata > Shinisauridae > Shinisaurus > Shinisaurus crocodilurus. The sequence goes on from CM037879.1 coordinate 8,972,957, forward strand.
CCGGTAGTGGAGCTGCCTGAAACGCTGATGCCGCTCATCTGAGCTAACCATTTCCTGGCTCAGCATCTTCTGTCCCAATGTTTCCCAGGTTTCACTGGCACTCCCAGTCCTGATGGCATCACGGCCTCTTCCTGCTTCGGCGGTAGCAGAGTCCTGCTCGTCCATTTTTGATCCGTGCAGCAAAGAGTGGTGCTAATGAAGCTCTGCAAAGCCAGGACCTGTAAAAGAATTATTACCGTGTCAGGGCAAGAAGGAATTTTTATTTATGTATTTAATACATTTTTATACTGCCCAATAGCTGAAGCTCTCTGGGCAGTTTAAAACAGTTAAACCCATAAAATACAATATAATATAAATATAAAATTTAAAACCACAGATTAAAACAAACAGCAGAGCTAGCAGCAACAGTTACAATAACAGAGTTAAAAACAACTACAAGATTAAAATGATTAAAATGATTTAAATGCCTGGGAGAGTAGAAAGGTCTCCACCTGGCGCCGGAAGGAGTACAATGTAGGCGCCAGGCGAGCCTCTTTGGGGAGCTCATTCCACAACCGGGGTGCCACAGCCGAAAAGGCCCTCCTCCTGGTAGCCACCTGCCTCACTTCCTTTGGCAGGGGCTCTCGGAGAAGGACCGCTGATGAAGATCTTAGTGTCCAGGCAGGTACATATGGGAGGAGACGATCCTTCAGATACCCTGGCCCCAAGCCGTTTAGGGCTTTGAATGTTAGTACCAGCACTTTGAATCGGGCCTGGAAACAGACTGGCAGCCAGTGCAGATGAGAAAGCACTGGCATAATATGTTCACGTCGACCAGTCCCCATTAACAATCTCGCTGCCCTATTTTGGACCAGCTGAATAACTCCTATAAACCTCTCACCAAACCCCATAGTTTTTGTTATCATCTTTAACGCTGGCCATTCCACGCAATCAAAAGCTTAAAAAATATCTAATGCTAGAACCCCAGCTTTCAAATTATTTTTCTTTATTAAATATATTATATTTAATACTCTTCTAGTTAGGTGTACCATTTGTCTACCTTGTATGAAACCACATTGATCTAGCCCTACATACTTACTAACAAACCTATTTTTTCTCGCTAATATTGCAGACAGGACCGGTGCAGGGCTGTTTGGCGCGCTAGGCCAAATTATATTTAGCGCCCCCCCCTCTCATGCCGTGGGGGGGGGCTCCGGAGCAAAGCAGCCCTGCTCTGCAACCCCCCCCGCGCTGCCGGCGCCGCCACCACCATCACCACCACATTCCACCCCCCGCTGCTGCTGCTGCCGCCGCCTCCTCCTCCAACGCGACGGGACCCCCGCGCTTTTTTTTTTTGCTGGGGAAACCAGGGCAACAGGGCTGTTTAAGCCCTGTTGCCCTGGTTCCTCCCGCCAAAACAACGCCGGCGGGGCTCTGGAAACGACGCGAAGGTAGGTAGGTGGCTGGCGGGCGGGCGCGCGGGGGGGGGAGGTGCGGCGGCGGCAGCAGCGGGCGGGCTGGGAGGCGCGGCGGAGGCGGCAGGCGGGGCAGGAGCGCGCCGGCGGCGAGGAAGGAGCGCAGCGTTTCTGCGCCCTCTTCCGCCACGCGCCCTAGGCAGCCGCCTGGGTCTGCCTAGCGGTAGCGCCGGCCCTGATTGCAGACATTAATTTTGCATCTTGATTGATTAATGAAATTGGTCTATAAGATCCCGGATCTGATGGATCCTTCTTTGGTTTCGGGATTAAAATAGTCAAAGATTGCTTCCACGAAAGGAGGGGATAAAAAGGCGGGGTATAAATGTAATAAAATAAATAAATAAATAAATCTCCCCCCCTGTAAAATTTCATTAAACAACAATTTTAACTTAGGGAATAACATTTTCTTAAAGACATTATAATTTTCAGCCCCTAACCAGGACCGGTGCAGGGCAGTTTGGCGCCCTAGGCTAAATTATATTTAGCGCCCCCCCTCTCGTGCCGTGGGGGGGGCTCTGGAAAGCAGCCCTGCTCTGCAACCTCCCGCCGCCCCCGCACGCTGCCGCCCCCCACCTACCTTCCCACGCCTCCTCCGAAAAGGGACCCCCGCGCTCTGTTTTTGGCCGGGGGAAACCAGAGCAACAGGGCTGTTTAAGCCCTGTTGCCCTGGTTCCCTTCGCCAAAACAGAGCGCGGAGGGGGCTCCGGAAACAGCGCGGAGAATGTAGGTGTCGGGGGGGGGAGGCGGCGCGGAGGCGAGGCAAGGTGGGGGGGCCCCCTCGTCCGCTACGCGCCCTAGGCAACAGCCTAGTTGGCCTAGCGGTAGCGCCGGCCCTGCCCCTAACCCATCTAATCCTGGCGTTTTACCTCATTTCAATTTATTTATAGCATACTCTATATCCAGTTGCACGAACCTGTCAAAGCACCTTGTCAAGACCCTCGAGCTGTACCAACTGAAACTCACCCCAGAAAAACTGGCCAGATTGTGCTCTGGGAACCTCACCTGAGTCAACTGCCATAACATTGGAGTCTAAGTCCCAGCAGATGCAAGAGATTTCTTCCTGGAAGTGCCTAGCAAACATATCACAGCGGGCCCCAGAGGGCTCCAGAATGTACTTGGGGCCAGCATAGAATAGGCCCCGGACAACCCTAATTAAAGCGCCGCTGGGCAGCAAATGGAAGACTGAATAGAGGCAGTGAGATGTTGTTTCTTTGCCTCCCTCACTGCCCCTAAATATACTTGACTTTAGCTAGACACCAGGGCTTGATTGCATCCACTACTAGGAGTTCCTCTCCATCTGCACTCAAGCCGCCTCGAACAGCTCTGTATGTAACCACAACAAATATCCTTTTTCAAAAATCCCTTTTTGCAAGAATAATAATCTTGATAATAATCTCGACCAGACTACTCTCTCTGTCGTCAGGAGTGCAAATTAGGGCTGACACGAGACATTTTTCTGCCGTTTGCAATCCACGCCCTGCCGAAGCGCCCAGTGCCCAAGGCGGGTCTAGTCATTCCGGCACCTGAACAGAGAGCGTCTCCCCACATCCCGGGCAGGAGGAGAGCAAGAAGAGGGTGGGAAATATTTAAAGTTGCTGGACTTTCAGGGCACCCGAATCAGCTGCCGGGGGGCGACACCTCCCTCTGCCCAATGGTGGGGCCAGCCCTGGGCGGGGGTGGGGGGCCCCTCATCCGCCCCCCTCGGCCCAATTGTGTTTGCTTTGGACGGTCCAGCCAAGCCAGCCCAGAACCAGGAGAGCATCTCGGCCACGCGCAGAAACCCCTCGGAGGAGCCGCGTTGGGGATCCCGGAGCCACAGGGCCCGATTTGGGGGTGGGCGGGTGGGGGGCAATGACTTTAGCCGATGCCCGGGTGCAGAGTCCACGAACCTGCTGGATCCCGCGCAGACCTCCTTTAATCCCCCGCCCCCAACTAAAGGATTCTCCTGAATTTACGGAGGAGGAGAGGAAGGAAGAAGCGCCCGAGCTTGTGGGGAAACCCCAAACGGATCAGCCGCGGAGGCCCCCTGCCTGTGGGGTGAAATGGGGGGGGGCGTTCCAGCCTGCACCTCCCAGCCCCTCTGACACCAGCCCAAATCAGCAGACTTCTGACTTTTCCCCCATCGCCCCCCAACCTGGTCCTCCCCCCTGCCGTGCACCCTCCCCTGATGCAGCCCAGGGCCACCCCAATCCAAATTCCCAAGGGGGGGTCTCACCTGATCGCGGGAGGGAGGGAGCGAGCGAGGCACCCGGGCAGTCCGTGGGAAAGAGTCCGGAGTCGCCGGGCAGGAAAAGTCAGGAGGGGAGGCGGGACGCGGGGCGGGGAAATGCCGCTGCCATGGAGACCGGACCCCGCCCTCCCGCCCCCCCCCCCATTCTCTTCTACTCCAGGAAGGCGTCTGCGTTCCTTTTCGCGGGGGGGCAGAACCCGGGGACCGGGGTCAGGCACGGCACACACCCCCCTTTGAGGCTGGGCTGCTCCGGGAGGGGCTAGTTCGAGCCCCTCCGCCTGCGGCTTCATTAGTAATAATGCTTCTTGGTGTCTACATAGCTCGCTCCAGTTATTCAAAAGTTACGCTATATATATATATATATTACCTCAGTAGAACAACCCTGTAAGGTAGGCCAATATTATTATTTATCCTTCAGCTGAAGTGAGATTGGAACTAGAAGGAAGCTGCCCAGCTCACATATGTACAGCCGCTGTGACAGCCACTGTGTTTCCAAGAGATATGTTGGACTACAAGCCCCAGCATTCCTGACCGTTGGCCATGCTGGCTAGGGCTGATGGGAGATGAAGTCCAAAATATCTAGAAGGCACCGGGTTAGGGAAGGCTGCTTTCAGGGCTGACTTCCAGACTAGATTTATTTATGTATTATTATTATTGTTACATTTATATCCTTGCTTTTTTCCTCTTGCCAGGGACCTAAAAGCAGCTTACATGGTCCTCCTCCTCCTCCTCCTCCTCTCCATTCTATCCTCACAACAACCCTGTGAGGTAGCTTAGGCTGAGAGTCGGCAACTGGTGCAAAGTCACCTAGTGAGCTTCATGGCCTAGTGGGGACTAGAACCCAGATCTCCCGAGCCCCAGTCCAACACTCTCACCGCTACGCCACACTGGCTCTCCCTGGTTTTATTGTTTTAAATTGTTGTACACAGCCTTGATGGCTTTTTAGCAAATAAAGCAGTATCTTCTTCATCATCATCATCATCATCCCACCAGACATTATCAGTTGCTCCCAGATTGTACCTTTTCAGACCTCAGTTCAACTATTGTACGTTTGAACACACACACACACATGCACGCACGCACGCACACACACACACACAGGCTGCCTTCCTTTGCATGTTTAAGACGTACACAGGTCCTACAGCTCCCAGCAGGCCCCAGCCAGAAAAAAAAAAAAGGCCTGCAACTCCCAGCATGCCCCAGCCCACATACTGTTTTGGTAGGAAATTAGAACTTGAAAGGTAAAGTTTTATTGGTTAAATGTACTGATCTTTGCTGAAATTAGTGATTAATGAGCAATGGAAGAAATTGGAAGTGAGTTCCATAGTTTAACTATGCGCTGTGTGTAACCCCAGCGCAGTGTGTGTGTGTGTGTGTGTGTGTGTGACCCCAGGCAGTAAATCTCTCTCGCGTGCACACACACACTTGGACAAGGGAACAATGGTTTATTACACGTTAAACAAATATCCCTTTCCCAACAAACCTTCCAGGCCCACTCTGATAAACCTTTGGCAAAATGGCCAATGCAGCTGAGAGGCCAATTTAATTCCTCACATTCCCATAGGCAGGTTAGTCCCAAGCCTCACGAACACCCCAAAGTCTCGTCACAGCCACAAAGGACAACAGTATCAGTCACTCTCAGTAGTAGCCCCCAACAGGGCCCTGCTGCGTCCAGACTCCCCCTTTGCAGCGGTCCCTCCCTGGGTCTCGGCTGGCCACTGCCTGGGTCTTCTCTCCTTAACAGGCAAAACCGCTCTCTCCGCAGCTTCCAGTCGCCAGGCCGCCCCTCACCCCAGCAGGATCCACACAGCCCGTTTCAGTCCTTTCCCCAGAGAGCAGGACAGTAAACAACGGTTCTCCTAGATTCGGTCTTGAAGCCTCCCACGCTCTGTCCAAAAAAGCTCTTCTTATGTCAACCACTCTGTGGAACAAGCACTAGACAGTGTTCTCCAACCTTGGGTCCCCAGATGTTTTTGGCCTACGACTCCCAGCATGCCCCAGAGCTGGGGCATGCTGGGAGTCGTAGGCCAAAAACATCTGGGGACCCAAGGTTGGAGGACACTCCTCTCCTGCCTCAGGGCTTTTACTTAAAAATACACACCTGATCTGAGTGAGCACACCCACATTAACTCTTTCCTGACCAGAACACCACATATATGTGTGATTACTTTACATTGTACAATTTTCTCTGTGCTTCTTAAATTCCTTACTCGAACCTAGAAGTATACGAATTATTACTCATTCACTCTCTGGTTTCTTCTCCTACCTATATGACCTCCTTACAAAGTCCCAGCTGTTACATGCGCAAAGAAGTTCTTCCTTTTATCTGTCCTTAATCAGCTTCATGGGATGACCCCACAGGGTTCTAGTCTTATATGAGGGGGAGAAAAATGGCGCCTCCCCCGCCCCATCCAAGTGCATAGTAATTTCAAGGCTGGCCGAGTTATTTCGAACTATGGCAGAACCTCTCACAAGCGCCTCTCCCTGGGAGTAGAAATGCAAGAACAATACATTCAAGAAGTAACAAATTTCTGCCTTTTCCTGACACACAGAACCCGCTGCCCGAGGAGGCTGCCTCACCCTGCCTAACAGTAGGGCCAGGCCCACGATCTCCTGCTCCAAAGGTGTGGAAACTCAGGCCTGGGGGCCGGATCTGGCTCCCCATAGAGCAGCCCAAGTTTCCCCAAGTAGCGTGGGTGGGTGGGTGGGTGTCCCACTCTCAGCTGCTGAGGGCTGAGGGAGGCGCTTCCCCCCCAACACGCCCCCAAAAGGTCAGAGCTCACGAGGAAGGGGAGGAACACCGCAGGGTCCGCGGTGGATGGCTTGGGGGCTGAGACGCCAAACTTCCTGGCTGAGACGACACGACAAGCCACTCTGAAACAAACATGGTTTATAAGCCTCCATGGCTTATCATGTTGTGTGAAAACAGTCAGAGTCTTTCAGTAAATGTTAAAGAAATCCAGGGACTGAAGGGAAATGGATCCCTTTTCAGATATTTATTTCTTTAAAATGTTTCTGAGGCTGCCCCTTCAAGAAAGCTAAAAGAAAGTAACAGTTCCAAAAGCAAAACTGAAATGGGCAAGGATCAAGACAGCAATAAAACAATAATAGAGTGGATAACAGCAGTGTTCGGGCCAGCTCATGTCACAGGTTGGAGTGCCAGGCGAGTACTGCCTTCAGCTGGTTCCAAAAAGAGCCAGGCGAGTACTGCCTTCAGCTGGTTCAGCTGGTTCCGTGGTGTCAGGGGGGCTGCTGCGTGGATCGTGTCATTCTATATTTTAGTCTCTGTGACACGGGACTGCGTTGTCTCCGGGTGGAGTCAGGAGATCTCTTGTGTTTCTATTTCTGTCCTTATTTAAGAGAGGCAAAGCTCTTGCCGAGATTCCTGACTGGTGTCCACTAGGGACTCCCGTGGAAGTCGGGGTGGCGCAACTGGAAAGGGCCTCTCCTCAGGAATTACCCACCGACGTGCAGATGGTGAGGGACCCGCGAGGAGGCTTTTCAGAGGATGCTTGGCCACAGCGATGTGGTAGGAGGCAGCCCTTTCTGTGCCAGCTCCCAAGTTGTTTAGGGCTTCGTACGCAAGAGCACCAGCAGCCTGAATTACCGTACACCCAGAAGCCGGTGCAGTTGTTGAAACAACTGGTAGCGAGGAGCTGCCCAGGAGCCAGCGCAGCAGGGCGAGGCGCCAGCAGAGCGAGAGGCTGCCCGGGGAGCCGGCGCAGCAAAGCGAGGTGCTGCTGGCTGAGCAGATGGAGCCGGCGGAAGCCGGCGCCGCCCCTCTTAGGAGAGCTGGCCCTGGAGCCAGCAAAAGAGAAGGGTAAGGGTGCTGGCAGATCAAGCGGCCATGCCGCGCCTACCCGTCGAGGAGCCGCACAGGCGGCTCCAGCAGCGCAGAGAGCGGGCGGCGAGCCCCTCTGCGTTGCAGAGAATCGATCATGGGGGGGGGGCGCTGAAAGGCGAGGTGCCCCCCCCCCCAGGTACCAATCATCTGAGTTTCCATTAGTTCCTATGGGGAATTTCGCTTTGATATACAAGTTTTTTGGATTACAAGCACGATTACGGAACGGATTTTGCTCGCACTCCAAGGTATTACTGTACTAGTATTAGACTAGAGTCGATTGTGTAACAAGCTTTACTTTCCCTTTGTCAGTTTCACTCCCTTATCTCCCCTTTCAATCTGTATGTTTACTACTGCCAATAAACCTGTTTCGCTTTTGCCTAAAGCTTAGTTTCGCTTTGACTCAGTGCCTCAATCCAGTGTAAGTGACCCGAGTTGAACCGGGGATCGCAAGCGGGAGCTCTGAGCTGTCAAACTAGCCGCATAGCTCCCGATCTTGCGGGAAAGGACTGGCGGCGGTCCTTCACAAGCACTTTTTCAGTAGTCTAACTGAAGGAAACGAAATAGTTAAAAGAAAAACCTTACAAGAAACTTAGCCAAGCATGTGGACAGATTGCCAGGGTGATGACTAATACTAAAAGAATGTAGTCAATGGCTGGTAATGACTGTGGCAATGACTGACAATGGCCGTCAATGGCAATGTTGATTCACAAAGGTTGAGGTGTTTTGCTGTCTCACCCTGCTACGTGACCAAGATAAGATAATACCTACCAGCTGCTTGATTGTAAGATCATCTTCCTGTCTCCTTGTAAAGAAATCCCCCTCCCCTAAAGCAAACCCCCCTTTTGTCTTGAGCTTGCTGACCAATGTAAAGAACTGTTGCCAAATGACCAGACTTATGTATGCTATAAAAGTGGTTATAAAAGCCCCGCCCGGGGTTCTGCTTTGCGACACAGTCCGCAGGACCTATTGTGCACAATAAACCTCTTTCCAATAACCCGAGTTGGTCCTCGTTGTCCTTATCTGAGTTAAAGAGTGACCACTTCATAACCAAGAGGTGAACATGGCATGGAGAACTGTAGCCAGGCTCTCCCTATCCACGAGGGAAAAGCAGATGAGGGTCACCGCACACCACAAAGACCACTTGAGCCTGTAATGACGAAACTGAATCTAGCAGCATCCCAAGCTATGAAGCTGGTGCTTTGGGAGGGTGCTGCCCAATGTAGAATAGCATGGGAAACAAAAATTGCGTTGTCCAAGGGGATTAAACTGTTGGAGATATCAAAAGGCAGCCTCCCACCCACAGCACGCACGCACACAACTGAATTTGAAAGAACAAAACTTGTTTTAATTGCCATCCACTAAAAACCCAAATCATTGGATGACTCCCCAAAGTATCATTATGACACCCAGTGGCAGCTTGAAAATTGAGCGGGCCCTTGGGCAAGAGGGCCTCAGGGCATCTAGTAAGTGGCTTCTCCAACAGGAAATACGGGTTCAATTGTGCCTGAATCTTGCGCATACGCCAAGCATATCTATGGCTTCTCCCCTGTGTGTGCTATATGATGGGAAGCAAAATAGAGTTATATGGATCCTGGCCTCCCTGAGTTCTTTGATGAAAAGCAAGGTTTGTGTTTTACTGCAGCTCTTTCCACAGTCCAAGTACTTCTATGGTTTCTCCCCTGTGTGAGTTCTTTGATGAGAAGTGAGCTGTGCCTTCTGCCTGAAACTCTTTCCACACTCCAAGCATTGATATGGTTTCTCCCCTGTGTGAATACTTTGATGAGAAGTGAGCATGTACTTCCACATAAAGGTCTTTCCACAGTCTAGGCATTGATATGGTTTCTCCCCTGTGTGAATACTTTGATGAGAAGTGAGCTGTGTCTTCCGACTGAATCTCTTTCCACACTCCAAGCATTGATATGGTTTCTCCCCTGTGTGAATACTTTGATGACAAGTGAGCTGTGCCTTCTGCCTGAAACTCTTTCCACAGTCCAGGCACTGATATGGTTTCTCCCCTGTGTGAGTTCTTTGATGAGAAATGAGCTGTGCCTTCTGCCTGAAACTCTTTCCTACAGTCCAGGCATTGATATGGTTTCTCCCCTGTGTGAATACTTTGATGACAAGTGAGCTGTGTCTTCTGCCTGAAACTCTTTCCACAGTCCAGGCATTGATATGGTTTCTCACCTGTGTGAATTCTTTGATGGGAAGTCAGAAGTCTCTTCCAACTGAAGTTCTTTCCACACTCCAAGCATTGATATGGTTTCTCCCCTGTGTGAATTCTTTCATGAGAAGTGAGCATTGTCTTCTGCCTGAAACTCTTTCCACACTCCAAGCATTGATATGGTTTTTCCCCTGTGTGAATTCTTTCATGAGAAGTGAGCATGGACTTCCGTATAAAGGTCTTTCCACAGTCCAGGCATTGATATGGTTTCTCCCCTGTGTGAATTCTTTGATGGGAAGTGAGATGTATCTTCTGACTGAATCTCTTTCCACACTCCAAGCATTGATGTGGTTTCTCCTTTGTATGGATGTTGCAATGAACATTAAGGTTTGATTTAGACTTGAAGGTTTTCCCACACACGGAGCACACATAGTTTTCTTGTTTTTTAGCCAGTTTTTCTTCCATTGAGATATCATTGTAGTCACTGCCCTGGGAAGCAAAGGATTTATTCCTCCTCTTCGGATTTACTTCGGTTTCCTTTCTCCACCTTTCTCTATTTTTACATCTGTTTGTTTTCAGAGACATCCCAGATGGTTCTCTCTTATTCTCCATTTCACACCTGTCACTTTCTAGAATGAAGACAAGAAATTGGTAAAAGCCTGAGTTAGAAATAGATCTTCAAATCAAATAAAAATAGATCTTCAAATCAGATAGGCATTCAAGGTGCGGCTGGACAGTCATCTGTCAGGGATGCTTTGACCTGGATTCCTGCATTGAGCAGGGGGTTGGACTCTATGGCCTTGTAGGCCCCTTCCAACTCTACTTTTCTATGATTCTATGAAAAAGAGAAAGGAGAAGAGCCATCAAAAAGTGGCAGAGAACCTTTTCTTATTGGGTGCCCTATAAATTATGTACATAAGTTACATATGCTCATTTTAACATCTTAGCTATGGTGGTGTTGGCGGCAAAGAAAGCATATTTCTCTCCTATTGTTATGGACTCAGCACCATCCAGTGGAGCCTGTGGTATCCAAACCCACCATGGGATCTGAGGAATGAAGGTACCCTCCCCACTGGAGCCCACTCCCCACTGGGATCAACTTGCTCAGCATTTTACGGATAAAGTTGCTCCTGTCCATTCTAAGCTGGTTGCCACGTTAATCACAGCTTGAGTCTACGGCTCCCGGCCTTTCCTGACCCAGCCCAAAAGGCTGATGTTCAACAGTCAGTTTTGATGCTGCCCAGAGTTTATTACTCATTTGGGAATGCATATTCCCAGAGACATATCTCACATGACCAAGTTAAACTTCAATAAGTTGATCACTGAATGTCACGGGATGTGGGTTTTTGCATCTTTGCCGGAATCATCAATGGATTTGCTGTGAGTGGTTCATTTAAATTTATATAATAACATTATATCTTCTTTCTTTCTCTTTCTTTCTTTCCTTTTATGGTTTTGCCTTGTTGAAATTCACACTAATGACAGGTTCCTGCTCCTGCTCCACCCACCATCAGCAGCTGCCCCTAATCGACTCCCCTGTGGGTCGATATTCACGGGGAAAGGGTTTTCTCACTCCCGGCCCTAAAGGAGCAACATTCCTGATACAGGAAGGACTGTGGCAAAAGTCACCAAGGGCTTCACCTTCAGTCTGCCTCAGAAACTTGTTAGTTACCGTATTTTTCGCTCCATAACCCGCACTTCCCCCCCCCCCAAATAGGGGGAAATGTCTGTGCGGGTTATGGAGTGAATATTGTAAAAAATAAGTTTTTTTTTTACATAGTACCTCCTTCTGCGCGCCTCCAACTGGTCTGGGGAAGAGCAGAGGGCTCCTGGGCTAGAGCGGGGCAAGCCCCTGCCTCTCAGCCGATTCGGCTGCGGGGGCACCCCCCGCCCCGCCTGGCAGCAGGGACCTCTGGAGCTCACCGGCTGGCGGAAGAGAGGAGGGCTCCTACGCGGAGAGCGGGCCACCACCACGCTGCCACTGCCGCACTGGCAGCAAAGGGAGCAGAGCTGGCCCTGCACCCGCCCGCCCGCGTCCCTGCCGCCAGAGCCGCCCGGCCGTGCGGAGCGAGACAAGGCCACCCGCACCCCCCACAAACCCCCACGAACACTCGCCGGCGGGCGGGGGGGACCCAACGCCGCTGCACCGCCATTGCCGCGTCGCCGCCATCGCACCGCCACCACCATTGCCACGCCGCCGCCATCACTGCGCCGTCATCGCCGCTGCTGTCATCGCCACGCCGCCATCGCCGCGCTGCTGCCGCCCGCACCACGCCGCTGCTGTCATCGCCGCGCCGCCATCGCCGGCGATGACAGCAGGTGCAGGGCCAGAGCGGCAACGAGCAGCAACGGCCTCCCCACCCCCAGCAGCAGGGACAGGGGCGGGCAGGTGCAGGGCCAGAGCGGCGTGCGGCGTGCGGCTGGGCAGGCAGTGGCGGCAGAGTAGCTCATGGGCCCCAATCCCGGCAGCGGGGGCGGCCCGATTTCGCTCTTCTGAGCGGCGCGGCGCGTTCTCCGTGCCGCTGGAGCCGCCGCTGGAGCCGATGCTGCTGCCGCCGCTGGAGCCACTGAAGCCGCCGCCGCCGTGTCACGTCCGGCCCGATCCCGTTGTTCTCCCCACCACCAAAGGAGAGCTGCTCTCCAGAACAGGCAACAGGTGCTACCGAACGCCATGCTAGGTGAAAGCTGCACTTGTTGAATTGATGCCTGTCACACGGACAATAAAAGCAAAGGTTCTCTATGAAAGGGTGGGGGAGAAGGGAGAGCACGAGCCGGCGAGGAGGCAGGTAGAAAGTACGGTAATGGTTATCAAAAAACAAGAAAAAAAAATATTCATGTGCAAATTATTGGAAAACTAATAACAAGAGAACAAAATAATTTGAGTTTTATTCTTTATAACCTGTTTTGGATTGTTTTTATAAAATGCAGGGTTAAAAAAGCAATAAATAAATGTATGGAGATATTTTTTTGTTCTCTTGTTGTTAGTTTTCCAATAATTTGCACATGAATATTTTTTTCCCTGTTTTCTTCTTCTAAAATCTAAGTGTGTGTTATGGCCAGGTGCGTGTTATGGAGCGAAAAATACGGTAAATCACAGTGTGTTGCTGTACAGCTCACAGTGTCTTGGAACACTGATAAGCTGTAGAGATGCTGTTTTTGCCCTGCGCAACAAACTGCAGGACAAGCAGAATAGTTCAGATGATGGGTAGGCAGAAATGTATCCACTACTCAGGGACATAGTGCGCATGCCCATTTGCAAAGGACTGTGGAATGTTATCTTCGCATGGTTGGTATACACTGCGCATGTCCGGCGTAGAGCCAAAAGGTGTTAGCTCTATTGTTCTGAGATCTTAGCAGCATCTGCACATGTGTGACTTATAAAGCCTGCATTCCATAAAAGTAGAACGCTTGCGCATGTTCAGGGCTCACTCCATTTTTGTTTGGAGCTGGGACATGCAGCTGCATTATTTGATTGAATAAAGCTTTGTTCTTAAACTTCTTTACCTGCGTTTGGCTGATGGATTGACCTAATCGGCTAGACTCGAACCCAGGGCTACTTGAGCCTTACCGCAGACCAGTCCCAGGTGTAAGAATTATAGAAAGTTTCTTTCCCAAATTATATTAAATAAAATAAAATACAGAAATTAAAAGAAGCCAGAGAACTCACCCCGAATGGGGGCCCCAGTCTAGTGATAAATGAGGCCTAAAATATGTAAGGAACTCAATGCCCGGGTCATAGGATGGCATGGGATTAGTAAATGATAAATATGCTTAGATAGGGATGACATTGAATAAGTAGGTAACAGATAAATGAAGAATCCTCCCTTTCTGGAAACACAGACCAGGCATAAAATGTGTCAAAAGAAGAGGTGTCTGCTGATGGGAGAGCAAGAGGTCAAAGTTACAATGTAGTTAAGGAATGTGTGGAAGAGCCAATAGGAAATTAGAGTAACAGGATGCCACACAACAAGAGGAGGGTCTGTAAACAGGGGCGGGGAATAATGTATTCGGTTTAGGCGGTCGGGATAGGCTGTGAACCTCAAAGTACCCAGCCAATGGGGGAATGAGGGAGGAACCCTGCGGCCGGGCATAGGGAATAAAAACACGCTGCTTGAATGTTAAGGTGTGCCTACCTGCATAGTGCACCCACTCTTGCAAGACTGTATTCAATAAAAAGTGCTTTGCTTTCACCAATTTTCTTGTCCAGAGAACTATTTCTTTTTACAGGACTTGAACAAAGTCACTTCTAACACAGGTGAGTCTCTCAACACGTGAACATCTTCCTTGGCTGCCCGGCTCTGCTTTCTCACTCTGTCTATGATGTGGGGCACAGGACCTTCTGAGTAGCGGAGCTGTGAGATCTCCCCTGCCATCAACCTCTTCTGGGTAACTAATTCAGACCACTCCTTTTATGTTTTTAACAGGATAACAAGTTCATTTATTCATAAGAAAAGGTAGGGAAATGGATAATGTTAATAGATTCTAAACGTTGAAACCCCCTCCCTCTCTCTGACTCCCCTCAGACTTCTCACAAAAACCCACTCTCCCCCTGTGTGAAGGATTGAGGCCTACACAGGCTTGAGTTAGGTTGAAGCCTGTAGGTCCAAACATCTCCTGATGGGAGGGGGGCATTCATGAGTTTCATTTTCCCCTCATGGAGTTAAGTTTCCTTTTCATTGAGAGAAGTCTCCTTTCCCCCCTAATAGAGTTAGAATCATAGAATCATAGAAAAGTAGAGTTGGAAGGGGCCTACAAGGCCATCGAGTCCAACCCCCTGCTCAATGCAGGAATCTAGGTCAAAGCATCTCTGACAGATGTCTGTCCAGCTGCACCTTGAATGCCTCCAGAGTGGGAGAGCCCACAACCTCCCTAGGTAGTTGATTCCATTGTCTTATTGCTCTGACAGTCAGGAAATTTTTCCTGATGTTTAGGTGGAATCTGGGTTCCTGTAACTTGAGCCCATTATTCCGTGTCCTGCAAACTGGGATGATCGAGAAGAGATCTTTGCCCTCCTCTGTGTGACATCCCTTCAAATACTGGAAGAGTGCGATCATATCTCCCCTCAGTCTCCTCTTCTGAAGGCTAAACATGCCCAGTTCTTTCAGTCTCTCCTCATAGGGCCTTGTTTCCAGTCCCTTTATCATCCTTGTTGCCCTCCTCTGAACCCTCTCCAGTTTGTCTATGTCCTTCTTAAAGTGAGGTGCCCAGAACTGGACGCAGTACTCAAGATGAGGCCTAACCAGTGCCGAGTAAAGGGGAATTATCACTTCCCGCGATTTGGAAGCTATACTTCTATTAATACAGCCCAAAATTGCATTTGCCTTCTTTGCAGCCACATCGCATTGCTGGCTCATATTCAGTTTGTGATCTACCACAATTCCAAGATCCTTCTCACTTGTAGTATTGTTGAGCCAAGTGTCCCCCATTCTGTAACTCTGCATTTGGTTTCCTCTCCCTCGGTGCAGCACTTGGCATTTATCCCTATTAAATTTCATTCTGTTGTTTTCGGCCCAGCGCTCCAGCCTATCGAGGTCACTTTGAATTTTGTTTCTGTCTTCCAGAGTATTAAGTTTCATTTCCCCAGTTTTAGGTCACATGATTGTAACCTTCTAGTTCTGTGGGAGTGTTTATAAAGAGGTGTGGAGAAGCTGTGTGAGTGAGACAGCGAAATTGGAGAGAGAGTGGAGAGGTTTTGCAGGCACCAAGAAGCAGTGAGCAGACAGAGAAGCAGAGTCTGAATATCACTGAAGAAGCAGAATGGCCAGGACAGGCTGAGAAGGAATCTCTATTAAGGTTACAGGTGAAAGAGTACCTAGGTTAGAGAGAACTGCGTTACTATTTCATTTATTTCTATTATACTACTTTTGTAAAGTATACAGCTCTATTTATGTAATTACCTGAAGTTAATGTGAGTCTACCAATATTTACTAAAGTAAACAGTTATTGTTGATGTGGAGGAAAAAGCCTGTACATTGAGTAGAGGTTTGTTGTTTTTTAGAGATTGAAGTGTGAGATTGAGCCTCAGGGAAAACGTTCAGATTGCTTGGAAGGGGCTACCCCAGTCTGTGGAAGCCTAGCTGTCAGCGGGAGCATTGAGAGCAAGAAATCCCAACTGTTGAGTGAGTAAGCAAAGAAGGCAAACTGCAAAAAGTGCCAGAGCAGCCAGGTCGTGGCGGAGAAGCAAAGACCTTGTGTCTGTGGACTGGTGGAAAGAAGCTGCCATGCTAGACAACTGGATGGGGTTGTACCAGCAGAAAAGGCAAGGCGAGTCCCCTTTCCCAGGCGAGGAGAGGCCAAGGGGACAAGCAAAAGAAACACCTCAAGAAGATGTCCCATACTCCTGGGCAGAGGCTGGGAGCAGCGGCTGCAAGTGAGTAAGCGGAAGAGGATCCTACCATCCCCATCGAGTGCAAAAAGGCTGTAGAGGGGAGAAAGCGACCTGCGGCTGTGTGATCCCAAAGAACCGGAGCTGGAGGAGCCCGGGGCAAAGAGAAGAAGAAATAGGCTGTGTGCGTGCCTGTGTTTCCAGAGGGAGGAGAAGGAAAGCCTCTCTTAAGAGATTGGCGAGCAAAAAGTTGAATTTTGGGACAGCGTGGAGCCAACAGCCATTTGGTGAGTGATTTTGTTGTGCTATGTGCCCCAGAGAAGTTGTCAAGACTTTGGAGGGGGAGGGACTCAGATTTTGGACTTGGACTGTCCAGTTGCTCTTGGGGGGGCCCATGGTGAGTGGCCAGGCTGAGCAGCAGCGGGCAGGATTTGGGGGGGGGCAAGGGGGAGGAGGCATAGTTTCAAGCATTGAGAGAAACTGCTCCCCTGCTTGCACATCAGAAAAACAGCCTTCCCCCCCCCCCCAAAGACTGTCCCTGTGTTGCCGAGAAGCAAGCTGGCGAAGAGAAGCAGAAGCACGGGACAAAGGAATTTCCCTCCAGGCGTCTCCAGCGAGAAGACAAAGGACTGAGGTTAAGTGTTGATTAAAGCCAATAAAAACGGATAAATTGTTGCTGGAGTGGGACGGGGACGGGTGATCCAAGTGTAAGCAAGGTGAACTATTTGTTGTCTTGTATCATGTGCAAAAGTTAGTCCAAACTGTATCAGGTCAATTTGAAGTGTATGTAATGATGATGATAATAATGATGATGATAATAATAATGATAATGAGGTGATGGCAGAAACCTGCAAGTTTTCAAAGTGCCTCAGGGCAGGGAAGAGTTGCCAGAAAAGAATCAGTTAGAGGCGGGAAACCCTCTAAGGACTGGAAGATTGCCAGGCTGTGTGTTCTAGCCGCCTGGGTGGAGCCTCCCTGGCTCAGCATTTAATTCTGAGGGAGACAGTCATCCCGTGCAAGTGTGGGTGGTGGGCTAAAGGAGCCAAGCCCAAGAGACTGGAAGATTGCCAGGCTGTGTGTTCTAGCCGCCTGGGTGGAGCCTCCCTGGCTCAGCATTTAATTCTGACAAGAGACAGTCATCCCGTTCAAGTCTGGGTGGTGGGGGGCCACCAGCAAGCCTTTGGAAAAGGGGGTGGTGTGTTCATGTCATTGGGTAGAAGGTGCCACCAGCAAGCCTTTGGAAAAGGGGGTGGTGTGTTCATGTCATTGGGTAGAAGGTGCCACCAGCAAGCCTTTGGAAAAAGGGGTAGTGTGTTCAGGTTATTAGGTGGTGGTGGGGCCACCAGCAAGCCTTTGGAAAAGGGGGTGGTGTGTTCACGTCATTGGGTGGAGGGTGGCAGAAGCAAGCCTTAAGAAGCAAAAATAAAGGCCAATTGAAGAGTTCCACATTTCAGTCAACAATCTGCCCCTTACACGCTTGTGTGAGAAGCAGCAACCCTAGAAAGTTTTTAGACAGAATGCCAGTCAGGCAACAGAAGGGTTGGGGTTCCCATTTGAATTGTATATGATGTCTCTTGTGTATGCAAACTGATGTAATGCAAACCTGTAAGCTATTGATATTGTTGTTTTGAAGATTGTTGTTTTGATGTTTTAAAGTTTTTTCTGTTTTTTGTGTGTGTGAATGAGAAGAAGTGTGCTAGTGGTAGAAGGCTAGCAAAGGCTTTTGCTTTTAAGTTAGTTTAAAATTAAATGAGAAGATTGACCTCTCAGGTTTCTTTTTTTTTTTTTAAAGGGGCGTGTGGAGGAAAAAGCCTGTACACACACACACACACACACACACACACACACCTCCTCATGTGTGAACCTGGCTGGAGGCTGGGAAGAGGCTGGGGGGCGGGCGGGGTGTGCATAGTTTCTCTTGATGGCCCCTGGCATCTCAGTGTCTGCTAGGCCCTTTGGCATGCAAATGTGGTTCAAGCCCTGTAGACATGAGTCATCCCTCCTCTGCCTGGGCCAGGTAAAGTTCATCCTGATTGGCTAGAAGCAGCGGAGCTACAGAAAGGAGGAGGGGAGGGGGGAAAAGATATATGGCCAAGGTGTGGCTTTTGTCTTTTGTCTGTGGTCGTCATCGTTCGTTGCTGTGGATCATGGCAGCAAGCTACGTGGAGGTCCCAGCCTTCGGGCTGGCCTCAGGATCCGGCCCCAGGTGGCTCCTGGTGAAATTAGCTGAATGAGGGCTGTGGCAAAGGCAAGCCCTGGGGAGGGCTACCCATCTCAGACCTTAGGGTGGGTGTGGTAGTCTCCTCGGGTGGCAGGGCTGTGCTGGAACCAACCCTGAAGAGAACTGCCCCCCAGGTAACTAGCTGTGGGCCTGGGAGATATAAGGAATCAGGTTTTATTGTTTTGTAGCTCTATTGTTTGTACCAAAGCGTCTCTCTGACTTATTTACTTCTCTTATTTCCCACCTTTTGTTGTAATATGCTACCTGAATAAACCTTCTTGGTTTTTACCCCACATGGTGTTTGTGGTTGCTCTGCTTGGTTCAGCTAAATCCAGGTTATAGTCAAAGGCAAGTCCCTGAACAGAGATTCAAGTAGGATTGCAGAGCTGAGGCTGGCAGTCTGGCACCTTGAGATCTCTGGGGGTCTTGGGTCTTTTGGGTAGGAAAGGGTGGGTTGTGGCAGGTCAGCCGGCCCGCCTTCCTTCACAGTTAAAATCCAGTTGTTGGAGTGCCTTTTGCACCACGCTTAACGCCTAATCCCGCGTTACTGGGAAGAGAAGGTAAAAGGCAAAGAATTGGCATCCTGAGACAGGACGGGCTCTTAAAGAGGCAGATATATTTAAGGGGCTGATCAAGGGGTCCTGGGGCAGGTGGAACCTTGACACCCTCCTCTCCCTTTCTCTCTCCCCCGCCCCTCCTGCCTCAGGCTCCTCCAGACTACCCTTGAACAGCACCGCCCACTGTCTTTATAACATAGGCTTCACCCCGCCTCCTCACTCTCTCAGCCAATCAGCAGACACCTCAACATTCCACACTCCTCTCACACTCCCCCCTCCCCTCACACACTTACAGCTATAACGCTTTGCCCATGGGCAGGGGCACGGCAGGCGCCAATGCTATGCAACGCCCTCCGTAGGGACATCTGAACAGACCTGAACAGCCTGATCTCATCTGATCTCATAGGCTAAGCAGGTCAGGTCTGCTTCTTGGGTGGGTGACCGCATTGGAATACCAGGTGCTGGGGGGGACGGGACTGACAACCGCTCAGTGTGAGAGAGCACCTGCTTTGCATGCGGAAGGTCCCAGGTTCGATCCCTGGCTTCTTCAGGTCGGGCTGGGAAAGAATCCTGCAAGAAACCCCGGAGAGCGGCTGCTGCCAGTCAGTGTCGACAATACTGGGCTAGAGGGACCAAGGGCCTGACTCAGTAGAAGGCAGCTTCCGATGTTCCTGTGACACACGCCTCCCTCCTCCCTCCCTGTCGCCTTTTGGGTTGTAGGCTACGACAGTGTTGTGCCATCAGGTTTTGCGCCTGGCACATTGGCTCAGTGTCTGTATTTGCATTCACTGCAGCTCTTCATATTTCCTGACCTTTTCAGGACCTGATGCTCATTATTCTTTTGATTCCTTTGTTTTGTTTAATGGAAAGGCAGGATTATAGATGTTTTACTAAATAAAAGGGGACAACTCCTGCTAGACCAAAAAGAAGGGATCCTGAGAGGCTGAGATACACCATCGAATTGCACACGGGCCCCTCCACTGCAGGCCTTCCAGTGTTGCGTAAAAGCTTGCCTGTCCTCGGCTGCCTTTCCCTAATCACGGTGGTTGTGCTGCTGTTTTTTGAGACTCCTGAATGGAAAAAAAATTACTAACATTCTCACTACGACTACTGCTACCATCATTGCATTTGTAAAGAGATATTATCACCAGCCAGGGAAGGAGGGAGCCTTACCGAGAGAGGCCATGATCCCACGATTCTCCTCCGTGATTTGCCTGTGCAGGGCTCTCTGGTCAGGATCCAGCAGTGCCCACTCCTCCTTGCTGAAGGACACAGCGATCTCCTCAAAGGGAACCAGACCCTGGACAGAAAAAACATCAACACTTCCTCCTCACACCTAATGTAAAGATCATCTAGTAATGAAATCCAAAAGGCTGCTTCAAGTGTTGGCTGGACAATTATAGTGGACGATTTACGCATCCACGAGTGGCATTTACAGCCTTCCTTTTAAAGAAGGCTCCCAAAAGGCTACTAGTCCTGATGACGACCTCCAGGATCTGGGGAAGCACGCCTCTCAAGACCAATTACAGGGGAAGAACAGCATCCGAGGTCCACTGCGCTCATGCGCTGCTTGTGAGCTACACAGGTATTTTCTGGCTGGCCAGTGTGGGAAACGGGATGCTGGACTAGATGGGCCCTTGGCCTGACCCAGCAGGGTGCTTCTTGTGTTCTTATTCTTGCTGGAAGCAAACAGAAGGAGAGAGTTCTGTTCAGGCCCAGTGAGGTGAGGCACCCAAGGGATCCTTCTCCCAACCTGATCCGCTCCCACGCCATCACAAAGAAGAAGCGGTAGCTGAGGATTAATTCCTGGCATCACTCCATCCCCTCTGAGAGAGAAAGGAAACCGGAAGCATATGCTTGTCTTGGAGATAAAGATGACAGTCCTAAGAACGAATGACCATAAGAAGGGCCATTCTGGATCAGGCCAAATGTCCATCTAGTCCACTCTTCTGTCTACACACTGGTCAACCAACTGCCCACGGAAACTCACAAGCAGGACATGAGTGCAACAACACCCTCCCGCCCATGTTCCCCAGCAACCGGTGTACATAGGCCTACTGCCTCTGATACTGGAGATCGTGTATAGCTATGCATGCCCATCACAAACACAGCTGTCTATGTGTCTACGGATCACATTTCCCACTAACAGGAGCTCCCCAGCCCCTGGATATATTGAATGCACTTACTAGGTAGTTAGCCCCTTTGAACACAACACGACTTCCTTCTCAGGAAAATACACAGGACCGCAGCTTAAGTGATGCAAGTTGAAGAACACAGGCATGTCAGGAAATGTCTTATCCTTTATTTGCAGTCTGGATGTTTAAGGATGATTGGGTGAAAATGCATCTCTCCCCAGTTGGGCTCTTGGCCACAATTCAAATGCAGATTTCCTTGTCTAACATCTTCAGTTATTGAATATGATTTTTTTAACTGAGAAAAAGGCTGGGACAGGTTTCTTCCCCCCACCCCCCAAACGACTCGGGGGGGGGGGGAATAAAAGCAGCCCAAGGATTTCTTGCACGCTCCCCAACCCTGCAGCTAATCCTTACCCTGTGAGGCGGCACCTCCATCACTCTCCTGCTCGATGCCTGTTCGCGGGGGACTCTGCAGGGGGCAGGGAAATCAGGCCCCACTTCGGCACACAGATTCTCTACCTGAGACGTAATGTGGATCCAAGACATGCAATGAGAAGAGAATACAGAAATGATAGACTCTTGGGGCAGGGGGCATGGTTATGGGAAATCCCTCCTAAGAGGATTTCCAGAAAGGGTTGAGTAATTCATAGACTGAGTTTTGAGATGTCCCCCCCTCACATGCTTGACCCCTTGGAGCTCCCAGGATGCAATGCTCTCACCCGCTGCTCCTCCTGCTTCTTGTCCTCCTCCCGGCTCAGGAGGAAGCCTTCTGCCAGGGCCACCGCCTGGGAACTGGTCTCCGCCCCACATTCCCTCACCCAGCTCGACATCTCCAGGGGCAGGATGCTCAGGAAATGCTCCAGGATTACCAGGTCCACGATCTGATTTTTGGTGTGTCGCTCTGGCTTCAGCCACTGACGGGAGAGATGGTGGAGCTGGGTGCACACCTCTCGGGGGCCCTGAGCTGCCCTGGTAGTGGAGCTGCCTGAAACCTTATGCACTGCACATCTGAGCTGACCATTTCCTGGCTCCACGATATTCTGTCCCGTAGCTTCCCAGGTTTCACTGGCACTCCCAGTCCTGATGGCATCGCGGCCTCTTCCTGCATCAGCGGTATCTGAGTCCTGCTCGTCCATCTTTGATCCGTGCAGCAAAGAGTGGTGCTACTGAAGCTCTGCAAAGCCAAGACCTGTAAAAGAATCATTACCCTGTCAGGGCAAGAAGGAATGGCAAGGACTCCAGGTAGCAACCAGGTCCCGTTCCAGAAAGAAAGGAAGGCACATGCCAAGACTCAAAGAGAAACCAGGGACTAGGTTGAGGAGGTTCTGAGAGCCACGAACCAAAATGCCTTTCATTGGCTTGAAAGTCAGAGGACGCAGCATCCTCCGCGCACCCCAACGTTCCTCCCCGTCCAAACCAGCTCCCACTCTCAGCCTCCCGTTGAGCCCCCTGCCCATTCTTCTTCCAAAGCCCCCACCACACCCCTCCCCATCAGGCATCCTGCTACTGCTGTATTCTCCTTCAGCCTCTCTTACACGAAACTACCTGGAAATTATTTTAAAAACCAAATTTAAATAGGACTCAAATGACTAAAAACAAGTTAGTACAACGTGAACTGTTGAACAAGTTGACATCACCACCCATGTGCTATTTAGAGTTGTTCAATGCCTCTACATAGAGGGCAGTTTTAACCTGGCGCTGAAAGGATAGCAGAGCTGGCGCCAGGCGGGCCTGTGAAGGGGAGCTTGTTCCACAGTTGGGGGGCAACCACAGAAATGGCCCTCCCTCTTATTGCCAGTCCTCTAGGCCTCCCTCGGAGGTGGCAGTCGGGGGAAGGCCCCAGATGTTGACCATGGTGTCCGGGGAGATTGCTGTTGGGAGAGGCGTTCAGTCAAGTATTGCGGTACAAAGTCATGGCAGGGCTTTATTGGTTAAAAGACCAACACCTGGAATCAGGCTCGGAAGCATAGAGGCAGCCAGTTCAAGCGGACCAGAACTGGTGTTGTGCTTAGACCTTCTGGTCCTGGTTATTAGTCTGGCTGCTGCATTTTGGAAAAGCTGCAGCTTCTGAACAATCTTCAAAGGCAGCCCCACGTAGAGTGCACTGCAGTGGTCTAATTTAGAGATTACCAGAGCATAGATTACTGAAACCAGACTATCCCTGTCCAGATACGGGCATAGCTGGGATACCAGCCGGAGCTGGTAGAAGGCACTCCGTGGTCACTGAGGCCACTTGAGCCTCAAGATACAAAGATGGCCCAAAGAGGACCCCCAAGCTACGAACCTGCTCCTTCAAGGGGAGTGCAACCCCATCCAGAACAGGTTGACCACCCTCCATCCGGTCAGGGGAACCACCCACTGACTGCATCTCAGTCTAGTCTGGATTGAGCCTCAGTTTGTAAGCCCTCATCCAGTCCATTGTCGTGGCCAGGCACCAGTTTAGCACATCCACAGCTTCAGCGGCTGAAGATGAAAAGGAGAGATAGCGCTGCGTGTCATCAGCGTATTGATGGCAACGCACTGCAAAACTCCGGATGACCCCACTCAGCGGTTTCATGTAGATGTTAAATAGCATGGGGGATAAGACTGACTGGCCCCTGAGGGACCATACTGGAGAGTCCACGGGGGGGGGGGGCAAACAGCATTCGCCAAGCACCACCTTCTGGAGCTGGCCATTCAAGTAGGAGCAGATACAGTACCCCCCACTGGCATCTCAGACAGCCACCCCAGAAGGATACCATGGGCGATGGTATCAAAAGCCGCAGAGGGATCCAGGAGTATTTCCCCCCCCATAAAGTTTCGTATGTTTTATTAATATTACAAACAAAAAGCAACACCACAAAACATACATAAGTGAATAAACAAACAAAAACCTAAAATAGGCTTCCAATTTTTTCTTCAGCAAATACAAGTAACAATAGTTTCTCTTCCTCTATAATTACATAGAAAATTCTCTTTTTTCTTTTATCTAAAAAAAAAAACACCCTTCTTGTTCACCAAACTCACAAATAAGTCATTCTAATCCCTGCAAGAAATCAATTAAAGGTTTCCACTCAGCTATAAACTAGATATTGCTTTTTCTTTGATTAACGACGTACGGTACGTTTAGCCATCTCTGCCAGCTCAAACATCTTCACCAACACAATATATTATGTATATTGTACTGTATATATATATATATATATATATACACACACACGTGCAAGTGCAAGTTAACCCTTTGGTGATGCCATCTATCCAGCTTGGTGGGGCAATGCTGGAAAATGTCGATCACTTTCTCTGTCTTGGCAGCTATCTTTCTGTTACAGCTAACATTGACAGTGAAATCCAGCATCGTTTGAGCTCCACAAGTGCCACATTTTCTCGATTGAAGCATAGGGTGTTCGAGGATCGGGATATCTGTAAGGAGACCAAAATGCTGTTTTATGAAGCCATTGTATAACCAACTTTATTGTATGCCTGCGAAACATGGACTATCTATAAGCGTCACTTCCACCTCCTTGAAAGATTTCATCAACGTTGCCTTTGGAAAATCCTGCAAATTACTTGGGAAGATAGGCGAACAAATGTCAGTGTACTGGAAGAAGCAAAGACTACTAGCGTTGAAAAAATGATCCTTCAATGCCAACTTCAATGGACCGGTCATGCTGTTCGAATGTCTGACTGCCGTCTCCCAAAGCAGTTACTTTATTCCCAACTCAAGGATGGAAAGCGGAATATCGGTGGTCAGTATAAGAGGTTTAAAGATGTTCATAAGACTAATCTAAAAAAATGCAATATAAACATCAAAAACTGGGAAGCTCTGGCCCATGAACGATCTAAATGGAGGTTGGCCTTTCACAAAGGTTCCATGGACTTTGAAGAAGCCCGAGTGCAAGGTGAAAGGGAGAAACGTGCTAAGCGAAAAGCACGTCAAACAAATCCTTTACAGGACCATCTTCCATCTAGTAACCTGTGTCCTCACTGTGGGAAGCTGTGTGGATCTAGAATTGGCCTCCACAGTCACTGACGGACCCATCACTAGAGCCTACACAATTTTTTAGAATTTCCTCCTTTTATAATTTTCTTTTTGTAATTTTATCCTGGAAGACAATCTTACTCGGTCACGAGTGATCACCTACTATATATATATATTTAATATTATTGATGATTTGATTCTATTTTTAACTTTTGTATTTTTCTATTTGTTCTCATTGTATGAGTTTTAAGGTTGTGAGCTGCCTTGGGTCCCAGTGTTGGGGAAAAGGTGGGATACAAATAAATAAATAAATAAATAAAATTCACCAACCTGTTGTGGGCAATACTGAAGAGATCCAGGAGTATCAACAAGGTCACACTCCCTGTCTCTCTCCCAACATAGGACATCAACAGGGCAACCAAAGCTGTTTCTGTGCCAAAACCAGGCCTGAACCCCGACTGAAATGGATCCAGATAATCAGTCTCATCCAAGAGTGCCTAGATCTGGTTGGCCACCAGCAGCTCAAGCACCTTGCCCAGGAAAGGAGCATTTACCACCGGCCTGAAGTTCTTAAGATCATCCGGGTCCAAGGAGGGTTTCTTCAAGAGTGGCCCCACCACTGCTTCTTTCAAGCGGCATGGGACCACTCCCTCTCGCAAGGAGGCATTGATCACCTCCCTGGCCCAGCCAGCTATTCCCTCCCTGCTGGTTTTCATGAGCCAAGAGGGGCAACGATCCAGCAGAGGTGTAGTTGCACGAACCTGTCCAAGCACCTTGTCAACATCCTCGAGCTGTACCAACTAAAACTCATGCAAGAAATATTGGCCAGGCTGAGCTCTGGGTACCTCGCCTGATTCAACTGCTACAACACTGGAGTAAAAGTCCCGGCAGATTCAAGAGATTTTTCCTGGAAGTGCCTAGCAAATGTACTGTATTGCAGCGGGCCTCAGAGGGGTCCAGCAGGTCCTTGGGGCCAGCATATAATGGGCCCTGGACAACCCAAAAGAGCTCTGCTGGGTGACAAATAGAAGACTGAATAGAGGCAGTTTCTTTGCCTCCCTCACTGCCCCTAAATATACCTGACTGTAGGAACATAGCAGGGCTGGATTGCATCCAGGGCCGGATTAAGAGCATTATGGGCCTGGTGTTGAGGATTTTGGTGGGCCTTTTTATGGAAATAAATAAAATGAAGACGCAATTTTATATTAAAACAAATTAAATATTTTAGTCAGCAAAGAAGAACAGTCAGCAAAGAAGTTACACAGTCAACAAAGTTAAGGTCATTCACAAACTCCAAATATTGCTTTCAACTAGCAACAAGCAACCTGCATTTAGCCTTCACACCAGCAACTGGTGTACATAGGCATACTGCCTCCGATACTGGATAGCATAGAGCCATCAGGACTAGTAGCCATTGATATCCTTCTCCTCCATAAATTTGATGGGGGAAGTGTGTGTGTGTGTGTGTGTGTGTGTGTGTGAGAGAGAGAGAGAGAGAGAGAGAGAGAGAGAGAGACAGAGTTAATCCAAGTCTTTTCCCTAGTCAAAATTGCACCTGAAAAAAACATGTTCATGCTCATTAGCCCCCAAGGAGAAAAAGGTCCTATGCAGGTTTAGACAGAAATAAGGCCTACAACTCCCAGACGCTCGGTTCAGGCGCTCCCCTGCTGCATCGCGCCGCCATGCTTTGCGCCGACGCCATGTCCGGCAACGCCCCGCAGTGGGCCGATTTTGTGGTAGGGGCCTGGAGCTGCAGCTCCAATAGCCCCTATCTTAATCCGGCCCTGATTGCATCCACTACTAGGAGTTCCTCTCCATCTGCACTCAAGCCGTCTCCTGTTGCGTACCACAAATACAGAGCAATCCTGTCAGTCGGCAACAACATCTCTGTATGTAACCACAACAAATATCCTTTTAAAAAATCCCTTTTTGCAATAATAATAATCTTAATAATAATCTCGACCAAACTGCTCTCTCTGTGGTCAGGCGTGCATTATAGGGCTCACACAATTTTGGCACCTGAACGGAGAGCGTCTCCCCACATCCCTGGCAGGAGAAGAGCCAGAAGAGGGTGGGAAATACTCAGTTACTGGACTTTCTGGGCACCCCAAATCAGCTGCCGGAGGCGACACCTCCCTCTGCCCCATGGTGGGGCCAGCCTTGGGCGGGGGTGGGGGGCACCTCATCCGTCCCCATCGGCCCAACTGGGTTTGCTTTGGACGGTCCAGCCAGGCCAGCCCAGAACCAGGGGAGCATCTCGGCCACGCGCAGAAACCCCTCAGAGGAGCCGCGTTGGGGAGCCCGGAGACACAGGGCCCGATTTGGGGGTGGGCGGGTGGGGGGGGCAATGATTTCAGCCGATGCCCGGGTGCAGAGTCCACGAACCTGCTGGATCCCGCGCAGACCTCCTTTAATCCCCCCCCCCCCCAAACCAAAAGGTTATCCTGGCTTTAGGGAGGAGGAAAGCCCAAATCAGCAGATGCTCCCCCCCCCGCCCACTTCAGACTCTTCCCTCCTTCTGCGGGCTGGTCTTTGAGGCTGGCTCCCATCGCCCCCCCCCACCGGGCTTTCCCCCCACCATGCCCCCCTTCTCTACTGCAGTCCAGGGCCGCCCCCCCCACCCAAATTCACAAGGGGGGGGGTCTCACCTGATCGCGGGAACTCCCAGCTACTTCAAGTTGCTTTCAAAGGGGCCACGTGGGCAGTTGCAGCTCAGCTTGGAGGTTTAGCTGAGCTGCAGTTGACTTTTGCCCACGGCCCCTTTAAGAGTAGAGAGACGCCGCTCAACTGGGAGCCGGAGGCGAGGGGTGCGCGTGCCTGTGCGTGCGCGTGCACGGGTGGGCGCCCCATGGGGAAGGGATCAGCTGGGTGGAAAGAGGAGGAGGTGGGGGCTGCACCGGGTGGCCTGGACCGAGGGAGGGAGGGAGAGGAGAAACAGGGAAGTTGGCCCATGATTCCTGTCTTTATATTGCCAAAGATTTCCTTTCCTAACAGAGCTGACTCTGTGCCTCTAACAGGTGAGATACAGTGTCAGAAGGAACTGCAAGAAACTTCCGCTTCCCCCTGAAGCTCCATGTTTGGGGTGGGGTGGGGTGGCTACCTACCAGTTGTTTGCCGAGCCAAATTCAAAGTGTTGGCGTTGACTTTTAATAACCCTGTACGCAGGGATGTTGAAGAGTCCTTGGTCTCGAGTCACGAGTCGAGTCACAAGTCTTTGGACCCGAGTCTCTTCCGAGTCCGAGTCCTTGGTCCAAAATGGTGACTCACGAGTCACGAGTCACGAGTCACTCCCAAAGCTGACTCCACGAGTCCCTATTAAAATCAATGGGGGTTTTCCCCAACAAAATATGGCTACTTCAGATGTGTGGCTTAAATAAATTCTAGGCACAAGTGTGCCTTTTTATTTCAAAACTCTGCAATTGATTTTGGCAAGAACAGACCAGGCAGACAAACCCAAAATAACCAGGCAGGCAGAGGAGGCAGGGAACCCCAAAGCAGGCAGGCAGAGGCCTTTGTCTTGGACAATTCAAACTGTCCAGTGTACAGGATTTTCTGGGCCCCGTATACCGTATGGGGATTGGGGCCCTCACCCAGCCTGCAGTGTATGGGCAAGAATATTCTTTATGCAGATATATTACATAGGTTTAGAACTGCAACATACCAATTTGTTCAGTTTTGTTTTAATCCCTGTTACTGAATGAAGAATGCCTAACAAGTTAATTTTTCCCAGTTCCTGGAAGATCATGATGTTTTATCAGCTGCTGAACTGAGTGAGCTCTGAATAAATATGCACTGCCTCTTGGTGGAAAAGAAAGAAAGGCAGATGTTTATTACATTGCTCTAACTCAGTGTTCTCCAACCTTGGGTCCCCAGATGTTTTTGGCCTACAACTCCCATGGCTGGGGCATGCTGGGAGTTGTAGGCCAAAAACATCTGGGGACCCAAGGTTGGAGAACACTGCTCTAACTACTGTGGAACATGAGTGCAGCAATTAAAAAAACACACATTTCAAATAATACATCTAATACCTAAATGAAGAAGAAGATACAAAATGACAGGAGGTAGAATTGCATTATATAGTGAATGAATTACTTGGACTTAGCTTCTTGTCTTTTCTAAGTATCAGAGGCAGTATGCCTAGGTACACCAGCTGCTGGGGAACATGGGCATGAGGGTGCTGTTGCACTCACGTCCTGCTTGTGGGTTTCCCACAGGCAACTAGTTGGCCACTGTGTGAACAGAATGCTGGACTAGATGGACCCTTGGTCTGATCCAGAATGGCTCTTCTTATGTCCAAGGCCTCCAATTTAGGGATGTAACCGCTTGCCTTGAGTGCGCGTAGCGGGCCGAAATCGGCCCCGCGCACACCCGCCAGACTTGCTTTGATATAAGAGTGTTTTGGATTACAAGCACGTTTCCGGAACGAATTATGCTCTCAATCCAAGGTACTACTGTACTGAGACTCTTCAGTTACCATGTACACATTTTGCTGCTCATGTGCCGATATCTGCAACTATGCTCCAATTACCTCTGAGCAATCTATATGTTGGGCAAGTTCATGCTCCATGGAGAACAATGACAATGTATTTAACTGCCTTTCACTCATAGCCAACGACATGTAACCCTTTATGAGGAACTTTAAGTGCCACAAGATGTTCAAATTTACTTTCTTTTTTTTCCTAAAGTGTTGCGAGAGGGGGAGGGACTAGTTTTTTTAAAATTATTATTATTATTTAATAGATTATTAATATTTATATCCCGCCTTTTCCCCTCTTGCAAGGAACCCAAGGCAGCTAAGATAATCCTCCTCCTCCTCCTCTCCATTTTATTTTCACAACAGCCCTGTGAGGTAGGTTAGGCTGAGAGACAGTGACTTTGGGCCAGTCACTGCCTCTCAGCCTAACCTACCTCACAGGGTTGTTGTGAGGATAAAATGGAGAGGAGGAGGAGGATTATGTAAACTGCCTTGGGTTCCTTGCAGGTAAAAAGGCGGGGAATAAATATAATAAATTAATTAATAAATAAACATGCTGGGGACCCAAGGTTGGAGAACACTGCTCTAGCCACTCAGGAAAGCGCTTTAGCTTGGAGAAGACGGCTGGCGAGGAAAGTGCCAAGCCTAAAGCTTGCCTCTCTTTACTCTACTTTCCCCGCCCAGCCTGAGGTCCCATTTCAACTTAACAACAACGTGGAAAAATAAATAAATATCCGCACCAGGAACTTAACATTATTAAGCCCCACCCCAATTCACTGTGCTTCCTCAGAGACTTTATTTCCTCCATAAAATTATGATTGCACGCATGACTACTCAGAAGTAAGACCCACTGAGTTCAAGGGGGCTTACTCCCATGTATATAATAGGATTGCAGCTTTAAGAGTGCAATCCTATAGCATGTTTAGACAGAAAAGAAGTCCTACAACTCTCAGCATGCCCCAGCCAACTAATGCTAGGGCTTTTTGTAGGGCTTTCCCCCCCTGTCTAAACATGGCCTAGCATTGCACCCTTCGACTCGCTGCTATTCCCCGTTCTCTGGAGCCCTCCTTCAAAGGGACAGGGTTTGCTTTTGTTCCCAACAGTGGAAATAAATAAACCAGACCACCCCCCATCCCAGGTCGTGAGGATGATGATCCCCCTCCCCAATATCTCCTGGGCTCCCACGCACAGACAAGCGCTTCTCACCCGCGCCGGGGCACTCTTGCACGCGCTCCGCCCGTCTGGGAGCAACCCCAGAGCAGCGGCCCGGATCCTGCCCGCATGCTTCCTGCCTGGGGTGGCGATTCATCCTCAGCCCCTGTTTTGTAGGGAACGTGCTTTTGCCGACGCGGAGGCTGACGGAGACGGAAGTAAGGGAAAGTGCAAGGATGGAGGAGGAGGAGAAAGACGGCTCGGCTCCAGCCCCAGGCAGGAATGCAACGGAGAGGGTGCGCCTCTGTGACAGAGAGAGAGAGAGACCTTCAGACCGACCAACTCAAGAGGCAGGAAGAGAAAGCCAGTCCAGCAGCAGTAGCAGCCACGGGCAATCGGAATGGCTGTTAATATTTTGCTCTTGTTTTGTTGCGAGTCCCGAGTCCCATTGAAAATATTGGGACTCGAGTGGGACTAGACGAGTCAGGGGGGGGGGGACTCAGTCCGACTCACGAGTCGAGTCCTGGAGTCCGAGTCCCCATCCCTGCCTGTACGGTTCTGGTCCAATATATCTCAAGGAGCGCCTCCAGCAACATCAAGTAGGCCGCTCAACAAGATCTGCCATGGACAGCCTTCTCCCTGTCCCATCAGCCAGAGGAACCAGGCTGGTGGGGACTAGGAAGAGGGCCTTTTCTGTGGCAGCCCCCAATTTATGGAACTCTCTCCCCAGTCACCTATGCCATGCCCCTTCCTTGATTAGCTTCCGCCGGGCACTAAAAACGTGGCTTTTCAGGTGGCAATATGGGGTGGGTTAGGATTTTTAAGTTTTGTACTGTTTTTAATTGTGTTTTATACTCTGTGTGTGTGTGTGTGTGTGTGTGTGTTTCCCCCGCCGCCCTTGTGTTTTATTGGACTGTACATCGCTCAGAGTGGCCGGATGTCTGGCCAGATGGGCGATTCATAAATATAATAAATAAATAACTTTGTGCCAATCCTGACAATTTTAAAAGAAAAAGAAAAAGATTGCCTTGCAAACACTGACCCCCCCTGAAAATCACCAGATATCCAAAATTAAGGATTTAAGTAAGGTTAAAAAAAATTACAAAAGCCACTTATGAAATATTATAAAAGAATATGAAATCTAATAATGTAATAATTATAGTATATAAGATATTATATAACATAATTCATCCTAGCACTGGCGCTGCTGCTGCTACCTCTTCTAAGAAGGAGCAGCATTTCACAATTACCCCTCAGTTACAAGATCCTTCTTCACACAATGCATAATCAATTTGCTGCCACCAGATGTGATGGTCAGTGTTGTAGATTGCTTTAAAACATGGAGCTTCAGTGTTTAATACTGGATACAGGATCGGTGCAGGGCAGTTTGGCGCCCTAGGCAAAGTTATATTTAGAGGGGGGGCCTCTCGTGCCAGGGGGGCCCTCCGGTGCAAAGCAGCCGGGAAATGCCTGCTTGTCCAGCGCCCCCACCCGCCTCCGGCAGCCGCTTTCCCCGCTGCCAAGCCGGCCTCGCCCACCGCGCAGCATCTTCGGACCGGCCGCCGCCGCCACGTGCGCTCCTGACCCGGCCTAGCTCGGGCAGCCGAGGAAAGCCGAGCACGACCCCGAGCCCACCCGGCACCCACAATCCCCCCCCCGCATTGACCTGGTGGTGCCTTCGTCGGCCAGGCAGGGCAGGAGCGCGCCGGCAGCGAGGAAGAGTCAGCCGGAAGGAGCGCAGCGTTTCTGCGCCCTCTTCAGCCACGCGCCCTAGGCAGCTGCCTAGTTTGCCTAGCGGTAGCGCCGGCCCTGCCTGGATATATGCGCTCAAATGCAAGATATAGGCATTGTGGGAAGGACAAATATTTATTAACCTCTTACCATGAATTTTTAAAAAAGAATAAAGGTTAAAATATTTTGTCCCAGAATACGTTTACATTTAAGGCGTACCCTTTCTCCATAATTTAAAAAAGTAAAGCTTGTTAAGCCTTCTAAGTCTTTTAACAAAGCATAGTCAATACTGGTGGCCCTCCTTGACCATTTATTACTGAATTTACCCAAATCTAATAGTGTGATTCAATTGGTACACTTACTTGGGAGTAAGCCCTGTTGAATTCCGTGGGACATACTTCTGAGTGATCTTGCCTAGGATTGTGCTATAAGGCAGCAGTATTCTGGCCACTTCCTTGAGAGTAAAGCCCCATAGAAAGAAGTGGGAGTAGCTTTTGAATGAACGTTGATAGCATCAGGCTGTAAATCTAGACTTTGCTCCTATTGGAACTCCAGGGAAAGCCCTTGATGGTCAGAGACTTATAATGGGCAGCTTCTCATGAATTTATTCTGAAGACTGACACAATTTGTGCTCTCCAAAGGCTTGTGCTCTGAACTTGGCTGTCAAACAATAACCTCCAGATTGCCTTATTCACAGGGATGTTGAAGAGCCCTTGGTCTCGAGTCACGAGTCTTTGGAGTCGAGTCTTGAGTCCGTCCTTGGTCCAAAATGGTGACTCACGAGTCACTCCCAAGGCTGACTCCACGAGTCCCTATTAAAATCAATGGGGGGGGGGGGTTTCCCAACAAAATAAGGCTATTTCAGATATGTGGCTTAAATAAATTCTAGGCACAAGTGTACCTTTTTATTTCAAAACTCTGCAACTGATTTTGGCAAGAACAGACGAGGCAGAAAAACCCAAAATAACCAGGCAGGCAGAGGAGGCAGGGAACCCCAAAGCAGGCAGGCAGAGGCCTTTGTCTTGGACAGTTCAAACTGTGGAACTGGTCAAGAAGAGACCAGGCAGGCAGAGGAGGCTGGGAACCCCAGACAGGCAGGCAGAGGCAGCCAAACCCAAAATGTCTGAAAGGTTGCATTTTAGAAAAATGATTTTAAAAAATAAACTTGCTGTACTTCTTAAAACTTATCCATGTTGCATTTGAGGAACATGATTGTTTCTAAATGTTTGGCCCCCATTCTGGAACGGTGAGATCTCATCACAATTCCACCCTCACTGAACACCCGCTCCACTGGTGATGAACTTGCTGGAACCAGAAACAAACTCAGAGCAGCCGCACAGAGTAATCTCAGGTCCTCCTGCTGCCTCTCCCAAGGATGCAACACATCAATCAAAATAAACCTTGACACACTATTGGGGCTGCACTCCTGGTAGCCGTCCATAGCGGCCGAGCAGCGGCACACCTCGCTTCCATGCGCTCTTTGCCGGCAACCACGCTCCTCTCCACTCCTTCTGGCACAGCGGCCAGGGATGTTGAAGAGTCCTTGGTCTCGAGTCTCGAGTCCCATTAAAAATATTGGGACCCGAATCGAGTCAGAGGGGGGACTCAGTCCAACTCACGAGTCCTCGAGTCCGAGTCCCCATCCCTGCTTATTCAACCCATAAGTCTTCTCTGCTGCAGCTATCTCTATTTAATTGTTCTTTAAATTGTTTTATGATGTATTGCTATCTTGTTTGTAAATGATGCAAACCACCCTGAGAGCAGTGTTTTTCTTCACTGTTTTTTTTTAAATATTTTATTTATTTTTCAAAGCAAATTATAACACAGAAAATATATTTAGCAAAATACAAAATTATCACACAAATATAACATAATCAACATACAATAAATCATAAAGTGCTCCCCCCCACACTTCAAGGGACCAATTAATATACTTCTATCCTCTTGATCAAATAAAGTCTAAATTCCAAAAATATAACATATCCTGACAAGGCATGTTACCCTTCCCCTTTATTAAGACATAGTCTAGTAATTGATTCCATATCTCCATAAAATTATTCTTCTTTAGCAATCCTTTTTTGCATTTGATACTACTAGTTAGTTTATCATTTAGGGCTATGTCCCAAACTTCCTTATACCAGTCTGTTATTAGGAAAACATGTTGTACTTTCCAATTTCTCGCTATCATTAGCCTGGCCGCAGTTAACAAGTTTACAATTAACTCCTTCGTATTTTGATCACAAATAAGCTTCTCAGTTATTGATAACAATGCTAATTTTGGACAGACCTCTAAATTAGTACCAATAATTTTCGATATTTCTGTAAAAACCTCTCGCCAAAACACCAATACATTTTTACAACTCCACCACATATGAGCATATGTCCCTTTTTCCTGACATCCTCTCCAACATAATGCAGAACAATTATTATCTATTCTATTTAATCTTACTGGAGTTAAATACCATCTCCAAATTAGTTTATAAAAATTTTCCTTTATCCTAATTGACATCATTTTCACAATCCGTCTATCCCATATATTGTTCCACCCCACCTTCGAGGTCACCTCTTCAAATTCATTATCCCATACAGTCTTAAGCTGATCCTCTTGTTCTTTTGCTTTTTGGATCAATCTATATAAATCCCTTGTTATACCTCTTGTTGATGCATTACCTGGTAGGCCGTCTCTAGACATGACCATCTTTTCAAAATTAGTTAAATCTCTCTCGTACTCAGTTTTCCTTTTCCATTTCTTCGACCACTGTTCTAACTGTAGTAAATTTAACCACGATAATCTTCTTCTCCCAACAATTTCCATTATTTGATCTCTAGTCCCCATCTTTTCCACCCAATCGGTCAATCTAATAACCCTTTCTTCTCTTAGTTTACTCTCCAGCTCTAATCTTAAGTTTTCAGGAAAATCCTTAAGAGCTACCACCGGAGTTAATGGAGATATCCCTGGTATAAATATGCTCTTCATAGTACCCCAAATCATTAACAAATTTCTTAGAAAAGGGTTGTCTATATTTTTTATCAATTTATAATTATTTTTTTGAAAAAAAATATTCCCCAAAGTACTACGTAGTTCACATGTTTCTAACTCCAACCACATTATTTCTTTAGGGCGTGCTATAATATCCACTATATGTCTTAATTGATTCGCTTATATAATACCATTTTAAATTCGGCAGACCCAAACCCCCTACTTTTTGTGCTTTATACCATCTTGTTTTAGTAATCCTAGATTTTTTCCCTCCATTACAATATGTATTAATAATTGATTGCCAATCTTTAAGTTCCTTCTCTGATATCGCACTTGGTATCATCCGAAATAAAAAATTATCTTTGGCAAAATCTTCATTTTAATCAAAGCAATTCTACCAAACCAGGAAAGTCCAATTTTTTTATACTCCTCTATTTTATTCTTTACCTCATTCTTTAATTTCCTATAATTCTGATCTCCCAATTTATCTATATCTTTTGGAATTACAATTCCTAAATATTTAATTACATTATTAATCTTATAATTACTTTTTTTTTTTACACATTTCAATCTCTTCTCTTTTACTATAGTTAAACAACAGAAATTTAGATTTATCCCAATTAATCTGTAGCCCTGTTACTTCCCCGAACTCCTTTAAATGATTCTCCACTCTATCCATATTTTCCATAGGGTTAGGGTTTTTTTTCTTTTATATGTTGCTTTTTGTTTTCATTTTAATAAGTATAAAGTGTGAGCAAGCTTTTTAAAATTATTTTTTTTGTTGTGAATTCCAACAAAGCAAAAGCAGAAAAGGAAACAGCAAAGAAAAAAAGATACAGTCATGCCTAGGATTGAGAGCATAATTCCTTCCAGAAACGTGCTTGTAATCCAAAACACTCTTATATCAAAACAAAATTTCCCCCCAAAAAATTTGTACAGAGATTTTTAATTTAAGCCGTACTACAGTACATGTATTGCAAGACGTCGCTTGTATATCAAGTCAAAAAAATTTAAATCAATATTTAAACATTTGCTTGTCTTGCAAAACGCTCTCAAACCAAGTTACTTGTAATCCAAAGTATTACTGTACAATAAATTTAAGTCAAGCACTCGCAGCAAATCCATTGATGATTCCGGCATAGATGCAAAAACCCACATCCCGTGACATTCAGTGATCAACTTATTGAAGTTTAACTTGGTCATGTGAGATATGTCTCTGGGAATATGCATTCCCAAATAAGTAATGCACCCTGGGCAGCATCAAAAGTGACTGTTGAACATCAGCCCTTTCGGTTGGGTCAGGAAAGGCCGGGAGCCGTAGACCCGACGTGTGATTAACGTGGCAACCAGGTTAGAATGGACGGGAGCAACTTTATCCATAAAATGCTGAGCAAGTTGATCCCAGTGGGGAGTGGGCTCCAGTGGGGAGGGTACCTTCATTCCTCAGGTCCCATGGTGGGTTTGGATACCACAGGCTCCACTGGATGGTGCTGAGTCCATAATGGCAGGAGAGAAATATGCTATCTTTGCTGCCAACACCACCATAGTGCAGACCTTAAAATGAGCATTTTTAACTTAAGTACATAATTTATGGAGCACCCAATAAGAAAAGGGGCTCTGCCACTTTTTGCTGGCTCTGCTCCTTTCTCTTTTTATCTGTATTTGCATCCTACTGTTGCTCCAAACAGCTCATAATATCATGCATCAGATTTTCCATTTACGTTCACAACAATCCTGTGGGGTAGGCGAGGGTGTGAGAGAGTAACCGGCCCCATAGCACCCTGAAAAAATTGATGTCTGAGCTGGGAGCAGAGCCCAGGACTCTCTGGTCCCAATCCATTGAGCGTGACTACACCAGCTCTAAGTCAATGCCAGTCAAAAGAGGCAGTTAGGCACATAGTAAGAACTGCCTCCAGTCCCGGTGTTGAGAGTTCTTTCTCTATTCACAATAGTCAACTGAAGTCATTCAATGATTTGAAGCTCTATTTCTAATTCAGGCAGTTACCGATTTCTTGTTTTCATTGTAGAAAGTGACAGGTGTGAACTGGAGAATAAGAGAGAATCATCTGGGATGTCCCCGAAAACAAACAGATGTAAAAATAGAGAAAGGTGGAGAAAGGAAACCGAAGTAAATCCGAAGAGGAGGAATAAATCCTTTGCTTCTCAGGGCAGTGACTACAATGATATCTCAATGGAAGAAGAACTGGCTAAAAAACAAGGAAACTATGTGTGCTCTCTGTGTGGGAAAACCTCCACGTCTAAATCAAACCTTAATGCTCATTGCAAAATCCACACAGGGGAGAAATATCAATGCTTGCAGTGCGGAAAGAGCTTCAGTCAGAAGCCCCATCTCACATCTAATCAAAGAATTCACACAGGGGAGAAACCACATCAATGCTTCGAGTGTGGAAAGAGATTCATTCGGAAGAGAGAGCTCACTTCTCATCAAAGAACACACACAGGGGAGAAACCATATCAATGCTTGGAGTGTGGAAAGAGATTCAGTGAGGGGACACATCTCACTTCTCATCAAAGTATTCACACAGGTGATAAACCATATCAATGCTTGGAGTGTGGAAAGAGATTCAGTCGGAAGCCACATCTCACTTCTCATCAAAGTATTCACACAGGTGATAAACCATATCAATGCTTGGAGTGTGGAAAGAGATTCATTTTGAAGACACTTCTCACTTCTCATCAAAGAACACACACAGGGGAGAAACCATATCAATGCCTTCAGTGCAGAAAGAGCTTCAGTCAGAAGCCCCATCTCACTTCTCATCAAAGAATTCACACAGGGGAGAAACCACATCAGTGCTTGGGGTGTGGAAAGAGATTCATTCGGATGAGAGAGCTCACTTCTCATCAAAGAACACACACAGGGGAGAAACCATATCAGTGCCTGCAGTGCAGAAAGAGCTTCAGTCAGAAGCCCCATCTCACTTCCCATCAAAGAACACACACCGGGGAGAAACCATATCAATGCTTGGAGTGTGGAAAGAGATTCAGTTGGAAGTCAGTCCTCACTTCTCATCAAAGAACACATACAGGGGAGAAACCATATCAATGCCTGCAGTGCAGAAAGAGCTTCAGCCAGAAGCCCCATCTCACTTCTCATCTAAGAACACACACAGGGGAGAAACCATATCAATGCTTGGAGTGTGGAAAGACATTCAGTTCAAAGTCAGTGCTCACTTGTCATCAAAGAACTCACACAGGGGAGAAACCATATCAATGCTTGGAGTGTGGAATGAGATTCAGTCAGAAGACACAGCTCACTTCTCATCAAAGAACACACACAGGGGAGAAACCATATCAATGCCTGCAGTGCAGAAAGAGCTTCACTCAGAAGCCCCATCTCACTTCCCATCAAAGAATTCACACAGGGGAGAAACCACATCAATGCTTGGAGTGTGGAAAGAGATTCATTCGGAAGAGAGAGCTCACTTCTCATAAAAGAACACACACAGAGGAGAAACCATATCAATGCTTGGAGTGTGGAAAGAGATTCAGTTGGAAGTCAGTGCTCATTTCTCATCAAAGAACTCACACAGGGGAGAAACCGTATCAATGCTTGGAGTGTGGAAAGAGATTCATTCGGAAGAGAGAGCTCACTTCCCATCAAAGAACACACACAGGGGAGAAACCATATCAATGCTTGGAGTGTGGAAAGAGATTCAGTTCGAAGTCAGTGCTCACTTCTCATCAAAGAACACACACAGGGGAGAAACCATATCAATGCTTGGAGTGTGGAAAGAGATTCAGTCAGAAGACACAGCTCAGTTCTCATCAAAGAACTCACACAGGGGAGAAACCATATCAATGCTTGGAGTGTGGAATGAGATTCAGTCAGAAGACACAGCTCAGTTCTCATCAAAGAACACACACGGGAGAAACCATATCAATGCTTGGAGTGTGGAAAGAGATTCATTCGGATGAGAGGGCTCACTTCTCATCAAAGTATTCACACAGGGGAGGAACCATAACAATGCTTGCAGTGTGGAAAGAACTTTCATTGGAGGGAAACCTTCATGTGCCATCAAAGAACTCACAACAGGGAGAAACCATATCAGTGTCTCGACTGGAAAAAGCTTCAGTCAGAAGCTAAATCTCACTTCTCTTCAAAGAACTCACACAGGGGAAAAACCATATCAGTGCTTGGGAGTATGGAAAGAACTTCAGTCAGAAGATACATCTCATTTATCATCAAAGAACTCACATGGGGAAGAAACCATATAAATGCTTGGATCATGAAGAGAACTTTGATTTGAGGAAAAGCTGCACATAACATCGAAGAACTCACACAGGTGAGATATTATATCAATGCTTGATCACAATTTAACTCCTGTTTCATGTTGAAGAACCCACTGTATAAATGGCTTACAGCGGTGCACTGTATAAATGAATGCCGGCATGGAGCGATATTTATGTTCTGAAGCTAAAGCAACAAAAAGATATAAATGGAGTTACGCTTTGTTTCTCATAAATTAATACATAGTGAGAAATATTGAGCTAGATACCATCTTCCTAGATTACAGGGCTGGTTTGATTTTCTCAGTTAATTGTTCCTGAGTTGCAGATCTCTTTAACAAATTAAAGATATTTTAATTTGATTTTTTAACACTTTCCTATTTTTGGAAATGGTTAAAAAGAAGAAAAAAATAATTTGTATTAATATATTCAACACATATTTACACTTAGCAAAACCAAGACAATCATTTCTATACAGAGAGAGAGAGAGAGAGAGAGATTAATTAGAGAAAATACAACATCTACGTTTACTGCTGAGTGGAAACCTCTAATTGACTTTTGCAGGGTTTAGGAAAAAAATGAATTATATGTGGTTTTGTGGAATAATAAGCGGATAAATTGGTGACAATAGAAAAAAGATTAAGATCAATTGGTACAATTTAAAAAAGAACTTTTCTGTTTTGATTATTGATTTGAGAAACTATTTGTTACTTATATTTGGTGTAGAAAAATTCAGAAGTCCTTTTAGTTTTGTTAATTGTTAATTATTGTTTTGTGTTTGTTTTTGTTTTTTTAAAAATAAAAAACGTTTTTGTTGTTTTTAAAAAAGCCTTTTGGAATTCCAAGTAAACAGTGCCTACTGGATCACCCCTGTGCACATGTTTAATGACACTCTCAAAGAACTCTAAAAGGTGAGTGAGACAGGACTTACCTTTGCAGAAGCCATGCTGATTCTTTCCCAGCAGGGCTTGCCCTTCTATATACTTACTGATTTTATCTTTAATAATGTTTTCAACCAATTTACCAGGAACAGACATGAAGGGAAGTGGCCTGTTTTTGACATCAATGTGTGTATACATACGCACACACACACACATATATATATCTGCCCATGTGAGAAGCAGTCTTCACTTAGGTCAATCCCCGCTACCTTAAAAGTCTGCCCCTGCGACTTGTTGATGGTCATGGGTTTTTGTTTTGTTTTTTCTCCTTGAAGGCCTGCGAGAGCTGTATAGAAAAGATACAGTGTCTCTGACTGAAAGTGTAATGTTTAGGCTGGGTGTTGGCAGCAGAATTTTTCCTAACAGAAATATCTAATCTTAAAGAAAAATCAGGTTAATCCTGAGGGTGTACAGGTAATGAAGAGTGACTGTGCCAAGTTTGGGGTTGATCTGTCAAAACATGATGGAGCCTATGCAACGACACCCCCCACACAACAGTCTGTCAGTCATTTAAAAAGTTTCCCTCCCTTTTCACCCCCTTAGAGAACATTCTAAATGGCGTAGGGGAGATTTGCATACCCACTCCTATTGGCCCCTGCAGGAATTCATACGAACTTATGTTGTATGGGCTATTTGCATAACTGCTCCTATTGGCTCCTGCAGCAATTATGATGTGAGGCCAATTTGCATAACTGCTCCCCTGTTGTTTTGTCCATAGGAGATATGAGACTGGGGCAATTTCGCCCCATTAGGGACGGAATTTCAAAAAATCCTTCCTTAGTGGGTGTCTAATCATAAAAGCAATGTTCCTTCAAACTTTCACGTTCCTAGATTAAACGGTTTGAGCTGGGCGTTGATCAGTCAGGACTTCTTTTATATATCATCCATCATCATCAGGCGATCACTCGTGACCGAGTAAGATTGTCTTCCGGGATAAAAGGAGGAAATTCTAAAGAAGATTGTGTAGACTCTAGCGATGGGTCCGTAAGTGACTGTGGAGGCCAATTCTAGATCCACACAGCTTCCCACAGTGAGGACACAGGTTACCAGATAGGAGATGGTCCTGTAAAGGATTCATTTGACGTGCTTTTCGCTTAGCACGTTTCTCCCTTTCACCTTGCACTCGGGCTTCTTCAAAGTCCATGGAACCTTTGTGAAAGGCCAACCTCCATTTAGATCGTTCATGGGCCAGAGCTTCCCAGTTTTCGATGTTTATATTGCATTTTTTTAGATTAGCCTTATGAACATCTTTAAACCTCTTATATTGACCACCGATATTCCGCTTTCCATCCTTGAGTTGGGAGTAAAGTAACTGCTTTGGGAGACGGCAGTCAGGCATTCGAACAACATGACCGGTCCACTGAAGTTGGCGTTGAAGGATCATTTTTTCAATGCTAGTAGTCTTTGCTTCTTCCAGTACACTGACATTTGTTCGTCTATCTTCCCAAGTAATTCGCAGGATTTTCCGGAGGCAACATTGATGAAACCTTTCAAGGAGGTGGAAGTGACGTTTATAGATAGTCCATGTTTCGCAGGCATACAATAAAGTTGGTAATACAATGGCTTCATAAACCAGTGTTTTGGTCTTCTTACAAATATCCCGATCCTCGAACACTCTATGTTTCATTCGAGAAAATGCAGCACTTGCGAAGCTCAAACGATGCTGGATTTCACTGTCGATGTTAGCTGTAACAGAAAGATAGCTGCCAAGATAGAGAAAATGATCGACATTTTCCAGTATTGTCCCGCCAAGCTGGATAGATGGCATCACCAAAGGGTTAGCTTGCACTTGCTGATGAAGCACTTTGGTCTTTTTGATGTTAAGTGAGAGACCAAGTTTTTCGTATGCTTCTGCAAAAGCATTTAGGATAGTTTGGAGATCATCCTCTGAATGTGCGGAGACCACATTATCATCAGCATACTGAAGTTCCACAATGGAGGTTGTAATTACCTTACTTTTTGCTTTCAGCCTGCTGAGATTAAAAAGCTTTCCATCTGTTCGATATATAATTCCCACACCAGTGGGAAGTTTCCCCTTGACAAGATGTAAAACCATGGCGATGAAAATGGCAAATAATGTTGGGGCGATAACACATCCCTGTTTAACACCTGATCCCACTTTAAATGGAGCACCATGAGAGCCGTTGTTGTCCAAAACCGTTGCCGTCATGTTGTCATGGAGAAGTCGCAAGATATTCACAAATTTATTGGGGCATCCAATTTTCATAAGGATAGTCCAGAGAACTGTACGGTCTAC
This sequence comes from Shinisaurus crocodilurus, assembly GCA_021292165.1. Taxonomy (NCBI): domain Eukaryota; kingdom Metazoa; phylum Chordata; class Lepidosauria; order Squamata; family Shinisauridae; genus Shinisaurus; species Shinisaurus crocodilurus. The sequence continues at coordinate 9,015,628 of CM037879.1, forward strand.
AGTATCAAAGGCCTTAGCCAAATGGATAAATGCCATATAAAGGGGTTGATTTTGCTCCCGGCATTTTTCTTGGAGCTGACGTGCAGTAAAAATCATGTCTACTGTCCCTCTAGAGGGGCGGAAACCATATTGAGTTTCAGGGAGGATCTCTTCTGAAATAGATAGAAGACGGTTTGCGAGAATCCTAGCAAATATTTTACCTGCGGTTGCTAAGAGAGAAATGCCCCGATAGTTTCCACAGTCTGTTCTATCACCCTTCTTAAAGAGGGTGATAATTATGGCATATACAGATAGCCCAATTCCAGCACGTTCCGTTACAGCTTCTACAACCTGATAAAGAAGGGCTGCAATCCTATGCAACCCTTGCCAAACCTGGTGTCGCCGAGATGTTTTGGTCTCATCTAAAGAAAAAGCAAAATGTTAACACTCAACAGCAACACACACACACACTCACTCAGTCCTGGGCCCAGTGCTCAGGCTCGGTCCTGGGCCCAGTGTTCTTCAACATTTTTATTAATGACTTGGATGAGGAGGTGCAGGGAATGCTTATCAAATTTGCAGATGACACAAAGTTGGGTGGAATAGCTAATACTCTGGAAGACAGAAACAAAATTCAAAGTGATCTCGATAGGCTGGAGCGCTGGGCCGAAAACACAAGAATGAAATTTAATAGGGATAAATGCCAAGTGCTGCATCTAGGGAGAGGAAACCAAATGCAGAGTTACAGAATGGGGGACACTTGGCTCAACAATACTACAAGTGAGAAGGATCTTGGAATTGTGGTAGATCACAAACTGAATTATGAGCCAGCAATGCAATGTGGCTGCAGAGAAGGCAAATGCTATTTTGGGCTGCATTAATAGAAGTATAGCTTCCAAATCGCGTGAAGTGATAATTCCCCTTTACTTGGCACTGGTTAGGCCTCATCTTGAGTACTGCGTCCAGTTCTGGGCACCACACTTTAAGAAGGATATAGACAAACTGGAGAGGGTTCAGAGGAGGGCAACAAGGACTGGAAACAAGGCCCTATGAGGAGAGACTGAAAGAACTGGGCATGTTTAGCCTTCAGAAGAGGAGACTGAGGGGAGATATGATAGCGCTCTTCCAGTACTTGAAAGGGTTGTCACACAGAGGAGGGCCAGGATCTCTTCTCGATCATCCCAGTTTGCAGGACACGGAATAATGGGCTCAAGTTACAGGAACCCAGATTCCACCAAAACATCTGGAAAAATGTCCTGACTGTCAGAGCAATAAGACAATGGAACCAATTACCTAGGGAGGTGGTGGGCTCTCGCACTCTGGAGGCATTCAAGGTGCAGCTGGACAGCCATCTGTCTGGGATGCTTTGACCTGGATTCCTGCACTGAGCAGGGGGTTGGACTCAATGGCCTTGTAGGCCCCTTCCAACTCTGCTTTTCTATGATAAAGCACCAAGAACAACTGGAGACTAGCTCAGGCAGCCCTGCCCTGGAGACTAGCTCAGCCAGCCATGGCTGCCTTGATGCTCGGCCTGGCTTTGTGCAGGAATGCTTTGTGGGGTGGAGCACCAAAGGACACGCTTGTCTTCCATTCAAATTAGACTTTGCTGGAGAAGCTACCTGATTTTCTGCATTGGCCCCTGGGTGGTGCTGTATGCCCACATGTCCATGCACATTCCTGAAAAGAGCATCTGAGGATGGCATGCTCTTCTTTTCAAAGCAGGTCTTTTCTAAATGTGTGCTTCTCATTTCTCAGGTTAAACACATGCAGACAGATATATGAGCATAACTATACCATGAGAAGTTGGGGCTGGTGTCAAATGTTGTCATCTAAGGGGGGTGGGATTGGCCTCAGAGCCAGCACATTCCAGGAGGTCTATTTCTGCCTCCACGGTCCTTTCCAGGAGCCAAGAGTGGCGGGCACCCATCCTTTAAAGGATGCTCCCTGTGTGTGTGTGTGTGTGTCTGGGTTGGGCTTGGAGAATATGCAGCACGGCTAGGGTGACTAGCAGCAGCGCATGTGACACGCGTCCCACCTTGAGTTTGGGATGAGACGAGGGGGTGTCACTCTGGCCTTCTCCAACCTTATCCTGACAGGCTGAGCATTTCCTGTAGATGGCAGATACTGCTTTCTACCCTCTTCTCCCATTGAGCCACAGAGTAACCTGCTTATTGATGTCTGGGGAAACTTGCCTCATCGGTGCCCATCGTAGTGTGATGAGATCCATGTGTGTCGTCTACCCAAGATCCCTGGGATGGGAGTGAGACTAAAAGCTTTCCTGTGCCCCAGTGAGGGTTCAGCTGGATTGGGAGGGGGGATTCTGCGGGTGGCCCCCGGGCACCAACCCAGCACTCCATGCGGCCCTCGGGGGTCCCTAGAAGTTGCGCACCCCTTACCTGGGAGCAAGCCCCACTGAACCTCTGCAGCAGCCTTCCCTCCACATAGCGCTTAGTCAAACTATGGAATCCACCTCCACAAGATGGAGTGACGGCCACCATTTTGGAGGGCTTTAAAAGGGGGTGGGGCCAGTTCATGGAGGAGGAGTGTTATGTTCATGAGGCTGATGTAGGGCCTTTGTGCCCTCCAGAGGCGATGGACTACAACTCTCATCATTCCCAGCCAGCATGGCTAATTGCCCACCTGGGTGGGGGGGGGAGGCTGGTCCAAAGAGGAAGCAAAAGTTTACCGCCCACCGGACATGTGCACAAACTAGCCCATCCCCACCCAGCTGGCCCAGAGGAGTCCAGCCTAGCAGGGGTGCTGCGCCTGACCCAGTCCGCTGGTTCTGCTTGGGGGGGGGTCAGAAGGAACGATCCTGCTGCATGCCCCCCTGCAAAGGAACTGAGCTGGAATCCTAGAGAGGAAGGCAATTTGGGGAGGCAGGGTGGGGCCCTGTCTCCATGGCAACGGCACCTCCCTCCACCCCACCTCAAAGTCATAAAATGTCCCTGCCCCCCACCCCACGTCCTTTCTTCCTCTCCTGCAGACCCTCCAACATTTCACAGATGGAAATAGGGGCATGCCTGTGAATTTGTTAGACGTATGGTTAAGCAACATGAAGGTGTGATCAAGAGGGTGTAGCCAGGCAACATGAGGGCGTGGCCAAGGGTATGCCCAGGCAACCAAAGGGCATGGTCTAGTACAGTGATGGTGAACCTATGGCACGGGTGCCACAGCTGGCACGCAGGGCCCTCTCTGTGGGCACTCGAGCCATTGGTCACCAGATCGCGAAAAGACTGTCCCCCTTCTGCAAAACACTAATGATTTTGTTCTTTCTCACAGTGTGGAACAGAATGATTTTATTCTAGAATTCCTGTTACATAATTCTTTTCTACATTGTTATCACATTTAAAAGATTTTGAAGAATGATGCACAGAGCATGGCTTGGATGTAAAGCCCTAACAGTTGACCTGAGTGCTGCATGTGTTGCTCTCAAACTAACGGAGTATGAGCCAAGGTTTGACAAATTATCAGCATGCAGGCAATAGCAAAAATCACATTAATTGTGCAAAAGCATGCCCAATGCAAACTTTTACCTAATGCAGTGTTTGCAGTCCAAGACATAAAGTGTTTAAAATGTGTTAAGCATGCTTAGTTTTCTTGTTTATCTTGCTCATCCTAGTACAGGTTGACTTTTACTTTTACTAATCCGACACCTGTAGAAGCAGGGAAAGGACCCGGAGTAAAGCTTGCCCCATACAATTTCAGTCTGGCAAATAATCATACTATAAGTTGAGAATCCCTTATCCAAAAATACATGTGCCTAATTATTTAAAAAAGTTTGTATAAATTCCCTTCAGGCTATGTGTACAATGTAGTACTATAATAATTTTTTGAGTTGATTTTTTCCCCAACAAAAAACTGTTTGTATCATTGAAAGCTCTGTTATTGTGTTTTTCTTTAAATACAAAAGGTGTTAATTAGTTCAGACAACTGTATGAGTTGTTTTTCTAAAACTAAAACCTCGGTATTCAGGTTTAATTGCAGTGTTGGCACTTTGAAATAAATAAGTTGATTTTGTGTTGCAGTTTGGCACTCGGGCTCAAAAAGGTTCGCCATCACTGGTCTAGTACAAAAGTGATCAGAGGAAACACACAAAACTGCAGTATTTTCTCCCTCTCACCTAGAACCTGGGGTTATCCACTAAAGCTAAATGGTGGCACATTTGGGACAAACAAAATGAAATATTTATTTGCATAGTGCATAGTTGAACTGTGGGATTCACTGCCACAAGGTGTAGCCATGGCTGCCAACTTGGGGTAGACAAATTCATGGAGGTTAGGATCTAGTTTCCCTTCTCGACGCATTCTATTACTGATAAGGCTATCAATGGACTAGTCAAGATGGCTACATAGCACCTCTAGGATTGGAGACACCATGCCTCTGAAGACCACTTGCTGGGGAACATGAGTGGGAGCGCACTGTTACCCTCATGTCCTGCTGGAGAGCTTTCCGGAGCCTCTGGTTGGTCACTGTGGGAAACAGGATGCTGGGCCAGATAGGCCTTTCCAGTAGGGCTCTTTTTATGGACTTAACCTAGAACAGAGAGGAAGGCATGAACACCTTCTCTTACAGGAGGATGCAAGCCCAGTCCTTCTATACAAACCCAGGTTGCTTCAGTGTCTGCGGGGACTTGGTTTGCACATGAAGATGTCCTTCCTTTTGTCTGTTAAACTTATGGGTTGAATAAGGCAATCTGGAGGTTATTGTTTGACAGCCAAGTTCAGAGCACAAGCCTTTGAAGAACACAAATTGTGTCAGTCTTCTTAATAAATTCATGAGAAGCTGTCCATTATAAGTCTCTGACCATCAAGGGCTATTCCCGGAGCTCCGATAGGAGCAAAGTCTAGTTTTACAGCCTGATGCGATCAATGTTCATTCAGAAGCTACTCCCACTTCTTTCCATGGGGCTTTACTCTCAAGGAAGTGGCCAGAATACTGCTGCCTTATAGCACAATCCTAGGCAATATCACTCAGAAGTATGTCCCACGGAATTCAACAGGGCTTACTCCCAAGTAAGTGTACCAATTGAATTACACTATTAGATTTAGGTAAATTCATTAATAAATGGTCAAGGAGGGCCACCGGGATTGACTATTCTTTGTTAAAAGACTCAGAAGGCTTAACAGATTAAAAAAAAAGAAAAAATTAAGGAGAAAGGGTATGCCTTAAATGTAAATGTATTCTAGGACAAAATATTTCAACCTTTATTCTTATTTTAAAAATTCATGGTAAGAGGTTATTAATATTTGTCCTTCTCACAATACATATATCTTGCATTTGAGCACACATATCCATTATTAAACACTGAAGCTCCATGTTTTCAAGCAATCTACAACACTGACCATTGCATCTGGTGGCAGCAAATTGATTATGCATTGTGTGAAGAAGTATCTTGTAACTGAGGGATAATTGTGAAATGCTGCTCCTTGCTAGAAGAAGAGGAAGCAGCAGTGCCAGTGCTAGGATGACTTTTCCAGAATTATATTATTATATAATATCTGATATATTATAATTATTACTGTGGAGAAAGCCCAACACAAGTCTGCACAGTCAGGGCTGGTGCTACCATTAGGCCAACTAGGCAGCTGCCTAGGGCGCAGGGCTAAAGGGGGCGCAAAAATTTGGAGGGGGACACATTCTGGCACCGCGCCAGAAACGCCTTGGGGAACAAATACAGCGCTAAAATGCGTATTTTACAAAGTTTGTTTTACCAATCATATCCTGACGTGTAGTGGGGTGGCATACGCTTTCGGATGGCTGCGTTGCCTCTTTGCCTTTCCCGAGGGCATTGGGAACCTCGCATGACGCGACTGGGGCAGCCGAGGAATCCCTTCCCTGGAAGAAAGCTTGCAGGGAGACGGAGGCGGAATTGGGCGCTCTCGCCTAGGCTTACCTAGAGGTTAACATGACAGAGCTGCGGTCCTAAAGAGGCCGAGGATCGGTAAGTTTCATAGATTTCATAGATCATAGAGTTGGAAGGAGCCTACAAGGCTATCGAGTCCAACCCCCTGCTCAATGCAGGAAACTAGAGGAGGGGTCTCCCATCCAAGTAATAACCAGGCTTTAGAGAGAGCCGATCGTCTTCCTCTTCCCAGTGGCGTAGCGTGGGTTGTCAGCACCCGGGGCAAGGCAAGTAATTTGCGCCCCCTAACCCGTGGATTTTAGCACTCGAGTCTCTTCCACTAGATTAGTTAAAGAAACCCTTACCCCCTAAGCACATGTATTGTTTGTTATGACAATACTGATGTAATTAAAGTAAAATGCATCTAAATACAAGTTTATTTTCAAACACTTTATTGAGTGCGAACATGCATTACACATTCTCCACATTTTCAGCAGGTCTATGAATACAAATCTACAAATGTAGTAACCTAGCATGGGCCATGCTATTATATGTCGTCTCACAACCATCGTAAACGACAAAAAATATCAAGAACAAAAACTAAACATCAAAATGGAACCATACCCTGGAGATGATCCAAGACTGGGCTAGATGGAGCCAACTTCCTCAATCCTGTACCTCTAATTGTAATTCTTTAATAGAAGTGCAAGATATCAATCTGTATATAATATACAGATTAATTTAAATTCGCCTGCTTTTAATTAGCGCAAATTTTTCAACAATGGAATTGAAATCTACATTAAAGTCTCTCAATGGACAGTATTGCTAGATTACTCAGTCTTTCTTGGCTCATTGTAGATCTCTGATATGTTTTAATTAGTTTAAGTTTTGAGAAACTTCTTTCACAACTCGCTGTAGAAACAGTGATAGTAAGAAAGATTCTTAATGTGACAACAAAGTTAGTTAAACTTTCTTGCAGCCCGGACCCGATCACAGCAGTCAGCAGGCTCATACTGACAATCACAAATGCAGATTAGAATACTTCCCCTGCCTCAACCATATCCTGGGAGACCCAGTTTTTTGACCATATGTTTTGAGTTTGACAGGATGGTGAAAATATGTAAAATGGCAACTAATCTGCTGTAGGTGGCCTTGAATACATGCCTTAAGTGTATTTCGTACCCAATTTTTGTTCTACAAAAAATATGGCATAATGGTGTCATCCTGCTTCCTGATTTATCTGAGCATTCACTACTAATTCCTTAATGTATCTAGGGCTTTTTAGTCCAATGGAAACACTCTCATGAGCAAAAAAATAAATTAAACAGTGCAGCACTGAGCTCCAATGTAGATAAGGAGCCATGGATTTGACTGGTATCTAAAAAGCACTGCTATACAACTGCAATCCTGCACTCAGTTACGCACAGAAGTCAATGAGTTTAAAGTGCATGTAACTGGGCACCAGACTACAGCTGAGGTTTCCTGCCAACATTCTTTTTTTCTTTTTTACAAGTAACGACATGAGGAAACCTATTTCCAATTCTCTTTTTAATTCTCATATGTGTAAGTTGAATATATGCAGCATTTAAAATAATTTTCCCATAAGAGATGCCTGGCTCAGAACAGAACAGTGATATTAGCACTGGCTTCATATTTCATGGAGAAATGGCACTGAAATGAATTTTACTATGGCACTTTAGAGATCTGACATCATGTATATGGTTAAATTGCTAATAAAGCCATCCATACCCAGTCCAGTTTTCATTAAGAAAATACTGTACCACACCAGGCTGGCTCCTCTTTCTCTTTTATTCTTTAGAAGCCTCAACACTCCTATTCTTTGATGGGCATCTGTCAACCACAGGCTGATTAGGTTCTTGTTGCTCACTTAAAAACCCAGCAAGCAAAAAACAACAGCAGGGCTATGGCATCTCCCCTCACCAGTTGTTCTCATGCAAGCAAAACATACAACAGGAAAAACCAATTATATTTGAGGGTTTTGTTCAAATAACATTGAACATTGTCAACAATGGTTATTTCTGAGGACTATTTCTTCACTGCACAGCAGAGTACACCAAAGAATGCTAGCATTTCCTGTGGAAACTACTTTTTGCCACTAACATCCCACTATTCCCCTACCCTTAAAATGTTGGGTGTTGTGTTTTTGTGTGTGTGTGTTTTTTTAAAAAAAACATAAATAGATGCAACATGGCATTTTGACAATAGCCACAATGAAATGTTTCCCCGGCTCACCACCTTGCAGACATTTTTTAAAACACACACACACACACAAGAGATGCTTTGACCTAGATTCCTGCATTGAGCAGGGGGTTGGACTCGATGGCCTTGTAGGCCCCTTCCAACTCTACTTTTCTATGATTCTATGATTCTACAACCATCACCAGGAGAGGAAACTAAGGGGGGGGGGGAGAATTCAGCAGAGGCTCTTACCCCCACAGAAAAGATGTCTTGGAGATGTCAAAGTCATGAGTTATAAATAGGAGGTAGGAAGAAGTGAGCACGTCCACCTCTCTCTTTTAATTCCTCATTGATCTCTCTCTCTCGTTTTCAAAGTGTTGCTTATTTCTACCTGTTATTTGATATGTATGTATTCAAAGTAGTTTAAGAAGCTTTCTCTTTCAGAGTGGATGGCTACATGATCCTTCTGTACACTAATTAGATATAGACACCTCCCCCCCCCCCTCACACACCATTCCCTTTCCTTGTTCCGAGCCTTTCCTGCTGTATGCGATTTCCAGTCCCATTTTGGCTAAAGAGGCGGCGATACAGCACAGCAACGCAAGCAACAAGAGGGACCCGCGGCCGCGGGAGCTGCTGCTGCTGCTGCTGCTGCCGCCGCTGCTGCTGGCGCGAGACTCCCTCTGTTCCAAGAGCCCCACAGCTGCGGCGTTAGTAACACACACACACACAGTCTTCGCCCAGGGGAGGGGGCAAGGAAGGGGGGATGAAGTCATAGGAGAAGTAGCAGACAGACCATCATCCCCAACAAAGAAGAGTCTCGGTGGAGATCCACAAAACCAAGGAAGGACCATCAAGAATCATCAAACTATCAGGGCAGTCTCAAAGAGCTGCAAAGTACTAGTACGTCACCTTCTTCCCGGGCAGGAATAAGCCCACTTGACACGAAGGGGCAGGCATAAGCCCCCACCTGACCTGGAGGGCGGGGAGAGCGGGAACTCAGGGGTAGAAAACCCCTCTCCCTTCCGGTAAAGGGTTGTTGGGAACCAAGGGTACTTCGGGGCCAGATTCGTCTTCCAAGCGGCAGCCTGAATAAGCCCGTCTCATCCCCAGATCGGCCGACCCGGAGCCAGGCTGAAACTGACTAGGCGTAAAGTCTCTGATCTGAGGTAACTGACCAGATTCACTCCGCTAGCCTAAGAGCCTGTTCATTGAGAAACGCAGGGGTCAACTAAGGTTGTGTTGACGTTGTAGTATTCCTGGAAAGCTGTTAGTTCCGCTCTGTGTTTTGTGTAAACAAATAAAAGCCTTATTTGGTCATTTAAAGGGCTTCGGTTTCCTCTTGTGCGCGAAAGCCTCGCAGGTGGTCGCCAGCGCTCGTACGGGCTGTAACTCAGTGCCAGTTAACCCGTTAAGCGCCGAACTCACGCAAAGGATCCTGTTGGTGATCCTTCACAATTACATTATTAGATTTTATATTCTTTTATAATAATTCATAAGTGGCTTTTGCAATTTTTTTTTTAAACCTTACTGAAACCCTGAATTTTGGATATCTGGTGTTTTTCATGGGGGGGGGGGGTCAGTGCTTGCAAGGCAATCTTTTTATTTTTCTTTTCAAATTGTCAGGATTGAGCTTCAGAGAAGGTTCTTGCCTTTCCTTCTGACGCTGCATCTCACCAGTTAAGAGGCACAGAGTAGTCAGCTCTGTTAGGAAAGGAAATCTTTGGCAATATAAAGATAGGATTCACGTGATCAGTTCCCCCCTCCCCCTCCCCCTCTTTCCCCCCAGCTGATCCCTTCCCCATGGGGCGCCCACCCGTGCACGCGCAGGCACAGGCACAGGCACGCGCACCCCTCGCCTCCACTTCCCAGCTCAGCGGCGTCTCTCTCCTCTTAAAGGGGCCGTGGGCAAAATCCAGTTGCAGCTAAGCTAAAACTGCAAGCTGACCTGCCACTGCCCACGTGGCCCCTTTAAAAGCAGCCTGAAGGACAACGTGGCGAGAAGCTGATGGGTTTTCTTGAGGGCTGCGCCATTTTCACAGCCACTGCAGACTCTGCTCCTGCCTTTTCCTGCCCGGCGACTCTGCTCTTTCTCGGTGCCTCCCTCCCTCCCGCGATCCGGTGAGACCCCCCCCTTGTGAATTTGGGCAGGGGGCGGCCCTGGGCTGCAGTGGGGGAGGGGGGCATGGCGGGAGGGGGCGGCGATGGGGGCCAGCCTCAAAGACCAGCCCGCGGAAAGAGAGAAGAGTCTAAAGTGGGGGTGGGAGAATCTACATATTTGGGCTGGTGTCAGAGGGGGCGGGGGGGTGCAAGCTGGACCCCCCATTTCTCCCCACAGGAAGGGGGCCTCCGCAACTGATCCGTTTGGGGTTTCCCCACATGCTCGGGCGCTTCTTTCTTTCTCCTCCATAAAACCAGGAGAATCCTTTGGTTTGGGGGGGGGGATTAAAGGAGGTCTGCGCGGGATCCAGCAGGTTCGTGGACTCTGCACCTGGACATCGGCTAAAGTCATTGCATCCCCACCCACCCACCCAAATCGGGCCCTGTGGCACCGGGCTCCCCAACGCGGCTCCTCCGAGGGATTTCTGCGCGTGGCCGAGATGCTCCCCTGGTTCTGGGCTGGCTTGGCTGGACCGCCCAAAGCAAACCCAGTTGGGCCGAGGGGGGCGGATGAGGTGCCCCCCACCCCCGCCCAGGGCTGGCCCCACCATGGGGCAGAGGGAGGTGTCGCCCCCGGCAGCTGATTCGGGGTGCCCTGAAAGTCCAGTGACTGAGTATTTCCCACCCTCTTCTTGCTCTTCTCCTGCGGGAGCAACATGTTTAGCTCTTTTGGGTTCATAGAATCATAGTAGAGTTGGAAGGGTCCTACAAGGCCATCGAGTCCAACCCCCGCCCCCCCTGCTCAGTGCACGAATCCAGGTCAAAGCAGCCCTGACAGATGATTGTCCAGTTGCACCTTGAATGCCTCCAGAGTGGGAGAGCCCACCACCTCCCTAGGTAGTTGATTCCATTGTCTTATTGCTCTGACAGTTGGGAAATTTTTCCTGATGTTTAGGTGGAATCTAGGTTCCTGTAACTTGAGCCCATTATTCCTTGTCCTGCAAACTGGGATGATCGAGAAGAGATCCTGGCCCTCCTCTGTGTGACATCCCTTCAAATACTGGAAGAGTGCGATCATATCTCCCCTCAGTCTCCTCTTCTGAAGGCTAAACATGCCCAGTTCTTTCAGTCTCTCCTCATAGGGCCTTGTTTCCAGTCCCTTGATCATCCTTGTTGCCCTCCTCTGAACCCTCTCCAGTTAGTCTTCATCCTTCTGAAAGTGCGGCACCCAGAACTGGACGCAGTACTCAAGATGAGGCCTAACCAGTGCTGAGTAAAGGGGAATTATCACTTCCCGCGATTTGGAAGCTATACTTCTATTAATACAACCCAAAATTGCATTTGTCTTCTTTGCAGCCACATCGCATTGCTGGCTCATTCAGTTTGTGATCTACCACAGTTCCAAGATCCTTCTCCTGGTATTGTTGAGCCAAGTGTCCCCCATTCTGTAACTCTGCTGATTTCGTTTCCTCTCCCTGGGTGCAGCTCTTGGCATTTATCCCTATTAAATTTCATTCTGTTGTTTTCAGCCCAGCGCTCCAGCCTATCGAAGTCACTTTGAATTTTGTTTCTGTCTTCCAGAGTATTAGCTATTCCACCCATCTTTGTGTCATCTGCAAATTTGATAAGCATTCCCTGTACCTCCTCAACCAACTCATTAATAAAAATGTTGAAGAGCACTGGGCCCAGGACCGAGCACTGTGGTACCCCGCTCGTTACCTGTTACCTCTCCCCAGTTTGAGAAGGAACCATTGATAAGCACTCTTTGAGTCTGATTCTGTAGCCAATTGTGGGTCCACCTGATAGTTGTTCCAGCTAGCCCACTTTTAGCTAGCATGTTAATCAGGATATCATGAGGCACTTTGTCGAAAGCTTTGCTGAAGTCCAGATATATGATGTCCACCGCGTTCCCACAGTCCACAAGGGAGGTTACCCGATCAAAAAATGAGATCAGATTAGTCTGGCAGGATTTGTTCTTGACAAGTCTATGCTGTCTTCTAGTGATCACTGCATTGTTTTCAAGGTGCTTGCAGACTGACTTCTTTATAATCTGCTCCAAAATTTTCCCGGGGATTGATGTCAGACTGACTGGCCTATAGTTCCCAGGTTCCTCCTTCTTGCCCTTTTTGAAGATGGGAACAACATTTGCCCTCCTCCAGTCGTCTGGCACTTCACCTGTCCTCCATGATTTCTCAAAGATAATAGACAGTGGTTCTGAGAGTTCTTCTGCCAGTTCCTTTATTACTCTAGGATGCAGCTCGTCAGGCCCTCAAGATTTAAACTCGTTCAGAGTAACCAGGCGCTCCTTGACCATTTGCCTGTCAATCTCAAACTGCAATCCTGCCCCTTCAATCTGCTCTTCAGGTTTGCCAGGGGGATCATAGACCCTCTTTTGGGAGAAGACCGAGCCAAAGTAGGAATTGAACACTTCTGCCTTTTCCTTGTCTTCTGTTATCAATTTGCCATCCTCATTGCGTAGTTGAACCACCATTTCTTTCCTCTGTTTTTTACTATGCATGTATCTGAAGAAAGCTTTCTTGTTGTTTTTAGCATTCTTCGCTAACCGTAGCTCATTCTCAGCTTTAGCCTTCCTGACACTATGTCCGCCAGCCTATTATATGCTGACCCCAAGGACATCCTGGACCCCTCTGAGCCCCACTACAATAAAGTATAGTTGCTTGTCACTTCCAGGAAAAATCTCTTGCATCCGCCGGACTTGCACTCCAGTGTTATAGCAGTTGAATCAGGTGAGGTACCCAGAGCTCAGCCTGTTCAATTTTTCTTGCATGAGTTTTAGTTGGTACAGCTCAAGGATCTTGACAAGGTGCTTGGACAGGTTCGTGCAACTACACCTGTTCTGGAACCTTGCCCCTCTTGGGTCATAAAAACCAGCAGGGAGGGAACAGCCGGCTGGGCCAGGAATGTGATCAATGCCTTCTTGCGAGAAGCGGTGGTGAGGCCACACTTGAAACCCTGCTTGGGCCCGGAAGATCTTAACAACTTCAGGCCAGTGGCAAATGTTCCTTTCCTGGGCAAGGTCCTTGAGCAGGTGGTGGCCAACCAGCTCCAGGTGCTCTTGGATGAGACTGATTATCTGGATCCATTTCAGTCGGGGTTCAGGCCTGGTTTTGGCACGGATAGACCTTTGGTTGCCCTGTATGATGACCTGTGTTGGGAGAGAGATGGGGAGTGTGACCTTGTTGATACTCCTGGATCTCCTCAACTTTGCCCACAACAAAAGAATGGTTGCTTATTTATTTATTTATTTATTTATTTCTATCCTGCCTTTTCCCCCAACACAAGGCGGCTCCCAACCTTTAAAACTCATACAATGAAAACAAATAGAAAAATACAAAACTTAAAAATAGAATTAAACCATCAATAATGTTAAAAATTATATATACATACAGTCATACCTTGGATTGCAAGTAACTTGGTTTGAGAGCATTTTGCAAGACAAGCAAATTTTTAAATATTTATTTGATTTTTATTTTTTTTTACTTGATATACTAGTGACGTCTTGCAATACAAGTAGTGTAGTACAGCGTAAATTAAAAATCTCTGTACAAATTTTTTTGGGGGGATTTCGTTTTGATATAAGAGTGTTTTGGATTACAAGCATGTTTCCAGAACAAATTATGCTCTCAATCCAAGGCATGACTACATATATATATATATACAGTGCTTTTTTTCTGGAGAAAAAGGTACCGGAACTCTTGGATTACATTTCCTCGGGAGTAGATGGCGATTAAATTGTAATGCAATCAATAGAAGAAAAGGTGCTGGAACTCAGTTCCGGTGAGTTCCACCAGAAAAAAAGCCCTGTATATATATATATATAATTAAAAACTGCAATATACATAATATATTGTGCTGGTGAGGATGCTTGAGCTGGCAGAGATTTCATAGATCACAGAGTTGGAAGGAGCCTACAAGGCTATGACGAGTCCAACCCCCTGCTCAATGCAGGAAACTAGAGGAGGGGTCTCCCATCCAAGGAATAACCAGGCCTGACCCTGCTTAGCTTTCCACGCTCAGACAAGCTGAGCCAGCGTGAGCCACAGGCCTGTATGGCTAAACTGACGTCATTAACCAAAGAAAAGACAGTATCTTTTAATTGTACATCGCCCAGGGTGGCCGGGTGACCGGCCAGATGGGCGATTGATAAATGTAATAAATAAATAAATATCTACGTTTATTGAGCGGAAACCTTTACTTGATTTCTTGCAGGGAGTAGGAAAAAAATGACTTATTTGTGAGTTTGGTGAATAAGAAGTTTTTTTTGTTTTGTTTTGTTTTTGATATGACAGAAAAAAGAGAATTGTCTATGTAATTATGGAGTAAGAGAAAATATTGTTAGTTATATTTGCTGTAGAAAAAAATGGAAGCCCATTTTAGGTTTTTGTTTGTTTGTTCACCTTTGTATGTTTTGTGGTGTTGGTTTTTGTTTTTAATATTAAGAAAATATACAAAACTTAATGTGGGGGTGAAGATACTCCTGGATCCCTTGGCATCCTTCTGGGGTGGCTGTCTGAGTTGCCAGTGGGGGGTACTGCCTTGCTCTGGTTCTGCTCCTACTTGCATGGCCAGCTCCAGAAGGTGGTGCTTGGGGAATGCTGCCCGGCCCGGTGGACTCTCCAGTATGGGTTCCCCCAGGGGTCGGTCTCATCCCCCATGCTATTCATGTGGCTCACGCTGGCTCAGCTTGTCTGAGTGTGGAAAGCTAAGCAGGGTCAAGCCTGGTTATTACTTGGATGGGAGACCCCTCCTCTAGTTTCCTGCATTGAGCAGGGGGTTGGACTCGATAGCCTTGTAGGCTCCTTCCAACTCTATGAATCATCTACATGCAACCGCTGAGTGGGGTCATCCGGAGTTTTGCAGTGCGTTGCCATCAATACGCCGATGACACGCAGCCCTATCTCTCCTTTTCACCTTCAGCAGCTGAAGCTGTGGATGTGCTAAACCGGTGCCTGGCCATGACAATGGACTGGATGAGGGCTAACAAACTGAGGCTCAATCCAGACAAGACTGAGATGCTGTTAGTGGGTGGTTCCCCTGACCGGATGGAGGGTGTTCAACCTGTTCTGGATGGGGTTGCACTTCCCTTGAAGGAGCAGGTTCATAGCTTGGGGGTCCTCCTTGAGCCATCTTTGTCACTTGAGGCTCAAGTGGCCTCAGTGGCACAGAGTGCCTTCTGTCAGCTCCGGCTGGTATCCCTGCTTGCCGGTATTTGGAAAGGGATAGTCTGGTTTCTGTAATCTATGCTCTGGTAATCTCTAAATTAGACTACTGCAATGCACTCTGCGTGGAGCTGCCCTTGAAGACTATTCAGAAGCTGCAGCTTCTCCAAAATGCAGCAGCCAGACTAATAACCAGGACCAGTAGGTCTATACACATAACACCAGTTCTGGCCCGCTTGAACTGGCTGCCTCGATACTTCTGAGCCTGAATCCAGGTGCTGGTCTCAACCTATAAAGCCCTGCATGACTTGGGACCGCAGTACTTGACCCAACGCCTCTCCCCACTGCAATCTCCCCGGACAACATGGTCGACATCTGGGGCCTTCCCCCAACTGCCACCTCCGAGGGAGGCCTGGAGGATGGCAACAAGAGGGAGGGCCTTTTCTGTGGCTGCCCCCCAACTGTGGAATAAGCTCCCCTCACAGGCCCGCCTGGCGCCTGCTCTACTATCCTTTCAGCGCCAGGTTAAAACTACCCTGTATGTAGAGGCATTGAACAACTCTAAATAGCACATGGGTGGTGGTGGTGATGTCAACTTGTTCAACAGTTCACGTTGTACTAACTTGTTTTTAGTCATTGGAGTGCCATTTAAATTCAGTTTTTAAAACAATTTCCAGGTAGTTTTGCCTAAGAGGGGCTGAAGGAGAAATACGGCAGTAGCAGGATGCCTGATGGGGAGGGGTGTGGTGGGGGCTTTGGAAGAAGAATGGGCAGGGGGCTCAACGGGAGGCAGAGAGTGGGAGCAGGTTTGGACGGGGAGGAACGTTGGGGTGCACGGAGGATGCTGCATCCTCTGACTTTGCTCCCATGCAAAGAACCTCCCAACCTAGTCTCTGGTTTCTCTTTGAGTCCTGGCATGTGCCTGCCTTTCCTTCCGGACCGGGACTTGGTTGCCGCCAGGAGTCCTTGCCATTCCTTCTTGCCCTGACAGGGTAATGGTTCTTTTACAGGTCTTGGCTTTGCAGAGCTTCATTAGCACCGCTCTTTGCTGCACGGATCAAAGATGGACGAGCAGGACTCTGCTACCGCTGAAGCAGGAAGAGGCCGCGATGCCATCAGGACGGGGAGTGCCAGTGAAACCTGGGAAACAACGGGACAGAAGATCCTGGGCCAGGAAATGGTCAGCTCAGATGTGTGGCACCAGCATTTCAGGCAGCTCCGCTACCGGGCGGCTCAGGGCCCCCGAGAGGTGTGCACCCAGCTCCACCATCTCTCCCGTCAGTGGCTGAAGCCAGAGCGACACACCAAAAATCAGATGGTGGACCTGGTAATCCTGGAGCAGTTCCTGAGCATCCTGCCCCTGGAGATGTCGAGCTGGGTGAGGGAATGTGGGGCGGAGACCAGTTCCCAGGCGGTGGCCCTGGCAGAAGGCTTCCTTCTGAGCCGGGAGGAGGAGGAGAAGCAGGAGGAGCAGCGGGTGAGAGCATTGCATCCTGGGAGCTCCACGGGGTCAAGCATGTGAGGGGGGACATCCCAAAACTCAGTCTATGAATTACTCAACCCTTTCTGGAAATCCTCTGAGGAGGGATCTCCCATGCCCCCTGCCCCAAGAGTGTATCATTTCTGTATTATCTTCTCATTGCATGTCTTGGATCCACATTACGTTTCAGGTAGAGAATCTGTGTGCCGAAGTGGGGCCTGATTTCCCCGCCCCCTGCAGAGTCCCCCAAGAACGGGCATCGAGCAGGAGAGTGATGGAAGTGCCGCCTCACAGGGTAAGGATTAGCTGTGGGGTTGGGGAGCGTGCAAGAAATCCTTGGGCTGCTTTTATTCCCCCCCCCCCCGAGTCATTTGGAGGGTGGGGGGAAGAAACCTGTCTCCAGCCTTTTTCTCAGTTAAAAGAATCATATTCAATAACTGAATACGTTAGACAAGGAAATCTGCACTTTGAATTCTGGCCAAGAGCCCAACTGGGGAGAGATGCATTTTCACACAGTCGTCCTAAAGCATCCAAACTGCAAATAAGGGATAAGACATCTCCTGACATGCCTGTGTTCTTACACTTACATCACTTAAGCTGCAGTCCTGTGTATTTTCCTGAGAAGGAAGTCCTGTTGTGTTCAAAGGGGCTAACTACCTAGTAAGTGCATTCAATATATCCAGGGGCTGGGGAGCTCCTGTTAGTGGGAAATGTGATCCGTAGACACATGGACAGCTGTGTTTGTGATGGGCATGCATAGCTATACACGATCTCCAGTATCAGAGGCAGCATGCCTATGTGCACCAGTTGCTGGGGAACATGGGCGGGAGGGTGTTGTTGCACTCATGTCCAGCTTGTGAGTTTCCGTGGGCAGTTGGATAGAAGAGTGGACTAGATAGACATTTGGCCTGATCCAGAATGGCCCTTCTTATGGTCATACGTTCTTAGGACTGTCATCTTAATCTCCAAGACAAGCATACGCTCCCGGTTTCCTTTCTCTCTCAGAGAGGATGGAGAGATGCCAGGAATGAATCCTCAGTCACCGCTTATTCTTTGTGATGGCGTGGGAGCGGATCAGGTCGGGAGAAGGATCCCTTGGGTGCCCCTGTCCCCCGCTCACCTCGCTGGGCAATAGCCCTCGGACGCTGTTCTGCCCCTGTAATTGGTCTTGAGAGGCGTGCTTCCCCAGATCCTGCAGATCACCATCAGGACTAGTAGCCCTTTGGTAGCTTTGTCCTCTAAAAGGAAGGCTGCAAATGCCACTCCTGGATACATAAATCGTCCACTATAAATGCCCAGCCAACTCACTTGAAGCAGCCTTTTGGATTTTGTTACTAGATTATATTTACGTTAGGCTAGAGGAGGAAATGTTGCTGTTTTTTCTGTCCAGGGTCTGGTGCCCTTTGAGGAGATCGCTGTGTCCTTCAGCGAGGAAGAGTGGGCACTGCTGGATCCTGACCAGAGAGCCCTGCACAGGCAAATCATGGAGGAGAATCGTGGGATCGTGGCCTCTCTCGGTAAGGCTCCCTCTTTCCCTGGCTGGCGATAATATCTCTTTACAAATGCAATGATGGCAGTAGCAGTAGTAGTAGGAATGTTAGTAATGTTTTCCCCATTCTCTGTATTCATTGAAGTATTTCTAGGCTACCTTGTGGGCATCCCCCTCGCAAGTGGCATACGCAAGCAAAGGAGGATGCATTAAAATAATCCAGTCATTATACACTGTTGCAACAGGAGCTTCAAGATGCTGGGCTCAGCCATACCAGAAACATTTCCAGGGGGCACATTCAGACAGCTCAGGAGTCTCAAAAACCAGCAGCACAACCACCATGATTAGGGAAAGGCAGCGGAGGAGAGGCAAGCTTTTAAGCAACACTGGAAGGCCTGCAGTGGAGGGGCCCGTGTGCAATTCGATGGTGTATCCCAGCCTCTCAGGATCCCTTCGTTTTGGTCTAGCAGGATTTGCCCACTTTTATTCATTAAAACATTTATAATCCTGCCTTTCCATTAAACAAAAAATCGCAAAGGGGTGAACAGTGTTAGACATCAATACAAAATGGTAAAAAAGACACAGAACATAATCAAAACAATGAGCATCAGGTCCTGAAAACGTCAGGAAATAGTAAGAGCTGCAGTGAGTGCAAAGACTGACATGAGCCCATGTGCCTGCGCACAACCTGATGACGCAGCACTGTCATAGCCTGCAACCCAAAAGGTGACAAGGAAGGAGGAGTGAGCGTTGTGTCATAGGAACATCGGAAGCTGAGTCTGGCCCTTGGTCCCTCTAGCCCAGTATTGTCGACACTGACTGGCAGCAGCCGCTCTCCGGGGTTTCTTGCAGGATTCTTTCACAGCCTTACCTGGAGAAGCCTGCCAGGGATCGAACCAGGGACCTTCCGCATGCAAAGCGGGTGCTCTATCCCACTGAGCTCTGGTCCCTCTCTACAGCACCTGGTATTCCGATGCGGTCACCCACCCAAGTACTGACTAGGCCCAACCCTGCTTAGCTTCCGAGATCAGACGCGATCGGGCTGTTCAGATGTCCCTACGGAGGGTGTTGCACAGCATTGGCACCGCTACTGAGAAGGTCCCGTGCCACCTATCATGCACCAGTGGTTCTCAACTTTTTCACCATATGTCAGAATGTCATTCCCCCCTTTCCAAGATTGTCTGACTTAATCTGTCTCATTTATTTATTTATTTTATTATATTTATACCCCGCCTTTTTTCCTGTATGGAACCCAAGGCGGTTTACATAATCCTCCTCCTCCTCCTCTCCATTTTATCTTCACAACAACCCTGTGAGGTAGGTTAGACTGAGAGTCAGTGACTGGCCCAAAGTCACCCAGTGAGTTTCATGCCAAGCGGAGACTAGAACCTGGATCTCCAGAATCCCAGTCCAACACTCTCGCCACTCATTGTGTCATACAATAAGGTGTGATGTCCTATAGATTGTGCATAATCTGTAGAATTGTAATTTGTAGAAAGATCGGTATTCCAACAGTTAGGGTCTGTGGTGCCAATTCCCCCCCTGAAACCCTAAAATTCCCCCCCTGGTTGAGAACCCCTGTCATAGACAGAGTGAAAAAGCAGAGCTGGAAAGCCAAGCAAGATGTTCACGTGTTGAGAGGCTCACCTGGGACTGCCCCTTCCTGTATCGGGAATGCAGCTCCTTTAGGGCCAGGGGTGAGGAAGCCTTTTCCCGTGAACGTCCGTTGACCCACAGGGGAAGTCGATTGGGGGCAGCTGCTGATGGTGGGTGGAGCAGGAGCAAGAAGCTGTAATTAGTGTCAGAACAAAGTTGGAATGGACGGGATCAACATTATCCATAAAGTGTGAGCAAGCTTTTTAAAATTATTTTTTTTATTGTGAATTCCAACAAAGCAAAACCAGAAAAGGAAAAAGAAAAGAAAAAAAATACAATAAATTTAAGTCAAGAACTCACAGCAAATCCATTGACGATTCCGGCATAGATGCAAAAACCTACATCCCGTGACATTCAGTTATCAACTTATTGAAGTTTAACTTGGTCATGTGAGATATGTCTCTGGGAATATGCATTCCCAATAAGTAATGCACCCTGGGCAGCATCAAAAGTGACTGTTGAACATCGGCCCTTTCGGTTGGGTCAGGAAAGGCCGGGAGCCGTAGACCCGACGTGTGATTAACGTGGTAACCAGGTTAGAATGGATGGGAGCAACTTTATCCATAAAATGCTGAGCAAGTTGATCCCAGTGGGGAGTGGGCTCCAGTGAGGAGGGTACCTTCATTCCTCAGGTCCCATGCTGGGTTTGGATACCACAGGCTCCACTGGATGGTGCTGAGTCCATAACGGTAGGAGAGAAATATGCTATCTTTGCCGCCAACACCACCATAGCTCAGACCTTAAAATGAGCATTTTTAACTTAAGTACATAATTTTTGGGGCACCCAATAAGAAAAGGGGCTCTGCCACTTTTTGCTGGCTCTGCTCCTTTCTCTTTTTATCTGTATTTGCATCCTACTGTTGCTCCAAACAGCTCATAATATCATGCATCAGATTGTCCATTTACGTTCACAACAATC
Organism: Shinisaurus crocodilurus; assembly: GCA_021292165.1. NCBI lineage: Eukaryota > Metazoa > Chordata > Lepidosauria > Squamata > Shinisauridae > Shinisaurus > Shinisaurus crocodilurus. Next base: position 9,036,475 of record CM037879.1, read on the forward strand.
CTGTGGGGTAGGCGAGGGTGTGAGTAACCGGCCCCATAGCACCCTGAAAAAAATCATGTCTGAGCTGGGAGCAGAGCCCAGGACTCTCTGGTCCCAATCCATTGCTCTTGACTTACACCAGCTCTCAGTCAATGCCAGTCAAAAGAGGCAGTTAGGCACATAGAAAGAACTGCCTCCAGTCCCAGTGTTGAGAGTTCTTTCTCTATTCACAATGGTCAACTGAAGTCATTCAATGATTTGAATCTCTATTTCTAATTCAGGCAGTTACCGATTTCTTGTTTTCATTGTAGAAAGTGACAGGTGTGAACTGGAGAATAAGAGAGAACCATCTGGGATGTCTCTGAAAACAAACAGATGTAAAAATAGAGAAAGGTGGAGAAAGGAAACCGAAGTAAATCCGAAGAGGAGGAATAAATCCTTTGCTTCTCAGGGCAGTGACTACAATGATATCTCAATGGAAGAAGAACTGGCTAAAAAACAAGAAAACTATGTGTGCTCTCTGTGTGGGAAAACCTTCATGTCTAAATCAAACCTTAATGCTCATTGCAAAATCCACACAGGGGAGAAACCATATCAATGCCTGCAGTGCGGAAAGAGCTTCAGTCAGAAGCCCCATCTCACTTCTCATCAAAGAATTCACACAGGGGAGAAACCATATCGATGCTTGGCGTGTGAAAAGAGCTTCAGTTGGAAGACACATCTGATTTCTCATCAAAGAATCCACACAGGGGAGAAACCATATCAATGCCTGCAGTGCAGAAAGAGCTTCAGTCAGAAGCCCCATCTCACTTCTCATCTAAGAACACACACAGGGGAGAAACCATATCAATGCTTGGAGTGTGGAAAAAGCTTCAGTCTGAAGAGATATCTCACTTCTCATCAAAGAACTCACACAGGGGAGAAACCATATCAATGCTTGGAGTGTGGAAAGAGCTTCAGTCAGAAGCCACATCTCACTTCTCATCAAAGTACTCACACAGGGGAGAAACCGTATGAATGCTTGGAGTGTGGAAAGGGATTCAGTTGGAAGACACGGCTCACTTCTCATCAAAGAACTCACACAGGGGAGAAACCATATCAATGCTTGGAGTGTGGAAAGAGCTTCAGTCGGAAGCATCTTCTCACTTCTCATCAAAGAACTCACACAGGGGAGAAACCATATCAATGCTTGGAGTGTGGAAAGAGCTTCAGTCGGAAGCAACTTCTCACTTCTCATCAAAGAATTCACACAGGTGAGAAACCATATGAATGTTTGGAGTGTGGAAAAAGCTTCTGTCGGAAGACACATCTCACTTCTCATCAAAGAACTCACACAGGGGAGAAACCATATCAATGCTTGGAGTGTGGAAAGAGCTTCAGTCGGAAGACACATCTCACTTCTCATCAAAGAACTCACACAGGGGAGAAACCATATCAATGCTAGGAGTGTGGAAAGAGCTTCAGTCAGAAGACACAGCTCACTTCTCATCATAGAATTCACATAGGTGAGAAACCATATCAGTGCTTGGAGTGTGGAAAGAGATTCAATCGGAAGACACAGCTCACTTCTCATCAAAGAACTCACACAGGGGAGAAACCATATCAATGCTTGGAGTGTGGAAAGAGCTTCAGTCGGAAGCAACTTCTCACTTCTCATCAAAGAATCCACACAGGGGAGAAACCATATCAATGCTTGGAGTGCAGTTAGAGAAAAGACAACATCTACATTTACTGCTTAGTGGAAACCTCTAATTGACTTTTGCAGGGTTTAGAAAAAAATTTGTTTCTATGTGGTTTTGTGGAATAATAATGCGATAAATTGCTGACAATAGAAAAAGAACTTTTCTGTTTTGATTTTTGATTAGAGAAACTATTTGTTACTTAAATCTGCTGTAGAAAAATTCAGAAGTCCTTTTAGTTTTGTTAATTGTTTATTATTTTGTTGTTGTTTGGTTTTGTTTTTATAAAAACAGGTTTTTGTTTTTTGTTTCTGTCGAGGAAGGGGGGCTGGCTGGCCCGCCACAACCCACCCTTACTACCCAAAAGACCCCCAGAGATCTCAAGGTGCCAGACTGCCAGCCTCAGCTCTGCAGTCCTCCTTGAATCTCTGAATTTCGGGACTTGCCCTTGACTATAACCTGTATTTAGCTTAACCAACAGAGCAACCACAAACACCATGTGGGGTAAAAAGCAAGAAGGTTTATTCTGGTAAACAGATTACCACAAAAGGTGGGAAATGAGGAAAGGAGACAAAATAGAGAGACACTTTGGTACACACAATAGAGCTACCAAAATAACAAAAGCTGATTCCTTATATCTCTCAGGCACACACTAGTTACCTGGGGGCAGGTTCTCTTCAGGGTTGGTTTCAGCACAGCCCTGCCACCCGAGGAGACCACCACACCCACCCTAAGGTCCAGGATGGGTAGCCCTCCCCAGGGCTTGCCTTGGCCACAGCCCTCATTCGGCTAATTTCACCAGGAGCCACCTGGGGCCGGATCCTGAGGCCAGCCCGAAGGCTTGGACCTCCACGTAGCTTGCTGCCATGATCCACAGCAACGACACGACCACGACGACACTCAAAAGCCACACCTTGGCAATATATCTTTCCCCCCTCACCTCCTCCTTTCTGTAGCTCCGCTGCCTCTAGCCAATCAGGATGAACTTCACCTGGCCAGGCAGGGGAGAGGTGGCTCATGACTACAGGGCTTGAACCACATTTGCAGACCAAAAAGGCCTAGCAGACATTGAGGCGCCATCCAGAGGAACTATGTACACCCCGCCCCCCCAGCCTCCAGCTGGTTCACACGTGTTTGTGTGTGTGTGTGTGTGTGTGTGTGTGTGTGCGTGCAGGCTTTTTTCTCCACAGTTTTAAAAAAAGCCTTTTGGAAGTCCAAGTAAACAGTGTCTACCGGATCACCCTTGTCCACATGTTTATTGACACTCTCAAAGAACTCTAAAAGGTTAGTGAGACAGGACTTACCTTTGCGGAAGCTGTGCTGATTCTTTCCCAGCAGGGCTTGCCCTTCTATATGCTTACTGATTTTCTCTTTAATAACGTTTTCAACCAATTTACCTGGAACAGACATGAAGGGAACTGGCTTGTTTTTGATGTGTGTGTGTAGCCCAATTCCAGCACATTCCGTTACAGCTCCTACAACCTGATAAGAAAGGGCTGCAATCCTATGCAATCTTTATCAAACCTGGTGTCTCCAAGATGTTTTGGTCTCATCGAAAGAGAGAGCGAATTGTTGCCACCCAACGGAAAGACAGGCACATACTCAGAGAAGGAGCAGCCCAACTCCACCTGGCCCTGTTTGGGGGGAGGGGGGATAAAATTAATATCTTTTATTATTGGGTTTTGTTTAATAATAAAGTTATTTACTCGGACAGGGTAAGGAAGAAAGGACTGTCCTGGTCTCCTCGCCCTGTTGCGAAACTTGCATGGGTGCTGAACTGGGGTGTGTGCTTAACTTCTTTTAACCTTAAGCCTTTGTCACTCGGGCTGAGACACTTTGTCAGTGACGAATGTGTTGACAGCTTAATTTGGGAGAGTGATGAAACAGGTACAAAAGCAGATGGACGTGCTTATGTCATCAAGTGGTGTCGAGCAAGGGTGGTCCAGTAAATGGGAGACTGGGTTTATGCCTGGGACATTTTGGGGTTCAACTCCCACCTGAACCCTAGATCCACTGGGAGGCTTGACGCAAGTCACAGTCCCTGCGTGCCCTGCATCCCACACCTTTCTTCACATGAACTTCCTTTGCTTTCCAGTTCTGCCCATTTTCCAGGTCTGGATTTTTTTGATTACAGGCTAATCCTAAACTTTTATCCCAATCTGGGAGAAGGAGGGATAAGCATAGAAGACATGACAGGTTGTCCCCATGTTATATTTGCCTGCTTTCTCCCCCTTTCTGGAACAGAATTAAAGCACCAAGAACACCTGGAGACAGCTCAGCCAGCCCTGGCTGCCTTGTTGCTAGGCCTGCCTTTGTGCCGGAATGCTTTGCTTTGTTGGGTGGAGCACCAAAGGACACGCTTGTCTTCCCTTCAAATAGACTTTACTGGAGAAGCTACCTGAGCTTTGCATTGGCCCCTGGGTGCTGCTGTAGGCCCACCTGTCCATGCAGGTTCCTGAAAGGAGCGTCCTGAGGATGGCATGCTCTTCCTTTCAAAGCAAGTCTTTTCTAAATGCTTCTCATTTCCTCCTGCACCCTGGCTGGGACTCTCTCCCATCAGCCATGCACAGACCCACACACCCACCCACAGCACAAAGTAGGACTTATACTTTTCTATGATAAAGCACCAAGAACAACTGGAGACAGCTCAGCCAGCCCTGGCTTCCTTGTTGCTAGGCCTGCCTTTGTGCCGGAATGCTTTGTGGGGTGGAGCACCAAAGGACACGCTTGTCTTCTGTTCAAATTAGACTTCGTTTGTGGTGCTGCTCGGTTACTAACTGGGACTGGTGCTCCAAAATATATCTCACCAGTTGTTTCAACAACTGTACCGGCTTCTGGGTGCAATTCAGGCTGCTGGTGCTCTTACGTACGAAGCCCTAAACAACTTGGGAGCTGGCACAGAAAGGGCTGCCTCCTGCCACATCGCTGTGGCCAAGCATCCTCTGAAAAGCCTCCTCCCGGGTCCCTCACCATCTGCACGTAGTTGGGTAATTCCTGAGATATCAGTTGTGCCACCCCGACTTCCACGGGAGTCCTAGTGGACACAGTCAGGAATCTCGGCAAGAGCTTTGCCTCTCTTAAATAAGAACAGAAATAGAAACACAGAGATCTCCTGACTCCACCAAGAGACAACACAGTCCCGTGTCACATAGAGACTAAAATATAGAAGGACACGATCCACACACCAACCCCCCTGACACCACGGGTGGGCTCTTTTCGGAACCAGCTGAAGGCAGTACTCGCCTGGCACTCCAACCTGTGACATGAGCTGGCCCGAACACTGCTGTTATCCGCTCTATTATTGTTTTATTGCTGTCTTGATCTCTGCCCGTTTCAATTTTGATTTTGGAACTGTCTCTTTTATGCTACTCACTTAGCTTTCTTGAAGGGGCAGCCTCAGAAACATTTTAAAGAAATAAATATCTGAAAAGGGAGCCATTTCCCTTCAGCCCTTGGATTTCTTTAACATTTACTGAAAGACACTGGCTGTTTTCACGCAACACAGTAAGCCATTGAGGCTTATAAATCGTGTTTGTTCCAGGGTGCCTTGTCGTGTTCTCTGAACCCAGCAGCAGGATTTGTTCACCACGCACAAGCCACTCTGGCCGAGTTCAGACAACGCGACAAACCACCCTGGAACAAACATGGCTTATAAGCCAACAAGGCTTATTGTGTTGTATGAACCTAGCAATTCACTCAAATAGAAGGAGGGCATGGCTGTGGTGTTATGTCATTTGGGGTTAAATTTAAAGTGTATATGTGGTAAGTGTGAAGAAATTCATTTTTCTTTAGAGATTTTTGCTGCTAACAAGAGGCCGTATTTCATGAGGAGGGGCTGGCACGCACTTATACATTTCATAGATCCATAGAGTTGGAAGGGGCCTACAAGGCCATCGAGTCCAACCCCCTGCTCAGTGCAGGAAACTAGAGGAGGGGTCTGCCCATCCAAGTAACAACCAGGCCTGACCCTGCTTAGCTTTCCACGCTCAGACAAGCTGAGCCAGCGTGAGCCACAGGCCTGTTTATTGCAACCACCTGCATGCCTCAGCGTGGCTTTTGGGGTAACGTCTGGGAGAGACTAGATCGGGTTTATTGTTTTAGCCTGCAGCAGGGTTTCAAGGGATTTGTTCATTGGTTAATATTCTGGTTTTCTATCTTCTTTTATCTTTGCACACTGTTTTATCTTTTTGTTCTCCCTCCTTACTGTAAATAAAAGTTCACTGTTTCCAGTCTGGGTGTGTTGTGCTCTGGATCTGGCCTCCGTACTAAATTCAGCACCTTCCGCTTCGGTTGGGATGCTGTTTGGGGTTTTAGGCTGGAGGGATAGAAGTAGCGGCTGATCAGGTGACCCCTGATCTCTGGGCCCCCGGGATATCTGGAGAGGTCCACATATCCCCTGGCTTGGACTGGGTGGATGAGAAGGGGGGGTGGCAGTCTACCGGGTGGTTTGTTTGCCCGCTGGCCACAGGGAAGGGAGTTGTGAGTCTTGGGGGCAATCTCCTCCGCTCAACCTACCAGAAACCTTCACAGTAACTATAATAATGTGTTCTTGTACTGAGTATGATTACAAGTACGGTAGTAGAAAATATTTTAGGTAGGTACTGAGCATAAGGTTATTAAGGGCCTGCTTTTGGCCCAAATTGTTTAATTAAACAATTATATAAAATAAGTACATTTTTCCTGTCAGTATTCTTTATAGCATCCACAGTGTTTTATATTGTGAAGGAATATTATGTTGATTTTTCATCGTATTCATATAAACAAAAGAATCATGCCAAATCGCATGAATCATGAATCATGTTCACTTGGACCCCTTGCCACCTTCAGCTTATGGGGCTGTGCATGTTTTGACAGAAAAAAGGCCTATAACTCCCAGCATGCCCCTGCCAGCCATGCTGGCTGGGGCATGCTGGGAGTTGTAGGCCTTTCCCCCCCCCTGTCGAAACATGCAAAGAATAATGCCTTAAATGAATAAACCTAGTCCATGCTCTTGCTCACTGCAGGAATCTTAACAACTGCAGCATCTTGGACCATCCAGCCTCTGCTGAAGTACTTTTAGGTCCTAATCCTATGCAAGTTTAGACAGGGGAAAAAAAGGCCTACAACTCCCAGCATGCTGGGAGTTGACCCTTTCCCCCTGTCTAAACTTGCATAGGATTGTGCCGTCAGCGAAGGAGAACCCACCACCTCCTGAGTCAGTCTCGGAGCTCTCGGGGTTAGGAGTCTTCACCTAATGTTTCACCAGAAGTTGCTTCCCTAAAACGTCCACCCACTGGTTCTAGTCCTGCCCTCTGGAGTCACAGGTGACCAGTCTGCTCCATCTCCCATGTGACGCGGCCCCTCACACAGTGGGAGAGCCCCTGCTTTGCCTGCAGAAGGTCCCAAGTTCAGTCCCCGGGTCGGGTGGCAACTCCAGGTAGGGCTGGGGGAAATCCTGCCTGAAATGCTGGAGGGCGGCTGCTGCCAGTCCGTGTCGGCAATCCTGGGCTAGACGGACCAAGGGTCTGACTCTGGTCTGGATAAGGCAGCTGCCAGTGTTTCCTGCATGTGAAGACTGCTCTCTTTCCTCCCCCTTATTCTGCTCTTCTCCGTGTCAACGGAAGTAGTTCTTTCAACCATTCCTCAAAGACGTGGTTTCCACTTACTTCATTTCATTTCTTGCATTATTATTGCCGAAGCTCTCTGGGCAGCTTACAAAGATCAAAACCTTAGAAATACATTATGAAGACCGTGTGCATACAAACATATGGCACAGCGAGAGACATACAGATATATCGAAAAACAAAGTTAAACCGTCAACAGCAAGAAAAAGACCTGCTTAAAACCTCATCGTATGCCGCCACATGCCTGAGAGAAGAAGGTCTTAATGTGGTGCAGAAAAGATAACAATGTTGGTGCTAGGCAGGCCTCGGGGAGATCGCTCCGGAATTGGGGGGCCACCACAGAGAAGGTCCTCTCCCTTGTTGCTGCCTTCCGAGTCTCCCTCAGAGGAGGCACCCGGAGAAGGGCCTTAGATGATGGAGGTAGTGTCTGCCACAAGATGTAGCCATGGCTGCCAACTTGGAGTAGACAAATTCATGGAGGTTAGGATCTAGTTTCCCTTCTCAAGGCATTCTATTACTGATAAGGCTATCAATGGACTAGTCAAGATGGCTACATAGCACCTCCAGGATTGGAGACACCATGCCTCTGAAGACCACTTGCTGGGGAACATGAGTGGGAGCGCACTGTTACCCTCATGTCCTGCTGGAGAGCTTTCTGGAGCCTCTAGTTGGTCACTGTGGGAAACAGGATGCTGGACCAGTAGGGCTCTTTTTATGGACTTAACCTAGCACAGAGAGGAAGGCATGAACACCTTCTCTTACAGGAAGATGCAAGCCCAGTCCCTATATCCAAACCCAGGTTGCTGCAGTGTCTGCGGGGACTTGGTTTGCATGAAGATGTCCTTCCTTTGGTCTGTTAGACTTATGGGTTGAATAAGGCAATCTGGAGGTTATTGTTTGACAGCCAAGTTCAGAGCACAAGCCTTTGAAGAGCACAAATTGTGTCAGTCTTCAGAATAAATTCATGAGAAGCTGCCCATGGTAAGTCTCTGACCATCAAGGGCTATTCCTGGAGCTCCGATAGGAGCAAAGTCTAGTTTTACAGCCTGATGCAATAAATGTTCATGCAAAAGCTACTCCCACTTCTTTCCATGGGGCTTTACTCTCAAGGAAGTGGCCAGAATACTGCTGCCTTATAGCACAATCCTAGGCAAGATCACTCAGAAGTATGTCCCACGGAATTGAACAGGGCTTACTCCCAAGTAAGTGTACCATTGAATCACACTATTAGATTTGGGTAAATTCATTAATAAATGGTCAAGGAGGGCCACCGGTATTGACTATGCTTTGTTAAAAGACTCAGAAGGCTTAACAAGCTTTATTTTTATTTTTTTAAATTATGGAGAAAGGGTATGCCTTAAATGTAAATGTATTCTGGGACAAAATATTTCAACCTTTATTCTTTTTTAAAAAATTCATGGTAAGAGGTTAATAAATATTTGTCCTTCCCACAATGCATATATCTTGCATTTGAGCACATATATCCAATATTAAACACAAGCTCCATGTTTTAAAGCAATCTACAAGACTGACCATCGCATCTCATGGCAGCAAATTGATTATGCATTGTGTGAAGAAGTCAGTCAGTCAGGCGATCACTCGTGACCGAGTAAGATTGTCTTCCAGGATAATTTTTTTTAATTATTATTATTATTATTATTATTATTTTTTACAAAAAGGAGATTTTAAAAGGAGGAAAATTCTAAAGAAGATTGTGTAGACTCTAGTGATGGGTCCGTAAGTGACTGTGGAGGCCAGTTCTAGATCCACACAGCTTCCCACAGTGAGGACACAGGTTACCAGATAGAAGATGGTCCTGTAAAGGATTCATTTGACGTGCTTTTCGCTTAGCACGTTTCTCCCTTTCGCCTTGCACTCGGGCTTCTTCAAAGTCCATGGAACCTTTGTGAAAGGCCAACCTCCAGTTAGATCGTTCATGGACCAGAGCTTCCCAGTTTTCGATGTTTATATTGCATTTTTTTTTAGATTAGCCTTAATAACATCTTTAAACCTCTTATATTTAATTGACGGATAATTGTGAAATGTTGCTCCTTCTTAGAAGAGGTAGCAGCAGCACCAGTAATAGGATGACTCCTAGTCCCCCGCGGCGTCCTCCTCCTCTTTCCCCCCAGCTGATCCCTTCCCCATGGGGCGCCCACCCGTGCACGCGCACGCACAAACACGCGCACCCCTCGCCTCCACCTCCCAGCGTAGCGGCGTCTCTCTACTCTTAAAGGGGCCGTGGGCAAAATTCAATTGCAGCTAAGCTAAACCTCCGAGCTGAGCTGCCACCGTCCGTGGCCCCTTTAAAAGCAGCTTGAAGCAGCTGGGAGTTCCCGACTCTGCAGGACAAAGCGAGGAGAAGCCCTGATGGCTTATTATGGGTTTTCTTGAGGGTCGCCCCATTTTCAAGGCAACTGGAGACTCTGCTCCTGCCTTTTCCTGCCCGGCGACTCTGGCCTTTCCCGCCGACTGCCTCGGTGCCTCCCTCCCTCCTGCGATCCGGTGAGTACCCCCCCCCTTGTGAATTTGGGTAGGGGGCGGCCCTGGGCTGCAATAGGCTGCAGTAAGGTGCAAGCTGGAACACCCACCCCCCATTTCACCCCACAGGTGATCCGTTTGGGGTTTCCCCACAAGCTCGGGCGCTTCTTTATTTCTCTCCTTCTCCGCAGCTGATCCGATCAGGTGAGACCCCCCCTTGTGAATTTGGGCAGGGGGCGACCCTGGGCTGCAGTGGGGGAGGGGGCATGGCGGGGAGGGCCGAGGCCCAGTGGGGGGGGGCATGGGGGCCAGCCTCAAAGACCAGCCCGCGGAAGGAGAGAAGAGTCTAAAGTGGGGGTGGGAGAATCTACATATTTGGGCTGCAAACACACACACCCCATTTCACCCCACAGGCAGGGGGCCTCCGCAACTGATCCGTTTGGGGTTTCCCCACATGCTCGGGCGCTTCTTTCTTTCTCTCCTCCGTAAAGCCAGGAGAATCCTTTGGTGGGGGGGGGATTAAAGGAGGTCTGCGCGTGGACTCTGCACCTGGACACCGGCTAAAGTCATTGCCCCCCACCCGCCCACCCCCAAATCGGGCCCTGTGGCTCCGGGCTCCCCAACGCGGCTCCTCCGAGGGGTTTCTGCGCGTGGCCGAGATGCTCCCCTGGTTCTGGGCTGGCTTGGCTGGACCGCCCAAAGCAAACCCAGTTGGGCCTAGGGGGACGGATGAGGTGCCCCCCACCCCCGCCCAGGGCTGGCCCCACCATTGGGCAGAGGGAGGTGTCGCCCCCGGCAGCTGATTCGGGGTGCCCTGAAAGTCCAGTGACTGAGTATCTCCCACCCTCTTCTGGCTCTTCTCCTGCCGGGGATGTGGGGAGACGCGCTTTGGCAGGGCGGGGAGCAACATGTTTAGGCGTCTTTTGGGTTGTCCAGGGCCTATTATATGCTGGCCCCAAGGACATCCTGGACCCCTCTGAGCCCGCCTACAATACAGTATAGTTGCTTGTCACTTCCAGGAAAAATCTCTTGCATCCACCGGGACTTGGACTCCAGTTGTTATAGCAGTTGAATCAGGCGAGGTACCCAGAGCTCAGCCTGGTCAAATTTTCTTGCATGAGTTTCAGTTGGCACAGCTCAAGGATGTTGACAAAGTGCTTGGGCAGGTTCGTGCAACCGCATGCGCACTGGATCCTTGCCCTTCTTGGCTTATTAATTTTAGCAGGGGAGGAACAGCCGGCTGGGCCAGGGAGGTGATCAATGAAAAAAATGGCTTGTTCATTTGCGAGGTTGGTGAACAAAGAAGGGTTTTTGTTTTTAGATAACAGAAAAAAGAATTTTCTATGTAATTATAGAATAAGAGAAAATATTGTTATTTATTAAATTTATTTTTTTAAAATTGACCTTATATACAAGGGACGTCTTGCAATACAAGTGCTGTAGTACGGCTTAAATTAAAAATCTCTGTACAAATTTGTTTGGGGGAATTTCCCTCAGAGGTCGGTCTTATCCCCCATGCTATTTAACATCTAAATGCAACCCTGAGTGGGGTCATTCGGAGTTTTGCAGTGCGTTTCCATCAATATGGTGATGACGTGCAGCCCTATTTCTCCTTTTCATCTTCAGCAGCTGAGGCCGTGGATGTACAAAACCAGTGCCTGGCCACGACAATGGACTGGATGAGGGCTAACAGACTGAGGCTCAATCCAGACTAGACTGAGATGCTGTCAGTGGGTGGTTCCCCTGACCGGATGGAGGGTGTTCAACCTGTTCTGGATGGGGTTGCACTCCCCTTGAAGGATCAGGTTCATAGCTTGGGGCTCCTCCTTGAGCCATCTTTGACACTTGAGGCTCAAGTGGCCTCAGTGACACAGAGTGCCTTCTATCAGCTCCGGCTGGGATCCCTGCTTGCCGGTATTTGGAAAGGGATAGTCTGGTTTCCGTAATCTATGCTCTGGTATCTCTAAATTAGACTACTGCAATGCACTCTATGTGGAGCTGCCCTTGAAGAGTATTCAGAAGCTGCAGCTTCTCCAAAATGCAGCAGCCAGAGCTAATAACCAGGACCAGTAGGTCTATACACATAACACCAGTTCTGGCCCGCTTGAACTGGCTGCCTCGATACTTCTGAGCCTGATTCCAGGTGCTGATCTAAACCTATAAAGCCCTGCATGACTTGGGACTGCAATACTTGACCCAACGCCTCTCCCAACTGCAATCTCCCCGGACACCACGGTCGACATCTGGGGCCTTCCCCCGACTGCCACCTCCGAGGGAGGCCTGGAGGATGGCAACAAGAGGGAGGGCCTTTTCTGTGGTTGCCCCCCAACTTTGGAATGAGCTCCCCTCACAGGCCCGCCTGGTGCCAGCTCTACTGCCCTCTATGTAGAGGCATTGAACAACTCTAAATAGCACATGGGAGGTGGTGGTGATGTCAACTTGTTCAACACTTCACGTTGTACTAACTTGTTTTTAGTCATTTGAGTCCTATTTAAGTTTGGTTTTAAAAAAGTTTCCAGGTAGTTTTGCCTAAGAGAGGCTGAAGGAGAAATACGGCAGTAGCAGGATGCCTGATGGGGAGGGGTGTGGTGGGGGCTTTGGAAGAAGAATGGGCAGGGGGCTCAACGGGAGGCTGAGAGTGGGAGCTGGTTTGGACGGGGAGGAACGTTGGGGTGCGCGGAGGATGCTGCATCCTCTGACTTTGCTCCGATGCAAAGAACCTCCCAACCTAGTCTCTGGTTTCTCTTTGAGTCTTGGCATGTGCCTGTCTTCCCTTCTGGAACGGGACCTGGTTGCCACCTGGAGTCCTTGCCATTCCTTCTTGCCCTGACAGGGTTATGATTCTTTTACAGGTCTTGGCTTTGCAGAGCTTCAGTAGCACCGCTCTTTGCTGCACGGATCAAAGATGGACGAGCAGGACTCTGCTACCGCTGAAGCAGGAAGAGGCCGCGATGCCATCAGGACTGGGAGTGCCAGTGAAACCTGGGAAACTGCTGGACAGAAGATGCTGGGCCAGGAAATGGTCAGCTCAGATGTGCGGCACCAGCATTTCAGGCAGCTCCGCTACTGGGCAGCTCAGGGCCCCCGAGAGGTCTGCACCCAGCTCCACCATCTCTCCCGTCAGTGGCTGAAGGCTGAACGACACACCAAAACTCAGATGGTGGACCTGGTAATCCTGGAGCAGTTCCTGAGCATCCTGCCCCTGGAGATGTCGAGCTGGGTGAGGGAATGTGGGGCGGAGACCAGTTCCCAGGCGGTGGCCCTGGCAGAAGGCTTCCTCCTGAGCCGGCAGGAGGAGAAGAAGCAGGAGGAGCAGCGGGTGAGAGCATTGCATCCTGGGAGCTCCAAGGGGTCAAGCATGTGAGGGGGGACATCCCAAAACTCAGTCTATGAATTACTCAACCCTTTCTGGAAACCCTCTGAGGAGGGATCTCCCATGCCCCCTGCCCCAAGAGTGTATCATTTCTGTATTCTCTTCTCATTGCATGTCTTGGATCCACATTACGTCTCAGGTAGAGAATCTGTTTGCCGAAGTGGGGCCTGATTTCCCCGCCCCCTGCAGAGTCCCCTGCGAACGGGCATCGAGCAGGAGAGTGATGGAGGTGCCGCCTCACAGGGTAAGGATTAGCTGCGGGGTTCGGGAGCGTGCAAGAAATCCTTGGGCTGCCTTTATTCCCCCCCTCCCTAAGTCGTTTGGAGGGTGGGGGGAAGAAACCTGTCTCCAGCCTTTTTCTCAGTTAAAAAAATCATATTCAATAACTGAATACGTTAGACAAGGAAATCTGCACTTTGAATTGTGGCCAAGAGCCCAACTGGGGAGAGATGCATTTTCACACAGTCGTCCTAAATCATCCAAACTGCAAATAAGGGATAAGACATCTCCGGACATGCCTGTGTTCTTACACTTGCATCACTTAAGCTGCAGTCCTGTGTATTTTCCTGAGAAGGAAGTCTTGTTGTGTTCAAAGGGGCTTACTTGCTAGTAAGTGCATTTAATATATCCAGGGGCTGGGGAGCTCCTGTTAGTGGGAAATGTGATCCGTAGACACATAGACAGCTGTGTTTGTGATGGGCATACATAGCTATACACGACCTTCAGTATCGGAGGCAGTATACCAGTTGCTGGGGAACATGGGCGGGAGGGTGTTGTTGCACTCATGTCCAGCTTGTGAGTTTCCGTGGGCAGTTGGTTGACCAGTGTGTAGACAGAAGAGTGGACTAGATGGACATTGGGCCTGATCCAGAATGGCCCTTCTTATGTTCTTAGGACTGTCATCTTAATCTCCAAGACAAGCATACGCTCCCGATTTCCTTTCTCTCTCAGAGGGGATGGAGTGATGCCAGGAATCAATCCTCAGCCACCGCTTCTTCTTTGTGATGGCATTGGAGCGGATCAGGTCGGGAGAAGGATCCCTTGGGTGCCCCTGTCCCCCGCTCACCTCGCTGGGCCTGAACAGAACTCTCTCCTCCTGTTTGCTTCCAGCAAGAATAGGAACGCAAACGCACCCTGCTGGGTCAGGCCAATGGCCCATCTAGTCCAGCATCCCGTTTCCCACACTGGCCAGCCAGAAAATACCTGTGTAGCTCACAAGCATGAGCGCAGTGGACCTCGGATGCCGTTCTTCCCCTGTGATTGGTCTTGAGAGGCGTGCTTCCCCAGATCCTGGAGATCACCATCATGACTAGTAGCCCTTTGCTAGCCTTGTCCTCTAAAAGGAAGGCTGCAAATGCCACTCCTGGATGCTTAAATCGTCCACTATAAATGCCCAGCCAACTCACTTGAAGCAGCCTTTTGGATTTTGTTACTAGACGATCTTTACATTAGGTGTGAGGAGGAAATGTTGATGTTTCTTCTGTCCAGGGTCTGGTGCCCTTTGAGGAGATCGCTGTGTCCTTCAGCCAGGAGGAGTGGGCACTGCTGGATCCTGACCAGAGAGCCCTGCACAGGCAAATTACGGAGGAGAATCGTGGGATCGTGGCCTCTCTCGGTAAGGTTCCCTCTTTCCCTGGCTGGCGATAATATCTCTTTACAAATGCAATTATGGTGGTAGTAGTAGTAGTAGTGGGAATGTTAGTAATGTTTTCCCCATTCTCTATATTCATGGAAGTATTTTTAGGCCACCTTTTGGGCATCCCCCTCGCAAGTGGCATACGCAAGCAAAGGAGGATGCATTAAAGTGATCCAGTCATTATACACTGTTACAACAGGAGCTTCAAGACGCCGGGCTCAGACATACCAGAAACATTTCCAGGAGACACATTCACACAGCTCAGGAGTCTCAAAAACCAGCAGCACAACCACCATGGTTAGGGAAAGGCAGCCGAGGACAGGCAAGCTTTTATGCAATACTGGAAGGCCTGCAGTGTAGGGGCCGTGTGCAATTCGATGGTGTATCCCAGCATCTCAGGATCCCTTCGTTTTGGTCGAGCAGGATTTGTCCACTTTCATTTTTTAAAACATCTATAATCCTGCCTTTCCATTAAACCAAAAATCACAAAGGAGTTAGCAGTGGCGAAGTGGTTAGAGTGTTGGACTGGGACTCGGGAGATCTGAGTTCGAGTCCCCACTCGGCTATGAAACTCACTGGGTGACTTTGGGCCAGTCACTGACTCTCAGACTAACCTACCTCACAGGGTTGTGAGGATGAAATGGAGAGGAGGAAGATTATGTAAGCCGCCTTGGGTTCCTTTTAGGAAAAAAGGCGGGATATAAATAAAATATTTCATTTCAATACAAAATGGTTAAAAAGGCACAGAACTTATAAACAATAAACAATAATCAGGCTCAGGTCCCGAAAGCATCAGGAAATATGATGAGCTGCAGTGAATGGAAATACAGACATGAGCCAATGTGCCAGCGCAAAGCCTAACAACACAGCAGTGTCATAGGCTACAACCCAAAAGGCGGCAGGGAGGGAGGAGGTAGGCATGTGTCCCTACGGAGGGCGTTGCACTGCATTGGTGCCACTGCTGAGAAGTTCCTGTGCTGCATATCATGGACAGAGTGAGAAAGCAGAGCCGGGCAGCCGAGGAAGATGTTCACGTGTTGAGAGGCTCACCTGGGACTGGTTCTTCCTGTATCAGGATTGCTCTTCCTTTAGGGCCAGGGGTGAGGAAACGTTTTTCCGTGAATGTCCGTTGACCCACAGGGGAAGTCGATTGGGGGCAGCTGCTGGTGGTGGGTGGAGCAGGAGCAAGAAGCTGTCATTAGTGTCAGAACAAAGTTGGAATGGACGGGATCAACTTTATTTATAAAGTGTGAGCAAGTTTTTTTAAATTAATTTTTTAATGTGAATTAAAAAAACAAAAACACCAAAACACACACAATAAAAGGAAAAGAAAAGAAAGAAAAGGGGGGGAATACATAGTTCCTATATAAATTTCAATAAATCACTTATAATATATCCATTGATATTCGGCATTAGACGCAACAAATGGCAATCATTGACTGGGGTAAAAATCGACTAATCAAGTGTGTCTTCCTATTGTTTATGGCCTGTGTATCTTATCTCACACATATTCACAGATAATAAGTATTTATATAAACTTGAATTGTGGGTTGATATACAGTCAGCCTCAATAATGCTCCAGGGTGAGTCCCAGTGGTCTCCGTTGTCTTGGACGGGAAGATAGGCGACAAATGTCAGTGTACGGAAGAAGCAAGACTACTAGCATTGGTGAAAAATGAACCTTCAAAGCCAACTTCAGTGGGACCGGTCATGTTGTTCGAATGCCCTGACTGCCGTCTCCCAAAGCAGTTACTTTATTCCCAACTCAAGGATGGAAAGCGGAATATCAGTGGTCAGTATAAGAGGTTTAAAGATGTTCTTAAGGCTAATCTAAAAAAATGCAATATAAACATCGAAAACTGGGAAGCTCTGGCCCATGAACGATCTAAATGGAGGTTGGCCTTTCACAAAGGTTCTATGGGCTTTGAAGAAGCCTGAGTGCAAGGTGAAAGGGAGAAACGTGCTAAGCTAAAAGGACGACAAATGAATCCTTTATAGGACCATCTTCCATCTGGTAACCTGTGTCCTCACTGTGGGAAGCTGTGTGGATCTAGAATTGGCCTCCACAGTCACTTACGGACCCATCACTAGACTCTACACAATTCTTTAGAATTTCCTCCTTTTAAAATCTCCTTTTTGTAAATTTTTATCCTGGAAGACAATCTTACTCGGTCACGAGTGATCGCCTGATGATGATGATGATATCAGATCAGCCTCAAAAATGATCCATGGGTAGAGGTCCCAGTGGTCTCTCCGTTGTCTTGGACGGATCACCATCTGGCCAGGACTGGCATTAAGGCTGCTGCCCGCCTCTGCAGGGGTGGTGGACCAGTTAAAATGGTACGTCCCCGGAGGCTGATGGATCCAATATGTTTCCAGAATGCCTTGGGGGGGGGTCTTTTGGATGGTTCTGCCAGCGATCCTGTCGATCCTGTCGTGTCCTTGGTCTCCAAATGTAATGAGGACCTGGCTAGAGTCATCAACACGATGGCTCCTAGATGTCCTCTCCGACCCACTTCTAAACGAGCTCCGTGGTTTTCTGAAGAACTGAGGAAGCTGAAGCGGAGAGGAAGACGACTAGAGCGCCGATGGCGGAGAACTCGACTCGAATCCGACAAAACACTCCATAGAGATCATCTGTAGAGCTATGGAGGGGCGATACGTGCGGCGAAGAGAGCTTTCTGCTCTGCATGTATCGCGTCTGTGAACTCGCGTCCAGCTGAGCTGTTCAGAGTGGTTAGGGAGCTGAGCCAGGCTCCCCCTATTCAAGATCAGATTTTAGAACCTTCAGTGGCTCGCTGTGAGGCTTTTAACGAGTTTTTCGCAGATAAAATTTCTCGGATTCGTGCCAACCTAGACGCCATTGTGGATACAGAAGTCAACAGTGGGGTGTCCAGCAACTCTTCTTGCCTGATTAAATTGGGTCACTTTCAGTTGGTGATTCCTGATGGCGTGGACAAGCTTCTTGGTTTGGTCAATAAGACTACTTGCCCTCTTGACCCTTGCCCATCCTGGCTTATAGCCCAGGGAGGGGAGACAGTAAGACAACTTTTGTTGAATATTATTAACGCTTCCCTAAAAGAGGGCTTTCTCCCTACATGCTTGAAAGAAGCTATTATTAGACCATTTTTGAAAAAGCCCTCCTTTGATCCCCTGGATTTTAATAATTATAGGGCAGTGAGTTCTCAGGGTGCAAATTCTTTATTACCGTATTTGTTTTCAGGTGGAGGAGCCTGACGCGTTTCGGCCTCTGGCTTTTTTTAAGTCCTTCCTCAGGGTGCTGTAAATATTTAAAATACATCTAGTAAATACATGTTGTAAAACATGGTGGGTACAACACGTAATAAAAATGCATTCTCAGTATACACTAATAACTCTGTACTCTGTACATATAGAAATGGTTTAAAAACATTTTCTTAAAAATGGTAAGAGTCAAGTTTTTCTATTTCAAACATACACACTTGTTTTCTTACACAGATTTATAAAATATCTAACTCTGGCAGGCCTATTCCAGGAGTCCCAGCAGTATATCTGGCTCCATTAGCCCTCGATGTCGCTGCAATATGAACATTCCAAACAACCAGTGGCCCTCCTAGACTGGTATCATCTGCTTTCAGCCTCTCTCTGAGGTCTCATGCTCAGGACATCCAAGGGCTCCTTTCGAGATCTTTAACTGGAGGTGGTGGGGATTGAACTTGGGACTTTCTGCATACCAAGAACATATTTAACGCATATACATAATATATAGGGCACCCAATAAGAAAAGGTTCTCTGCCACTTCTTGATGGCTCTTCTCCTTTCTCTTGTTATCTGTATTTGCATCCTACTGTGCTCCAAAGAGCTCATAATATCATGCCTCAGATGGTCCACTTGCCTGCACAACAATCCTGTGGGGCAGGCGAGGGTGTGAGAGAGTAACTGGCCCCATAGCACCTGAAAAAATTCATGTCTGAGCTGGGAGCAGAGCCCAGGACTCTCTGGTCCCAATCCATTGCTCTTGACTACACCAGCTCTCAGTCAATGCCAGTCAAAAGAGGCGGTTAGGCACATAGTAAGAACTGCCTCCAGTCTCGGTGTTGAGAATTCTTCCTTTTATCACAATAGTCAGCTGAAGTCATTCAATGATTTGAATCTCTATTTCTAATTCAGGCTTTTCCCAATTTCTTGTCTTCATTCTAGACAGTGACAGGTGTGAAATGGAGAATAAGAGAGAACCATCTGGGATGTCCCCGAAAACAAACATATTTAAAAATAGGGAACCTCAGAGAAGAGAAAGTGAACTAAATCGAAAGAGGAGGAATAAATGCTTTGCTTCTCAGGGCAGTGACTACAATGATATCTCAATGGAAGGAAAAATGGCTAAAACACAGGAAAACTATGTGTGCTCTGTGTGTGGGAAAACCTCCACGTCTAAATCAAACCTTAATGCTCATTGCAAAATCCACACAGGGGGAAAACCATATGAATGCTTGGAGTGTGGAAAGAAATTCAGTTCGAAGACACAACTTACTTCTCATCAAAGAATTCACACGGGGGAGAAACCATATCAATGCTTGGAGTGTGGAAAGGGATTCAGTTGGAACACACAGCTCACTTTTCATCAAAGTTTTCACACAGGGGAGAAACCACACCAATGCTTGGAGTGCGGAAAAAGATTCAGTCAGAAGACAGGCCTCACTCGTCATCAAAGAATACACACAGGGCAGAAACCATATGAATGTTTGGAGTGTGGAAAGAGATTCAGTCAAAAAAAAAGCCTCACTTCTCATCAAAGAATACACACCGGGGAGAAACCATATCAATGCTTGGAGTGCAGAAAGAGATTCAGTACAAAGTCAAATCTCACTTCTCATCAAAGAATTCACACAGGGGAGAAACCATATCAATGCTTGGAGTGTGGAAAGAGATACAATTGGAAGACACAGCTCACTTATCATCAAAGAATTCACGCATGGGAGAAAGCATATCAGTGATTGGAGTGCGGCAAGAGATTCAGTTGGAAGACACTGCTCACTGATCAAAGAATTCACACGGGAGAAACCATATCAGTGCTTGGAGTGTGGAAAGAGATTCAGTTGGAAGACACTGCTCACATCAAAGATTTCACACGGGAGAAACCATATCAATGCTTGGAGTGTGGAAAGGCCTTCAGTCAGAAGGCAAATCGGAATGCTCATTAAAGAATTCACACAGGTGAGAAACCATATGAATGTTTGGAGTGTGGAAAAAGCTTCAGTCTGAAGACATATCTCACTTCTCATCAAAGAACTCACACAGGGGAGAAACCATATCAATGCTTGGAGTGTGGAAAGAGATTCAGTCAGAAAACACATCTCACTTCTCATCAAAGTACTCACATGGGAGAAACCGTATGAATGCTTGGAGTGTGGAAAGGGATTCCGTTGGAAGACACAGCTCACTTCTCATCATAGAATTCACACAGGTGAGAAACTATATGAATGTTTGGAGTGTGGAAAGAGATTGTCAACAGATAAATCTCACTTCTCATCAAATAACTCACACAGGGGATTAACCATATCAGTGCTTGGCATGCGGAAAAAGATTCAATAAAAAGTCAAATCTCACCTCTCATCAAAGAGTTCCCACAGGAGAGAAACCATATTAGAGTATAGCCCTCCATAAGCATCAAAGAACTCACACAGGAGAGAAACCATAGAAGTACTTGGACTGTGGAAAGAGCTTCAGTAGAAACACAAACCTTGCTTTTCATCAAAGAACTCAGATAGGCCAGGATCCATATACATCTTTGTAATATGGAAAAATCTTCAATCAGAAAATGGATCTCACCTCATCGAATACCGCACAGAGGGGAGAAATCATACAAATGCTTGGAGTGTGAAACAAGATTCAAACACCAACCTTGCTTCTCATCAAAGAAGCGAGGTAAGGGGAGAAAATGTAGAAATGCTTGGAATGTGGGAAAAGTTTCAGTCAGATCTCACTTCCCATCATATAGCTCACACAGGGGAGAAACCATAGATATGCTTGGCGTATGGCGCAAGATTCAGGCACAATTGAACCCGTATTTCCTGTTGGAGAAGCCACTTAGTAGATGCCCTGAGGCCCTTTTGGTATCTCCAACTGTGTAATGGATAGGGAGAGCCTGGTTACAGTTTTCTATACCATAACCTCTGGGTTCGACTACTGAAAAGTGCTTGTGAAGGACCACCGCCAGTCCCTTCCTGCAAGACCGGGAGCTATGCAGCTCTTTTGACAGCTCAGAGCTCCTGCTTGCGATCCCCAGTTCAGCTCGGGTCACTTACACTGGATTGAGGCACTGAGTCAAAGCGAAACTACGCTTTAGGCAAAAGTGACACAGGTTCATTGGCAGTAGTAAACATACAAATTGAAAGGGGAGATAAGGGAGTGAAATTGACAAAGGGAAAGTAAAGCTTGTTACACACAGGCAGAACTATAAAAGTCCTGAAGGAATAATGTGGTTTGAGTTGGAAACACATGAACTACGAAATACTTTGGAGAATATTTTATTTCTTAAAAATTATAATAAAATGATAAAAAAAATGAACAACCCCTTTTTAAGAAGTATGTTAGAGATTTGGAGCAGTGTGAGGAATATATTTATACCAGGCATATGCCCATTAATTCCAGTGGTGGTTATAAATGATTTCTCCAAAAATTTTAAGATTGTATTTGGAGGGCATATTAAGAAAAGAAAGGGTTAATGGAATGGGTGGAAAAGATGGAGACTAGAGACCAAATAATGGAAATTGTTGGAAGAATAATAATAATATCATGATTAAATTTCCTGCAGTTAGAACAGTGGTCGAAGAAGTGGAAAAGGAGAACCAAGCATGAGAGGGCTTTAACCCAATTTCAAATTATTGCCATGTCTAGAGATGGTTTAGAAGGGAACGGGTCAACAAGAGGTATAACAAGGGATTTATATACAGTCATGCCTTGGATTGAGAGCATAATTCGTTCCGGAAACGTGCTTGTAATCCAAAACACTATTATATCAAAACGAGATCCCCCCCAAGAAATGTGTACAGAGATTTTTAATTTAAGCCATACTACAGTACTTGTATTGCAAGACGTTGCTTGTATATCAAGTTTAAAAAATTGAATATTTAAAAAATTGTTTGTCTTGCAAAATGCTCTCAAACCAAGTTACTTGCAATCCAAGATATGTAGAGTGATTCAAAGAGCCGAATTTAAATTAAATTTCCTGCAGTTAGAACAGTGGTCGAAGAAGTGGAAAAGGAGAACCAAGCATGAGAGGGCTTTAACCCAATTTGAAACGATTGCCATGTCTAGAGATGGTTTAGAAGGGAACGGGTCAACAAGAGGTATAACAGAGTGATTCAAGGAGCTGAAGAACAAAATGACCATCTCAAGCAGGGGTCTTCAAACTAAGGCCCGCGGGCCACATCCGGCCTGCCGGGCCTTTTTATCCGGCCCGGCGGCCGATCTAGAGGCTCCCTGCCCGCTTGGAATCCGCCCCGCCTGAGTAAGCCACTGGGAAGAAAGGCGCGGAGGGAAACCCCAGAGCGGCGCTCCCGCCAAGCCGCTGAGGTACGCCCGCTTCCCCTGGGGAATAAACAGCTGTTCAGCGCGGCTGCCGAACAGCTGAGAGGCGGTCTGGAAGCAGGGGCCGGAAAGGAACACGTGCGCCGGCCGCAGCAAACTCTGCCCTTCGGGCCCCTCCCAGCCCGGTGGGTGGGCACTCTGCTGCCCCTTCCCGGAGGGGGCGCGCCGCCGCGGAGCGGCCGGAGGACCATTCTGCGACGATGGGGCGGGCCAGCGGCGGCTCAACAGCCTCGACGCGCGGCCTGTTGCTGGCCGGCCGGGGCGCCATGTCGCGCACGCTTGCCGCAGGGTTGCCTGGCAACGCGCGGCCCGCTGATGGCGCTGCCGCGCGCCCAGGCCTCGCTCGGCGCCTGCCCGGCGCTGCCGTCGCCGCGTCCAACGTGGTGCACGGGTGACGACCGCTTCCTCTCCAGGAACTTCCACGCCGGCATCTGATACTCCCGCTGAGTCACAGTCGCCCGATTGGGGAGCACCAGCCGTGGGTGCTGCGCTCCGCTCCGCGCCAGGGTGGGCGCCGGGGAGCCCCTCTCAGTCGCCTCTGCCCCAGCAGAAGCTGCCCTGATGCCCGCCGGGCTAGCCACTCTAACCCTGTGGCGCGCGGGGGGGGGGGCAACTGCGCCCCGTATTCTGGCCTCCACCCTCGGCTCTGCTGCTGCTGCCCCGCTCACCTCAAGCGGCAGAACCCGGAGCTGGTGTGGCCCAAGATCCGGGGGGGGGGGAGTGCAGAAATTCAAACAGTACCCCCCCGCCCTGCACACGCCGGCCCACCTTATGGTCCATGGAGGAGTCAGTGGCTCCGTGGAGTCCCCCCCCCCCGTCTCTGTGTTTGCACTTTTAAGGCTGTGATCCTTGTACTCTTTTTTTCTGTTTTTTTGCGCTACAAATAAGATGTGTGCAGTGTGCAAATCAAGCCTTTTTATTCTGTTTGTGCTTTTAAGGCTGTGATCCTTGTACAGTCATGCCTTGGATTGAGAGCATAATTCGTTCCAGAAACGTGCTTGTAATCCAAAACACTCTTATATCAAAACGAAATCCCCTCCAAAAAATTGTACAGAGATTTTTAATTTAAGCCGTACTACAGTACTTGTATTGCAAGACATTGCTTGTATATCAAGTAAAAAAAAATTAAATAAATATTTAAAAATTTGCTTGTCTTGCAAAACGCTCTCAAACCAAGTTACTTGTAATCCAAGGTATTACTGTATTGTTTTTTTTTCTGTTTCTTTGCACTACAAATAAGATATGTGCAGTGTGCAAATCTAGCCTTTCTATTCTGTTTGTGCTTTTAAGGCTGTGATCCTTGTATTGTTTTTTCCTGTTTCTTTGCACTACAAATAAGATATGTGCAGTGTGCAAATCTAGCCTTTCTATTCTGTTTGTACTTTTAAGGCTGTGATCCTTGTATTGTTTTTTCCTGTTTCTTTGCACTTACAAATAAGATATGTGCAGTGTGCAAATCAAGCCTTTCTATTCTGTTTGTGCTTTTAAGGCTGTGATCCTTGTATTG
Organism: Shinisaurus crocodilurus; assembly: GCA_021292165.1. Taxonomy (NCBI): domain Eukaryota; kingdom Metazoa; phylum Chordata; class Lepidosauria; order Squamata; family Shinisauridae; genus Shinisaurus; species Shinisaurus crocodilurus. Next base: position 9,060,302 of record CM037879.1, read on the forward strand.
TTTTCTCCTGTTTCTTTGCACTACAAATAAGATATGTACAGTGTGCAAATCAAGCCTTTCTATTCTGTTTGTGCTTTTAAGGCTGTGATCCTTGTATTGTTTTTTCCTGTTTCTTTGCACTTACAAATAAGATATGTGCAGTGTGCAAATCAAGCCTTTCTATTCTGTTTGTGCTTTTAAGGCTGTGATCCTTGTATTGTTTTCTCCTGTTTCTTTGCACTACAAATAAGATATGTACAGTGTCCAAATCAAGCCTTTCTATTCTGTTTGTACTTTTAAGGCTGTGATCCTTGTATTGTTTTTTCCTGTTTCTTTGCACTACAAATAAGATATGTGCAGTGTGGAAATCAAGCCTTTCTATTCCTTTTTAAAATGTATTTCAATTGTAGACAGCAAAATAATGTATAATTTATTTATTATTAATTGAATAACTTTCCATTTAATCAAGTAAAAAAAAAAAGGACCACAGTCCTTTTTTTTTTACTTGATCCATTCATTCATATTTTTTTCCAAACTATAATCCGGCCCCCCAACAGTCTGAGGGACAATGAACTGGCCCCCTGTTTAAAAAGTTTGAGGACCCCTGACTTAAAGGGTTGTCACACAGAGGAGGGCCAGGATCTCTTCTCGGTCATCCCAGTTTGCAGGACACGGAATAATGGGCTCAGGCTACAGGAACCTAGATTCCACCTAAACATCAGGAAAAATTTCCTGACTGTCAGAGCAATAAGACAATGGAACCAATTACCGAGGGAGGTGGTGGGCTCTCCCAATCTGGAGGCATTCAAGGTGCAGCTGGACAGACATCTGTCAGGGATGCTTTGACCTGGATTCCTGCATTGAGCAGGGGGTTGGACTTGATGGCCTTGTAGGCCCCTTCCAACTCTACTTTTCTATGATTCTATGATAAAGCACCAAGAACAACTGGAGACTAGCTCAGCCAGCCCTGCCCTGGAGACTAGCTCAGCCAGCCATGGCTGCCTTGATGCAGGAATGCTTTGTGGGGTGGAGCACCAAAGGATATGCTTGTCTTCCATTCAAATTAGACATTGCTGGAGAAGCTACCTGATTTCCTGCATTGGCCACTGGGTGCTGCTGTAGCCCACATGTCCATGCACGTTCCTGAAAAGAGCATCTGAGGATGGCATGCTCTTCCTTTCAAAGCAGGTCTTTTCCAAATGTGTGCTTCTCATTTCTTCCTGCACCCTGGCTGGGACTCTCTCCCGTCAGCCATGCACAGACCCACCCACCCACCCAATGGACAACACAAGGTAGGACTCCCGGAGGTGGCCAGGCTTCTCCTTTTGAAGTGGTGGATTTGGTAAAGTTCAAAGCACAGTTTATGGAATTGAAATTTAAAATGCGGTTGGTACCGTTTGTGGCATGTTGGGACTTTTTCTTCTCCTCTGACCAGTCAATAGTTTTTCAGGTTAAACACATGCAGACAGATATATGAGAGTAACGATTCCATGAGAAGTTGGGGCTCGTGTCAAATGTTGTCATCTAAGGTGGGTGGGATTGGCCTCAGAGCCAGCACATTCCAGGAGACCTATTTCTGCCTCCACCTCCATTCCACGGTCCTTTCCAGGAGCCAAGAGTGGCGGGCACCCATCCTTTAAAGGATGCTCCCTCTGTGTGTGCGTATCTGGGTTGGGCTTGGAGAATATGCAGCACGGCTAGGTTGACTAGCAGCAGCGCATGTGACGCGCATCCCACCTTGAGTTTGGGATGAGACGAGGGGGTGTCACTCTGGCCTTCTCCAACATTATCCTGACAGGCTGAGCATTTCCTGTAGATGGCAGATACTGCTTTCTACCCTCTTCTCCCATTGAGCCACAGAGTAACCTGCTTATTGATGTCTGGGGAAACATGCCTCATCGGTGGCCATCGGAGAGTGATGAGATCCATGTGTGTCGTCTACCCAAGACCCCTGGGATGGGAGTGAGACTAAAAGCTCCCCTGCGCCCCAGTGAGGGTTCAGCAGGATTGGGAGGGGGGATTCTGCAGGTGGCCCCCGGGCACCAACCCAGCATGGCATGCGGCCCTCGGGGGGGGGGGGTAGAAGTTGCGCACCCCTTACCTGGGAGCAAGCCCCACTGAACCTCTGCAGCACCCTTCTCTACACAGCGCTTTGTCAAACTATGGAATCCACCTCCACAAGATGGAGTGACGGCCACCATTTTGGAGGGCTTTAAAAGGGGGTGGGACCAGTTCATGGGGGAGGAGTGTTATGTTCATGAGGCTGATGTAGAGCCTTTGTGCCCTTCAGTTGCGATGGACTACAATTCCCATCATTCCCAGCCAGCATGGCTAATTGCCCACCTGGGTGGGGTGGGGGGAGGCTGGTCCAAAGAGGAAGCAAAAGTTTACTGCCCACTGAACACATGCACAAACTAGCCCATCCCCACCCAGCCAGCCCAGAGGAGTCCAGCCTAGCAGGGGTGCTGCGCCTGACCCAGTCCACTAGTTCTGCTTGGGGGGGGGGTCCGAAGGAAGGATCCTGCTGTGTGCCCCCCCCCTGCAAAGGAACTGAGCTGGAATCCTAGAGAGGAAGGCAATTTGGGGAGGCAGGGTGGGGCCCTGTCTCCATGGCAACGGCACCTCCCTCCACCCCACCTCAAAGTCATAAAATGTCCCTGCCCCCCTGTCAAGGTTCCGTTACTGCAGGGACCCCTTGATCTGCCTTTGGGAGATCTCTGCCTCTTCCCAAATCCTCTCCCTCTCTAGGTTATCAAGTCCTTTGCCTGCTTCCAGTAACGTGGGTGTAGGCTGTAGACGTGGTGAATAAGTCACTCCAAACTCCAGGGTAAACAACAACACTTTACTATCAATATTAGGGTTTTTACTTAATAAAGTGTTTATAATCCAAAAGCAAGTATAATAAAATCAAACAAACAAACAAACAATCCAATGTTCTCTAGTTAACTTCAGACTACCTATATCCTATGCAGCCAGTTTCTCTTTCTCTCTGCTTCTCTCTGCTGTTTCTGTGCTTCTGCTTCTAGCTCTCTCTCAGCACACACTGACTGCTAGCTGACCACACCCCACATATATAGCCTTCCCAGGAATGGAAGGTTATAATCATGTGACCTTGAATAGGATATCTAATTCTTAACTTCTATTGGGTAAACTAAAACTCTCAAACTCCCCCTCCCATCCAAGTGTTTTGGCCTTCAGGCTTCAACAAACTCAAGCCTGAGTAGGCCTCAATCCCTCACACCCCTACCCCACGTCTTTTCTTCCTCTCCTGTATACCCTCCAACATTTCATAGATGGAAATAGGGGCACACCTGTGAATTTGTTAGAGGTATGGTTAGGCAACATGAAGGTGTGATCAAGAGGGTGTGGCCAGGCGGCATGAGGGCGTGGCCAAGGGTAGGCCTAGGTAACCAAAGGGCATGGTCAAGTACAAAAGTGATCAGAGGAAACACACAAAACTGCAGTATTTTCTCCCTCTCTCCTAGAACCTGGGGTTATCCACTAAAGCTAAACGGTGGCACATTTGGCACAAACAAAATGAAATATTTATTTGCATAGTGCATAGTTGAACTGTGGGATTCACTGCCACAAGATGTAGCCATGGCTGCCAACTTGGAGTAGACAAATTCATGAGGATCTAGTTTCCCTTCTCAAGGCATTCTATTACTGATAAGGCTATCAATGGACTAGTCAAGATGGCTACATAGCACCTCCAGGATGGGAGACACCATGCCTCTGAAGACCACTTGCTGGGGAACATGAGTGGGAGCGCACTGTTACCCTCATGTCCTGCTGGAGAGCTTTCCGGGGCCTCTGGTTGGTCACTGTGGAAACAGGATGCTGAACCAGTAGGGCTCTTTTTATGGACTTAACCTAGCACAGAGAGGAAGGCATGAACACCTTCTCTTACAGGAAGATGCAAGCCCAGTCCCTATATCCAAACCCAGGTTGCTTCAGTGTCTGCGGGGACTTGGTTTGCATGAAGATGTCCTTCCTTTGGTCTGTTAGACTTATGGGTTGAATAAGGCAATCTGGAGGTTATTGTTTGACAGCCAAGTTCAGAGCACAAGCCTGTGAAGAGCACAAATTGTGTCAGTCTTCAGAATAAATTCATGAGAAGCTGCCCATTATAAGTCTCTGACCATCAAGGGCTATTCCTGGAGCTCCGATAGGAGCAAAGTCTAGTTTTACAGCCTGATGCGATCAATGTTCATTCAGAAGCTACTCCCACTTCTTTCCATGGGGCTTTACTCTCAAGGAAGTGGCCAGAAGACTGCTGCCTTATAGCACAATCCTAGGCAAGATCACTCAGAAGTATGTCCCACAGAATTGAACAGGGCTTACTCCCAAGTAAGTGTACCATTGAATCACACTATTACCTAGATTTAGGGAAATTCAATAACAAATTGTCAAGGAGGGCCACCGGTATTGCCTATGCTTTGTTAAAAGACTCAGAAGGCTTAACAGATTTTTTAAAAAAAAAAATTAAGGAGAAAGGGTATGCCTTAAATGTAAATGTATTCTGGGACAAAATATTTCAACCTTTATTCTTATTTTTAAAATTCATGGTAAGTGGTTAATAAATATTTGTACTTCCCACAATACATATATCTTGCATTTGAGCACATCTATCCAGTATTAAACACTGAAGCTCCATGTTTTAAAGCAATCGACAACACTGACATCGCATCTGGTGGCAGCAAATTGATTATGCCAATCAGTTTCCGGGCGAAGTATAAAGTGTTGGTTATTACCTTTAAAGCCCTACATGGTTTGGGTCCAGGCTACCTACGGGATCGCCTTCTCCCATACAATCCACCCCGCACACTCAGGTCCTCTGGGAAGAATTTACTTCAGTCAGCCAAAACTAGGCTGACGGGTACTACCCAGAGGACCTTTTCTTCTGCTGCTCCCAGATTATGGAATGGCCTGCCGGAGGAGATTCGTCAGCTCACCAGTCTTTTGGAATTTAAAAAAGCCATAAAGACTGATCTCTTCCGGCAGGCCTATCCGGCGGAATTTTAGGTTGCCTTTACGATGTTTTTACGATGTTTTTACGATGTTTTAATGATGTTTTAATGATGTTTTAATGATGTTGTTTATGATGTTTTTAAGATGTTTTAAGATGTTTTAATAGTGTGTATTGTGTATTTTATATTTTTGTTGTTCCCCGCCTCGATCTAGACGGAGAGGCGGGTAAGAAATAAAATTTATTATTATTATTATTATTATTATTATTATTATTATTATTATTATTATGCACTGTGTGAAGAAGTATCTTGTAACTGAGGGATAATTGTGAAATGCTGCTCCTTGCTAGAAGAAGAGGAAGCAGCAGCAGTGCCAGTGCTAGGATGACTTTTCCAGAATTATATTATTATATAATATCTGATATATTATAATTATTACATTATTAGATTTTATATTCTTTTATAATATTTCATAAGTGGCTTTTGCAATATTTTTTTTAAACCTTACTTAAACCCTTAATTTTGGATATCTGTTGTTTTTCGGGGGGGGGGGGGTCAGTGCTTGCAAGGCAATCTTTTTCTTTTTGTTTTCAAATTGTCAGGACTGAGCTTCAGGGAAGGTTCTTGCCTTTCCTTCTGACACTGTATCTCACCAGTTAAGAGGCACAGAGTAGTCAGCTCTGTTCGGAAAGGAAATCTTGGGCAATATAAAGACAGGAATCATGTGATCAATTCCCTCGTTCTCCTCTCCCTCCCTCCCTCCAGGCCACCCAGGGCAGCCCCCGCCGCCTCCTCTTCTTTCCCCCCAGCTGATCTCTTCTCCATGGGGCGCCCACCCGTGCACGCGTACGCACAGGCACGCGTGTCAACCAGTTCTGGATGGGGTTACACTCCCCCTGAAAGACTGTGTTCACAGCTCGGTGTGCTCCTGGATCCGTCTCTCCAAATGACAGCTCAGATAGATGCGACAGCTAGGAGTGCCTATTATCAGCTTCGGCCGATACGTCAGCTGCGCCCCTTCCCTGAGTTGGAAGACCTAAAGACGGTAGTGCATGCGCTGGTAACTTCGAGGCTCGACTTCTGCAATGCGCTGTACATAGGGCTACCTTTCTACCTAGTCTGGAAACTTCAACTAGTGCAAAATATGGCAGCCAGACTGGTCACCAGTACACCTAGGGGTGCCCATATTACACCAGTTTTAAAAGCACTTCACTCGCTGCCAATTAGTTTCTGGGCGAAGTATAAAGTGTTGGTTATTTATTTATTGATTTCATTTTTATAGCGCCCAATAGCCGAAGCTCTCTGGGCGGTTTACAGCAATTAACAAGACAGTCCCTGCCCGCAGGCTTACAATCTAAAAAGACACGACACACAAGGAAAAAGGATGTAACCACAACAAATATCCTTTAAAAAAAAACCCTTTTTTGCAATAATAATAGTCCAAATAATAATCTCTCTCTGTGGTCAGGCGCGCATTAGGGCTGACACAAGACATGTTGCTCCCCGCCCTGCCAAAGCGCTGAGTGCCCGAGGCGGGTCTAGTCATTCCGGCCCCAGAACAGAGCGCGTCTCCCCACATCCCCGGCAGGAGAGGAGCAAGAAGAGGGTGGGAAATACTCAGTCACTGGACTTTCTGGGCACCCCGAATCAGCTGCCGGGGGCGACACCTCCCTCTGCCCAGTGGTGGGGCCAGCCCTGGGCGGGGGTGGGGGGCACCTCATCCGCCCCCCTCGGCCCAACTTGGTTTGCTTTGGACGGTCCAGCCAAACCAGCCCAGAACCAGGGGAGCATCTCGGCCACGCGCAGAAACCCCTTGGAGGAGCCGCGTTGGGGAGCCCGGAGTCACAGGGCCCGATTTGGGGGGGGGGGCATTGATTTTAGCCGATGTCCAGGTGGATGAGGAAAATATAAACTTTAATTTATTAATTTATTACATTTATACCCCGCCTTTTTTCAGCAAGGAACTTTCAGATAACATAATCCTCCTCCTCTCCATTTTTTCCTCACAACAACCCTGTGAGGTAGGTTAGGCTGAGAGTCAGTGACTGGCCCAAAGTCACCCAGAACCAAAAAGTTATCCAGGCTTTACAGAGGAGAGAAAGAAGCGCCCGAGCCAGGGCTGGATTAAGATAGGGGCTGTGGGAGCTGCAGCCCCAGGCCCCTAACAGAAAATAGGCCCACAATTATAGGGACACGTGGCGATTTCCCCCCCCCCCCTTCGGAGTTAGCTCTGATCATTATCATTCAGCATAATTAATGATTTTTTCAAGATTAGAAAGGTGTTCTAAGCACATCTGCATTACAGGCTTGAGGCAAGACCTAGCAAGAACTGTTGTTCTCAAATTAGCATTTCATAGCTTTTTGCATTTCAATCACTGTTACTACATTTCTTTGTGAGAACTTCTAGCACATGGGGGGCTTGCTAGGGTCTGTAATATTCAGATTTAGAAGGGACCTCTCTCTCCAGCCTCGAGCAAAAGAGCTTTCTGATTTGCAGCTCAGTTGTTCAAATGCTAGTTTAACAAAAAAACAAAAACGAAACAAAGCAACAAGAACAACACAATTATTCTTGGTCAAGCAAAGCTTCCTGGCTTTTTGTTGTGGCTGCTTTTTTTTTTTTTAATAAATAATTTGGGGGAAATTGGGAAGACCCTTACTGATGAGCTGCAGGAGTTTTTGAGCTTTTGCTCCGTCAAGCGACCCCTCTCTGCCCACCCGCCTCCAAAATCTCCACCATGACTTCTGCTTGCTATGGGACAAACCTCTGGGATGGTCTTTACCTGCCGCTGGTCCTGATGGCCCTCCTTTGCAAGGTAAGGTTCAAAAGTTTGACTCTTTTGATCTGCAAGTTCTCCTTCTCCTTCTCCTTTTTTTCTGTAAAAGGGCTTTCCCTCTTTTGTGAGCCAAACTGAACGTAAGGGCTGTGTGTTTGTGGGTGTGGGTGTCTGCCTTTTGGGGGTGTTGATCCTCCTGCCGCCTGCAAAATGTCACCTGCTTGGCTAATACTGTGTGTGTGTGTGCACGTGCGCTTTCATGGGGAATTGTGTGGCGTTTTAAGTTTTATTTTGAAAAACCCCAGAGAACAGAGTTCACCAAATATCCCTCTTGGATATTTTGGACTACAGTTCTCATTTGCCTCAGGCAGCATGGCCAGTGGCTGGGGAAGATGGGAGCTGGGGCCCCAAACATTTGGAAGGGCCCCGGTTGGGGAAGACTGCCCTAGAGGTTAAAAAACGTGGAGGTACTTATCATCAACGATATGTGATGAGTTTATTGAACTGATTGGTCAGCAAGTGCTGCAGCAAATCATAAACGAGATAAAAGAAGCCAAATATTATTCAATTTCTGTTGACTCCACCCCTGACATAGCACATTGTGATCAACTAACAATTATATTTCGCTATGTACTACCTAGTGGTCCAGTGGAGCGTTTTACGAAATTCATTCCAATGCACGGACACACTGGTATGGAGCTAGCAAACATTATTTTGCAGTTCATGGATGAAAATGGAATTTCCATCAAAGACTGCAGGGGTCAGTCTTATGATAACGGATCTAATATGAGTGGCAAATATAATGGTATGCAGGCCTTAATTTGGGGGAAAAACCCACTTGCTGAATACATTCCTTGTTGTGCACATTCACTTAATCTTGTTGGACAAAATGCCGTAAACAGCTGTCCAGTTGCAGTTTCGTTCTTTAATTTTGTGCAGCAGTTGTATTGTTTTTTTTCTGCTTCAACTCATCGATGGAATCTGTTAACAGATAGTTTCAAACTATGTGGTATACCGACATTAAAAAGGTTATCTGATACACGTTGGTCTGCTCACCATGATGCTGTGAATGCCTTACAAAAAGGCTATAGTACTATCAGAGATGTCCTTTCAAATATTATGAATGATGAATCCACAAAGGGGGAGAGGTCTGTTTACAAGCAAAGGGCCTAAATAATGTCATGGATCAATTGGAAACTGGAATAATGATTGTTGAAGTATGGTCTGTCATTTTACCAAGGTTTCAGCTGTTTTTGGGACTGTGAAAAGGCAAGCAGGCTCCCAGAGAGCGAGCGAACAGAGCGAGCGAACAGGGAGAGCAAACAGGAGTTTGGCAGCGGAGTAGTACAACAACAAGTGCTGCAAGGGAAAGGCGTGGCCTGAGAGCTCATTCTGTTGAGCAGAAGCTCCTGCTGACTGCAACCACCTGGGGCTGATTGCAGCTGATTGATTGCAGGAAGTGGGGCTGATTGCAGGGCGTGGCCTGGGAGCTCATTCTGTTCCTGACTCCCAGCTGAGCAGGAGCACAACAGGAGAGAGGCTCCAGCTGTTTTTGGGACTGTGAAAAGGCAAGCAGGCTCCCAGAGAGCGAGCGAACAGAGCGAGTGAACAGGGAGAGCAAACAGGAGTTTGGCAGCGGAGTTCGGCAGGGGAGGTCAAGGGGGAGGTCCCTAAAAAAAAATAATATTAATAATAATAATAATAATAATAATAATAATAATAATAATAATAATAATAATTAAATAAAAAATAAAAAAATAAAAACATAAATATATATATATATATATATATATATATATTCTAGGAAGACAGAAACAGAGCACTATGGAAGGAAAGGACTCAGCAGTGGTGGTGACCTGCAAGGGGTGTGCAATGTTTGTTTTCCTGCCGGAGATCGACATGGCCTACACGTGCAACAAGTGCAAGCTGGTCACACTGTTGGAAGAAAAGGTCAGAGGATTGGAGCAGCAAGTGTCAACCCTCAGGAGCATAAGAGAAAGTGAGGAGTTCTTAGACAGAACGGTGGATCTACAGCACCAAAGCACAGTACAGGAGCCAGAAGGGCAACGGCAGGAAGAGGCGGAGTCGGAGACTGCAGAGGCAAGGGAAAATAACGCAGGGGGAACCCCCTGGAAAAGGGTGACTGTTAGGAGCAGAAGAACTACAAGACACTCTGCGCCTGTGGAAGCAGTGGAGCTATGGAACCGCTTCCATGTACTTGAGGACGAGAGCAGAGGACAGCCTGCAGAGGACGGATTATCGGGCACCCAACGTGACAGCGAGCAAGAGGCTGAGGGTCAGTCAAGTGGAGGCAATCAAACCAAGGCCTACAGCAAGAGGAAGAGAAGAGTACTCGTAGTGGGAGACTCCCTCCTGCGGGGGATCGAAGCCAAAGTATGTCGCGAAGACCCATGGACTCGCCAGGTGTGCTGTCTCCCTGGGGCACGGATTAAGGATGTGACAGAGCAGCTGCCGAGGCTCATGCAGCCCACCGACACATACCCCTTTCTTCTCTTCCACGTGGGTACAAATGATACTGCCAAGCGGAGTTACAAAGAAATCACGGCAGACTTTGAAGAGCTGGGAAGGGAACTCAAGAACTTCGGGGCCCAGATAGTTTTCTCATCCATCCTTCCAGTACTTGGAAGAGGCATAGAAAGGGAAAGAAAAATACTCCGAGTGAATGACTGGCTACGAAGGTGGAGCCGACGTGAGGGATTTGGATTCTGGGACCACGGGCTACACTTCCTGGAAGATGGACTGCTGGCAAAGGATGGGTTGCACCTCACAAGGACTGGGAAGAATGTGTTTGGCCACAGCATGAGGAACTTAATCAGGAGGGCTTTAAACTGAATCCAACAGGGGAGGGAGACATAAACTCGGGGGTACCAATGGAAGAAGGCCTCTATGCCACAATGGAGAGAACAGCTCCAGCGGTGCCCATTGATAGTCTACCACAAAATGTAGGGGGAAAGTCGGACTATAAAGCACATAATCTTCAATGTCTCTATACTAATGCCAGGAGTATGGGCAATAAACAAGACGAACTTGAACTCTTGATACATGAGGGCAAGTACGACTTGATAGGGATAACTGAAACCTGGTGGGATGACTCCCATGACTGGAATACAGCAATTGAAGGGTATAACTTGTTCAAAAGGAACAGAAGCAACAGAAAGGGAGGTGGAGTTGCACTGTATGTTAAAAATACGTATCTCTGCACAGAGATACAGGAAGAGGAGCTTGGCAGCCCCATTGAGAGCATCTGGGTTAAAATAAAGGGGGCAAAGAATAAAGCGAACATGGCGGTTGGAGTCTACTACCGACCACCCAATCAAGGAGAAGATGAGGATGGAACTTTTGAAAAGCAAATTGCCATTGTTTCAAGGAGGCACGATGTGGTAGTAATGGGGGACTTCAATTTCCCTGATATCTGTTGGGAGACTTATTCAGCCAAACATGGCCCCTCCAAGAAATTCCTGAGCTGTGCTGCTGATAACTTCCTCCTACAGAAAGTGGAGGAAGGAACTAGAGGATCGGCTATCCTTGACCTGATTCTAACCAACAGAGACGAGTTAGTGGATAAAGTGGCAGTTTCGGGAACTCTGGGGGAAAGTGACCATGTTATACTTGAGTTCTTGATTCTAACAGAAGCAAAAGCTGAGTGTAGCCAAACACGTACCCTGGATTTTAGGAAAGCCAATTTTAACAAACTCAGAACAATGATTAGTAAGATCCCATGGCAAGTGACTCTCACGAGAAAGGGAGCCCAGGAGGGGTGGGAGTTTTTAAAAAAGGAAATTTTAAAGGCACAATTGCAAACAATTCCCACAAGGAAAAAAGGCAGAGGGCAACAGAAGAAGCCAATGTGGCTTCACAATAAACTCAAAGATGACCTGAAAACAAAAAAGGACACGTATAGGAAGTGGAAGGAAGGACAGGCTACAGGGGAAGAGTACAGGCAGGTAGCACAGAACTGCAGGAATAGTGTCAGGAAGGCTAAAGCTGAGAATGAGCTAAGGTTAGCGAGGAATGCTAAAAGCAATAAAAAAGCTTTCTTCAGATACATGCACAGTAAAAGACAGAAGAAAGAACTGGTGGTTCAACTACGCAATGAGGATGGCAAATTGATAACAGAAGACAAAGAAAAGGCAGAAGTGTTCAATTCCTACTTCGGCTCGGTCTTCTCCCAAAAGAGGGTCTATGACCCCCCTGGCAAACCTGAAGTGCAGACTGAAGGGGCAGAATTGCAGCTTGAGATTGATAGGCAAATGGTCAAGGAGCACCTGATTACTCTGAACGAGTTTAAATCTCCAGGGCCTGATGAGCTGCATCCTAGAGTAATAAAGGAACTGGCAGAAGAACTCTCAGAACCACTGTCTATTATCTTTGAGAAATCATGGAGGACAGGTGAAGTGCCAGACGACTGGAGGAGGGCAAATGTTGTTCCCATCTTCAAAAAGGGCAAGAAGGAGGAACCTGGGAACTATAGGCCAGTCAGTCTGACATCAATCCCCGGGAAGATTTTTGAGCAGATTATAAAGAAGTCAGTCTGCAAGCACCTTGAAAACAATGCAGTGATTACTAGAAGCCAGCATGGATTTGTCAAGAACAAATCCTGTCAGACTAATCTGATCTCATTTTTTGATCGGTTAACCTCCCTTGTGGACTGTGGGAATGCTGTGGACATTATATACCTGGACTTCAGCAAAGCTTTCGACAAAGTGCCTCATGATATCCTGATTAGTAAGCTAGCTAAGAGTGGGCTAGATGGAACAACTATCAGGTGGATCCACAATTGGCTAAAGAATCGGACTCAAAGAGTGCTTATCAATGGTTCCTTCTCAAACTGGGGAGAGGTAACGAGCGGGGTACCACAGGGCTCGGTCCTGGGCCCGGTGCTCTTCAACATTTTTATTAATGACTTGGATCAGGAGGTACAGGGAATGCTTATCAAATTTGCAGATGACACAAAGTTGGGTGGAACAGCTAATACTCTGGAAGACAGAAACAAAATTCAAAGTGACCTCGATAGGCTGGAGCGCTGGGCCGAAAACAACAGAATGAAATTTAATAGGGATAAATGCCAAGTGCTGCACCTAGGGAGAGGAAACCAAATGCAGAGTTACAGAATGGGGGACACTTGGCTCAACAATACTACAAGTGAGAAGGATCTTGGAATTGTGGTAGATCACAAACTGAATATGAGCCAGCAATGCGATGTGGCTGCAAAGAAGGCAAATGCAATTTTGGGCTGTATTAATAGAAGTATAGCTTCCAAATCGCGGGAAGTGATAATTCCCCTTTACTCGGCACTGGTTAGGCCTCATCTTGAGTACTGCGTCCAGTTCTGGGCACCTCACTTTAAGAAGGACATAGACAAACTGGAGAGGGTTCAGAGGAGGGCAACAAGGATGATAAAGGGACTGGAAACAAGGCCCTATGAGGAGAGACTGAAAGAACTGGGCATGTTTAGCCTTCAGAAGAGGAGACTGAGGGGAGATATGATCGCACTCTTCCAGTATTTGAAGGGATGTCACACAGAGGAGGGCAAAGATCTCTTCTCGGTCATCCCAGTTTGCAGGACACAGAATAATGGGCTCAAGTTACAGGAACCTAGATTCCACCTAAACATCAGGAAAAATTTCCTGACTGTCAGAGCAATAAGACAATGGAATCAACTACCTAGGGAGGTGGTGGGCTCTCCCACTCTGGAGGCATTCAAGGTGCAGCTGGACAGACATCTGTCAGAGATGCTTTGACCTAGATTCCTGCATTGAGCAGGGGGTTGGACTCGATGGCCTTGTAGGCCCCTTCCAACTCTACTTTTCTATGATTCTATGATTCTATGATTCACAGAACCAGTCAGTGTCTCCAAGATGCAAAATTAGATCTGCATACAGCAACAGACATGCTGAACTCTCTAAAGGATTTTGTGCAGTCTCTCCGTTCTAGATTCTCTGAATTTGAACAGCAGGGTAAAAATATTTCCGGCTGCGAGGAGTACCAGCTACAACGTGGAAGGAAAGTGAAAAGAAATAGGAGGTGGGACTATGGTGATGCAGAAGATGCTAATGCTGATATGACACCCTCTGAGAGGTTTAAAGTGCATACCTTTTATCCTATAATTGACCAATTGACAGAATCACTGAGGCACAGGCAAGAAGCATACAATATAATTCAAGAAAGATTTGGATTTCTATCAGAAATATGCACTCTAGCAGCTGATAGTCTACGTTCCAGAGCCACTACACTAGTGTCAAAATATCCTGAAGATCTTGAACCCCTGTTTGCAGACGAAATTGTACAGTTTTCATCTATTTTCAAAATGTACCAATCTTCCACTGCAAATCAAGACATTCATGGGAGTCAAGAAACACAAATGTACAAGTTTATGATTGCACAATCTCTAGTCGGTGCATTTCCAAATACATTTGTGACCCTCCGCATGTATTTGTGTTTAATGGTCAGCAACTACAGTGGTGAGCGTTCATTTTCAGCATTAAAACGTGTGAAAAATGAACTAAGGTCTTCCATGGGTCAGGAGCGTTTAAATGCGCTCTCTCTGTTGTGCATTGAAAATGGTTTGCTGAACGAGATTAATCTTGATTCTACAATTGAGGAATTTGCAAGTAAAAAAGCAAGAAAAGTTAATGTGTAATTTTATTTTAATCTACCAGCTTGATTCATTTAGTTTAAATGCAGGTTAGAGTTCAGTGAATAACCTGTTTGTGTGTTTAAAACTAGTGGTTGCTATTTATTTCAAGAGTTACTCTCTGCACCATAATCATAACGCAGGCTGTATTGATTATGATGCTTTAATAATAATAATAATAATAATAATAATAATAATAATAATTATTATTATTATTTAAGGAACAAATTTTTATGAGCCAAACATCATACACTTATATTTAAATTGTTTATATGGTTTATGTTTATTTAAAAATGATTGTAGTGAATGTTCTATTTATAACGGTTTTATTGAGTTAACAAGCTTATTGTTTACAAAAAAAATATTTTCAATATGTTTCTATTTTTGGCACTTTAATGGTAATTAAAATATTTAATTTGTTTTAATATAAAATTGCATCTTCATTTTATTTATTTCCATAAAAAGGCCCACCAAAATCCTCAGCACCAGGCCTATAATGCTCTTAATCCGGCCCTGGCCCGAGCTTGTGGGGAAACCCCAAACCGCGGAGGCCCCCTGCCTGTGGGGTGAAATGGGGGGGCGTTCCAGCTTGCCCCTCCCAGCCCCTCTGACACCAGCCCAAATCAGCAGACTTCTGACTTTTCTCCCATTCCCCCCAACCTGGACCTCCCCCCTGCCCTGCACCCTCCCCTGATGCAGCCCAGGGCCGCCCCCCGCCCAAATTCCCAAGGGGGGTCTCACCTGATCGTGGGAGGGAGGGAGGCACCCGGGCAGCCTGTGGGAAAGAGTCCGGAGTCGCCAGGCAGGAAAAGTCAGGAGGGGAGGCGGGATGCGGGGGGGGGAGTGCCACTGCCATGGAGACCGGGCCCCCTGCCCTCCCCCCAATTCCCTTCCACTCCAAGAAGGCGTCTGCGTTCCTTTTCGTGGGGGGGGGGTACCAGCAGAACCAGGGAAACGGGCTCAGGCTGGGCTGCTCCGGGAGGGGCTAGGTCGAGCCCCTCCGCCTGCGGCTTCATTAGTAATAATGCTTCTTGGTGTCTACATAGCTCGCTCCAGTTATTCAAAAGTTACGCTTTATATATATATATATATATATATATATCCTTAGTAGAACAACCCTGTAAGGTAGGCCAATATTATGATTTATCCTTCAACTGAAGTGAGATTGGAACTAGAAGGAAGCTGCCCAGCTCACATATGTACAGCCACGAGGACAGCCACTGTGTTCCCAAGAGATATGCTGGACTACGAGCCCCAGCATTCCTGACCATTGGCCATGCTGGCTACGGCTGATGGGAGATGAAGTCCAAAATATCTAGAAGGCACCGGGTTAGGGAAGGCTGCTTTCAGGGCTGACTTCCAGACTAGATTTATCTATGTATTATTATTATTGTTGTTACTTTTATATCCTTGCTTTTTCCCTCTTGCCAGGGCCCCCAAAGCAGCTTACATGGTCCTCCTCCTCCTCTCCATTTTATCCTCACAACAACCCTGTGAGGTAGCTTAGGCTGAGAGTCAGGGACTAGCCCAAAGTCACCCAGTGAGCTTCATGGCCGAGTGGGGACTAGAACCCGGATCTCCCGAGCCCCAACCCAGCACTCTCACCGCTACGCCACACTGGCTCTCCCTGGTTTTATTGTTTTAAATTGTTGTACACAGCCTTGGTGGGATTACTTGGATGGGAGACCCCTCCTCTAGTTTCCTGCACTGAGCAGGAAACTGGGGGTTGGACTCGATAGCCTTGTAGGCTCCTTCCAACTCTATGATCTATGACATCTGTAAGTGCGTGCCAGCCCCTCCTCAGGAAATACGTCCTCTTGTTAGCAGCAAAAATCTCTAAAGAAAAATGAATTTCTTCACACTTACCACATATACACTTTAAATTTAACCCCAAATGACATAACATCACAGCCATGCCCTCCTTCTATTTAAGTGAATTGCTAGGTTCATACAACACAATAAGCCTTGGTGGCTTATAAGCCATGTTTGTTCCAGGGTGGCTTGTCGTGTTGTCTGAACCCGGCCAGAGTGGCTCGTGCGTGGTGAACAAATCCTGCTGCTGGGCTCAGACAATGCGACAAGCCACTCTGAAACAAACATGGCCTATAAGCCACCGTGGCTTATCGTGTTGCATGAAAAGAGTCAGTGTCTTTCAGTAAATGTTAAAGAAATCCAGGGGCTGAAGGGAAATGGCTCCCTTTTCAGATATTTATTTCTTTAAAATGTTTCTGAGGCTGCCCCTTCAAGAAAGCTAAGTGGGTAGCATAAAAGTAAGAAAGTGACCGTTCCAAAATCAAAATTGAAATGGGCAGAGATCAAGACAGCAATAAAACAATAATAGAGCAATTAACAGCAGTGTTCGGGCCAGCTCATGTCACAGGTTGGAGTGCCAGGCGAGTACTGCCTTCAGCTGGTTCCAGAAAGAGCCCACCCGTGGTGTCAGGGGGGTTGGTGTGCGGATCGTGTCATTCTATATTTTAGTCGCTATGTGACACGGGACTGTGTTGTCTCCGGGTGGAGTCGGGAGATCTCTGTGTTTCTATTTCTGTTCTTATTTAAGAGAGGCAAAGCTCTTGCCGAGATTCCTGACTGTGTCCACTAGGGACTCCCGTGGAAGTCGGGGTGGCGCAACTGATATCTCAGGAATTACCCAACTACGTGCAGATGGTGAGGGACCCGGGAGGAGGCTTTTCAGAGGATGCTTGGCCACAGCGATGTGGCAGGAGGCAGCCCTTTCTGTGCCAGCTCCCAAGTTGTTTGGGGCTTCATACGTAAGAGCACCAGCAGCCTGAATCGCACCCAGAAGCCGGTGCAGTTGTTGAAACAACTGGTGAGATATAATTTGGAGCACCAGTCCCAGTTAGCAACCTAGCAGCACCACAAACGAAGTCTAATTTGAACAGAAGACAAGCGTGTCCTTTGG
Source organism: Shinisaurus crocodilurus (assembly GCA_021292165.1). NCBI lineage: Eukaryota > Metazoa > Chordata > Lepidosauria > Squamata > Shinisauridae > Shinisaurus > Shinisaurus crocodilurus. The sequence goes on from CM037879.1 coordinate 9,077,603, forward strand.
TGCTCCACCCCACAAAGCATTCCAGCACAAAGGCAGGCCTAGCAACAAGGCAGCCAGGGCTTGCTGAGCTGTCTCCAGTTGTTCTTTGTGCTTTATCATAGAATCATAGAAAAGTAGAAGTCCTACTTTGTGCTGTGGGTGGGTGGGTATCCCAGCTTGCTGCTATTTGGACAGGGATAGCCTGGATTCAGTAATCACTGATCTGGTGATCTCTAAATTAGAGATTAGAATCTCTAAATGCACTCTACGTGGGGCTGCCCTTGAAGACTTTTCAGAAGCTGCAGCTTTTCAAAAATGCAGCAGCCAGACTAATAACCAGGACCAGAAGTTCTGAACACATAGCACCAGTTCTGGCCCACTTGAATTGGCTGCCTCTATGCTTCCGAGCCTGTTTCCAGGTGCTGGTCTTAACCTATAAAGCCCTGTATGGTTTGGGACCGCAATACTTGACCGAACGCCTCTCTAACTGCAATCTCCCTGGACACCACATTCAACATCTGGGACCTTCCTTGGCTTGCCACCTTCAAGGGAGGGAGGGCCTTTTCTGTGGTTGCCCCCCAACTGTGGAACAAGCTTCCCTCACAGGCCCGCCTTCCGCCAACTCTACTATCCTTTCAGCGCCAGGTTAAAACTGCCCTCTATGTAGAGGCATTGCACAACTCGAAATAGCACATGGGTGGTGGTGGTGGTGATGTCAACTTCTTAAACAGGGCGCATTGTATTAACTTATTTTTAGTCATTTGAGTCCTATTTAAATTTGGTTTTTAAAACAATTTCCAGGTAGTTTTGCCTAAGAGAGGCTGAAGGAGAACAGAGCAGTAGCAGGATGCCTGATGGGGAGGGGTGTGGTGGGGGCTTTGGAAGAATGGGCAGGGGGCTCAACGGGAGGCTGAGAGTGGGAGCTGGTTTGGACGGGGAGGAACGTTGGGGTGCGCGGAGGATGCTGCATCCTCTTGACTTTCAAGCCCATGAAAGGTGTTTTGGTTCGTGGCTCCCAGAACCTCCCCAACCGAGTCTCTGGTTTCTCTTTGAGTCTTGGCATGTGCCTGCCTTTCCTTCTGGAACGGGACCTGCTTGCCACCTGGAGTCCTTGCCATTCCTTCTTGCCCTGACAGGGTAATGATTCTTTTACAGGTCTTGGCTTTGCAGAGCTCCATTAGCACCGCTCTTTGCTGCACGGATCAAAGATGGACGAGCAGGACTCGGATACCGCTGATGCAGGAAGAGGCTGCGATGCCATCAGGACTGGGAGTGCCAGTGGAACCTGGGAAACTACGGGACAGAAGATGCTGGGCCAGGAAATGGTCAGCTCAGATGTGTGGTGCCAGCATTTCAGGCAGCTCCGCTACTGGGCGGCTCAGGGCCCCCGAGAGATCTGCACCCAGCTCCACCATCTCTCCCGTCAGTGGCTGAAGGCTGAGCGACACACCAAAAATCAGATCGTGGACCTGGTAATCCTGGAGCAGTTCCTGAGCATCCTGCCCCTGGAGATGTCGAGCTGGGTGAGGGAATGTGGGGCGGAGACCAGTTCCCAGGCGGTGGCCCTGGCAGAAGGCTTCCTCCTGAGCCGGCAGGAGGACAAGAAGCAGGAGGAGCAGCGGGTGAGAGCATTGCATCCTGGGAGCTCCAAGGGGTCAAGCATGTGAGGGGGGGGGCGTCCCAAAACTCAATCTATGAATTACTCAACCTTTTCTGGAAATCCTTTGAGGAGGGATCCCTTTTTCTCCCAGATTGGGATAAAAGTTAAGGATTAGCCTGTAATAAAAAAAACCCAAGACCCAGAAAATGCGCAGCACTGGGAGGCAAAGGAAGTGCATGTGAAGAACGGTGTGGGATGCAGGACACGCAGGGACTGTGACTTGCGTCAAGCCTCCCAGTGGATCTAGGGCTCAGGTGGGAGTTGAACCCCAAAATGTCCCAGGCATAAACCCAGTCTCCCATTTACTGGACCACCCTAGCTCAACACCTCTTGATGACATAAGCACATCCATCTGCTTTTGTACCCGTTCCATCACTCTCCCAAATTAAGCTGTCAACACATTCATCACTGACAAAGTGTCTCAGCCTGAGTGACAAAGCCTCAAGGTAAAAAGAAGTTAAGCACACATCCGAGTTCAGCATCCATGCGAGTTTCGCAATAGGGCGAGGAGACCAGGACAGTCCTCTCTTCCTTACCCTCTCCAAGTAAATAACTTTATTATTAAACAAAACCCAATAATAAAATTATGTTAATTTTATCCGCCCCCCAAACAGGGTCAGGTGGAGTTGGGCTGTAATCTCTGTGTGTGCGTGCCTGTCTTTCTGTTGGGTGGTAACATTTCGCTTTCTCTTTAGATGAGACCAAAACATCTGGGAGACACCAGCTTTGATAAGGATTGCATAGGATTGCAGCCCTTTCTTATCAGGTTGTAGAAGCTGTAACAGAACATGCTGGAATTGGGCTACACACACCATCCATCCATCAGGCGATCACTCGTGACCGAGTAAGATTGTCTTCCGGGATAAAAGAAGGAAATTCTAAAGAAGATTGTGTAGACTCTAGCGATGGGTCCGTAAGTGACTGTGGAGGCCAATTCTAGATCCACACAGCTTCCCACAGTGAGGACACAGGTTACCAGATAGAAGATGGTCCTGTAAAGGATTCGTTTGACGTGCTTTTCGCTTAGCACGTTTCTCCCTTTCACCTTGCACTCGGGCTTCTTCAAAGTCCATGGAACCTTTGTGAAAGGCCAGCCTCCATTTAGATCGTTCATGGGCCAGAGCTTCCCAGTTTTCGATGTTTATATTGCATTTTTTTAGATTAGCCTTATGAACATCTTTAAACCTCTTATATTGACCACCGATATTCCGCTTTCCATCCTTGAGTTGGGAGTAAAGTAACTGCTTTGGGAGACGGCAGTCAGGCATTCGAACAACATGACCGGTCCACTGAAGTTGGCGTTGAAGGATCATTTTTTCAATGCTAGTAGTCTTTGCTTCTTCCAGTACACTGAAATTTGTTCGCCTATCTTCCCAAGTAATTTGCAGGATTTTCCGGAGGCAACGTTGATGAAACCTTTCAAGGAGGTGGAAGTGACGTTTATAGATAGTCCATGTTTCGCAGGCATACAATAAAGTTGGTAATACAATGGCTGCATAAACCAGTGTTTTGGTCTTCTTACAAATATCCCGATCCTCGAACACTCTATGTTTCATTCGAGAAAATGCGGCACTTGCGGAGCTCAGACGATGCTGGATTTCACTGTCGATGTTAGCTGTAACAGAAAGATAGCTGCCAAGATAGAGACACACACACACATACGTCAAAAACAGGCCAGTTCCCTTAATGTCTATTCCAGGGAAATTAGTTGAAAACGTTATTAAAAATCAGTAAGCATATAGAAGGGCAATCCCTGCTGGGAAAGAATCAGCACGGTTTCCACAAAGGTAAGTCCTGTCTCACTAACCTTTTAGAGTTCTTTGAGCGTGTCAATAAACATGTGGACAAGGTGTTCTGATATGTATCACTTTACCAGCTGCAGCACATTGTTTACACCCGGAAGAGACAGAATGGCTAGGTAAACAGGTTTGTTATGTCTTGCTAGAATCCTTGTATTCTGGGCTGTGGGAACAATATGAGCTGGTCACATGGTTTGTATGTTCTGATGACGTGTTAACTTGTTTTCTGTCTGAGGCCATCTTAGGGAGAAGGTGGACTGCTTTCTCTGTTCTTGTTCTTCTTGCTTGACGTTGTTCCTGCAATAATGTAACGTCTTTGCTGAGGTGGAGAGAAGCTCAACTTACTCCACTGGACCTAATGCTTGCTATGCATTTATACTCTGCACATGGACTGTAACTAGGAAATGTATACTCTGTAGAACTTTACTTGCTAAGTAAATAAACAGGTAGAATTAGAACCTGTGGTGTTCCAGAGTGTTTCCTGACTCCATGGATTAATCTGCAACAGGGAAGCTGGAAGCAAGTCTGATTACAGGGGCAGGCTGGGCTGGCCAAACTGGTACCGACGCTGCGCAGGGAGGTGAGATCTGGAAGATCTGTGTGTGGAATTTCAGGCGTCTGTTAGCACACAGATAGGATTATAAATCTCCCAACTTGCACAGGGTGATCCGGTAGACACTGTTTACTTGGACTTCCAAAATAAAAACAAAAAACAAAAAACCTTTTTTATTTTTATAAAAACAAAAACTAACACGAAACAAATAATAATTAACAATTAACAAAACTAAAAAGGACTTCTGAATTTTTCTACAGCAAATATAAGTAACAAATAGTTTTTCTAATCAAAAATCAAAACGGAAAAGTTCTATTTTCTATTGTCACCAATTTATCGTATTATTATTCCACAAAAACACATAGAAACAATTTTTTTCCTAAACCCTGCAAAAGTCAATTAGAGGTTTCCACTAAGCAGTAAATGTAGATGTTGCCTTTTCTCTAATTAATGTATCTCTCTCTGTGTATGTATATATATATATGAATGATTCTCTTGGTTTAGCCAAGTGGAAATATGTGTTCAATATAGAAATAAATTATTTTTTCTTCTTTTTAACCCTTTCCAAAAATAGGAAAGTGTTAAAAAAGCAAATTAAAATACAGGGTATCTTTAATTTGTTAAAGGGATCTGCAACTCAGGAACCCTTAACTGAGAAAATCAAACCAGCCCTGTAATCTAGGACGATGGTATCTGGGTATCTACCGTATTTTTTGCTTCATAAGTCGCACCGGACAATAAGACGCACTTATACCCTACCGAACGTTTAAAAAAAATTTTTTTTTAATTTTTTTAAAAAAAAAACAACAATATTTGCTCCATAAGACGCACAGACACTTCCCCCTAGTTTTTTTTTTGGGGGGGGAGTGCGTCTTATGGTGCAAAAAATACGGCAGCTCAATATTTCTCACTATGCATTAATTTATGTGAAGGACTGCCAACCGGTCTTTTCTTCAAGACGAGAGATCAAGGGTGCAAAACTGCCAGCCTTAGCTCTGCCGTCTTGACCTGATTCTCTCAGGGCCTTGCCCTTGGTTTATACACTGGATTTAGCACTGAACCACAGAGGAACCACACACACCGTGTGGGGTAGAACCAGGAAAGTTTATTTAAGGTAAACAGATTACAATGAAAGGTGGGGAATGAGGTGGGGAGACACTTTGGTATACACAAGTAGAGCTGCAAAACAATAAAGCTAGTCCCTTACTATATAAATACTGAGGCACTTACTCCTTGCCTCAGGAAGAAGCCCTACTCTGCGCTCCTTCCGTGTCCAGACAACAACAACTCAAACCAGAAGCCACAGCTGGCAGTATAGATTCCCCGCCCACCCCTCCTTTCCTAGCTTGGCTGTCCTTGGCCAATCGGGATGAACTTCCTCTGGACTAGGCAGAATTGGGGTGCCTCACGACTAGAGGGCTTGGGCCACATTTGCATGCGAATTCCTGTGGCACAGGGAGATCAAAGAGAAACTAGGCATATTTGCAAGAGACTCTTGAGGCCTAGAGTCTTCAGAGGAACTATGTACATTTTGCATGAGACTCTCAACCTCCAGCTGGGATTACACTTATTTACGTGTGTTTGTGTGTGTGTGGTTGGTGCAGGAGACTGACACTTTTCTTCACAATTTATGAGAAACAAAGCTTAACTACGTTTATATTTCTTTGTTGCTTTAGCTTCAGCACATAAACATGGCTCCATGCCGGCATTCATTTATAGAGTGCACCGAATACATGGGTTTTTCAGTATGAAATAGGAGTTAAATTGTGATCTCTTTCCATACTCCAAACATTGATATGGTTTCTCCCCTGTGTGAATTCTTTGATGAGAAGTGAGCTCTCTCTTCCGAATGAATCTCTTTCCACACTCCAAGCATTCATGTGGTTTCTCACCTGTGTGAATTCTATGATGAGAAGGGAGCTGTGTGTTCCAACTGAAGGTCTTTCCACACTCCAAACATTGATATGGTTTCTCCCGTGTGAATTCTTTGATGAGAAGTGAGCTCTCTCTTCCAAATGAATCTCTTTCCACACTCCAAGCATTCATGTGGTTTCTCCCCTGTGTGAATTCTTTCATGAGAATTGAGATGTTCCTTCCGAATGAAGCTCTTTCTGCACTCCAGACATTGATACGGTTTCTCCCGTGTGAATTCTTTGATGAGAAGTGAGCACTCTCTTCCAAATGAATCTCTTTCCACACTCCAACCATTGATATGGTTTCTCCCCGGTGTGAATTCTTTCATGAGAAGTGAGCTGTGTCTTCCGACTGAAGCTCTTTCCACACTCCAAGCATTCATATGGTTTCTTACCTGTGTGAATACTTCGATGAGAAGTGAGCTGTGTGTTCCAACTGAAGCTCTTTCCACACTCCAAGCATTGATATGGTTTCTCCCCGGTGTGAATTCTTTGATGAGAAGTGAGATTCATCTGTTGACTGAATCTCTTTCCACACTCCAAGCATTGATATGGTTTCTCTCCTGTGTGAGTTCTTTGATGAGAAGTGAGCTGTGGCTTCAGACTGAAGCTTTTTCCACACTCCAAACATTCATATGGTTTCTCACCTGTGTGAATTCTATGATGAGAAGTGAGCTGTGTCTTCCAACTGAATCTCTTTCCACACTCCAAGCACTGATATGGTTTCTCACCTGTGTGAATTCTATGATGAGAAGTGAGCTGTGTCTTCTGACTGAATCTCTTTCCACACTCCAAGCACTGATATGGTTTCTCACCTGTGTGAATTCTTTGATGAGAAGTGAGATGTTCCTTCTGACTGAAGCAATTTCCACACTCCAAGCATTGATATGGTTTCTCCCCAGTGTGAGTTCTTTGATGAGAAGTGAGATTCATCTGATGACTGAATCGCTTTCCACACTCCAAGCATTGATATGGTTTCTCCCCTGTGTGAGTTCTTTGATGAGAATTCAGATGTACCTTCTGACTGAAGCTCTTTCCACACTCCAAGCACTGATATGGTTTCTCACTTGTGTGAATTCTATGATGAGAAGTGAGCTGTGTCTTCCAACTGAATCTCTTTCCACACTCCAAGCACTGATATGGTTTCTCACCTGTGTGAATTCTATGATGAGAAGTGAGCTGTGTCTTCCAACTGAATCTCTTTCCACACTCCAAGCACTGATATGGTTTCTCACCTGTGTGAATTCTATGATGAGAAGTGAGCTGTGTCTTCCAACTGAATCCCTTACCACACTCCAAGCATTCATACGGTTTCTCCCCTGTGTGAGTACTTTGATGAGAAGTGAGCTGTGTGTTCCAACTGAATCTCTTTCCACACTCCAAGCACTGATATGGTTTCTCACCTGTGTGAATTCTATGATGAGAAGTGAGCTGTGTCTTCAAACTGAATCCCCTACCACACTCCAAGCATTCGTACGGTTTCTCCCCCGTGTGAGTACTTTGATGAGAAGTGAGATGTGGCTTCTGACTGAAGCTCTTTCCACACTCCAAGCATTGATATGGTTTCTCCCCTGTGTGAGTTCTTTGATGACGAGTGAGCTCTGTCTTCTGACTGAATCTCTTTCCGCACTCCAAGCATTGGTGTGGTTTCTCCCCTGTGTGAGTTCTTTGATGACGAGTGAGCTCTGTCTTCTGACTGAATCTCTTTCCGCACTCCAAGCATTGGTGTGGTTTCTCCCCTGTGTGGATTTTGCAATGAGCAATAAGGTTTGATTTAGACATCCCAGATAGTTCTCTCTTATTCTCCATTTCACACCTGTCACTTTCTAGAATGAAGACAAGAAATTGGTAAAAGCCTGAGTTAGAAATAGAGATTCAAATCATTGAATGACTTCAGCTGACTATTGTGATAAAAAGAAGAACTCGCAACACTGAGACTGGAGGCAGTTCTTACTATGTGCCTAACCGCCTCTTTTGACTGGCATTGACTGAGAGCTGGTGTAGTCAAGAGCAATGGATTGGGACCAGAGAGTCCTGGGCTCTGCTCCCAGCTCAGACATGAATTTTTTCAGGGTGCTATGGGGCCGGTTACTCTCTCACACCCTCGCCTACCCCACAGGATTGTTGTGCAGGCAAGTGGACCATCTGAGGCATGATGTTATGAGCTCTTTGGAGCAACAGTAGGATGCAAATACAGATAACAAGAGAAAGGAGAAGAGCCATCAAGAAGTGGCAGAGAACCTTTTCTTATTGGGTGCCCTATATATTATGTATATGCGTTAAATATGTTCTTGGTATGCAGAAAGTCCCACGTTCAATCCCCACCACCTCCAATTAAAGATCTCGAAAGGAGCCCATGGATGTCTTGAGCATGAGACCTCAGAGAGAGGCTGTGAGGGCCACTGGTTGTTTGGAATGTTCATATTGCAGCGACATCGAGGGCTAATGGAGCCAGATATACTGTCGGGACTCCTGGAATAGGCCTGCCAGAGTTAGATATTTTATAAATCTGTGTAAGAAAACAAGTGTGTATGTTTGAAATAGAAAAACTTGCCTCTTACCATTTTTAAGAAAATGTTTTTAAACCATTTCTATATGTCTAGAGTACAGAGTTATTAGTGTATACTGAGAAGGCATTTTAATTATGTGTTGTACCCACCATGTTTTACAACATGTATTTACTAGATGTATTTTAAATATTTACAGCACCCTGAGGAAGGACTTAAAAAAAGCCATAGGCTGAAACGCGTCGGGCTCCTCCACCTGAAAACAAATACGGTAATAAAGAATTTGCACCCTGAGAACTCACTGCCCTATAATTATTAAAATCCAGGGATCAAAGGAGGGCTTTTTCAAAAATGGTCTAATAATAGCTTCTTTCAAGCATGTAGGGAGAAAGCCCTCTTTTAGGGAAGCGTTAATAATATTCAACAAAAGTTGTCTTACTGTCTCCCCTCCCTGGGCTATAAGCCAGGATGGGCAAGGGTCAGGAGGGCAAGTAGTCTTATTGACCAAACCAAGAAGCTTGTCCACGTCATCAGGAGTCACCAACTGAAAGTGACCCAATTTAATCAGGCAAGAAGAGTTGCTGGACACCCCACTGTTGACTTCTGTATCCACAATGCCGTCTAGGTTGGCACGAATCCGAGAAATTTTATCTGCGAAAACCTCATTAACCTCATTTGTAAAGAGATATTATCGCCAGCCAGGGAGAGGGAGCCTTACCGAGAGAGGCCACGATCCCACGATTCTCCTCCATGATTTGCCTGTGCAGGGCTCTCTGGTCAGGATCCAGCAGTGCCCACTCCTCCTGGCTGAAGGACACAGCGATCTCCTCAAAGGGCACCAGACCCTGGACAGAAGAAACATCAACATTTCCTCCTCACACCTAGTGTAAAGATCGTCTAGTAACAAAATCCAAAAGGCTGCTTCAAGTGAGTTGGCTGGGCATTTATAGTGGACGATTTAAGCATCCACGAGTGGCATTTGCAGCCTTCCCTTTGGACGAAAAGGCTACCAAAGGGCTACTAGTCCTGATGGTGATCTCCAGGATCTGGGGAAGCACGCCTCTCAAGACCAATCACAGGGGAAGAACAGCGTCCCAGGTCTATTGCGCTCATGCACTGCTTGTGAGCTACACAGGTATCTCCTGGCTGGGCACTGTGGGAAACGGGATGCTGGACTAGATGGGCCTTGGGCCACATTTCCCACTAACAGGAGCTCCCCAGCCCCTGGATATACTGAATGCACTTACTAGGTAGTTAGCCCCTTTGAACACAACATGACTTCCTTCTCAGGAAAATACACAGGACTGCAGCTTAAGCGATGCAATTGTAAGAACACAGGCATGTCAGGAAATGTCTTATCCTTTTTTTGCAGTTTGGACGCTTTAGGACAATTGGGTGAAAATGCATCTCTCCCCAGTTGGGCTCTTGGCCACAATTCAAAGGGCAGATTTCCTTGTCTAACGTCTTCAGTTATTGAATATGATTTTTTTAACTGAGAAAAAGGCTGGAGACAGGTTTCTTACCCCCATCCTCCAAATGACTCAAGGGGGGAATAAAAGCAGCCCAATGATTTCTTGCACGCTCCCCAACCCCGCAGCTAATCCTTACCCTGTGAGGCGGCACCTCCATCACTCTCCTGCTCGATGCCCGTTTGCGGTGGACTCTGCAGGGGGCGGGGAAATCAGGCCCCACTTCGGCACACAGATGCTCTACCTGAAACGTAATGTGGATCCAAGACATGCCATGAGAAGAGAATAAGTCGGGTAATTTGCAGAGAGAGTTTTGGGATGTCCCCCCTCACATGCTTGAGCCCTTGCAGCTCCCAGGATGCAATGCTCTCACCCGCTGCTCCTCCTGCTTCTTCTCCTCCTCCCAGCTCAGGAGGAAGCCTTCTGCCAGGGCCACCGCCTGGGAACTGGTCTCTGTCCCACATTCCCTCACCCAGCTCGACATCTCCAGGGGCAGGATGCTCAGGAACTGCTCCAGGATTACCAGGTCCACCATCTGAGTTTTGGTGTGTCGCTCTGGCTTCAGCCACTGACGGGAGAGATGGTGGAGCTGGGTGCAGACCTCTCGGGGGCCCTGAGCTGCCCGGTAGCAGAGCTGCCTGAAACGCTGGCGCCGCACATCTGAGCTGACCATTTCCTGGCCCAGCATCTTCTGTCCAGTAGTTTCCCAGGTTTCACTGGCACTCCCAGTCCTGATGGCATCGCGGCCTCTTCCTGCTTCAGCGGTAGCAGAGTCCTGCTCGTCCATCTTTGATCCGTGCAGCAAAGAGCGGTGCTAATGGAGCTCTGCAAAGCCAAGACCTGTAAAAGAATCATAACCCTGTCAGGGCAAGAAGGAATGGCAAGGACTCCAGGCAGCAACCAGGTTCCGGTCCAGAAGGAAAGGCAGGCACATGCCAGGACTCAAAGAGAAACCAGAGACTAGGTTGGGAGGTTCTTTGCATGGGAGCAAAGTCAGAGGATGCAGCATCCTCTGTGCACCAAAACATTCCTCCCCGTCCAAACCAGCTCCCACTCTCAGCCTCCCGTTGAGCCCATTCTTCTTCCAAAGCCCCCACCACACCCCTCCCCATCAGGCATCCTGCCACTGCCGTATTCTCCTTCAGCTCCTCTTAGGCAAAACTACCTGGAAATTGTTTTAAAAACCAAATTTAAATAGGACTCAAATGACTAAAAACAAGTTAGTACAACGTGAACTGTGGAATAAGTTGACATCACCACCACCACCCATGTGCTATTTAGAGTTGTTCAATGCCTCTACATAGAGGGCAGTTTTAACCTGGCGCTGAAAGGATAGTAGAGCTGGCGCCAGGCAGTCCTGTGAAGGGAGCTTATTCCACAGTTGGGGGGCAACCACAGAAAAGGCCCTCCCTCTTATTGCCATCCTCCAGGCCTCCCTCGGAGGTGGCAGTCGGGGGAAGGCCCCAGATGTCGACCGTGGTGTCCGGGGAGATTGCAGTTGGGAGAGGCATTTGGTCAATTATTGCAGTCCCAAGTCATGCAAGGCTTTATAGGTTTAGATCAGCACCTGGAATCAGGCTCAGAAGTATCGAGGCAGCCAGTTCAAGCGGGCCAGAACTGGTGTTATGTGTATAGACCTACTGGTCCTGGTTATTAGTCTGCCTGCTGCATTTTGGAGAAGCTGCAGCTTCTGCATAGTCTTCAAGGGCAGCTCCACATAGAGTGCATTGCAGTAGTCTAATTTAGAGATTACCAAAGCATAGATTACAGAAACCAGACTATCCCTTTCCAAATTTTGGAGCAGATTATAAAGAAGTCAGTCTGCAAGCACCTTGAAAACAATGCAGTGATTACTAAAAGACAGCATGGATTTGTCAAGAAGAAATCCTGTCAGACTAATCTGATCTCATTTTCTGATCGGGTAACCTCCCTTGTGGACTATAGGAATGCTGTGGACATCATATATCTGGACTTCAGCAAAGCTTTTGACAAAGTGCCTCATGATATCCTGATTAGTAAGCTAGCTAAGAGTGGGCTAGATGGAACAACTATCAGGTGGATCCACAATTGGCTATAGAATCGGACTCAAAGAGTGCTTATCAATGGTTCCTTCTCAAACTGGGGAGAGGTAACGAGCGGGGTACCACAGGGCTCGGTCCTGGGCCCGGTGCGCTTCAACATTTTTATTAATGACTTGGATCAGGAGGTACAGGGAATGCTTATCAAATTTGCAGATGACACAAAGTTGGGTGGAACAGCTAATACTCTGGAAGACAGAAACAAAATTCAAAGTGACCTCGATAGGCTGGAGCGCTGGGCCGAAAACAACAGAATGAAATTTAATAAGGATAAATGCCAAGTGCTGCACCTAGGGAGAGGAAACCAAATGCAGAGTTACAGAACGGGGGACACTTGGCTCAACAATACTACAAGTGAGAAGGATCTTGGAATTGTAGTAGATCACAAACTGAATATGAGCCAGCAATGCGATGTGGCTGCAAAGAAGGCAAATGCAATTTTGGGCTGTATTAATAGAAGTATAGCTTCTAAATCGCGGGAAGTGATAATTCCCCTTTACTCAGCACTGGTTAGGCCTCATCTTGAGTACTGCGTCCAGTTCTGGGCACCTCACTTTAAGAAGGACATAGACAAACTGGAGAGGGTTCAGAGGAGGGCAACAAGGATGATAAAGGGACTGGAAACTGAAGGCGTGCGAGGAAAAACAGAGCGCCTCGCTTGAGTGAGATGGAAGATTTAAAATCCTATTCCCGTGTGCAGACGCCCATAAATTCACACACAGACGTTCAGATCTGTCTCTCCCACTCCCAGCGCAGCATTCCAGCGTATCGGATGTCAGCCAACTTAGCTTCCTCCTGTTTGCAGATTCCAGTAGTAAGGAAATAACTCTGTAAACTCCACAGGTCTATTTACTACCTGTTTATTCACTTAACAAAGCTTATTCTACAGAGCATACATTTCCATGAGCAGAGTACAATGCATAGCAAGCATTTAATCCAGTGGAGCAAGTTGAGCTTCACTCCACTCAGCACAGACATTACATGATTGCATTTAGTCCAGCAAGCACTAGTCAGAAGACAAGAGAGTGAAGAAGAGAGAACAGTTCAACATCTCTCCAAAATGGCTACAGACAGAGAAACAACAAGTCAGTACGTCATCAGAACATACAAACCATGTGACCAGCTCGTCTTTCTTTCACACCTACTTTTCCCATGAGAAACACACAGGAAGTAGGAGACAAAACATAACTTGTTTACCAGCCATTCTGTTCCTTTCATTTGTAAACAATGTGCCACAACTGGTGATTCTGATACATGTCACAACAGAAACAAGGCCCTATGAGGAGAGACTGAAAGAACTGGGCATGTTTAGCCTTCAGAAGAGGAGACTGAGGGGAGATATGTTCGCATTCTTCCAGTACTTTAAGGTATGTCACACAGAGGAGGGCCAGGATCTCTTCTCGATCATCTCAGTTTGCAGGACACGGAATAATGGGCTCAAGTTACAGGAACCTAGATTCCACCTAAACATCAGAAAAAATGTCCCGACTGTTAGAGCCATAAGACAATGGAATCAACTACCTAGGGAGGTGGTGGGCTCTCCCAATCTGGAGGCATTCAAGGTGCAGCTGGACCGCCGTCTGCCAGGGATGCTTTGACCTGAATTCCTGCACTGAGCAGGGGGTTGGACTCGATGGCCTTGTAGGCCCCTCCCAACTCTACTTTTTTAATGTTCTATGATTCTATGAACCTAGATTCCACCTAAACATCAGGAAAAATTTCCTGACTGTCAGAGCAATAAGACAATGGAATCAACTACCTAGGGAGGTGGTGGGCTCTCCCAATCTGGAGGCATTCAAGGTGCAGCTGGACAGCCATTTGTCGGGGATGCTTTGACCTGGATTCCTGCATTGAGCAGGGGGTTGGACTCGATGGTCGTGTAGGCCCTTTCCAGCTCTACTTTTCTATGATTCTATGAACCTGCTCTTTCAAGGGGAGTGCAACCCCATCCAGAACAGGCTGAACACCCTCCATCCGGTCAGGGGAACCACCCACTAACAGCATCTCAGATAGAGTTTGTTAGCCCTCATCCAGTCCATTGTCGTGGCCAGGCACCGGTTTAGCACATCCACAGCTTCAGCTGCTGAAGATGAAAAGGAGAAATAGGGCTGCGCGTCATCACCATATTGATGGCAACGTACTGCAAAACTCCGGATGACCCCACTCAGCGGCTGCATGTAGATGTTAAATACCATGGGGGATAAGACCGACCCTTGAGGGACCCCATACTGGAGAGTCCACAGGGGCCAAGCAGCATTCCCCAAGCACCACCTTCTGGAGCTGGCCATCCAAGTAGGAACGGATACAGTACCCCCCACTGGCATCCCAGACAGCCACCCCAGAAGGATATCATGGTCGATGGTATCAAAAGCCGCCAGGAGTATTTCCCCAACCCCCATCAAGTTTTATTAATACAGTCATGCCTTGGATTGAGAGCATAATTCGTTCCGGAAACGTGCTTGTAATCCCAAACACTCTTATATCAAAACGAAATTCTCCCCAAAAAATTTGTACAGAGATTTTTAATTTAAGCTGTACTACAGTACTTGTATTGCAAGACGTCCCTTGTATATAAAGTCAATTTTAAAAAAATAAATTTAATAAATGACAATATTTTCTCTTATTCTATAATTACATAGAAAAATCTCTTTTTTCTGTTATCTAAAAACAAAAACCCTTCTTGTTCACCAACCTCACAAATGAACAAGTCATTTTTTTCATTGATCACCTCCCTGGCCCAGCCGGCTGTTCTTTCCCTGCTTATAAATTAATAAGCAAAGAAGAGCAAGGATCCAATGCGCATGCGGTTGCACGAACCTGTCCAAGCACTTTGTCAACATCCTTGAGCTGTACCAACTCAAACTCATGCAAGAAAATTTGACCAGGCTGAGCTCTGGGTTCCTCCTCTGATTCAACTGCTATAACAACTGGAGTCCAAGTCCCGGTGGATGCAAGAGATTTTTCCTGGAAGTGACAAGCAACTATACTGTATTGTAGTGGGGCTCAGAGGGGTCCAGGATGTCCTTGGGGTCAGCATATTACAGCCCCCCCCCCGGACAACCCAAAAGAGGCTAAACATGTTGCTCCCGCCCTGCCAAAGCCCCCAGTGCCCAAGGCTGGTCCACTCATTCCGGCCCCTGAACATCCCTGGCAGGAAAAGAGCCAGAAGAGGGTGGGAAATACTCAGTCACTGGACTTTCAGGGCACCCCGAATCAGCTGCCGGGGGCGACACCTCCCTCTGCCCAATGGTGGGGCCAGCCCTGGGCGGGGGGCACCTCATCCGCCCCCCTCGGTCCAACTGGGTTTGCTTTGGGCGGTCCAGCCAGGCCAGCCCAGAACCAGGGGAGCATCTCGGCCACGCGCAGAAATCCCTCGGAGGAGCCGTGTTGGGGAGCCTGGAGTCACAGGGCCCGATTTGGGGGTGGGCGGGGGGGGCAATGATTGTCCGGGTGCAGAGTCCACGAACCTGCTGGATTCCTCGCAGGCCTCCTTTATCCCCCCCCCAACCAAAAGGTTATCCTGGCTTTACGGGGGAGGAAAGGAAGAAGCACCCCAAACGGATCACCTGTGGGGTGAAATGGGGTGGTGGTGTTCCAGCTTGCACCTCCCCCGCGTCATGCCCCCCTCCCCCACTGCATCCCAGGGCCATCCCCTACCCAAATTCACAAGGGGGGGGTCTCACCCGATCGCGGGAGGGAAGGAGGCACCAAGGCAGTCGGTGGGAAAGAGCAGAGTCGCCGGGCAGGAAAAGGCAGGAGCAGAGTCCCCAATTGCCGTGAAAATGGCGCGACCTGCAGCAAAAGCCATCAGAGCTTCTTCCCATCCAGAACTCCCAGCTACTTCAAGCTGCTTTTAAAGGGGCCACGTGGGCAGTGGCGGCTCAGCTTGCCGTTCTAGCTGAGCTGCAATTGAATTGTGCCCACGGCCCCTTTAAGAGGAGAGAGACGCCGCTACGCTGGGAGGTGGAGGCGAGGGGTGCGCGTGCCTGTGCGTGCGCGTGCACGGGTGGGCGCCCCTTGGGGAAGGGATCAGCTGGGTGGAAAGAGGAGGAGGCGGAGGCGGGGGCTGCCCCGGGTGGCCGGGAGGGAGGGGAGAATGAGGGAACTGATCACATGATTCCTATCTTTATATTGCCAAAGATTTCCTTTCCTAACAGAGCTGACTGACTCCGTGCCTCTTAACAGGTGAGATACAGTGTCAGAAGGAAAGGCCTTCTCTGAAGCTCAATCCCGACAATTTGAAAACAAAAAGAAAAAGATTGCCTTGCAAGCACTGACACCCCCCCCCCCATGAAAAACACCAGATATCAAAAATTAAGGGTTTAAGTAAGGTTTTTTTTAAAAAATTACAAAAGCAACTTATGAAACATTATCAAAGAATATAAAATCGAATAATGTAATAATTATAATATACCATATATTATATAATAATATAATTCTGGAAAAGTCATCCTAGCACTGGCACTGCTGCTGCTGCTTCCTCTTCTTCTAGCAAGGAGCAGCATTTCACAATTATCCCTCAATTACAAGATCCTTCTTCACACAATGCATAATTGTGAAGGATCAGCAACCGGATCCTTTGCGTGAGTTCGGCAACTCTAGGGTTAACCGGCAGAGCAATACAGCTCGTGTCGGCTCGCAGTTCAATCGGAAAGACCACACGCCTTTGTATGCCCAAATAAGGCTCTTTATTTGTTTATACAATGATTAGGTCGGAATTACCAGTCTTCTAAGAATACGTTTACAGTCAACAAAACCTTAGTTGACTCGCGTCTTACCCAATGAGCGGGCTCCGCGGCTAGCAGGTTACATTCAGGTCACTCTACTTACATCAAAGACAATACTCTAGTCAGTTTCAGCCCAGCTCTCGATCGGCGCTTCCTAGCGGAGAACGGAGTGCCTGGGCGGCTGTTGCTTAGGAGGATCTGGCCCCGTGGTTCCCAACAACCCGAACCGGGACGGGAGAGGGGTTTTCTACCCCGGATTCCCCGCTCTCCCCCCGCCCCCTAGGTCAGGTGGGGGCTTATGCCTGCCCCTTCGTGCAGATAGGCTTATTCCTGCCCGGGAAGAAGGTGACGTAGGGAAACCTTTGCAGCTCTTCGAGGCTGCCCTTTGTGCTGATGGTCCTTGATGGCCCTTCCTGGACGGTTGTGGATCTCTGCCGAGGTCTTCCTTTGTTGGGGCTGATGGCTTGTCTGGCTACTCCCTGGTGACCTCATCCCTCCTCCCCTGGCCCCCTCCTTTGGGGAAAGATGTGTGTGCGTGTGTGTTCTGAATTTTGGGCTTTCTCCACACCCTCCCATTTGGGGAAAGATGGCATTGGGGTCCACCACCCCAATCCCTATCTAACTGTCTCCTACTGAGAAAGCCCGGGACAACCCATCTGCCACGATGTTGTCCTTACCCTTGATGTGTTCTACTAAAAAATCAAAATCTTGCAGGGCTAAACTCCACCGTAAGAGCTTCTGGTTGGACCCCTTCACCCTATCCAGCCAGCACAAGGGGGAATGGTCGGTCTGCAGTCGGAACCGGCGGCCCCACAGATAGGGGCGAAGCTTGGTCACTGCCCACACTATTGCGAGGCACTCTTTCTCGACAGTGGCCAAGTTCCGCTCCCGAGGCAGAAGTTTTTTACTTAAAAAGGCAACCGGGCACAGCCCCTGCTCTGGTCGTTCCTGCAGCAAGACGGCTCCCATCCCCGCTTCCGAGGCATCCGTCTGCAGAACAAAAGGGGCTTCAAAGTCTGGGGCTTGCAGCACAGGGGCTGCCATCAAGCAGGCTTTCAGTCCCTCAAACGCTGCCTGGCAAGCGGCTGACCATTGGACCTTAACGGGTTGCCGCTTCTTGCACAAGTCAGTCAGGGGGGCGGCTAGCTGGCTAAAATGGGGCACGAATTTACGATAATAGCCAGCCAGCCCTAAAAAAGCTTGGACCTGCTTTTTCGTCTGGGGTTGGGGCCAGGTGCGCACTGATTCTATCTTGGCTTCTAGGGGCTTGACACTACCTCCCCCTACCTTGTGTCCCAGATACTCCACCTCCCCCCTCCCAACCTGGCATTTCTTTGCCTTTACCGTCAACCCAGCACCCTGAATCCTTTGAAACACCTGGCGGACATGTTGCAAATGCTGCTCCCAGGTGGAACTGAAAATGGCGATGTCGTCTAGGTACGCGCAGGCGAACTCCCCCAGCCCATTTAACATTCCGTTTACCAACCTCTGGAAGGTAGCCGGACCATTGCGGACCCCAAACGGGAGGGTGGTGAATTGGAACAACCCCAGGTGGGTCACGAAAGCAGATTTCAAGGCAGCGTCCGCATCGAGCGGAACCTGCCAATACCCCTTTGTCAGATCCAGGGTGGTGATGTACTTGGCCCCCCCCAGCCTCTCCAGCAGCACATCCATGTTGGGAATGGGGTAGGGGTCCGGGACGGTCACCTTGTTTATTTTCCGGTAGTCTACGCAGAACCGGACACCCCCATCCTTTTTGGCTACTAATACGATCGGGGAGGACCAGGGGCTCGAGCTGGGCACAATGACTCCCAAGTCCAGCATGGCTTGTACCTCCTCGGCCACGACTTGGGCATGAGGCCCCACCGCCCGGTAGGGTAGGGACTGTATGGGGGGGCTATCCCCTGTGTCAATGGTGTGTTGTGTGAGTGTGGTGCATCCCGGTCGGTCTGAGAACATGGGCTGAAATTCTTCCAAGACCTGGGTGATCTGCTGCCGCTGCTGTTCGGACAGGGAGGGGGACAGTTTGATCTCCTCCATTCCTCCCCCTTCCCCCCACTCGGCCAACAACCCCCCATCAGGGTCTCCCGGTTCCACACACTCTTGTACTCCCCCCACCTTCGTCCCGCGTTCTACATACAGTTTCAGCATATTTACATGGAAAACCTTCTGCCTCCCCGGCTGCCCCGGGAAAGCCACTTGGTAGTTTACCTCCCCCGACCTTCCAATGACGGTCCCTGGGCCCTCCCACTTTAAGCACAGTTTGTCCGTCTTTTGGGGGCGCAGTACCAACACCTGGTCCCCCACTTCGAAAGTCCGTGGCACAGCCGTCCGGTTGTACCACGCACTCTGCCGCTGCTGGGCTGTTTCGAGATGCTGCTGCGCCGTCTCCCTCACCTCTCGAAGGACAGTCTGGAGGTGTTGCATGAACGTATGCACCGGCACGGAGGCTTTTGCGGCAACCCCCTCCCATTCCGCCCGCAACAGAGCCAAAGGTCCTCGGAGCTCCCTCCCAAACATCAGTTCGTTGGGGGAGAATCCCAGGCTTTCTTGGGGGGAGTCCCGGTAGGCAAATAACAAGTAGGGGAGGGCTTGATCCCAAGTCCCAGGGTGCTTCGCCGCATATGCCCTGATCATCTTTTCCAGAGTCTGGTTGAAACGCTCCACCAACCCATTGGTCTCGTGGTGGTATGGCACCGAAGTCAGGTGCTCTACCCCCCCCAGTTCCCACAATTTTTTAAACAGTTTGGACACGAAGCCCGTGCCGCAGTCCGAAACCACCGTGTGGGGCATTCCTAGGCGGGCGAAAAGAGAGAGGAGAGTCTTAGCCAGGCTGGTGGCGGAAATGGAGGCTAAAGCAAAAGCCTCTGCATAACGGGTGGCAAAGTCAACCACAGTCAATATAAACTTCTTCCCCGTCTTGGTGGGGGGATTCAAGGGTCCCACGATATCCATCCCTATTCTTTCAAAGGGGATGCCCACAATGGGTAGGGGTTGCAGGGGGGCTTTAGGATGGTCCCGGTTATGCCCCACCCACTGGCAGACATTGCAGGACCGGCAATATTCTTGCACCTCATTTGCCACCATGGGCCAGTAGAACCCCTCTGTCACCCTAACCAGAGTCCGTTTCTGTCCCAAGTGCCCTCCCCACGCCACATCGTGGGCCAGTTGTAGTACAGCCTGGCGGTACCTCGCAGGCACAACTAATTGTCTCTTCTTTGGTTGGGGACCCGGTCCCGTCCTTGGGCAGAATTCTCTGTAGAGGGCTCCCGCCTCCCACAAAAAGCGTTCGGACTGGTCCCCTACCCCGGGCCCTTGACTGGCCCGATCCCGACATCCCTGGAGGGATGGGTCGCTCTGCTGCTCTTCTTGAAACGCCTTCTGAGTCCCAAAATCATGGGCCATTGGCGCGAACCCCCCGGGGTCTTCGTCCTCCCCCACAACTGGGGGGAGCGGCGGGGGACGGCTGGCTGCCGCTGCCGGGGCCGCTTTACCGCGACCGGGAGGCGGGCCCGGGGACCTGGGAGGCTGCGGGTCAGGGGCTTGGTTGGCCCGACGCCGGGTCACCACCCCCACCTTGACCTGGGCAGCCCGGAACGCAACGTCGTTCCCAATGATGATTCCCCATTCTTGCTGGCCATGCACTATAACGTCCATCTCCCCTTCCCACCCCCTGTACTTGACCCAGACCCGGGCGAGGGGAACGGCTATGTTGGGAGAGTTATAGGGCTTTATGGCACAGGTGCGCCCCTTTAGCAACTGTCTCTTCTTTACCTTACTTCGAGGTAAAGCAGTGATGTCCGCCCCAGTGTCCCTATACCCCACCTGGGAAACATTGTTTACAGAGATGGACTCACAGAATTTGTCCTGGCTCCACCGCAGCTGCTCCGGGGAGGCAATGCGCATCAATGATGCCTGCGAGATGGCCCCCAGCGAATGCTGTCCTCCGCTCCTCAGGGACCGCGCCGCATCTTCACCGTCTCCCTCGAGGGACGAGCTGGACTGCTGATCCTCCTCGTGCTCCTCCGGTTCGCGGGACTCCGGCGCAAGCATCCTCCCCACCTTGCCCGGCGATGTCTTGGCGTGGCGGTTCTTTGCGATCAGTTTGGGGCAGCTCCTCTTGAGGTGCCCCGGTTCTTTACAATAGAAACATCCACTGGTGCCGGGGTTGTCTTTGGGCTTGCCTAGGGCTCCCTCCCGAGGTTTGGGGTTGCCCTTCTCCACACTTCCCTTGGTCCCGCCATGACTGAGGTTACCCCCCTTGGGTCCTTTGGGCTGCCGATACAGTCCCATTTGGTCGGCCAACTTGCCCATTTCCCTACAGTTTGGGGGGTCCCGATCCCGCACTGCCGTAGCTAGGTCCTCAGGGATAGTGGCACAGAATTGTTCCTGGATCAGGAGCTCCCGCACCTCCGCCAAGGAGGTCCTCCCGGTGGCCCCGATCCATGCGTCCCACACCTGCCCCAGGTGCGCCATCCAGGAGGCATACGTGTCCCCTGGGTTAGGCCGCCCGTAATGAAATTTACGGCGACAATGCTCAGCGGTGAGGGCAAACCTCTCTCTCACCGCTTCTTTGAACGCTCCATAGTCCAAGGGAGCGGTTTGGGTGTGGATGCCCAAAAGATCAGCCAGTTCCCCGCTGACTTGCGTCCTCAGGGCAGACATCCTTAAGTTGTCCGGCACCTTCTGCTCTACGCAGGTGGCCTCGAACAGGGTGAAAAAGATCAGTACATCCTGTCCCGACTGGTAGGTGGGGAATTGCTTCCTGTCCCATTTGGGGGTTGTGGTGCCCCCACCCTGGGATGTAGGGGTTCCCCCTTGTCCAGTGCCCCTGGTCAGCCTGGCCAACTCCAGCTGCATCTGTAGCATCTCTTGTTGATGCTGCATCAACTCCTTGGCTTGTTGCCAATTGAGTTGGGGAAAGAGGGCATCCAACCCTCCTCCCCCCATGGCTCCGTCAGTAACCCTTCTGCCGAGGTCTTCTTCCGCCTCTGGGTCCCTTATCTCGCTTCTCCGGCCGCTACTGGTAAGGTTGGGGCTACCCCACTGCTTGGGTCCCTGCCCTCCTAACAACGGCGAGGGGGCTTCCCCCCCTTCCTGCCTTGCCGTCTTTGGCCGCACCACCCACTCCATTGTGGAGGTCTGGGTTGGGGTTTCTGGGCTGCTCGCTAGCTCCACCTGCTCTTGGCTCAGACTATTCATTTTTCCTTGCTCTGAGCGCTCCCCAGCAACCTACTAGCCTGCCCGAAGTCCTGTTAGTTCCGACCGTCAAAAGTGGTTTCCAATTGTCCCGTCGCCTGCCACCATGTGAAGGATCAGCAACCGGATCCTTTGCGTGAGTTCGGCAACTCTAGGGTTAACCGGCAGAGCAATACAGCTCGTGTCGGCTCGCAGTTCAATCGGAAAGACCACACGCCTTTGTATGCCCAAATAAGGCTCTTTATTTGTTTATACAATGATTAGGTCGGAATTACCAGTCTTCTAAGAATACGTTTACAGTCAACAAAACCTTAGTTGACTCGAGTCTTACCCAATGAGCGGGCTCCGCGGCTAGCAGGTTACATTCAGGTCACTCTACTTACATCAAAGACAATACTCTAGTCAGTTTCAGCCCAGCTCTCGATCGGCGCTTCCTAGCGGAGAACGGAGTGCCTGGGCGGCTGTTGCTTAGGAGGATCTGGCCCCGTGGTTCCCAACAACCCGAACCGGGACGGGAGAGGGGTTTTCTACCCCGGATTCCCCGCTCTCCCCCCGCCCCCTAGGTCAGGTGGGGGCTTATGCCTGCCCCTTCGTGCAGATAGGCTTATTCCTGCCCGGGAAGAAGGTGACGTAGGGAAACCTTTGCAGCTCTTCGAGGCTGCCCTTTGTGCTGATGGTCCTTGATGGCCCTTCCTGGACGGTTGTGGATCTCTGCCGAGGTCTTCCTTTGTTGGGGCTGATGGCTTGTCTGGCTACTCCCTGGTGACCTCATCCCTCCTCCCCTGGCCCCCTCCTTTGGGGAAAGATGTGTGTGCGTGTGTGCTCTGAATTTTGGGCTTTCTCCACAATAATCAATTTGCTGCCACCAGATGCAATGTTTAATACTGGATAGATGTGCTCAAATGCAAGATATATGTATTGTGGGAAGGACAAATATTTATTAACCTCTTACCATGAATTTTTAAAGTAAGAATAAAGGTTGAAATATTTTGTCCCAGAATACATTTACATTTAAGGCATACCCTTTCTCCTTAAATTTTTTTTTAAAAAAATCTGTTAAGCCTTCTGAGTCTTTTAACAAAGCATAGTCAATCCCGGTGGCCCTCTTTGACCATTTATTAATGAATTTACCTAAATCTAATAGTGTGATTCAATGGTACACTTACTTGGGAGTAAGCCCTGTTGAATTCCGTGGGACATACTTCTGAGTGATCTTGCCTAGGATTGTGCTAAAAGGCAGCAGTATTCTGGCCACTTCCTTGAGAGTAAAGCCCCATGGAAAGAAGTGCGAGTAGCTTTTGAATGAACATTTATCGCATCAGGCTGTAAAACTAGACTTTGCTCCTACCGGAGCTCCAGGAATAGCCTTTGATGGTCAGAGACTAATAATGGGCAGCTTCTCATGAATTTATTCTGAAGACTGACACAATTTGCGCTCTTCAAAGGCTTGTGCTCTGAACTTGGCTGTCAAACAATAACCTCCAGATTGCCTTATTCAACCCATAAGTTTAACAGACAAAAGGACATCTTCATGCAAACCAAGTCCCCGCAGACACTGAAGCAACCTGGGTTTGTATATAGGGACTGGGCTTGCATCTTCCTGTAAGAGAAGGTGTTCATGCCTTCCTCTCTGTGCTAGGTTAAGTCCATAAAAAGAGCCCTACTGGAAAGGCCTATCTGGTCCAGCATCCTGGTTCCCACAGTGACCAACCAGAGGCTCTGGAAAGCTCTCCAGCAGGACATGAGGGTAACAGTGTGCTCCCACTCATGTTCCCCAGCAAGTGGTCTTCAGAGGCATGGTGTCTCCAATCCTAGAGGTGCTATGTAGCCATCTTGACTAGTCCATTGATAGCCTTATCAGTAATAGAATGCCTTGAGAAGGGAAACTAGATCCTAACCTCCATGAATTTGTCTACTCCAAGTTGGCAGCCATGGCTACATCTTGTGGCAGTGAATCCCACGGTTCAACTATGCACTATGCAAATAAATATTTCATTTTGTTTGTGCCAAATGTGCCACCGTTTAGCTTTAGTGGATAACCCCAGGTTCTAGGAGGGAGAAAATACTGCAGTTTTGTGTGTTTCCTCTGATCACTTTTGTACTTGACCATGCCCTTGGTTGCCTGGCCCAACCCTTGGCCACGCCCTCGTGCTGCCTGGCAACACCCTCTTGATCACACCTTCATGTTGCTTAACCATACCTCTAACAAATTCACAGGTGTGCCCCTATTTCCATCTGTGAAAAGTTGGAGGGTCTGCAGGAGAGGAAGAAAGGACATGGGGTGGGGGGCAGGGACATTTTATGACTTTGAGGAGGGGTGGAGGGAGGTGACGTTGCCATGGAAACAAGGGGCCAACACTGCCTCCCCAAATTGCCTTCCTCTCTAGGATTCCAGCTCAGTTCCTTTGCAGGGGAGCACGCAGCAGGATCCTTCCTTCGGACCCCCCAAGCAGGACCAGTGGACTGGGTCAGGCGCAGCACCCCCGCTAGGCTGGACTCCTCTGGGCCGGCTGGGTGGGGATGGGCTAGTTTGTGCACGTGTCCAGTGGGCGGTAAACTTTTGCTTCCTCTTTGGACCAGCCTCACTGGGGCAGAGGGAAGCTTTTCGTCTCACTCCCATCCCAGGGGTCTTGGGTAGACGACACACATGGATCTCATCACACTACCATGGGCACCGATGAGGCAAGTTTCCCCAGACATCAATAAGCAGGTTACTTTGTGGCTCAATGGGAGAAGAGGGTAGAAAGCAGTATCTGCCATCTACAGGAAATGCTCAGCCTGTCAGGATAATGTTGGAGAAGGCCAGAGTGACACCCCCTCGTCTCATCCCAAACTCAAGGTGGGACGCGTGTCACATGCGCTGCTGCTAGTCACCCTAGCCGTGCTGCATATTCTCCAAGCCCAACCCAGACACACACACACACACACACACACACACACACAGAGGGAGCATCCTTTAAAGGATGGGCGCCCGCCACTCTTGGCTCCTGGAAAGGACCGTGGAATGGAGGTTCCATAGATCATAGAGTTGGAAGGAGCCTACAAGGCTATCGAGTCCAACCCCCTGCTCAATGCAGGACACTAGAGGAGGGGTCTCCCATCCAAGTAATAACCAGGCCTGACCCTGCTTAGCTTTCCACGCTCAGACAAGCTGAGCCAGCGTGAGCCACAGGCCTGTATTTGGTGGCAGAAATAGGTCTCCTGGAATGTGCTGGCTCTGAGGGCAATCCCACCCCCCTTAGATGACAACATTTGACACAAGCCCCAACATCTCATGGTATAGTTATGCTCATATATCTGTCTGCATGTGTTTAACCTGAAAAACTATTGACTGGTCAGAGGAGAAGAAAAAGTCCCAACATGCCACAAACCATACCAACCGCATTTTAAATTTCAATTCCATAAAATGTGCTTTGAACTTTGCCAAATCCACCACTTCAAAGGGAGAAGCCTGGCTGCCTCCAGAAGTCCTACCTTGTGCTGTCCATTGGGTGGGTGGGTGGCTCTGTGCATGGCTGATGGGAGAGAGTCCCAGCCAGGGTGCAGGAAGAAATGAGAAGCACACATTTGGAAAAGACCTGCTCTGAAAAGAAGAGCATGCCATCCTCAGATGCTCTTTTCAGGAACGTGCATGGACATGTGAGCCTACAGCAGCACCCAGGGGCCAATGCAGGAAATCAGGTAGCTTCTCCAGCAATGTCTAATTTGAATGGAAGACAAGCATGTCCTTTGGTGCTCCACCCCACAAAGCATTCCTGCACAAAGCCAGGCCAAGCATCAAGGCAGCCATAGCTGGCTGAGCTAGTCTCCAGTTGTTCTTGGTGCTTTATCATAGAATCATAGAAAAGCAGAGTTGGAAGGGTCCTACAAGGCCATCGAGTCCAACCCCCCGCTCAATGCAGGAATCCAGGTCAAAGCATCCCTGACAGATGGCCGTCCAGCTGCACCTTGAATGCCTCCAGAGTGGGAGAGCCCACCACCTCCCTAGGTAGTTGGTTCCATTGTCTTATTGCTCTGACAGTCAGGACATTTTTCCTGATGTTTAGGTGGAATCTGGGTTCCTGTAACTTGAGCCCATTATTCCGTGTCCTGCAAACTGGGATGATCGAGAAGAGATCCTGGCCCTTCTCTGTGTGACATCCCTTCAAGTACGGGAAGAGTGCGATCATATCTCCCCTCAGTCTCCTCTTCTGAAGGCTAAACATGCCCAGTTCTTTCAGTCTCTCCTCATAGGGCCTTGTTTCCAGTCCCTTTATCATCCTTGTTGTCCTCCTCTGAACCCTCTCCAGTTTGTCTACGTCCTTCTGAAAGTGTAGTGCCCAGAACTGAATGCAATACTCAAGATGAGGCCTAACCAGTGCTGAGTAAAGGGGAATTATCACTTCACGCGATTTGGAAGTTATACTTAATGCAGCCCAAAATAGCATTTTCCTTCTTTGCAGCCACATCGCATTGCTGGCTCATATTCAGTTTGTGATCTACCACAATTCCAAGATCCTTCTCACTTGTAGTATTGTTGAGCCAAGTGTCCCCCATTCTGTAGCTCTGTATTTGGTTTCCTTTCCCTAGGTGCAGCACTTGGCATTTATCCTTATTAAATTTCATTCTGTTGTTTTCGGCCCAGCGCTGCAGCCTATCGGGATCACTTTGAATTTTGTTTCTGTCTTCCAGAGTATTAGCTGTTCCACCCAACTTTGTGTCATCTGCAAATTTGATAAGCATTCCCTGCACCTCCTCATCCAAGTCATTAATAAAAATGTTGAAGAGCACTGGGCCCAGGACCGAGCCCTGTGGTACCCCGCTCGTTACCTCTCCCCAGTTTGAGAAGGAACCATTGATAAGCACTCTTTGAGTCCGATTCTGTAGCCAATTGTAGATCCACTTGAGAGTTCTTCCATCTAGCCCACTTTTAGCTAGCACGTTAATCAGGATATCATGAGGCACTTTGTCAAAAGCTTTGCTGAAGTCCAGATATATGATGTCCACAGCATTCCCACAGTCCACAAGGGAGGTTACCCAATCAAAAAATGAGATCAGATTAGTCTGGCAGGATTTGTTTTTGACAAATCCATGCTGGCTTCTAGTAATCACTGCATTGCTTTCAAGGTGCTTGCAGACTGACTGCTTTATAATCTGCTCCAAAATTTTCCCAGGGATTGATGTCAGACTGACTGGCCTGTAATTCCCAGGTTCTTCCTTCTTGCCCTTTTTGAAGATGGGAACAACATTTGCCCTCCTCCAGTCGTCTGGCACTTCACCTGTCCTCCATGATTTCCCAAAGATAGTAGACAGTGGTTCTGAGAGTTCTTGTGTCAGTTCCTTTATTACTCTAGGATGCAGCTCATCAGGCCCTGGAGATTTAAACTCGTTAATCAGGTGCTCCTGACCATTTGCCTATCAATCTCAAGCTGCAATCCTGCCCCCTCAGTCTGCACTTCAGGTTTGCCAGGGGGGGTCATAGACCCTCTTTGGGGGGAAGACCGAGCCGAAGTAGGAATTGAACACTTCGGTCTTTTCTTTGTCTTGGTATCAATTTGCCATCCTCATTGCGTAGTTGAACCACCATTTCTTTCCTCTGTCCTTTACTGTGCATGTATCTGAAGAAAGCTTTCTTGTTGTTTTTAGCATTCCTCGCTAACCTTAGCTCATTCTCAGCTTTAGCCTTCCTGACACTATTCCTGCAGTTCTGTGCTACCTGCCTGTACTCTTCTCTTGTAGCCTGTCCTTCCTTCCACTTCCTGTACGTGCCCTTTTTTGTTTTCAGGTCATCTTTGAGTTTATTGTGAAGCCACATTGGCTTCTTCTGTTGCCCTCTGCATTTTTTTCCTTGTGGGAATTGTGCCTTTAAAATTTCCTTTTTTTAAAACTCCCACCCCTCTTGGGCTCCTTTTCTCATTAGGGTCACTTGCCATGGGACCTTACTTAACATTGTTCTGAGTTTGTTAAAATTGGCTTTCCTAAAATCCAGGGTACACGTTTGGCTACACTCAGCTTTTGATTCCTTTAGAATCAAGAACTCAAGTATAACATGGTCACTTTCCCCCAGAGTTCCCGAAACTGCCACTATCATCTAACTAATCTCTGTTGGTTAGAATCAGGTCAAGGATAGCCGATCCTCTAGCTCCTTCCTGCACACATTTACATTCAGATGGTTTTCCCCAAGAGCCCTCAATGGGTTGCCAAGTACCCTCAATTGCCCCCCTTCCGAGCACCTCTGATGGGCCATGGGCAAAGTGGCGCTGAAACCTCCGCACCCCCTCCTGCTGACCAGACCGGTCCCTCCTGTCAGTAGAGGGAGGGGTTGGGGGATCGAGGGGGAGAAGCGAGGCGGTCAAAGAAGTAACCAAGGCTCCGAGAGGTTCTTGGAAGCAAGGTGCGGGGAAGCATGGAGTGGGTCGTTGGCTCAGGCCAGCCCAGACGCTCAACACCCAAACAGACTGCCTGGGTACATTGCCGTAAGTTCGTTATACCAGTTACAAGTATTAGACTAGGGTAGATTCTTCGTTGTTAGCTGAGAATAGCGTAGCATCTTTGTTGTTTTATACTTCTTTTTTAATATTTTGTTTAATTTTTGTAAACTAAATACAAGACAATATAACAAAAACACACAGCTAAACCTGTATACACAAAATCATAAAGTGCACCCCCCACCCTCCTAGGGACCAATTGTTATACTTCCATCCCGTTAATCAACCTTCCATATTCCAAAAATATAACATATCCTGACAAGGCACACTCCCCTTCCCCTTTATTAATACATACTCTAATAATTGATTTCAAATACCCATAAAATTATTTTTCTTTAATTCTCCCTTTTTGCATTTGATATTACAGGTTAATTTATCATTTAGGGCTATATCCCATACTTCCTTATACCAATCAGTAATTAAAAAGACATGTTGTACTTTCCATTTTCTCGCTATCATTAGCTTGGGTGCAGTTAACAAGTTTACAATTAATTCCTTTGTATTTTGGTCACAAATAACTTTCTCCATTATTGATAACAATGCTAGTTTTAGACAGACCTCTAGATTAATACAAATAATTTCTGATATATCTGTAAAAACCCAGTACATTTTTACAACTCCACCACATATGAGCATATGTCCCTTTTTCCTGACATCCTCTCCAACAAAGTGCGGAGCAATTATTATCTATTCTATTTAATCTTACTGGATTTAAGTACCACCTCCAAATTAGTTTATAGAAATTCTCCCTTATCCTTATTGACATAACTTTCAGAATACATCTATCCCATATATTGTTCCAACCCACCGTTGAAGTCTCCCCAAATTCAGTCTTTAGATGGTCATTTTGTTCTTCAGCTCTTTGAATCACTCTATAAATCCCTTGTTATACCTCTTGTTGACCCGTTCCCTTCTAAACATCTCTAGACATGGCAATAATTTGAAATTGGGTTAAACCCTCTCATGCTTGGTTCTCCTTTTCCACTTCTTCGACCACTGTTCTAACTGCAGGAAATTTAATCATGATATTCTTCTTCTTCTTCCAACAATTTCCATTATTTGGTCTCTAGTCTCCATCTTTTCCACCCATTCCATTAATCTGATAACCCTTTCTTTTCTTAATATGCCCTCCAAAAATTTTTGGGGAAGTCATTTATAACCACCACTGGAATTAATGGGGATATCCCTGGTATAAATATATTCCTCCTACTGCTCCAAATCTCTAACATACTTCTTAAAAAGGGGTTGTCGATTCTTTTTATCATTTTATTATAATTTTTAAGAAATAAAATATTCTCCAAATTATTTCGTAGTTCATGTGTTTCCAACTCAAACCACATTATTCCTTTAGGACTTTTATAGTTCTGCCTGTGTGCAACAAGCTTTACTTTCCCTTTGTCAATTTCATTCCCTTATCTCCCCTTTCAATTTGTATGTTTACTACTGCCAATAAACCTGTGTCACTTTTGCCTAAAGCATGGTTTCGCTTTGACTCAGTGCCTCAATCCAGTGTAAGTGACCCGAGCTGAACTGGGGATCGCAAGCAGGAGCTCTGAGCTGTCAAAAGAGCTGCATAGCTCCCGGTCTTGCAGGAAGGGACTGGCGGTGGTCCTTCACAAGCACTTTTCAGTAGTCGAACCCAGAGGTTATGGTATAGAAAACTGTAACCAGGCTCTCCCTGTCCATTACACAGTTGGAGATACCAAAAGGGCCTCAGGGCATCTACTAAGTGGCTTCTCCAACAGGAAATACGGGTTCAATTGTGCCTGAATCTTGTGCCATATGCCAAGCATATCTTTGGTTTCTCCCCTGTGTGAGCTATATGATGCGAAGTGAGATCTGACTGAAACTTTTCCCACATTCCAAGCATTTATTCATTTTCTCCCCTTACCTTGCTTCTTTGATGAGAAGCAAGGTTGGTGTTTGAATCATGTTTCACACTCCAAGCATTTGTATGATTTCTCCCCTCTGTGCGGTATTCGATGAGGTGAGATCCATTTTCTGATAGAAGATTTTTCCATATTACAAAGATGTATATGGATCCTGGCCTATCTGAGTTCTTTGATGAAAAGCAAGGTTTGTGTTTCTACTTAAGCTCTTTCCACAGTCCAAGTACTTCTATGGTTTCTCTCCTGTGTGAGTTCTTTGATGCTTATGGAGGGCTATACTCTGATATGGTTTCTCCCCTGTGGGAACTCTTTGATGAGAGTTGAGATTTATCTTTTGATTGAATCTCTTTCCTTATTCCAAGCATTGCTATGGTTTCTCCCCTGTGTGAATTCTTTCATGAGAAGTGAGATTGGACTTTTTATTGAATCTTTTTCCATATTCCAAGCATTGCTATGGTTTCTCCCCGGTGTGTGTTCTTTGATGAGAAGTGAGATTTATCTTTTGACTGAATCTCTTTCCACACTCCAAGCATTGATATGGTTTCTCCCCGGTGTGTGTTCTTTGATGAGAAGTGAGATTTCTCTTCTCACTGAATCTCTTTCCACACTCCAAGCATTGATATGGTTTCTCCCCTGTGTGAAATCTTTGATGATAAGTGAGCAGTGTCTTCCAACTGAATCTCTTTCCACACTCCAAGCACTGATATGGTTTCTCCCCTGTGTGAATTCTTTGATGATAAGTGAGCAGTGTCTTCCAACTGAATCTCTTGCCGCACTCCAAGCACTGATATGGTTTCTCCTGTGTGTGAATTCTTTGATGATAAGTGAGCAGTGTCTTCGAATTGTATCTCTTTCCACACTCCAAGCATTGATATGGTTTCTCCCCTGTGTGAATTCTTTGATGAGAAGTGAGACTT
The DNA here is from genome assembly GCA_021292165.1 of Shinisaurus crocodilurus. NCBI lineage: Eukaryota > Metazoa > Chordata > Lepidosauria > Squamata > Shinisauridae > Shinisaurus > Shinisaurus crocodilurus. The sequence continues at coordinate 9,108,760 of CM037879.1, forward strand.
GACTTTTTACTGAATCTCTTTCCGCACTCCAAGCATTGATATGGTTTCTCCCCGGTGTGTGTTCTTTGATGAGAAGTGAGATGTATCTTTTGACTGAATCTCTTTCCACACTCCAAGCATTGATATGGTTTCTCCCCGGTGTGTGTTCTTTGATGAGAAGTGAGATTTCTCTTCTCACTGAATCTCTTTCTACACTCCAAGCATTGATATGGTTTCTCCCCTGTGTGAATTCTTTGATGAGAACTCAGATTTGCCTTCTGACTGAAGCTCTTTCCACACTCCAAGCATTGATATGGTTTCTCTCCTGTGTGAATTCTTTGATGAGAATTCAGACTTGCCTTCTGACTGAAGCTCTTTCCACACTCCAAGCATTGATATGGTTTCTCCCCTGTGTGAAATCTTTGATGATAAGTGAGCCGTGTCTTCCAACTGAATCTCTTTCCACACTCCAAGCATGGATATGGTTTCTCCCCTGTGTGTGTTCTTAGATGAGAAGTGAGATGGGGCTTCTGACTGAAGCTCTTTCTGCACTGCAGGCATTGATATGGTTTCTCCCCTGTGTGTGTTCTTTGATGAGAAGTGAGTTGTGTCTTCCAACTGAATCTCTTCCCACACTCCAAGCACTGATATGGTTCCTCCCCTGTGTGAGTTCTTTGATGAGAAGTGAGCATTGTCTTCCACTTGTATCTCTTTCCACACTCCAAGCATTGATATGGTTTCTCCCCTGTGTGAATTCTTTGATGAGAAGTGAGACTTGACTTTTTACTGAATCTCTTTCCGCACTCCAAGCATTGATATGGTTTCTCCCCGGTGTGTGTTCTTTGATGAGAAGTGAGGATTATCTTTTGACTGAATCTCTTTCCACACTCCAAACATTCATATGGTTTCTCCCCTGTGTGTATTCTTTGATGACGAGTGAGGTCTGTCTTCTGACTGAATCTCTTTCCGCACTCCAAGCATTGGTGTGGTTTCTCCCCTGTGTGAAATCTTTGATGAGAAGTGAGCTGTGTGTTCCAACTGAATCTCTTTCCACACTCCAAGCATTGATATGGTTTCTCCCCCGTGTGAATTCTTTGATGGGAAGTCAGACGTGTCTTCCAACTGAATCTCTTTCCACACTCCAAGCATTGATGTGGTTTCTCCTCTGTGTGGATTTTGCAATGAGCATTAAGGTTTGATTTAGACTTCAAGGTTTTCCCACACACAGAGCACACATAGTTTTCCTGTGTTTTAGCCATCTTTTTTTCCATTGAGATATCATTGTAGTCACTGCCCTGAGAAGCAAAGCATTTATTCCTCCTCTTCCGATTTAGTTCACTTTCTCTTCTCTGAGGTTCCCTATTTTTAAATATGTTTGTTTTCGGGGACATCCCAGATGGTTCTCTCTTATTCTCCATTTCACACCTGTCACTTTCTAGAATGAAGACAAGAAATTGGTAAAAGCCTGAGTTAGAAATAGAGATTCAAATCATTGAATGACTTCAGCTGACTATTGTGATAAAAAGAAGAACTCGCAACACTGAGACTGGAGGCAGTTCTTACTATGTGCCTAACCGCCTCTTTTGACTGGTATTGACTGAGAGCTGGTGTAGTCAAGAGCAATGGATTGGGACCAGAGTCCTGGGCTCTGCTCCCAGCTCAGACATGAATTTTTTCAGGGTGCTATGGGGCCGTTTACTCTCTCACACCCTCGCCTGCCCCACAGGATTGTTGTGCAGGCAAATGGACCATCTGAGGCATGATGTTATGAGCTCTTTGGAGCAACAGTAGGATGCAAATACAGATAACAAGAGAAAGGAGAAGAGCCATCAAGAAGTGGCAAAGAATCTTTTCTTATTGGGTGCCTTATATATTATGTATAGGAGTTAAATATGTTCTTGGTATGCAGAAAGTCCCAAATTCAATCCCCACCACCTCCAGTTAAAGATCTCGAAAGGACTCCTTGGATGTCCTGAGCATGAGACCTCAGAGAGAGGCTGTGAGCAGATGATATGAGTCTAGGAGAGCCACTGGTTGTTTGGAATGTTCATATTGCAGCGACATCGAGGGCTTATGGAGCCAGATATACTGCTGGGACTCCTGGAATAGGCCTGACAGAGTAAGATACTTTATAAATTTCTGTAAGAAAACAAGGGTGTATGTTTGAAATAGAAAAACTTGACTCTTAACATTTTTAGGAAAACGTTTTTCAACCATTTCTATACGTATAGAGTACAGAGTTATTAGTGTATACTGAGAAGGCATTTTTATTATGTGTTGTACCCACCATGTTTTACAACATGTATTTACTAGATGTATTTTAAATATTTACAGCCCCCTGAGGAAGGACTTAAAAAAAGCCATAGGCCGAAACGCGTCGGGCTCCTCCACCTGAAAACAACTAATAAAGAATTTGCACCCTGAGAACTCACTGCCCTATAATTATTAAAATCCAGGGGATCAAAGGAGGGCTTTTTCAAAAATGGTCTAATAATAGTTTCTTTCAAGCATGTAGGGAGAAAGCCCTCTTTTAGGGAAGCGTTAATAATATTCAACAAAACTTGTCTTACTGTCTCCCCTCCCTGGGCTATAAGCCAGGATGGGCAAGGGTCAAGAGGGCAAGTAGTCTTATTGACCAAACCAAGAAGCTTGTCCACATCATCAGGAGTCACCAACTGAAAGTGACCCAATTTAATCAGGCAAGAAGAGTTGCTGGACACCCCACTGTTGACTTCTGTATCCACAATGGCGTCTAGGTTGGCACAAATCCGAGAAATTTTATCTGCGAAAAACTCGTTAAAAGCCTAACAGCGAGCCACTGTAGGCTCTAAAATCTGATTTTGAATAGGGGGAGCCTGGCTCAGCTCCCTAACCACTCTGAACAGCTCAGCTGGACGCGAGTTCGCAGACGCGATACATGCAGAGCAGAGAGCTCTCTTCGCCGCACGTATCGCCACTCCATAGCTCTACAGATAATCTCTATGGAGTGTTTTGTCGGATTCGAGTAGAGTTCTCCGCCATCGGCGCTCTAGTCGTCTTCCTCTCTGCTTCAGTTTCCTTAGTTCTTCAGAAAACCACGGAGCTCGTTTAGAAGTGGGTTGGAGAGGACATCTAGGAGCGATCGTGCTGATGACCCTAGCCAGGTCCTCATTCCATTTGGAGACCAAGGACATGACAGGATCGCTGGCAGAACCATCCAAAAGACCCCCCAAGGCATTCTGGAAACGTATTGGATCCATCAGCCTTCGGGGACGTACCATTTTAACTGGTCCACCACCCCTGCAGAGGCGGGCAGCAGCCTTAATGCCAGTCCTGGCCAGATGGTGATCCGTCCCAGACAACGGAGAGACCACTGGGACCTCTACCCATGGATCGTTATTGAGGCTGATCTGATATATCAACCCACAATTCAAGTTTATAAATACTTATTATCTGTGAATGTGTGTGAAATAAGATACACAGGGCCATAAACAGGAATAGAATACACAACTGGATTATTCTATTTTACCCAGTCAATGAATTGCCGTTTTTGCATCTATGCCAGAATCATCAATGGATATATTATAAGTGATTTATTGAAATTTATATAGGAACATTGTATTCTCCCCCCCGCTTTTCTTTCTTTTTCTTTTTCCTTTTATTGTGTGTGTTTGGGTGTTTTTGTTTTTTTAATTCACATTAAAAAATAATTTTAAAAAGCTTGCTCACACTTTATGGATAAAGTTGATCCCATCCATTCCAGCTTTGTTCTGACACTAATGACAGTTTCTTGCTCCTGCCCCACCCACCACCAGCAGCTGCCCAAAATCGACTTCCCCTGTGGGTCAACGGACATTCACGGAAAAACGTTTCCTCACCCCCGGCCCTAAAGGAAGAGCAATCCTGATACAGGAAGAACCAGTCCCAGGTGAGCCTCTCAACACGTGAACATCTTCCTTGGCTGCCCGGCTCTGCTTTCTCACTCTGTCCACGATATGCAGCACAGGAACTTCTCAGCAGTGGCACCAATGCAGTGCAACGCCCTCCGTAGGGACACATGCCTACCTCCTCCCTCCCGTCCGCCTTTTGGGTTGTAGCCTATGACACTGCTGTGTTGTTAGGCTTTGCGCTGGCACATTGGATCATGTCTGTATTTCCATTCACTGCAGCTCTTCATATTTCCTGATGCTTTCAGGACCTGAGCCTGATTATTGTTTATTGTTTATAAGTTCTGTGCCTTTTTTACCATTTTGTATTGAAATGAAATATTTTATTTATATCCCGCCTTTTTTCCTACAAGGAACCCAAGGCGGCTTACATAATCTTCCTCCTCTCCATTTCATCCTCACAACCCTGTGAGGTAGGTTAGTCTCAGTCAGTGACTGGCCCAAAGTCATCCAGTGAGCTTCATAGCCGAGTGGGGACTCGAACTCAGATCTCCCGAGTCCCAGTCCAACACTCTAACCACTTCGCCACTGCTAACTCCTTTGTGATTTTTTGTTTAATGGAAAGGCAGGATTATAGATGTTTTAAAAAATGAAAGTGGACAAATCCTGCTCGACCAAAAAGGAGGGATCCTGAGATGCTGAGATACACCATCGAATTGCACACGGCCCCTACTCTGCAGGCCTTCCAGTATTGCATAAAAGCTTGCCTGTTCTCGGCTGCCTTTCCCCAACCACGGTGGTTGTGCTGCTGGTTTTTGAGACTCCTGAGCTGTCTGAATGTGTCTCCTGGAAATGTTTCTGGTATGACTGAGCCCGGTGTCTTAAAGTTCCTGTTGCAACAGTGTATAATGACTGGATTATTTTAATGCATCCTCCTTTGCTTGCGTATGCCACTTGCGAGGGGGATGCCCAAAAGGTGGCCTAGAAATACTTCCATGAATATAGAGAATGGGGAATAAATTACTAACAATCCCACTGCTGCTACTACTACTACCACCACCAGCAGCAGCATTGCATTTGTAAAGAGATATCATTGTCAGCCAGGGAAAGAGGGAGACTTACCGAGAGAGGCCACAATCCCACAATTCTCCTCCATGATCTGCCTGTGCAGGGCTCTCTGGTCAGGATCCAGCAGTGCCCACTCCTCCTGGCTGAAGGACACAGCGATCTCCTCAAAGGGCACCAGACCCTGGACAGAAGAAACATAAACATTTCCTCCTCACACCTAATGTAAAGATCATCTAGTAACAAAATCCAAAAGGCTGCTTCAAGTGAGTTGGCTGGGCATTTATAGTGGACGATTTAAGCATCCACGAGTGGCATTTGCAGCCTTCCTTTTGGAGGACAAGGCTACCAAAGGGCTACTAGTCTCTCCCCAGTTGGGCGCTTGGCCAGAATTCTAACGTCTTCAGTTATTGAATATCATTTTTTTAACTGAGAAAAAGGCTGGAGACAGGTTTCTTCCCCCCACCCTCCAAATGACTCAGGGGGTGGAATAAAAGCAGCCAAAGGATTTCTTGCACGCTCCCGAACCCCGCAGCTAATCCTTACCCTGTGAGGCGGCACCTCCATCACTCTCCTGCTCGATGCCCGTTCGCAGGGGACTCTGTAGGGGGCAGGGAAATCAGGCCCCACTTCGGCACACAGATTCTCGACCTGAAACGTAATGTGGATCCAAGACATGCAATGAGAAGAGAATACAGAAATGATAGACTCTTGGGGCAGGGGGCATGGGAGATCACTCCTCAGAGAATTTCAGTAAAAAGTCGGGTAATTTGCAGAGAGAGTTTTGGGATGTCCCCCCTCATATGCTTGACCCCTTGGAGCTCCCAGGATGCAATGCTCTCACCCGCTGCTCCTCCTGCTTCTTGTCCTCCTCCCGGCTCAGGAGGAAGCCTTCTGCCAGGGCCACCGCCTGGGAACTGGTCTCCGCCACACATTCCCTCACCCAGCTCGACACCTCCAGGGGCAGGATGCTCAGGAACTGCTCCAGGATTACCAGGTCCACGATCTGAGTTTTGGTGTGTTGCTCTGGCTTCAGCCACTGACGGGAGAGATGGTGGAGCTGGGTGCAGACCTCTCGGGGGCCCTGAGCCGCCTGGTAGTGGAGCTGCCTGAAATGCTGACGCCACACATCTGAGCTGACCATTTCCTGGCCCAGCATCTCCTGTCCCGTAGTTTCCCAGGTTCCACTGGCACTCCCAGTCCTGATGGCATCACGGCCTCCTCCTGCTTCGGCGGTAGCAGAGTCCTGCTCGTCCATCTTTGATCCGTGCAGCAAAGAGTGGTGCTAATGAAGCTCTGCAAAGCCAAGACCTGTAAAAGAATTATTACCGTGTCAGGGCAAGAAGGATCTTTTATTTATTTATTTAATACATTTTTATACCGCCCAATAGTTGAAGCTCTCTCGGCGGTTTACAACAGTTATAGCCATAATATACAATATAATATAAATATAAACTTTAAAACCACAGATTAAAACAAATAGCAGAGCTAGCAGCAACAGTTACAATAACAGAGTTAAAAACAACTACAAGATTAAAATGATTAAGATGATTAAAAAGATTTAAATGCCTGGGAGAGTAGAAAGGTCTTCACCTGGCGCCGGAAGGAGTACAATGTAGGCGCCAGGCGAGCCTCTTTGGGGAGCTCATTCCACAACCGGGGTGCCACAGCAGAAAAGGCCTTCCTCCTGGTAACCACCTGCCTCACTTCTTTTGGCAGAGGCTCTCGGAGAAGGACCGCTGATGAAGATCTTAGTGTCCGGGCAGGTACATATGGGAAGAGACGATCCTTCAGATACCCTGGCCCCAAGCCGTTTAGGGCTTTGAATGTTAGTACCAGCACTTTGAATCGGGCCTGGAAACGGACTGGCAGCCAGTGCAGATGAGAAAGCACTGGCATAATATGTTCACGTCGGCCAGTCCCCATTAACAATCTCGCTGCAATATTTTGGACCAGCTGAATAACTCCTATAAACCTCTCACCAAACCCCATAGTTTTTGTTATCATCTTTAACGCTGGCCATTCCACGCAATCAAAGCTTAAAAAATATCTAATGCTAGAACCCCAGCTTTCAAATTATTTTTCTTTATTACATATATTATATTTAATACTCTTCTAGTTAGGTCTACCATTTGTCTACCTTGTATGAAACCACATTGATCTAGCCCTACATACTTACTAACAAACCTATTTTTTCTCGTTAATATTGCAGACATTAATTTTGCATCTTGATTGATTAATGAAATTGGTCTATAAGATCCCGGATCTGATGGATCCTTCTTTGGTTTCGGGATTAAAATAGTCAAAGATTGCTTCCACGAAAGGGAGGGATATCTCCCCCCCTGTAAAATATCATTGAACAACAATTTTAACTTAGGGAACAACATTTTCTTAAAGACCGTATAATTTTCAGCTCCTAACCCATCTAATCCTGGCGTTTTACCTCATTTCAATTTATTTATAGTATACTCTAAGTCAGGGCCAGTGCAAGGCAGTTTGGTGCCCTAGGCAAGATCAGATATTTCGCGCGCCCCCTTCCCACTTGAGCCCTCCCTCCCTCCAGCCCTATGCTCCTGGCGCCGCCTTTAGCCCGGCCCCCTAGGCAGTCGCCTAGTTGGCCTAATGGCCGTGCTCTAAGTCCAGTTGCACGAACCTGTCAAAGCACCATGTCAAGATCCTCAAGCTGTACCAACTGAAACTCACCCCAGAAAAACTGGCCAGACTGTGCTCTGGGAACCTCACCTGAGTCAACTGCCATAACATTGGAGTCTAAGTCCCGGCAGATGCAAGAGATTTCTTCCTGGAAGCGCCTAGCAAACATATCACAGCGGGCCCCAGAGGGCTCCAGAATGTACTTGGGGCCAGCATAGAATAGGCCCCGGACAACCCTAAAAAGCGCCGCTGGGCAGCAAATGGAAGACTGAATAGAGGCAGTGAGGTAAAATATTTGCTAGGATTCTCGCAAACCGTCTTCTATCTATTTCAGAAGAGATCCTCCCTGAAACTCAATATGGTTTTCGCCCCTCTAGAGGGACAGTAGACATGATTTTTACTGCACGTCAGCTCCAAGAAAAATGCCGGGGGCAAAATCAACCCCTTTATATGGCATTTATCGATTTGGCTAAGGCCTTTGATACTGTAGACCGTACAGCTCTCTGGACTATCCTTATGAAAATTGGATGCCCCAATAAATTTGTGAATATCTTGCGACTTCTCCATGACAACATGACGGCAACGGTTTTGGACAACAACGGCTCTCATGGTGCTCCATTTAAAGTGGGATCAGGTGTTAAACAGGGATGTGTTATCGCCCCAACATTATTTGCCATTTTCATCGCCATGGTTTTACATCTTGTCAAGGGGAAACTTCCCACCGGTGTGGGAATTATATATCGAACAGATGGAAAGCTTTTTAATCTCAGCAGGCTGAAAGCAAAAAGTAAGGTAATTACAACCTCCGTTGTGGAACTTCAGTATGCTGATGATAATGTGGTCTCCGCACATTCAGAGGATGATCTCCAAACTATCCTAAATGCTTTTGCAGAAGCATACGAAAAACTTGGTCTCTCACTTAACATCAAAAAAACCAAAGTGCTTCATCAGCAAGTGCAAGCCAATCCTTTGGTGATGCCATCTATCCAGCTTGGCGGGACAATACTGGAAAATGTCGATCGTTTTCTCTATCTTGGCAGCTATCTTTCTGTTACAGCTAACATCGACAGTGAAATCCAGCATCGTCTGAGCTCCGCAAGTGCCGCATTTTCTCGAATGAAACATAGAGTGTTCGAGGATCGGGATATTTGTAAGAAGACCAAAACACTGGTTTATGAAGCCATTGTACTACCAACTTTATTGTATGCCTGCGAAACATGGACTATCTATAAACGTCACTTCCACCTCCTTGAAAGGTTTCATCAACGTTGCCTCCGGAAAATCCTGCGAAATACTTGGGAAGATAGGCGAACAAATGTCAGTGTACTGGAAGAAGCAAAGACTACTAGCATTGAAAAAATTATCCTTCAATGCCAACTTCAGTGGACTGGTCATGTTGTTCGAATGCCTGACTGCCGTCTCCCAAAGCAGTTACTTTACTCCCAACTCAAGGATGGAAAGCGGAATATCGGTGGTCAATACAAGAGGTTTAAAGATGTTCATAAGGCTAATCTAAAAAAATGCAATATAAACATCGAAAACTGGGAAGCTCTGGCCCATGAACGATCTAAATGGAGGTTGGCCTTTCACAAAGGTTCCATGGACTTTGAAAAAGCCCGAATGCAAGGTGAAAGGGAGAAACGTGCTAAGCGAAAAGCACGTCAAATGAATCCTTTACAGGACCATCTTCTATCTGGTAACCTGTGTCCTCACTGTGGGAAGCTGTGTGGATCTAGAATTGGCCTCCACAGTCACTTACGGACCCATCGCTAGAGTCTACACAATCTTCTTTAGAATTTCCTCCTTTTATCCCGGAAGACAATCTTACTCGGTCACGAGTGATCGCCTGATGATGATGATGACCAGGGTTTCATTGCATCCACTACTAGGAGTTCCTCTCCATCTGCACTCAAGCTGTCTCCTGTTTTTGTTTTGTTGCATAAATACAGAGCAATCCTGTCAGTCGCCAAGAACAGCTCTGTATGTAACCACAACAAATATCCTTTTTTAAAAATCCCTCTTTGCAAGAATAATAATCTTGACCATAATCTCGACCAGACTACACTCTCTGTCTCAGGAGTGCATTAGGGCTGACACGAGACATTTTTCTGCTGTTTCTAATCCCCGGCCTGCGAAAGCGCCCAGTCCCAAGGCTGGTCCAGTCATTCCGGCACCAGAACAGAGCGCGTCTCCCCGCATCCCTGGCAGGAGAAGAGCAAGAAGAGGGTGGGAAATACTCAGTCACTGGACTTTCTGGGCACCCCGAATCAGCTGCCGGGGGCGACACCTCCCTCTGCCCAATGGTGGGGCCGGCCCTGGGCGGGGGTGGGGGGCACCTCATTCGTGCCCCTCGGCCCAATTGGGTTTGCTTTGGACGGTCCAGCCAAGCCAGCCCAGAACCAGGGGAGCATCTCGGCCACGCGCAGAAATCCCTCGGAGGAGCCGCGTTGGGGAGCCCGGAGCCACGGGGCCCGATTTGGGGGTGGGCGGGTGGGTGGGGGCAATGACTTTATCCGATGTCCGGGCGCAGAGTCCACGAACCTGCTGGATCCTGCGCAGACCTCCTTTAATCCGCCCCCCCAAAACCAAAAGGTTCTTCCTGGTTTTACGGAGGAGAGAAAGAAAGAAGCGGTAGAGCTTGTGGGGAAACCCCAAACAGATCAGCCGCGGAGGCCCCCTGCCTGTGGGGTGAAATGGGGGGTTTTTTTCAGCTTGCCCCTCCCAGCCCCTCTGACACCAGCCCAAATCAGCAGACTTCTGACTTTTCTCCCATCGCCCCCCAACCTGGTCCTCCCCCCTGCCGTGCACCCCTCCCCTGATGCAGCCCACTGCCGCCCCTCCCCAAATTCCCAAGGGGGGGTCTCACCTCACCTGATCGCGGGAGGGAGGGAGGGAGCGAGGCACCCGGGCAGTCGGTGGGAAAGAGTCCGGAGTCACCGGGCAGGAAAAGTCAGGAGGGGAGGCGGGACGCGGGGCGGGAAAGTGCCGCTGCCATGGAGACCGGGCCCCGCCCTGCCCCCCCAAATTGCCTTCCACTCCAAGAAGGTGTCTGAGTTCCTTTTTGGGGGGAGGGGGACCAGCAGAACCAGGGGACCGGGGTCAGGCTGGGCTCCTCCGGGAGGGGCTAGTTCGAGCCCCTCCGCCTGCGGCTTCATTAGTAATAATGCTTCTTGGTGTCTACATAGCTCGCTCCAGTTATTCAAAAGTTACGCTTTATATATATATATATATATATATATCCTTAGTAGAACAACCCTGTAAGGTAGGCCAATATTATGATTTATCCTTCAACTGAAGTGAGATTGGAACTAGAAGGAAGCTGCCCAGCTCACATATGTGCAGCCACGAGGACAGCCACTGTGTTCCCAAGAGATATGCTGGACTACAAGCCCCAGCATTCCTGACCACTGGCCATGCTGGCTACGGCTGATGGGAGATGAAGTCCAAAAACCGGGTTAGGGAAGGCTGCTTTCAGGACTGACTTCCAGACTAGATTTATTTATGTATTATTATTATTGTTACTTTTATATCCTTGCTTTTTTCCCTCTTGCCAGGGCCCCCAAAGCAGCTTACATGGTCCTCCTTCTCGTCTCCATTTTATCCTCACAACAACCCTGTGAGGTAGCTTAGGTTGAGCATCAGGGACTAGCCCAAAGTCACCCAGTGAGCTTCATGGCCGAGTGGGGACTAGAACCCGGATCTCCCGAGCCCCAACCCAGCACTCTCACCGCTACGCCACACTGGCTCTCCCTGGTTTTATTGTTTTAAATTGTTGTACACAGCCTTGATGGGATTACTTGGATGGGAGACCCCTCCCCTAGTTTCCTGCACTGAGCAGGGGGTTGGACTCGATAGCCTTGTAGGCTCCTTCCAACTCTATGATCTATGACATCTGTAAGTGCGTGCCAGCCCCTCCTCAGGAAATACGGCCTCTTGTTAGCAGCAAAAATCTCTAAAGAAAAATGTATTCTTCACACTTACCACATAAACAGTTTAAATTTAACCCCAAATGACATAACATCACAGCCATGCCCTCCTTCCATTTGAGTAAATGACTAGGTTCATACAACACGATAAGCTTTGGTGGCTTATGAGCCATGTTTGTTCCAGGGTGGCTTGTCGTGTTGTCTGAACCCGGCCAGAGTGGCTCGTGCGTGGTGAACAAATCCTGCTGCTGGGCTCAGACAACGCGACAAGCCACTCTGAAACAAACATAGCTTATAAGCCTCCTTGGCTTATCGTGTTGCAGCTGCCTAGTCCGCCTAATGGTAGCGCCGGCCCTGCTCGGAGGTGGCAGTCGGGGGAAGGTCCCAGATGTCGACCCTGGTGTCCGGGGAGATTGCAGTTGGGTCAAGTACTGTGGTCCCAAGTCATGCAGGGCTTTATAGGTTTAGATCAGCACCTGGAATCAGGCTCAGAAGTATCGAGGCAGCCAGTTCAAGCGGGCCAGAACTGGTGTTATGTGTATAGACCTACTGGTCCTGGTTATTAGTCTGGGTGCTGCATTTTGGAGAAACTGCAGCTTCTGAATAGTCTTCAAGGGCAGCTCCACGCAGAGTGCATTGCAGTAGTCTAATTTAGAGATTACCAGAGCATAGATTACAGAAACCAGACTATCCCTTTCCAAATACCGGCAAGCAGGGATACCAGCCGGAGCTGACAGAAGGCACTCTGTGCCACTGAGGCCACTTGAGCCTCAAGTGACAAAGACGGCTCAAGGAGGACCCCCAAGCTATGAACCTGCTCCTTCAAGGGAAGTGCCACCCCATCCAGAACGGGTTGAACACCCTCCATCCCGTCAGGGGAACCACCCACTAACAGCATCTCAGTCTAGTCTGGATTGAGCCGCAGTTTGTTAGCCCTCATCCAGTCCACTTGTCGTGGCCAGGCACTGATTTAGCAGATCCACGGCCTCAGCTGCTGAAGGTGAAAAGGAGAGATAGGGCTGCGTGTCATCGGTGTATTGATGGCAACGCACTGCAAAACTCCGGCTGACCCCACTCAGTGGTTTCATGTAGATGATTCACAGACAGAGTTGGAAGGAGCCTACAAGGCTATCGAGTCCAACACCCTGCTCAATGCAGGAAACTAGAGGAGGGGTCTCCCATCCAAGTAATAACCAGGCTTGACCCTGCTTAGCTTTCCACGCTCAGACAAGCTGAGCCAGCGTGAGCCACACGAATAGCATGGGGGATGAGACCGACCCCTGGGGGAACCCATACTGGAGAGTCCACCGGGCCGGGCAGCATTCCCAAGCACCACCTTCTGGAGCTGGCCATGCAAGTAGGAGCAGAACCACAGCAAGGCAGTACCCCCCACTGGCAACTCAGACAGCCACCCCAGAAGGATGCCAAGGGATCCAGGAGTATCTTCTCCCCCACATAAAGTTTTGTATATTTTCTTAATATTAAAAACAAAAACCAACACCACAAAACATGCAAAGCTGAACAAACAAACAAAAACCTAAAATGGGCTCCCAATTTTTTCTACAGCAAATATACGGTAACTAATAATATTTTCTCTTACTCCATAATTACATAGACAATTCTCTTTTTTCTGTCATCTCAAAAAAAAACAAAAAACAACTTCTTATTCACCAAACTCACAAATAAACAAATTTTTTCCCTAATCCCTGCAAGAAATCAAGTAAAGGTTTCCGTTCAATAAACGTAGATATTGTCTTTTCTTTGATTAATGATGTAAGTTTAGCCATCTCTGCCAGCTCAAGCATCCTCACCAGCACAATATATTATGTATATTGCAGTTTTTAATTATATATATATATATATATATACAGTCATGCCTTGGATTGAGAGCATAATTTGTTCCGGAAACGTGCTTTTAATCCAAAACACTCTTATATCAAAACGAAACGAGCCTGCTGGATTCCTCGCAGACCTCCTTAAATCCCCCCCCCCAACCAAAAGGTTCTCCTGGCTTTACGGAGGAGGAGAAAGAAAGAAGCGCCCGAGCTTGTGGGGAAACCCCAAACGGACCCGCCACGCCCCTCTCCCCCACTGCAGCCCAGGGCCACCCCCTACCCAAATTCACAAGGGGGGGGGGGTCTCACCGGATCGCGGGAGGGAGGGAGGGAGGCACCGAGGCAGTCAGTGGGAAAGAGCAGAGTCGCCGGGCAGGAAAAGGCAGGAGCAGAGTCTCCAGTTGCCGTGAAAATGGCGCGACCCTCAGGAAAACCCATAATAAGCCATCGAGGCTTCTCCACGCTTTGTCCTGCAGAATCGGGAGCTCCCAGCTACTTCAAGCTGCTTCTAAAGGGGCCACGCGGGCAGCGGCGGCTCAGCTTGCCGTTCTAGCTTAGCTGCAATTGAATTGTGCCCACGGCCCCTTTAAGAGTAGAGGGACGCCGCAGAACTGGCAGGTGGAGGCGAGGGGTGCGCGTGCCTGTGCGTGCGCGTGCACGGGTGGGCGCCCCATGCGGAAGGGATCAGCTGGGGGGAAGGAGGAGGTGGGGGGGGCTGCCCCGGGTGGCCGGGAGGGAGGGAGGGAGGGAGGGAGGGAATCGATCACATGCCAAAAATTTCCTTTCCTTTCAGAGCTGACTACTCTGTGCCTCTTAACAGGTGAGATACAGTGTCAGAAGGAAATGCAAGAACCTTCTCTGAAGCTCAGTCCTGACAATTTGAAAACAAAAAGAAAAAGATTGCCTTGCAAGCACTGACCCCTCCCCCCCATGAAAAACACCAGATATCCAAAATTAAGGGTTTAAGTAAGGTTTAAATTTTTTTTACAAAAGCCACTTATGAAATATTATACAAGAATATAAAATCTAATAATGAAATAATTATAATATATCAGATATTATATAATAATATAATTCTGGAAAAGTCATCCTAGCACTGGCGCTTCTAAGAAGGAGCAGCATTTCACAATTATCCCTCAGTTACAGGATCCTTCTTCACACAGTGCATAATCAATTTGCTGCCACCAGATGCGATGGTCAGTGTTGTAGATTGCTTTAAAACATGGAGCTTCAGTGTTTAATACTGGATAGATGTGCTCAAATGCTCAAATGTGCTCAAGTGCTCAAATGGATAGATGTGCACCAAATATGTATGGTGGGAAGGACAAATATTTATTAACCTCTTACCATGATTTTTTTAAAAAAAGAATAAAGGTTGAAATATTTTGTCCCAGAATACATTTACATTTGAGGCATACCCTTTCTCCTTATTTATTTTTTTTTTTAAATCTGTTAAACCTTATGAGTCTTTTAACAAAGCATCGTCAATACCAGCTGCCCTCCTTGACCATTTATTAATTGTGGAGGAAGGCGGGGCTGCCTGACCCACTACAACCCACCCTTTCTTACCCAAAGGACCCAAGATCCCCAGAGATCTCAAGGTACCAGATTGCCAGCCTCAGCTGTCTGCAATCTCACTTGAATCTCTGTTCAGGGACTCACCTTTAATTCTGTAACCTGGATTTAGATACTGAAGCCACAGAGCAACTACAAAACTCATGGGGGGAAAACTAAGAAAGGTTTATTCTGGTAGCATTTTACAACAAAAGGTGGGAAATGAGAGAAGCACAAAATAGAGAGAGACACTTTGGTACACAGAGTAAAGCTACAAAATAACAAAACCTGATTCTTTATATCTCTCAGGCACACACTGTAACCTGGGGGTTAATTCTCTTTTAGGGTTGGATCCAGCACAGCCTTGCCGCCTGGGAGGACTACTTCACCTACTCAAAGGTCTGAGATGGGTAGCTCTCCACAAGGCCTGCCTTTACCAGAGCCCTCATTCAGCTAATTTCACCAGGAGCTACCTGGGGTCGGATCCTGAGGCCCCCTGAAGGCTTGGACCTCTGCTTGGCTTGCTGCCATTGCTCCAACAGCCAGCAACCATCCAAGACCCAAAGACAAAGAACAAAACCCACGATTTGGGAAATATACCTCCCCCCCCCTCCTCCTTTCTGTAGCTTTGCTGCTTCTAGCCAATCATGATGCACTTCACTTGGCCAGGCAGAGAGGGGGACTCATGACTCATGGCTTACTGGGCCTGAACTACATTTGCATATGAAAGCCGGGTCACCGGCACGCCATGCCCCATCCGCCATGCCCATCCCATACTTTATGTACATTTCGCCTCCTCCCAGCCCCCAGCTGGCCTTACTTGATTTACACATGAGGAGGCGTGTGTGTGTGGGCGTGTGTGTGTGTGTGCATGTAGGAACCCCCAAAGGCTCTTCACATTAATGAATTTACCAAAATCTAATAGTGTGATTCAATGGTACACTTACTTGGGAGTAAGCCCTGTTGAGTTCCATGGGACACACTTCTGAGTGATCTTGCCTAGGATTGTGCTATAAGGCAGCAGTCTTCTGGCCACTTCCTTGAGAGTAAAGCCCCATGGAAAGAAGTGGGAGTAGCTTTTGAATGAACATTTATCGCATCAGGCTGTAACACTAGACTTTGCTCCTATCGGAGCTTAGGGAATAGCCCTTGATGGTCAGAGACGAATAATGGGCAGCTTCACATGACTTTATTCTGAAGACTGACACAATTTGTGCTCTTCAAAGGCTTGTGCTCTGAACTTGGCTGTCAAACAATAACCTCCAGATTGCCTTATTCAACCCATAAGTCTAACAGACAAAAGGAAGGACATCTTCATGCAAACCAAGTCCCCGCATAGACTGAAGCAAGCTGGGTTCGTATAGAAGGACTGGGCTTGCATCTTCCTGTAAGAGAAGGTGTTCATGCCTTCCTCTCTGTGCTAGGTTAAGTCCATAAAAAGAGCCCTACTGGTCCAGCATCCTGTTTCCCACAGTGACCAACCAGAGGCTCCAGAAAGCTCTCCAGCAGGACATGAGGGCAACAGTGCGCTCCCACTCATGTTCCCCAGCAAGTGGTCTTCAGAGGCATGGTGTCTCCCATCCTGGAGGTGCTATGTAGCCATCTTGACTAGTCCATTGATAGCCTTATCAGTAATAGAATGCCTGGAGAAGGGAAACTAGATCCTAACCTCCATGAATTTGTTTACCCCAAGTTGGCAACCATGGCTACATCTTGTGGCAGTGAATCCCACAGTTCAACTATGCTCTATGCAAATAAATATTTCATTTTGTTTGTGCCAAATGTGCCACCGTTTAGCTTTAGTGGATAACCCCAGGTTCTAGGAGAGAGGGAGAAAATACTGCAGTTTTGTGTGTTTCCTCTGATCACTTTTGGACCTGACCATGCCCTTGGTTGCCTGGGCCTACCCTTGGCCACGCCCTCATGCTGCCTGGCCACACCCTCCTGATCACACCTTCATGTTGCTTAACCATACCTCTAACAAATTCACATGTGTGCCCCTATTTCCATCTGTGAAATGTTGGAGGGTCTGCAGGAGGAAGGAGGGACGTGGGGTGGGGGGGCAGGGACATTTTATGACTTTGAGGTGGGGTGGAGGGAGGTGTCGTTGCCATGGAGACAGGGACCCGCCCAGCCTCCCCAAATTGCCACCTTCTCTAGGATTCCGGTTCAGTTCCTTTGCAGAGGGGCAGGCAGTGGGGTCCTTCCCCGGGACCCCCCAAGCAGAACCAGCAGACCGGGTCAGGCTCGGCACCACCGCTAGGCTGGAGTCCTCTGGGAGAAAGAAGGAAATGCCCGAGCTTGTGGGGAGACCCCAAATGGTTCCTTCTCAAACTGGGGAGAGGTAACGAGCGGGGTACCACAGGGCTCGGTCCTGGGCCCGGTGCTCTTCAACATTTTTATTAATGACTTGGATCAGGAGGTACAGGGAATGCTTATCAAATTTGCAGATGACACAAAGTTGAGTGGAACAGCTAATACTCTGGAAGACAGAAACAAAATTCAAAGTGACCTCGATAGGCTGGAGCGCTGGGCCGAAAACAACAGAATGAAATTTAATAGGGATAAATGCCAAGTGCTGCACCTAGGGAGAGGAAACCAAATGCAGAGTTACAGAATGGGGGACACTTGGCTCAACAATACTACAAGTGAGAAGGATCTTGGAATTGTGGTAGATCACAAACTGAATATGAGCCAGCAATGCGATGTGGCTGCAAAGAAGGCAAATGCAATTTTGGGCTGTATTAATAGAAGTATAGCTTCCAAATCGCGGGAAGTGATAATTCCCCTTTACTCGGCACTGGTTAGGCCTCATCTTGAGTACTGCGTCCAGTTCTGGGCACCTCACTTTAAGAAGGACATAGACAAACTGGAGAGGGTTCAGAGGAGGGCAACAAGGATGATAAAGGGACTGGAAACAAGGCCCTATGAGGAGAGACTGAAAGAACTGGGCATGTTTAGCCTTCAGAAGAGGAGACTGAGGGGAGATATGATCGCACTCTTCCAGTATTTGAAGGGATGTCACACAGAGGAGGGCAAAGATCTCTTCTCGATCATCCCAGTTTGCAGGACACGGAATAATGGGCTCAAGTTACAGGAACCTAGATTCCACCTAAACATCAGGAAAAATTTCCTGACTGTCAGAGCAATAAGACAATGGAATCAACTACCTAGGGAGGTCGTGGGCTCTCCCACTCTGGAGGCATTTAAGGTGCAGCTGGACAGACATCTGTCAGAGATGCTTTGACCTAGATTCCTGCATTGAGCAGGGGGTTGGACTCGATGGCCTTGTAGGCCCCTTCCAACTCTACTTTTCTATGATTCTATGGATCAGCCGCGGAGGCCACCTGCCTGTGGGGTGAAATGGGGGGGGTGTTCCAGCTTGCACCTCCCAGTCCCTCTAGACACCAGCCCAAATCTGCAGAGGCTTCTTCTACACTCACACACTTCTGACTCTCCTCTCCTTTCGCAAGGTGGACTTTACTTTTGGGCTCATTGCCCCCCCCCCACCTGGCACTTTTGGGCTCATTGCCCCCCCCCCACCTGGTGCCCCCTCCCCTACTACAGCCCAGGGCTGCCCCCCACCCAGGTTCACAAGCGGAAGTAGGAATTGAACACTTCTGCCTTTTCTTTGTCTTCTGTTATCAACTTGCCATCCTCATTGCATAGTTGAACCACCATTTCTTTCCTCTGTCTTTTACTGTGCATGTATCTGAAGAAAGCTTTCTTGTTTTTAGCATCCCTCGCTAACCTTAGCTCATTCTCAGCTTTAGCCTTCCTGACACTATTCCTGCAGTTCTGTGCTACCTGCCTGTACTCTTCCCTTGTAGCCTGTCCTTCCTTCTACTTCCTATACGTGTCCTTTTTTGTTTTCAGGTCATCTTTGAGTTTATTGTGAAGCCACATTGGCTTCTTCTGTTGCCCTCTGCCTTTTTTCCTTGTGGGAATTGTTTGCAATTGTGCCTTTAAAATTTCCTTTTTTAAAAACTCCCACCCCTCCTGGGCTCCTTTTCTCATTAGGGTCACTTGCCATGGGACCTTACTTATCATTGTTCTGAGTTTGTTAAAATTGGCTTTCCTAAAATCCAGGGTACGCGTTTGGCTACACTCAGCTTTTGCTTCCTTTAGAATCAAGAACTCAAGTATAACATGGTCACTTTCCCCCAGAGTTCTCGAAACTGCCACTTTATCATCTAACTCGTCTCTGTTGGTTAGAATCAGGTCAAGGATAGCCGATCCTCTAGTTCTTTCCTGCACACATTTACATTCAGATGGTTTTCCCCAAGCGCCCTCAATGGGTTGCCAAGTACCCTCAATTGCCCCCCTTCCGAGCACCTCTGATGGGCCATGGGCAAAGTGGCGCTGAAACCTCCGCACCCCCTCCTGCTGACCAGACCGGTCCCTCCTGTCAGTAGAGGGAGGGGTTGTGGGATCGAGGGGGAGAAGCGAGGCGGTCAAAGAAGCAACCAAGGCTCCGAGAGGTTCTTGGAAGCAAGGTGCGGGGAAGCATGGAGTGGGTCGTTGGCTCAGGCCAGCCCAGACGCTCAACACCCAAACAGACTGCCTGGGTACATTGCCGTAAGTTCGTTATACCAGTTACAAGTATTAGACTAGGGTAGATTCTGTTGGGTTTTGCATAGGCAGAACGAGATTACCACCTGACATCGAGATTATCACCTGACCTGGTGAGTGTCTCTTGAGTTCAAATACTCAAGGTCTCTGACCATGAGACATAGTCTCGAGGTGATATGACTCAGCAGCCTTGAAGAGGTTTGAAGCAGTCAACATGTTGATGAATAGGTTATACTATGGGGTGAGTAATATCCTATTTATAAGTGCAGGGTCTGCGGTATATAAGCTAGCACACTTGCTGATAGCTTCATTCCGTTCCGTCATTCCTCACTCTCTCTTCCACTTGCTGTGTTGCTCGTCTCAACTCGACATGTGTCTTGTTCTTAGACTTCACTTCATCTAGCCTTACCACTGGGGTAGTGGATTTGAGTCTGCTATGATGTAGTGAGTAGAGATGCATTGATTGCCTTAATCCCATGTAATTGGGTCTTACAAATAAACTCTTTAATCTTTATTAACTGCTGTTATCTCCTCCTTCCGCCTGCGTGACTGGGACTGAGGGTCATTGGCTAGGGGAGCTTTTGAACCCGGGTCAGTCCAGCTCTCACAGATTCTTCATTGTTAGCTGAGAATAGCGTAGCATCTTTGTTGTTTTATAGTTCTTTTTTAATATTTTGTTTAATTTTTGTAAACTAAATACAAGACAATATAACAAAAACACACAGCTAAACCTGTATACACAAAATCATAAAGTGCACCCCCCACCCTCCTAGGGACCAATTGTTATACTTCCATCCCGTTAATCACCCTTCCATATTCCAAAAATATAACATATCCTGACAAGGCATACTCCCCTTCCCCTTTATTAATACATACTCTAATAATTGATTCCAAATATCCATAAAATTATTTTTCTTTAATTCTCCCTTTTTGCATTTGATATTACAGGTTAATTTATCATTTAGGGCTATATCCCATACTTCCTTATACCAATCAGTAATTAAAAAGACATGTTGTACTTTCCATTTTCTCGCTATCATTAGCTTGGCTGCAGTTAACAAGTTTACAATCAATTCGTTTGTATTTTGGTCACAAATAACTTTCTCCATTATTGATAACAATGCTAGTTTTAGACAGACCTCTAGATTAATACAAATAATTTCTGATATATCTGTAAAAACCCAGTTACATTTTTACAACTCCACCACATATGAGCATATGTCCCTTTTTCCTGACATCCTCTCCAACAAAGTGCGGAGCAATTATTATCTATTCTATTTAATCTTACTGGAGTTAAGTACCACCTCCAAATTAGTTTATAGAAATTCTCCCTTATCCTTATTGACATAACTTTCAGAATACATCTATCCCATATATTGTTCCAACCCACCTTTGAAGTCTCCCCAAATTCAGTCTTTAGATGGTCATTTTGTTCTTCAGTTCTTTGAATCACTCTATAAATCCCTTGTTATACCTCTTGTTGACCCATTCCCTTCTAAACCATCTCCAGACATGGCAATAATTTGAAATTGGGTTAAACCCTCTCATGCTTGGTTCTCCTTTTCCACTTCTTCGACCACTGTTCTAACTGCAGGAAATTTAATCATGATATTCTTCTTCTTCTTCCAACAATTTCCATTATTTGGTCTCTTGTCTCCATCTTTTCCACCCATTCCATTAATCTGATAACCCTTTCTTTTCTTAATATGCCCTCCAAAAAATTTTGGGGAAGTCATTTATAACCACCACTGGAATTAATGGGGATATCCCTGGTATAAATATATTCCTCCTACTGCTCCAAATCTCTAACATACTTCTTAAAAAGGGGTTGTCGATTCTTTTTATCATTTTATTATAATTTTTAAGAAATAAAATATTCTCCAAATTATTTCGTAGTTCATGTGTTTCCAACTCAAACCACATTATTCCTTTAGGACTTTTATAGTTCTGCCTGTGTGTAACAAGCTTTACTTTCCCTTTGTCAATTTCATTCCCTTATCTCCCCTTTCAATTTGTATGTTTACTACTGCCAATAAACCTGTGTCACTTTTGCCTAAAGCATAATTTTGCTTTGACTCAGTGCCTCAATCCAGTGTAAGTGACCCGAGCTGAACTGGGGATTGCAAGCAGGAGCTCTGAGCTGTCAAAAGAGCTGCATAGCTCCCGGTCTTGCAGGAAGGGACTGGCGGTGGTCCTTCACAAGCACTTTTCAGTAGTCAAACCCAGAGGTTATGGTATAGAAAACTGTAACCAGGCTCTCCCTATCCATTACACAGTTGGAGATACCAAACGGGCCTCAGGGCACCAAACGGGCCTCAGGGCATCTACTAAGTGGATTCTCCAACAGGAAATACGGGTTCAATTGTGCCTGAATCTTGCGCCATAAACCAAGCATATCTATGGTTTCTCCCCTGTGTGAGCTATATGATGGGAAGTGAGATCTGACTGAAACTTTTCCCACATTCCAAGCATTTATTCATTTTCTCCCCTTACCTTGCTTCTTTGATGAGAAGCAAGGTTGGTGTTTGAATCTTGTTTCACACTCCAAGCATTTGTATGATTTCTCCCCTCTGTGCGGTATTCGATGAGGTGAGATCCATTTTCTGATAGATTTTTCCATATCACAAAGATGTACCGTATTTTTCGCTCCATAAGACGCACTTTACCCCCCAAAAAAACTAGGTGGAAATGTCTGTGCGTCCTATGGAGTGAATATAGTAAAAATATATAAAAATATATAGTACACTTTCCTCTGCTGGTCCGGAAGAGCAGAGGACTTCTGGGTGGGGCGGGGGAAGCCCCCGCCTCTCATCTGATTTTAAAAAAAAATAAAAATTTGTACCATACAGTAAGTGCGTCTTATGGTCCGGTGCGTCTTATGGAGCGAAAAATACGGTATATGGATCCTGGCCTATCTGAGTTCTTTGATGAAAAGCAAGGTTTGTGTTTCTACTGAAGCTCTTTCCACAGTCCAAGTACTTCTATGGTTTCTCTCCTGTGTGAGTTCTTTGATGCTTGTGGAGGGCTATACTCTGATATGGTTTCTCCCCTGTGGGAACTCTTTGATGAGAGGTGAGATTTATCTTTTGATTGAATCTCTTTCCATATTCCAAGCATTGCTATGGTTTCTCCCCTGTGTGAATTCTTTCATGAGAAGTGAGATTTGGCTTTTTATCGAATCTTTTTCTGCATGCCAAGCACTGATATGGTTAATCCCCTGCGTGAGTTATTTGATGAGAAGTGAGATTTATCTGTTGACAATCTCTTTCCACACTCCAAGCATACATATGGTTTCTTTCCTGTGTGAGTTCATTGATGAGAAGTGAGCTGTTCCTTCCGACTGAAGCTCTTTCCACACTCCAAACATTGCTATGGTTTCTACTCTGTGTGAATTCTTTGATGAGAAGTGAGATTTATCTTTTGATTGAATCTCTTTCCACACTCCAAGCATTGATATGGTTTCTCCCCGGTGTGTGTTCTTTGATGAGAAGTGAGATTTCTCTTCTCACTGAATCTCTTTCCACACTCCAAGCATTGATATGGTTTCTCCCCTGTGTGAATTCTTTGATGAGAATTCAGATTTGCCTTCTGACTGAAGCTCTTTCGACACTCCAAGCATTGATATGGTTTCTCCCCTGTGTGAAATCTTTGATAAGTGAGCAGTGTCTTCCAACTGAATCTCTTTCCACACTCCAAGCACTGATATGGTTTCTCCCCTGTGTGAATTCTTTGATGATAAGTGAGCAGTTTCTGCCAACTGAATCTCTTGCCGCACTCCAAGCACTGATATGGTTTCTCCCGTGTGTGAATTCTTTGATGATAAGTGAGCAGTGTCTTCCAATTGTATCTCTTTCCACACTCCAAGCATTGATATGGTTTCTCCCCTGTGTGAATTCTTTGATGAGAAGTGAGACTTGACTTTTTACTGAATCTCTTTCCACACTCCAAGCATTGATATGGTTTCTCCCCGGTGTGTGTTCTTTGATGAGAAGTGAGATTTCTCTTCTCACTGAATCTCTTTCCACACTCCAAGCATTGATATGGTTTCTCCACTGTGTGAATTCTTTGATGAGAAATCAGATTTGCCTTCTGACTGAAGCTCTTTCCACACTCCAAGCATTGATATGGTTTCTCCCGTGTGAATTCTTTGATGAGAATTCAGATTTGCCTTCTGACTGAAGCTCTTTCCACAGTCCAAGTACTTCTATGGTTTCTCTCCTGTGTGAGTTCTTTGATGCTTATGGAGGGCTATACTCTGATATGGTTTCTCCCCTATGGGAACTCTTTGATGAGAGGTGAGATTTATCTTTTGATTGAATCTCTTTCCATATTCCAAGCATTGCTATGGTTTCTCCCCTGTGTGAATTCTTTCATAAGAAGTGAGATTTGACGTTTTATTGAATCTTTTTCCATATTCCAAGCATTGCTATGGTTTCTCCCCTGTGTGAATTCTTTCATGAGAAGTGAGATTTGGCTTTTTATCGAATCTTTTTCTGCATGCCAAGCACTGATATGGTTAATCCCCTGTGTGAGTTATTACATGAGAAGTGAGATTTATCTGTTGACAATCTCTTTCCACACTCCAAGCATTCATATGGTTTCTCTCCTGTGTGAGTTCTTTGATGAGAAGTGTGATGTTCCTTCCGACTGAAGCTCTTTCCACACTCCAAACATTGCTATGGTTTCTACTCTGTGTGAATTCTTTGATGAGAAGTGAGATTTATCTTTTGATTGAATCTCTTTCCACACTCCAAGCATTGATATGGTTTCTCCCCGGTGTGTGTTCTTTGATGAGAAGTGAGATTTCTCTTCTCACTGAATCTCTTTCCACACTCCAAGCATTGATATGGTTTCTCCCCTGTGTGAATTCTTTGATGAGAATTCAGATTTGCCTTCTGACTGAAGCTCTTTCCACATTCCAAGCATTGATATGGTTTCTCCCCTGTGTGAATTCTTTGATGAGAATTCAGATTTGCCTTCTGACTGAAGCTCTTTCGACAATCCAAGCATTGATATGGTTTCTCCCCTGTGTGAAATCTTTGATGATAAGTGAGCAGTGTTTTCCAACTGAATCTCTTTCCACACTCCAAGCACTGATATGGTTTCTCCCCTGTGTGAATTCTTTGATGATAAGTGAGCAGTTTCTGCCAACTGAATCTCTTGCCGCACTCCAAGCACTGATATGGTTTCTCCCGTGTGTGAATTCTTTGATGATAAGTGAGCAGTGTCTTCCAATTGTATCTCTTTCCACACTCCAAGCATTGATATGGTTTCTCCCCTGTGTGAATTCTTTGATGAGAAGTGAGACTTGACTTTTTACAGAATCTCTTTCCGCACTCCAAGCATTGATATGGTTTCTCCCCGGTGTGTGTTCTTTGATGAGAAGTGAGATTTATCTTTTGACCGAATCTCTTTCCACACTCCAAGCATTGATATGGTTTCTCCCCGGTGTGTGTTCTTTGATGAGAAGTGAGATTTCTCTTCTCACTGAATCTCTTTCCACACTCCAAGCATTGATATGGTTTCTCCCCTGTGTGAATTCTTTGATGAGAATTCAGACTTGCCTTCTGACTGAAGCTCTTTCCACACTCCAAGCATTGATATGGTTTCTCCCCTGTGTGAATTCTTTGATGAGAATTCAGACTTGCCTTCTGACTGAATCTCTTTCCACACTCCAAGCATTGATATGGTTTCTCCCCTGTGTGTGTTCTTAGATGAGAAGTGAGATGGGGCTTCTGACTGAAGCTCTTTCTGCACTGCAGGCATTGATATGGTTTCTCCCCTGTGTGTGTTCTTTGATGAGAAGTGAGTTGTGTCTTCCAACTGAATCTCTTTCCACACTCCAAGCACTGATATGGTTCCTCCCCTGTGTGAGTTCTTTGATGATAAGTGAGCAGTGTCTTCCACTTGTATCTCTTTCCACACTCCAAGCATTGATATGGTTTCTCCTCTGTGTGAATTCTTTGATGAGAAGTGAGACTTGACTTTTTACTGAATCTCTTTCCGCACTCCAAGCATTGATATGGTTTCTCCCCGCTGTGTGTTCTTTGATGAGAAGTGAGGCTTATCTTTTGACTGAATCTCTTTCCACACTCCAAACATTCATATGCTTTCTCCCGTGTGTGTATTCTTTGATGACGAGTGAGGTCTGTCTTCTGACTGAATCTCTTTCCGCACTCCAAGCATTGGTGTGGTTTCTCCCCTGTGTGAAATCTTTGATGAGAAGTGAGCTGTGTGTTCCAACTGAATCTCTTTCCACACTCCAAGCACGGATATGGTTTCTCCCCTGTGTGAGTTTGTTGATGAGAAGTAAGCTGTGTCTTTGAACTGTATCTCTTTCCACACACCAAGCATTCATATGGTTTCTCCCCTGTGTGGATTTTGCAATGAGCATTAAGGTTTGATTTAGACTTCAAGGTTTTCCCACACACAGAGCACACATAGTTTTCCTGTGTTTTAGCCATTTTTCCTTCCATTGAGATATCATTGTAGTCACTGCCCTGAGAAGCAAAGCATTTATTCCTCCTCTTCCGATTTAGTTCACTTTCTCTTCTCTGAGGTTCCCTATTTTTAAATATGTTTGTTTTCGGGGACATCCCAGATGGTTCTCTCTTATTCTCCATTTCACACCTGTCACTTTCTAGAATGAAGACAAGAAATTGGTAAAAGCCTGAGTTAGAAATAGAGATTCAAATCATTGAATGACTTCAGCTGACTATTGTGATAAAAAGAAGAACTCTCAACACTGAGACTGGAGGCAGTTCTTACTATGTGCCTAACCGCCTCTTTTGACTGGTATTGACTGAGAGCTGGTGTAGTCAAGAGCAATGGATTGGGACCAGAGAGTCCTGGGCTCTGCTCCCAGCTCAGACATGAATTTTTTCAGGGTGCTATGGGGCCGGTTACTCTCTCACGCCCTCGCCTGCCCCACAGGATTGTTGTGCAGGCAAGTGGACCATCTGAGGCATGATGTTATGAGCTCTTTGGAGCAACAGTAGGATGCAAATACAGATAACAAGAGAAAGGAGAAGAGCCATCAAGAAGTGGCAGAGAACCTTTTCTTATTGGGTGCCCTATATATTATGTATAGGAGTTAAATATGTTCTTGGTATGCAGAAAGTCCCAAATTCAATCCCCACCACCTCCAGTTAAAGGTCCCGAAAGGAGTCCTTGGATGTCCTGAGCATGAGACCTCAGAGAGAGGCTGAGAGCAGATGATATCAGTCTAGGAGGGCCACTGGTTGTTTGGAATGTTCATATTGCAGCGACATCGAGGGCTAATGGAGCCAGATATACTGCTGGGACTCCTGGAATAGGCCTGACAGAGTCGCGCGCGGGGGGGTGTTGCACAGCAGGACTGCTTTGCTCCGGAGGCCCCCCCACGGCACGGGGGGGGGCGCCTAATATAATTTGGCCTAGGGCGCCAAACAGCCCTGCACTGTTCCTGTGTATAATGACTGGATCACTTTAATGCATCCTCCTTTGGTTGTGTATGCCACTTGCGAGGGGGATGCCCAAAAGGTGGCCTAGAAATACTTCCATGAATATAGAGAATGGGGAATAAATTACTAACAATCCCACTGCTGCTACTACTACTACCACCACCAGCAGCAGCATTGCATTTGTAAAGAGATATTATTGTCAGCCAGGGAAAGAGGGAGCCTTACCGAGAGAGGCCACGATCCCACGATTCTCCTCCATGATCTGCCTGTGCAGGGCTCTCTGGTCAGGATCCAGCAGTGCCCACTCCTCCTCACTGAAGGACACAGCGATCTCCTCAAAGGGCACCAGACCCTGGACAGAAGAAACATCAACATTTCCTCCTCACACCTAACAGAAAGATCGTCTAGTAACAAAATCCAAAAGGCTGCTTCAAGTGAGTTGGCTGGGCATTTATAGTGGACGATTTAAGCATCCACGAGTGGCATTTGCAGCCTTCCTTTTGGAGGACAAGGCTACCAAAGGGCTACTAGTCCTGATGGTGATCTCCAGGATCTGGGGAAGCACGCCTCTCAAGACCAATCACAGGGGAAGAATGGCGTCCGAGGTCCACTGCGCTCATGCACTGCTTGTGAGCTACACAGGTATTTTCTGGCTGGCCAGTGTGGGAAATGGGATGCTGGACTAGAGGGGCCTTTGGCCTGACCCAGCAGGGTGCTTCTTGTGTTCCTATTCTTGCTGGAAGCAAACAGGAGGGGAGAGTTCTGTTCAGGCCCAGCGAGGTGAGGCACCCAAGGGATCCTTCTCCTGACCTGATCCGCTCCCACGCCATCACAAAGAAGCAGCGCTGGCTGAGGATTGATTCCTGGCATCACTCCATCCCCTCTGAGAGAGAAAGGAAATCGGGAGCGTATGCTTGTCTTGGAGATTAAGATGACAGTCCTAAGAACATGCGGCCTTGTGGATCAGGCAAAATGTCCATCTAGTCCACTCTTCTGTCTACGCACTGGTCAACCAACTGCCCACGGAAACTCACAAGCTGGACATGCGTGCAACAACACCCTCCCGCCCATGTTCCCCAGCAACCGGTGCACATAGGCATACTGCCTCTGATACAGGAGATCGTGTATAGCTATGTATGCCCATCACAAACACAGCTGTCTATGTGTCTACGGATCACATTTCCCACTAACAGGAGCTCCCCGGCCCCTGGATATATTGAATGCACTTACTAGGTAGTTAGCCCCTTTGAACACAAGAGGACTTCCTTCTCAGGAAAATACACAGGACTGCAGTTTAAGTGATGCAAGTGTAAGAACACAGGCATGTCAGGAAATGTCTTATCCTTTATTTGCAGTTTGGATGCTTTAGGACAATTGGGTGAAAATGCATCTCTCCCCAGTTGGGCGCTTGGCCAGAATTCTAACGTCTTCAGTTATTGAATATCATTTTTTTAACTGAGAAAAGGGCTGGAGACAGGTTTCTTCCCCCCACCCTCCAAATGACTCAGGGGGGGAATAAAAGCAGCCCAAGGATTTCTTGCACGCTCCCAACCCCGCAGCTAATCCTTACCCTGTGAGGCGGCACCTCCATCACTCTCCTGCTCGATGCCCGTTCGCAGGGGACTCTGCAGGGGGCGGGGAAATCAGGTTCCACTTCGGCACACAGATTCTCTACCTGAAACGTAATGTGGATCCAAGACATGCAATGAGAAGAGAATACAGAAATGATACACTCTTGGGGCAGGGGGCATGGGAGATCACTCCTCAGAGAATTTCAGTAAAAAGTCGGGTAATTTGCAGAGAGAGTTTTGGGATGTCCCCCCTCATATGCTTGACCCCTTGGAGCTCCCAGGATGCAATGCTCTCACCCGTTTCTTGTCCTCCTGCCGGCTCAGGAGGAAGCCTTCTGCCAGGGCCACCGCCTGGGAACTGGTCTCCGCCCCACATTCCCTCACCCAGCTCGACATCTCCAGGGGCAGGATGCTCAGGAACTGCTCCAGGATGACCAGGTCCACGATCTGAGTTTTGGTGTGTCGCTCTGGCTTCAGCCACTGACGGGAGAGATGGTGGAGCTGGGTGCAGACCTCTCGGGGGCCCTGAGCCGCCCGGTAGCGGAGCTGCCTGAAACGCTGTTGCCACACATCTGAGCTGACCATTTCCTGGCCCAGCATCTCCTGTCCCGTAGTTTCCCAGGTTCCACTGGCACTCCCAGTCCTGATGGCATCACGGCCTCTTCCAGCTTCGGCGGTAGCAGAGTCCTGCTCGTCCATCTTTGATCCGTGCAGCAAAGAGTGGTGCTAATGAAGCTCTGCAAAGCCAAGACCTGTAAAAGAATTATTACCCTGTCAGGGCAAGAAGGATCTTTTTTTTATTTATTTAATACATTTTTATACCGCCCAATAGTTGAAGCTCTCTCGGCGGTTTACAACAGTTATAGCCATAATATACAATATAATATAAATATAAACTTTAAAACCACAGATTAAAACAAACAGCAGAGCTAGCAGCAACAGTTACAATAACAGAGTTAAAAACAACTACAAGATTAAAATGATTAAGATGATTAAAATGATTTAAATGCCTGGGAGAGTAGAAAGGTCTTCACCTGGCACCGGAAGGAGTACAATGTAGGCGCGAGGCGAGCCTCTTTGGGGGTGCTCATTCCACAACCGGGGTGCCACAGCAGAAAAGGCCCTCCTCCTGGTAACCACCTGCCTCACTTCTTTTGGCAGGGGCTCTCGGAGAAGGACCGCTGATGAAGATCTTAGTGTCCAGACAGGTACATATGGGAGGAGACGATCCTTCAGATACCCTGGACCCAAGCCGTTTAGGGCTTTGAATGTTAGTACCAGCACTTTGAATCGGGCCTGGAAACAGACTGGTAGCCAGTGCAGATGAGAAAGCACTGGCATAATATGTTCACGTCGGCCAGTCCCCATTAACAATCTCGCTGCCCTATTTTGGACCAGCTGAATAACTCCTATAAACCTCTCACCAAACCCCATAGTTTTTGTTATCATCTTTAACGCTGGCCATTCCACGCAATCAGAAGCTTAAAAAATATCTAATGCTAGAACCCCAGCTTTCAAATTATTTTTCTTTATTAAATATATTATATTTAATACTCTTCTAGTTAGGTCTACCATTTGTCTACCTTGTATGAAACCACATTGATCTAGCCCTACATACTTACTAACAAACCTATTTTTTCTCGTTAATATTGCAAACCTTATGAGTCTTTTAACAAAGCATAGTCAATACCGGCTGCCCTCCTTGACCATTTATTAATTGTGGAGGAAGGGGGGGCTGCCTGACCCACTACAACCCACCCTTTCTTACCCAAAGGACCCAAGACCCTCAGAGATCCATACTGGAGAGTCCACCGGGCCGGGCAGCATTCCCCAAGCACCACCTTCTGGAGCTGGCCATGCAAGTAGGAGCAGAACCACAGCAAGGCAGTACCCCCCACTGGCAACTCAGACAGCCACCCCAGAAGGATGCCAAGGGATCCAGGAGTATCTTCTCCCCCACATTAAGTTTTGTATATTTTCTTAATATTAAAAACAAAAACTGTGGAGAAAGCCCAAACCCCAGTTACACACACACACACACACACACACATTTCCCCCAAGGGAGGGGGCGAGGGAGGAGGGAGGAGGTCACCGGGGAAGCAACCAGACAGGTCATCAGCCCCAACAAAGGAGAGATCCACAAAAGTCCAAGAAGGACCATCAAGGACCATCAACAAACAGGGCAGTCTCAAAGAGCTGCAAAGTACCACTACGTCACCTTCTTCCCGGGCAGGAATAAGCCCACCTAAACGAAGGGGGCAGGCATAAGCCCCCACCTGACCCAGAGGGGGGGGGAGAGCGGGAAATCCGGGGTAGAAAACCCCTCTCCCTTCCGGGAGTTGGGTGTTGGGGAACCACGGGTATGGCAGGTCTAGATCCACCTAAAAGCAAGCCGTCTGGGTACACCGGTCTCAGCCAGGAAGTGCAGATCGGGAGCTGGGCTGAAACTGACTAGAGTACTGTCTTTGATGTGAGGATATTGACCTGCTTCAATCTGCTAGCCGGGGAGCCTGCTCATTGGGTAAGACGCGAGTCAGCTAAAGTTGTGTTGACTGTAAACGTATTACTAGAAGACTGCTAGTTCCGATCTGATTATTGTGTAAACAAATAAAAAGCGTTATTTGGGCATACAAAGGGTTGTGGTTTTTCCTCTTGTACTTGAAAGCCGATAGGAGCCTTATTGCTTTGCCGGTTAACCCTAGAGTTGCCGAACTCACGCAAAGGATCCGGTTGCTGATCCTTCACAAAAACCAACACCACAAAACATACAAAGCTGAACAAACAAACAAAAACCTAAAATGGGCTTCCAATTTTTTCTACAGCAAATATAACTAACAATATTTTCTCTTACTCCATAATTACATAGACAATTCTTTTTTCTGTCATCTCAAAAAAAAACCACAACAACTTCTTATTCACCAAACTCACAAATAAACAAGTCATTTTTTTCCTAATCCCTGCAAGAAATCAAGTAAAGGTTTCCGTTCAATAAACGTAGATATTGTCTTTTCTTTGATTAATGATGTAAGTTTAGCCATCTCTGCCAGCTCAAGCATCCTCACCAGCACAATATATTATGTATATTGCCGGTTTTAATTATATATATATATATATATACACACAGAGTCATGCCTTGGATTGAGAGCATAATTTGTTCCGGAAACGTGCTTTTAATCCAAAACACTCTTATATCAAAACGAAACGAGCCTGCTGGATTCCTCGCAGACCTCCTTAAATCCCCCCCCCCAAAACCAAACCAAAAGGTTCTCCTGGCTTTACGGAGGAGGAGAAAGAAAGAAGCGCCCGAGCTTGTGGGGAAACCCCAAACGGATCACCTGTGGGGTGAAATGGGGGGGGTTCCAGCTTTTTTCCCCCCCGCGTCATGCCCCCCTCCCACACTGCAGCCCAGGGCCACCCCCTCCCCAAATTCACAAGGGGGGGGTCTCACCGGATCGCGGGAGGGAGGGAGGCACCGAGGCAGTCAGTGGGAAAGAGCAGAGTCGCCGGGCAGGAAAAGGCAGGAGCAGAGTCTCCAGTTGCCGTGAAAATGGCGCGACCCTCAGGAAAACCCATAATAAGCCATCAGGGCTTCTTCTCGCTTTGCCCTGCAGAGTCGGGAGCTCCCAGCTACTTCAAGCTGCTTCTAAAGGGGCCACGTGGGAGGTTGCAGCTCGGCTTGCAGTTCTAGCTTAGCTGCAATTGAATTGTGCCCACGGCCCCTTTAAGAGTAGAGAGACGCCGCAGAACTGGGAGGTGGAGGCGAGGGGTGCGCGTGCCTGTGCGTGCGCGTGCACGGGTGGGCGCCCCATGGGGAAGGGATTAGCTGAGAGGAAGGAGGAGGAGGAGGAGGAGGCGGGGGCTGCCCCGGGTGGCCTGGACCGAGGGAGGGGAGAATGAGGGAATCGATCACATGATTCCTATCTTCATATTGCCAAAAAATTCCTTTCCTTTCCTTTCAGAGCTGACTACTCTGTGCCTCTAACAGGTGAGATGCAGCGTCAGAAGGAAAGGCAAGAACCTTCTCTGAAGCTCAGTCCTGACAATTTTAAAACAAAAAGAAAAAGATTGCCTTGCAAGCACTGACCCCCCCCCCCCGGAAAAACACCAGATATCCAAAATTAAGGGTTTAAGTAAAGTTTTTAAAAAATTACAAAAGCCACTTATGAAATATTATAAAAGAATATAAAATCTAATAATGAAATAATTATAATATATCAGATATTATATAATAATATAATTCTGGAAAAGTCATCCTAGCACTGGCGCTTCTAAGAAGGAGCAGCATTTCACAATTATCCCTCAATTACACGATCCTTCTTCACACAGTGCATAATCAATTTGCTGCCACCAGATGCAATGTCAGTGTTGTAGATTGCTTTAAAACATGGAGCTTCAGTGTTTAATACTGGATAGATGTGCTCAAATGCAAGATATATGTATGGTGGGAAGGACAAATATTTATTAACCTCTTACCATGATTTTTTTAAAAAAAGAATAAAGGTTGAAATATTTTGTCCCAGAATACATTTACATTTGAGGCATACCCTTTCTCCTTAATTTTTTTTTTTTTTTTTTTTAATCTGTTAAACCTTATGAGTCTTTTAACAAAGCATCGTCAATACCGGCTGCCCTCCTTGACCATTTATTAATTGTGGAGGAAGGGGGGGCTGCCTGACCCACTACAACCCACCCTTTCTTACCCAAAGGACCCAAGATCCCCAGAGATCTCAAGGTACCAGATTGCCAGCCTCAGCTGTCTGCAATCTTACTTGAATCTCTGTTCAGGGACTCACCTTTAATTCTGTAACCTGGATTTAGATACTGAAGCCACAGAGCAACTACAAAACTCATGGGGGGGAAACTAAGAAAGGTTTATTCTGGTAGCATTTTACAACAAAAGGTGGGAAATGAGAGAAGCACAAAATAGAGACACTTTGGTACACAGAGTAAAGCTACAAAATAACAAAACCTGATTCTTTATATCTCTCAGGCACACACTGTAACCTGGGGGTTAATTCTCTTTTAGGGTTGGATCCAGCACAGCCTTGCCGCCTGGGAGGACTACTTCACCTACTCAAAGGTCTGAGATGGGTAGCTCTCCACAAGGCCTGCCTTTACCAGAGCCCTCATTCAGCTAATTTCAACAGGAGCTACCTGGGGTCAGATCCTGAGGCCCCCCGAAGGCTTGGACCTCTGCTTGGCTTGCTGCCATTGCTCCAACAGCCAGCAACCATCCAAGACCCAAAGACAAAGAACAAAACCCACGATTTGGGAAATATACCTCCCCCCCTCCTCCTTTCTGTAGCTTTGCTGCTTCTAGCCAATCATGATGCACTTCACTTGGCCAGGCAGAGAGGGGGACTCATGACTCATGGCTTACTGGGCCTGAACTACATTTGCATATGAAAGCCGGGTCACCGGCACGCCATGCCCCATCCGCCATGCCCATCCCATACTTTATGTACATTTCGCCTCCTCCCAGCCCCCAACTGGCCTTACTTGATTTACACATGAGGAGGCGTGTGTGTGTGTGTGTGTGTGTGTGTGTGTGTGCATGTAGGAACCTCCAAAGGCTCTTCTCTTCACATTAATGAATTTACCAAAATCTAATAGTGTGATTCAATGGTACACTTACTTGGGAGTAAGCTCTGTTGAGTTCCGTGGGACACACTTCTGAGTGATCTTGCCTAGGATTGTGCTATAAGGCAGCAGTCTTCTGGCCACTTGCTTGAGAGTAAAGCCCCATGGAAAGAAGTGGGAGTAGCTTTTGAATGAACATTTATCGCATCAGGCTGTAACACTAGACTTTGCTCCTATCGGAGCTTAGGGAATAGCCCTTGATGGTCAGAGACGAATAATGGGCAGCTTCTCATGACTTTATTCTGAAGACTGACACAATTTGTGCTCTTCAAAGGCTTGTGCTCTGAACTTGGCTGTCAAACAATAACCTCCAGATTGCCTTATTCAACCCATAAGTCTAACAGACCAAAGGAAGGCCATCTTCATGCAAACCAAGTCCCCGCATAGACTGAAGCAAGCTGGGTTCGTATAGAAGGACTGGGCTTGCATCTTCCTGTAAGAGAAGGTGTTCATGCCTTCCTCTCTGTGCTAGGTTAAGTCCATAAAAAGAGCCCTACTGGTCCAGCATCCTGGTTCCCACAGTGACCAACCAGAGGCTCCGGAAAGCTCTCCAGCAGGACATGAGGGTAACAGTGCGCTCCCACTCATGTTCCCCAGCAAGTGGTCTTCAGAGGCATGGTGTCTCCAATCCTGGAGGTGCTATGTAGCCATCTTGACTAGTCCATTGATAGCCTTATCAGTTATAGAATGCCTGGAGAAGGGAAACTAGATCCTAACCTCCATGAATTTGTCTACTCCAAGTTGGCAACCATGGCTACATCTTGTGGCAGTGAATCCCACAGTTCAACTATGCACTATGCAAATAAATATTTCATTTTGTTTGTGCCAAATGTGCCACCGTTTAGCTTTAGTGGATAACCCCAGGTTCTAGGAGAGAGGGAGAAAATACTGCAGTTTTGTGTGTTTCCTCTGATCACTTTTGGACCTGACCATGCCCTTGGTTGCCTGGGCCTACCCTTGGCCACGCCCTCATGCTGCCTGGCCACACCCTCTTGATCACACCTTCATGTTGCTTAACCATACCTCTAACAAATTCACAGGTGTGCCCCTATTTCCATCTGTGAAATGTTGGAGGGTCTGCAGGAGGAAGGAGGGACGTGGGGTGGGGGGGGCAGGGACATTTTATGACTTTGAGGTGGGGTGGAGGGAGGTGTCGTTGCCATGGAGACAGGGACCCGCCCAGCCTCCCCAAATTGCCGCCTTCTCTAGGATTCCGGTTCAGTTCCTTTGCAGAGGGGCAGGCAGTGGGGTCCTTCCCCGGGACCCCCCCAAGCAGAACCAGCAGACCGGGTCAGGCACGGCACCACCGCTAGGCTGGAGTCCTCTGGGAGAAAGAAGGAAATGCCCGAGCTTGTGGGGAGACCCCAAATGGATCAGCCGCGGAGGCCACCTGCCTGTGGGGTGAAATGGGGGGCGGGGTGTTCCAGCTTGCACCTCCCAGTCCCTCTAGACACCAGCCCAAATCTGCAGAGGCTTCTTCTACACTCACACACTTCTGACTCTCCTCTCCTTTCGCAAGGTGGACTTTACTTTTGGGCTCATTGCCCCCCCCACCTGGTACTTTTGGGCTCATTGCCCCCCCCACCTGGTGCCCCCTCCCCTACTACAGCCCAGGGCTGCCCCCAACCCAGGTTCACAAGCGGAAGTAGGAATTGAACACTTCTGCCTTTTCTTTGTCTTCTGTTATCAACTTGCCATCCTCATTGCATAGTTGAACCACCATTTCTTTCCTCTGTCTTTTACTGTGCATGTATCTGAAGAAAGCTTTCTTGTTTTTAGCATCCCTCGCTAACCTTAGCTCATTCTCAGCTTTAGCCTTCGTGACACTATTCCTGCAGTTCTGTGCTACCTGCCTGTACTCTTCCCTTGTAGCCTGTCCTTCCTTCCACTTCCTATACGTGTCCTTTTTTGCTTTCAGGTCATCTTTGAGTTTATTGTGAAGCCACATTGGCTTCTTCTGTTGCCCTCTGCCTTTTTTCCTTGTGGGAATTGTTTGCAATTGTGCCTTTAAAATTTCCTTTTTTAAAAACTCCCACCCCTCCTGGGCTCCTTTTCTCATTAGGGTCGCTTGCCATGGGACCTTACTTATCATTGTTCTGAGTTTGTTAAAATTGGCTTTCTTAAAATCCAGGGTACGTGTTTGGCTACACTCAGCTTTTGCTTCCTTTAGAATCAAGAACTCAAGTATAACATGGTCACTTTCCCCCAGAGTTCCCGAAACTGCCACTTTATCCACTAACTCGTCTCTGTTGGTTAGAATCCGGTCAAGGATAGCCGATCCTCCAGTTCCTTCCTGCACACATTTACATTCAGATGGTTTTCCCCAAGCGCCCTCAATGGGTTGCAAAGTACCCTCAATCGCCCCCCTTCCGAGCACCTCTGATGGGCCATGGGCAAAGTGGCGCTGAAACCTCCGCACCCCCTCCTGCTGACCAGACCGGTCCCTCCTGTCAGTAGAGGGAGGGGTCGGGGGATCGAGGGGGAGAAGCGAGGCAGTCAAAGAAGCAACCAAGGCTCCGAGAGGTTCTTGGAAGCAAGGTGTGGGGAAGCACGGAGTGGGTCGTTGGCTCAGGCGAGCCCAGACGCAAAACACCCAAACAGACTGCCTGGGTACATTGCCCGAAGTTCGTTATAGTCACAAGTATTAGACTAGGGTAGATTCTTCGTTGTCAGCTGAGAATACTGTAGCTTCTTTGTTGTTTTATAGTTCTTTTTAAATATTTTATTTAATTTTTGTAAACTAAATACAAGACATTATAACAAAAACACACAGCTAAACCTGTATACACAAAATCATAAAGTGCACCCCCCCACCCTCCTAGGGACCAATTGTTATACTTCCATCCCATTAATCAACCTTCCATATTCCAAAAATATAACATATCCTGACAAGGCATACTCCCCTTCCCCTTTATTAATACATACTCTAATAATTGATTCCAAATACCCATAAAATTATTTTTCTTTAATTCTCCCTTTTTGCATTTGATATTACAGGTTAATTTATCGTTTAGGGCTATATCCCATACTTCCTTATACCAATCAGTAATTAAAAAGACATGTTGTACTTTCCATTTTCTCGCTATCATTAGCTTAGCTGCAGTTAACAAGTTTACAATTAATTCCTTTGTATTTTGGTCACAAATAACTTTCTCCATTATTGATAACAATGCTAGTTTTGGACAGACCTCTAGTTTAATACAAATAATTTCCGATATATCTGTAAAAACCCAGTACATTTTTACAACTCCACCACATATGAGCATATGTCCCTTTTTCCTGAAATCCTCTCCAACAAAGTGCGGAGCAATTATTATCTATTCTACTTAATCTTACTGGAGTTACGTAAGTACCACCTCCAAATTAGTTTATAGAAATTCTCCCTTATCCTTATCGACATAACTTTCAGAATACATCTAACCCATATATTGTTCCAACCCACCTTTGAAGTCTCCTCAGATTCAGTCTGTAGATGGTCATTTTGTTCTTCAGCTCTTTGAAGCACTCTATATAAATCCCTCCTTATACCTCTTGTTGACCCGTTCCCTTCTAAACCATCTCTAGACATGGCGATCGTTTGAAATTGGGTTAAAGCCCTCTCATGCTTGGTTCTCCTTTTCCACTTCTTCGACCACTGTTCTAACTGCAGGAAATTTAATCATGATATTCTTCTTCTTCCAACAATTTCCATTATTTGGTCTCTAGTCTCCATCTTTTCCACCCATTCCATTAATCTGATAACCCTTTCCTTTCTTAATATGCCCTCCAAATCCAATCTTAAATTTTTTGGGAAATCATTTATAACCACCACTGGAATTAATGGGGATATCCCTGGTATAAATATATTCCTCCTACTGCTCCAAATCTCTAACATACTTCTTAAAAAGGGGTTGATTATAATTTTTAAGAAATAAAATATTCTCCAAAGTATTTCGTAGTTCATGTGTTTCCGGGCTTTGAAAGAAGAGCGGGCAGGGGGCTCAACGGGAGGCTGAGAGTGGGAGCTGCTTTGGACAGGGAGGAACGTTGGGGTGCGCGGAGGATGCTGCATCCTCTGACTTTCAAGCCCATGAAAGGTGTTTTGGTTCGTGGCTCCCAGAACCTCACCAAGCTAGTCTCTGGTTTCTCTTTGAGTCTTGGCATGTGCCTGCCTTTCCTTCTGGAACGGGACCTGCTTGCCACCTGGAGTCCTTGCCATTCCTTCTTGCCCTGACAGGGTAATGATTCTTTTACAGGTCTTGGCTTTGCAGAGCTTCAGTAGCACCGCTCTTTGCTGCACGGATCAAAGATGGACGAGCAGGACTCTGCTACCGCTGAAGCAGGAAGAGGCCGCGATGCCATCAGGACTGGGAGTGCCAGGGAACCCTGGGAAGCTACGGGACAGAAGATGCTGGGCCAGGAAATGGTCAGCTCAGATGTGCGGCGCCAGCGTTTCAGGCAGTTCCGCTACCGGGCAGCTCAGGGCCCCCGAGAGGTCTGCACCCAGCTCCACCATCTCTCCCGTCAGTGGCTGAAGCCAGAGCGACACACCAAAACTCAGATGGTGGACCTGGTAATCCTGGAGCAGTTCCTGAGCATCCTGCCCCTGGAGATGTCGAGCTGGGTGAGGGAATGTGGGACGGAGACCAGTTCCCAGGCGGTGGCCCTGGCAGAAGGCTTCCTCCTGAGCCGGGAGGAGGACAAGAAGCAGGAGGAGCAGTGGGTGAGAGCACTGCATCCTGGGAGCTGCAAGGGGTCAAGCATGTGAGGGGGGACATCCCAAAACTCAATCTATGAATTACTCAACCTTTTCTGGAAATCCTCTGAGGAGGGATCCCTCTTTCTCCCACATTGGGATAAATGTTAAGGATTAGCCTGTAATAAAAAAAACCAAAGACCCAGAAAATGCGCAGCACTGGGAGGCAAAGGAAGTGCATGTGAAGAACGGTGTGGGATGCAGGACACGCAGGGACTGTAACTTGCGTCAAGCCTCCCAGTGGATCTAGGGCTCAGGTGGGAGTTGAACCCCAAAATGTCCCAGGCATAAACCCAGTCTCCCATTTACTGGACCACCCTAGCTCAACACCTCTTGATGACATAAGCACATCCATCTGCTTTTGTACCCGTTCCATCACTCTCCCAAATTAAGCTGTCAACACATTCATCACTGACAAAGTGTCTCAGCCTGAGTGACAAAGCCTCAAGGTAAAAAGAAGTTAAGCACACATCCGAGTTCAGCATCCATGCGAGTTTCGCAACAGGGCGAGGAGACCACGACAGTCCTCTCTTCCTTACCCTCTCCAAGTAAATAACTTTATGATTAAACAAAACCCAATAATAAAATTATGTTAATTTTATCCCCCCCCCCCCCCAAAACAGGGTCAGGTGGAGTTGGGCTGTAATCTCTGTGTGTGCGTGCCTGTCTTTCTGTTGGGTGGTAACATTTCGCTTTCTCTTTAGATGAGACCAAAACATCTGGGAGACACCAGATTTGATAAGGATTGCATAGGATTGCAGCCCTTTCTTATCAGATTGTAGAAGCTGTAACAGAACATGCTGGAATTGGGCTACACACACACACACACGTCAAAAACAGGCCAGTTCCCTTAATGTCTATTCCAGGGAAATTAGTTGAAAACGTTATTAAAAATCAGTAAGCATACAGAAGGGCAATCCCTGCTGGGAAAGAATCAGCACGGCTTCCACAAAGGTAAGTCCTGTCTCACTAACCTTTTAGAGTTCTTTGAGCGTGTCAATAAACATGTGGACAAGGTGTTGTGATATGTATCACTTTACCAGCTGCAGCACATTGTTTACTCATGGAAGAGACAGAATGGCTAGGTAAACAGGTTTGCTGTCTTGCTAGAATCCTTGTATTCTGGGCTGTGGGAACAATATGACCTGGTCACATGGTTTGTATGTTCTGATGACGTGTTAACTTGTTTTCTGTCTGAGGCCATCTTAGGGAGAAGGTGGACTGCTTTCTCTGTTCTTGTTCTTCTTGCTTGACGTTGTTCCTGCAACAATGTAACGTCTTTGCTGAGGTGGAGTGAAGCTCAACTTACTCCACTGGACCTAATGCTTGCTATGCATTTATACTCTGCACATGGACTGTAACTAGGAAATGTATACTCTGTAGAACTTTACTTGCTAAGTAAACAAACAGGTAGAATTAGAACCTGTGGTGTTCCAGAGTGTTTCCTGACTCCATGGATTAATCTGCAACAGGGAAGCTGGAAGCAAGTCTGATTACAGGGGCAGGCTGGGCTGGCCAAACTGGTACCGACGCTGCACGCTGCGAAGGGGGGTGAGATCTGGAAGATCTGTGTGTGGAATTTCAGGCGTCTGTTAGCACACAGATAGGATTATAAATCTCCCAACTCGCACAGCTCCTTCACAAGGGTGATCCGGTAGACACTGTTTACTTGGACTTCAAAAAGGCTTTTTTAAAAACAAAAAACAAAAACCTTTTTTATTTTTATAAAAACAAAAACAAACAACACGAAACAAATGATAATTAACAATTAACAAAACTAAAAGGACTTCTGAATTTTTCTACAGCAAATATAAGTAACAAATAGTTTCTCTAATCAAAAATCAAAACGGAAAAGTTCTATTTTCTATTGTCACCAATTTATCGTATTATTATTCCACAAAATCACATAGAAACAATTTTTTTCCTAAACCCTGCAAAAGTCAATTAGAGGTTTCCACTAAGCAGTAAATGTAGATGTTGCCTTTTCTCTAATTAATGTATCTCTCTCTCTCTGTGTATATATATATATATGAATGATTCTCTTGGTTTAGCCAAGTGGAAATATGTGTTCAATATAGAAATAAATTAATTTTTCTTCTTTTTAACCCTTTCCAAAAATAGGAAAGTGTTAAAAAAGCAAATTAAAATATCTTGAATTTGTTAAAGGGATCTGCAACTCAGGAACACTTAACTGAGAAAATCAAACCAGCCCTGTAATCTAGGAAGATGGTATCTAGGTATCTAGCTCAATATTTCTCACTATGTATTAATTTATGTGAAGGACTGCCAACCGGTCTTTTCTTCAAGACGAGAGATCAAGGATGCAAAACTGCCAGCCTTAGCTCTGCCGTCTTGACCGGATTCTCTCAGGGTCTATACACTGGATTTAGCACTGAACCACAGAGGAACCGCACACACCGTGTGGGGTAGAACCAGGAAAGTTTATTTAAGGTAAACAGATTACAATAAAAGATGAGGAATGAGGGAAGGGGAAAAAGGTGGGGATACACTTGGTATACACAGGCAGAGCTCCAAAACAACAAAACTAGTTCCTTTACTATATAAATACCCAGGCACTTACTCCTTGCCTGGGGGTGGGTCTTCTTAGGGCTTGCCTCAGCAAGAAGCCCTACTCCACGCTCCTTCGTGTCTAGACAACAACTCAAACCAGAAGCCACAGCTGGCAGTATAGATTCCCCGCCCACCCCTCCTTTCCTAGCTTGGCTGTCCTTGGCCAATTGGGATGAACTTCCTCTGGACTAGGCAGAATTGCTATGCATTTATACTCTGCACATGGACTGTAACTAGCTCATGACTAGAGGGCTTGGGCCAAATTTGCATGCGAATACCTGTGGCACAGGGAGATCAAAGAGAAACTAGGCATATTTGCAGGAGACTCTTGAGGCCTAGAGACTTCAGAGGAACTATGTACATTTTGCATGAGACTCTCAACCTCCAGCTGGGATTACACTTATTTACACGTGTGTGTGTGTGTGTGTGTGGTTGGTGCAGGAGACTGACGCTTTTCTTCACAATTTATGAGAAACAAAGCTTAACTACGTTTATATTTCTTTGTTGCTTTAGCTTCAGCACATAAAAATGGCTCCATGCCGGCATTCATTTATAGAGTGCACCGAATACATGGGCTTTTCAATATGAAATAGGAGTTAAATTGTGATCAAGCATTGATATAATACCACACCCGGGTTAGTTCTTTGATATTATGTCCAGCTTTTCCTCAAATCAAAGTTCTTTTCATGATCCAAGCATTTATATGGCTTCTCCCCTGTGTGAATTCTTTGATGAGAAGTGAGCTGTGACTTCCAACAGAAGCTCTTTCCGCACTCCAGACATTGATATGGTTTCTCCCATGTGAATTCTTGATGAGTAGTGAGATTTGCCTTCCGACTGAAGCTCTTTCCACACTCCAAGCATTTATATGGTTTCTCCCCTGTGTGAATACTTTGATGAGAAGTGAGATGTTCCTTCCGACTGAAGCTCTTTCCGCACTCCAGACATTGATATGGTTTCTCCCATGTGAATTTTTTGATGAGTAGTGAGATTTGCCTTCCGACTGAATCTTTTTCCACACTCCAAGCATTGATATGGTTTCTCCCTGTGTGAATTCTTTGATGAGAACTGAGGTGTGTCTTCCGAATGAATCTCTTTCCACACTCCAGACACTGATATGGTATCTCCACTGTGTGAGTTCTTTCATGAGAAGTGAGACGTGTCTTCCGACTGAAGCTCTTTCCACACTGCAAACATTGATATGGTTTCTCACCTGTGTGAATTCTTTCATGAGAAGTGAGCCCTGTGTTCCAACTGAAGCTCTTTCCACACTGCAAACATTGATATGGTTTCTCCCCTGTGTGAATTCTTTGATGAGAAGTGAGCTCTCTCTTCCAAATGAATCTCTTTCCACACTCCAAGCATTCATATGGTTTCTTACCTGTGTGAATACTTCGATGAGACGTGAGCTGTGTGTTCCAACTGAATCTCTTTCCACACTCCAAGCATCGATATGGTTTCTCCCCTGTGTGAATTCTTTCATGAGAAGTGAGATTTCTCTTCTGACTGAAGCTCTTTCCACACTCCAAGCATTGATATGGTTTCGTCCCTGTGTGAGTTCTTTGATGAGAAGTGAGATGTGGCTTCTGACTGAATCTCATTCCACACTCCAAGCACTGATATGGTTTCTCCCCTGTGTGAGTTCTTTGATGACAAGTGAGAAGTATCTTCAGACTGAAGCTTTTTCCACACTCCAAACATTCATATGGTTTCTCACCTGTGTGAATTCTTTGATGAGAAGTGAGCTGTATCTTCTGACTGAAGCTCTTTCCACACTCCAAGCATTGATAAGGTTTCTCCCCTGTGTGGATTTTGCAATGAGTATTAAGGTTTGATTTAGACGTGGAGGTTTTCCCACACACAGAGCACACATAGTTTTCCTGTTTTTTAGCCATTTTTTCTTCCATTGAGATATCATTGTAGTCACTGCCCTGAGAAGCAAAGCATTTATTCCTCCTCTTCCGATTTAGTTCACTTTCTCTTCTCTGAGGTTCCCTATTTTTAAATATGTTTGTTTTCGGGGACATCCCAGATGGTTCTCTCTTATTCTCCATTTCACACCTGTCACTTTCTAGAATGAAGACAAGAAATTGGTAAAAGCCTGAGTTAGAAATAGAGATTCAAATCATTGAATGACTTCAGCTGACTATTGTGATAAAAGGAAGAACTCGCAACACTGAGACTGGAGGCAGTTCTTACTATGTGCCTAACCGCCTCTTTTAACTGGTATTGACTGAGAGCTGGGGTTGTCAAGAGCAATGGATTGGGACCAGAGAGTCCTGGGCTCTGCTCCCAGCTCAGACATGAATTTTTTCAGGGTGCTATGGGGCCGGTTACTCTCTCACACCCTCGCCTGCCCCACAGGATTGTTGTGAACGTAAATGGACAATCTGATACATGATATTATGAGCTCTTTGGAGCAACAGTAGGATGCAAATACAGATAACAAGAGAAAGGAGAAGAGCCATCAAGAAGTGGCAGAGAACCTTTTCCTATTGGGTGCCCTATATATTATGTATATAAGTTAAATATGTTCTTGGTATGCAGAAAGTCCCAAGTTCAATCACTACCACCTCCAGTTAAAGATCTCAAAAGGAGCCCTTGGATGTCCTGAACATGAGACCTCAGAGAGAGGCTGAGAGCAGATGATATCAGTCTAGGAGGGCCACTGGTTGTTTGAAATGTTCATATTGCAGCGACATCGAGGGCTAATGGAGCCAGATATACTGCTGGGACTCCTGGAATAGGCCTGCCAGAGTTAGATATTTTATAAATCTGTGTAAGAAAACAAGTGTGTATGTTTGAAATAGAAAAACTTGACTCTTACCATTTTTAAGAAAACGTTTTTAAACTATTTCTATATGTATAGAGTACAGAGTTATTAGTGTACACTGAGAAGGCATTTTAATTGTGTTGTACCCACCATGTTTTACAACATGTATTTACTAGATGTATTTTAAATATTTACAGCACCCTGAGGAAGGCCTTAAAAAAAGCCAGAGGCCGAAACGCGTCGGGCTCCTCCACCTGAAAACAAATAATAAAGAATTTGCACCCTGAGAACTCACTGCCCTATAATTATTAAAATCCAGGGGATCAAAGGAGGGCTTTTTCAAAAATGGTCTAATAATAGCTTCTTTCAAGCATGTAGGGAGAAAGCCCTCTTTTAGGGAAGCGTTAATAATATTCAACAAAAGCTGTCTTACT
This sequence comes from Shinisaurus crocodilurus, assembly GCA_021292165.1. NCBI lineage: Eukaryota > Metazoa > Chordata > Lepidosauria > Squamata > Shinisauridae > Shinisaurus > Shinisaurus crocodilurus. The sequence continues at coordinate 9,153,375 of CM037879.1, forward strand.
GTCTCCCCTCCCTGGGCTATAAGCCAGGATGGGCAAGGGTCAAGAGGGCAAGTAGTCTTATTGACCAAACCAAGAAGCTTGTCCACGTCATCAGGAGTCACCAACTGAAAGTGACCCAATTTAATCAGGCAAGAAGAGTTGCTGGACACCCCACTGTTGACTTCTGTATCCACAATGGCGTCTAGGTTGGCACGAATCCGAGAAATTTTATCTGCGAAAAACTCGTTAAAAGCCTCACAGCGAGCCACTGAAGGTTCTAAAATCTGATCTTGAATAGGGGGAGCCTGGCTCAGCTCCCTAACCACTCTGAACAGCTCAGCTGGACGCGAGTTCGCAGACGCGATACATGCAGAGCAGAAAGCTCTCTTCGCCGCACGTATCGCCACTCCATAGCTCTGCAAATGATCTCTATGGAATGTTTTGTCGGATTCGAGTCGAGTTCTCCGCCATCGGCGCTCTAGTCGTCTTCCTCTCCGCTTCAGCTTCCTCAGTTCTTCAGAAAACCACGGAGCTCATTTAGAAGTTGGTCGGAGAGGACATCTAGGAGCGATCGTGCTGATGACCCTAGCCAGGTCTTCATTCCATTTGGAGACCAAGGACACGACAGGATTACTGGCGGAACCATCCAAAAGACCCCCCCCAAGGCATTCTGGAAACGTATTGGATCCATCAGCCTTCGGGGACGTACCGTTTTAACTGGTCCACCACCCCTGCAGAGGTGGGCAGCAGCCTTAATGCCAGTCCTGACCAGATGGTGATCTGTCCCAGACAACGGAAAGACCACTGCGACCTCTACCCATGGATCATTATTGAGGCTGAGCTGACATGTCAGCCCACAATACAAGTTTATAAATACTTATTATCTGTGAATATGTGTGAGATAAGATACACAGGGCCATAAACAGGAATAGAATACACAACTGGATTATTCTATTTTACCCAGTCAATGAATTGCCATTTTTGCGTCTATGCCAGAATCATCAATGGATATATTATAAGTGATTTATTGAAATTTATATAGGAACTATGTATTCCCCCCCCCCCTTCTTTCTTTTTCTTTTTCCTTTTATTGTGTGTGTTTTGGTGTTTTTGTTTTTTTAATTCACATTAAAAAATTACTTTAAAAAAACTTGCTCACACTTTATGAATAAAGTTGATCCCATCCATTCCAACATTGTTCTGACACTAATGACAGCTTCTTGCTCCTGCCCCACCTAAAAATACTTCAATGAATATAGAGAATGGGGAATAAATTACTAACATTCCCACTGCTGCTGCTGCTGCTGCTACTACTCACCAGCATTGCATTTGTAAAGAGATATTATCACCAGCCAGGGAAAGAGGGAGCCTTACCGAGAGAGGCCACGATCCCACGATTCTCCTCCATGATCTGCCTGTGCAGGGCTCTCTGGTCAGGATCCAGCAGTGCCCACTCCTCCTGGCTGAAGGACACAGCGATCTCCTCAAAGGGCACCAGACCCTGGACAGAAGAAACATCAACATTTCCTCCTCACACCTAATGTAAAGATCGTCTAGTAACAAAATCCAAAAGGCTGCTTCAAGTGAGTTGGCTGGGCATTTACAGTGGACGATTTAAGCATCCACGAGTGGCATTTGCAGCCTTCCTTTTGGAGGACAAGGCTAGCAAAGGGCTACTAGTCCTGATGGTGATCTCCAGGATCTGGGGAAGCACGCCTCTCAAGACCAATCACAGGGGAAGAACGGCATCCGAGGTCCACTGCGCTCATGCACTGCTTGTGAGCTACACAGGTATTTTCTGGCTGGCCAGTGTGGGAAACGGGATGCTGGACTAGATGGGCCCTTGGCCTGACCCAGCAGGGTGCTTCTTGTGTTCTTAGCCTTGCTGGAAGCAAACAGGAGGAGAGAGTTCTGTTCAGGCCCAGGAAGGTGAGCGGGGGACAGGGGCACCCGAGGGATCCTTCTCCCGACCTGATCCGCTACCCACGCCATCACAAAGAATAAGCGGTGGCTGAGGATTGATTCCTGGCATCACTCCATCCCCTCTGAGAGAGAAAGGAAACCGGGAGTGTATGCTTGTCTTGGAGATTAAGATGACAGTCCTAAGAACATAAGACCATAAGACCATAAGAAGGGCCATTCTGGATCAGGCCCAATGTCCATCTAGTCCACTCTTCTGTCTACACACTGGTCAACCAACTGCCAACGGAAACTCACAAGCTGGACATGAGTGCAACAACACCCTCCCGCCCATGTTCCCCAGCAACTGGTGCACATAGGCATACTGCCTCTGATACTGGAGATCATGTATAGCTATGTATGCCCATCACAAACACAGCTGTCTATGTGTCTACGGATCACATTTCCCACTAACAGGAGCTCCCCAGCCCCTGGATATATTGAATGCACTTACTAGGTAGTTAGCCCCTTTGAACACAACACGACTTCCTTCTCAGGAAAATACACAGGACCGCAGCTTAAGTGATGCAAGTGTAAGAACACAGGCATGTCAGGAGATGTCTTATCCTTTATTTGCAGTTTGGATGCTTTAGGGCAATTGGGTGAAAATGCATCTCTCCCCAGTTGGGCTCTTGGCCAGAATTCAAAGTGCAGATTTCCTTGTCTAACGTCTTCAGTTATTGAATATGATTTTTTTAACTGAGAAAAAGGCTGGAGACAGGTTTCTTCCCCCCACCCTCCAAATGACTCAGCGGGGGGGCGGAATAAAAGCAGCCCAAGGATTTCTTCCACGCTCCCCAACCCCGCAGCTAATCCTTACCCTGTGAGGCGGCACCTCCATCACTCTCCTGCTCGATGCCTGTTCGCGGGGGACTCTGCAGGGGGCAGGGAAATCGAGTCCCACTTCGGCACACAGATGCTCTACCTGAAACGTAATGTGGATCCAAGACATGCAATGAGAAGAGAATACAGAAATGAAACACTCTTGGGGCAGGGGGCATGGGAGATCCCTCCTCAGAGGATTCCCAGAAAAGGTCGGGTAATTCATAGACTTAGTTTTGGTATGTCCCCCCTCACATGCTTGACCCCTTGGAGCTCCCAGGATGCAATGCTCTCACCCGCTGCTCCTCCTGCTTCTTGTCCTCCTGCCGGCTCAGGAGGAAGCCTTCTGCCAGGGCCACCGCCTGGGAACTGGTCTCCGCCCCACATTCCCTTACCCAGCTCGACACCTCCAGGGGCAGGATGCTCAGGAACTGCTCCAGGATTACCAGGTCCACGATCTGAGTTTTGGTGTGTCGTTCTGGCTTCAGCCACTGACGGGAGAGATGGTGGAGCTGGGTGTAGACCTCTCGGGGGCCCTGAGCTGCCCGGTAGCGGAGCTGCCTGAAATGCTGGCGCCGCACATCTGAGCTGACCATTTCCTGGCCCAGCATCTTCTGTCCCGTAGTTTCCCAGGTTTCACTGGCACTCCCAGTCCTGATGGCATCGTGGCCTATTCCTGCTTCACCGGTAGCAGAGTCCTGCTCGTCCATCTTTGATCCGTGCAGCAAAGAGTGGTGCTAATGAAGCTCTGCAAAGCAAAGACCTGTAAAAGAATCATAACCCTGTCAGGGCAAGAAGGAATGGCAAGGACTCCAGGTGGCAAGCAGGTCCCGTTCCAGAAGGAAAGGCAGGCACATGCCAGGACTCAAAGAGAAACCAGAGACTAGGTTGGAAGGTTCTTTGCATGGGAGCAAAGTCAGAGGATGCAGCATCCTCCGTGCACCAAAACGTTCCTCCCCGTCCAAACCAGCTCCCACTCTCAGCCTTCCGTTGAGCCCATTCTTCTTCCAAAGCCCCCACCACACCCCTCCCCATCAGGCATCCTGCCACTGCCGTATTCTCCTTCAGCTCCTCTTAGGCAAAACTACCTGGAAATTGTTTTAAAAACCAAATTTAAATAGGACTCAAATGACTAAAAACAAGTTAGTACAACGTGAAATGTTGAACAAGTTGACATCACCACCACCACCCATGTGCTACTTAAGAGTTGTTCAATGCCTCTACATAGAGGGCAGTTTTAACCTGGCACTGAAAGGATAGTAGAGCTGGCGCCAGGCGGGCCTGTGAGGGCAGCTTATTCCACAGTTGGGGGGCAACCACAGAAAAGGCTCTTGTTGCCGTCCTCCAGGCCTCCCTCAGAGGTGGCAGTCGCGGGAAGGCCCCAGATGTTGACCGTGGTGTCCGGGGCGATTGCAGTTGGGAGAGGCATTGGGTCAAGTATTGCAGTCCCAAGTCATGCAAGGCTTTATAGGTTTAGATCAGCACCTGGAATCAGGCTCAGAAGTATCGAGGCAGCCAGTTCAAGCGGGCCAGAACTGGTGTTATGTGTATAGACCTACTGGTCCTGGTTATTAGTCTGGGTGCTGCATTTTGGAGAAGCTGCAGCTTCTGAATAGTCTTCAAGGGCAGCTCCACATAGAGTGCATTGCAGTAGTCTAATTTAGAGACTACCAGAGCATAGATTACAGAAACCAGACTATCCCTTTCCAAATACGGGCAAGCAGGGATCCCAGCCGGAGCTGATAGAAGGCACTCTTTGCCACTGAGGCCACTTGAGCCTCAAGTGACAAAGGTGGCTCAAGGAGGACCCCCAAGCTATAAACCTGGCAGCGCTGTTTGGCAGCGGAGCAGTACAACAAAAGGAGCAGTACTCCAACTTGCTGCAGTGCAAGGACCACAAAAGGAGCTGCACCACAACTTCCTGCAGTGCAAGACCAACAGGAGCTGCAAGGGAAGGCTGTGGCCTGAGAGCTTAACAGGAAGGGTGTGGCCTGGGAGCTCATTCTGTTCCTGACTCCCAGCTGAGCAGGAGCACAACAGGAGAGAGGCTCCAGCTGTTTTCGGGACTGGGATAAGGCAAGCAGGCTCCCAGAGAGCGAGCGAACAGAGCGAGTGAACAGGGAGAGCAAACAGGAGTTTGGCAGCGGAGGTCGGCAGGGGAGGTCAAGGGGGAGGTCCCTAAGGAATGTCCTAGCAAGCCAGAAACATAAAGGGAACAGAGCACTATGGAAGGAAAGGACTCAGCAGTGGTGGTGACCTGCAAGGGGTGTGCAATGTTTGTTTTCCTGCCGGAGATCAACATGGCCTACACGTGCAACAAGTGCAAGCTGGTCACGCTGTTGGAAGAAAAGGTCAGAGGACTGGAGCAGGAAGTGTCAACCCTCAGGAGTATAAGGGAAAATAACATACAGGGAACTCCCTGGAAAAGGGTGACTATTAGGAGGAGAAGAACTAGAAGACATTCTGCACCGGTGGAAGCAGTGGAGCTATCGAACCGCTTTCAGGTACTTGAGGACAAGAGCAGAGGACAACCTGCAGAGGACGAATTACCGGGCACCCAACGTGACAGCGAGCAAGAGGCTGAGGGTCAGTCCAGTGGAGGCAATCAAACCAAGGCCTACAGCAAGAGAAAGAGAAGAGTACTAGTAGTGGGTGACTCCCTCCTGCGGGGGATCGAAGCCAAAGTATGTTGCGAAGACCCATGGACTCGCCAGGTGTGCTGTCTCCCCGGGGCACAGATTAAGGATGTCAGAGCAGCTGCCGAGGCTCATGCAGCCCACCGACACATACCCCTTTCTTCTCTTCCATGTGGGTACAAATGATACTGCTAAGCGGAGTTACAAAGAAATCACGGCAGACTTTGAAGAGTTGGGAAGGGAACTCAAGAGCTTCGGGGCCCAGATAGTTTACTCATCCATCCTTCCAGTACTTGGAAGAGGCATAGAAAGGGAAAGAAAAATACTCCGAGTGAATGACTGGCTACGAAGGTGGAGCCAACGTGAGGGATTTGGATTCTGGGACCATGGGCGGGCTACACTTCCTGGAAGATGGACTTCTGGCAAAGGATGGGTTGCACCTCACAAGGACTGGGAAGAATGTGTTTGGCCACAGCATGAGGAACTTAATCAGGAGGGCTTTAAACTGAATCCAACAGGGGAGGGAGACATAAACTCGGGGGTACCAATGGAAGAAGGCCTCTGTGCCACAATGGAGAGAACAGCTCCAGCGGTGCCCAATGATAGTCTACCACAAAATGTAGGGAAGAAGTCGGACTATAAAGTACATAGTCTTCGATGTCTCTATACTAATGCCCAGAGTATGGGCAACAAACAGGACGAATTTGAACTCTTGATACATGAGGGCAAATACGACTTGATAGGGATAACTGAAACCTGGTGGGATGACTCCCATGGCTGGAATACAGCGATTGAAGGGTATAACTTGTTCAAAAGGAACAGAAGCAACAGAAAGGGAGGTGGAGTAGCGCTGTATGTTAAAGATATGTATCTCTACACAGAGATACCGGAAGAGGAGCTTGGCAGCACCATTTATAAGGCAAAGGATAAGACGAACATGGCGGTTGGAGTCTACTACCGACCACCCAATCAAGGAGAAGACGAGGATGAAACTTTTGAAAAGCAAATTGCAAATGTTTCAAAGAGGCATGATGTGGTAGTAATGGGGGACTTCAATTTCCCTGATATCTGTTGGGAGACTTATTCAGCCAAGCATGGCCCCTCCAAGAAATTCCTGAGTTGTGCTGCTGATAACTTCCTCCTACAGAAAGTGGAGGAAGGAACTAGAGGATCCACTATCCAGGGCCTGTGCAAAGCAGTTTGGTGCTCTAGGCAAGATCAGATATTTAGCGCCCCCCCTCCCACTTGAGCCCTCCCTCCCTCCAGCCCTATGCCCATTATAAAATAAATTTCCCTCCCTAGGAACTGCCGAGCCCCATAGAAAAACTTTGTAGACTTTGAAACTTTTCCTTTGTGTGTTCACGTGGAAAGCAAAGAGGCAACATCAGCCCAGCTATGCCAGGAACTCCCAAGGGCCTTCTCCTACTCCATATATATGTAAAAGCCTGTCTCCTCCTGCGGGCAGCACATGGGATATGAAAAAAGGATGTGAGAGAGGTGTGGTGGCGCTACCTGTGAGGAATAGAGACAAAAGGGCATCTTGCAGCCTGCCCTACCTTGCAGGGTGGAGGTGCAGAAACACCGGTTTGACTCATACATCTTCTGGGTTGCGGGGGGGGGGGGGGGATGCATGTAGTAGAAACATAGCAAATCATAGAATCATAGAAAAGTAGAGTTGGAAGGGGCCTACAAGGCCATCGAGTCCAACCCCCTGCTCAATGCAGGAATCTAGGTCAAAGCATCTCTGAAAGAGAGAGCCTGAGGCAGAAAAAAGCCCCACGGGGTTTTTTTCTGCCTCAACGGACATAGGATTGCACATGGCTGTCTGGGGAATGCTGGGAGTTGTAGGACTCCCCCCCCCCCCAAACACGCGTAGGATTGCACCCTAAAAGCATTTAAAACCAAAACACAGAAACAGCATGGTAAATAATTAAAACATTGGAACCCCAGCTAGTTTAAAATACCTTTCCCTCCCTCCCTCCCTTGTTGCTGGAAATAACTGCTTTCAGGGGACATTGAGCCGAGGAACCTGAGGCGCGCGCCAGAGGGAGGGAAGGCGAAGGAGGTGTTTGTAGGTGCATCCTTCCCTTTGCCCACCAGCCTCCCATCATTGGCCCCTGCCCGCCTCTGCCTCTTCCAACCTGTCGCCTTCTCTGCCTCTTTTGATGCTGGTTGTGAGGAGGAGCCTGCCTGAAGCTTCAGCGGAGCCAGCTTGGAGATGGAGCCCTGAGGTGGAGGGAGGGGCGCACTTCTTTCACCTCTTTCCCGCGTTTCTGGCACCCCCATTTAGCCTGGCGAACTAGGCTACTGCCTAGAGCGCCTAATGGTAGCGCCGGCCCTGCCGCTATCCTTGACCTGATTCTAACCAACAGAGACGAGTTAGTGGATAAAGTGGCAGTTTCGGGAACCCTGGGGGAAAGTGACCATGTTATACTTGAGTTCTTGATTCTAAGGGGAGCAAAAGCTGAGTGCAGCCATAAACGTACCCTGGATTTTAGGAAAGCCAATTTTAACAAACTCAGAACAATGATAAGTAAGGTCCCATGGCAAGCGACCCTAATGAGAAAAGGAGCCCAGGATGGGTGGGAGTTTTTAAAAAAGGAAATTTTAAAGGCACAATTGCAAACAATTCCCACAAGGAAAAAAGGCAGAGGGCAACAGAAGAAGCCAATGTGGCTTCACAATAAACTCAAAGATGACCTGAAAACAAAAAAGGACACGTATAGGAAGTGGAAGGAAGGACAGGCTACAAGGGAAGAGTACAGGCAGGTAGCGCAGAACTGCAGGAATAGTGTCAGGAACTAAAGCTGAGAATGAGCTAAGGTTAGCGAGGGATGCTAAACACAACAAGAAAGCTTTCTTCAAATACGTGCTTAGTAAAAGACAGAGGAAAGAAATGGTGGTTCAACTACACAATGAGGATGGCAAATTGATAACAGAAGACAAAGAAATGCAGAAGTGTTCAATTCCTACGTCGGTTCGGTCTTCTCCCAAAAGAGGGTCTATGACCCCCAGGCAAACCTGAAGTGCAGACTGAAGGGGCAGAATTGCAGCTTGAGATTGATAGGCAAATGGTCAAGGGGCACCTGATTACTCTGAACGAGTTTAAATCTCCAGGGCCTGACGAGCTACATCCTAAAGTAATAAAGGAACTGGCAGAAGAACTCTCAGAACCACTGTCTATTATCTTTGAGAAAGAAATCATGGAGGACAGGTGAAGTGCCAGATGACTGGAGGAGGGCAAATGTTGTTCCCATCTTCAAAAAGGGCAAGAAGGAGGAACCTGGGAACTACAGGCCAGTCAGTCCGACATCAATCCCCGGGAAAATTTTGGAGCAGATTATAAAGAAGTCAGTCTGCAAGCACCTTGAAAACAATGCAGTGATTACTAGAAGCCAGCATGGATTTGTCAAAAACAAATCCTGCCAGACTAATCTGATCTCATTTTTTGATCAGGTAACCTCCCTTGTGGACTGTGGGAATGCTGTGGACATCATATATCTGGACTTCAGCAAAGCTTTCGACAAAGTGCCTCATGATATCCTGATTAGCAAGCTAGCTAAAAGTGGGCTAGATGGAACAACTATCAGGTGGATCCACAATTGGCTACAGAATCGGTCTCAAAGAGTGCTTATCAATGGTTCCTTCTCAAACTGGGAAGAGGTAACGAGCGGGGTACCACAGGGCTCGGTCCTGGGCCCAGTGCTCTTCAACATTTTTATTAATGACTTGGATGAGGAGGTACAGGGAATGCTTATCAAATTTGCAGATGACACAAAGTTGGGTGGAACAGCTAATACTCTGGAAGACAGAAACAAAATTCAAAGTGACCTCGATAGGCTGGAGCGCTGGGCCGAAAACAACAGAATGAAATTTAATAGGGATAAATGCCAAGTGCTGCACCTAGGGAGAGGAAACCAAATGCAGAGTTACAGAATGGGGGACACTTGGCTCAACAATACCACAATTGAGAAGGATCTTGGAATTGTGGTAGATCACAAACTGAATATAAGCCAGCAATGCGATGTGGCTGCAAAGAAGGCAAATGCTATTTGGGGCTGCATTTATAGAAGTATAGCTTCCAAATCACGTGAAGTGATAATTCCCCTTAACTCGGCACTGGTTAGGCCTCATCTTGAGTACTGCATCCAGTTCTGGGCACCACACTTTCAGAAGGACGTAGACAAATTGGAGAGGGTTCACAGGAGGGCAACAAGGATGATAAAGGGACTGGAAACAAGGCCCGATGAGGAGAGACTGAAAGAACTGGGCATGTTTAGCCTTCAGAAGAGGAGACTGAGGGGAGATATGACCCCACTCTTCCAGTACTTGAAGGGATGTCACACAGAGGAGGGCCAGGATCTCTTCTCGATCATCCCAGTTTGCAGGACACGGAATAATGGGCTCAAGTTACAGGAACCCAGATTCCACCTAAACATCAGAAAAAATTTCCTGACTGTTAGAGCCATAAGACAATGGAATCGACTACCTAGGGAGGTGGTGGGCTCTCCCAATCTGGAGGCATTCAAGGTGCAGCTGGACCGCCATCTGTCAGGGATGCTTTGACCTGGATTCCTGCATTGAGCAGGGGGTTGGACTCGATGGTCTTGTAGGCCCCTTCCAGCTCTACTTTTCTATGATTCTATGAACCTCCTCCTTCAAGGGGAGTGCAACCCCATCCAGAACAGGCTGAACACTCTCCATCTGGTCAGGGGAACCACCCACTAACAGCATCTCAGATAGAGTTTCAGTTTGTTAGCCCTCATCCAGTCCATTGTCGTGGCCAGGCACCGGTTTAGCACATCCACAGCTTCAGCTGCTGAAGATGAAAAGGAGAAATAGGGCTGTGCGTCAGCTCCATATTGATGGCAACGTACTGCAAAACTCCGGATGACCCCACTCAGCGGCTGCATGTAAATGTTAAATAGCATGGGGGATAAGACCGACCCCTGAGGGACCCCATACTGGAGAGTCCACAGGGGGCCAAGCAGCATTCCCCAAGCACTACCTTCTGGACCTGGCCATCCAAGTAGGAGCGGATACAGTACCCCCCACTGGCATCCCAGACAGCCACCCCAGAAGGATATCATGGTCAATGGTATCAAAAGCTGCCAAGAGATCCAGGAGTATTTCCCCAACCCCCATAAAGTTTTATTAATACAGTCATGCCTTGGATTGAGAGCATAATTCGTTCCGGAAACGTGTTTGTAATCCCAAACTTATTAAATCAAAACGAAATTTTCCCCAAGAAATTTGTACAGAGATTTTTAATTTAAGCCCTACTACAGCACTTGTATTGCAAGACGTCCCTTGTATATAAAGTCAATTTTAAAAAAATAAATTTAATAAATAACAATATTTTCTCTTATTCTATAATTACATAGAAAATTCTCTTTTTTCTGTTATCTAAAAACAAAAACCCTTCTTTGTTCACCAACCTCACAAATGAACAAGTCATTTTTTTCATTGATCACCTCCCTGGCCCAGCCGGCTGTTCTTTCCCTGCGAAAATTAATAAGCCAAGAAGGGCAAGGATCCAATGCGCATGCGGTCGCACGAACCTGTCCAAGCACTTTGTCAACATCCTTGAGCTGTACCAACTGAAACTCATGCAAGAAAATTTGACCAGGCTGAGCTCTGGGTACCTTGCCTGATTCAACTGCTATAACAACTGGAGTCCAAGTCCCGGCGGATGTAAGAGATTTTTCCTGGAAGTGACAAGCAACTATACCGTATTGTAGCGGGCCTCAGAGGGGTCCAGAATGTCCTTGGGGTCAGCATATTACAGCCCCCCCCCCGGACAACCCAAAAGAGGCTAAACATGTTGCTCCCGCCCTGCCAAAGCCCCCAGTGCCCAAGGCTGGTCCAGTCATTCCGGCCCCAGAACAGAGCGCGTCTCCCCACATCCCCGGCAGGAGAAGAGCCAGAAGAGGGTGGGAAATACTCAGTCACTGGACCTTCAGGGCACCCCGAATCAGCTGCCGGGGGCGACACCTCCCTCTGCCCAATGGTGGGGCCAGCCCTGGGCGGGGGTGGGGGGCACCTCATCCGCCCCCCTCGGCCCAATTGGGTTTGCTTTGGGCGGTCCAGCCAAGCCAGCCCAGAACCAGGGGAGCATCTCGGCCACGCGCAGAAACCCCTCGGAGGAGCCGCGTTGGGGGGGAGCCCGGAGCCACAGGGCCCGATTTGCGTGGGTGGGGTGGGGGGCAATGCTTTTAGCCGATGTCCGGATGCAGAGTCCACGAACGTGCTGGATTCCGCGCAGACCTCCTTTAATCTCCCCCACACACACACAAAAGGTTCTCCTGGTTTTACGGAGGAGAGAAAGAAAGAAGCGCCCGAGCTTGTGGGGGGAAACCCCAAACGGATCACCTGTGGGCTGAAATGGGGGGGGGGTGTTCCAGCTTGCACCTTCCCCCCCCCGCCATGCCCCCTCCCCCTCTTTATAAGGGGGGTCTCACCGGATCGCGGGAGGGAGGGAGGCACCGAGGCAGCTGGTGGGAAGGAGCAGAGTCCCCACTTGCCAGGAAAATGGCGCGGCCCTCAGGAAAACCCATAATAAGCCATCACGGCTTCTTCTCACGTTGTCCTTCCAGCTGCTTTTAAAGGGGCCACGTGGGCAGTGGCGGCTCAGCTTGCAGTTCTAGCTTAGCTGCAATTGAATTGTGTCCACGGCCCCTTTAAGAGGAGACGCCGCTGAGCTGGGAGGTGAGGGGTGCGCGTGCCTGTGCCTGTGCGTACGCGTGCACGGGTGGGCGCCCACTTGGGGAAGGGATCAGCTGGGCGGAAAGAGGAGGAGGAGGAGGAGGAGGGGGCTGCACCGGGTGGCCTGGACCGAGGGAGGGAGGAGAGAACGAGGGAATTGATCACATGATTCCTATCTTTATATTGCCAAAGATTTCCTTTCCTAACAGAGCTGACTACTCTCTGCCTCTTAACAGGTGAGATACAGTGTCAGAAGGAAAGGCAAGAACCTTCCCTGAAGCTCAGTCCTGACAATTTGAAAACAAAAAGAAAAAGATTGCCTTGCAAGCACTGACACCCTCCACCCCATGAAAAACACCGGATATCCAAAATTAAGGGTTTAAGTAAGGTTTAAAAAAAATTACAAAACCCACTTATGAAATATTATAAAAGAATATAAAATCTAATAATGTAATACCGGTAATTATAATATATCAGATATTATATAATAATATAATTCTGGAAAAGTCATCCTAGCACTGGCGCTTCTAAGAAGGAGCAGCATTTCACAATTATCCCTCAATTACAAGATCCTTCTGCACACAATGCATAATCTATTTGCTTTAAAACATGGAGCTTGTGTTTAATACTGGATAGATGTGCTCAAATGCAAGATATATGTATTGTGGGAAGGACAAATATTTATTAACCTCTTACCATGAATTTTTAAAATAAGAATAAAGGTTGAAATATTTTGTCCCAGAATACATTTACATTTAAGGCATACCCTTTCTCCTTAAATTTTTTTTTAAAAAATCTGTTAAGCCTTCTGAGTCTTTTAACAAAGCATAGTCAATCCCGGTGGCCCTCCTTGACCATTTATTACTGAATTTACCTAAATCTAATAGTGTGATTCAATGGTACACTTACTTGGGAGTAAGCCCTATTGAATTCTGTAGGACACACTTCTGAGTGATCTTGCCTAGGATTGTGCTATAAGGCAGCAGTATTCTGGCCACTTCCTTGAGAGTCAATCAGTCAGGCGATCACTCATGACCGAGTAAGATTGTCTTCCAGGATAAAAAAAAAAAAAGAAAATTTGCAAAAAGGAGATTTTAAAAGGAGGAAAATTCTAAAGAAAATTGTGTAGACTCTAGCAATGGGTCCGTAAGTGACTGTGGAGGCCAATTCTAGATCCACACAGCTTCCCACAGTGAGGACACAGGTTACCAGATGGAAGATGGTCCTGTAAAGGATTTATTTGACGTGCTTTTCGCTTAGCACGTTTCTCCCTTTCACCTTGCACTCGAGCTTCTTCAAAGTCCATAGAACCTTTGTGAAAGGCCAACCTCCAGTTAGTTCCTTCATGGGCCAGAGCTTCCCAGTTTTTGATGTTTATATTGCATTTTATATTGTGACTTTGGGTTTTTTTATGTTAAGTGAGAGACCAAGTTTTTTGTATGCTTCTGCAAAAGCATTTAGGATAGTTTGGAGATCATCCTCTGAATGTGCGGAGACCACATTATCATCAATATATAATCCAGTCAGGGGAGAAAGAGGTAGACTATGTTTAGGGCACCTTTTCTAGCCCCCTCCCCATACGGGGTGAGCAGAGTGGATCCATACGGAGTGTCATGCCCTCCTTCTATTTGAGTGAATTGCTAGGTTCATACAACACGATAAGCTTTAGTGGCTTATAAGCCATGTTTGTTCCAGGGTGGTTTGTCGCGTTGTCTGAACCCGGCCAGAGTGGCTCGTGCGTGGTGAACAAATCCTGCTGCTGGGCTCAGACAACACAAGCCACTCTGAAACAAACATGGCCTATAAGCCACCGTGGCTTATCGTGTTGCGTGATAACAGTCAGTGTCTTTCAGTAAATGTTAAAGAAATCCAGGCGCTGAAGGGAAATGGCTCCCTTTTCAGATATTTATTTCTTTAAAATGTTTCTGAGGCTGCCCCTTCAAGAAAGCTAAGTGGGTAGCATAAAAGTAAGAAAGTGACAGTTCCAAAATCAAAATTTAAACGGGCAGAGATCAAGACAGCAATAAAACAATAATAGAGCGGATAACAGCAGTGTTCGGGCCAGCTCATGTCACAGGTTGGAGTGCCAGGCGAGTACCGCCTTCAGCTGGTTCCAAAAAGAGCCCACCCATGGTGTCAGGAGGGTTGGTGTGTGGATCGTGTCATTCTATATTTTAGTCGCTATGTGACACGGGACTGTGTTGTCTCCGGGTGGAGTCAGGAGATCTCTGTGTTTCTATTTCTGTCCTTATTTAAGAGAGGCAAAGCTCTTGCCGAGATTCCTGACTGGTGTCCACTAGGACTCCCGTGGAAGTCGGGGTGGCGCAACTGGAAAGGGCCTCTCCTCAGGAATAACCCACCTACGTGCAGATGGTGAGGGACCCGGGAGGAGGCTTTTCAGAGGATGCTTGGCCACAGCGATGTGGCAGGAGGCAGCCCTTTCTGTGCCAGCTCCCAAGTTGTTTAGGGCTTCGTACGTAAGAGCACCAGCAGCCTGAATTGCACCCAGAAGCCGGTAGTTGTTGAAACAACTGGTGAGATATATTTTGGAGCACCAGCCCCAGTTAGTAACCAAGCAGCCCCACATACAAAGTCTAATTTGAACAGAAGACAAGCCTGTCCTTTCGTGCTCCACCCCACAAAGCATTCCGGCACAAAGGCAGGCCTAGCTACAAGGAAGCCAGGGCTGGCTGAGCTGTCTCCAGGTGTTCTTGGTGCTTTAATTCTTTTCCAGAAAGGGAGGGAAAGCAGGCAAATATAACATGGGGACAAGTTCCCCAACCATCATGGGGACAACCTGTCATGTCTTCTATGCTTATCCCTCCTTCTCCCAGATTGGGATAAAAGTTTAGGATTAGCCTGTAATCAAAAAAATCCAGACCTGGAAAATGGGCAGAACTGGAAAGCAAAGGAAGTTAATGTGAAGAAAGGTTTGGGGTGCAGGACACGCAGGGACTGTGACTTGCGTCAAGCCTCCCAGTGGATCGAGGGCTCAGGTGGGAGTTGGACCCCAAAATGTCCCAGGCATAAACCCAGTCTCCCATTTACTGGACCACCCCAGCTCAAAACCACTTGATGACATAAGCACGTCCATCTGCTTTTGTACCTGTTCCATCACTCTCCCAAATTAAGCTGTCAACACATTCGTCACTGACAAAGTGTCTCAGCCATAGTGACAAAGCCTCAAGGTAAAAAGAAGTTAAGCACACACCAGAGTTCAGCACCCATGCGAGTTTCGCAACAGGGCGAGGAGACCAGGACAGTCCTTTCTTCCTTACCCTGTCCGAGTAAATAACTTTATTATTAAACAAAACCCAATAATAAAATTGTATTAATTTTATCCCCCTCCCCCCAAACAGGGCCAGGTGGAGTTGGGTTGCTCCCTCTCTGTGTATGTGCTTGCCTGTCTTTCTGTTGGATGGTAACAATTCGCTCTCTCTTTCGATGAGACCAAAACATCTTGGAGACACCAGGTTTGATAAGGATTGCATAGGATTGCAGCCCTTTCTTATCAGGTTGTAGGAGCTGTAACGGAATGTGCTGGAATTGGGCTATACACACACACACACACACACACACACACAGTCAGAAACAAGCCAGTTCCCTTCATGTCTGTTCCAGGTAAATTGGTTGAAAACATTATTAAAAAGAAAATCAGTAAGCATATAGAAGGGCAAGCCTTGCTGGGAAAGAATCAGCACAGCTTCCGCAAAGGTAAGTCCTGTCTCACTAACCTTTTAGAGTTCTTTGAGAGTGTCAATAAACATGTGGACAAGGGTGATCCGGTAGACACTGTTTACTTGGACTTCCAAAAGGCTTTTTTAAAAACTGTGGAGAAAAAAGCCTGCACACACACACACACACACACAAACACACACACGTGTGAACCGGCTGGAGGCTGGGGGGCCGGGGTGTACATAGTTCCTCTGGATGGCGCCTCAATGTCTGCTAGGCCTTTTTGGTCTGCAAATGTGGTTCAAGCCCTGTAGTCATGAGCCACCTCTCCCCTGCCTGGCCAGGTGAAGTTCATCCTGATTGGCTAGAGGCAGCGCAGCTACAGAAAGGAGGAGGTGAGGGGGTAAAGATATATTGCCAAGGTGTGGCTTTTGAGTGTCGTCGTGGTCGTGTCGTTGCTGTGGATCATGGCAGCAAGCTACGCGGAGGTCCAAGCCTTCGGGCTGGCCTCAGGATCCGGCCCCAGGTGGCTCCTGGTGAAATTAGCCAAATGAGGGCTGTGGCCAAGGCAAGCCCTGAGGAGGGCCACCCATCCTGGACCTTAGGGTGGGTGTGGTGGTCTCCTCGGGTGGCAGGGCTGTGCTGAAACCAACCCTGAAGAGAACCGGCCCCCAGGTAACTAGTGTGTGCCTGAGAGATATAAGGAATCAGCTTTTGTTATTTTGGTAGCTCTATTTTGTGTACCAAAGTGTCTCTCTATTTTGTCTCCTTTCCTCATTTCCCACTTTTTGTGGTAATCTGTTTACCTGAATAAACCTTCTTGCTTTTTACCCCACATCATCAGGCGATCACTCGTGACCGAGTAAGATTGTCTTCCGGGATAAAAGGAGGAAATTCTAAAGAAGACTGTGTAGACTCTAGCGATGGGTCCGTAAGTGACTGTGGAGGCCAATTCTAGATCCACACAGCTTCCCACAGTGAGGACACAGGTTACCAGATAGAAGATGGTCCTGTAAAGGATTCATTTGACGTGCTTTTCGCTTAGCACGTTTCTCCCTTTCACCTTGCACTCGGGCTTCTTCAAAGTCCATGGAACCTTTGTGAAAGGCCAACCTCCATTTAGATCGTTCATGGGCCAGAGCTTCCCAGTTTTCGATGTTTATATTGCATTTTTTTAGATTTGCCTTATGAACATCTTTAAACCTCTTATATTGACCACCGATATTCCGCTTTCCATCCTTGAGTTGGGAGTAGAGTAACTGCTTTGGGAGATGGCAGTTACCCCACATGGTGTTTGTGGTTGCTCTGTTGGTTAAGCTAAATACAGGTTATAGTCAAGGGCAAGTCCCTAAATTCAGAGATTCAAGGAGGACTGCAGAGCTGAGGCTGGCAGTCTGGCACCTTGAGATCTCTGGGGGGTCTTTTGGGTAGTAAGGGTGGGTTGTGGCGGGCCAGCCAGCCCCCCTTCCTCGACAGAAACAAAAAACAACCACCTATTTTTATAAAAACAAAAACAAACAACAAAATAATAAACAATTAAGAAAACTAAAAAGACTTCTGAATTTTTCTACAGCAAATATAAGTAACAAATAGTTTCTCTAATCAAAAATCAAAACAAAAAAGTTCTTTTTCTATTGTCACCAATTTATCTCATTATTATTCCACAAAACCACATAGAAACAATTTTTTTTCTAAACCCTGCAAAAGTCAACTAGAGGTTTCCACTAAGCAGTAAATGTAGATGTTGTCTTTTCTCTAATTGCACTCCAAGCACGGATATGGTTTCTCACCTGTGTGAATTCTATGATGAGAAGTGAGCTGTGTCTTCTGACTGAAGCTCTTTCCACACTCCAAGCATTGATATGGTTTTTCCCCTGTGTGAGTTCTTTGATGAGAAGTGAGCTGTGTCTTCTGACTGAAGCTCTTACCACACTCCAAGCATTGATATGGTTTCTCACCTGTGTGAGTTCTTTGATGAGAAGTGAGGTGTGGCTTCTGACTGAAGCTCTTTCCACACTCCAAGCATTGATATGGTTTCTCCCCTGTGTGAGTTCTTTGATGAGAAGTGAGATGTGTCTTCAGACAGAAGCTTTTTCCACACTCCAAACATTCATATAGTTTCTCACCTGTGTGAATTCTATGATGAGAAGTGAGCTGTGTCTTCCAACGGAATCTCTTTCCACACTCCAAGCACTGATATGGTTTCTCACCTGTGTGAATTCTATGATGAGAAGTGAGCTGTGTCTTCCAACTGAATCCC
The DNA here is from genome assembly GCA_021292165.1 of Shinisaurus crocodilurus. Lineage (NCBI taxonomy): Eukaryota > Metazoa > Chordata > Lepidosauria > Squamata > Shinisauridae > Shinisaurus > Shinisaurus crocodilurus. The sequence goes on from CM037879.1 coordinate 9,171,411, forward strand.
TTTCCACACTCCAAGCATTCATACGGTTTCTCCCCTGTGTGAGTACTTTGATGAGAAGTGAGATGTGGCTTCTGACTGAAGCTCTTTCCACACTCCAAGCATTGATATGGTTTCTCCCCTGTGTGAGTTCTTTGATGAGAAGTGAGATATGTCTTCAGACTGAAGCTTTTTCTACACTCCAAACATTCATATGGTTTCTCACCTGTGTGAATTCTATGATGAGAAGTGAGCTGTGGCTTCTGACTGAATCTCTTTCCACACTCCAAGCACTGGTATGGTTTCTCACCTGTGTGAATTCTATGATGAGAAGTGAGCTGTGTCTTCCAACGGAATCTCTTTCCACACTCGAAGCACTGATATGGTTTCTCACCTGTGTGAATTCTATGATGAGAAGTGAGCTGTGCCTTCCGACTGAAGCTTTTTCCACACTCCAAGCACTGATATGGGTTCTCACCAGTGTGAATTCTATGATGAGAAGTGAGTTGTGTCTTCC